>JABWDB010000011.1:0-1222500 GCA_019614645.1 Stratiolaelaps scimitus | reverse complement strand
TTAACTGCCAACGCTCGCGGCCGAATCCACGCATCGACGGGGCAAAAATGCAGCTGTCAACCGTCGTAGGTCGCCACTGTTCGCGGGGGTTCTGGAACATCATGTTGCTGTTCAGCTCCGTCGCGTTGCCATCGTTCCTTGTGGTGCTCTCTCGGCCACAAGCCGTGGGCAGCATTTTCTGTGGCGGCGGCCTATTCGGTTGGCTCTCAGGGTACCCGTATGGGTACGGGGGCTACGGAGGCTACGGTCGCTACTATCGTCGTCGATGGGGCAGCCGATGGAATCGCTATGATGATCGCTACGATGATCGGTACTACGACGACTTTGACGGATCCCGGAGCTCGGGACAGGGCAACGGCTCCGGGTCGGGAGGTCGCCGAACAAGGCGCAATGGTGGTGAACGCCGTGGATGTTGGAGGGACAGTACAGGTAAGCAGGAAATCTCATTGGAAATTGGCTCCAGCCGAGTCGCGGGCGTTGGCTGCTGGTGAAACTATTGATCAATGACAATAGCCCGTGACAATTAACAGGAATTAATAGCGAGTGTCAATTAGAGAAAGAGCTAGTTTAATATCGACATCTTGTCGGGTACGATTCGCCTTGCGTTTACTGAGAACATTTGCACAGTGCCGCTTGATATCGAGTATTTGTGAAAGTCTTGACGAGTCCAACGTTTATAATACCTGATGCAATGAGTGTACTAGTTTTTGAAAATAAAAATTATGCTCGGTTGCGGCTGTAATCTCTCAAAGGTTATCTGCGATGCCGAAACAGACGCTACAGCTCCTACTACTATCCGTGGTACAGCCGCTACTATCTCCGAGATGAAAAAGAGAGCCCACAAAAATTGGATGAACATCTGCTGTCCCAAAAAGACGAGAGTCTCGAGAGAACGGATTCGCAATTGGCAAATGACCAACTGCCAACAGAAGCTAATTCATCAGCCGTTGAGGAATCACAGATCTAAGCTCAAGCCCAGCGCCGTACCGGTCCACGTAAGTGATATCGCATCCAATATCAATAGTGTATATATACATATATATATATATATATGTACGATTGTCCGCTGCACAGGTTTTTCATTTCGGCGTTAAACGCAGAGTGCGGCTAGGGGTGCGCGGGGGGGTGCGTACTTGCTGGCTCACACAGGGAGCGAAAGGGCGTAAGCCATATCAGGGACACACGGCAGGGTAGTGCAGCATAGGCGGGTTTGTGCCGCCTTCGAGGCGCTGCAGGACTCCGAACACGGCGTGCGCGAAACCCAGCAAGACCCGAAGGAACTCGCTCTCGACGGAAAGGTTCCCGGATCAGCTGATCCGAGACAGATACTCAGCGACGGGCGACTCGTTCTCCTGAGCAGGCGCAGACACTACGAAAGACACACAGACGTCGGAGAGATCGCCGTGTGCTTGTTGATCCGGACGAACACAACGAGGAGTTTGCCATTGCTGTGTTGAAATGTGCGACCTCAAACAATACATTGGTACGACCATTATTACCCTTTGATTCAGGTGGCGCTTTTAATGAGACGTCTACGCATTGCGCACTGTCGCAAATGTCATTCCGAGGTACGCGTCGTGTGTGTCCTTAAAGGAAACGATGTGGTTGATATCGTAAGCACAATGCAAGCGACTTGCCTCATCAGACATCTGCTCGGCCTGATGCGGCGGCGGCAGATGGTCAGATGTTTGGAAATTACATCGAACGATCCTCTGTGCGAGCCTAATGTCGGTTGCTGTGCATGCTAAATGAACGGGGGGTGCTTGCATTTCTTTTAGTATTCAAGGTGTGCAATGAAACAACAGAAAACAAAGCAAAATACAGAAGAAAAGCAGTCCCTAAGTGTTTCGAACGTTCGATTTTGTCCGGTCTCGATTTTCAGCGGATCACTATCTCGACGTGTATCTGGAGGATGCTATTAACAAGATGATGCAGAGTGAGAGTCGCGTAGACCACGTCGACGAGTTCCTTAGAGATTAGTATGTATCATTTATCCTATAATATATAGGCTTTTAAGCTGTACCGTGTCTTTTTCGTTCGGCATGCATTGAAGCAATATGTTAAAGAGTGCACGTCATGAGGAACATGACGCCACCGGTGCTACCTCATCCGATTATCCCGTTCAGCGCTATTATACAGGCGCTTATATATGTACAATTATCATGATCATGCCAATGTTGCATGATTGGCGCACAAACGAAATCCGTGTGTGTGTGATTTGTATGCCAGTGCCGGGATCGACGCCGATTACTTGTGTCGATCAGACATCACGTGCTGGACTATGGGGGAACATTGCCGGCCAACTACGGGGTCACCAGTAGTCATTTCATAGCGTGCCGTTAGAAAAAGCCGTGGAGCGCAGTGTTCGTCTCAACCTCCTACATAGTTCGTTGTTGTTGCCATTTGTCATCCGCTTACCGCCTAATGCAATCAGTTTCAGTAAGGTGAACAGTGGAGAGCATGTGCACAATGCGGACGGGAAGTATATACTTGCTTCGCCGTATAATCGAGCCTGCGTCGTGCGACAACTTCGCTCCACGTTGGATCCGTTTAACGAATGCATAGGTGAGCCCAAGTCGTCCACTAGCGAGCACCGCCCTGCAGGTCTAGCAAGATCCGACGTTCAGACCGAGGGTATCACAGTAATATTGACACACATTGCACTTTGGGCGAATGAAGAGGACACGGAGCGTGTATGTGTACGTGCGTGAGATAGAGAGAGAGAGAAATAGAGAACGGTGTGATCTAATAAGATCACCCTAGAACCATACGTCAGGCGTATACAGTGAGAAAATGATTGCTGTCTTTTGCGTTTGCCTATATTCATTCAGATACACAACTAAGCAAAGGAGACTACTGTTCGATAATTGAGCTCACATGGCCCCATTGGGATTCGCGAGGTTTCGTGCAGAAGAACATCGTCAGGTGGGTTCGGAAAATGAATTAGAATTCGATTCTTACAGCGGCGGAGAAGAGCGAGATGCGGGGCGGAAATGTCCATATAAAGGTACAGGTAAACAAGCCTGATGGCCGCGCATCTCGAATAGAGAATTTGTTCATTTTAGAGACAAAACTCTCGAGATTACACTCAGCGAGTTCAACGATACGGCACTGTAGCCTCTAGCCAAGGAACGCTTCAGGCAAATGAAGTTCAACGTTTAAAGGATGAAGTTAACGTGAATGCTTTCACCCTAAGGTTCACTTGGATTGTTTCAGGTTTTTGGACCGATCACAGACGACCTTTCCCATTGACGACTTCATTCGGGCCTTCTCGCTTAGCATTCTGTACGAAGGTAATAATAACCAGTCATCTCTTATTTAAGTGAATTAACTCGGTCTTTGTTTTTCAATGAATGAGAAGAGTATTATTAAAAGTATGACGATCATTTTGCAAGTTATAATGTATGGAACAATTAAGATCTCCCTCGTAACCTGATTGATTACGTATATCCACATATCTAGGAAAATCTGGTAAAGGGAAACTAGATAGTGTTCCGCATAGTCCGAAAACGCTTGGCAATTTCTCAGCACGAGCAAAATCCTTTGGCTTAATCGGCAAATTCTGTCTGCAGTTTGGCCAAACGGGATCTTTAAAAATATTCGTCAAACCTCCGTCACCGTTGCTTGAAATTCGTCTAAAAATTTATTCGAACTTAATTACAATTAACAGTGTACAAATCTGACCTGGGACCGCGTGCCATCGTATCCCGACATATACTCGGCATATACTAACTCCGAGGAAGCTTTATGGGAAAAATATATCATCGACTCGGTATCAAACAAAAAAAAACACCTTGCATCTTTAGGGCGAAACTTTCTGTCGTGCAAGCTGGCTCCTTTGAAAGCTCTGCAAACTGTCAAAATATACTAGCGGTATAATGCCTAATGTCTGTTTTCTAATGTTATTAACATTTTCCATTATTATTGTTATTATTACTAGTATTATTATTATTACGACAACTATTGATTCTTATGAATGACTGAACAAATTGTGCTCTGTTTCACGGCTCCTACCACAGATTTTCTTCGAGAGGCCGACAAAATTCTCCTGAGCAATAAAAGCCACTCAAGAAATCGAATACTCTACAAACTCAAGGAAAAACGCTCGCAGCTGGATGACCTCAAATCACTGTGAGTGCCCCGTACTTGTGAATTACATCCGCAACAATCGTTGGGGGAATACAGGGGTTGGCCGCCGATTCCTCATCCCCATTCCCCAGTGAAGGCAAAACTCGAATGTCGATATATAGTTAGTATGTGTTCCGATTCATGCTAAAACAGACACTCGGCACTCGTTTTACGTGCTTCAATTTTCTCACAGTAGACAGTACGACCTGGACCACCGGGTGCTTGGACCCGGGGGGGTGTCCGACGCGAATCCAATCAGCGGACCCCTACTTCATTCATTGACGTAATTTACGCGCGCCAGTCGCGCGCTAACGATAAAAGGACAAGTTAGCGTTCAGACGAGCGATTGTTATTCGCCACTTGATTTTGTCGCCTCGCGAACTCTTGCTTGCTCCCGGCCGTGTTGCCATGACACAGTGGTATTGTGCGAAAAAAAGAAAAAACTAAAATACGTACGAAAATCGTCCACCAAGTACTTACAAGCGGAAACGAGTTAATCAATATTAGCGTGTTGTATTGTAGTCGGCTGGTCCCCGACTCGTGCGTACTGATAAACTAACCTCGCTATCCGGTGGGCGAATTCTACTCGCAGGTGGCCTGACCGCTCCGTAATCGAGGAGGTCGTCACAGACGACAGCTCATTCGAGGAGTTTAATCGGAAGCTGTTCCAAGCTGCGAACCGCGAGGACTTCATTGATGGTCTCTGTGACTCGACCTAATGGCGATAGGCAATAGACACTAAGGTTCAACACAAATCCACGACAGATCGGTGATTTTTGACGAGCAGCGCGGCCTAGCTACGGTCGTCGGAGGAACCAACTCGACCTCACAGCGACAACAAACACCATACGATAAAAATTCAACATTCATTGTTTAGCTATGTAGACACTATGAGAAAAATATAGAAATACAATAGTAACAGTAATAATTGCTGTTTATGGCACAATTTCGCCCAGGCGCGCTTCGGCATTACGACACACACACACACACATATAGTGCAAAACTATTATTGTTTATCGAAAAAAACATCACTCCTACCTAATCAGTACAGTTAGACTATTTTACAATATATTTATAACATTCAGTCATACAATTCGATGCCGACAGCAGTTGTACCGAGGACATTAAATGTTAGCTGTGTGTCAGCCAGAAAAAACAAATATATATATAATAATCAGTGAAGTAATTGGGGACAGTCTTCAAGAGTTGTGTTATCGCTTCCAAAAACAACGTTGGCTTCTTGCAAAGTTCATCCTGCTCGAGCTACATATACAACAATCACGATCTCGAGAGAGAGAGAGCCTCTCGCGTCGCGTCACGAAACAAGGCAATAATGATACTCGCTCGGATTGCTTCCCCGAGATAGACTAACGCCTCCCGCCCACTGCCACGGATCGGATCACGTGTTTATAACGATATTGATATTCTTTATTCATATATGCATAATCTCAAATTCCTACAATGATTCAGTAAGCTCTTCGCTGTTTGTGATACTATGTTCATGATTAGCGGTAGACGGGGGCTACAGCAACGATTGTATTAAAAGGCGATTGTGTCAAGGGCAACGAGGTGATTTCAAAGTTTAATTGCTCTTCGTTTTGGTTCGCTCATTATAACTTGAATGGATTTTATTTCGTAATTGCTATTGTACTATTCATTCTGCATTGGGTGCGAGAAAATGTTCCTTGCTTAAGGGTCGTTGACAGGTTATTTGAATGGCATGAAATGTTACTGCATAGATTGCGACTCACGCTTCGCTTCGCTACGATGAGTGCAATACTTGTTGTAGGCGTTGGGTACGGCTATTATGTACGCTTGACAAGGGCGATGCTGATTGATTAGTGGAAAGCCGATAGAGGAGATGAGGTAATACAATTTAGGGTATATATACAATATATATATATATATATAGTTATTGAAGTTTATTGTTGCAATAAATCAAAGAGATACATATAAACATATATATATATATATATATATATATATATATATATATATATATATATATATATATGGCTAAGGAGAAAATTCGATGTGAATTTAATAAACAATTGTCGAACTGAACAATAAAACGAACAGGAGTGACGTGTCTTTATGTTGATATTGGATCATCATTGAGAAGAAGATGACTGAGGATCTTTTTACACAGCAAACCATATAGGATCTTCCATAGTCAAACATCTTTGCACGATAATCAGTATGGAGACGAAATGAGTGGACATTGCAACGTATAATAAAAACAGGGCGCAGCGAGGCGTGAGGGCCGCAACGAAGGGTTTCCGCGAAAGTCTGTTGAAACAGGTGAGCTTCGAAAATATTTTGTGTATTTATGATTGTGCATATTAGTGAGGATAGGTTGCACGTGTGCATTTAAAGGGGCTGACCGTCTTATGAAGTAGTGCCGAAAGCAGTTGTTGTACCGTGGACGTTGTTAAAAATGTTTAACGCTGTGGGTCAGCCGGGAAAATTTATTTATTAGCTCCACAAAGATGAACTTGTTACTCGTGATTGTTCTCTTCAGTTCTACGGCAGTGAATCACCAGCGGTACGTAACAGCTGTTACGCACAATCTGTGGCAAACATTCGCAGGACTAACTCAATATCTATAGCTGGGTACAGGATGAAGAACAAGTTTAACTATATGGACCCATGCGCGCTGATGTGCACAAACTGCGTCGAAATATACAACATGCGCTATTGTTATTATGCATTGATATTACTCATGCATATATTTGACTTGGTATTCATGGTGTGTGCGCCGCTGACCTGCAATTCGATGCAGATGAAACTCTCGTCCAGATACGGCGAAACATTTAACACTAGTTGCATAAGTATATCATCTATGACACAAGTTATCGAGAGAGTTCGTATTCGCCGCGCGGCAAAATGTGGCACACTTTGTGGTTCGTTTAGCGATAACATCGTATTCTGACCAACAGTATACATTGGAAGCAACAGAAACTGAAAAAAAACAATGCTGTATAGAAGTTTTATGCTAACTCTCTATTCATATTACTTCATTTATTTGCTAGTTACGATCTAGCCACTAGCTACTCACAGCATATGAATCGGATTTGTATTCATTTAGATATATATATATATATACACATGTAGATCGACTCCGTGGCACTTTTGTGGTTCGGAACGGTTGTGGTACGATTATCGGCTATTTTCATTCGCAGGCTGTTGTTCTCTACTGGAGAGGTCGTCCTTGCGCCTGGTGTTGAACGGAGAAGACACAGGTAATGTTTTATTTGCTATGCTTAAATTAGTATCGGTTTTCGAACCGTTTCAAAAAGTATTGTGTAGGACCTCCGATGCTGGCCAGTTCTTGATCTCTAATAATTCAATGATGTGTAATTTCGTTCGTTTCGACGTCGGCCACTGCTTGCTAGCCGTGATTGCGCGTGAGGCAGAAAGTCAGCTGTATAAATCGCGAAGTGGATCGACGAGAATCGTCAATAAAAAATTAATAAATAATCTCCATAGAGCAGCCGTATAACGATGGGCATATTACGGCATTAGTGTCGTCGTAGGAGCAACAGCTCGGCAAAATTCAATTCAAGTTTATGCCTGTGTCGAAGCGAGAACGTCTCATCTACCATTGATCCCTAGGACAGGAACCTTCGAGAAATCTACACACCTTTGCTTAAGTGGCGTTGAGGCGAAGCTCGTCGGCAACAATACTACGCTTTTTCCAAAGTTAAAATTCGACAAAAAGTGGACCTGTTAAGGGGTAGTGTTGTTTTTCACTTGATCTCGGCATTCGGTTCGTGTTCAAATATCGAGTTGACCTGCGAGCAGAGCGTCATTTGATACAAATTTATTTTGTTTTTCTTCTTGTTTAGAATATGCTAGTTGTGTAGTAGTATGCCATAACGTTTTCGTCAATATCAAATGCTACTCAAGGGAATAGATCTATCTGTTGTACGCTTACCGTTACTCTGTATATGTTATGAGCTAGGATGATACAGTGTTCATGCGCTCTTTGAACCCGCTATACAATAGTGACAACTGTGTATCACAACATCGGCCGAAGAACCACGATATTGTCTTACGTAGATTCAATATGCAAAAGGCATCTTTGTACAGCACAATTCAGCGGTTGAAATTGCGTTCGGCACCGGTTCCCGAAAAAGCTAACAGAAGCTGTACTGTTCTTTCCCTGTATTTGTCGGATTGTCGTCTACTGCAGAGGTTCGTGACCCCCTGGGTGCATCGCCTGCACACTCCTGCCAACAGACAAGATGGGCCTTTACGATATGGTCTTCAAACGCACGTCGACCTTTGCGTTGGCTGTGCTCGTCGGTGTGTTCTTCTTCGAGCGGGGTGCAGATGTGGCCGGGGAGGCCATCTTCGACACCTACAACAAGGGCAAACTGTGGAAGCACATTAAGCAGCAGTACGAGGAAAAGTAGATAAATTAGGGCAATTGCAATGCGATCCGTCAGCGGGTGTTCGCTCCACGCGCGACGACCCCGGCGGATACTAATGAGCGGCATAGTTGAGAGATATAATCGTCGTTTGAATGTGGAGAAAACCTTTTGCGTCACTCCGTGAGCGAGTTTGCGCCGAGCACCTGCTGCAGCCGTCTGAATTACACTCGGATGGGGGCGGCGCACCGTGGAGAGAGAGATTAACATGAAGAAATTTCGAGGGAGAAGAAAGGAACAACAACAATCACAAACAGTAATACGATGATGTATCAAGGCAGGACGAGCGGGCGCGGTGAAACGCGCTGGTGGTGTCTGATCTGATGACGTAGACGGTGTTTTATAAATAAATTTAACTATTTGGCGGCGGATCGTCGGCGAATCGCATTGGCGCGTTGAGTCGGACAAAAAATCGCGTTGCGTTTTCATTTTGCGTAGGGTCCCTGGCGAAGAGTTGACATCGGAACCGGTCTACAGGAGGATTGTTTCTTGGGTTGAATGATAAACCCCAACACGATATTTGGCTTGGGCACCGGGTTTTCGGGGGGGGGAGGTGACATTTCAAACGTGAAGAGTAGAAGTGGAACGATCCTTTCCTTATTTAGTCGTATCGGTTTTCAACATTGAATATCTTGAAGTCTCCCAATGTAGACAGTAATGTGGGAACAGAGGCGGGAGTGTAGAGGAAAGCTCTGTGTTTCCTAGTTTGCAAAATGTCCTAAACACGTTGAACGATGCCGAAGCAAAAACACAGTGTGCATAGGTCTGTGTGGAACAGCGTACCCATTTCACGTCATAAACAAGTATTCAAATTTCACAACGACAAACACAAATCTATGAACAAAAACGAACCCTTGGTGATCCGCTCATCCAATCTAGGTTACTCAACGAGATGCATGTTCGTGACGTGTTTCTAGTCATTAAATGTCACACTCCGTGGCGTGGACATCTGTCGCCTACGAATTCGGTCAGTTTACAGGGAGAGAAAAAAAAGATGCTTCCTAATTTAGAACAATCGAAGTGTACTGTTAGATTTCAATTTTTGGCTTCAACTGTAAGCTTTCAGCTGCTGGCTGGAAGCCCATTTTTCCTCATGATAAGGTAGTATCACTGTAAACCTACTTCTCTCCCACCTCTCCCTCATCTTGTCCCGGCCGATGGGACTAAATATCAAAGTTGTATATACATGAGCGATATGTCCGCCCCCGCCTAAATTTCCTAACTATTTTGTAATTAGTTATTTCTCGAAATCCTCTCTCTAGACTTGGTGCTGCCTCAGCGCCCCATATATGTGCACTTATTACCCGTATCTAAGGTTCACGCGTAAGTCCATAGTGGTCCGTTTCTCACTCGTCTTCTCTCCTATCGAATGTCTCTGTAGATTTCGAGTGATCTGATTCATCGAGGTTAGGTGACGGATGCGAGGTTAAATCGCATTTCGAACTCGGAGGAAACAGCGTGTTCTTCGAATGAAGTTAACTTTTGCCAAACTTCGAAAACGGCAAAAACACGCCGTAAACTCCCTAACACTCACGATATATGACGTGTACGAAGAGAGAAATAGAGAGAGAAAGAGAACGATAAGCAAAAGTGTGTGTTAGAAGAAGGCAAGGGCTGCTTGCATGGCCGGCCGCAAAGGCTGGATTTAACCCAAAGAAACTCATGCATCTGTCTCTGCCGCAATTTGAAAGGGATCGTCTGTTATGATCTGTTGCCACCGAAGGAGACGATTGATTGATGATAGGGTTATTATTCACGATTGATCAAACTAAAACGAGCAGGGCGTTATGGTTCATCGGGACAACGTTAGAACATGCGTTTGTTTGATGACCTGGAAATAGTAATTGCGGGATGTCCTGGTGCACCCCCCGCAAAGCCAGCGGACCTTGCGCCTTCATGCTATCACGGGTTGTTGTGGGCGCTACAGTAGCTCTTCTACTAAAGGGGTTTGAATAACCAATTTCCAGTTCAGTGGAAATACTCAAAAACGCCTCTGATGACTTTTTCCGCCTCATCTATCAGATCTCAGGACTCCTATAAATTAGGGACAATGAAGCTCGGGGAGATATGACAGAACCTCATCGCATACAATGGAACACATTAGGTTGATGAGAATTATCCATTTCCTTAGTAGGTTTCTTCTATTGCAATTATTCCTTTGCAGTTCAGTTGTTGTTGTTCGGATCAACGTTGCTTGGTCACGCCACCTGTTATCGCCGGTCACGTCCATGTCCTCAAAATACGTCGTCCGTTGCAGCGGAGGTGCACGAGTTCTTCAGCTACTTTCGCTGTTTCGATTTGTCCTACCAACCGTGTTGACCCGTGTTGTTTGCCATCTCTCCTAAAGATACAGATAATTTCTTTGGGGAGCAGCACCTGAGCGACGCTCGAAGCCCGCTTATAGACCACATCTATATACGGGGCGCAGCGGAACCCAGAACTGATAATGAGACGTGTTCACTTTAGTTCGTGCTGCACGCCGAGCCATATAGTATTGACTAGCTGTCTTACCCACAAAATATAGCACTATATCTGTATATATTGAGTGATTTTTTAGGCGTCTCTTTAGCGGGCCCGATTACGCCATAATTCGACGTGGGCCACCCAGAAACAAATCTCTAAGTTTTTATCGGCTAGAGCTACACGTTTTTGGTACCATGTCGTCTTGAGTCTATCGAGGCCCGACTGCGTCTTGGTGGTCTTTAATAATTGCCCATATTACAGCCGTGCATCACAGTGTATCGACATTGCTTGCTTGTCTGCTATTGTCCTCACTCGATACTCATCAGAAGCAACAATATGGTGGATAGTGTTCGAATGTGTTATTTATATTTACCTACCATTCACCATTCTAGCTGTCTATTATCACCCGTGGCCCCGAGAAGCTAATGCGACGAAGAGACATTTTGATAACACCAATTAATACCTCAATAATAATTAATACGTTTCTTCCTACATCCACAATCTCCTACCGCTTGCATCAGGCGTCCCGGCAAGCGTCGTGTACCTGTTTGGGGTCGCCGATCTAATGGTCTCCTCGCATTGCAATTCAAAGTCAGCCATAGCTCATTTCATCAGCGTGCCGACAGGAGGCGCTGGCTTTCTTCGTCGCGGCTACGCGGGTCGAGCCTTTTCAAACGAACTCTCTTGTGTTGATACCGTACCTTCTCTCTCCATCGACACCATCCGCTTCGCTACCAGCAAGCAAAAATAGCAGCAGCAGCAACAACTGGAGCCAACAAGCCGGCTGAACTGAGCGAGCCGAGGGACCCGGGGTGCTCAGTCAGAAGAAGCTCCGGCTGCGACGGACTTTCTTTCCACTTAACCGTTAACTTCGTGCCAGCGAATTGCCGATTGTCTAGTTCGTCAACGTGTACCTGTAGATATATATACATATATATATATATATATATATATATACAGATATATGTATGTATGTATATATATATATGTACATGTATATGTAAATATGTACAGTGTGTTTACTTGTGTGTGTGTGTGTGAGAGATAAAGACGTGATATTGTATGATTTGCGCACGGCGTCGTGTTGGTGAAGCTGCGGATCTATTGGCGTCGACGTGAATCGCGTGCATTGGCGTTCATGTTTCGGCGTCGCAGCAAGCTGGCGCGGGACGGAGATGGAACCGCTACTGTCGATGGAGAGGTTGAAGTTTCCTCCGAAACAGCCCCGAGTAGGCTCGGAGTTCCAAGTTGAGTTTTTGCCGGACGTTGAAAATGCCAACGGCGAGAAGAGGAGAAAATCTCCCGAGCATCCGGCTGATCTGATCTTTGCGCCGGAGTGCGTCGAAAGCGAGGACAAGCTCATTCCTCGACCGGTGAAGTGGAGTTCAGCGGAGACTGTCAATTACGGTCGATGCTTTCGGAGGCACGCTCAAGATTTTCCCAGGTTGGTGTCAATTGACTCGAGGGCAACTCGATGTCCGAGTGCGACCTGTAAAGCAAGAGGTGATAATGAATGCTAAATAACAAACAGCTACTGTACATGTTTCGATCAATCTATGCATGATCAATCTATGCAATCTATGCAATCTGTACATGTTTTTATCAATCACAATCTACTGTGGCGAATAGTCTCATGAGTTGATAGGAACCCCCTCTTCTCTCCCCCCCATCTCGAGAGGTTTGACACGGTTTTGTGCTCGGTGGGAGTATCTGAGATCTGAGTATATGATGATCTTGAAGAAATTGTCCATTGAATTGCTGATTATGCGCAGCCGAAAAAGCAAACCCCGGGGTACCTTCCTTCGCTGGAGGAGCGCACTAGAAAGCATTTTCTTATAGTATTAGGTTCTCGCCACGTAGGCTCTCAGGTCTCAGGGTAGCTTCAGCCACCTGAAAGGTTAACGCTTCAACAATTTCGACCTCCGTGTTTCAATGGTATATTCAATGTGTGCAATAGTTCAACGATACTGTAAACATATATATTTCTAAAAAAAGGTTAAAGGAGAAAATAGCAATCGATTAGTATAACACGCGCCTGAAATAATAGAACGGGGAATGAAGAACTTCGTATGCATTCAACCAACCATTCTCGAGGAGGGAAATTGTTATCACAGACATTTCTGTTGAGAGCGTGCTGTTCCGTAAATGGCATTGAAACCAACGTAATTTTTTGTATTTGTATTCTTCGTTCTCACTGTTCAACTGAACTGTTTATCATGTGAAATCTAACGAGCTGATGACAACCGAAAGCATTCACTGGCGTTTCTATATATACGCAACCAGCGAACGGGAACGCAAACCCGAGTATCGGCCAACTTCAGAACGCTTACGTATGATCTAGTCAGCCTCGTGACAGAGTGTGACGTCGGCACGTCATCTGGAGACGTATCTTTCTGATACGGGTACTGACGCAATCTGACGTCGTATAGCGTTTGTTTGCGTTGGGTTTTGGCGTTTTTTTTTGTTTCGTTTATGTTGGACTTCCGTCTATTTAGTATATCCAACTTCAAACATCGGGTAATTAGAGACTTTGTCTTTGTTTCAATTTCGACCGCCACTGTCAATATGCTATCTCAGCAAACTACTTTTTATAGGGTTCACGACAATGTTATATGGCACTGTGCATTTGAACGTGTTGACAAATACACACGCGGCCGCACTGGGTGGCACCTTGATTTGTACATCTCACATCAAGTTCCTATGGCGAGTTGCGCTGTGATTCCCGAGCGTCGTATGGCTGCGTGAGCTTGCGAGTCCACTCTGTATATAAATATATACATGTATATCTATCTATCTATCTATATGTGACTCGCCGCAGGTATCTTGAGCACCTCCCGGACAAGACGATGAGCGACATTCTTGATCTGTTCTACAAACGCGAAGGCGTGAAGATCTACCGTCGATCGCTAGCCGTACAGAAGCTACTCGAGATCGACAAGGCGCGCCGAAGCAACCTTCCCGAGGAGTACGTTGACGGCCTTCCACGACGACGTTCGGCCCGGAGTCGTTCCGATACGTCGTGACAAATACAAGCTCGTGACGGTTTTTCCGCGCGTGACCGCCCGCCCGCCTGCTGTCTTGCTCCCCTGTAGATAATAGGTAGATGGTAGATGGAGCAAGCAGCAACAGCGAAAAACATCGACTAATCGGTCACGAAGCTACCTAGTTAGTTTTGACGTACGGATCTACCGAGACAAAACGACTCTTGATCGTAACTGTGATCTCCCACGCGGAGGAAGCCGCGTGAAGGGTGGTACAATGGGTGTAGAAATTTGTGAAATGTGAAATGTCTCAACGGCAAGGCTGGCACACTTCTGCTTTGGACCCGCGCCCGTACAAAACACTCGCCCGCCTTCAATTATTTCCGTTCCCGTTGTAGTATGCCTATGTTCGGGATGTGTTGATTCGTGTAGAGAAATCACACGGTTGTCGATGAGATCCAAAATCACTTCAGGCAGCTAAGATCTAAGACATCTCTCTCCCTCTCTCTCTTCTTCTGTCCGCTTGTCAAACACATGCTGTGCCGAAGCAATGGTCAATAATTGAGCTTGATTTATCGTGCGTCCACTGAGCGAGTTAACTAATTCGTTGGCTGGTTAGTTTATTAGTAAATTTGGCATATTTTTCACAAATTCAGCCAGCGTCTACCAATACCTCCCTCTTCTCCCCATAGCAAAATAGTGAACGTGGATCATATGAAGAAATTAATCACGTACGCCGTCCGCTCATTGGCTTACGTCGCCAGCAAGAATGTCCATGCGGATAAACACACGATGCAGTAAGCACATTGGACAGACGTGTAGAAGATTTGGTTTTGCTTAGCCAGAGTTGACCCTCATCAGTTCGCCATCTTGCGATTGTTGAGTCGATAGCTTTGTTTTGTCTCATTTCAATCTCGAGTGAGAGCGATGGCGAGCTAATGACGCTGATTTACGACGTGATACACACATGAGCTCTTTTAATGATCTGTAATTGTAGTAGTGGATCAGCGGATGGACCTCATTTCAGGGTATCAGCTCACACAATGAAGACGTGACGTAGAATGAATGTCGTAGCAAATGTGACAATACAACAGGCATGCGAGAGAGGCATCGCTGAGGTGATACTTACATATGCGTGTGAACTCGAACGTTGCCAGCAGTGGCTGGCGGCAGCTGTTCGAAGGCCGCTGCCGCCGCCGCCGCCCCCCGCGGCACTAGAGAGCAAAGGCAGAATTTGCAAAATGGGGACTGCAGCCCACAATGTTATTTATAAACGAGACAGGTGTGAGGAAATACTCGTATATACATGATTTAGGTTAACCTGACGACACCGCCGCACGTCGGACCCGTCTCTCATCCCTTTCAAATAATAGCTCAAGTAATATGTTTCAACGTTCATGTTCATGATAACATAGTGATATTATACTTAGCGATGTACAGGCCCGAGAAGGCATCACTTACTAAATGAGCACACATGGAAGACATATATATATATATATATTTTTAAATATATATATAGTTTGAGTTTCTTTATCATAGCGGTACTGATGGACTGCTAATTTTCCAAGGTGGCGATGGCCTTGAAGAGCGATGGCTCTCATCTTAAACCTCCTCAGGAAGAATTTTCTTTAAAGCCTTTATCTATGATGATCGTGGGTGACAGAAATGTCTGCCTTGTTTTTGGCTTGGTACAAAGCACCGGCACACTTTGTTCGCGGGATTATCGTCGGTGAAAACGAGAAATTGTCAATAAAAGTAAAATAATGATGGTAATAGTAATAACAATAGTACTAGTAATAACAATAATAACAATGCTATACTCAACGGCAGACTGTCACATTATTCTCGTTCGCTTTCCTCAGCGAGTTGTGGCGACGACCGCCTCCTCCGTGATTTCTTGAGACGCACCACATACTATATGTCATATTATCGTCATACACGCTGTCATATCAGTGGCGCAGATTCGAGACGGAAATAGAAGAAGGCAAAAAGATGGAGTACACCCTTCTGATGCTCTGTCCCCACATACAAGCGTTGTACGTTGAAGGGATATTTACACAGGGTCGTGGCGTCCGACTGGTCAGCTTCGGACGCGACGATCGCTTTCAAGCCGGGCGTTCATGGTGCCAAGACAACGTTGACAGCGACGAAGAGAACGATGATGCCAACTCGTGATAATCAATTCAAGGTATCAGAAGGCGCCAAATGTACATATGCATGAAACGGTGAAGTGACAAATGAGCGAAAAACCATAGACGAGAAGCACCCCCGAGGTGCTTTTGTCTCTAGGTACAATATATATTTGACGTTAGCCGCAGCCAGGACGCATGTGACGTACGTAGAATATCGCTGTCGATAGATTGATGCGTGCCGATTGCTGTTTGAATGTAAGTACAAATACAATAAATCATCTGATGTATATCGTTATGTCAGGCGAGCTGTATTTACTTTAGAAAATTTTGTGGTAGCGATAAAATATTGCAGATTTGGGGTTGCGTCTCATGCAGGGGATAAGAAATGGAGCGTGTGCCAAGAAATGTAGCGGGGGCACTGTCCCTGCAGCTAGAGAGAATAATTTGGGATTAGGACTCTTCTGATTGGTTGTGTAATCCGTAGTTCAAGCATGTAGGCGCTGTTCAACATATACTTTCATCTATGTGACGAAGAAATAACAAATGGACAGGTACAATACCACAGCTGGAGAAATTGGTCTATGCGAACATTGTAGTATATATATATATATATATATATATATACAAGTTGAGCTTTTAAAAGTACCCTCACAATTAAGATGCGGGCAGGCAGACAGTTAGAACATGACTATGTTACATTTAGAGTTAAGGGTTGCGGCAGCGTCAATTTAAACTGGAGCCGTAGTTTTCCCTAACTGTAAGCCTACTTTTGCCCCACCCTTTATGTTGCGAGTGCGTACAACGCTTGATATCGTTACGGTGCGTTCGCCTTCGACGTGTACTCACAAGCGATTATAAATTGAGACTTTTTTCCGCCAGAGACAACTTGGCCATCGTTGAAGCCATCGCGGTGATAGGTCTCTTGTTGATGTGATCGTAGACTCAACACAAGCACTCTATTTCACTTAGAGAGTCTTCAACTCTCTACAATCATATGTGTGCACAGATGTGAGCATTTCGTTGGCGAGGATGTGTCACATGTCAAGTCGACGTCGCAGAGAGTGACTCTCTCGTTGTGCCAAAGTGTCAAATGGACATTAACTTGGAAAACACGCACACATACATCAGGTGTCGGGGTACGTTCTTAAGTATGTATAAGGTAGGCTCGAAGTTGAATTGGGGTAAGAACACCTTTAAATTAATTACCTCTGTATCGCCAATGGGTCAGCGGAAAAGGTGTGGAAATTTGTCTCCACCATTCGAATTAGCCAAGGCAAATGTTTGGAGCCGGCTCGGAAGCTGCAGAGTTCCAGCAGGAAACAACAGAGTTCCACAACTTTAATTAGAATTATATATATATATATATATAGTCGTTTGAGATTTGCCACCTGAAGTTCGGCTTGGCTTTACGTTCGTTACGGGTGGCGGTCATCTATAAATAGCTAGATTACGCTAACGACTGATGGAGATACTGCAGCCGTTTCTGCTGCAGCATAGGAACGCTCCTACCAGAACCGTTCACAGTCGGTTCTCATTTCTCGGTTGCTGCCGGTGAGGCGGGTAGCCAAAGTTGTCCCGTGTATTTAGCAGGCTGGTTCGATTCGTTCTCTCGGTGCCTCCCGAAATGCGGCCGCGGTGGCAGCAGCCAGAAGGCTGTCCAAAAACGCTGGCAAATTACCTCGGCAGCGTTCGAAAGCGGCCGACGGTTACCGGCACACACCTGGTCTCTTCTGAGTTTAGTAGTTGCTCTTCGATGAGAGTGGCCCGAGCAGATTGGGGAATGAGGGCTTGGTCTATGGGCTTGCCACAGCGAGCGCTGTTCAACGGACGCCGCCATTGCAATCGGCCTAAAAATGTGGGTGATATCAGACGGGGATCACTTTCTTTCATGGACCTCCGCGGACCTGTAGTGTTCCGAGGCAGGTCTTCGGCAAAGATCCCTTCACAGGCGCCACTGTCCTTCCTAACGATTGGCTATTCTCGTTACGAAGTCGGGAACGGCAAGTGTCTCTGCACAGAAAGAGTAGTGCTGGTGTTCATCGTTACAATGCTGAAGCGGAGCGGAGAGGTGTTCGGACGGCAGGGCTACACAGAGCAGATAAGCGCAAACCCACTGTAAGCATTAGCTGTCGACCCAGCTCCGCAGATCCGATGTGTTCCAGCATAGCGCTAGAACAAGCTATTAAACTAAAATTAGCCTATTTTAGCTGACGTTAGCAGTGCAGTACCTTGGGACTTACGAGGCAGGGCTGAGTGCTAGCCGGCACGGGGTGAGGATACGGCGAGTGAACGCAGGTACGATAGTGTAATGGCTTGCTTTGCTGTTCCCACGTGACTTCGGGTTAATTCATCGAAACATCCCTGTATCGAAACGGAGCGATTGACAGCGAACGACTGTCGCCAGTACACCCAGGAGCTCGAACACGACACGCATGCATTGAGTGCAAGGTACTAAGTACCGCGCACTCGAATCAGAGATACTCCCTCCAAAGGCATCATCGCAACAGATTCCATCGAGTTAACCGCTTTGCGTGGCTCGTTCTCGCGTGCTGCCTTCTGCATTGTGTTGGAATTGTGGCCCAGATCATCCTAGGTCTCTCTCTCTCTTTCTCTGTATGTCGTTCTCTTCCTTCCCCGTCGGGTGAACGATGCAGACGGGAGGGAGGGTCTGGACGTGGCGAGGGCCTTTGCTGGTGGCGAAGTTCGTCGAAATTGTAATTTAATGAAGATGAACGCACCTTCTCCCTGTTGATCTCGCTTTCGAATCTCTTTCTTTTCTCTCCTAGGGTAGCCAGATTGCCAGCCCGACCGCCCGTCCCCCTGCCAGTTAACCGCTACCGCTATGCTTCGCAGCTGTGAAGCTTTCTCTGCTTCCAAAGGTAGAGCCAAATGAAACTGACAGCCGCAATCTTGCCCTGCCTTCCCCTCCTCTACTCGTCCCGGTACCCCTTTCGTGCGTGAGAGGCAAACCCCCAAAGGAATCCTTTCTTTCCTGCAGTCTCGCTCTCTTTCCAGCTTTCATGTGCAGACGCCAAGTTCTCACTGGTTCATCGGCCTCGATTGTCGGCTGCAGCTTCGCGCGGCTGGCTTTCCTGATGCGTTCCCGGACGCGCGAGGCCTGGAGGCAGCGTCTGACGCCGTTTTCCTCGTATTTCCCCAAGCCACACGTGCCCGTGTCTCCCGGATAAAGGAACGTTTTCTACTTTTCCGCACGAGGCGCGCATCGCAGCGTTTGGTTGGAAAAGCCCGAGCTCCACTTGGCTAAGCGGGTCTGTTCCAGGGCAACGCGGCAAACGAAGCAGCCCCGCCTTCGAATAGGGTCTCTCCCCGACGAAGAAGAATAGAGAGGGGTGTAAATAACACACCCCGATTCTCCTGAGGAGCAAAGGGAGGTTTAGGGACTTGGCAACGTAGGCCTCCCTTCCTCGGACACCGTGGCCCTGCAACCTGAGCCAGCTGCCATGGGCCATGTGTTCAATTTTCGGCATTTGCCTTGTGTCCCTGTGAGGTCCGCATGTACTAGCGGCAGGACCGAGGAAAAGCAAGCGACACGAAGCGGCGCTCACGTTGGCCCTGAAGGAGACTCTATAGGGAAATGTTTATGGGGGCTAAACGCCGAGAGGCGAAAGCAGTTAAGGTGCGTTGGAACAAGCGCTCGAAGGCTCGATGAGTAGATTTAGACATCTTCGGGATTAAGTGACCTGCAGTGAGAAAGCGGGAGAGAGAGAGAGAGAGAGATGGAAGAGGGAAGTCATGCGAATGTGTACGTTTCACTGGGAGAGAGATGTAGCAGTATTCGGTGGGGGGATGCTGGCACGCTCGTTACTGATACGTGTAAAGGAGTTCGTATTTGTTGAAGCGGCCGGAGCGCTGCGAAGGTTGTCACGATCACGGTGATTGATATATTTCTTTCTTTTTTTTTTTGCTGTGCAAGAATCCCTCATATATTATGTCATATTATGCATGTTTGCATGACAAACGGTTTACAAACAGTGGGTTTAAATTTAACGAACACAGGAATAAGAGGGCAGCTTATGGTTGGTAATTAATTTTCCTCAAAAAGAGGCGAGAAATATGGCCAAATCGGTGTTTCGCCTTGTATATAATAGCCGTCAGGCAGTGGCTGAGTTGGGAAGACAGAACATCCACGGCCACCGACAGAAAGTCCAAGATCCACGCCTGCAGCGCGTATCCAACGCCAAGCGTGAGTTGGACGTGGCAAGAGTTCGTTTAAACGTTGAGCACTGCGCTTATCAGCTTATCACTGATCAGGTATCATAATTCATTAATTTGTTAGTATTGTCACTTGCATTGGAAATGTAGACGCACTTTTTGAGTCAGGACTATCTATTTTTAACAATGTCAGCACGGTGGCCTGGACAGCGAAGTCTCTGGCCGTAAATGGCCGGAGGCTGCCGTGACACATTGAGAAGTAAAGAATTGTAGAATTGCAGTTAACAAATCAAAATTTTCTATTTTATGTAATCGATTCACAACCAGACAGGCTAGCCAACGGGTATACAATACCCGCAGAAATACACAGTTGCCCGGCATCACCGTGCGGGCAGCTTTATTGCCGAATAGCAAACGTCTGGCGATTTTGCCAAGGGCCAAACCATGTGACCATGCATTTGAAGGCAGCCGCCCACATCGCGCTATGGGAAAATGTCGGAGATACTAGGCTAGTTTGTTTATACTGCTTGTACTAGAATTCAAGGCATTCGGTTGACGGCATGAC
This sequence comes from Stratiolaelaps scimitus, assembly GCA_019614645.1. NCBI lineage: Eukaryota > Metazoa > Arthropoda > Arachnida > Mesostigmata > Laelapidae > Stratiolaelaps > Stratiolaelaps scimitus. The sequence goes on along the minus strand of JABWDB010000011.1, from coordinate 1,201,625 downwards.
GTCTTTGCGATGCCCGTAATGTGTAAGCTTGTAGATTCTGGCGTATTTATTTTTATTCGTCATAATTAATAATTAAGGATCACGCGAGAGCAGGCAGAGAATGTTGAAATCGACTGGTCTCCCCGTGTAATTCGCAGTTAACAGTGTTTCTGAGGTCTGGCCTGCATTTAGATTTTTCCACGTTTGAGCGACGATTTAACGGACGTAGAAGCCATTCGTGGAATGGTTCTTTTATGGGCTTTATTAGCTAATTAACGTGTACGTGAATAAAGACGCCGATTGCAACTATTTTCATAGGGTATCAGCCTACGTTTATTCAAAGCGAGCGGTTCCTTAAGAAAATGCTTATGCTTATAGATCTGTTTGTGCGCATACATAGTTACTGTCACCTGGTTAGCCAAACCTAGAATTAAGGTTAGCACCAGGCTTATTAATGGCCATGTTCATTAATGATCGAAGCAAATATTACAGGATGGCATATAATGTTAACGAACTACGTAACTTTTCATATGCGTCATTTGTTAGTCGCTGCTTAGCCACGGCTAGGGTGTTTTGGATTTGAAAGAAAAAAATAATCACGATTAACACTGGTACACAGCCATCTTCCATTTCTGATTTAGACCTGACCTATAGCCCAAGCGAACGTGACATTTCAGCTTGTTACTTCTACGGAACACAGGGAATTTAGATGCTGATGAAGAAACGTCCAATTGAACTAACAGAATTCTCTCTAGCGTGACTAGGCGAACGTGCGTACTCGAGCTGGAGAGAATTATCATCACGCTCGGCTAAGGTCCACAGGATATGTGTGGCCGTTGTTTATGTCCTTGCTCTTTCCAATTGGATAATCTGGCCAATTACCCGACCTCGTCCGGTTCCAGCCGACGTTCAGCGGTGGTGTCGCTTACAGCGAGCTCCGTACACGTAATCAGGATTTGTGTTGTGCCCATCGTAAGGGTGAGCTAATTACGAATATATTCTTATTCGTACAGCCGGGATATCCTGCCTTAATCACTGTCCACGTCAGATATCGATCCACAGGCATTCGCTAGTTGGGTTCGGCAGAACGAAAGCAGTTTGATTTGCATTGTCGTGGTTGAACCAGAAACGACGTCTTAAATCCCGCTAATTACCCCAGCAGCGAAATCTTATTGGCAAAAAACGAATCATGCCATCACTAGCTGAATCATTATAATTACGATACTGCACAACGCGTACACGTGGTGGTGGTTGAGTAAATGTCCTCAATCGGCTTCTTATCTTGCTTCAGTGACTGCTGAGTGGTATCCGCATTTGCGGAATGAAGAATACTGGTCTTCAACTTGTAACCGAGATCTATTTTCCGGGCTAACTCTTCACGGCCCTAAACATCTATTAATGTCGACGGGTATGGCCGCTTTCGGCATTGCTTCACAAGGACGGACCCCGTCTCAACTGCCGAGGTAGCGACGATCCGCTTTTTCTCAGCCACACTATATACTATAATAACGGAATCATTATTGCGTAGAGCTGTCGGAGACAAATGCGTGGGGCTATTGTCCGACGATCGCATAGGGAGCGAGCTGTTTTCGTGGTTGGGAACGTCCCGGTCTTTATATTTTGTGTTTGTGTCCCTGCTTTATACTGTTGGCCTTGGCCATTTCCGGAGATTAGGCCGACGGATTCTTTTGTACTAATGGTAATATATTCTATGGTAGCAAAAGCTACGACAAAAGCTCGCGTAAACATGACGTATCTTATTGTGCATTAGGAGAAGTCCATTGGCACGCTGATGTGGCCAGCTTCTTGTTCGTTTATCAAATAAACATTTAGGTATCTAGGCACACCTCTGCTATATTGCTGCTGGGAGCGCACCTCGGATTTGCCATTGAGGCAAGGGATATTCATAGCGTTTCTTTCCATGCACGACTACCAGACGGTTCCATTCGAGAGTAGAGGTACCCTTCACCGGGCATGATTGCTTTCACTCAATCGCTAAAATGAATCCTTAGACATGGTCTGCATGAATAGCGTCTATTGAGAGCTTGTTAGGAACGAATATTAGAGAACATATCATGTATTATATATATATATATGCATATACAGCAAGCATGTACATATACGACAACTGGCGTAACAGATAGGGGAACCTGGTTAGGCGAGATGTTCTTTTTCTCAAAGTGTCTCTGCTGAATATCAGCATACAATGATACTACGCTTGGAGGCCACTGCGGACAAGAGGCCGCAGGAGCAAGTTGCTGTATCTGTCGTCTTCCTCTAGATTGCCCTGAGGGAAAACGTCCAAACTTTTATGACGAAGGGCTGAAAGTAGCCATGCTTCCGCATACTTCCGTACACATGTATGTACAGACTATACATATATATATATATATATATATATATATATATATATATATATATATATATGGGTTCTGATGCTTCCTCCATAAGTGGAAAGATCCAATTAATTTTGCTAGTAACATTTATATTATTCCCATAGTCGCTATAGGGCGATTCGTACGTCAGGGACGACTGCAACAGCTCTTCTCCTTACTGACGAGGGTGCTAGCCACTGAGCCGTGATCTCGTTGTTTGCAAAGAGCGCTCGGCGACATTATCGAGACAGCAACGGCAACGCAGCATCAATGCTTTGCCAACGAACCACACAAACTCGAACTCGATGTGTACTCCGCCCCACGCACCTGTTCACATGGACGCGGATCTCACCTATACCGGATCCTCAATCAGCATAGGCGCACGCGTCAGGACTCGTTCATCAGCACACGTCGTCGATAGAGCAGCACCCGTACACGGACGCAGCTCACGTGCGACGCAAGCGGCCACACACGCGTGATGTATTCAAATAAAGTAGATAATATACATCGTTTGTTGCCACGTGCTACTGTGAATATTCCTATCTGGATGCTCAATCGATCTATTCCTTATTTTGCCAACCGCTCCATCCATGAGCCGAATGGGCGGTAGGGGATCCTCTGAGCTCCTCAGATGCTCCCTTCAAGGACATTACCAGGTTTTATACACCATCGACCTTCTACGGGATTTATACAGGCTAGGTGCGCTCGCTACCGGAAAAGGTGCAGCTCGCTCCGATGCTGAACCGCAGCAGCAGCAGCAGCAGCAATAGCAGATTTGTTTATGGACACTTGTCGTTGTCACCGGTATCGATGGCCGGTTGACGCATGGATGCTTGGCTAGCCGCCGACGCTACCGACACGCCGTTAGCCAAGGTTATCGTTAACAGGGACCAATCGTCAGCCGCTATACAGTAGCACTAACCGCTGGCAGACCGATGTACTCGGAGTAATCGAAGCTGTTGGCCCCTCGTGCACGTGCTTCGGCGTTCGCCAGTCATTCCGCCAACAGTTGCCGAGGCCGGCAGCCACCGCCAGCCGTGTCTGTATCACGTGCCTCCTCTGCGCGATAGGCCGCACGATAGGCCACTCGAGGCTGTGCCCACACAGAACACATGACCATGCAAATACCTCTCTGCGTGATCAACTCGCCACCGCAGCTACAACCTCTCACCCCACCGGCAGTCCGGTCGCGTCAGCACCTCAGAGCATCGGCATCTACGCGTCGCCGGTGTGCGGCAAGGTGGCTCCATGGCTCTCTCTCTCTCTCGCTCGCCATGTTCTATCTATATGTACACATATATATATATACACATGTATCTGTGTACGACGCCTGGATGTTCGATGCGCGACGCATGTGCGTCACACGTCCGGCACGCTTCCGCTCTTAACCTCGTGGCGCTGCGCTCCGACGGAGGCCTCGCGCCAACCGAGCGCTGAGGGGGGTTCTCTAGGCTTTGGGGAGCGAGCCTAGGGGTGGTGGAGCGTTGGCGATCGTTGCTAGCAGCGTTGGTCTCTCACACCCCTCTCGCTGTCTCTGCCCGTTGCGCCGTTTCATCGAGGCGCTCGTTGTGTACTGCATGTGCCAGTCACACTCGGGCTTGCTGGCCGGCTGCCGGCCGGGCGACCGACACGATCCTCACACACGGCCTCCACGCACGCTACCACTCATCCAGGCTATCCCCGAAGCCCCGATCAAGGCCCAAGGCTCGCTCCACCACACGGTGTTCCGATATGTCTAAGTGTGGTGCACGCCTGGCCTCGCATGTGGGGCAGTCCGAGGCCGCTTGGGTGGTTTGCATATGTTGCCTGCTCAATTACTACCGTTAGAGGAATGGGCATCTTCGCCCTCGGCTCCGGATCATCGAGATCGTCAGCAGTCATTGGATGGCGAAGACGCACTGTTACCATAGAGTCAACCGCTGGTCACTGTTCCTGACGCCTACAATGATTGTGTCGATGCAGAACATGAACATCGCTGACAGTGGGTACGTGCTTGAACCGTATTGGCCTGCTGTAGCCTGCTAAGCCCAGAGACTGGACACCGGGATCGACAGTGCTCTCAAAGCCGTGCCCCTTCGTGTTCAGCGAGATCTCGCAATTCGGTTGCGTCTATTTGATCTCTGAATCGTGCTTATCTATATATCTATCTATCCGTTCAATGGTATCCCACCGACTCAACTCACTCATCCTTACGTTTGCCTCCTCGCTGACCCCCTGAGCCCTCGTTCTCGAAGTGGCCGTTGACCGCTGTCATTCAACGCATCGAGACAGAGCAGGGGCAATGTGGACAGGGCCCCAATGTGTCCCGTTCGCTAGCTAGCCCGCTACCTCGCACGAGCGATTCGCCCGACCCGATCGTCGTTCCCACGCTGTTGACTGCCTCCGGCTGCAAGTCTCACCCAATCCATCCGATTCCCTTAGGGACACCGAAGAAAGGCCACATCGGAGAATGACGATAGCGTTCCTCCTAGTGTTGCTCAGCGGCCGCCGCCGCCGCAGCTGCCACGGCGGGGAGAAGTCTGGGGACAACAGAGCCACTGTGGTGAGTAGGCACGAGACAGTGTGCGACAGAAATATATATATATATGTATACATAAAGAGCGAGAGAGAGGGCGATAGACAAGGGTCCACTGGTGGGTGGGGAGTATGAATGAAGCTGGCAATGGGAAACGACACGAAGTGGCCACAGAGGCGCGGGCCAGGAGTATGAGAGATCGCAAAGCTAGAAAGAGCCGGAGAGATCGGCAAGAGAGATCGAGTGCGCCGCGACCCGGAGCAGAGGGGGAGGCTGAGATACCACTATCAAATTTTCATACCCTGCCACCAAATCAGATTAGCGCTATAGCATAGGGGGCTGTAAAGAGAGGGTGACGCGGCGAATCCCGCTTATGGCTATCCAGAGAGAAAGCTATATACAGAGAGAGAGCGAGAGAGACGACAGCGAATATGTTTCTAATCTATTAAAGGTTTTTCAAGCTACGACTGGCCTTCAGTTTCATCTCCCCCTTAAGCTGGTTCCCCCGGATCTTCAGCCCCTCGGCAGTACCATAGGGTTCGTCCGGTAGAAGGCTGTACGACCTGTTCGAAACCTTGTCGCGTTTATGCATACCCCCGTTGCTCAGTGCTTTCGGGGCGAATTTGTTCTTGAGTTCAGACTATGCCAGACGCTTGTACGGGCCTGACCGCCGAAACGAAACCGTAATTCGTCGTACGTATGCTATTTGCCGGTCGAAAAGGGTTTCAATTGTTGCTTGGTGAAAACTCATTTTTCGGCGGCGTGAAAAACCGGAAGTACCCGAACAAAAGTATGATGTACGAGCTTGTGGACGGATTTTGCTCAACACAGCCGCGAAGTCTACCTACCGACCTGAGTTGTCCGCATGGCTGAGCGCATACGAGAGCCTATATCACAATCATTGAGCGTTCGGTCGATAGCGATAGTTTCGTATATGTGTACGCCCGCACGTGGATAGAAGTAAATTCAAGAAAATGCCACCTCGCCATTTCATCCATTGGGTTGCTGCTGCGACAGCAGCTGAATGGTGTATCGTGTAGGGAGCGAACCTGTCGCCTGTAACTATTGTACCGTTGCATCGGTGCGTAGTATATTCTAGTGACCGTGTGCCTTCATAAACTTTTAGTACTTAGTCCATCAGCTCTTATCTACACACGACATACATATACAACTAATTATAATAATATGTATTAGTAGTATAAGTAATGATAATAATTATGACTCATTTTTTATATGATCCATGTGGGATTGCATAGGGATTCCTACATCTCCCATTTTAACACATACTGACGCAACAGTTGCACATTGGATCGAGAGGGGCTCCGCCCTAGTTTCCTCATAATCCCGTATCCGCCAGTACTGAGGTATCGCGCATCGTAGACGATCCTTGCCAAGGCCGAGCGCCTCTCGCATGCGACGGAGCCTTTCAACCGATACGTAACATGGAGACACGTTTCGTGACATGTCCTATTACTTCCCGTAATCAGAGCAACGAGGAACGACCCGAATTAAGCGCGTGGACTCACCTCGGTTAATCTTGGTCCAGTACGCCTGGGTGTCTTTGAGAATCACAACTATCTCTGCACTCCCTATCTCGGCCACTCTTTCTCTCTCTTACATACACACACAATCGCTCTCCCTCTCTCCGTAAGCATAGTGTTGCTGCTAGTGCAGGGCAACGGCGGTACAACACAACATATAATTGGCCTCAATCGCTTTCTGCTGTGTCGCGTGTTTCCTGCAATTCGAACGTACGAACGAACGCTGCCTTCACTGATACGTTCAGCAACGCCATACGGCCTCCGTCGAACAGGAGCAAAGTCCCAGCTGGTGGCTCAACCTTGACGCAATCAAGATTTTACACGTATAGTTTTTCTAACTAAATGAAGCCATTCCGCAAGGCGTTATCACTACTCAACATCCTGTATTCCATTCCTCCGGCAATATCCCCACCTATTGCGTTTGATCGTGGTGACGCTACGATGAGATGCGTAGGTTGCGCCGTTTCTCTAGTCTTATTCCTCTGGCTATGTATCTGTCCGATGTAGCTTTACAATCTCGCAAGCAGCAGCGAGCTGAAATTCACCACTCATTCCTATTGCGATTACATCATCATCTTTCACTGTTCATCACTACTATATCATCATCATCATCATGGGCATAGTCATCCATTGTCTCTTCCCTGCGCGGATTGCCTTTCCCACGGCCACCCTCCCGAGAGTCGGCCCGTCTGTTGGTCGAACAGCTAATTTCTTCCTTTCTTCAATCGTCGGCGGCAGCCCCCAATTGCAATTCCCTTCGGTCTCCACACCGCTTCCCGCACTCCCCCGATTCGCCCCGGCCCCCCCACCCCACAAACCTCTTGCAATTCTACCATCAGCCAACTTCCATACTCACTCGGTAGAGAATGTATGCCTGTCCTGGTCTCTGTGAGCCCATCCCGCTGGAGCCGACCCCCCACCCCCCCAGCAAGACGTTACCCCATAGGTCCTGCAACTGTTCTCTCCTCCGCCCCCAATCTCACTATACACATACACACCCATCCACTAGCGCCATTTGCGAGCTCGCGCGCGCGCGCGTTCGCAATTTCTCATTTCTTCCCGTTGCTTGCAATCGTCTTTCCATTCCGCGATCCCTCCCGATGCTCTCTCTCTCTCTCTCTTTGTCCTTCTCTGTGTGCTTGCAGCCCTCTGCAACGCTGGCCTAGCCGCCGTCGCCAAGCCGACACTAGCCGGCGCCCCCGTGAAGCGAAGCCACTAGCTAGACAAGTCTTCCCGCGGTTCCCACGCGTCGAGGCAGGCAAGCAAGCCCCGTCGCTCGCATAGCCATCGCTGACCGTGTGAACCAACTCGGGACCATTGACAGCGAGCGGGAGACATCGCCCGCGACGCGCCGGGCCAGCGCTAACCCACAAACCCAATGAACTAACGGGTCGACTCAGCCAATGGACGGGCGGCCAGACTGTACAGATTATTGGAACGGCTGGATCCGCTGCTGCTACTGCTGCTGCTGCTCTTCGGGAGAGGAGATCACGGTCGTCGCGCGCTCTGTCCCCAAGGGGAGCCATGACACATGGGACAAACGCGAACATGCATCTAGCCATCCTGATGTTTCTCTCTCTCTCTCTCGCTCTCTCTCTCTCTGTCTCTCTCTCGCTCTCTCGGAAGATCTCTCTCGTTCTTGCATCCATCGCCCCTCTCGCGCTGACTAAACTGCACGACACACTCGTTGAGAGGCTAGGAAGTAGAACTACGCCACTCTGAGAATGGTACTTTGTTACTTGTACAATCGCTATCACTTTGATCCAGTGCAGACATGGAGCTATGGGCTGCGGGTGGCTCGGTAGCGGTTCCCGCACAAGCGCCGACGTCTGTGGAGGATACGAGCAAGCTGCAGTTGGTAAGCGCTGACCTCTGATGATTGTCTGGCGAGTTAGAATGGTTTTGATGTTGATGTTGTTGTTGTTGCTACTGCTGCTGGAACAAGCTGAAGTTTCTATATTTCTTGTTTTGCACGATGCGTTGCTAGATGTGAATGAAGCTATTATAGACATATTTCTATTAAGGAATATATGATATTCTCTCGACATTTAAGCATGCCGAACATGTACAAGACTAAGAAAATCAAAATGTATGATACATTTCTGTCAGTTCCCTATATTTCGAATGTAGATCCACACACGGGGACACACATAAAACCAAACACACAGTAGGACTGTGTTAAACTCGTCGAGGAAAGTTGACGAAGTACCAATTACCTAACCATGCTTGAGCAAATATGTGCGTTCATCGTTTCGAGCCACCCTTTCCGTAACGGGTCGATGAAAGCTTTAAATTTCCCACACATCGGCCTCATTGCTCCGCCTCGCTCGCTATCTCTGTCTCTCCGTCGTCAGGCGGGAGTGCCCAACACTCCATTGAGAGTAGCCGGTTCACAGGCACCAGCCTGCCAGACCGCGCCGCCAGAAGGCCGGACCGCTATGTATAGTACTGTATGGTACACCATGAGGGACTCAGCGAGAGACAGAGAGAGAGAGATACCGCCCTGAAGGAGAGAGTGATTGAGCGCCTAGTGAAGCCCGTTATGCTGAGAGTAGTCCTAGTACTGACATCGTCCTGCCTTCGGCCGACTTAGCCTGGCCGATCCTAATACAGCCCATACACGATATCGACACGCATAGGACAAGTAGCGTGCATCGGAAAGTGCTACAGTCTGTCCTAGTCCATCCCGAGCAGAGTCGAGGCCTACGGAGGCGTGGGCCGTTCCCACTTCGTGATTCGTCCTCACTCTCAACTTGTTGTCCTCCTCTCCCTCGGAGTACTGCCGGCACACTTCACGAAGGGCGCCGGCTTCGCGCTGCCAGCGCGGGCGGCGGCGGCGGCGGCGGCGGCGGCGATCGCGACAGAGACTCGAGGAGGTTAAGATGACTGGCGCGAGCCAGCACGTGTCAGTTTTCGCGGGACCTGCGCACGTGACGATCTCCTCTGGAAACAGAAGCAGAGAGGAGGACTTCGGCCAGGCAGGCAGACCAAGGAAACAGGTCAACGGTAGCAGCAGAGGGATTCGTTGTCCTTCTCGCTATCGGTCGGCATCAGCCACTGCTGTGGCTGGCAACAACAACGCGACACCGCGGCACGCTCGTTTACGCGTGCAGGCCGAGCGTGCTGAGGGCACGTGAGACCCGTGGGCCGCCTGGTGTCGCCCGGATCTAGATACGACATCAAGTCCCTGCATCAGCAGCAGCAGCACGAGCACCTGCAGCAGTTGGCGAACAATTGTTGCGTTTGTTTGTCATCGATCCGTGCGCGGTCACTTGTGAGCGTACGCAAGAATCTGCAGATACTCTTCTACCTTGTACGCTTGACCTGTCGGTGTCGTATCTAGACAAGCTCAGACATGAGCGGCAGTTGCGGACGTGGTGGCTGCTAGTGTGCTCTCATCGTCGATTCTTGCCGACGCCCACGCTGGATGAGGGCGAAGCCTACGGATTGTCTCAGTTCATTGACGACTGCCTCTGAGTGCCGCGTTTGCTTGTGTGCTATAACAGCCCGGATAGTCCGTGGTAGCGGACGAAGTGTGCGTGTGTGCGTGGGTGTTCGCGTACGCCGACGAAGTGGAAAAAGGGTCCGGCGCGTGCGCGGTGACGGACAATCTGACAGTGCCTACGAAAACAGCGAACGCCTGTGTGAGGGCATACAACGCCCCGAGCGCACCCGAGAGGCGAGCGGCAACGAGCTCGTGCGCTGATCTTGAGACGCCGGAACGAAATCGAGGAAAATGTTCTCCTCCGGACCGTATTACGCGCCGACGAGCCAGCAGACGATGGGGATGATGGCGCCAGTCCATCCGATGGGTGTCATGGGTGTGGTGGCGCCGCCAGCCGCGACAATCCTGCCGTCGGCGGCAGCGATCCAGCCGGGACCTAAAGAGGGCCCTAAGAAACGGAAGAGAGGGGTAAGTAGTGAACCCGTCCCTCGAGGTGGACTTCATGGGTTAGCTGCTAGATGGAAAAAGCTTGCTTGCTTGCGTGCCTGCATGTTTCGCCTATTTGGTTTGACGTATTGCTTGGTTTTACGAGCGTCGGTATCAGGCGAAATGTCCAGGCTGTATATTATTACCGGGTAGCACGCGGATATCGATAGTGTCGTCGTTTGAGTTGATTAGATTGGCAAGAACGGTGCCGGTATGATCGACATGTTGTGCATAATCTAACAGGTTAATTCCCGTTCGTGGCTGAACTCACTTTGCTACTTCATAGGCAATCGAGAAGAAACGTCGCGACCGCATCAATAACTGTCTGAACGAGCTACGCCGTCTGGTGCCTGCTGCCTTTGAGAAGCAGGCTTCTGCCAAACTCGAGAAGGCCGAAATCCTCCAGATGACCGTCGAGCATCTCCGAGGACTCGAGGCCAAGGGACTGGGAGCACTTGCGAATGATCCGCAGAAGTTCGCCATGGACTACCACCGGGTCGGCTTCCGGGAGTGCACCTCGGAAGTCGCCCGCTACCTCGTTGCCGTCGAAGGTATGGACCTTCAGGACCCGTTGCGACTTCGGCTCCTGTCGCATCTGCAGTGTTACGGGAACCAGCGGGAAAATGCCACCCTGCCGGCCTTGCCACCGACCCCGACGGTGAAGAGTCCACCCAGCCCCAGTGGGACGTGGAATCCACCGGAATCGCCGAATCTCCCACCGCATCCAGGATGCGGCCCACAGCCTGGTGACATGGGCGCCTACGCACCATATTCGTCGCCTACGCCGACATCGCGTTTTCTGGCATCGTCCCCCCCGCAAGGAGGGCCCACGGGGGGCGTCCCCATGGGTCAAATGATGCACCCGATGACTACATCTAGCCATCACTCGTACTTCATCCCGCCCTGTTCGGCCACCTCCGAAGTGAAGCCCTACCGTCCTTGGGGCAGCGAGGTCGCGTATTGAGCCATGTATTGCACAACAGAACGCGAGTAGTTGCACACGTGGAAAAGAAAGCCAAGAAGAATCTATTTGAAGGAGCGGTACTCGAGGAGAGAGACAGAGAGAGGAAGATGGCACCAGTGGAGATTCTGTAAATATTAAACGACTGCCGAAGCACATCTTGAGAGCTGGCGTTGAAACTAGCTCTCCGTATACGGTCCTCATGCAGACGATTTAGACTATATCGTGAGATCACCTGTACCTGTACTTGAACAAATGCTACTTTAGGTGGATCGAATGAAGAAAGGCCCCCATAGCCCATCGGTACACGTTAACGACGTGGTTCGAGAAAGCGATTGTCCTTAGGAATCGTGTCTGAAACGATAGCATTAGCTGTTCTATAATAACTGTTTCCCGAGGGCGTGTAGTACGATGGGTACCACCTTGCCAATGGCATTGACGGCGCTATTCAGCTTCGATGCCATCCCCCAGAACGTGCATTGTCCTTCATAATGCCCATCTGTCAATAACAGTGGAACTGCACCTTGGGCAAACAGCAGCGAGCATCCGCCCAAGCGGCATGGAACTTATCACTAGTCAACCGGCTGCCTATAACCTATAATATTATAGTTTACAGCTGCTACTACTTACGTAATAAGCTTTAACAACCTATCCGTTGGTTGCCAGGTTCGAGCGGAATTTCGAACATCTCAATGTCGAGTTGAATGAATAGAATAACTGACACGATCCAGTCATTGGTGTAACTTGCTCAACGAGACAGGACGACAAGGCCAGCGGCTGAGAAATTGAGAGAATCCATCGATAGCAACACACCCCACCTACCGCTAGTCAGTGCACTGTGATATTTAACTGGTCGCTCAAATCTACAAGAGATATACTGATTTATTTATTTTCAAAGGCGATGTATACTCCCAAGACACAGATAGATAGAGATATCGGGAGATGAACAAATATATTTTTCGACAGATCTACAAGCTCTCACACATACACCCAATAATATATATATATATATATATATATATATACATGTGTACATAGAGAGAAAATAAACAATAAATACTACAAATTATAATTTTAGAATGAAATGGTAATTGCGACGTGTTTATTGAATAGTTAATTAGCTGGATAGAGTAAACATGCATGAAACGTCTATGCATGGACAATAGTGACAAGGGTAATCGATGCGTCTCGGCGTACCTACTGTCTACCAATGGGTTGAACAGAGGAATCGAGGCCAGCCTCTGATGATCGATCGAGCGATTCCTCCTGGGGACTATATTGCTCGACACAAGCAGAACCAACTAATCGAAACGGTGAAGCAATCTTTCTTGACGACACCGCTCTCTTTCTGCAGACACCGCCCGGTAAGTAAATACTGGGAACGACGCTCGTGGGCGCATGTATATTTCACCGTTCACCCGCGCCGTCTATGATATTTTACTCCCACTTCGGAGGTGTTCTGCGCATGCCTGTTGACCGCCTGAGGAGTCGACACTTACATTCATCCTGAACACGTACGAGGCGGCGACGAGACAAAACGTCCCCAATACTCCAAACTAGCCCCACCATGGTCGTATCGCCGCTGGTCGTAACTGAGACAGGGAGAGGGGGAATGCGGCGCATCTTGCTGTGCTCGGCCTTCCCGATTCCTGAATATTGCCCACTGCCCACGCGTTGCAAGCTTCCAGCGAATGAATCACAAGCTGCATGAGTTGAAGACGCCGAGCCACGGGTGCCGTACAGAGCTGGTACCGCTCTCTTCTTATTTGGATCTGAGCCCTCGTGTTTATCATTGGGGCTGTTGTTACTTGGGCCGAGCCGCGGACCTACAACGATCGGAATGGTCCTGCTCCTTACAACAACTATCTCCATATCTGGCAGACGGCCGAGTTGCTGTCGTACCACGAAAGTGGCTAGGAGAAAAGGCAGTCTCGACATTGCTCTACCTGATTCGATCCTACCTTGAGCGGTATTCCGAGTGCCGCACCAGCAACACGATCCCCTTGGCCAGGTGGCCACATCCGCTATGAGGATGCGTGTTTGCGCCGTCGTTGATGTGTTGTTCTCAGTGTTTCCCAGGCGCACTCCAGCCGCCAGTCTCGGAAAGTGAAATGACGTCGCCCCCGTACGAGCGAACCAGTTGACGCCATGAAAAGCTCTATTCATCTGCTGCAGGGCTTGCCTCATCGTTTGCGCTGGCAAGCGATGAGGCAGCAGTCTACTTGAATGCATTGAATAATAGACATAATAGACAAACTCACAAGTTCAGAATATCTATATATATATATATATATATATATATATATATATATATATATATATATTTATATATATATATATATATATATATACAGCTATTCTGAACTTGTGCGTTTGTCCATTATTCAATGCATTATATATATATATATATATATATATACACCTAGTTACACGAGCATTCCACGGGGAAAGAGGGAGGCATTTTCATCACAAGACGTATTGAGTGGGATCTATAGAGTTACGTGCCATGTCCGCTCTCGTAGACAGGACAGTGAAGACAAGGACACTATTTCAGGGTCTGCAAACAACGATGATAGTTCCCGAGTCTGAAAGGAAATGTTGTTAACCGACAGGTCTGTCGATGATAAATACGTCAGCAATAAATGGTTATGCAAACTGGGGCTATTATGACAGTAATTAGAAGGGCCCATTGGGATGTCAAGCACGGTGCAATTACGCAGTATCCCGTTCGAGACAGGCCAAGCAGCGGAAGTACGCCGCCCTCCAGGTAACTCACCTTTTTTTTCTTCTTACCTTCGAAACGCGGGGACAAGCGCTCAGTAGGATCCTCCTTCTTCAGCGCCTTTCACTCGCTGTGAGGCAGAGGCTAAGAGTCAATGTCTTCGTGTCCCTTGCGGGTGGCCATGATCTCAGGACTTGGCCTGACACCCTGTGCGCGCTCTCTCCAAGTTCGATGGAATAATTATGAAAGCTGCACAACGGAGGCGTCGTTGATAGCCGGGATGCACGCAATGGGGCTATAATGGCCGACTAAACACCCATTGAGCAAAAGAGCAAGCTGGGAAGCCTTAGTCAGGCTAACCCGCTAACTGTTGACCAACCCCAACAAACGTAAACGGATTTTGCCGCGCCACCTGATTCCGATGATCCCGGACGCGCCCCCAGTCACTGACAGGGGTCGTTGAGTTATTTGATGGTAATATTTATCGTCGAAAGCACGACGCCTTCCTCCGCGAGACTGCGTCAAGAGGAGGCGGTGGTTTCGCTACCATTTTCGGAATCATTTTCTTCGTTCCCCGTTGTTGAAATGGACGCCGCCTTGAGTCGACGTTAACAGAGCTCTTCCCCCAAGCGAAGACCAGCAAAGCTGTCTTCAGTGATGTCTGAATGAACAAACCTCATCATAGGAGAGACGACACGAGTCATATATCTCGTCCTCCACTCCTCACGGCGTTGAGCATGGCAGTCATTTGTCACTAGCTCCATCTGGCTTGACAATCGGCGTCCGCCGCTCGAGCAGTTCATGCCGCAGAGCGCCTATAGCCGAGCTGACGTGACAGCCGGGAATGGCCAGAGCGATTGCAGCTCGCCTCGTCTCGGAGACGCCGCCTCGCGCGGCAAACACACAATTTTGTTCGTCTGCGGTAGCGGGCCGGTAAACAAATGCACCCGCACCACTCGACAGAGTGCGGGCGGAGCCGGTACTCACAAAGTGCAGCAGGCTCCAGTGAGTGTACGATTCGAAGTATTCAGGGTGCATCTGGGAGCATCACAGATGCTGCTGCTAACGATACCCCTTCGTGGGCCGTTGCGGGGGCGCTCAAGCGCGTGTCGCTGTCCAAGTGTCCGGCGGGTATTACGCCGCCGAGTTCAAATGATGTCGTTGTTTTGAGGTCGGGATCTCCTCGCTACCGCCACTACGCGATATCGCGATGCGTTTGCACAGCTTTGCCGGGTGTTTCATAATGGTCAAGTTGTTGTTCTTTCCGCCCCCGTCGACCGGGGAAGAGGGCTGTGTAATTCATGGTACACCCGCGCCCAGAGGTGTATTACTATACCTGTACCGAGTCACACCTGCTGGTCGAGGCGTGAAGATACCATCAGCGGTGCAACATATTGCGCCGGATACGATTAGACCTCTGCGGGATACATCACCACGACAAGCGAAACTAGATCACGCCTGTAGATCACGCCTGTATATAAACTAGATCACGCCTGTAGATCACGCCTGTATATATACATATATATACAATGAGAGGGTCACGTTCCCCTTGGCGTGGTGATGCATCGTGATGCATTCCGCCGCATTGATGGTTTATCTTCACGCGTCGACCAGCAGGCGGTTTGTGTGACGAAACGACAGCCAGTAAACAAAACTCGGGAAGAACCTACGTCACGTCAGCAGACGGAAACTAACTCGACAGAAAACTCGCGAGCCTAGCTTGTGGCATTGTGGCTTTAGTTTTTCCTCCACCCCCGTTAATGGTCCTCGTCAATTACAGACTCCAGCTGCTGCTAATTTTGATGACTCTTTATTCTCGGATATTGGCTTACTTCACCTCGTTACATCACCCGACTCCACATAATGGACCTCACAGACGTGCTCGCGTCCCCTCTCCCTGCCTCTCATCGGGGTCGTACCCTTCGACTCTCCCTTCCCGACTATCCGGAGAATTCCCGTAAAACCTCATTGGGTAAGCGCCGCCAGACCGAAACTAAAACATCGCATTAGTCGCCCGACGCATCACTCGTCGGAACAGGTCACTGTAGCCACACCATCTGACGCGGATCGCGAAATATCCGTTGTCTTCGCCCAAATACACACGGAACACCTGCCAGCCATACTTCTGGGGTGCCCATGGTACAACGTCCTCGCTTCTTATGAAGAATGGCAGAATATCGGGTCGACATCTCGGGTTTCTTGTTATCACGGCGCTCACCGGCAGACCCCGGAACCACCACCACTTGGGTATCCTGTACACCCTGTCCGAATCGAGCGTCATGCGGAAATCGTCCGCAAACGACACTACCATTTGACTGTCATCGGTTACCAGCTCGAATTCAATCGAATGTATGAATTCGTTGAACAAATCGATGGTTGCGTTCATGCTCAACTGTGCCCCGGGATCGCTCGGTATCTCCACCAACAGCCGGTCTAGTCGCGGGAGGTACCAGTCCACTGCTGCTCGCCTCGTGGCGTACCCCGCGAGCAACGCGCGCAGAAGCGGGTATATAGCATCGTAGTATACCACGAAGGGATCAATGGGCTCCGTCATATAGGGATCTTCCATCTCGATGTTGGTTATCTCGCGTTCGGGCACACGTCGGCGGGGAGGTCGGCCTCCGCTCAGTGTCGTCGCACGAACTCGCCGCTGTCGAGCATCGCTGACGCTGCTGCAGAGGCGTTTGTTGCTGCTGTGACGGCGATCGGCTCGTCGGCCCGTTATGACGCCGGGGTGGCGCCGTCGCAGCCTCTGCAGCGGGCGTCTGGGCATCCGGCTGCCCCGCAACAATACTGCTGGCTTCTCTCGGGCAAAAGCCATGATCCGCAGGTTTTTTTTGGTCTCGGACACTGTCTCCGGTGGCTGCGAGGGATGAGGAGAGTGCCTTCGCGGCAACTGATGATCGATCGATCAATTTATCGATGGATAGATGGGGACCGCACCGCGTACTGTACAAACTATATTTCAGCAGTCGCTTCAACCACAATTTTCCTGATGATTGTGCCACCGATTGCGTCGTCGCTATGTCTTAGTTCGCTTATATACATAATATTTATGTATGCAGCTCTCTCCAACGAAATATCATACACGCGCATATTTAAGTTGCGAGTTTGTCAAACCCCGACGAAGCCACCTTACCCTAATCAACAGCTCAAAAGCGATTTTCAATCGATGCTGCCTTTATGATACATTGTTCAGGTGGCAACAAATATATAACGCCGCCCTCCAGGTAACTCACCTTTTTTTTCTTCTTACCTTCGAAACGCGGGGACAAGCGCTCAGTAGGATCCTCCTTCTTCAGCGCCTTTCACTCGCTGTGAGGCAGAGGCTAAGAGTCAATGTCTTCGTGTCCCTTGCGGGTGGCCATGATCTCAGGACTTGGCCTGACACCCTGTCCCCAGCGCGCTCTCTCCAAGTTCGATGGAATAATTATGAAAGCTGCACAACGGAGGCGTCGTTGATAGCCGGGATGCACGCAATGGGGCTATAATGGCCGACTAAACACCCATTGAGCAAAAGAGCAAGCTGGGAAGCCTTAGTCAGGCTAACCCGCTAACTGTTGACCAACCCCAACAAACGTAAAACAGATTTTGCCGCGCCACCTGATTCCGATGATCCCGGACGCGCCCCCAGTCACTGACAGGGGTCGTTGAGTTATTTGATGGTAATATTTATCGTCGAAAGCACGACGCCTTCCTCCGCGAGACTGCGTCAAGAGGAGGCGGTGGTTTCGCTACCATTTTCGGAATCATTTTCTTCGTTCCCCGTTGTTGAAATGGACGCCGCCTTGAGTCGACGTTAACAGAGCTCTTCCCCCAAGCGAAGACCAGCAAAGCTGTCTTCAGTGATGTCTGAATGAACAAACCTCATCATAGGAGAGACGACACGAGTCATATATCTCGTCCTCCACTCCTCACGGCGTTGAGCATGGCAGTCATTTGTCACTAGCTCCACCTGGCTTGACAATCGGCGTCCGCCGCTCGAGCAGTTCATGCCGCAGAGCGCCTATAGTCGAGCTGACGTGACAGCCGGGAATGGCCAGAGCGATTGCAGCTCGCCTCGTCTCGGAGACGCCGCCTCGCGCGGCAAACACACAATTTTGTTCGTCTGCGGTAGCGGGCCGGTAAACAAATGCACCCGCACCACTCGACAGAGTGCGGGCGGAGCCGGTACTCACAAAGTGCAGCAGGCTCCAGTGAGTGTACGATTCGAAGTATTCAGGGTGCATCTGGGAGCATCACAGATGCTGCTGCTAACGATACCCCTTCGTGGGCCGTTGCGGGGGCGCTCAAGCGCGTGTCGCTGTCCAAGTGTCCGGCGGGTATTACGCCGCCGAGTTCAAATGATGTCGTTGTTTTGAGGTCGGGATCTCCTCGCTACCGCCACTACGCGATATCGCGATGCGTTTGCACAGCTTTGCCGGGGTGTTTCATAATGGTCAAGTTGTTGTTCTTTCCGCCCCCGTCGACCGGGGAAGGGGGCTGTGTAATTCATGGTACACCCGCGCCCAGAGGTGTATTACTATACCTGTACCGAGTCACACCTGCTGGTCGAGGCGTGAAGATACCATCAGCGGTGCAACATATTGCGCCGGATACGATTAGACCTCTGCGGGATACATCACCACGACAAGCGAAACTAGATCACGCCTGTAGATCACGCCTGTATATGTATATATATATATATGTATATACAATGAGAGGGTCACGTTCCCCTTGGCGTGGTGATGCATCGTGATGCATTCCGCCGCATTGATGGTTTATCTTCACGCGTCGACCAGCAGGCGGTTTGTGTGACGAAACGACAGCCAGTAAACAAAACTCGGGAAGAACCTACGTCACGTCAGCAGACGGAAACTAACTCGACAGAAAACTCGCGAGCCTAGCTTGTGGCATTGTGGCTTTAGTTTTTCCTCCACCCCCGTTAATGGTCCTCGTCAATTACTAATTTTGATGACTCTTTATTCTCGGATATTGGCTTACTTCACCTCGTTACATCACCCGACTCCACATAATGGACCTCACAGACGTGCTCGCGTCCCCTCTCCCTGCCTCTCATCGGGGTCGTACCCTTCGACTCTCCCTTCCCGACTATCCGGAGGATTCCCGTAAAACCTCATTGGGTAAGCGCCGCCAGACCGAAACTAAAACATCGCATTAGTCGCCCGACGCATCACTCGTCGGAACAGGTCACTGTAGCCACACCATCTGACGCGGATCGCGAAATATCCGTTGTCTTCGCCCAAATACACACGGAACACCTGCCAGCCATACTTCTGGGGTGCCCATGGTACAATGTCCTCGCTTCTTATGAAGAATGGCAGAATATCGGGTCGACATCTCGGGTTTCTTGTTATCACGGCGCTCACCGGCAGACCCCGGAACCACCACCACTTGGGTATCCTGTACACCCTGTCCGAATCGAGCGTCATGCGGAAATCGTCCGCAAACGACACTACCATTTGACTGTCATCGGTTACCAGCTCGAATTCAATCGAATGTATGAATTCGTTGAACAAATCGATGGTTGCGTTCATGCTCAACTGTGCCCCGGGATCGCTCGGTATCTCCACCAACAGCCGGTCTAGTCGCGGGAGGTACCAGTCCACTGCTGCTCGCCTCGTGGCGTACCCCGCGAGCAACGCGCGCAGAAGCGGGTATATAGCATCGTAGTATACCACGAAGGGATCAATGGGCTCCGTCATATAGGGATCTTCCATCTCGATGTTGGTTATCTCGCGTTCGGGCACACGTCGGCGGGGAGGTCGGCCTCCGCTCAGTGTCGTCGCACGAACTCGCCGCTGTCGAGCATCGCTGACGCTGCTGCAGAGGCGTTTGTTGCTGCTGTGACGGCGATCGGCTCGTCGGCCCGTTATGACGCCGGGGTGGCGCCGTCGCAGCCTCTGCAGCGGGCGTCTGGGCATCCGGCTGCCCCGCAACAATACTGCTGGCTTCTCTCGGGCAAAAGCCATGATCCGCAGGTTTTTTTTGGTCTCGGACACTGTCTCCGGTGGCTGCGAGGGATGAGGAGAGTGCCTTCGCGGCAACTGATGATCGATCGATCAATTTATCGATGGATAGATGGGGACCGCACCGCGTACTGTACAAACTATATTTCAGCAGTCGCTTCAACCACAATTTTCCTGATGATTGTGCCACCGATTGCGTCGTCGCTATGTCTTAGTTCGCTTATATACATAATATTTATGTATGCAGCTCTCTCCAACGAAATATCATACACGCGCATATTTAAGTTGCGAGTTTGTCAAACCCCGACGAAGCCACCTTACCCTAATCAACAGCTCAAAAGCGATTTTCAATCGATGCTGCCTTTATGATACATTGTTCAGGTGGCAAAAAATATCGACGCCGTTGATTCTAAAAAGAACCAGCCGTTTCTTCGTAGAAAAAAAAACAAACAGTGCCTCTCGCAGGACTTGTCTGGCAGCTTGTCTCGCCTACACGACTCACCAGCCGAGACAATCACAATCCGGCATTCCGTATACGGCCAGGCACCCCCATGTTTTCTACATGGTGCCGTTATCAAGATTATTTCAAAGTGTTTTCCATTGTAATTCCGGTTGAATAAAAGAAATACAAAAGAAATACACCTAATAAATTGTCCGGGCTGACCCTCAGCCAACATTTAACGTCCACGGTAGAACCGCTTTCGGCATTGCTCCATAGGACGGACTCCTTAAAAATGGTAATGTGCAACGGTGGGGATCGAGCCCGTGCACCTACGTGTCTCCTGCGATCGCAAGGCACGCACGAATGCACCACACTGGACACATACAAATTGAAACTATTTAACGCGCGCCTAGACGACGCTCACTGATCTTGCATCAGTAGCTCTTTTTTTTATAAGGGGGGGGTGGCGGTATGCTAATGCATGCCAACATCATGACAGCCTCCCTATGGAACTGTTGACGATGGTCAACAGCACCACCCTTCCCGGTATCGCTTAGCGCATTCTTCAGTAAAGGGTGGTAAGATGTGTACAAGCCTAGCCACGAGCACCACACATCCTCATCACCGTAGGGACATGACGTGGTTAGCTGACTCTCAGCTGCTTCCCTTCTCTCTCAATCTCGCAATACCTCTGTCCACTTCCCGTCTGTGAACAACTACTGTGGTCAATAGGGTGTCTGTAAAAAGCCCCGTGTATGTAAACATGCAGTACTTATGACGCATACAGGGGCTGTACGGTGCCTTCCTTTCTGCACAGTGGTAGCTATGCCGCAGACTACATTAGTTGCCGCTACTCCGTAACGAATATTATTGTTAAAAGTAAATATGGCTCCATCAGACTCCACAAAACTCCCTTTTTGTTACTGCCTATTTTGTCCACCACGTCAAGCCCGCAGGCTGCATCAGTAGCTAGTTTTTTTTCGAGCTGACCCTCAGCTGTTCCCCTATCTGACAGGCCTCAGATAGCTGCAGTGGTGAAACACGACCGAGGCAGCAGTGCACCTAAGACAACGATGTTGTCGTAGGTGCATTTGAACCTCAAGACTTATTTTGGTACTGCCTACCTTGTCCAACTCGCTTAGATTTATTTGAACCTGTGCATTTGAACCTCAAGACTACACAGAACTCGTATTTTGGTACTGCCTACCTTGTCCAACTCGCTCAGATTTATTTGAACCTCAGGCTCCACAGAACTCCACTTTGTGGTACTGCCTACCATTCAACTAACTCCACTTTTTGGTACTGCCTACCATTCAACTCGCTTCAAGATTCGCACATATGACAGCTCTAGATAGCAGCAAAACCCTCTGACCCAACCAACCCCTCAGACCCACCCAACCCTTCAATAAACAATAAAATCTGCGACTGTGTCACCAACCGGCGGAGCCATCGTGGATCCCAGTACCCCCCCAGTACCCAGTACCGTGGATCAACAGTGACCCATTAATCGTCAACAGTGACCCATTAATCGTCAACAGTGACCCATTAATCGTCAACAGTGACCCATTAATCGTCAACAGTGACCCATTAATCGTCAACAGTGACCCATTATCAACAGTGACCCATTAATCGTCAACAGTGACCCATTAATCGTCAACAGTGACCCATTAATCGTCAACAGTGACCCATTAATCGTCATAGTCAACAGTGATCGTGCGAGCAGACCGCATCGCAAATCCGTTGATACCCATATCAAAAGCGAGCCCTTGCGAGCCTAGTCAACAGTGATCGTGCGAGCAGACCGCATCGCAAATCCGTTGATACCCATATCAAAAGCGAGCCCTTGCGAGCCGCAACGAGAGTTGCGAGGATAGGGCTCCCGCAACGAGAGTTGCGAGGATAGGGCTCCCGCAACGAGAGTTGCGGGAGGGATATCCCGAGGATAAGCATATCCCATGAAGCACAAAGCTATATCGTCATGCAACACATTTTAATACATATTCGGTGGCTCACGCTCTATTGGCGTTACCGTCTCGACATGCCGAACTGAGGAGCTAAGTTACTGCTTCTTCTTCGACTTCCGTTTTGGCTTCGCGGGCGCTTGTGACTTCGCGGATGGCGAGCTCGGTTGTGGCGTGCTGGATCGTGGTACAAATTCCGGTGCATCGGCCCTCAAATTGGATCTAGCCGCCACGGACTCCAGATCCTCGGGCAGTCCGGGAAGCGGGGCAGGAAGCCGGGCAGAGCGTGGGCTGGTCGGCCGGTCAAGGCGTGGGCTGGTCGGCCGGTCAAGGCGTGGGCTGGTCGGCCGGTCAAGGCCTCGTCGGACAGGCGCATTGAGTTCTCCAAGCCGGCCGCGCCGTTTGGGACGCGTTGCTCCCACCACAACCGTTCCAGGGTTAGGTGGAGTATCACGAGGCGGTTTAGGTGCTCCACCCCTTATAATACGAGAACTTTTGGGGCAGCCGTGGTGACGACGGTTGCGGCGTATACCGGACGCCATCATGGCTCTGCGCATCGGCAGCGACAAACCAACGTTCTTGCTGCTCCTGGGAACGCGCATACTCAGTCGGCGCGCGGTCTTCCGTTTAGTTACTGTTGCGAGGTCTGCCTAGCTCAACAGACCACGAGATGTTCGAGCGAGGCGAGCAGCTGTCGACTACGGCTGCGGATTTTGCTAGACACAACTACTGTGTGGGGACATGGAATCGTTGTTTGCTTATATTGGTATTATGTGAGAGCGGTGGCGAATATTCATATACTGATACATTTGGACATAAACGGCGTTTACTGCCAATGTTCATCAATGCAATAGTCCATGGACAGCAGTCCTTTCGGACCGTTGTACCGATGGGCAGGATCATCTGGTCGCCTTTATTGCTAACATCGGTGGCTACATATATACGTAATTCATTCGAAAACTGTTTTCTTCCTCCGCTAGTGAAAAATAACTGCAGTTGGTGTACGCAGTATGTAGGTTCCTCCCTACAAACGTCCCAAATGTGGACGCTCCAAAGGGACAAGAAAGCCCTTCTCAGGATTTTTCTATGCGCCTCGCCGAGGCCGAAAGGCAGCGGAAGCGGCCAGCGATATCTGTTTGTGTACGGAGACGATGTTAGCAGCTTGACAATTGCCCAATAGTGAATGGTCGTATGCTGTACGTTGCGGATGCCTCCTACTCGGGTAGACCATCGAACTTTGGTAGGACGCGTCTTGTGACGTCCGGGCAGGAAGACGACAGGCGAACAACGCCGGAATCAGCCGAAGTAATAAAGGGTTATTGTTAATAGTGATAAAGGATCGTCACTTTGACTCAGTAGGATTTTCCTCAACACTGAGAATGGGTGCCCCATGATCTGTCCGAACGAAACAAGGGAATATTGCTTACCGTGGCAGTTGAACACCTCGCCGCCCGCCTGCTATCGCGCGACACGCGATCACAATGATCGATTCCTGAATCGAGTCATCACTGGTAATGAGAAATGGTGTCCATATGGCAATATGATGCAATTTGATATAAAGACCTGAGTGGGTGGTCCCAGGAGAGAGGCCGCAAGTGAAGCCCCCGGGATTTGCAACCCAAACAAGGTCATGAGTCGAAAGACATGAGTTACAAGGATATGCTGGAAAACAGTCAGACGGTAAACTACGTCCGTATGGCCCAGTTGCATCTCGTAAACAGCACTCTTGAAGAGAGAAGGTCATTAATTAAGGTAAAATACGTGATAAGTATTACATTTTAAATATTTACTGATTGTCAATTTATAACTAGGAGAGGGGATGCAATGTCCTTGTGTCGTACGCGACTCCCTTAATGCGGATCGGTATCGCCTTTCCCAACTCCCCGAGTTCACCCTGTACGTGTCAGCAATGTGAGGATCTCCCCCTTATTCTTGGCTTTGTTTGACTTGAAAGTGCCGCTCGAAGTACTCGCTTCCAACTCCACCACCTCTCTCTCTCTTTCGGGCTGATCTGTCCTTGAGTCCCCGCTGTTTTCTGAAGTTCCAAGGAACAGCGCACGCTTTGCAGCATGAATCGTTGATCGAAAGCCGAACGGTCGGGATGTTGGTCCGCTGGGCGGGAGTCGGCACTTGCAGTGGGACTCGTTCGAACAATCAAGTGGGAAGTCGAGGGGTAGCTGCTGGCAGTGGCGGACACGTCGACAGCAGCGACACGGAACTCCGACGCAAAGGGATTCCAACCACGGGTGAAAGAAAAAACGCGACTTTTTACATGTAGGCGAGGCCCCTTCCCCCGTTTCACCCCAACGCTCCCCCCGAGCTGCGCCCGATGGCATTGTTATCAAGCCGCAAGCCGTGGTGGCAGCAGCAACAGGCGTTCCTGTGCACGTCTGTGCTGGTGGAGACTCATACGGCACAAGGTGGGAAGATTGCGCGAAATCCGCCGCGACAGCAGGCCGAGCCGAACTGACTGATTGTGCATCGCGAGATATCGGCGACCGGATGAAAGCCGGAATGAGACGGTGGCATCCGTGGGTTGGACGACGACGACTCGATGCACGGACGTGCTTGCACCCACGGAACGCGATAAAACGCAATCAAAAGGAAGATACGGCCAAGGACTGAAGTGCAGCCCGCGCTACATCGGGAGAATATAGGTTTTGGACGGGGCCGTTTTCCCTCTGAAGGCAGCATGAGTCGGCATGAGTCGGTTGCTCTCTCCGCCGAATGCGTCGAGTTGAGGTGTTGTTGTATATCGAGGCGTCGAGATGGGCACCATCACGGAAAATAGCGGAAGGAGCCGTTGTCGGTGTTCCTCTGCTGTAGCGCGCTTGGGTATCGCCTATTGCGGCGTCGGGGATGCCTTGTCCGATCGACAGTCGTTTCGACGACAATAGGCGCTCGGTGACGAGGGGCGTTGTCTGACAACGTCGTCCGACACCTGCGATCGTCGCTGTTGCGTGCGTGCACGGACGTACGTGTGTTAACGGAGGCCGCTGCATGTCGATGTGCGACGACAAATATCGCCAGCGAGAGACTGCGCAGAAGTGGAAAGGCTGAGGGGTCGTTGGATGTTGGCCTTGGGTCACGAAAACACGGATCAATACAGAGGCGGCAGAAGAGGCGAATCTGAGAAGGCGGGGAACAATTCCTTTATGATTTCACCCGTAAATGGTGTCTCTGCTTCGAGATTCATGGGCGTTCTAAGGGAACTGACCCAGCGCTGGGCTACATCTCAGCAAAAGGCTTAGGTACAATCAGCTGAAATTTCGCACGCCTCTGACGCTTCGTTCAATTATTATCGAAGGTTTTTCCCTTTACAAAATTGCTCCGAACAACCTATATATATATATATACATATCGTATATGTATATATCAATTTTATCCTGTGGCCTGCCTGGGTGAGAACTGCTTACTGCGCTTTGGGATAGTAGGCAGTTCCTACAGGGATTTGCTAGGGCTTCGTACGCTAGCAAATCCCCCGTGTCCTCGTGCCACTCCAGCCACGCAATAGCAAGATACCAAGGCCCTTGAGTCAAACCCATGCCGTGATCTACCGCTGTTCTTCTTCTAAGCTTGTCAACATGATGCTGGTCTGCTCACCTATGCGAACAACTCCTACATATACCGGATCCCTACATCCGCGTGAACTCCTCCATCTGAAACCATACACTGGGAATATATTGCTGTGTGGCGTGCCGGAACGCAGGAACATGTTTCGAGAGATGCTCCACGATTGCTTTCTTTCTCCTGCTATATTTGACTGGTTTGAATCGTGTGTACCCCTTGGGGGTTTGTACCCCGGAGGGGGTTACAAGCTTCCACCTCGGTAGCTACCGCTGGCGTGATTTCGTCTTTCGCTTAGCTCCTCGCCAGTCGGCCTTTCGAGGGCCTCACTTTTGCGGTAAGCTACCCCTTACTTAATTGTCCGTGTTCTCGTGGTTGTGCCCCTGCAGCCGCCCCCTACGGGATGAAATGTATTTCTGGCGAGCGGTTCTTCGCACAAACGGAGGGTGCAAGAATATATAGCATATAGGACGTACGCTTGACCTGTTCACAGCGAGATCCAGAGGTAAATGTAAAGGCTTATTGGTATCTCAAAGGAACTGCAATTTTACAATGCTTAAGTTCTCTTCTCGTGAGGGCATATAAATGCTCTCACGTAGCGAAACTCGAATCTGCGGCCTCTGTCTTTTTACATCCAGAGACTTAGCCGTCCAAGCCACCGACAGAGTGTGAGAGAGAGAGGGAGAGAAGGGAGAGAGGAAATTGAAGGGACAGAAGAAATATGGATCGAGATCGTCAGGCTATGCTATGGCCGGTGTCCATAGCGTAGCCAGACGCTCCTGAGCAGCGCCAATTGCTGTCTGGTCCCACTCAAAGGTCCCACAGAGGGTCTGTTCGTCCGAAGTAATACGAGTAGTGGCCACGTGCCCCCGGTTAGAAAAGACACATGATTGGTCTTTAGTGGCTACGAGCCCCACACTACCGAGGAAAGATGGCCCTAGATGTAAGGTCGGGCGTGCGTGCAGGCATTTTTCAGTTATTCGAGTTCTCTTAAACAGAAAGACACGCTAATTGTCTGCTCCTCTCATCAGATAGCGGTTACCTTATCCGCACCGTCTGTGAGTTCCACTGTAGGCACAACAGCTTGCCTTGGATGGGGGCGCTGGATCTACGGAACGCATAAAGTCTTGGAACTAAGCAATTTATTTTTTCTTTATTTTCCCCTGATCTCTAGTTGCGCGATTGACTAACGATGAAACACGCGGAAGGCCTAACTGGGAAGAGGCACGAAGGCCTGATTAGTAGTAGTTCATAGGGAGCCCCGCGCACTATATTGATTGTGCATACCCATCAATAGGGAAATACGATTAAAGCAGAGAAAGCTTAATAAATTTGCTTGCACGAGGTATACTTCAAACGAGGACAATCAGAGGCGATACGCAGCATAAAGCAGTGTATCGTACATAATTAAAATGCTGCCCTTTTAATAGTCACAACGTGTGGGGTCAATAATTAAATTGTTATTATTGTATATCTATATTTTGCCTAATTATTCAAAAAATGATAAGGCTTATTCTGGATAGAGTTTGCAACTGAATTGATTGCGCGTGTGGAATCGCTGTTGATATATATATATATATATATCGCAGTTCTAATATTTGATTATGTAATTTAATTCTACCACTCTACACAAACAATGTTCCCAAGGTGAGACACATGCGAAGGTATCGCGATTGATTGAAAATGTTTATTGGTTTCACTTCCAACTTTATCGATCCGGAACAATTGACTGCTGATTGAATGTTAAAATGTAGAACTGTTCAATAAACGTGACCCGTGTTGAATCGCTTGCCGTGCGCGGGTGAGGCTTCAGCTAGAGCAAGGGGGAAGGTTGTGCAGTGTAGCGTCTCAGGAGCACGTGTCCCCAAACGCGCGCCGCCGTACACATTAGCAGCTGCTTAATTCATATAATGTCCGCGAACAGGAGACCCTGTGCTCTTTTCCGAGGTTCGCTATACTATTCTTATGTATGTATGCCCCGTGGGAATATAACTCGGTGGTCAACACACGTGTAGGTTACTGCTGTTTTCGCACAACAGTCACAACTAATATAAGGAAGCTAGCCGAATAATAATGATTGTTATAATAATGATAATAATAATGATACTTATTATTATTATACTTGAACATTTGATTTTGGAAAAGCACCCGAAGTCGCCGTAGGATAACACGGTAATCTTTCCCGTTACGTGATGCTGGGATGACCGCAATTGTGAATGCGGAGAGCTTCACCCATCGGTGTCAATATGGTGCTTTGACAGACAATTCCCTTCTCTGATCTCGTCCGTTTGAAAACATCGAATTTCAAAGGTATTCATGAAATGAGATACGGCACCAGACATCTGAAAGTTAAAACTCGCGCTTCCGGATCATTATTTTTCTCTGTTGCCAAGAAGACCTAGGATGGCTCATCACACAGTTGTATATATATATATATATATATATATCCATATATTGTATGAAATCGTTTCGTATCCATGTCCCTATCATATGCGTATGCAGGCCCTGTAACACAACGCTGAGCGAGGGAAACCCGACTGATTCGCTGAGAAAGCCGGCAACCGATACAGCGGTTGTCCGCCGGTGTCGGCTAATGTCGCGTCACGGTGCCCCCTGCGCGCCTATATATATACATATATGTAATAGCACTGAGTGCGCAAAAAATAAAATGATTCACTATTATTACGATTTCGATGATGGAAAATAATCGCATCGTGCCATAGCACTATATATATATTATATATATATATATATATATTATATATATATATATATATGTACATAGAAAACTACTTGTTTTGTTCTCGACAGCTGGCTATTATAGTTAGCTAAGTAGCAACGATTTAATAACATGAACAAATACAATAAACCTAGCCTATTTATGGTCACTCTTTGTCAGAATACTGTTTCCGCTGTGGGATGCAACGTCAACTCGGTTCCTTCAGGTAGCGAATCGAAGGGGACACTAATTAGAGGCTAATTATCGGGCTAATTGTATGCCGGGGGAACGTTCGTAGGCCTCTTCTATTTATATGATACCCATCGTGTTTCAGTGCATCAAATTACGCTGACGCGCACACACACATACAGATATACACACAGCCATGAGCCCGCTACATGCCGCTCTTCCATAGCTGTCCAGCACCGATTCGTGAAGGAACGGGTTATTGGCACGTTCGCTGAGAGGCACGTTAGTGATCGAAGATTATCCCGGCAGTGACATAGGTCTTTTGTGAAGAAATGCTCATCGTGATATGCGTGCGAGCGCATATCACGCCTCGCCTATAGCATCCACGTGTTAAACACTTCGAATAAATGTCACGAAGAACGCCAGCTATTATAGAATCATCAGGATAGCTTAATTAATCTACCTATATATATATAATACAAATTTGCTCAATGTTCGATGTGATCTCGGTGAGTTTCCGCGTTGTTCCCGTGTCGTTCGGTATATTAGAATAATAGTTATCGATCGTGTAACGTCGATT
This sequence comes from Stratiolaelaps scimitus, assembly GCA_019614645.1. NCBI lineage: Eukaryota > Metazoa > Arthropoda > Arachnida > Mesostigmata > Laelapidae > Stratiolaelaps > Stratiolaelaps scimitus. The sequence continues at coordinate 1,172,174 of JABWDB010000011.1, read as the reverse complement.
ACAGCTATCTGGCGTTCGTGTACCGCGAAAATAGGCGGCTGGGCATCTTGATGCCCTCCTCAATCAGGTTCGACTTTCGTTGGACGTAGTCCTCGTACGGCTCCCGGCTGGGCCCGGTGATCACGGTGCAGAAGTTGCACTTGTCCGCCATGAACCGAAGGAGCAGGCTGCTGCCGAGATCGAGACTCGTGAACGATCCCGGAGCGACCATCGGCCACGACAGACTCAGCGAACTCCATAGCGACGGCTGGCGAACGAACGGTAGGTCGCTCTGGGCGTCACCGGCTGACCCGAGCAGGGTGTATGCCGTGGTGTACGTCCTACGAAACATGGTCTTGATGATGCGGACGTCTTCGCGGGCCGTCTGGCGGCTGTTCAGCACGAGCAGAAGTGGCCGGCACACGTTGATGGGACGATCAGCCTGAATGACGAACATTAGCGGATCGATGGCCGCCCCACACAGCGTGCGCTCTTCCATCTGCAACGTCATATATGCCGTGGCCCCGCCGAAGCCTCGACCCGTGACGGTGACCCGGTCAAGATCCATGATACCTGCTAGCGCTGCGGAATGGTTGTCTGGCAGCTCGTTGCGGCATACACGCCGCGCGTTGATCTTCTCGAGGCAGTTCAGCGTCCGGATGAGTTCGGCAACTCGTCGGTGCAGCTGACGCAGCCGAATGTTGTAGAGTGATGGCGTCTTCTCGATGGACCGGTAGTTAACCCAGACGGTACGGGACTGACCGGATGTCTATACAGGTGCGTAGGAACGGACGGGTCAACCATAAGAAGCACAGACGGAGATAGAAATTCACCAAGATGAACGACAAAATGATATGCACGTTAGAATATGATAGTAAAAGGTAAAGGTTTAATGGTTTATTGAAGGAGCTGCAATTTTACAATGAATAGAACATTTGGTGGGCCGGGGGATGAGGGGGGCGAACCACCCCTGGAATATGACGCCATGTAGGGAGGACAGGACAACATGTACAATCTGATCTTTGGTTCAGCACGTTTTGTACGTACCCAATACGCTCAGCTGCGGGTAGCCTATCAGCGAAAGTCAATTGCGAAGTCAATTGCACCTAGTTTTACAACTCTTTTCCGTCAACCTACGCTACTGACCTTGATCCTGAACTTGGCAGTTGTGTCAATTTCGTCGCTGGAATCATTGAGTTGGTCCCGTGCGCTGATCTGCTCTTCACGAACGCTGTCGGCACAATCGTGTTCGTCGTCCTCATCATCGTCGAGAGTAGATTCGCACATAGGCACCTCCTCCTCGCCTCGGAGCGGCGCATTAGTCTCCTCGCGATCAGCAACTTGCGCCAGGTCAGCGGTCGAGGTTCGACCGTCGACGGTGTCCACGACGTCGCCCTCTTCGCCGGCGTCGCCGCCTCCACGGCCACCGCCGTGGCCGCCCGCAGATATCGTCACCCGTTCAACATAGAACGTCCGGCAGGCCGTGTTGTCCCTGGATCGAGAAGGCAGAGGAAAATGCGCTATGCGTGTATTTCAAGTGATTCAACACAATACAAATACTCCTTTGTTGTACCGCCAAGAGGAGGCAGTTATTGTAATATGCACATGCGAGCATGTTGAATTTGTATGGGTGTGCAGCTTAGAATGAATTACATTTACTGAACAAAATGGCCGAGTGGTCATCTTTGCTCAGCCTTTATCCGCAGTTCGTTCCCAGTGCATTTGCCCGCAGCTATTCTCCCAGTATATTTTTTCCTGGTCGGGGATCTACGCGACCGTCCCTATTTCACTTCGGCCGGAGCAGATCAACATCCCACTGCCGTGTATGCCGGTCGCGGGACCTAGTCTCTCGGTGTTTATTTTTTCGGTCGACCCGCCTCGGCCTCGAAGCGGTTGTTCCATGTTTTCGCTCTGTATCCGTCAGCGGCTTATCCGTTCTCCGATCTGTTCTGCTCTATCTTGGCCACATTTCCTCTCCGTGCACACCTGTACTGTGTCTTCGGTTGTCGCTGCCGAGGGTCGGCCTGAACGTCTAGCTATGTCTCGCTGGTCCGGATCTGGGCTCGTCTGGATTTCGCCAATTTAGCCCATGGCTTTCGTCGTCTTTTGCTGTCGTGTTCGCCGGCAGCCACCGATGGACAAACTCTCCTGGTTATGTTCTTATTCCGTTCGGTAGGCGATGGATGTCGTAACTGTCTCGGCAGGACAGTCTCGGATATCCCTCACTCGTTCCTCGCGGCTCGAGGACGGGGTCGGTGGTATGCTGAGTCGAAGGTATTAATGTCTAAGGAAGGTATAATACCAAGGAACCTAAAGGCGCTCCAACCCTTGAGCAAACATTAAGGGGTCCTCAAGGACCACTTCGAAAGGGAACCCCTCCTTAGAAACCCTTCGCCTAGGACATTCTCCCGCGGACGCCTTGGTGGCTGGACCTCCTCGGAGATCTCTGAGAGATATTTCCATCGAGGAATCTCCCCTCTCAGCCGTGATCTGGCAAAACGCATAAAGACATTGAGACAGCATTGTGACAGCCCCCTCCAAGTTGCGCACATCCTTCGCACCGCTGCAGACAGGTCGCGCACAGCATCGAGCAAGGACTCGATAGAGGGCATTGGGCGGTTACAGCAGAACCGGCACGAAGGCAACCCATGCACGGCGGCGTCGGCGGCGGGCATCTAGCCACGACGCTATGGGGGTCAGCCGACACATGTGACATACAAAGCAATCCGAATCTCCCTTGATCCTCTTGGCTCACTCACAACGTTCATTCTGTTCTTCCCATCGGTCCTGCTCACGTTGCTCTGTGCGTGTGTGCGTGTGACAGGGCTCCCGTTTGTCTCTTTCCATGCTGCCGTCGCCGCTGCCAGCGATCACGTAGCGCCCTAACACGCAGTTGCCCTTTGTAGTTCGGCGTCCCCGCCCAGGCACCTAAGATCTTCCCACGTATAACCGTGGCCCTACACAGGGAAAGATCTTGGAAACGGTAGGCAATCAGCCTGCTCCGTCGAACGGAACCCCGCGGAGGGAGAGGCCGGGCCGCTGTCGCCGGCACACCTCGTCAGGCGTTACAGTTGTCTCTGTCCAAACAATGGGGAGTCGTTGGGATGTGGAGGGGACGAGGGGGAGAGATCTGCTCATTACAACGATAGTTCCCCGTTGCCGCCTCCGCCGCCGCCGCCGCCGTCTTCCCTGGCCGGATCCGATGCCGCCGTTCATTTGGCTCGGATGGCTGCAAACGTCCGCCTCGGCCTATTCCTCGTTCGTCCACGACCTTTTCATGGCAGAGGTACAGATACTCACAGAGCATGCGCAAAATAATTACATCAATCGCTCTCCCAATACTATTGAATATGGAGGTAAAATCGTGACTCCGTGATTCATTTGTGTGACCTATGGCCGCCTTTACGAATACAGCGCTTGCATTTTGGTTGTTGCTTTTGTTCTGATGTTTAATTGATGCGTCTAGGAAAGGAACGTAATGCTTTGATCAAACCCAGAATTGAATATAGCGAATTTTTTTAGACATTTCAAATGGGCAAGGTAATATGATATAGTCCCCCCCCCCGTTATTAAGGCCATATATTTGATTAACAATTGACTGCGCAACAGAAATTCGATGCTTGGTTCAATACAAAGACTTTAATTATGTCTTCATTGGTGCATCACTAAATTTCAACAATTAGCTGGTATTCTACATCCGTATTAAACGCGGAACGATATCCGAGGTGATATCTGGCTCATGAACATCGTCAGGACGGTCCCATTGATCAGAACCTTAGAAAGGTTAACGTTAGGAGTTTATACGAGTTACGTCGTAGTAACCGATACGATCTTGATAGCCATGCGACGTTCGAAAAACGGCTAGCTCCTTAAAACGCTAGTTAATAGGCGTGCACCACGCAATATCGGTGCTCCCTTGGGGCTCAAAGGTGTTCCCGATCCGACGCACGTCAACCGAGAAACGGCCACCGAACGGTGACGGCACAAGCTGCAGAAATCCCTTTTACACGATCACACTTTAGGCAGCTTGATGTTCAGTTGACTTCCCAGCCGAGTTAACCAGGACTGCTTCGAGTAGTTTCCAGTGTCTACTGTCTATTTGCGCACCGTATTCGGTGCCCGAACCTTGCCAAACTATGGTATGGCAGATGACCAGGCATTTGCAATCAAAATTGTGCCTCCAACATTCCGTTCCATCGTCTCTGAATTGAGATCCTAATTACAAAGACCCTGATTACGAAGTTTGAATTGTCGCTTGAACGAGATCGGTGGCCCGACCTCGATTACCGCTAATGACAAGAAGATCATTCGTATTCCAAACCCGGCACGATTGATGACACCTCTCCGCATTGATACACAAAATCGTGCCAAATTGGCTAACGCTTGGATTCACTGTGTGTAACTGTGGTTACAGGAATAATTGCCAACATTCGTTAAACGTCATATGTTATATATTACTTCACAGCGGCGGCCACGTGAGCAAGGGGTCAATGTGGCGGGGCTAAAGCTTTCAGATAAATAGACTTACTCAGCTTAAAAGTTGCGTGTTCGACTACAGGTGGCCAACCCGGTGGATAGCATTAGTAAGCACCTCCGAATTAATCGACATTGCCGGGTCAATCCAGAAGTGCAGCAATTACGGAGACACATTTTTGGTTAGAGGCAACAACTGATATTTCGATTTTCGGACACCGACATAAATATAAAGTACATTCATAGTAATTAGTTCAATCACTATACGGAATGCCTACTACACACACACGCACCAGCACTAAATACCTATTATCGATTGTTTCGGGACACAAATAATTTTGATAATAATGAGAAAGTTATCTGGAAATATATTATTACTTCATTATATATATATATATATAATCCTAATTTAATGATAGAACACTAACAAACCATGGTGTAATTAGGGACGCTGCTCAAAATAGTGAATGATTAGTGCCACGAATCGAGACTACCTGGTGGCAGGAAATCGTCCTTCCAGGACCACGAGGAGACAGATTATAATGCAGAAACTACGTACGCGCGTCGAGCGTAGTATCTTACCCTTACACCACTCACCAGACACGGGCCAATACCTTGCTACCTCCACTTTTGCATGCACAGCGTTCCTTTCTCTTCGGGACAACCCCCTCAAATCATGTAACGTCGGTAAACCCCGAGGCGAAGGTTGGCGAAGGTCGCGAGGTCTCCCGTGTCTCCGTCTCCAGCCAGTATACTGTTTAATTAGCGAACTTTGTTGCAGTGCTCACTATTTGTTGTTGCTAGTCCTCCCGAACCGTCCCTGCCCCGGAGCCGTCGACCGCTCCGTCGCTCTCGTGAGCCCTAGCTCTCTCTCTCTCTAGAAGCTAGAGGCCTAGCTGTCACCACTCGAGCTTCTGGATAGTATTCCGGGGGCCCAGCGTACTCGGGCTTAGCGCTATTAGCTCGACCTTACGAGGACATCACTCAAGCATGGGATCGAGTGACGAAAATGGGAGATATCAGCCTTGGCCGAGCAGGACACACTTGTGTCAGTACCGGCGGTGACAATAACCATGATCATTGCAACAGAAACTAGACTAGCCGAGCCAGCTGAGGCGACAGGATCGACCGAAGCAAAAAGAGAAATAACAGCGTGGTCCTCTTCATCGTCATCGAAACTACCGTGGACACGACGGAGTGTCCTGATCCTAAACTTGTCCTTGTTCCAACGCCGTCCCGTGACAAGTAAACTCTTTCGGTACTCCGAGCAGCGAGTGGAGACACGATATCGGGAACGCTTCCAATGACGCTGTTCCCATGTAGTGGGAGTCTTGGGAAATCGAGATAGAGAGACGCGGGGCGCGGGGGCGGGGGTTGGGGGTTCGGTCGACGACGCTGGCGTCCCTCAACGATAGAAACTGCTGAATGAAGAAGCAAAAGTAAAAGCAAAGTTGTGCTGCGGTGGCCCCTACCCTCTGACCACAAGTATTATATAACACATCGACGATGTCACGCTGCTCCGCTGCGGGGAGCGTAGCGTGGTCCGATCGAGGCCAGACAGGTTTTGGCGGTGTCCATCGATGCGATGCATTAGGACGGGACCGGCATGGCAAGCGGGTACAACTTGGCAGATACTCACTCTCATGTAGACGTGTATTGTGCAAGCAACAACAGCGAGAGGGAGAGAGAGAGAGAACGGCAATCGACGATGCTTCGGTCGAGAGGCAATGAATAGTTTAACACTAGGCACGAAGGTCGTCTCCCTGACATGTATATCGTCGTAGCAATTACTAATATCAGAAAGGTTTGCAAGCCTCCCGGCGTGCGTTCAGGGGTGCGGGGGTGGGGGGGTGGGGGAGGCAAATGGGAGATGGGATCGTGATGATAATGAGACTGACGTGGTAATCACGAGGGGCCACCTCAACAATGAGCAACTCCGAAGTAGCCATCGGTGGAGGCGAGTTCACCGGTTGGTAGGAGAGTATCTATCTATCTATATATATATATATATATATATATATAAACACTAACCTGTGCTCTACAGCCGCTACAACGCAGCCGTGCGAAGCAAGTTCGATGCAAAGAGACGAGCTTGACGTTCGGCATTCGCCAATATCGTGCGAGAAAAGTACAACCGGAAAAGCGTTGCGATTCTCCCGCACCGGCCTTCCGTTCGTTGTGGCAGGAACATACAGGGGTGACGTCTGCGATCCGAGTAGTCTGTAAAACACGACATAAGCGACGAAGTCAGTGAGCTGAGCGAAGAATTTGCATGTTCGAAATCTTCGATCATGCGGGGAATTTGGTTGGGGTGCACAGGGAACGGTAACAGTACGTCGTGGCCATGGTAATAACAAAAGCGTCGATGCCTCCCTATGACGACTCACATCATAGGTGTACACCAAAGCCGATATCGTTTGAGGTCTAGCTGTGAGGGGCGGCGTTGCCTCGAGCTGTTGTCGAACAAAGTTTATCTACGCGACGTCACATTGCGTGAATCGCTCCAGCGCCGTCAAACTTAGCCGAGAAGTGATGATCACCATTTGACAAGGCTAAACGACTGCCAATATATTGTTATTATCAATATTATTAAGTACTTATATATGTATATATATATATGTACATATATCTATGTATATAGTATATAACTAAGTAGCTTCACTTCGCTGCAATCGACACGTCGCTCGAAACATGTGCGATGCAAAGTAACCAGCAGCACAGCGCTTCATTGTTAATAATTCATTACTCCGGAATCATTTTCTTTCTCTCTCTCTCTCTATTTCACGTGATTCCTCTGAACTGGTCGGAAAACCTCTCAGACATCATCAGGAAACGGAAGCGGCAACGCTCCGACGAAACCGGGACACTCATATGGAGACGTGCGTCAAAGCGCGTAGGAGAAACTAAACGCTGGTCCCCCACCTTCCTACGCGCGGTGTCTGAAAATGGAAAATCCTTGTTGTCAGCTGAAACCCTCATCACTTGCTCTCACTGGTGGCTCATCACCTCAGCTTCGCTCGGCTTCGCGAGTTCGTTTCTGCCACGTCCCCCTTCGTCATTATCGTTGTCGTCTTCTCGGTTCTTCTTCTCGAGGTTCTTCAAGCTACCAATCGGTGCCCGACTGGCGTCGTGCGACGAAGATCGATCACCACCCTCAGCAGTCGCTGGCGAGCGCCGCAGCGAGTCCATTTGAATCTTCGGCTGGCGGAGGCGGAGACGGCCGTTTCTCTGGGCCTCCGTCGACTGCGCTTGTTATTGGCATGAACATTCCAACTAATTCTGCTATGTTTCCAACGTTTCGCCCCCCCCCCCCACCATCTCTCATGCACGTGTGCACTCGCTCGCGCTCGAGCCAGCCGCCCGCGCAGGCCCTTGTACAGGGCCTGTCTCAGGCGGCAGCCCGCGTTGCACAGGATGGGACCGCTGATTGATGACTCTGAGTTCTCGCTGGCCATACCATGCCTACTACAACGAGCATATCGTCTTCCTTTCGTGCTCCTCATGAGACCCCCGGGGGGGTTTCAAGGGTTCCGGGACGACTCTGCCGGCGTCTGCACGAACACTGCCTGAGAAGTCCTGCCGTCTTCTGCGTTCTTCCCAAACGCGTATGGACCCCTCCATCGCATACACACTTGGCGGCTGACAGCATTTCGCGGCGTGGGATGGGACTCCCGCCTGCAACGCCGGGCTCCTAACTTGGCTGACGTAGTCCCGCTTCCGTCCTGAGTGCTCGAGAGCCGCCCGAGCTTGTTTCCAGCTTGAATCAGAGGCGAATCTCGGATCGTGAACAGAGATGAGGGGCTCAAGTCTTCGGGTGTTGCAGGGAGACTGTATTGGAGTTATGGCGGGTCAGAGAACGGTCGAGGATGATAGTCTCGGGTAGAAAACTGTGCGCGCTTTCAAACAACTTTCCTTCTCTGTGCCGCCCGTCTCCGTCAAGTATCATTCGTCTTGCGCACACACGCACACACAAACACATACATCTCCAGAGGGAGAGAGACAGAGAGGAAGCTACTGGATGCCTGTATATATATATATATATATCCCCAACCTAGAACAGCCGCTCAACGCCTGAAACGCTCAGAGCTGCTCATTCCTGGGAACTGTTCCTGAGCTCAACGAATCCCAGGAAGAGCATACGCACACTCGTATGGAGGTAAACGACTTCGTATCTGATCGTCCATCTGGCAATGCACGTGATAATGGGGCATGAGTGTAGTCCTCTTAACTATAATCTTCTCAAATGATCACCCCCCCCCCCGTCATGCGACTACCCGCTTCCGGGACTCGGGGACAGGAGGATTGGATCGTTAGAGTGGTTTCCCAACATGAGACACCGCTTGATGGAGGTCAATGTACGCACGCAGTGTCGCAAGGAACGTATCAGGTCGATATGCTGCCAGGATCTCAGGTGGTCACCAAGATCAGCATCGCGTGGCCGCTGCAACGAAGGCATGCCACGCATCTTCATAATTAATAAGTCCCATAACAACTATATATATTATTCATTTATTTATTATTGACACCGTTCGCTCGGTAATAAAACATGCACAAAAACTTAAAAAATAAATACATCATAACCAACTCGACTGACCCTCAAGCAAGCTCGATATCGCTCTTTAAGCCACTTAGTGGTCGATTGCTCTCCGTCATGTGTCGTCTTCTTCGGAATCGAGAATCGAGACTAAAATCGATTTGTTTATTTTTTGTGTTAAAACGAAACACTGGACAATTTCATATTGTGTAATATATTGCTCTAGATTCTCTAATAAACGCTTGAAGCCGTAAGGACACCATATATAACCAAGTCAAGTATTGAGGCGTTTCTTCAATTATAGAGTTATTCTACTGTTACACCTACTGTGATCACTCAACGAGCCCCCAGGAAGAAGTGGATGGAATTGGTCGAATCGGTTGTTTCCAAATGCTATTTGTACCTTATACTAATTTAAATTAATGGTCTCATTTGATCATCAGACGTCAAGAAACTTTGTGCTAACACAGTGGCGCCCCGTGACAGACGAGCTCAGTGAGCAATGGTCACTTATTTCGATTCCACACATAGCGGGAGCTGGATCAATCTTACTACAATTAAACTGCTAAAACAGAAATTGCAATATTGTATACAACGGTAGTAGCTCGACCTAATTTTTTTTAGGCAAAAATATGAATGATGCTTCCTAACTTAGCCCCCTCCTCCCTCTCTATTACTGGCCTATCTATGTCCGTGGCTCAGGCGTCACGCCAACATTTATACAACTAATTAGTACACTAATTAGTTGCGACCCTTCGTTCCCCTACAACTCCCATAAGACTCGTGTTTATTAGTTAAACGTGCACAACGCTACGAGAACAAGAGTTTGCGTAGGGAAGCTACTCATCTCTGTCTCGTAGCGCTTATACTTTGTGAATTTACTACATAGCACTCGAAGGCCAGAGCCCGCCAGCATCTGGAAGACACAAAGTGACACACACCCCCCTTGCGGCGTATTGTTTATCTACTTGCCACTGGACTGGCGCCCCCCTGTCCTCTCCCCCTGGGTATATAAATAGGATGTCTGTTGACCACTAATTTGCTAATCGGCGCTTGCTGTTCCTGTCTTCCCCGAAATAGGTCCTAAGGGAGCGATTCCGAGGTGGCAACGAGCCACGTAGTGGGGATCACACCCCTCCAATGGCTACTCTTCGGGGGCTCCGTAGGACGAGGGGGACCTCGATCGTGTGGGATGTCGGCCACTCGCTTCGACAACGGAACCGAACTGGAGGACTGTCCGATGATGCATAGAAATTCGATTTGGTTAGATAATAGAATATAATAGATATTCTGATGCATGGGGCGCCTGACTCATACACAGGTTCAGGAGGTTCAGGTTCGATTCGTGTGGCTGACCCCCTCGGCGAGGTTTCATATAATCAAGTGGGTCTTCAACTTGGTCATTTTCGTTTGATAGCCATTTTTCTCGAATAGGCTGTATTGGCACAGAAAACCTCTCCGACTCCCGAGGATTTTCCATGTAAATCGTCGGACAGGTTGCTATGACTCCTTCATTTTTCTGACGTTTATCTATACCAGAATTTGTATATATATATATATATATATATATAGATTATTTTCTAAGCCCTGGTGTCTTTGACCTCTTGCGCTTCCTATTAGGCTATATGTAAAATTCGTCCTTGTGGGACCCCACCGGAGGCTGCAGCCGCGCCGCAGTATATTTTCTCCTTTTACCATGTTCTTCTCTCTCGCTTTCTCTCTTAGTCTCTCTCTTGCTATTCGATGTCTACAGCATATAGCAGCAGGAACATCTCCACATCTCGTTCCCATAGGTTCCGCAATAGGGTCCCTGCATCAGTTGGCATCGCCGATAAACGAAGCACACTACTCACAGTTAGTCTACCCGACCCAAGCGTATGGTACACTCCAAAGAGATTTCGATGCCGCCTCTTCGTGTCCCCAACGGGCCAAACCCATCCACCGAGAGCTCAGAGCCAGAGGACCGAGAGGTGGACGCTCATCGTCGATTCTAGCCATCGAATGCCGGGGTCTGCTTCGGCGAGAGCCGAAAAGGAAGGCCGCTGTCAGCAAAGTGAGCAAGCCGACGAGCCTCCCGCCATCTCCGAAGATAATAAATAATGTAACAGACAATAGTGATGATCTATCAGGGGCGGAGAGAGACAGAGAGAGAGAGGAGCCTGTTTGTGTCTGCGTGTGATAGACAGTGGAGAGGCTTTGTACGGCCGTCGGGAACCGGTAGTAGTCGTTCGGATTGGCTCGGCCGAAGCGTACGTTCGGCGTCCCTGGCGAAAACGAACGCCGGCGTCTTCCACCCCCAGCCAAAGGCGGCCGCGACGGCAGCGGAGGAGTACCCGAACGGGAGGTCCAACGGTAGCCCAGAGTTCGGGGCCAGAACAAGAAGCTCGGCCCGTCGTACGTACCTCAACTACTAGACGAACTGAATTGAAGGCGTCTCTACATCAAGGCAGACGAAGCGGACTGATACGATAGTTGTAATACATCTTGGAAATTGTAACGTTTTTAGAGACTTGCTGGTACGCGTATCTCGTGGAATGGGGAGAGAAAATCGAGTAGAGCGACTCAGGTCCGATCGACTGGGGCATATACAGAGATGGCGAGCGAGTGACGGAAAGAAGAAAGATTAAGAGTGCTGCGACGGACGTTTTTTACGGACGTAGCTATTACGTGAGCTGTCTGTTGCCTGACCACTGTCACAACGTATCAAATATGTATTCGAAACGCGCGCCGCACCAAGGATGGACATATGTTCTCATATACGAGGCATATGTCGAGCGGGAAGCGATCAATTCTTATATGAAATGTATACATATTATATTAGTATTTGGTACATGATAGACGTGAATATCGAATGGGTTGCGATCCGGGCATGGGGATCCCGTAAGCCAGCCAGAGCTATTCGGGAAAGCGTAGCGCTTGCAGCTGTAGAAGCGAAAAGTGCTTTTGTCACCAAATCGGGATTTCACTAAGAAAACGGAAGATCTAGTACACATGTCTCTGTACGTGCCTCACTCCCGTACGAAGTCAAGAACCTCGTCTATAAGTAACGTGGCTTAGCCGACGTTCGCTACGAGCGAATATCGAATAACGAAGTGATATATATATATATTCATATGTATATATGGCTTGAGCGGCGAAGTCTCAGTTTGAAAAAACTGGCAGTCGCTGGTTCGAGCCCCGTGAAAAGCCAGATACGTGAGTGATTATATATATATATATATATGTATATATAGAAAGAGAGAGGGATCGTAAGGTGCGAAGTCATGGTGCACTTTGTATCCCTACTAAATCTTGACGTACATTTCGAGAAAAATTGATAAAAATGCCTGATTTTAACACACTTGAAGACGGGCGAGAGGGGGAGGCAGGAATCCGATTAGGCATTAGTATAGTACTATACGTCAATTTAGAATAGGCTTAAACTTAAGAAATGTCTAGCTCATATAACATCTCCAGCGGGGGTCCGCCTTCTTCAATGTTCCTAATACGCTTTTCTACCTGTGGCAGCCTACATCATTCCAAACTGTGAACCATTCTTGTTGTCCGCTGTCAACCCCCATATCTATAATATTTCTGCAGCACAAAGCACGTCATAGATGAATTACAGATGTTGTTTCGCACACATTTCAACGAAAAGCGCAAGTTAGCGGCATCAATCGAAGGAGAAGAACAATGCATCTATCAATTTACACACACACACACCCATACACTCACTTGTGGGCAACATATGCGAGATTCCCGTGCACTTTGGCGTAGCCGTCAGAGTACTTTCCTTCAGGCTGTGGCAGCCATGTTGTTCGGCGGTGGGGCTCGTCCGAGATGTGCGCGCTTGCCTCGCAAGGGTAGAAGATTCGAAACAGAACGCCGCGGTCTCTCGTGATGCCGTTTAGCACGTCCACCGATCCCACCTGTGTTCGTTGCAAATAGATAAGGACACAATAATCACAGATAACAAACAACAATAAGAACAATAACAACAGAAACAAAAACGGAACAAACTAACAACTAAATGCTGTGAATGGCCAAGAGCGAGCGGTGTATTGAACATAGCATTTACGTGAGGTGACTTAACGAATCGGTGAGGTTCAACATCCAATGCTGACAGTGGATAATAGGCCCGGGTCGCACGCGCCATCCAGTAACAATTGGTTTGGTTCTAACGACGAGTATATATATGCATTTCGTTTATCAATTTCTTTTCGGTGTAATTCCATCCAGCCTTCCCTCATCTGACACTTCTAAGCACTATGAGAGGATGTGGCAAGAAGGTAAAATCTACACCTCCCTGAAGCCAACCTCCACGGGATTTAAACCTGTAATCTGGGCCATATTTCGCTACCGGTCTATTTGGTCAAGCAGTGTCCCTCTGACGTTGCCGCCTCGGCTATCGCCGTCAAGCGGTAAGCGAACTCAACACATAGACGGATAGGCGAACTTCATAACGTGCGTTCGCGATCGTAATGAATTACTCTTGATGGATCGTAGGTTATACCAACGTGCTTGCAACAACTTGACGTGCCGACCGCGATCGGCAAACAATGTATGAGGGATGGACCGAGTGCAGAGAATCAACAGTTCACTAATAATGACACCTGCTCCGTTGATACCGTTTGAACACATTGCTTTCGACTGCGGACACAAGCGGCCGCGCTCGACGTTCGTTCCGTTTCCTCCGACCACGGACCCGTGTAGGGCCGCTTCCTGTGCCAACTGCATCCCCAGCATTTACTGCATGTGTACGGCCTAGCTTGCCATAGCGCACGCGCAACAACAGAACGACGCCTGGCTCATCTGCGTCCGCTGCGGAAACGTATGGATATGGAGGCGGGATGTTCCCCCCTAATAAACAGCTATGTGTGTTGCAACACGTATTTATATCTATTTCAGCACGCCCTGCTCTACCGCGTATACAATTAGCACGTTGTCGCCCAGTAGTCACTGCGTGTGCCACGTGTCCTTCCTGTCGCCGGCACTCGGAGCCGTAGTGGCAACAGCTGAGGGTCGAGAATCCTGGCAAGTGACTGCTCGCTTTACGGCGAGACGAAATGGGAAAGGGAAATTGCGAGATGCCGAATGTCACAACTCGTCGTTTACTGTCCTGCCTCTCTGCAAAGGCGTTTGCCGCTCGTTGATGTCGAGTCCCCGAGAGGTGGGGTCCTAGAGCCCTCAGGATGTCCCGTGGTCAGGACATCCTCCGGTGCGTGTCTTTCTTCCAAGCGTTACGAGCGGAAAGCCGCCTGCAAATTTACGACCACAACACGTCGTGGCAGGTGAGCTCGTAAGAAAATCGGGCGGTCCACTGCGTCATCCTTGCAACAGACAGTTGTAGAGGATAACGCCGGATGAGGAACGCTATGTCACAGCGTTAGGGGGACAAAAAGCTCTCGGGGTACTCCATTCACACAGTAAAGCAGTAACAAGCAGGGCGTACATCTTGGCTCTCATCTACCGCCACCGTCTTTGCTTCCTGCCGGTCAGGGAAGAGGACTCTGCTGAGATACACGTAAACCAATACATATATATATATATATATATATGACGCACACCCGACACAACTCGACATAAGGCAGCATCCAAATTTATCCCTGACGTCGCGGCTGTATCAGCTTTTCCCCGTTCGGCAGCTGGATAAGCTTCTTTTGCTGGTGACGACAGAATAGATAGAGAGAGAGAGAGAGAGAGAGAGGGAAGGAGAACGAAGTAACGTACGTGTTGAAGCACATCGTGACACAGCTTTCGAACAGCTTTTGAACTTCAGTATCCTAGACGCATCCGTGCGTGTAACTAGCAAAGAAATCGCGTCCCGCCGTATGGATCGTGGGTACGGTGTGCCGTTTCAGGATCAGGAACTCTAGCAGCTCAGCCGAAACGAGGCCGGGATGTTTCTCAGTGGTCGAAGTAGCAGCAGAAGTAGTGCTGGTAGTCCAGTTGGACAACGAGCCCACCGGATAATATTGCAGCTATTAGGGGAAAATATGGGCTGCCGTTCCTGTCCGCCTCCTGCGTATTACGACGGTGCAGTGTACGCCTACAAACGCGTAGACACACCCTGGCATTTTTTCGTTTACCGCTCCGCGCTATATGGTCCAGCTGCGAGAAACTATGACATAGAGTACTAAATAAAATACCAGCACACACACACGCACACACCCAGTGTGTTGAGTACCACTACCGTTCCTGCTCGTTTAAAGGGGGGCAGGTTGGCTGGCGGTCCCGCGCTACACCGTATGAGACTCATGACGGCCGTACTCGCAGTTAAGCTCGTCTCGTTTGGATCCCTGTGGAAGAGGCGGTGCAACCGCGCAAAGGCGGGCCCGGGACCCGGTCGCACGAATGCGCGTTCTGGCGCCGGTCCTCCGCGTCCGTACTATAATAGCTATGACACACGGGCGCAATACGCCTCTTCAATATCCCAGCGACTGTTTCGAAGGGTAAGGTGTATCCCGCTGATTCACTACGGTGAAGGCTGCTCCATAGGTCTTTACATCTAGGAGGCCGATTGGGACAGAGAATCGGACGAAGGGACCGTTGGGCGGTTCTACCGATTACAACAGGGGTCGCATCCGCCTCTGTAATCCGTAACGAGTGTAATCCGGACCTACAATACATCGTATGGATATTTGTGTGCTCGAACCAATCGCTGAGTGAGCGTTATTGTGTCCTTTGGGAAAACGCCATCCCGAGTATGACCCGTACCATTTACCATTCTCTCTCTCTCTCTCTATATATATATATATATATATATGTATGTATATATCTGCCCCTCACTCTAACCGCATCCCGTCGAGTTGTATCCGTCGCTAGTGTCCGACTGAATTGGCGTACGAGAGCCACAGAACGCCTTCGCCATGCAGGTCGAGTGCCATAACGACGTTTTCTATTTATTGCTGCCCGAGTGAGGATGGTAATCCCTAAAAGGCACTTGGTGTTCCTGCTCACAACGGGTAATCGAAAGCCATCGGGGGCACTCGTCTCGTAGCTCGTAACAGCGCATCAGCGCCATCGTGGTCTTCCCGTAACAAACTGCGCCGCTGTTATCCCATGGGGGAAGACAAAGCTGAAGATAAAGGATAAAAAGCTCGATAGCTATATCTCCATAGAGCTTTCGGCGAACTATAAGACCTTATTTGCCCTCAGGAACGACCTCTATTTTCGTATGTATATCTATGAATGGATGTATGTATTTATGTACATAGGAATCGCTAGTGAAAGACTCGGCCGTGCTCATTGTAGTTCGGCGCGAGCTGGTCAAAGGTAGGTGAGCGATCCAGAGACAAGGAGCGTACATGCTTCCCTTATTCGGCGAAGGGAAATAGCGCGGTGTCAAACACGGGCAAAACGCCGGTATGAGGCAGTGCCTTCAACGAGGCGCCTATACGCGGCGACTTCATTGAGGTCAGATATGAGTGAGGGGGAGAAAGTGAATCTATCAAAGAGGTGCCTAACAAGATAGGATATTTGTCGACAAGGCGTCGACTACGATGAAAATATCGGATTCGAAAGGTACACGAATTTCGAACCGTTGAGTCGTCTTATTTATGCTCGACCCCTCTATGTAATTTCGAGTATTAACCACGGGCAGAATCTGCTATCAAATCGTGCTGTCTGGCGGGCCCTCGATTTCAGTAGACTTTTTTTATTTTGATAAGTAATTAGATCGTTTATGAGTTAGACCGTTCATAAACGTTCACCCACCTTATATCGTCCTCGCGGCAAAGGCAGATGATTGATGCCGCCGGTGCAGAGCGTCTTATCGCGGTCTCGATCTCCATCGTCCATCGAGAGCGCGTGTCGTATGCACGAGTTCGACGGAGTGGATATCCTTTTCAATTCCGATTTGCTCAGTGCAGTTCGCTGCGGTCGGGTTCGTCCAGCTAATTGCTACGTCGTCGTCTGAAACTGAGATCATGTACAGAGCATGGAACAGGACATGAATAATTAGGTGTTTTTGCCTTGCACATAGCGGACCGGTGGCGTTAGCAGTGGAAATGATTCTCGTAAACAATACCTTTTTCTGCACCACCTCTACTCAAGGACACAGTTTTCACGCTAGATGGATAATACGTCGATGTCCGAAGGATAGTCTCACAATGAATCGTCTTTCAAATGCACCATCGAGATTGAAGTGTGTAACCTTGTGAGATGATTGATATTTTCGTTTGTGCCATAGAGAAATATCGACGACATTCGTACGAAGCATATCCTCACACAAGTGACAGTCAAGCAGACCGACGCTACGCCTCGAGCGTCGAAGTGCAGGTCACCCTCCTCCAAGGAACGAGAGAACTACGCCTATGGCTATGTGCGTCACGCATCTCATCGAAAATCCCGTTAGCCTGCAGGACGAACGAATCCTTGCAAACTACCATTGCCCCCCCCCCTCCCATAGCCCCCCCTCGCCCCCCCTCGCCAATATCATAGGCCGTGCTAACGGCCTGTTTTGGCGCGAGCCCGCGCCTCGAGTCTAACCCGGACGGATGTGTGCGTGGTTCGTTAACTCCGACACGCGCGACGCTGGTTTTTGCGCCAGCGGTCTGACAACTTGGGTGGTTTCCGCAGAACGCGGCGGATGAGGCGCGTGGTGACGAACTGCGCGCTCACCTTAACGACCATTAGTGATGCAAATGTTCACCAGGAGATAAAAACGCTCAGGCACCTTTGCACTCACGCGCGCGAAGGCTCCTGCAGAGAAAAAAACCGATACAGAGAGCACAGTACATAAATGCCGGGGGGTGACTTCATTTCACCGGCATTTCCATGTCGCCATTCCAAATGAATGGCCTAAAACCCTGATGTAAAGGTAAAGGTACATTGGTTTATTAAAGGAGCTGCAATTTGTAGCCTCATGTAATATACCAAAACATAAACTCGACGCATTTCGCCTCCAGGTTCGCTCGGTTCTCTCGAGATAAAGCTAAAGATTTATTGGTTTATTAAAGGAGCTGCAATTCTTACAATGCTTAAGCTCGCTTATATGTCATCACGCAGCGGGGCTTGAACCTACGGCCGCTGGCTTCTGATAGCCAGAGACTTAGCCGTTCAAGTCACCGCGCTCCATCGGAGCAGCTATGTTTATTGTGTTGTGTTTATATTGTTTGTAGGTATGTTAGATGAAACTATGCATTGAGCATGATTGGAACAAACTACAATTGGTTCCAGCGGCGACGTTGGCGGTGACCCGTTTCGTGTTCGTACAGGATATCTCTGCATAGTGTAATATGGTTTTTGTTTTTAACAGAATACTAATATTATACGATTTATTTGAATGTTGCCATAAAGCCATATTAATAATGATAATATTAAGAGTAATACAGTCATTTGTTGGCAGGTTCAGTGGGGCTCGTAGAGTTCATCTCCTGAAAGTCTCCACAAAAAACAATGCATACGATCCCTCCCCTTACGCCAATAGTGCTTAAGTAAGACAACACCCACATACGTACACCCGCACACACAAAGACGCGCACACATAGACAGCAGCTGTTGGAGCAGGATAGCAGAACTATCTTCAATATAGAACAGGCCCCTGTAACCATCATGTCCCTAAAGCTCATTTGGGTAACCGGTTAGATAAAGTTGGTCTAAAAAGCTTTGGAAGACATTTGTGCATAAAATATCGCTGGCGGATCTTACGCCGCTAATTTGGCTGAATCGTCTACAAAAACCGTTGTCGTTAATGCGATTCGATTAATTACTTAGCTGCATTTTAGCAGACATTTCTTATCTCCCGAAGGTCTAACTTGGCAGCAAGTGATTTCGCCTCCGTCCCAAGCGCTCGTTCCAAGTGCAGACTCCAGTATTAAAAGGTCTCCCGTTCAAATCATCTACCCCCTGGACGAGTGGCGTAAGATGTTTTCCAGACCAGTTTCCGAGGGTATTTTACGAGCATGTTAAACCGACAGCGTATCTTATCCCAACAATTTAACGACAACAATTCTTCCACGAGGCTTGCCCCGCGTAATGAGACTCGCTCGAGCTGCGTTGCTCGCGGCAACCGATTAGCCTTTAATCAGATCCACATTATCCACTTGTAGAATTATCATTTGACAGCCCTGGCAGAGAAAGAGAGAGACCTGCCACCGTTTTACGATAGGATGAAGAAATGCCCGAACTGAGCTACCCTTAGGACACGCCCGTCTCACGCTAAAGATGCGGATAAACGCCAGCCAGGTAACGATGAACAGTCAATTCAAACCCATTTGGATAGGGCTTTCTCTGTGGCAGCATCATTTCGCAACCCGACGAGTTGTTGTCCAAGGCCAGCTGCCTCTCTGTGGAGAGCTGAATGAACGGCCTATATGGAAGGCGCCGCTATTTCGCGGGACGAACTTTGTCATTAGTATCATCATCTAAAAGCATGGACACGAAAACGCTCATCGTATATACACACTATTACTACTACTATTACTTTAATGAATTATAAATGGGTGAATAAGAGCTGAGGCCTGTCAGATAGGGGAACAGCTGAAAGTCAGCTCGGAAAAAAAAAAATGGGTGAATTTACGGACGAGTTGCTTTCGACGTTGATACGATCACGATGTCGGGTAATATTATATATGGGTAATATTATATATAGAATGTAAACATTTATTGGTTTAGTATAGGAACTGTAATCGTTACAATGGTTGAGTTCTCTCAGACGTCACCAGCGCGTGGAACTCGAGCCAGAGGCTTCCGGCTATTTGTAGCCAGAGCTTTAACCGTGCAAAATGCTCACCGCGCTGACGCAACAGAAATGTTCTTGCGCGCACCACTTGGTAAAGGTTGGCGTACTCTCTCACTCTCTCTCTCTTTCGTTCCCTGTATCTTTCACCTTCCAATGGTGCATTTTTGAATCATAAAAATGTAGCATAAGACCAAGACTCCAAGGTCCTTGTACGCGATGTGATGGCCCGGTGCCATCTCTGTGGAACCACTAGTTCCAGCGGTTATCCATTAATGTACAAAGCATTGAAATCATTCTAGGTGGCATGGAGCGCAGCCTTAATGGCTTTAATGAATCAGTGAGGGTGTCATACCGAGGAACGTGAAGAGCGATAAAATTCACTCTCTATTTTCCTGTGACGTCAAATGAACTGTAGTGAAGCATCCAATACTGACTTCTTGAAGCGCTCGTGTGGCGCTCGCCTGGACAACCGATAAACACGGGAGCATTTAGGGAGTTTGTGCGTCTACAAAGAGAATCTTAAGTAGCCCGCCATTCTGCCTCGGCGTGGTTTCGTTTGAGTGCGTTCCCTCTCACATTGACTATTCTCTGCCATGGCATCCGCCGACGGACAACGTCAGCTTCACGAGCCGATTACCGATTACCGATCGGGGTAATTGCTTTGGACTTCTACTCAGCCGGGCTGGGACTCATGAAACTGCGATTCAACGATGCCAACCAAGAGAACTATTCACGTTAATTATAGAGGCGTTTCTTGATCAGCCGCGACGTCTAATGTAGCGGAAGTCGGCCTGCGTTAACCGCCACGAAGCACAGTGCGTAACATCGGATACTGTAATGGGGGACAGATTCTGTTCGTATGTCAATCGAATTAACTAGTAGCCGCTGGTGACAATATCACCCTGAGGATATCTCTTTTACACATGCTTATGCCCTCACCAGTACACGTCTCGTGTCACGGAATCAGTGTGTCATGGACAGATTTCCTGCGTCACTAACAACACATAGAACAGAAACAGGTCAATGATCTCGAACGGCTAAGTCTCTGGCTGGAAAAGCCAGAAGGCGTAAGCTCGAGGTGGAAATATCCCTTTGAATAAAAGGTGCTATTCTAATGTATTGTAATCTCCAGATATCGATCCAATCGAATCGAGATGAAATCGGCGCATATGTTCGAACTAAATTATGAAATCACCTCGTCGTCTCGCAGATGACCACGCTGATTCATACGAGTTCATAGTGGTCAACGGAAGCTAACTGAGTTTTCTATAAATAACTATTGGATAATGATAATAATAACAATAATAAAGAACTAAGAGAATCAAAGCAGAGAACTAAATGAGTAATAGAAAAATAAAGGACGAACTATTTGAAAAAGCAAAGAAAAAAACGACGATGGCACAAGCAAATAAAGCAAAAATCAGTACCCGTTCCAGGAGGTCGATTTAATTGTCTCCCCTTCATAATGATCGTTTTCAGGTGCAGCTCTAACTTCACCTATGACCCCTTGTCTTATATTTTATTACTACGGTATTCACCTGAAATTATTTACGCAATAATTAATCAATTATTACGCGCAGTGTGCGTATACGAGCGCAGAGCATTTTGTGAAAAGGCAAACTTGTGGCTTCAGTGTCAGGCCGAGGGAGGCAAGAGAGAAAATACAGCAATGAGTAAATCGAATCACTGACGGCATGCGATAGTGTCAATGGGACAGCCAAGGCGTTAGGGGCTGGATGCACCAGGGGAATCGAAAGTGAATGGGCTGGAAGGGTGAGCATTTTGCGTTGTAGCAAGAACGACATAGGAGCTGCGTCCGATGATATTACGAGTGATCTTATTGTAATGATCGCAGTGGATATGGAAGGTATTGGAGACAAAGCAGCAAAAGGTGCACGGGTTATTGGTGTCTAATGTAGCGAATAGAGGTATATATATATACATATGAACATTCAATTGGTGTTTGATCGTCTCCCTCTGCCGAGCACCGAAATGATCTAGCCGTAACGTAGGTGGAACGCGCTTTATACGCTTTTTCAGAGGCCTTGCGGAACGGGCTTCAGCGCAGCTGTCAACGGCTTGGCGGTTCGGCATTGCTGGGTGATCACCCCGCGACAAAGACCTCGATCGGTCGAAGGCCGGCCACTTCGACCTCCTCGTTTTCCCAGTGAGTGCACGCGCCCATTGGCCCGGTGGCATATCACGCCGTCAAAGCGTGCTGAGCGTCTTTCCACCGCGCGATTTCTTTCCCGTTCCTCTCGAGCTCCTCTCGTCCCTTTCTGTAGCGAAGTAATCCAATAACCTCTTATGGCTTTTCCAATTGAACTCCCAGGGGAGTCTTCCGTTCTTCTTATTATAGACAGCTCAAGCAGCAAAACGGTACGATGCTCGGGGAGCGGGCTAACTGACGGGCGCAAACACAAGCGAGATAGAGGGAGAGAACACAACTTAGTGTTGGCTAACGCTGCAGTTGCTACTGCGGCCGCCCAAATAATCGCTGGCGGGTAAACTTCGCCGAACGGCAAGTTCAATGAGTAGATTAGACTGGAGCAGTGGTCCCGGCCTGACTGGATCCCGTGTGTAGCTGCCCGTGGGTGTCGCCATCATGGGGCGGCGGGAGCGGGGGGGGAATTCTAAGTGGAATAATCCATTATAGGGCAAAAGCTCTTAGATGGTGGCGTACGCGAGGCAGTGGCGGGCGCAGCGTGCCCGCAGCGGAACCGCAGCAGTAGTTTGCGTTACAAACGACGATGCGCGCCATGATGTCCTAAGGTAGAAACACCACTGAGGATAAGTGATGGACGCGTTGGGCCTTGGGACGATCGCCCACACAGGAATAATGAAGACGAAAATTTCCACGAATAAGCATCATCGTATAACCGATAGTGATCGGCGCGAACTGCAGCGGATAAAGTTCTGACACGTTCGATCGAGCTATCGGTGAATTTCGGTCGTGATCGATGACGTTGTTTTGATAAGTAATAAAGGAAAAACGATCGAGAAATAAATGAATGTGACCGTCGATCGGGGCTGAAGGGTGAACAGTGAGACGAGAACCGTGTTCGCCGACGGCCGTTCGTCACAATAAAGATAATAATAAAGCAATCATTGATTTTTGTTAATTTTGTTATTTAACATGTTATTGTTTGATTCGTCGTTCCGATTGATGTCGTCCCACGATGAGCGTTGCTGTGCGTGAGAATAGGGGGCGTCTGCTGCAGATCCCTGACGTGTTAGTGTCTACGTGTATATTCTACTGAATGTGCGCGTTCGTCTCGTTTTGTTTCGCCGTTCAGCTGAGCCACCATTCGCGGAGCTATCTCTCTAACCATTTCGGAGACGTCGCCACAGTGTCGAGTTTTCCTTGTACTCCCAATCGGCTCCCTTTTGTCGAAGGTTTCCCCGCCCGCCCCCCCGGAACAGACAGACCTCAGCGAACCTCAGCAGAGAGAGGCGCTGCAGTTGCCGTCCAGATGGTCAAATACGCTACGGTGTCTTTTTCGATGTCGACAGTCGTCGAGGGCAAGCAAAGCCTGGCGGGATTGGCCCCCGGCAGTCGCTTGCAGCTTTGTTTTTCGTTCGGTTGACATTGGAGCATTGCCGCTCGCCTGTTAATGCTCGACTGTCAACTTCAAACCATGAAAAGGGGAACGGAGAGGAGCTCCGCAGAATGAGATGTCGTGGGCCTCGTCTGTCCCGGGTGGCAGGTGGGCACGCCGTCGACGAGCCGCCGGCAGAGATCGGGATATGGGGGCAGTCAGCATCGATGTCGCTCCTCTTGTCGCTCGCTTCGAATAGCGCCTCCAGCACACGCGCGTAAATCTGTCAAGGCGTTGTTGTCTTGGCTATCAGAGACCAAGGTGTTTCGATAAGATGGTGGGGGGTGGGGCACGAAGGGCAAACACGTGGATTATGTGTTTGCGTCTACGGTGGTACCGGCTGACACGGAGGAAACCCCAAGCCATCTCGTGCGCCTATAACAGCGCTACGGTGCGCTGTACAGTGCTTCGGCGCCCACTGAACGCGCCGTTCGTTATGGTCGGTAGACGTACGGCCAGAGGAAACCAAAGGGGAATGAGTCGGAAAATATTATAGAAACAGAATGTGATTGAGGGCCCGAATAAATACAACCAAATGATGAGAAAAGGTGTCGGGCTTACTTTACACGTCCCGCGTGACTCGTGAAGTCCGGATCTTCGACGTCGTCGAATGGAGTTACCCACCATGGGAAAACAGATGACTAGATGGGCGAGCAGTGATCAGGAGGTGGGCACAGGCCGAGTTGACATTGATTGGTGATCAGCCGACGTGCTTTTGGTGTCTTTCAATTGTATCGTCCATTTGGTCTGCTTATTCATTCGAATCACCATGGGACTTTTTCAGGACGTGGGCTAGATGGATTCGCTCTCATCGCTTACTATGGTAGCGAACACTGCTTTGGGATGCCACCAGATTTTCTGCCCTAACGAGTCCGAGTTAAATTTCCGACCACCGAAAATGCGTTAAGGTACGAATATAATTCGTGTTCTATTGTAGTTCGAGGGGAAATTTGGCTTTGAATACAAAACACAGCAAATCGTCGAGTGTGTCAGGATGGCCGAGTGGTCTAAGGCGCCAGACTCAAGGGTATAGAGCCTTGTCTGCATTGCAGCACATTGGTGGGCATTCTGGTCCTCAGCTGAGGGCGTGGGTTCGAATCCCACTTCTGACACATTTTTTTAAAAGGTTCTCATTCTTTTTCCTTTTGATACACACCACTGCCTAAATGCTTGTTTACAAAAAAATAGTAAATCACTCGGTGAAAAATCGCACTTTTAAGCCGTCAAACATGCTTAATCCTCCCATATGGTTAATAACTCACCGAATAACTTGTATAAGGCTAGTACTATGTGGACTTGTCGGGGCCACCTTTGCTTATTCTCTTCCTTACTCGCACCTGGCAAGACTCTTCAGATAAAGAAAAATGATACAGAACTTCAAAGATTCTCCGCGTCTGACAGGATTTGAACCCAACACACACGTCACTGCTAGACCGGAGGGACGTGTGTGTTGGGTTCAAATCCTGCCATATAAGTAGCGAGAAATGTTTGATGGGAGAAGGGTTGAAACCAGACCCGAACGAAAGTCCTTTTTAGTAACTATAAATTAGTGAAGGGTATTGCCTCGATATATCTGTGTTTTGGGCGTCGCATTTCATTATCGCAGATCGCTTCAAAAATCGCATATGGCGAACGAAGACGGCCAGCCTTTATAATGCCAACTCAGCTTCAGCATTCAACGAAGATCAGACTACCGCTGTTTGCAGCAGAAATCACAGGAATACTGGGATATCACTAACTGCGCGGTCATTGCGAGCGATCTTGATACTGCTCACACGGTGAGAGCGCTGGAGTTCTCCAACCAACGAGCACAGTGCGGCTGAATTTCGCTCTTAGTTATCCCCTGTCCGGACCCGTCGGGTTCAAAATGGTCCCTTCCTTTGTGTGACTTTGCGCTCGGTTGAGGAAACCAATCCCGTTCAGTTCGTCCGCCTGCCGACAGTTCAAGAGAGATCGGCTGCAGGCTGCGCTGTTTCTACGTCAGAGCAACGTCGTTGAGCCGTTCGCTTCGCAGTATAATGACAATCTGGTGGCTTCTAATTGAACGTCCCCTCAGCGACGTCAATGGGGTTCGGCTTCCTTTCGGTTAAGTTCAGATGGGACGGCGCCCGCGCCTACACCCGAACTCAGGCCTTCTTCCCATAGGACAGTCCGTGCACGGTTTGCCACGGCTTTCAGCCACTAGCACCACCACGACTCGTCTATTGAGAAGAGCTTGAATCGAAGGCCACAAACAAGCTGAATTGGCCACATTGGTGAAAAGCTGACAGACCAAGCACCCAGCGAACTCTTCAGGCCTCAGAGAACTTCTTCTGTCGGCTCATCTCGAATGGGCTACACACAGCCCTCGACCAATACTACTACTAATAATAATAATAATAATTCGGTTAAATAACCTTCTCCTCTTCTTCTTCGAAGCAATTACGCGTGATTTCGCAACAGAATGACTACAGTAAACATGCATGCTTCGACAGTACGAAGCCGTGTGGAGGAGCAATCGTCCCATAGCATGGATTTTGTCCTGATTTTTATGCCTATCAGAACGAATAGAGTTCAAAGATGTGCGCCGCAGATAAATGCAGTACATTGAATCCCGAAAGGGAAAAGGGTTCAGTCGGCACCCTCAAAACACGTCGGCTAGAAAACGTCAGGGAGCGAGGTTTGCAGCTAGTTGGCGTCTGAGGTAATCCACGGCATCAAAACTCGTGGTGTGTTTATATGTGCATTTGATAGTAGTAATAATAATAATAATGAAGGGTATTCAGGAATAGGATTTCAGTTTGGAGTTGGATGAAGAAGGGAGGGTAGAGGCTTCGATTGTGTCTTCCTCTCCTGTTGGCGACACAGGCCCAAATGAGTGCATATTTAATTAGGAATGTATTAAACGAAAAGATAATCAAATAAAAAGGAATAAAACACTTAAAGCCAAATTCAATTAGAAAAAAAATAATTGAATTATTCCGGCTGCAAGTAGAAAACACCGTCCTGTTTCTTTATTGATTCAGCCATCTCGCTTAGGGCCACGGGTCTCGCGGATCTAGATTTAACCAGAAATTACTTCATTCGTTTGTGAAAAGCACGGCCTAAAGGGCCTGAGGGGCTTCATTAGATTGAAACGGTTAAAAAAACACCTAATGTCAATCTCATCGTGTTAAAGTCGTCTCATCGAAGTCCGTTATATGTAGCCAGCGAACAAAGAGTTCGCAAGGGCAAATATGAAAAAATATTAGGTAGCCATATTGGAGCTTGAAGATAACCAAATGCCCCCTCATATAATTAGTAGCGCGCATGAATTGATTAACGAAATTCGCACTGTTCCTATCTGTCAGGTTTTGCTATTTTTTATGTTAACCACCCTCACTTGCCTCACGCGATGTGTTAACTGCACATCGAAGCCGCCGCCGCCGTCACCGTGGTAATATTGTTGATGGCGCCGGTGGGTCGACTGTTAGTAATTTAACTTGGCCACAACAATAATAATGTTATAATTATATCAAATGTAAATAATACGGTGGATGGTCACCTTGCACCAAATCCTAATAAGAGTAATAATGGAGAAAATACAACTGCAACCCCCTTGTTGCGTAAAATTGTGTTTGGCGCCATTTCCCGTCGCGCGTACCACAGCCTTCTTGTACGTACCAAATAAATGTCTTCAAGTCACTCTCCATCGAGAGACCTCCACCGAGAACGGATGTGTGCTTCTTTCATTAGGTTCTTACGAGCGTTTCGTCTTAAGCAATCTCACCCCTGATCGCACCGGGCACACACTCAGTGAAGTTTCTTTACTTACTCAGTGAAGTACATACAGCCATTTCGTGTTTTAGAAAAAAACATAGTTGTTTGTGTGGTGGAAAGTTCGACTTCGGCAGGGTTTATCTGTCAAAACCCAGGGTTTCCTAAAAATAGAGCGTTTGACTCTACGATTGAAGACACGCACCGGGACCTAGTGGCTGACGGCATCCGCTAGAGACGCTATAGACAAAGAGGGATGGCGCGAGGTTACTGCCGAGGACTGGAACCCTAGGGTACACGGTTCGAATCCCGCAGGCTGCACACACACTTTTTGAAGTAATACCATAGCTGTTCCGGAACATTGGCCCGAGTAAGAACACCGCGAGGGTAAAAACAAACAAGACCTACCTGTACTACATGGTAATGAACCTTACCACACATGAACTAGCGCCGTGTGTCTTACCACCACTGTTTCAGAACACACATTGAGTGCGTCATGGATTACTATGCAGCGAAACTTGGCCCCGCCTTGCTGATAGCATGACGAGGCACTAGAGCTGGAAACACAGAGATACCCATACTCCGCGAGGGTGGATTTGTCGCCATTTGACCAGCCCGTCCCCGGGGGCCGACTAATATGCCCCATTGCTGTCATTCCTCTATATAGACGATATTCAAAGAATAAAGAAGTCGGCGGTTTTCCACTACAAGTCGTGTCCCGACGAGTAGGCGTAGACATGCAGCATATATTTTCTTGTGATATGTCCTTGGGCTGGGAGACGCGGCCACTGCCGGTAGTGGCTGTGAACTCCGCCACGCTCTCAAGTATCCTATTCTCGCACGCCGGTTGGCTGTTAGCGCTGAGCCGACTCTGCAGCCTTTTGTTTGGCGTTGGCGACTTCCATGGAGCCACAAAGTCTTCCCTAGTTGATATTTTTCAACCCCTCACAGTTGTTTCCGTTGGGCCCCCGTTACCGGACAGCCTCGGCGAGCCATGAATGTGTTCACACCGCATGCGAGGTGTGGCCTGTCAACACGGCAGCAGTAGGGCAAGCCTGCGACAGTGTATGTTCCGTCTACGCCGTTTCCACCGCAGTGAACAGCTGTGGGGGCGGCGCGAGCGAGCAGCGGAAAAAGGTCACAGGCCTGCATGGCCATAGTGCCTCGTGGCCTCGTACGTACGCACTGTCGCGACGACCGCCGCTGCTGCCACGAAAAGGACACGCAGGGGGAATAACGACAACGCCGACCCGGCCGCATCAGAAAGAACAGAGTAGACTTTTTCATTTGGAAGGAATTGTATCAAAATACCAGCCGGGAAGCGCGGCCGGCGTACAAACGGTCACGGTACAGCCTCAAGGAGGCGTCTCAGCAAGACAAGAAGGCGTCTCACCAGCAGCAAGTCTAATTTCGACTCGGGAAGCGAGAATAAGAGAACTGAAGGGACAAGAAACGGGAAGACAAAGGAAACGGAAGAAGGGTAAAGGCGATGATGGCCTGTGTGCCTCTGCGACGAGTGCAGTGACACCCCCGAAGACAGCGCGGGGGACGTTCTGTTGCGGCTACTGCTCGCGCCTGGAGTAGCTGCGCGACTGCGCTTGATGCTAGCGGACGAGTGGAACGTAGCTCGAGGCGAAGCGGGGGCAAGACGCGCGCGTCATCAAGAAATTCACCCATTGCAGGCGGACACGGGCGGGACGTTGCTCGGCGTGATGAAGGACAAAGTTGTGACGAAATTGTCAAACCACGGGGAATATCGAATAGTGAGACGAGCAATACGAGAAACGTGCGTGAATCAAAAGCGATCGATGTGGGGCGACAGAGAGGGGAACATCGTGAGGAAATCGCGGGGGATGAGAGTGCGACCAGGGTGGGTCGTACGAAATTCTCAGGATCGAGAGGAATTAATGACAGCGTGCGACGCTTACCCGCAGATATCAGCTGTACATCGCGGTTAGGTGATTATATTTCGGAGGTGCGAATTGTGGCAAGTGAGCATGTAGTAGGCGTGTGTATGCGTGTCTGCGTGAAGAGGTGGATTATTGATTTGTAGCTCAGTCGAAGGAAAGGTGCTTGTATTGTCTGATTAGCTGTTTGCCTACGGGGGCGCTGATTCTCCTGTTTCCTGGCACGTGGTTCAACTACTTTGATACAACGTCAACCAGAGCTCTCTGTTGCGGCACCGTGACATCCAAGGAGTTTCCGAACGTTGTTATAATGTTACGTAATATATATACAACTGACTACTAACTGTCCCGGAGCGAATACGGTTATTTGGTAAGGCAGGCGTATCGATGATACAAGCATTGCTCTCATAATAAACTCATTTCCGCTCCACAGATATATATATATATATATATATATATATGTATTAACATATATAAACCAATGCGGCAATTCCTAAGATCTTATATTTGTATACAGTATTTTATTAAGTAAATTCGCTCGATCACCGGTGGCTAGCACCACACTCGTACGAGCTAACTGCGGTCGCAGCAATCCGAACTGATGTCTGTCCGTCACATCTATCCTTCGCTCTACCAATTTATGTAATTTCTTTAATAATCTCTGTACCACCCCCTTTTGGTTAATAAAGGTGTATTTGTATTGTATTATTGTATGTCATTCACATACATCGACGTGTTACACCTGCGTGTTCCATTGAACGATCTATAGTTAAAACCGTTGCATGCGTAGAATTTGCAATCCGAGAATATTCGATTTGTTTACATTTCTGTCAGATCGCCATAGAAAGTCAAATCGATCTGAATCTCTGTCGCCGTCACAGAACACATGCTCATTTAGGGCGAGCGACGACGAACGAACGACTAACCAGTGACTTTGTGGTCTACCAAATTTTACATAACAAGCACAAGTGTGGGAACGAGCTGTAGCTGACTAGCTATTCAGTGATAACGAGCACGTCTTTGCGGCAGCCGGCGTTGGTGCTGTTGTCGCAGTTGTTAGTTGGGCGACCACTATAAGCCGTTTTAGATTTGACTCTAGTTTGTGGCCGCCGGTCGCAGTTCGGCTCATGGTTTCACGTTAGCAGCAGTAGTAGTGGTAGCATAGCACAAAATTAGTCATCTGTTTTTAAGGGGGCTGTTAATTAGTCATCTATCCCACCTGCACCCCCGCCCGCAGCCCTTCTGGAACTGTTGACGATCTTCAACAGTTACCTATCAAATGTAGTTCGATCAATGCACTGGAGCCAATTTCATAGCCAGCAGAGCTCGGCTGTATGTGTGCTGGTGTTTGTTATTTAATGTTATTTCAGCCTTTTCCCAGCCATGGAATCATTGTGACAGTGCGAATATCGCCGGTTCAAGGCACCACCATGGAATCCATTGGAAATATACGGGAGCGTGAGTATTGCCACGTTAGTTCAGTATAACTCAAGTGTGTCTTAAGTCAAGAGTACATTTCTGTTCGGGCTAGCCAGCAATTCGAGGCGTTAGCTGGGCCCTTTTCTGTGTAAAATTCCCTACAGGAAGCGGATACTCCATTGGCAACGACAAGCATTGAGCATAGACGCGCATATCTGCCATCTCAAAAAGATTTGATTGAGTGCAATCGAAAACAATGCCCATCGTTTCGACCTGATCAAGACGGAGGCGCTTGGGTGTTTAATTCATATTCGATTTCAGCTTGGTGACCTTCGGGACAAAGTTATATCACTCACCCCCTCCGCGAGACTTTATGAGTGATTCTTGGAGCTATGCATGAGACAATAACCCAACGCGTACACGAATTCTGTTCTATAGTTAATTGAACAGCTAATATGAGTGACATTGTATTTGAACTACCATTAATAAAAGCCCGACCCTTTCAAAAAAAAAGACAAAGCAGACCAATGACAACAACAGCAACAACAACCACAACAACGACAACAACAACGGGTAGCAAACCGCGGCGAGGGCCATGACCTTGAACGATAGATCAGGGGACACAGTGATTTTTCGTGTTTCTCGGCCATAGAACAACCGCATCATATTTTTCCACTATTTCTATGCTCGTCCACCATCGCCCTCTCAGTCTCCCCCTGTGTTACCATCTACCCGAACGGGGCCAGTGCAACTTCTCTCCGAGTGTATCCTCCGGAGGAGGCGAACACGGCTACAAACAGACCGGTAGACCTTCCCTGATCTGTTGTTCCCTCTCCGACCCCCGGGGGCCTCCTTAGCACCAGCAACAGATTTGGTTTACCTGTCCAGCGCTGTTGTGTTCTGTCAGAGCCGCCGCCGCCGCCGTTGGCTGGCGGTGAGGTTCACCTCGGGCCACGGCGGCTACCAATACGCCCGTCTCTCCACGCCACCGTTCGTTGTCTCTGTCATCGTCGCGGTCGGCTCGGCTGTCAGAGCGTCATGTCGCAGTGACAGCAGCCAGCTTCTGCCGCCCGATTCCTGCGGCTGCGGGCCTGGCGGCCGTTCGTTCAGATTGTCGTCTCGTGTTCGAGTCGAAATGGCGCTTGCTGTCACTTGGGACAACAACGGCAGTGTGGGTTCAACTCCCGACTGGCATAGATAGATCATTGGTGGTGGGTGGCTCGCGGAGTGGTATCGCACCGTTTGTCTGAGCTTTGCTGGC
Organism: Stratiolaelaps scimitus; assembly: GCA_019614645.1. NCBI lineage: Eukaryota > Metazoa > Arthropoda > Arachnida > Mesostigmata > Laelapidae > Stratiolaelaps > Stratiolaelaps scimitus. Next base: position 1,140,604 of record JABWDB010000011.1, on the reverse strand, counting down.
TGGCTGGCTGGCTGGCCGGTCGCAAGCGAGATCACCGGAGGGAACTAGCCAGCGAACATATGAGCCATACACAATGCAATATAGAATTTTGTCGTAAGCAGACCATATGAGCGACGCAGCAATTGATTGACATCATATATATATATATACATATATATTGTATAGACCTTTTGAAACGAGCGTGACGCTCTTTGCTTCTTTCATGCTCTTTTGTCATAACTCACTGTTTCAATTCATCACCTTCGATGCAATTGATCATAATTACGAACAATAATTATGATCGTAAATAATAATAATATTGAAAACGATAATTAATTAATAAGGTCCCCTCCTCCATTCACCTTACTGCTCTATGTGCATGCCTATGTAATTCAGCCGATCGTTCCCAAAATCTCGATCCCGGGCGTTCTTCGGGACTCGCGTACATCCTCTGCTCGTGCGTTTCTATGCAATTCTCTAGGATCATTCTCTAAATCTATCCGTTCCCTTGTCTAGTCCGCCTTTATATCCAAGTACCATTTACGGCTGCCGCGTACACTGCCTTGTCACCAAGCGACGCCGGTGGTTCCGCCGCGCTCCAGTCTTTTCCAGTGGCTCCCAGAACAGCGGAGCAGCGCTGGAGGCAAATCGCCACGCGGGTAGCCCTCGCCACCGCCGCCGCCGCTGTTGCTAACAACAACAAAAACGGCAATAACAACACTAACAGCAACAACAATAACAACAGCAGCTGAATAGCCGGTCGACGTTTGGTCTCGTGACCCGACCAGGCCGCAGTAAATAGCGCCGTTGCTGGCGATGTTTCAGCGAGTCTGGCAATCGTGACGACGGTTTGTGAGTGGCTCACGGGGCGCCCGTCTGAGCTGTCGACGGGCGATGCGGAGCCAGTGGCATCAGGCGCGGATAAACAGGGCACACGCGGATCCGACAGGGAGAGCACACGCGGCAGCCGAGATCGGGACATATCGCTGAGATCGAAGCCCCATCGGCGACCTAGCGAGCCCGGTGCGGCTTCCGTGCGCGCGATCGACAGGCCGACCCTATGGTCTCAGCATGCATGATCCAATTTCCACTGGGCATCCGCTCACCAGCACATTGGTCGACGTGGACGACGTTCGATGCTAGCAATCACACCCCAATGTGGTGGGTGAACAAGCACCGTGCTGGAGCATCGTAGCGCCAACACACTCAAAGTATTTATATTTGGACAAAAACAGCTGAACACGACGATGGCAACCGCACCGGCAGCCTCTGACATAACCCTGATATCTGTGCAACAGTCATTGAAGCAGGTGCCGGTGCCAGGCGCCGCTAATTACAGATGTAGACAGATGCTGAAATTGAAGAAGAATCGAACATCGCAACGCCAGCTGATGAGCTCAGCTGGCTGGTCAGTATTGTGAATGACATGGTTGTATACTAGCTTGTTTGCAATACCCGCTTTTCAACATGTTACTTGTGTCAGGACGGATGGCTACGACGAGGCCTAACTCGAATGGTTTATGTAGATTTTTGCAATAATATCAGATATCAGGGGCGTCTGATATCCCCGAGAATGGCGAATGCACACCCGATCAATCTCCTCTGACCCAGTTCGTGCTCCGCCAACAAACCTAAACATGTTTATCCTTCGATGTGAGTGTGTGTATGTGTGTCTGTACACCCAATTTACACGATCTGACCCGATACGTTTTACTGTTTCTACCGCTTGCATTGTTGTAGCATTTTGTTGGGCGCCGAATTATGGATAACACAATACCGTGTGGACAAGTGATATGTGTTATCATATCACGTTTATGTGATTCCCGTAGATATATACCACGACGCCTCTGTCATGTATTGATCGAACGTCCGATTCAGCGGTCTCCACGAGAAGCCAGCAGCTATTTCGCTGCAGCATAGCATCGGCGGTCGGCCGATGACGGCAGCCAGGTACAATAGGTACGGGTCCGTAGCCGGCATGGAGCTCTTTCAGAACTCCATCATAGGTCTCCTACACGTTGTACAGTGTGGCTGGCCCTCTCCGACGAGCCAATCGACCTCTCTCGATGTCCGATGCATATCATACTGAGAATAACTAAATAACTATAACTGCAGAGCTGGTCAGCAGTAATAGCCGTGCCCGACGGCGCAGCGATGTCGTACGTTGCTGCGGATCGGTATATGTGTGGCCGTGCGCGTTTACGTGTACGTTACGTCAGTGCAGTTGTGTAGAGACAAGCTGATTGGACGGCAACGCGACAGTGAGAGTGAGAGAGGAACGAACTTGCTCTACGCCGTCCCTTACGGTTCGCCATGTGACAGACCTCGTTGGAGGGATGGCAAGATCTCGACACTGGCAAAAATGTGTTAGGATTTTGTGCGCTTGTGCGAATTCCCGCCTTGCGTACCACTGTGTCGTGGTGTTACGCCGGCTACCGATTGGACGGCAGGATCCGACGGAAGAAGATCCTCGGGAGCCTTGAACCCCATTCTAATGTGGTGCGTGGATTCGTGAGCCGGCGCCGAGAACACGGTGTACGGTGGGACGATTGAAACACGTCACGAGGGATGAGCTAGCAAGCTTAAACCGTGCGTCCGCTTGCAGGAGAGTATGCGGTTATATACTAGCTGCAGTGATTGACTATTACGTGGGGTAAGCGTATTGTGGAAATCCCAGGAAAAAAATTACTCAGAAAAAAGCGCTATATGTATTTTCGCCAATATTTTTATTTATATAAAAAAACACAACAGGTTTTAACAAAAAGGTGACGTAAACAGCTTTATATATTTACGCAAAAAATTCTATTTTGCCCCGAAAAACAATTAAATATTTACGCGAAAAATTCAATTTTTATGCAAAGAAAAAAACGAAATCTTGACGTAAAAATTGCCTAATTTGACTCGAACAGATTATATACATTTTTACACAAGCAGAGCAGTCGATCTTTTCGCCTGACTGGTACAGTTAGCCGTGTGGGGCCATTTCGTGGTTCACAGCTGATTGTAAAAGTGCACAAAATGCCGGTTTCCTCAAAAATCATTTCTAGTTAATTGCCTCTCGCGGTTAAGTGAACAAGACGAATCCAAATGTTGACAACGAAGCAAAAACAAAATATACAGCTATAGCTTACACCGCACACTGATGGTGTTGCAGTCATGCGAATAATATATATATATATATATATATGTTTATCAATAATTTAATAATCGCAACAAGCAGAGAAAGTTGCGTGTGTCACAAAAAACACCGTTGTCAATAGAGAATATAGTTCAGAGTAAGTAACTCGTTGAAGGTGACACGGATATGTGTGAATATTCTCGGGACCGGATATCGTGAATATAAAGTTAAGCCGTAATATCTATTCTATGCTTAGCGTTTTGGATTGGACACGATTTTCTACGAAGGCGAACCACTAGTCGGAATGATTCCAGTGAACCGATTATATCGTCTCATGGACTTACTGCCATAATGTGAGCCTATTTTTGTCTGATATCCGTTCCGTCTGAGTCATCAGATCGCGCGCGTTTATACAATTAATAACAACGTTAATGATGCGGACAATATATTATAATAATAGTAATAACAATAATAATTATTATAATCATAATAAATAATAATAATAATAATAATACTGATGATGATAATAAATCATAATGATAATATTATCGTTATGATACAACGTGTGCCAGACTGGTTATGCTTACAACCAACCAAGTCATTCGCTATGGCGAGATTCGCCTGTGCCCACCAAACCGAAGTGGCACATCTTTGCAAGCATTCGATATCGTTAGCTGAATTGTACACACGGCAGAGTGCGAGAGGGAGCAGAGGGAGGGATCGAGAACGAGAGAGAGAGAGAGCGACCTTACACACATCTCCCTCCTGTACACAGTTCCCACAATCGCCCACAGGTGACGTACAGCATACACGCTAAATCGAATCCTCATCATTGGTGTTATGAGCATCGTCGGCATCGAGCCGCAGCAGCAGCAGCCCCCGCTGCCGCCGCGAATTTCGCACAAACAAAATTCGTCACTGTGTCCACACTGTGTTGACAAGTGAGCATGCGGCAGTGACATCGGGCACATTCTGCGACGCAGTAGTATCAACTATTAGGATAGCTCTCTGCCCGCCATATATTTGTACGGTGCTTTTCAACATTCACCACACGAGCGTTGACAATGATATCTCGGCGGCCGGCGATTGTTCACACTGCGAGTCATTATCGGCAACATCATATCATCGTAATCATTGTGGTTAGTGTGCGCACCACCAGTCAGTGTTGGTAGTCGATTTGTTCGCCTGCCCTGTCGGAGGCGATATTGGAGTTGCTCCGGGGACGGAGCAACTATGTGTTCTGTGCCGTCGGCAGTTTGAGATGCAGTGACTAAGCGACGATGTGTGATGTCTTGTTTGGTGACGGTGGTGATGGTGACGGCAGCGGCGATGACCACAATGCCACAAGCGACGATTATTAATGAGTGTCGGTAAAATCTTTAGTCGCTCGTTATAGTGGGCGAACTCGAGTAGCTGACAGCTTGAACGAGTGACAAGTGACAGCTCGGCGCACAATCGTAACACCAGCCGTTTGTAACTGTGACACGCATAGAAAGTACACAGAGCGATACCAGTGCTCTCCGTGTGGCAGGGGTATAGCATACATTAGCGTGGTCCCCCGCAACATCACCACGCGCACGACATCCTCCTCGCCTCGAGAAGTTGCCAATGATTCGGATAAGCTGTGATCCTGTAAGCCGCTCTCACAATGTGGACTGTACAGTTCACGATTTGATCGATCTAAAACGCTGCTGTAATCTCTATGACCGCTCGTGAGCGTTGCTCGTTACTGGTATTGCTATCGCCTGCCCTCTTACCTCTCTGCTCTGTGCCAACGGGAGCGGCGCGCTGAAGCTCAACAGATCCGACAAACGTAAGTCCAGATGAGATGACACTGATCACACAGCACGACCTCTGACGACACAGTTCTGGGAAGATGTGTTGGCATTTACAGCCATCATCAGGGAGCAAGTAATTTCACTCGTAGATAGGAACGAACGGAAGCCTCGAGCACACGACATATATATATATATATATATGTATATATATACAAATTTTTCAGCTAATAGTGAAAGAGAGATACCCCTTCTTCTCACAGTGTTACACATAAGCACAAACGCAGGTGGAGAACGGACACCGTGGAGACGACCGTCGTCCGGCGCCTACCTGCCGTCGCAGATTGGCCTCACGAAAGAGTTCGCCCCACGGAATAGAGGGATATGCGACTTTTATGATGTCGCAAGTTCTATGTTGAGCTTCTATGTTTTTACCTCAGCCGTCGTTCTTCACCGTCCGTCGCACCGATTCCACCTACGAAACAGGTGTTGACCACCACCATCACGGGGTTACGAAGTGCCCATCCGGACAGAAGCTAACGGAACAGCCAAATAGTCACCGCTGCTCAACACGTCTACCAGCAGCAACAACAGCAGCAACAAGAACAGCATAAGCAGACCGGCGCAAATAGATAGAACAGGCACAGCGTCCTTTTCGGTTCGTCCAGCGCACCGGCCGTCTAGAGTCTGGACGGAATTTCCCGCATTGGAAGCGCCTCTTCACCGTTGCGCTCGCCGCAAAGCGTTGTTATGGCGGAAGAGCGTGGGCTTGACACTCCCTTCTCCACCCGCCTCCCGTCCGTGCCGCTGGCGTTCGTTTACCTCCTCGCTACGGCTGTTACGGCCGCTGTCCCGCCTCGCACAATAACCGACAATCTCGAAAAGTACCTGCAAAATCTCTATTGCTCCACCGTATTTATAGCCGCCGCCGCCGTCGTCGTCGTCGTCGTCGTCGATCCTGTTGGTCAAACGCGCGACACGTTCGACTGCCAGGTCGGGTCTAGCCTCGCAATCTATCCGCGGTGCTACGGCGCGCGTTGATGCGCGCGTCAACTGTGTCGTTTTGCGCTCTTCAATCGTCCGTCGCTCACTCGCCGGCGAACGTCGCCGGCTCCCTGTGTCAGTGAATCTCCCGCTCGTTTGGCTGATGAAACTCGCCACTAACGTCGGCGAGTTCCGCCGCCTAGCGAGACATTCGCCATTCGGTACCTGTGCGCAAGAGTTGGCTGGGGAGCAGGCCAAGGCAGAGCGAGTAGACGAGGATAGGCCCGACCTACCGATAAGCTCGTTGCCCTTTCTCTGGAGCTGCCCGCTATCAGCAATGCAAACCGGTGAACCGATGATGCCATACTGGCGCCATAGATTCGATCGCCGGCAGGTTACAGCACTGCCGCACTGGTCGATCTTACCGTGTGTCGCCGCTACCGATTACTGCACAGTACGGAAAGACAGCAGCGCTGACGCGGGCTGCTACCCACTACATTCCTCTGGCGTACAGGCCCACTTCGGCGATGGGAGACGCTAAAAATCGTGGCCTAAATGCGTCGATTCGAGGAGGGCTGCAGATGCCACCGCGATGCCAACAGCGGTCACGAAGCGAGAGAGGAGCGATTGCCACAACCCTGAGTGAGCGGTAACGCGATGCCGGCCAACAACAACGACGGAAGAAAACTCCCCTTCACGTACACATCACACGTCAACCGCGAATGGCCAAATGACTAAGTGAGTCAGTGAATCACTACGTTGACATCCAGCTGGATGTCTCGAAAAGATTTCGTGTGTTGACCAATGGTAACACGGCCGTTCCATGGAATGGTCAAGCGGCTGAAACCAGTTGAAGGCCGGCAGGTTGGATAACGGACAGTGGCTGTGTCAAGCAGGCACACAGGCCTGCAGTTGTCTTAGAGTCAAGCAGACATCTCTAGATCTCTCTCTCTCTCTCCCTCGTTCTCCCTTGCTTTCCTAACGGAGTACCGTTTCTCTGATCCGCTTATTTTGCTGAATCTCGCCAGCCCTGGCCCAGTGGATAGCGTTGCCATTGTGGATATTCACGCAGCGTCCAGCCATTCGGCTCTGTCGAGTCCTTAAACAGGACTTCCGAAGGCGTTGGAGAAGGCCTGCGCGGCACAGGAGTGGTTGAGCTGAGAGCGATTTTTACAGTTGCTGTTGTCGGTGGTGGCGGCGGCGGCCGTCATCGTGTTGATTAGTGTGAACTGCCACGGCAGTGTATGAGCTTAGCCTATCGTTGCCTAGCTACATCCGCTGTCCTACGCTTGTCCGCAGGCACACGAGCAGGCCGCTTGAAGCAGATGACGGCCGACGGCTTGACAGGCCAGGCTAACTGCGGACGCCCCCGGGTACGAAATGCGTTAAACCAGCGATTATCAGCCGGCCCACGCTTAATCACCGTCCTCGCACCCTCACGGACGATTTCGTGAGATGACAAAGATGGATATAGTCTGCTCATGGTACTGCCGCAGCGGGGAACACAGCCGCCGCGTATTATCAGACGTCAACGTAGCCGATTCCCGCGGAGGCGAAAGCAGGCGAGGACTACAGCGAGATATAGAGATAGATTGACAGATAGGTACATAGGAGAGACAACGGATCTGCGGACATTTACAGGCTACCGAAAGGCGTGCGCCACCATCACCAGCACAGTAAGACATCTATGCGGTTACGACGGACGGCTCATCGTGGTTGCTTGCTTGATCTCCCTGTGACGCTGGTGTGATGAGCAGCCGCTAGCTTCCACAGGTATCTCCTAAAACTATAGGACACGATAGGAGTGTACGCAGAGGCGGGTTGACCCGCACGGACAAAGCTCATAGGTAGAGCGTGCGCGCCTGCTTGAGTGACTCGTGGCATGTGGGTCAATCCGTTCACGAACGTGCTAACGGCAGTGGATACCGAGATGAAAAATTCACTGGGATACAGTTTGTTTGTGCTTGGTGTGTTTCGGGCAGGTTGAGCAATCTTGCCGTTGGCTCCCGGCCCTAGGGAGCTCGCCGTCAGAGCAGGTTAGACAAGTTGTGGGAGAGACCGCTGTGTTTGCTCGAGCGAAGCGGTGTTTTGAGCCACCAGCCAGCGGAACCGATGTTTTGCTAGTTTGGAGAACCTGTAACAGCGCCTTGTCACGTGAGGGATGAACGGTGGCGGTTGTTATCGTCTGGCTGTCTACCACGACGCCGCTAGCGGTGTCAGCTGCGATCCAGTGACGAAAACACTCTCGTAAGGGCAACAACGGCGGCGGCCGCGGAGGCAGCAGCAGCAGCAACAAGAGCGATATCGAACGGCGGAGCCGTGGCCAGTCAGGCGATTCCGTTCGAGTCCTGTATCTGCCAATCACCTCGGCAAATCGGGCGTGGCGAAGGCGCTGGGAACTTTTACCTCGTCGTAAGGTTATCTGTGGTCCCGACCTACTCCAACGACTGGGCCATCCCCTAGCTACCGTTGCTCGTCAAATTGACCCAGTGGCCCATCCGTAAGCTGACGTCGGAGAGGACGCCATATAAAGTCGCTCTCTCTCTCTAGCTGGCAGGGTTCGAGATAGGCCTCGTCGAATTCTGCCGTCTGAGAGGACGGCGCACATGGGACAACATCTGGGGAGAGGTGCCGTGGCCAACAGAGCTCGTTGTGCGGGGGGGGGTACCCAGCGTAACCCTCAGATAGAAATGGACAAGACTTTGCCAGCGTGTTCTGGTTCAGGTTCTGAGGTCGGTAGTGAACGATTGCTAGCGCAATGCCATCTATAGCAATAGTCAATAGTTAGTCGTAACGACTCAGCCAAATTGCAGAGATCGTAAGGTTCAAAACAAGCTATACGATTCGTCGCGTTCAGCTGTTCAGACACACACGCTCATCATCGCTGCTCAACTATAGTCTCGCCATACAGATCGGCTACCCGAGATTGCAGTAACAATATAACAAGTCATCTCTCGGATGATCGCGGCGAGAAGTTCTCAGTCATTAGCCCTCATCATCTACGATGGACCCCTGCAGCAACAATGCTAACAGTAAACGAAACACCTATCAGGGGTTGTCGCCACCGCAGTCGCCAACGACTCCCCCACCACCGGATCAGGTAAATGTGCCGCAGCGTCAGCCGGATGCTGGCGGACAAACAATTAGAATCACAAGGTGCGGTTGACACATGCAGATAGGCTGATCGAAAAACAACCTCGGCGTGTTGTCACACAGTGATCATCATCTAGCCATCGGTTAGCGGCGATTGCCGGTAGATGCTGAATCGTAAGATGAACCTAATGAATAATGGCGATTCCTGCAATATCGCCAGATCGGTGTCGAAAGTAGCGTTGAGCTAAAACTGGCAAAATGGCTTGCATCTCGACGCCTACTACTGCACACACACACACACACTGCTCTATATCTGTATCGTAAATGTCGTCTCGTCGTTGTCTTCTGTCTATTGTTTACATTTTCAGTTCCGTGATTTCCGACAATCTGCAATGAGTTTCAAGGTCAGGGTAAAGATACCTCATCGGCCGGAAATAGAGAAGCTCTGCTACGTGGTCCAGCCCGATATACCGATCAAATCACAGGTGCTGCCGGTCTGCGAGGGGATCGATGTCGAGCCGGCGGAGTACCGCTTCGCCTACGAGGAAGACGGGCGGCTATTCTACATCACGGAGCAGAATCGACATGTGATTAAGGAGGGTGACACCATCGTGCTGATGCGTAGCCCGACGCTTCTTGCACAGACAGCGAAGAATGACCTCGAATCGTTCAACAAAATGAAGGCGCTGGACAGGCTTGAGTCGCTTATCCACTGTCCGAAGTTCGCCGAGCGATTTATCGCCGTTGAGGGCATTGATTCGCTCGTGAAGGTCGTAGCCGGCGGACATTTCAATGGCGCCCAGATGAACAAGGCCCTTCGAATCATTGAGATATTCCTTGGCGTTGGGGCCTCGAATGAGAATCACTTCACGTTGGAGTTTGTTAAGCGACTCTGCGCAGAGCTAACGCCATTGCCTGAACATCGAGAGAACTGTGACGTCACCCTGTCTGTACTGGGCCTCGTTGCTCGACTGATGCCGGTCGAGGTGTTCCAACATCTGGCCATAGGTCAGATCGTTGAAAACATTGGTTACGGTAGCACAAAGACGCCACGTTACTCAATTCTACTTGTCAACAATCTCATGGACTGTCTCGATGCGGAGAATTGTCAAAGGCTGATCGCCGACATCTTCGATTTCGGCGAAGAACTCTCGGAAAAGCTACTCAATCGCCACCCTGAGAGTTACGTCAAAAACGACACGAGCCTTTCTCCGCTGCTCTTCGACTTCCAAACGAAACTTCTGAAACATAGGTATATGCCACTGTACAATCAGCGAGGAAATCTAAGTCATAACAGTGAGTTTAACAAGTTTATGGAGCATGTCCTGCGGACCCACGTCGGCTGGAGGGATCCCCAGAGTAGGCGCTACATCGCGGCGCTGAAGCGGATCGGCGGAGTACCCGAGGAGTACGAGGACGTGCTTCGGCCAGGCGAGAAGTTCCTCATCACGGTTCGCGACATTGACGGCCTCACCTTGCACTGCCTCAACTACTTCGAGAAGAAGCACTCCTCCGTGTTGTGCCTCTGGATGAAGGAGATCAACATTGTCCCGTTAGCGTACATATGCCCACTGCTCAAGAGTGCCATCCTTCTCAGTGACCTGCTCGTCGACGTGCTGAACATGGACGACGAGCCGAAGGATGGACCACAGATGTTTCTGCGGATGTTCTTCACGAATCTGTCCTGTTTCCTCGAAGAGTTCTTCTGTCTCACGCTGAAGCTTGTTCTGAAGACGTGGCGCGAGATGCGCGCCCGCTCCGGCGATCTCCTTAAGGTGTTCGCCATTGTTCGCGAGCAGTTGACGCTCGCGCTTGAGAACGAGATGGCCAGCTGGTCATTCGATCAGCTGCAGCTGACGCTGAACGCAACGCCGTATACCGTGATCTCGCAGCGTCTGGAAGTTGAGCAGCTTGCGCGCGAGGACTTGAAACGGCAAGGTAGGTGACCACCAGTTAGCCACTTGGATAGCTTTGGGTTGTTTCCGTTTTGTCATGCCTAGTACGAGATCAGCTCGTGTAATTGCTCGGCCCGGGCACGCAGGTGAGAGCCCAGTAGGAAGAGTCAGGGATACGATGTGTAATGTTATTCAAACTGCTACGAGCCAAATGTAAAAAAAATGTAAATGTAAACTTAACGGTGAGCTGATGCGGGGAAAACATCGCTAAGCGCGCGAGCTAGGATCGGAAGGCCTGCTACCTACAGCGTCCTGCAGGTGACATCTGACGAGTGGCATGATGCAAGGGGTGGCTTTCGGAACGATTATCTAACAAATTAGCATTTGGGTTGATTTTTCATTGAAAAGTTCTCCATGCACATATATACAGTGGTTGATAGAGACACAATCGAATGTTGTTAGTGTTTCTGTTCGATCTAATTGTATTCTCTAAACAATGAGTTGTATGATCCCTTGTCGACGACCGCTCGGTCTCACCCTATTTCAGAACTATTGACCAGCCAGTTAACTGACAAAATTTCGGCGCTCGTCCGCGAGTCGAAGATCGCCAAACTCGTCGAAGGGCTTGAGTTCTCCAGGATCAGCGATCGGGGCAGCCGTATGAAGAACAAACTCGTCACTGTCCGACTTTCGCACGATCGCCACCAGGTCCGCGTGATCATTGACCACCAGACGCTGGCTCTTCCAGTGGAACTTCTGCTGCGGGTAGACACAATGAAGCAGTGTGCCCACTACCGTAAGGACGATTTCGCCCTGACCATTATCTCGTTTGAAGCCGCCCCGGTTCACGTGGCCACGACGGACCGTGAGGTGTTCGAGGATCTCTGGGACGCCGTCAACGGACTCATTGGCGTGGCACTTGAAAGCGAGTCGGCGTTGGCGGATTTTCGCGTCCTCATGGACTTAGAACTGAAGCTTGCCACACTTGAACTCGAGGATGTCGAGCTGCCGTCTTCCCCACCGCCCGTTCCCATGGACCCGGACAACTACGATTTTCGGTCGTCTTGGGGAAGCTAATTGAGCGAACGACTCGGTCGGCAATTAGTACTGGATATACGGACTTGCAACAAAGCTAGCCAAGACTACTGTTCGATAATATAATTACAATAAGAATGACAACAACAATATAGTAGTAATAATAATAATAAATTCAGTACACGGCCAAGCACAGCCGCAACGTCTAGGTTCGAAGGGCAACCAATTCAAGCTTCATATACATCATCAGTACCTGACAGACTCATAAACGTTTTGTATAAGAGTTCCACCATCTTCTAAATCTGTATATACTATACATATGGTTATTTGTAAATGTATCTTTTTCAAACTATCCACAAAAGTGCTATGGAGAGTTTCTCTGCATTTTCTATATACATATGATATATTATAATCATACCAGCGCTTGTTTCCTTCTAGCGGTTTGATTTCGTTTGTAGCTCGGCAAAGTTGGCATCGTCGACCTTCCATGAATCATAATTAAGCACACTCTTAATTAGCAAAATGACATAATTCTGCGGCACTATGTCTAACGGCTGCGAACGTTATTTGCTCAGCAATTTTCAGCGAAATTGACCAAGGCTACTCTGGCCAAATTGGAGACAAAACGTGGGTTTTTTTTGCTATTGCACGTAGCTTAGCTCTTCTCGTTACTCGAAGAAAGGTCTCAGGAGCCTTCTTGTGGAGAGGGTTCTCACGCTTTCCGAATCGTGCCGATTTTTCCTTAATTGCGACAAAGATGCCAACGAATTGACCACCGTATTCACAGATTTACACGGTGCACTGTCCTTATAGTTAAGACGGCTACTTCGCTCTAAATTGCAATTACATTCTGTCTGATGTGACACGCTTCGGCTCTGAGCCCTTAGAGATTACCACGAGGACCTCGTCGGGGACGGCAACCGTTGCTTGATTTTTCAAACGACACATATACGGTAAGAATCCATATATATATGTATATATATATATGTGGATTAAAGACGTTATTCAAAGATTCTCAACATCTCGGCAGGATATGATTGAAACCCAAGTCATTGGGTTCAGATTCAGCGTCATTGGGCAATCTAAATCGTAATTAACAGCCATAGTCATCACCTGCCTTCCCTTGTTAATCAAAGCCATAAATCAACCGAGGGAATCAACACACAGGTTACAAACATCAGCTTCATGGACGTCTGCATTGTTTGAGTAAACCACACCTATTTGATGACCTTCTGAAAACTCGGAAGTTTTGTATGGCACCGTCGCATGACCTATAGCACTCGTATCTGCAAGGGCGAGAAGTAAGGGTAAATATAACTAGATTTTTTGAGGTTTCCGACATCCGGGTGCAATATGCATCGCGGTGTCATTTTCATACAGAGACCAGCCTTTCTGCGTAATATATATATATATATATATATATATATATATATATATATATATATATATATATAACAAACACTTTATTCAAAGGTATAATATAATTGCTACAAGTCTCACTTATGTGCATTTTCAATTTTGGCTCCGGTTGCGCACGTTGCATGCCCGTGATGTGCGCGTGATAGTCTCCAGGGGAATAAATCATTAACACATTTTTTCGTGGCTATAAATTTTGGGAGTATATTCCTTTTGGATCTTGTCGTAGTTTCGACAATATCAAATATTTTTGCAACCATCGTCGGTTGTTTCAACATCATTTTTTGGAGCAAGACTTTATCTAGGGCGTTAAGACGCTGGACGGCATCTACAATATTTACGTTCTCTTTGTCACATTTACATTTATATGCCACTCGTCTTATAAACTTTTTATACACTTTCGTTAAAAGATCCTGATCTTTCTTGAGACCTGGGTGCCAGACCGGCCCAGCATAGGTTATCACAGGTTCGACGTAGGTTCTGAACAGTAGTACGCATATATATGATCTATTAACTTAAACAAATCAAATGCTAATTCATACTTCCCCGTCCGATACGGATAAGTGACGGATCGATATCTTGTGCAATAATCAAATTGCACAATCATAACCAGTCTCCGACATAGAATAAAATATCTGTTCTGTAAATAAAAACGCCTTGTTTGAATTTCATTCGCTAATACCAACCAAAATTGCTCCCACCACCTATAAACATCTCGCGAATATAAATTCGTACGCAGCATTAACCTGCTATGCCTCGACTGAGTGGTACAACGTTGCCTATATATTCTGCCACTAGCGAGGACGGTTCGTGGGCCATATGATCACTCCGAGGGTCTGGCCAACAGTCAGGTTCTGGTATATCCAACAGTGTGAGGTCCTCAGCCCCAAGCAGATATGTCGCGACTCCACGGTCGCGTATCTATTAAATCGGTCGGGATTGGCTTCGGCCACGGTTGGCGACGTTGACGATGATGGGCTATACATTACGTAGGATACGTCTGATGTGGACCCCCGATTTGGTAGCTTTCGTTGAAGTCTCACTCGGGCTCTGTCCGCTGAGCCTACGTCTCTTTGGCGTTTCTGCCTAGGTCGAAAATTAAATTCAATTTTTTTACGGCTGACTCTCAGCCAACGTCCACGCGGATTGCTTTTGTTTTTTTCGTAAGACGTTACTCCACCGCGTGGCTCTACCGAGATCTGCCAGAGAGATGTCATACGCGACTTCTTAAAACCGGCTTACCAGCATGTACATCAAGTTTTCTATCTGAATGATCTTTTCGATACCACGTATATGTAAAGAGTATTTGATTTTTCGACCTGGTCTTTAACGTGGCTTTAAAGAAAGAAAAAGACCCTCCTTCAGCTGGCCTATCTGCGCCCTTGCCATGAAGTGAAGAAATTCATCTGCGGCCGAATCTGACGATTTTGCTCGCGATTCTTTAAATATCACTTGTATTTGTTTGCTTGTCTTTCGAGGAATCCCTTATGGCTTCTTCCACCGCGCCCATAATGCGACTTCTTGCTAGTGGCCTTTAAGCACAACTCGTCCGAGCATCCGGAAAGGTCTGCCCGACAAACTGCTAGAATATCCGGCTAACAGTTTTCATTGATTGTCAAGGCTGACTAACAAAGCTGACTGGAAGCTACAGCTGATATCTTGTAGTGCGGCAAATATACAAACAGATGTATATGAGAGAAAAAAACCAACAGGAGAGGTGGCGAGAGAGAGAGAAGTTTATCTAAAGGGGGCGCAATTGTCATCACAGCCGGGGCTACCATGGAGATCTACCCGTTTCAACACATCCGTTTTAATGGGCCCTGGCTCTACTTGTGTGTCCACCAAACGTAGCCTAGGTACACTCAGTTTAACCGGCCGAAATCGCGGCGGCCGTCATGAACCATTGATTGGAGTTGTGCTGCTGATGCTTGTGTGGACTATTGTTTATAGCAGGGCCTAATTTGGAACAGTGGCAGTCGGTAGTAGGGCTCGCATCGAGGAGTCAGAGAGTGACGGTATTTTAAAACAAAGCAACACCAGCGGTGTTTGTGGTTAGTGGCGACCCGCCATCAACCGAAACTCTAAATATTATCTCATGAATCACTCTGTTGTTAAAATGCCACAGGCGAATAGTAATTCAGCTATACGAAGTGGGTACTCCGTCTTACACTGCTATTAAATACTGCCGTCAGCCTGAAAGCCTATTTCCCGAAAATGGATCGAGCCTGTTTTCAAGAGAGGCCTGCCTCATCGAGCGACTTTATCTAAAGGTTTTCGGGCAGACTCTCAGCATTAAACATTTAACGTCCACGGTACTGCTTTTAGCATTGCTAGAATGACTTTATCTGGTCGATCACAATGTGTCCTACCGCCTCGTACGAACTTTACGCCGGTCCTAGGTAGGCCAAGTTGATACGGACGTCCGTTGTCCTGCTATGCCGGACGTAACACGCCGGTGGGGATCTCGGTGGCTTACAGTATATCCACGCGTCAAACGTCGGTTTTGACCGTTTGCTCCGCTGGGCACTATCTGAGGACTATAATACTCGACTCACTCGAAATGTGGTATCTCACTAGTGCGCAGCACTCAACGTCGTTCTATCGGCATGTATACTCTGTTGTCACCTTTGTTCGCGGTTGAGACATATTGGATCGTCTACACAAAAACGTGGAAGGGTGTGTTATGTGTTTGTTGGTCGGGAGTATGTGAATGTTTGTTATGCGAACCTATTGTTGTTATTATGTGAGTATATGAAGGGTATGGGTCGCAGGGCGTCGCAGGGCCTCCCACCTAAACTTATGTCACATGCTCAAAAGCGAGATAGCAGTAGACATCACATTATCAGCGGCATCAATTATATGACGTCTGCTAGAAACTCCCTCCTTGCTTGAGATGATCGTGTCATACGCCATCGCAGCCAACCGGGATCTCTCTTCTACGAGCATACCTAGCGCCTGCCACGGCACAAGAAGTACTATCATACCACGGGTGTTGGCCGCTCCGACCGCTTGGTAACAGATCGTCCTGGGGATTCGAGGAGAGGGACGAGCAAGCGCGGCTCACCGAGAAGGCTGAGAGAACAGCACGAGCTGCATCGTCGGTTACGAGCAGTTCCATCCTCTAGGATTCTCCGCCGTGCCCTTCCGCGATGAGATCTCCCTCCGCGGGAATCCAACGGGAAAGAAAAACGATCGAGAAAAAATGCAAACGAAGGAGCCAACGACTGCGAAAAGGGGGAAAGTTCTACGGCAGCGGAACTGGGCCCAATGAAAAAAAGACGAGTGAGTGAGCCACTGCCGCTGCTCGCTGCTGGATAGATAGCGATATTCCCGACAAGGGCGACTCGCACAGCGACGCAAGACCACGAAGGGCTGGAAGCAGGAAATGCCTGGAAGATATGCAGGCGTCTCCTACCTAGCGCAGTTCCATAGATTTACGTTAGCTGCCGGAGCCGCTGTCGTCGTCGTCAATGGAGAATGATGACAGCAACAACAACAGAGGGTGGGGATGGTATTCGTTCGGCCTAGCCAACCGCTTGGAATAGATTTCCAATGCGTTGGCGGTGGAGGAGCTTTCCAGTGAACGGCTCAATTGCGCGTCCCTATAAAACGGCCCGTCGTGGGCGTGTATCTGGTTTACGTGCGCGGCTCGCGGAGGACGTTTTCGATTTTTCGTCGAGATTGTCGCCGGATCCCGCGTTATACTGTGCCTACCGAGAGCACGGTGGGCACTGATAGATACCCGGGGCTCGCGCGAAGAGTTGTAGAAACGCGTACGTTTCGAATCGGCTTCTCATTGTATTGGCGTGTCCGAGTATGGGTGTAGGTGTGTGTGTGTGTGTACTGTACCCCATGGAAGGAGATCTTTTTCTTACTCTCACTGGTCGGCAGGTCGGGTGCAGCTTTTCAATGTAGATGGTCATCGGTGTGTTGATAAAACACTGGCGGGCGGTTGACACCTGGGTGGACAAGGCGCTGCGAGAGAAAGCAACTATCAACTGACGTATACAAACGCCAGGCGTCATCTTCGCTTGCGGGCAAGCTAATTGTAGTTTCTTAGAACGGACCTGCAAGTCTCGTCGATGACGATCAACTAGCCACGAAATCCACGAACAAATGACGATGGTTTCTGCCAAAGCTGATTGAACTCTCTATGCTGAACAATATACTTCGCGTAATTTCATCCACGTGACTCCAAAGTTCTCCACAGAACACGGTGCCAGCGGCCCGGGACGGCCGAGTAGAGGGTGTTTTTTAGTAGGAGAAGCGGTTCTGAATTTTAGCATCGCATGCGATCGAAATCGGTAGAAGCTGATCCAATACTGGGCCACGAAATGTCTAATATGGACAAGCAAAGTCAGATGAGACGAGCCCTCAAACGCTCTCATTTTTCTCCCATCGCGACTGGCCAACACCAACTATTGATGATCACGCCGTACGGGTCCACGTTGTCATATATTGATTCAAACCGGCGTACACGTGTGTACACACGCATGGGAATGCGTCTCAAGGTCCAGCTCGGCTAAGCCCTGCCGTCCAACTGGCCACTACCATATAGAAACACTCAGCGTCGCCGTTTGCTGCTGCTGTTGTTGTTGGAGAGGTCCTAGTAAACTTGGTAATACATTATACTAGCTAAGCATTCAATTTCTGCACTTGGACTATTTTCAAAGGGTCTTGCTGGATGCCGCACTGGACCTGGATGCGCGGAATCTCTCAGAGTGTCATTTCCCCGTTAAATTGGACGACATGCTGTTGTTATTGCTGCTGCTGCTGCTATTGTTAACCGTGGCAGAGTGACGCAGTAGTCACCGACGGTAGCCGACACCCAACGAAGGTCAACGTCATCGCACGCACAAAATAGCAAGAATATGAAGATAACGTCGCGACCGCATCACTCAGGAAATGGTCGGTCAACTGTCTTCGCGGTGGCGAGCTCTACCGCTTCTGCGGCTGCCGCTGCTGCGAAGTGGTTAGTTCGTGTTATTGTAATAGTTAGCGATGGCCGGCGTCCAAACAGAAATTTTCGCTGAGCGAAACAACGCTGAGCTGGCCGAAGACGTCACGGATCGTCGATGGTGCGACGCGCGAAACGCGCCGGAACGCGGCCAAATGGACATCTCCACCAACTTCTGGGCATCGTTGACGTTGCCACGAGCCTAGCGCGCTGCTTCTGCCGTCGCAGCCGCCTCATTGGCAGGCCAGCTAAGAGCAAGCAGATGGACAGTTCCAAACGCCGAGGGCCACCGCGACAGCTATAAATAGAATGGAACATACGCACATATAGTATATGTACCATGCGCCGGTGGGGTGGATCTAGAGATGGACCCATCGGGGGCATCGAAGTTCTAGCTCCTTTTATAATACTAACGACCGCGATTCATAAAAATGCTCCCTTGGCTAGATCAAGGAATACGTCTATACCTCGATGGATGTAGAGATCAGCGTCGGTGGAAAAAATAAATCTGTGCCTTCCCATTGACGACCTATTACGCGCTCGCGGTTCGTTGGCGCTCTGTACTTACGAGCGGGCGCGATGAATTGCCCTTGCGGTTCTCAAACTGAAATCTGACAGTAGAACGAGGGCCTGCTGTCGGCGTGGAGAAGACCAGCTTGAACTGGGCAAAAAATTTCACTGTTGCATCCGTCGAAGTGGAACTAAGATCCAGGGGACAATGAACGCCGGAGGATCAATCAGCCACGTCTGCTGCCGTTGTGTCGCAGCAGAGTGCCTAGAAGGGATGTCGTCCCTGAGATATCTGACGATGCCCACCATACGAGTGCCGACTGGCAGTTTATTTGACAGATAACTGATGTCTTCGCAAGTGATTTTGTTTTCGTTCTGTTTTGTAGATGCTGCCGTTCTCATCTATGGAACACAATCGTCTGTTGTGGCTACCTCTGCTACAGCCGAGTCATCGAAAAGCAACAACTCTCTGATATAATAACAATAACAATAATAATAATCATAAGAGATAGAAATTGGTGACGAACGACACCATGCACTGGCCCACATTCGACGGACATCCACCCTTAAGCACCCCATCGCTTCCTCGAGAGGCTTCTCACTACATATAGAGATACACCAAACTCTACGATTATCGGCCTACGTTTTTCAACGCGAATCTAAACCAGATTCAAATTTAATCGTTTTAAAACCAAACGATAATCTCTCGCAATCTCTCTCTCTCTCTCTCTCGCTCCTGTCAGCTGGTAACACTACTGGTGCTACTTTGCCGCAGTTATCTCTGTCGTCCCGTTGTAATTATCGCTCTGCAATTCTCTCATTAGCATTCAATTAATCCACTGCATTGTTTTCAGCTCTGCTCTTCCGTTATTCGATTGACCTGCTAATTCGTATTGGAGTTCACCGGACACCCAGCAATCTCTAGCTCTCCACGTGAATATTCCTCCGAAACTCTCAACCCTTCCCACGCGGAAGCACGTGGAAGATCTTTGCAGTTCCTCTGCATGAATCTGTGATTTTCCCCAGACATGTCACTGTCACAATCGATTTAGTCGTCCGGCCAGGCCTACACAAGGAAAACGACCGAATCGTCATACAGTCAGGACATCTTCAAGACCGTTGACACACACACACACACGCACATGGCAAAGTGGAACTGAGATCTCTTATAATTCTGTCCGTTTACCTCGTTTTCATCCGACATATTCCGTTTTATCATAGTGTTTATGTTTCTATCTAAATAGTAATTATTTGTTGTGTGTGTGCGCCCGTGTGCCTCGCCCACAGAGAGACGAAATATTAATAGTAATAATCAGCATCACTATCGCCGCTGTCCGTATCATCGGCAGTAATACACAAATGTATCACGATTCAAAGTATGGAATAAATATCATATAATAAACATAATAATAGTAATACTGTGAGTAATGATTTAGTCTCAACTCGGGTCCGACTAAGATTATCCTGTCTCGACTGATCGAGATTCGTTTTATCAAATAACCGGGGGAATAAGCGCGTCAAATATACATGTATATATATATATATATACTTTTTTTAATTATACGTTTATTACACAAGTCGAGTATGTGTGCAATTAAATAAACAAATATAATATAATAATATAGCATATAATATCGTATAGTGCGTATATGCACAAAATACTAGATATTAGTATACATATAGATAACTATAAGTATATATATATATTATATATGCCTGATAGACAATCGCTGCTGATTAGTCCACTTCACAATCAATGCCGAAAGCACTACCGTGGACGTTAAAAGTTCCAACACGATCACGACAATGAAACGGTAGCAGCGCGGCAGCGCGATAGCAAGATAACAATGAGTGCTTGTAGGGCAATGTTGACTTTACTGAAGGAAATTGATGGCGGTGCTCTTCGGACCGTTTTTCGCCAGCGCCCCCCTCCCGCCTCCCACCCCGGGGCCATTGATATGAACGAGGGCTGTCACCTGCCCGAGTAGGTGTCACTCTCGGTGACTCATGGGCCGTAAAACGATGCAAGATTACCGTGGCGCTTGCCTCTCGAGGGGGGACAAAGCGTCGAGCAATATGAGACCAGTCGATGATAAGAGTGTGCCGCTGGGAGAACGCGAGGCGCGTTTTGTCTTCTTGGACATCAACATCGCTAGACATGTATAAAATTAGATTGTTCGCTTATTGAGCATAGCATATAACGATATCGCTGATGTCAATTTCAAGTAATCATACGACTTGGTCTGTCCTGAAATAAATAAAAGTACTTTTCCGACGCGTTAGATACTTTTTCTCCACTTTTTCAAGGCATCGTATTTCGCAGGCACCGCCACACGTTTATCTAACGAACGACTCAATGAATAGCTTAGTAAAATATTTGCTACAACCGTTTCGTACAATGGTGCCACAAGCGTGTCATGAGCACCACGTCACCCATTCGCATCGATCTAGAATAAATGAAGAAAAGCTAAAGAAATGACTGCCCCGCCCGTCAAGTTGTCCGTGCACGCCGTGCAGGCGGACGTCAAGAAGAACAGGAGATCGACGACCCATCTTCTTACCTATATATTGCTGCTGCTTGTTCCTCCATCCGAGACAGGCCACCAAGCTGGCAACAGCACGCGTAGCGGGGGCCTGACAAGGGCACTATTCAGTCAGCGCTGATAGAATGACCTTGCCCTGGTAGACCTTGCCGGTCAAGCCGTACAAACACCGCCACTAGTTCGCCAGTGGGTCCCCGCCTGTGGCGAACGAGTTCGCAAGCCCACCCACGTGACATGCTGAGCGAACGAATGGGTGTCCAACAATCGCCATCTGATACGAGACGATGGCATACAATGGGCGAACCGCGCGTTGTGTCCATACCCGCTGTAACCAGTTGGCTAGAGGCAGTAGTATGTCACTTTTTTTCATTTTAGCAAGCACGCGAGCGAGTACATGAATGTGTACTCGTCTTGGTCGAGGCGGTCTGATAGCGCCTTTATGATTGAGAGCAAGTAAGAGAAAAGTCTTGTTTTGTCGTCCTTGGGAATTGTAGAAATCGCATTCAGAGACAGGATTACAGGACCACGGAGCACAACGTGGTTTAGTGTTGCATTGTATTATTCTGTATCGAAATGTCCTTTTCTCGGCCTGTGTGTGCCAACGAACGATAGAGGAGACTACTTAGAGATTTAGGTAAATTGTTTCACTAGGTTCGAATTTTGTAAGTGGTGATCCTCTTCTAGTTGTACATAACGAAATGGTTAGCCACTACCAAGTAGATATTGAAAAATGATCACAAATTTGGACTTATGCAGATATTGTGATGAAGTTTACGCCAGATATCCCCGATAATGGCGAATGCACACTCGATCAATCTCCTCTGACCCAGTTCGTGCTCCGCCAACAAACCTAATCGTGTTTATTCTTCGATGTGAGTGTGTGTATGTGTGTGTGTGTACACCCTATTTACACGATCTGACCCGATACGTTTTACTTCTTCTAGCGTTTGCATTGTTGTAGCACTTTGCTCGTTACCTGTATAGCACAATAGCGTGTGAATAAATTATGAAATATTAAAGAAAATGCAGTAAATACTGCCGTTCCCTAGCGCTAGCGCTCTACGAGTCGCAGGAAAGAGGAGAATTGCCGAGACGATTATGATTATGCCCTATCGAGACAAAACGGCAACAATAAACAGCGCTGCTCACGAGAGATCTTCAAGCGGACATCTCGCTTGCTTGCGCACGCTAAACACGTGACGAGAAAGCGGGGGAAAACTTTCTCGGAAGTTGACCAGGCCGAGGTAAATGAAAAATGAATCCCCAACTTGCGTCCGCAGGAAAGTACTAACTAACAACGACATGCTCACATCGGTAGAACGCCACCCACGTATAACGAGTAAGGCAGCACGGGCAGGCGGAAACGTCTGAAGAAAAAAAACCGGGGCCCGTCTAACGTCTGAGCGACGAGAGCGTTCCCTATCAGAATCAAGGGAAAATTAATGAAATGTAAGACATTAGACGTAGAGAAATACGCATTCGCGCCCCGAAATATCATTTCGAAAAAAAAAACGTCGACGTTGTTATTCTGTGAGTCACGGCAGTTCGACCGCCGTCAACAGCAGTGACGACATCAGCCTTAGTAATACTTCCGAATGCAATAACAGGTCTCGAATGAAGAGCCGCATGACCATCGACATTCTACGCGTTGCTCCTTGCTATTCCCACGGTAACATGTGGGGTTTGCGTGAATTCCACGAGAGAAATGGAATATTTAAAGATGATATGTATTTATATATCTATATATATATCACACCGTTGTGATAAATCCTAAACTCACAATATATATATATATACCTGAAGATTAAGAGCTGAGGCCTGTCAGATAGGGGAACAGCTGAGGGTCAGCTCGAAAAACAGTACATTTATATATATATATATATATATTTAAAGGGGTGGGGGAACTGGTCAACTGGGAACTGGAACGGCGTACAAACCCATATGCTTCCTTGACACGGGAGGTTCTTCTTCTTCTCCTCCGGGGAAGCTGGTCGGACAGATCATAGCGGGAATATACAATGGGATGAAGCGGATCATTTCTTCATATCTGTGAGGGAAACTTTGCTGCCGTGTCGCAAACAGGAAGGAGAGCAAGGGAACTCGGAGAATTAACCTCGATGGCCGCCCAATAAAAAATTGAGCAGGAGGCGAAATAGCTCGGAGCCCTTCTGGACAAACGGCCGAGTGGTCTGGAGCACATCAAGTGCGCGATCCCTGAACCTGGCGCGCCTAATGGCGCAGCCGGGGGGAGTGTCGGAGGTGAGGAAGAGACTCTTGGCAACTGTAGCAGAGTCTGTGGTCCCCTTCGCCTCGCTAGCATGGGCAAACCTAGCGCTGCGTACGGTAAATAATCCGGGATGATGAGGTTGGCCCAAAGAGCCTTGGCAATCAGGGTGGGCCGAGAATGGTATCGACTGATGTTTTCCTGGCCCTCGCCCAAAATTTTGCCGAAGGACCTCCTGGCGAGTGAAAGAGGCTCAAGCTTTGTAGATATAGGGACTCGATCTGGTCATGGCCCGGCACTCCACTCTTGATGCCTGCCACTAAGTGTGTTAAAAGTCAGGCCCAGAATAGCGTCAAAGGGCCGTTGGAGCAAAATACCAAAAACCAAGCCTGATATGAGAGCTCACGTATGAAGAGACGCGGACGCAGACAGTTTAAGATCTACATGGTCCAGATCGAGAAGACCATGGTGGGTGGATACATGCGTATTGTGCGAGGCTGGCGAGATGGATGATGTATAGCTTACGATTAGCCTATCCGTGACAGTAACGTCGGCAAGGCAGGGATCTCCTAGGTAAGTCCGTTAGAGAGCATATATGGTCTGGTTAATGGCGACATGGGGAGGTTAAAAAGTGGGTGGGAGGGATAATTAAACCGAAGCCCAGCAGGGGGCGACAAGACCTCGAGTAAGCTCGAACGCCCATGAGGCCGCCCATGCCCCAAAGCCTGCACCGTTTCGCCGTTCGGTGCCGGGCACATCGCATCTTAATTCTACGATCGATTCCATTCAAAACCATGCCCGTGAGGCATAAGTATATTTACATGAAAATCTTCACTTGCTTCCAAAACTTTCTCTTGTCTTTCAATGCAGTCAACATTTTTGCCTATATGAAACGAACACAATAATTCGCTAATGAATTTTAATTTATTCCAGATACAGGGTCCACGCACATCGGCCGAAAGTCTCTCTGCCACTGGCGCCTTTCCAATTAGCTTTCCACCCGCCAACGACTGTCGGCTTTGCAACTCTGTGTAATGGGAACCTTCACATGTTAAATTTGCGAGCGAGACGCGGGTTGATGTCAGGCATACGGCCAGGGCGGATTAACAAATTAGCCCTCAACAGAGATGACACGGCCCAGCAGCAGAGGCTGAGGGTGGGAGGCTCGGCAGTCCAAGGGTTAGACAATATGTGAATCGCGCAGAAAGTTGCTATCAGAAATGTTCATGTTAATAAAACCCAAAATGGACATATTGTTCTTGTCGTAATGCCTTGACATGCCCCTCTCGCAGGCCTTCCCTGTGCGCTTTCTCGTCTAAAGCGTTTAGGATGACCTACACAGCAACTGTGTTACGATGAAATTACACCGCTGCTCTGTTCAGTACGATGCTTAGCCATTCGAACACAAACGTCAACTGTTTAACGTCAATCTACGACTGACTTCGCATCGCTTGAAATGTTCGGCAAAATACAACTTCCGTGTCTCAGTAGCAAGCTCAAAGGAGGAGCTCTCTGCCAGACTCTCCTATCACGTCCGACGCCCGTGAAGCTAAGCTGCCCTGCGCTTGCTGTCTGGGTCTGATTCTGGATGAGAATCGAACCTGACCCCGACCCTCATTGCGACTCAATGCAATCCATGAGCTTTGGTGGTGCACCGTCATTATTCGGCATCGCAAGGCTCCCTCTTTGAATTTGCGCTTTGTCCTCCAGGAATCGCTATCTGGATAGCTAGTCTACAACAGGAATCCGTCACATCGATGACAGTTACGGGTTACTCAACGCAACGCGATTATAGTCATTCTCGTTATCGCCCATCCCATTACAGTAGTTCTGGGAGAAGCTCAATACACTGTCTCACGCTTGAACTCACGTCTAGCCTATGGACTAGAGGTACATCTAATCGTAGTTCACTGCGGCACTTCCCTGTTGTTTACCCGTTACGTGACACCCCTCACGCCGATATCGCCTTCATCGAACACCTCACTATAGTGTGTCTCTTTCTCTAATTAACCCCATACCCGTCACACTCGCACTTGTAACTTTATTCAATATACCTGACACTATTAGAACCGTTTCCTCTATCTACATCATAAATTACGCCTTGATTGAAAACAAGTCGCTTATTCGCAGACTTATTCGGTTTGTTCTGGTTTTGGTCGGCTGACACACACATATATATAGGCGACGTTGGTGTTCGATAAATCTCCTCACGTGTTTAGTACTCGGCGAGAGATATCTCGGCGATCTTGGATCGGTCAAATGACGAAAAATCGCCACAATCGAATCTCTGGCGAACGTGTTAACTGTTTATTAACTTTTCAGTAATGTAAACATGCGATAGTTACAATTGTAACACAATTCCAGCAAATATTTACTTTAAAGCCTAGCGTGGCCAGGGCAATATTTGACTTCGACTCGCAAAGCCTAACGGTCCACCTGACCTAACAAATCCGTTCCGCTCGCTCTCGTTCGCATCGTAATTCTCCCCTTGATGCAAACAAGCCATTTACAATTAGCACAAATTTCTAGCAAAATATAGCGTTGACGACTGAGTGTAGGACAATACTGGCAGACGTCTAATCCTGTCTGATTTCCCCGACAACGGCCTCACGCGCCTTCGATAACTACGAGAACAGCGTCCAGTGTCCGCATCGGTGTCGACACTACGTAAAAATCCCAGAAGATTTCACCGTTGGCCCGAAACAAAAATCACGTGTGTATAGTGTCCCCTTCGGGACGAAAGGGGATTCGCACGTTAGAGCGCGAATTGATTTCACTCGAAGCGGCGATACGATGATTTCGCCTTGGGCCTTGGGCGGCACAAAGTCACACACAGTTATGTAATTTAGTCAGACCCGCGAGCTGTACAGGTCTCGCGCAAGTGGCTGCCCAACAGGGAAACGTAGCAGCAAAAAAGCTTCATTGAATTGTTATAATTAGGCATTACATCATCAGTGGACGCGGCTGAGTCTGGCTGCCGTCACCGGCAGATAGAATGATGTTGGTAGTCGTTTGATGACTGTGCGTATCTCATCTCCCTCGTTGGGGTCGCTGCGGAATATCCTGTATACCGTTTACCTGTTCGGTCACTTTGCACCATCGAGAATAGAGAGAATCGAGAGGCAGCTCCAAGCGGAACATAGCCGTGTTGCGATAGTTTACGCTAGCTATAGACTGGCTGGCTACATTAGGTTACGTTTAGTTCGTTATGTATAAGGGCCACTATCCGGCCAATCCATTTAGGTTCCGTCTGGGTGACTCCGCAAGCGACTACATCGTCAGTGATGATGACAGCCTACGTAACGACAACGTCTTTACGTAGGCGTTGTCTGACGCCAGATAGGCAACAAGAGAACGTTGTAGACGTTGTATCGGAGCACCGGATAGATCAGGCTGCTCCGGAACGCCGTCGTCACAACAGAACAGATCAGAAATCATCACAGAAACTGTTCGGGGGAATCTCGAACGACGTATCGGATAGGCGGTGCCGGCGCCAGCAGCAGCAGTTTACACCGTGTAGTGTTATTGAACGCCTAACTAAGCGTGGAATCAAGAAGCTATTTCGACATTGCTGTATCATATTTTGCCTGACTTGTCACTTGGTCTCAGTCATGTCCAATGCTGTTTAGTCGATAGGCGGCACCCTCTATAATATAGTACACGCATCTGAGAGGGTTGTGCTGTTGATGTGGCGAGCTCTACCTGACCTCCCACGTATTGTGGGCATGTTTAGGTTGGCTTGGTCGTTCGTCGCGTAAAGGACAGTCACGCCAAATTCATTTTCCCTATAATTTTCAAAACATTGTCATTATCACTTACCAGTAGACGAATTTCTCTCGAGATGAAGCCGATTTCATGCGGGGTCGTTCGTTATTTTTTCGACGAAGCTTTAAATAAGTTGAAGTTGAGCGAGTGCTAGCGGTAAGCGTTTCTTTTACTCGACAACACACACAACCGAAATTAGCACTAACAACAACGACGAAGGCCCACCATCATCAACGAACCAAAGGCTATCACAGTACACCTCGCGATCACTAAGGTGCGGTGACCCGATGTCGTAAGCTTCTCGAGGCGGGTACGGCCAACTTCACCATGAGGAGCAGCACGCGATCCATACGGTCGTTCTGTATCCTCTGCACTGTCACAACATTAGAACAATGATGATATCACGCCGAGCAAGGGGATTCTCGCAAATCGCCAACTCCATTTCTTGCAGTCGCTTGCTATTCGCGCATCCTCCGTGCGTGCAGCTTCGTATCAGACTTCAAACGGAGCAACGCTGTATCTCCCGCCCGCCCAACACAGTGAGAGACTCAGTTCGACGGCAGATCCGCTCGGCACCAGGACAAATGAACACAAGCCAATAAACGCGAACCGAAATCAAGAATAACGCTGGGTCAAACCACGCGCACGTGACCCTTGATTGTCATTGGGCGATGACAACCACAGCTGTGTTCGCTGTGCCGTTTACCGTGACGGGAGGCGGACGCGACACAGCTCCGAGTTCGAACAACAGATCTCGTACGCGCATGGACGCGCACGTTGTCATTCGATATCTTTTCGTGTTGATCTCTTCCACTGTTGTCTTGTTGTTACTGCTGCTGCTGCTGCTGTTGTCGTTGTTGATACCGCTCTCCAAGTCGTCCGCCTACCGTACTCTGTCCAGCGTCGCTTGCATTTGGCCCTCTCCTACGAGTGGCCTGTGCCGATGGCGGGCCCCACCACCGCAGCCGTCCAGCCACCGCAACCGTGTGACGGATAGTGCGAACGAAGCACCAACAGCAGCTGTACCCTGAACCGGACCGAAGAAACGCCACCAGCTGCAGTCGTCAGGTTGTCTCGCGTACTGCCTACGTCTCGTCTGGGTAGTCGTCTCCTACGCTGATCTTGAAGCAACAGCACCACTGTCCGGCGAGTTCACGAAGACTACGACAACAACTACGTCTGTCACGACAACAATAATGCGCTTCTACTCACGATGTGGCGAGCACACGGCGGTCGCCTCCGCCGCCACACAGTGCTCTGCTGTTGGGAAGCGACAATCGAACGATGCAACGAGACCGTCCCAGCACAGACAGATGGGCAGGGGCATTTGAGAGGTTGAGACTGGATGTTTTAGCGCTCACAAAGCTTTGTTTACATCATCACGCGGCCGTTCGTCCGTAAGTCCGATGTCTGTCCGCCAGTTCGACGGAGGAGAGCGAAGAGGTGAGTGCAAGAGCGGCAAGCGCAGTCTTCTCGCCGCCGAGTCGGCCGTCAACACGGACAGGCGAACGCACATGCATACGCATATACACAGACACACACACAGACACCACCATACACCAGCGGGATACTGGCACCAGCCGGTGGCGATTTTGTCTGTTGGACAGTGGCAGCCGATGGTCGTGCTGGCCGAGCGGCGGCCAGTGCCGCACGTTCGCGCCAGCTGGCGCCACTTGGGAGAGGGAGTCGGGGAGCCCTCGTCTGCTTCGGCAGCGGCAGCGACATGATAACGCGCTGACCGCGGCGGCGGTAGCAGCAGCAGCGAACGTAGCCAGCCACGGCGGCAGGCCGGGTCGGCCTGGGTTGGGCCTGGCTGATCACGGTTCGGCGCACGGTCGAGCATCGCCCCGTTGTAGACGCCGTGTCTATGGCTCGGATGGCGGGGGTGCGCTTGACCTTGCCTTCCTCCTCGAAGACGGGCCGGGGGTAGGGGGGGGGGTGTCAGGAGTAGTCGACGCGAGTGACTACTCGTGAGTGCCTACGATGAAGGGGGGGGGCGTGCTCCTTCGAGAGTTAGTGCATGAGCAGACCGGAACCACCCCGTGTGCGACAGACCTATTGGCGACACGCCAGAACTCGAGTCTGTCGACGTAGTCCACGAGTCCGGGGTGGGCGATGCATGCCGCAGCAAATCAACAAGAATGAGTGTATTTTCCCCAGTGAAGGCCGGTCGGTGCTGAGGGTGGTGCGCGGTATTCCGTGAACTTGACGCTGCATGCTGGGCACTTGTGTTATGTATATATATATATCTATAGTGGCAGAGCACTTATCCGGAGCGCGGGCGAAGTGGGTTGTTTGTTGGAGAACTTGTAGTTGTAGTTGCTGGGGCTCGGTTGTTGGGGGGGTAGCGGCCACACGAAAAAAAAATTCGAACCATCTGTCCCGGTGAGATTTCGCCATTTGCATGCAATAATTTTGGAAATTGACAAATTCGTTTTTTTTTTTGAGAACCGCAAGCGCAGAAACGCGTCGCGTAAATAAGTACAATAATAATAATAATAATAACAATATTATAATACGAATATTGAAACAAACAGTTTGGCACAAACAAAGCCTTCTATTTAAGCTACACTAAATTCTGGCTGGAGCGAATGAACTGGGGAATGTGTTGGCCGTTAAACCATCCTTCCACCGACTCTGTATCTATTATAGAATAGCGCTGACCTTGCCCGCTGTGTACCAATGTGATTACCAGCTATCGCCTCCACGGTGTGAGATCATTAACTTAAGTGCAGTACGGAGACCCGTAAGCCGAACGGTGTGGACCTTCATATACCACGATTGAAGCCAGGGGGACCCGTACACTATCAGGTGGTGGTCACTATTTTCCTCCAATACTCGACCAAACCCACCACGTGCAGAATTCGCTCGAGCACGCTCGCGTTTCAACAGCGTCCGCAATACATCACATGATTCCATGTCGATGGGTTTTTTTTCCGCCAAGCTTACTTGTGCCCCTTCTAAATAACAGGTGAGATCGACGTACTAAGAAAAAAAACTGTACAACAAGTAATCGCTAAGTGCCCGGAAGCCACGCCGGAATCGAGCGGCGACGATGACCAGAGTTGATTCACATCGACATTCAAGATGATGGTAAAAAATCGACGCCGTCACAAGAGCAGGTCACTGACCCGATCTTGACCGGCGCTCGGATATTTTGACGTGACGGCCTTGCCCCGCGCAGCACGTCAGGACACGAGAGATCTCGTTTGGCGTCAAGTGGAGATCGCCGTCATCGTCGTTGTTGTTATTATCGTTGTTGTTCTCGTCATTCGAGTGGACGGTGTGTCAGTCGCCTGGCGTCAAAGGGGAAAAGGTCAAGTGTTACAGCTCTTCATGTCACCTAGACAGACGATCGCATCGTGGCTAACGGATCGGCAGCGCCGTGCCACGCCATCGAGGAGGAGGGGCTAGGCATTTTCCGTTGTTGTACTTCATATGTATTACTATGAGAAAATGCGATTGGGGGCCGTCCTGTTCTCACCCTGTGAATTCGATTTGGGGTCGTTTCAATATCGTGCGATATTGGATAGGTAGGTCGGGAAGGTATCGTCGGGGCGGAACACCTGTCCCGTTATCCAATAATAATAAGAATGATATTAGTAATAATAATAATAATAAACTAACGATGCTGATAATTAGTCGAGTCTATTACAGAAACTGCAATATCAACGATGCGTAAGTTCGAGGATATAAAAAGTTATCAAAAAATAAGGCATAATAAGTAAATGTGTACACGTAAAATGAAACACAACACTGCCAGTTGCTGTGGGTGTTTACCTCGATTTTTATCTATACAGTTATAGTTAAGGAAGCGAAATCTGCGTAGCCGCTAGAATAATATATATATATATATATATATATATATATATATATATTGATTAACAATTTTTTATGGATGCCATTGTAATCAACTGCAACGACAAACACATTTTTTAGCAGATAAAAATGCACTAAAACCATACGATCAGATGAGCTTCTCAAGTGAAAAGTGCTAAATAGTTGTGCAACTAAATTCGAACAATCGACCCAAATATTAATTATTGCCCTGATTTATGCCGGTTTTGCTTACCGGGACTAAAGTCAACTCTAATAATGTAAAAAAAAACTGCTCGGATCCTCTTTAGATAGCGTTAATTCGTCGCCTTAGAGACGTTAAGCAGCATTTCTACGATATGGACCTTATTTATACCGTGGCAAATATCATAAATCTCGAGTCTCTGCAAGAGGCCTGTCCTTGATCATAAGCCATAAACGGATCTCGTTCGCAGTAAACTATGCATCCGGTGGTTGCTTTGGTGGTCAATTAGCACGGAGGCAAATATGTCCACATACTCATCCGTATCTCGAATAGGGCTATTCCCCTGGACGGTAGTTACTATTATATATATATATATATACATATACATATATATGAATATATTATATGTGTATATATATATGAATATATTATATGTGTATATATATTATAGAGAGAACGCGGGAAAGACAGGAATCTGTTTGTACCTAAGCAAAATCGGTTTAAACGTGGAAGAGCTGCCGTTCGCTCGAGTTTTCAACTGGCATCAGTGGCAAGATGTTATGCAATCTCTACCCTAACTGCTTGTACTGGTTAAGCTGGTAAACTTGGTTAAGTTCGTCACTATTATAATTACTGCTAGTAGCTATTGGTATTATTAATATTATTATTGTTGTTGTTGTTGTTTGAATCATAATCACTCTGCATCAAATTGGTAAAATTGATTTAGAAAATAGAGCGAAGTTGACATTGGTTAAATTTTCTCATTGGGATCAATCACGAGGTGTCGCCAAGAGAGCCGCTTCACAAATAATGTCAAATCCACGTTAACCGTGTGACATATAAGAGAGCTTAAGCATTGTAAAATTGCAGCTCCTTTAATAAACCAATAAACATTTACCATTTACCATTTACATTTTACCAAACGTGCAAGGAATATCACCATTGAATCGGCTACAATCGAGTATGACAGTAAATCGAAGATTGAGCAGAGGTGATGTGCGGTACTAGATCGGTAAATGAACGGTTGTTGTCTGAATCAGATCCTCCGTAGAGTCAGGGGCTTTGTTCCAGTCGCAGTAGGATAGCGTTGTCGTGATCGGCCCCACAGAACAGCTCGCTTAAACAATTCGCTATCTGTGCGAATTCGAACTTTGGGCAATGGATGACTTCTAAATTATTGAGAATGCTAATCATCACTTGTTAATCATGGTGCTACGCTGGCGAAGCCTATTGAGGGGTTAGAGGAAATAGATAGCTAGGCCCTGAATAGTCCCATTCAGCTCTAGGCACGTATCCCTAACTGCAGCATCAGTGGAAAAAAACGTCGGAAAGAGAGCTTCACATCCCACTGAGGCCACGACAATATTTTATGGCAAGATTTCGTCCTGGTGGCGCTCTTGAACATGGAATACCCAAGCGAGTACCCATGCAATATTCAACCCGTTCGTATTCTCCGTTGTGGTCGTAGCTAAAGCCGTCGCTATGGTTAACGGAGGGGCGCGGTGATTCTGTACGGTGTAGTACATGGCGAATTAGACTGGGCGAGGGTTCTTTGTCAAAAAAGTAGTTCAGCAACCAAATATGAAATTGGTGCAAGATTGGTCGGGAGGAATATCGATTTATTATGTACCGTAGTATTTCGAAGAAGGAGAGTTAGAGTGCATTTTATTTCGTATTCACTTATTTAGCTCTAGGAGAAAGTACAGTGTAACGATCCATTCCCCATCTGCCACCTGAGCGCATCTGATATTATATAATTCAATTACCTGGATAGAGCAACCAAACACGCTATCATACCTTGGCACCCTTCGGAATAGAATACGCAGCAGGGGCCGCCGCGATCGGGACCGCCTCATCCGGACGCAGCACTGGCTGAAGCCGTCGACCTCATGCGTGATGGAGGGGTCCGGCCGGAGATAAGACCCACCCACTTCGGTGTCAAGCTAGTCGCTCTCAGGAAGAAGGGCGGTTTCGTCAGGCCAAGCCCGACGAACTTCCGGAACGCCGTCAGTGCCGTTCGGCGCGACCTTGCGCTACTAGAAGTCACCGAACACGTACATGCATTGATCCCGTTGCTTAGCCAGGCGTAGACGCTATCCATTCCATCTAATCATGGACAGGACCCTCCTCAGTTCTGATTGCGGAATCCAATACGGGGGCCCCCCTCGAATCCCCTCTCTTCCGCCTCTTCAGACGTCTCTTGGTAGACTGCTTCGAATTTCGTCCCAAACTTTGGTACGTGGACGGCGGAGTGAGCCCGCAAATTTCGATGTTCGTTGAGCGCTTGATCTCGAATAAATCCTTGGTTTTAGTCTCCACCGGCGAAAGTGCGAGATCCTTTCGCACTCGACATCGGCCGATCCCACCGAACTTCAGAGTGTGGGTCTCAGATAGCCTACTGATATCCAAGAGAGTCGCTTGAACGCTGGGTGTACCACTTACAACGAGGCCATCCATCCGTCCGTTCCTCGACAGATGTATCGAAAAACATCGGAAATTATTTAGTAAGTGTAAAATATTAGTAAGTGAAACTGAGGAAATCTACTGATTTGCGCTCGACTCACTTACTTGGTCCTCTTGCCTTCGAAACCTTAGGTGGGCTCTGACCCCCCACAACCAACCTACTATAAGGAGTCTGTCAACGACTTGTAACCTCACCGGGAGACATGGGTGCAGGGTCATTATTTAGTCAAGTCATATATCACTGAACGTTCGGAGGAAAGAACGCCATCGCTATTCTGGGCATCTTGTCCACTTTGGCTGAGGGTAACTAACTAGGTCCCTTATAAATTTATAATTCTGTTTATTAAATAAATATTATAAACCCGCAACAACAAAAAACTCTAATTTCCAATAGAAAATTAAGCACTTGAGAAAAGGGTTCCAATTCCCTTCATCTCAATACCACAACACTGACCGTTCTGTACCGAACGTTAACTTTGAGAAGAAAAATGCTATGAAATAAATCAATGGTTTATTTCACTGAGCACACCGCACATAGGATCTGCCCGATAGGCACGAAGCGAGTGATGTGGTTAACGATTGGCAGGAGTTTCCATTTCAGCGTTCGGCTCCGGTTGGATGCAGGATCATTATACCGACATATCTATCATAGGCCGCTCCGTTGCTGAGGGTAGCAATGGTGTTCTCATGCCTTTCGTTGATTGCAGGGCGCTTTATCAAACTTCGTATGCGGATAGGCGTCAAGATAATCAGCGGTATGAGATCTCCGTGGATAGACTACACACGTACGGTAGTACACGTACGGTATCAAGCAACTTTGGTGCTAACTCGCTCACCCCTTCTTCAACTAGAGAACCCAACGGTTCACAGCGATGTCGATGAGACGCCTCCCAGACAATTGCAGCGAGGGCGACGTCTTTCACGCCCACCTTCTCTCCTCCGCTTCTAGGTGCCCGCACTTGGCCTTGACCCGAGTCGTTGCCAAAAGGGTATCGGGGCCGATGAGTCGGCCAGGCTTCACACGTCGACATTTGTTCATAGGTTGATGCGTCAAGGGGCATATTTGAAGGGGAAATTTTAGAGTGGCAAATTTGTAAACTCTTGTTACTCGATACAGTTAACGCGTTGTAAACTCATGTTACTCGATAGAGTTAACGCGATAGCCCGTTATATAGGCTGCTGGCGCTTACTATTTCCCGCTTCTCTGTGGTCAGTACAAGCGGCAGCAGCAGTAGCATCAATGGACTGAGAGCATGGGAGAGGGACCTGCGCAGTCTATACTTTGCATTAGAAACCAATAGGTAAGCCAGTGCTTTCACAGCCCCGGTCAGTCCACCAAGTCAAAATCGGTTCTGGGTTTAGTCAGTAAGAGTCTGACCCTACCAGGCAGGTACCTTAGTTGTGAAGCCTGGTGTCCATGCAGGATTTACGTTTAACCTCTATAAAAAACCCAAAAAAAAATAGGTAAGCCAGTGCTGATGCTAACCCTTATAACGCTAATCAAAAACAAAGCCACAGAGAGAAAGTTGGCGTAGTACGCACCCATCGCCCAACGAAAACAGACACTCGCAATCCGGTTCATTCCTCTATAATAGCCTAGCCAAGCAGCTTAGGTAAGTCATATACTGACATCGTTTCATGTATATTCGTTTATACCTCATCGATGAGTTGTGCTATTCCGGCGCCGTCATATTGTATGCTCCCTTCGAACATAGGATTTCCCTATACTTTGATGCCTGCCAATGAATAAATATTCCACCCTCAATGACTATGCTAATTAACGTGGGCATTCCAATTTCGGATAACGGCGAGACGGAGTCGCCATTCGTGGCAACTGCCATATGACTCAGGTGAGCCTTCAGGTGGATCTTCTTGAATCCCCCTATAGAAAGATGTGTTCGAACGGGAGCGCTGGGTCTGTCATGATCTTCACTTGGGAGTGGTCGTGTGTGTGCTCACCAAATGTATGTACTATATTCGCATTGTTGCTTGAACTCAAGGTACAAAATTGATTTACTAGTGTATACTATGTGTCCCGATAGGATAACATTACAGCAAAAAAGATCTAAAATTGATAACAGGTGGTATTGGACGCGCATTGTTGACTCGGCGGCTGAGACGCCGAAGGTTGAAGACCTCCTTAATACCAAAAGTTCCCTATTATGCCTGTTTACCCCAAGATCTTTGCCAAATTTTGTCTGGCTTTTATCCACACCCCGCTAAAGTCCATTCTGTTGACCTTTGGTCGAGAAGAAGCAAGTTTACATTTCCTTTGACGGACCGAGTCACCGGGTGCTCGTATTGTCGATGTCGTAGTCTGAACGCTATACTTAGCTGAGTTCAAGAACGCGCCATGCTTCCTGCTTCTAAATTGACTTAGTATCTAGTGGTTTCCTAAATATATACCTCGGACAGAACATCGACCTTCGAACGGACGGCGTTTTCCCTGGTGGCGCGACGCTAACTTCGGTTCTTTGGTCGGAAAAGAGGTCGAAAATTCCCTTCATTTGCTCGATTTCCCGATTCTAAGCTAAATTGCTACTGAACTGTATTCTTTACAGTGTATAGCTTTCTCCAGACTTCTAGACCATTCTGTTTTCTGTTTGACCTCCACACCAGTATAACTTTCGTTACATTTGATCGCGGCTCCTGGTCTGATAATAAGCATGGCCAAAGCAATCTATATATATATATATATATCACCTGTATTTTTTTAGTTCAAATGCCCATCTCTGCAAAATTGTTGTCGTCACTTTGTTACTCTTTACTAATAATTCTCATCTTCAACGGCAACGTTGTCTGCTGAAGTTCACGAAAACTCTGCAAAGTTTCGAAATTTGGCCCGGGCCCTTAAAAGGCTAAGCCTCTGTCCGTAACAAGCCAGAGGCCGCAGGTCCGAGTCGCGCTGCGTGATGATGACATATAAGAGAACTTAAGCATTGTAAAATTGCAGTTCCTTTAATAAACCAATAAAGCTTTACCTTTACCTTCGATGATTGATAACGGAAATATTATCTACAAAAACGAAATGATATGTATTGCTATATCTAGCTCTGCCCATTGTCGGCAAGAATATCCGTCGAATGTAGCCGTAACGAGAATTGTACTAGAGACACACGTCGAGACAACAATGGTCAAGCGAAAGCCAAACAAGACAAAGGAATGTCAAATAACACGAAAACTATCCACCTTAGAAATAGTTGGAGGAGAGCATTATTTCTTAGAATGAAGCGAGACCTATCGAATGACGTTTAGAAGGAGGGAATCTACAATCCCCATCTACTGAACGAAGATCGAGATTAGGGTCGAGATCTCGAAGACGGTCACCACTGATAGAACAAATCGGGCAAAGCGCTTTGCCGTCAAAGCATGATTAGTTACTTTTTTCTCCCTAAACCTTACAATTTTCAAAAAGAATCGAAAAAACGACCTACTGATTGATCACCCTGTATATATGACGCTGTTGTGATTACGTTCCCGCGTCGTCAAAAACACCCACGATTCCAGTAGCTGCTTCGTCGCTAAGTTGGGCAAACGCCAAACTTAGTTTGCATGCAGGCAAGGTCTTCGCATCTGCCGCGTTCCCGAC
This sequence comes from Stratiolaelaps scimitus, assembly GCA_019614645.1. NCBI lineage: Eukaryota > Metazoa > Arthropoda > Arachnida > Mesostigmata > Laelapidae > Stratiolaelaps > Stratiolaelaps scimitus. The sequence goes on along the minus strand of JABWDB010000011.1, from coordinate 1,103,237 downwards.
AAATGTATTTTACAGCTCGGAAGCCGCACCGACGACCGACTCCAGGGTCCCGGACGCTCGTTTCACGAGCCCACGTATCTATACATGCCCGCTGCAGTCAACTTCAGCCCTCAACTGTGTCACACGCGTCGAGACCTCGCCGAATGCCGGAAGTGTCGGCGGAAGTCGAACTAGAAGGGACTCGCCCGGATGAACGCGAGCGCTCACTCCGCCGGGCCGAGTCCGAACCAAGAGACATTAGGCAAGGCAAGTTACGCGCACCGAATCCGGTGCTACTATACAGCCGTGGGGTGGCCATCCGCAAACACACACACGGCAAATGGAGAAGACACATGCAGACACGGGATGCACCTCCGAGACCCCGAACTCCGAGACCCCAAGTAGGAATTGCGCGCATCAATTTGAAATGAGGAACGGAAGACGGCAACTTGTTCTGACAGAGACGCTTCTTTGGCTATCACCGACGAACGGGGCTGGTTTGTTTCCTTGCTTGTGAATTGTCAATTTACTATAAGAGTATTCTCACTATGGAACGTATGCATGCTTCACACGCATATCATAGCGTACTAGGCCCGGCTGTGCGGCCTGGGCCTCGTATGTCCTGGGGGGTTGTTCACCGACTGCAGCTGCGAAGAACCACGTCGCGGATTTTTCTTTCTCCAAAATGACAGTGGGTATTTTCTCTCCTAATGGATCGACAGTTAACTGGCAACCGATAATTATCATCCGACTTTTGATTGTCACTAATCGTTGACATGGTCACATGTCAATCAGGACACCCGTTGATCGGGTCTGAGCTGTTCCTGAGTTTACGAGGGGGAGTGTCATATGGCGAACCTCTGGCTGACACAATTCAGCCTTCACTCTAACTGGACACGCCAAAGTTAACGAGCGCGATCCCTTGCGCGACTGTTGTCTGCTCCATGTTCTTCGCTGGGAAAACAAATCCTACGCGTTACTGCTCTGACTGTCTTTGTTTTGCTTTGCCGAAGATAATCCTCCTGTGGGTGACTCGGGAAACCATATCTGTTTGGTGAAATCACCACTCTTCGTTCGCATGCACCCTCCATAGCTCTATGATATCTGCTCTTGCATGCCACCCGCACGCTCGTGGTCTAGACAGGACCGTTCGCCGAGTTATGAACGAGATCTTCGCTCCAGCTTCAGCAGTGGGCGAACGTGGTAACGAGTTGTGACTGTCGCGAACTGGCTCCCAGATCCGGCTGGGAGAAAGCCCCGAGATGTGATGTCACACCCGGCTGTAGTTCCAGATGGATAGGTTATATGCCAGCTCGGTAAGAGGTGTGGATGGCGTCACCACCAAGAAACGTATCTAAGCCCTTTACAAATGGAACGAAAAACGTCCCCTAGTTTTAAACGATTGTTCAAAGTTAAAATGGTGCAAATGAGTGGTCCTCTGTACCCAAAGGAAAAAGATGATTGTTGCTTGTTTCCAGAGTGATTCTCGTAGATGCTTGTATGCAGTCGAGCTCGGTGGCCTGGTGGTGCATACGTGTGTGACTTCCTGGCCATCGGGAGAGACATGCAGGTGCACGGATTGGTTCGATTCCCACCGTTGCACATCTGCTAATTTAGGGGTCCGTCTCACAAAGCAATAACGAACGTAGTTCCGTCGATGTTCGTTGTTGGCTGAGAGTGAGCCCAAAAAAGAGATGCTTTTCTATAGGACTATCAACTTGTCTGTTTGGATTAGGTCTTCACTCAGCTGGTGTTCCTAGGAATATATTTAGCACATACAACTTCAAACATACAATAATTAGGAATTAGCTAATCATCAATCGATATGTTGTATAGCCTTAACGAGTGGAACAGGCGTTCGCGCCTTGTTTGAAGATAATTTGTCTGAAATTATATTTGAAATCTTTATTAGATGGAAAAAAAGATACAAGCAGATGAAAAGCATAAAAATAGTAAATGAATAGTATAATAAGATAGTAATATACCTCATCGAGCTTAATGCCACAGCGTATTTGCCTGCTGAGACATGGAGACCCCCAGGGGGACTATTAAACAAATTCTGGCGTGATATTGAGGGAAACAGTAAGAGCCACACGATTTACATATACACACATAACATACATTGATCAAAAGGTTCGTGCAATCGTCCGTTATCAATACAGATTTTTTGGTCAACCCTTCCCCCCCGCCCAAATGAGCCGCGAATGTGAGCTCTATTTGTCGACCCCCTCTGTACACATCGTTCCAGCTCGCTCGACCGCATCGCCTCGATTGCATCGAACGAGTTCCGGGTACACAGGCGCAAATTGCTAGTTATGCTCCGTAGAATCGCTTGCTACGCTGTGGTTGCTGACAAACCAGAACAACGCCTGAGGTCGACCAGCAAATGAGCTTCCGCTACCAGGAATATGATTCCTCACTGAAGGCGGGGGAAGAGCACCCCTTTACAGAAAAGGCGCTTTTAGTCGATCTAGAAGTGCCATCTGATCTTTATAGTTTTTCGCATTGTAAGTAGCTATTATTATTATTATTATTAGTATTATTAATAATATTATCGGCTGAGCAAAACATTGGGACGAGGTCCTTCTGAGCAGCCTGAAAACAATTAGCAACGGACTTCAGTGAGTGTATCGCTTCGGAGCTGCAGCTTGGCAATCGAATCAGTTTGCCTCGATATCTATATTATGTATTGCTACGATAACAATTAACATAATATAAAACAAGTGTAAGTCCTCAATGCTGTAATCGAATTAAAATATTCATTATTCTAATACGAATTGCATGAAGCGTACCGATGAATCATGGTATTATTATGATTATAATGTCATACGTAGTTAGATGCTATTATAGCTACAGGGCAACGAGGTTGACAAACAGTGAAGCATATATGTGTAATATTACTGGTATTCACAGGTGGCTTGAGCGAATTCAATTTACGAGTGGTGGCACCCGAGGCAACCGCACTAAAATACGGTTACGTTTAGCATTGCTCCAGCTAACACGACCGAGTCCGCTGAGCAGGCTTACCCATAACCACAGGGAAGGGAGGGAGCGGAACTTCTCAGCCCAGTGTAACAGCAACAGGAGCAGGCGAGTCAAAAATAGCAACATCTCTACTGACTGCTCCCCTGGGGACCGGTTGTACCAAGGTTATTTGCAAGGGAGATATCTGCGTGCGACAATTTGCAGACGGAGCTGGCCCAGGCTGAGCAGAGAGAGAGCGAGGGCGAGAGCGAGAGAGAGCTGGAAAATTTGCCGAAGTTGGCCGCTTGATAAACCTTGACCTACTGGCCTATATCGGCAAACTTTCTAAGTCAACTTCGTGTTTAGTTTTCCACCAGGGAGCTGATAAGCTTCGAAAATTCTCTCGGGGAACCCTGCTCGGTTCCTGCCAAGTACCGAGTACCTGTTGATGGTCCGGATAGTGCTGCTTGATAGTTTCAATAAAGGGCATTGTTTTTTCACATAAGACACTATCAGTTATACAACGCGCGACGCGTTAACACTGGTTCTCGAGCTGGGTCCCAACGTGTTCGATGCAATAACGTTTCGATGAACAATAATCATAATAATAACAATAATAATAAATCATTGAGGGTGTGCTGCTTTAGCCCAGCTAGCGAAGCAATTCGTTATAAAGTGACACTTTGGTCGACGCCAACGAATGCGCCCACTATCAGCGAGCGTTGAACACTGGACGTGCGAATAAATCACTCTGCTACAGATCTACAGTCGATCCTGCCAAACCTGTGATAGATACACACACACACACACACACATACATACAAACTTCTCTACCTATTGGCTACTTGGGATGCGCTAAGCAAACGCCGTGGGTCAGTCACACGTATTGAGCAAACCCTTTATCGGCGCCAAGCAGTGGCGATATCGGCCGCTGGGTCTCCACCTTTCTCGAGGCATGTTCCTCCAACCTATTGTTACGCCCTTCTCCGCGGCCGCCCCTTCCCCCCCCATTTTTCTCCGCTTACAAAAACACTGTCATCCATTCGATCGTTGACAATCCTCGCTCTTCCGCAAGCGCTTTCGCCAGCGCCTCCTCCTACTCCTCCTCGCGCAATACAGTTTTCTGGATGATTGTTATATCAAGGTGTCGGTTCGTATCGCATCGCATACACGCTTGTATGCGCCTCCCTGTCTATCTCGCTTTCGTCTCCCGTAGCCGTCGTTAGAGGCGGCTCGCTCCCTCGCTCGCTAGCTAGCCAACTCGGCTATCATTCACACCTCAATAGAGGCCGTGGGCGATCGGCTCGGCTGCAGCGGCCACGGCAATGACAGGAAATCGCCGGCGTCGCCGTCGTCTCCGACGTGCCCCGTGATGGCTCCCTGCCTCCGAGCTGCTTCAAAACGTCTCGGTGCAAAAGCACTGACGAGAGATGTTCCCCTTGGACACATTCTCTCTCTCTCTCTCTGTCTCTCTCTATATATATATATATATATATCTCGGGCTACCTGCGTCGACTCAGGCCTCCAAGCTTAGGAACCCGGACTTTTTGAATGCCTTTGCGGCCTCTGCTGCATAGCGCCCCATATCAGCAGGGTTTGCAGATGTGTGCCGCGGCGTTCAACGCGCTAGGCTTTCTCCGATCTGCAGTAACCGGCTGTTCCTTTTTCGTTCTCTCTCTCCCCCTCTCTCTCCCTCCGTCTCTCTCTCGCTCGTACCCATATGGACCAGCGTTCCCATGCGTTCGTTGTCGACATTCGTCCTCGGGCGCGCGTTCGGCCATTCTCGCGCTGTCGGAGTTGCTCGTCTCGTCTCAGAGTAGCCAGCTGAAGGTAGGCGAAGAAAGGCGACGCATCCATCTTTTTATTTCCCGCTACATCCCTCGTTGCCTCTCCTACTTCGCCCCTGCTAGCCCGCCAGAAGAGTCTTCAGTCGTGTTTGTCGCTGACATTGCTTGCTGGACGGCGCCAAAAAGTGCGGCTGACGTCGACGTAGGCGCAACTCCGACGAAGAGATAGCGTGTAGACGAGAGTGGGACTGCTAGGGGGGGCTTTGCGAATCGTCGGCCCCCGGAGAAATAGAAGTAGGCGCGAGACGCCTCCTGCTGCTTGTGCGACTTTTGCGTCCTCGTCCTTCGAGGAGGTGAGCTTTACTTCGTGCCCCATCCCCTTGTTCGTATTATCCAAGCCGAACGCGTCCTGGCTCTCGCTTGGCCATCTCACACGCTGTGCTGCCACCTTCGCAGGACGTGAGAACCATCGGAGGTGGGCGACAAACGGAAGACGCAGGAAGGACGTACTGTCGAAGAAGAGCTAGAGTCACTGCCTGCCATGGGAACTCGGTGTGTCCGAGAAATCTATCGGCAGAGGCTCGACTACAGGTAGCAGCGCGCCGATAGATAGATGGGCACTCTAGGAAATGAAGAGTGTGCAAGTGCACTGCTCTCTCCACTGTCTCGCTTGGCTTCTTGTGACGATCTCTTGGGCGCGAGAATCGCCGATCCCTGCCCTCTAAGTGGAAAAAACTCTCGGCATTTATTCGTTTGCTATTCGTTGCTGGAATAGCGGGCGAACGGGCAGCCGCCGTCGCCTTCGTCGTTTAGAGCCGGGGATGAGTGCTTTCCGCTCCCCACGACAAAATGGGGCACAGGCCATCCGCCCCTGGCACCAAAGCAGAGATGTGTGCTAGCCGTCTCAATCAGGTCGCTAGCATTCAGCCGGTTGACTGATACTCGGAGCGTTCGTAGGCGATCTCCTCAGCTGATAGTGGTTTCCAGCTGGACTGGCGCTGCAGCGATTTCTGCTGCCGCTGGTGCCAGTCCGAAATCCCCAGGGAATCGCTAGCAATCGCTAGAAGCGCGTACTCAAACTGGGCGAGCTCTGAGTGATCGTCCAGTCTCGAGCCGCTCAGAGAGGACCTTGCCAGCTAACGGTCGCGCCGTCGCAGCTGCCTACGACGCGGAGTGCCAACATGTGTGTGTGTTTCGAGAAGCGAAACCAATTTCGTCGACTGAAAGGCTTCGACGGCACGGCCAGTTCGTCGGGTCCAGGAGCGTACGATTCTTTCGCCACTATGCCGCGCCATGACGACTTAGCTGTTCGGAGGTGGGGGAGTTGGCGGAGCCGTCGGTGCGCACTACTGAACTCTAATTCCTGCCGAAGAGCCACTTCGCCTCCGGTATGGGGCACAAGAAACACATGCGCAAAGCAATGCGGCTCACTAATCTAGCTCTCGCCGATCTTCCGCTGGATGTGCATCGCCCGTAGCGATAGACTGCCGTTGAGATGGACCGACGGAAGAGGAGCCCCGAGTCAGACGACAGCCAGAAGAATCGGAGACGTTTGACACCACCACCAGCCTCGGCGGCCACAGCTTCGACGGGCCTGCTGTGGAATTAACTCGTTCAGATCCTGCCAAAGAGGTGTTAATTCTATGATTGGTTGGCTGAAAAGCGCGGAACTCGCGCGGTAGTGAGTGGATGGAATCCTGGGCGATTCACGGAGGGCGCAGACTTTGCCAGCCGACGTCTGCCGGGTCCGATCGTTGGGGCTCTTTCGCAAGCTGAGCATTGAGCGCAGACAGTCTCGAACATCGCACGTTGACATATCCGACTCGTCAAATCGTCATGGTATCGTTCCCCATTGGCGGATCAACTTCGTGTCACTTGAAGAGCGTCAGGTCAAAGATGACTCCGGAAACGAGGACAGAGTACGGACTCGTGGAGGGTAGAACTTCTAAAATGTTTCATCGGGGATAAACGCACCTACGTTGGATAGGTTCTTGATAGGCTAAGGACCGCAATAAGGGTACGGTATCAAGAGGAAAAGGCGCAGAGTGACGAATTTACACAGAAGATAGAACAAACACACGTTCTACACTAGGAGGGACTAAAGGGCTAATAGAATTAATAGGATTTAAACGGTGTACATGGCTGAAAGACGACAGTGAACAGAAAATACGCTATTTCTAGGGAGACGTCGAATCAGGATGGGACGTCCGGCGGCATCGGACTCGTATGAGTGAAAACAATGCCTCAGCTAGTTGTAATATTCTTGTTAAACAAAAGCCTAACTGAGATGAGATCACTCGTCTGTTGATGGTATTCATGAAATATAGTTCGATCTAATCTCAATATTTCAGATACGCTGAACAGAGGGAATTCGGCGCGCCGTGACTTTGTGAGCACGTTGCTTGATAACACACATGGCCAAAAATGCAGCATATTTTGACAGACTTACAAGATAATTCTGATAACATACAATAACAAAATTATTAGCTCAACGATACACGTCCGTGTCCAAGTGATGTGTATATCCGGACCCTAAGGACGAACTATCGACTATCACATATCTGTTTACCACCACATCATACCACCGTGGTCGTTTCCTCTATAACGGCTACCGCTACAAGCGATCCGCATCAACAGAGGCCACTCGATTATTTTCTGCCTCGGGTCTGCTTGGGATATGATCAGGGCACTATAACGATGTAAGACAAACACCACAGGGAGGCTAAGGACCCCAAACAGGGAGGCCAAGGACGTCGGCGGTAGGGACGGTTCGCTAAAATAACATTCCAGTTTTATCGCGCATCGTTCCAGTAGGCGTGGAGCAAGATGGCTATTAAAAATAGAGCAAGAGATGACAGGCAGTGATGTCCGCAGGGCCTGCCTATAAAAGGTCGCCAAATAAACTTGACAAACAGGCACGTATTTAATTACCATCTCTGGGGGGGGGGGTGAGACGACGATGAGGAAGAGGTCAGGACAGTAGTCGTTGTAAAAATATTCCATACGAAGCGGATCGATGCCACTGCCCACGGAGTGCCAAGCGCTTCAGGGCATCTTGCAGAAATACGCCGAGAAGTTTTCGACGATCAATCGAAATATCTTTTTTGTGTTCTTGTGGTGAACGGGTATCGCTGCTGTATGAAAGTGCTGCACGCGTAAACCACTCCGTGCGAAGATTGGCACCGCTGCGAGAAGCCGAGGGGCGACTATCTGCCAAATCTACAATGTCTCTGAGGTTTGGTCTCCTGGGTGTGATCTGGAAGAATTGAGTCGTTGCACACCAATGCCTTCTCTTCCCTTAGTGCATTAACAATGCACTCTGGGGTACACAGAGAGCGGATTCGTTCCAGTCTGCCGAGCTCGAGGTAAGATATTTTTGATACCCTGCAGCTTTCAACTTGAACCGAGATCCGTGCAGTTGGTCTGCACCAGCTCCGAGAGCACCTGATCGTACACTCTTCGTTCAAACTACCCTAGGAGAGATGACGGGGAGAATCAGTTGGACACTGATTTTCTACTCAGATACCTCTTAAAATGACATTCGACCCGAATCGTACAAAGAGCTGTCCAGCAAGTTTCGAACAAGAGGGTTGCAGCTGTGGCAAAAAAACGCCACCTCTATCGATCCCCCTGGCCACAAATGTTCTTCTTCCCTGTCCACTGCAACAACGCTCCGAAAGCCGCATAAGGCAAATCGGTAGCCATTAGCGATTCACGGTTATCTCGGGGGGAAAATTTCCAAAAATGGAAATTCCCACCACGCGTCTGTCCATCAGTACAGTGTTCTGCAGTACAGTATCCTGTGGACGACACCATTGACTTGCTGCTATTGTAGCACGATAATAGCCGCAGCGCCGCACCCTCGGCCAAATGAGGCATACGCGGCAAGTTTAAGGCACCTTCTTGCCACCGGAATTCTCGCTTATCCGATTTCTTCACTCTGTGCAATTTAAGGGTGTAATTCGATCGCGCCCAATACAGAAGACCTTCCCTCCTCGGACCGTTCCAATGCTACATGGACCGTTCCGTACGAGCCGACGCGCGCCCTGCTTGTCGCGCGATCCCACGCTCCGCTCAAGTACACGTGGCCGTCGTCGTACGAGATCGTGTAAGAGGCGCTCAGAGGAACTGATCAGAGACTTGCTTGCTTGGCATCGTTCGGCTTTCGGAGCGTTTGTTCAAACGTTCGCCATTTAACCGGGATTTGTTCACCGGAGCTCTCAGCGCTCGACGTGTTTTACCAGAAGACATTCGAGGCGTATGGCGAATAGTCAGCGACTAGGACAGTGACTAAGCGCCCATGTGTGAGAGAAAGTAACAGAGAGACAGAGAGAGAGAGAGACCGCGCGAGAGTAACTGAGAGCCGGAGAAGAGAACACCGACCTCGGAAGGGGCTAAGCAATCCAGCTGAACAGGTCTGCTGAACGAGCGCGCAGGTTGGCGGACGTACAGCAGCAGCAGCAGCCGCCACCTAGTATACGGTTATGGGACGGCTATACAGGTCTCCTCTAGAAGCTGCAGTCATAGCCGGCGAGCACGGCACGCCGCATGCCTATATGTGCGTACAGCTGCCCCCGTACGGCCCTATCCGTCCTCTGCCGGCTCCATGACAGCAAGCCGTGACGACCCCGGCGCACGCCGGCCGACAAGTACGTTCTATCTCTCGTCTGCTCTAGGCTTCCCACCCACTGTCGCTCTCGCTGGCGGTGGCTGGCTTCGTACGCGTTCCAAATTCGGACGGCGAGGCTGTTTGCTGCACGTGTGCTGCTAACAGCCGCTAGCATCGACTGAGACGGCGGTATGGTGGAGCCGTTTAGCAGCGGCAGTACCCAGGGCCCCCCCCCACGGACTACAGCGGCCGTGTGCGAGGAGGGCAGCCATTCCATGACATGCGGGCCGGGCGAGGGGATAAGGAAGGGGCAGGCGAACACGCTCATGGGATTGGGCGTTTGGGAAGCAGGATCGGGAACGAATTGGGACAAATGGGTCGACTCGGCCGATCCCTGCCGACAGCGCCTCCCACTCTCCGGGAGGTGCCGACGACGATAGGCAGTGCAGTATAGGCTATAGGGCCAGCCCCACTCTCCCGTCATCCCCGAACGGTAACCGAAACCACTGTGCAGTCACCGCGCCTAGGGCTCACCATGTTCGTTCGTACGTCCTTCGTTGGAAGCGTCCTAAGCTATGAGAGCGCGGCACGGTGACGGCCGCACCGCAACCGGATCCGCCCAGCTGGGCCATTCGGCGGAGCAGGGCGGATCCGGGGTTCGTGTTCGAGGATTCGACGGGTCTGATGTTGGGGAGCTTCCGAGAGTGAGCCCTCCCGAATCTTGCCGATGCAGAAACAGTCATCGTCGTCATCGTCGGCGCCGATACTGCCGGCGTACGACCAGCCAGTGAACCAGCAGTGCGCCGAGCCGAGCCACAACATTGCCGCAGCCGTAGCAGCAGACGGAGAAGGCAGCCGACGACAAACCGACGGCCGGAATCACCTAAATATAGATCATGATGCTGGCGTCGACGGTCATCTGTTACTTCTGCTAGCTGCTCGGAGCAGTCAGCGACACAGCAGTGGAAAGGATCCTACATAGCGGCAGGGGATACGCCGTGGTGCAGCATATCGAGGAGGGCCGTGCAGCGGTGAGCACAGATATCGGTTGCACGGAACAGTCTGGGCCGTACCACAGACCTGTGCGGCACAGCGCCACAGGAAGGCAGCGTCGAACGATCGAGGTTGGCTCCCAGGCTGGCGAGGCCCGGCGGCCGATACCAACAAAGACGTCCAGAGGAGAGGAGATAAAGAATGCTACTACGATCACTAGAAGGTAATGGCCCCATAGGGTCCTCAGGACGGCAGGGGATACATGTACATTGAGATTTGACTTGCATACCACCGTAAAATCCTTCCTGCTCTCACCTACTCTGACTCGATTCGATTCCCGTTGCCCAGCTGGCCTTACGGGCTCCCCAACGAGACGGCGTCGGTAGACGAAATCCACCGATATACGGGACTGCGCGCAAACTCGCAAAGCAGTAGATCTCATCTGCTGGGATGTCGTTGTCTTTCGGCTGTTTTATATGGAGCCCTCCATGTGCTCGAGGCGTACTACAGAGATTCGAAAGTCGTTTAAGGTTGTGACCTAGGTAGTTTGTCATAGGTAACAGTAAAAGGGTGCGTGGTTGTTGGCAGGCGCAGTTGTTTGCTCGTCTGCTCAGCGTGTTGGCCCATCTCAGCTAGACGTGGTGGATGCTTCTCGGCTCGGTGCTGTGAACGCACGCTTGTACCAAGGCGAGAATGGAATTATTCTGGCGATCGAGACTGTAATCCTATTCGCATTAGAGGGCTCACTCAACTGTGAAGCTCGCCTTGGTGATTGCTTGGTCCTTCTTGTCGCCACGTTGCTCCACCCGCGGAAACAGCCCTCTCACACCAACCATACATGCATGAGGTTGTTACCATTGTGTGCCCCTATACATATATACATATCTATATATTCTATATATTATACAACTAGTGGCTCCCATAAATAAGTAGTCGGCTTCTCCCAAACAAAGTACAATGATTCTGACAAAATCAGCCAAACGCCCGGGGGGATAGTAGACATTAAGGGGTCGGTGCTTGGTGGGGGGACCTTTGCTATCAAGTCATTGTGTGAACGAACGCAGTGTAATCTCATAGCGATTTTGCTCTTATCCATCTTATGGCTCAGAGTTTATTTATTCCGTGCCAACGATTTTATACGAAGCAAGGCGTGCCATTATCCATTAAGGGGTTATGATTATTCTTTTTTTTATTTTTTTCGGGGCGAGCAGCTCCGACAAAGCGCTCGCTTTTACCGCTGCTCGAAGAGGTACATTTAGCACAAAGGTATAAGCGGGTCAAATGCATTGGGGTCAGACATTTTGTCCAGATTAGCGATTGGAGGCAAGTTAGACATGTTTTTTAGGCTGAACCACCATATCTAATTCTTGATGAAGACACGTTTTCAATAGGAGGATCCCTTGAAACATCCGATGCTTAGGAGAGGAGAGACATTGACGGATTTGTGCTTGGAGGACACGACTGCTAGAAGCACGCAGTGGGAGAATCGAGTCCCGGATCCCTTCCTGACCAGAGAAGTACCTTAGGCCATCTCTTTTTGAAAGCGTAACAAAGAAATCAAGACTGTGCACGCAATGAGAAACAAAGCGGATGAATTGCTGCAGGAAAAACTCCCACTCACTAGATGTCCAAAGAGGCAAATGCAGAGCAGAAATCGAGAACAATGATGGACTGATACTGGTAGAATATGTGTGCTGGCAAATACACCTGAGGTGTTGCAGATTGGGTGGACATTCATGTGCATCTGTCCAGGCCATACTATCAGGCCTTTTTTCGCTCTCGGGCACAGTTCCCGTCGGCGTGGCCGTTGTGTCGCCTTCATTTCGGTGTTGGCCGCTTATCCACCGATGTTGACCTCCTGTGGCAAATAAAATGGCAGCAAACAAACAGTTTTTCTCGCCAGGACAGCAGGGCCTGGGGCGTACAATGACCGAATGGACAACTGGAGGCGGTGGACAGCGTGTTTGATTCGGCTACTTTTTGTCGGCCCACATAACGCCTCCGCTTCGAAGCGCTGAACGGAGGTCCTGAAATCCTGCGGAATCCTGACGGGCGCATCCTGGGTTTTTCTGGCGAGCCACAGAGATTGAGAGATGAGTAGATACAACAAAAAAATTGAATCCATTCAACTAATCGAATCTACTAAGGATCTCGGGCTGTCTCTCAGCCAACATTTAACGTCCACGGTACGGCTTTCTAGCATTGCTTCGTAAGACGGACAACCCCTTGAAAATGCAAATGTGCAACGGTGGGGACCGAACCCATCCACCTACGTCCGTCTCCGCCGATTGCGAAGAGACACGTAGGGCACCTAGGGTCGTCCATTGGGCACATACAAACCGAAACTAATCGAATCAATCGAGTTTAACCAGCGCTAACTAATCGACTTCAATCATTCATCTCTTCATGATAAATAACTAGAGCGGTCATTGTCAATTGTTCCCGTCGTACGGCCGTAGTGTCGTACGTGACTCCAAATGGAAATAGATTGTTGACTACGACGTCACCGCGAAGCTATGTACATCGCAGAATATCAGTGTAAATGTGAAGTTGTCACAAAGGAGCTCACCCCACGGAGCTGTCAGAGATGGCGGCCTCCGACAGCGAATGAAGGAAGTCCTAGTATCTGGGTAATTCTACTGATATTCGCTGTTGGTCAAGTAAGCATCTTTTGACATCGTAAATATTTGCTCAGCGCCGCTGCGAATTTCTTTAAAGCAGCGAACAGACAACGGGGTCGATGTTTACAGAAGGACTGAACCCGTCCACTGGCACCTAGTGAAGCGACACTTGAGATACCCAGAGCAAACTCAACGACACGCTAGGGTCCATACGATTGGCTCACGGAGCGTTTGCGGGCCGTCCACGGGTAGCGTCGATGGACGCACGGTGATAAAGGCTTAGTTAGGAGGCATTTTATTCGTCGAAACCTCGCCTTTCATTCTGTGAGTATGGTGCTTACCGGAACACGAACGCTACTGAAGTTTGCTCGAGGATACCAATTTCCTTCTCGGGATACAAACAAAACCAGCTCGAAAGTCGGCCAAGAAAGCGGCTACTCCATAATACTGTGTAGATAACAACACCGTTATCTAGAGACGGTGGTGGTGGCGGCGGTAGGCAGAGCGGGAGAAAAATCGCTGCTTCATAGAAACTGGTGAAACTTCATTTAATTACTCATTAGCCAGCGGCTTATTGCTAGCCGGCTCAGATAAGACCACACCCGCGAGTTCATTAAGGGAACGGATGTTTGCAAGCGACGAAATGTGGAAGTTACTGTGGTTTCGGTTCCGAGTGAGTTCATTGTAAATGCAGCCGAAATTAGCTCTGTTTTTTTTTGTAATTCATGTTTATTCATTGTGGGAGTTCTAACAATAACTGGTGGGGATTTAGAAAATGGTGGCAGTTTTGACGGAAACCATATTAATGTTCTCCCCGCACTCGTTTGGTGATACTACATATGCAGATGGTGAACGTGTGTTTCATAGCAAAAAAAATCCATAGAGGAGGAAATCAACAAGAAGTTCTCGTAGAAGGCGCCTGCCATTTGCGGAAACCTTGACGAGCCCAGTGAGATTAGAGCTACATGGATTCGGGTTGGGCGTCTTCGCAGCTAAGTTTTTGTGGATTTTGCGACTTGATTTCTCGTCGTTATCTAGAAAAACAAAAGGAGAACAAGTTGAATGAGAGTTTTTCTTAAAAACCGCCAAACTTTGGCTGGTCGCCCATAGGGTTGCGTGAGTTTTCCAACGACCTGTACATTTACAATGTGTGCTGTTGTCGTATAACTGTACGGTGGGCTCAAGATAAACGATCGAATACAATATCCGCCCGTTGAATCTTTCTTTTGCACTATACAAAATAATAATAATAATAATACAATTGACCGTAACTCATATACACAACAACGTTGTCAACGTGCCTCGAATACATACCCATTTTCGAACAGATTATTGCTGATGCAATGCACCTACATCCCCCTGCTCAAGGCGTGCTGTTTGTGGCGCTGCCGGGAACCAATTTACAAATGTCACTTAAAGGGAACATAATGATATTCACAGGAAGAACTTGCTTCCAAGAAGTTGACTCGTCCTCCCCGCGCCGTCCCTCAATAGAGAGGCAATCAATCTATGATAGAATCCCTTGTAACTCGTTTTCATAGCAATTACAGTTCAACGGCGTCGTCTCATCGGTCCACCAAACCCTTGAGGTAGGCAAGGGCTTGATGGGCCGATGCTTTACCTATGTATGCAGTTTTACTTCGAAGCTGCCCGTCATTCGTGCGAGAAAAATGCTCCGCCGCAACGCTCACCGATGTATGTCGATATGTGCATAAGTAACTTATCGAACCTTGAATTCGCTTGACTGTATCTAGTATTCGATCGATATTGTCCGCTTCTTGCTGCCATATCTCTTTCTCTCGCTCTCTCTCTCTCTCGCACACACCATCTCCCTGGAGCTGGCGGACACAAATCTATCTTCGGCAACCGATCTGGCAACCGACCCCATTTGACCTATTTCTCTCTTGATGACGGTGACGGTTTTTTCTGCCTCTCCACCTACTCTTCAGTAATGTCGCATAGCCTACTGGCAATGTTGTTCGCTTCCGTGCGGGACGCTCCCCGCGGGACGGAATTATTAACGTGATGAGCAGGCCAACGAGACAGAAAATTGCATGAGCTATCAGCCCGACCCGATCACCTGGTACAGGTGTGGTCGGAGCTTACGGATGGAACGCCACAGGGTCACAGGCTCTAAAGCAGTCGGACGAGTGCGTTCAGTGCACACTACGTCGGGTTGGCAGCCAAGACAGCGCGAAGTGGTTGCCACACGGGGGACCAAGCTAAACACAGAGATAGAGAGAAGTGGTTGCCACACGGGGGAACAAGCTAAACACAGAGATAGAGAGAGAGAGTATGATCCGACGGTTGTCCAGGTTGACGGAGGACCCGCAAGGATCAACGCGCAGAAGCCGCCAGCCAGATACGCATATGTAGATGTTCGCTGTCGATATGGTGATTCAGCAAAACATAATTAACCCCGACGGCCACTGCGGAACCCTGCATCTGATTTGAGGTGGCATTAACCACTGAGTACTTAAACTGGTACAATTAAACAACACCACAAAATAGACGATACGTTTTGACGGGCGATGTTTGCTCTATTGATTGTTGTTACTATTGTGTTCGTTTTTGTCGTATTTATTTGAAAGTCATAAATCAATCGAATTTCAGCAGTGTTCTTCTGCAAACATATTTTGATAGCGTTGTCCACTCAAATGAATCGGGATCCAGCATTTTGCAGCAGGTTGTGTGTTGCGTGATGGGTCCATTCGTGTGCGCCTGCTTACAACGGGATCTGCAACACGCAGGTGCTCACACGGGTTCAATACCCACTGTTGCACATTTGCATTCTGCTGGTTGTGCAGCGTGTGCTGCTATGGCAGCCGTCCGACGCGCTCAGGTCAGTTTGAAGGAGTCGCAGCTGCTCGGATGCATAAATCGCTCGGACTTTTTCCGGAGCTTAGAGTTGAAAGGGTAGCGCCAGTCCGTCGCGCTGTATCGTCGACCGACACATTCACGCATTTGTTCAGCTGTTTGTCACTAAATTCGGTACCGCAATCAGGCCTTCGCTTCAGTCACGTATAGAGTCTAATTAGACTAGAGATGCGTATATGGAAATATTTTCTCCATATGGCGAACACTCAAACAACGAGGCAGCACTGGAAGTAGGTCTGATTGCATTTCTGTTCTGGAAGCCTCTGCCAGCCGTCCGAACGAAAACACCGAGTCCTTCAAACAGATGTACACCCTCTGCCAGCTTTAATTTTCCACTTCAAAATTGTCTCTCGGAGTCCGTACGAAACTTCAACCGTTGGGTGTATATTAAGCAAATTAATGTGATGTAGCCTCGCCAGAATAATGTGTTTTCCACCATCTCACCGTCAGGCTCTGAATGCACCCATGGACAAGTGCACTGGCGTTTGCCCAGTGAGGCAGCTCTCTGAGCAGCGCATTCCGCTATCTCAATATAGGCTGGCGCTAGCTAAGCTATAGCGATACACGACCACAAGATCCGTGCTGAGTCATTTGACCAACTCCAGTCTGAGGCGTATTACAAGCCTTGCTCTCATCTGCACCTTCACTGTTACACGTCACAGGAGCGTCCGGCTGCCAGAAGAATCTGGCTAGATGAGTCTATCGACATCGTCGCCGAATAACGCATGAATGAGTACGCACGCCGTGAATTTTCGCTGTTCCAGGAACAGCTGATGCTAGCCCCCGTCGTTCCACTTGCTTGGCGCCGTAGGCGGGTGGTCGTCGGTTGAGCTTGCGTCCGCTCGTTATTGTCGTCATCCGGCCTCGTCCAATTGGCTCGTTCGGTTCCCACTGGCTTTCGTCTAGGGCTCCACAAGGTGCCCGACTGGCCTCGTATTGCCAACCCTCCGCCCTCATTCATCGTATAAAACTGACATCCTCTTCTACAACACTAATTACTTCGATAACGAGCGGACAGCGCACTGCAGTGTCGACTAGCTGGGGCTAATCGAGTTGGCGCGAACAGAGGGAAGGACGTTCGCTCGGTCGGTCAGTCCCCTGTTGGGGGCTGAGCGGGAGCGTGGTGGTGGTTGGGGGCGCGGATGCTTTGGGCGGGTCCCTTTTCGGCGACCTTGAGAGACCTGGAGTCAATAGTGGTACATAAGCTGGGATGGAGCACACGCGTGGACCTCGATGAGCATGCGGAAGAACGAGGATCCGCGCTGGCTGAACAGGGACAGCGAATGGGATAAGCGAGCAGAATTTGAAAATTCGAAATTGGAAATATAGTTGTGCAGTGCGCAACCGCTGAGATGTCGACATTCAGCGAGACATCGGCGACATGGCTGGTGACATGGGTGCAGTGGACAGAAGGCAGCGTACTGTCTCCGTGTACAGCTTCGAACTGGGCAAACGGGCAGGACAGCGGACGCGCGGCGACATTCGAACCAGATGCCGTGTCCAACTTCGTCGTCTTGGGGTTAGCATCGAGTACAGGGCTGCAAACACGCGATGTAGTCCCCCCAAACAACTCATTGTCCTTACGAGGAAGAGGGTGAGTCGCGAGAGCTTCGACAAACGGTCCTCCGACAGGAGTCGGCTCGAAGCTGCAGGGCAAATTGGGAGTTCGGGCCGGATGGAACGCGGTTTAGTCAAGTCAGCTTAGGTTCGTGCGTTCACAATCTGCTTCAATGGGACAACTAGTTTGCAACAATTATCAAGGCAGGGGGGATATATTGATACATATATATATATATATATATATATATATAGAGAGAGAGGGAGAGGGACTGGGAGATATGAGAAAATCGTAATAGAAGAACGCTAAAATGATTAGAAAGCGAAGAAAACAGAGTAGAGAAGAGTGCCCACGGGAATTCGTTGAAGACTCTTGCTGATAGAGTTTTTATGTACAGTCAGCATTGTATTTGAATTTGTGTGTTTTTGTACAGTCAGCATGACGAGACAAGGGTTAGCCTGCATAGACTCCCTGAGAAGGGAAAGGCAAAACAGTGGCTCCGACAAGGTGAAGCAGCAACGTCTGTGGCAGTGCCAGATAGATTCGGACGAAAGGTGTTGATGCTACTCGCTCTGGATATCAAGGGTGTTTGCTATTACGAAATATTAGCGGCAAACGAAAAACTCAATGCTCCCCGATATCTCGGCTTTTTGAAAAGATTGATGAACAAATGTGGGGATGTGTGGGGATCGACAGCACCGAGTGTGGTTACTCGACGACAATGCAAGACCTCACCGCACTGCTGAAATTACGGCCTGGATGGAGGGGAACAATATTGAGCGATGGCATCAACCCCCATATTCTCTTGATTTAGCCCATGTGATTATGGTTGTTTCGATGCATTAAAAAGGGCAATAGGTGGGGTTCCATATACAAACGTCGACTTACTCAAAGAAGCAATAGATAACGAAATTATGTATAGAAATGCAAATGGTAAATATTTGGCTATCTCAAAACTCCCAGATTGCTGGAATCGGTGTATGAATAAAGCTGGGGAGTACCTCTAACTCTTACCAAAAGATCTTTGACTAACTTATTCAGTTCAAAAGTTATTGGTATTTAACGAGGCGAAAGTTTGAACGGAATTCCCTAATAATACTATTATAAAATTAGACAAAAATTAGCCTCATTCACTGGCAGAACCATAAATCCGCGCTAAAATCAACGCTGACCTCAGCTATATCCTGGCAAGGAAGTCTCGAGAAATGTGTCCTGTCGAGGCAGTCTGATCGTCCAAGGCGATTTCGGTACAGAGACATCCGGGGTCCGATTCCCCGGCTGCGCAGGTCTATGTTTTCGGGTCAAAACATCCTCGAAATGTCCTCATAATTCCATTAAATACTACTGCTGCTGGCACATGTTCGAGGCGTTCCACTATATACGATATGGTACGGGTAAGCGTCACTTCCACAGAAGCTATTCAGGCTAGACCTCCCGGAAGGAACAGCACAGGAGATAAAGCTTCTTCCGCATCACAATGGCGGTTGGGGACCTGGGGCGTTTTCCCGTTCAGGCGGCCACGACGGCGGCCTTATGAGAGCGACCTACATCAGCCTACTAACGTTGGGGTCGTTGCTAGCCATACTACTGCAACTACGGCAGCCGCCTTTTTCGCAGTGTCACGGAGGTGGAATACCCTACCTAGTCAGTGTGTCGTTGTGTGTCCCACATCAAATTTTCTCCGCTCGCTCTAGGAGCGCCGCGCATTTTCCTCGTATGTGTTTCTCTGCTGTGCTTACCATTCGCGTTCGCTGGTTCACGCCAAGGCAAGTGTCTCATATGTACGGGCCGCATCGGGAAGTGGCACACGGTTCTCGGTACCGAGAGCCGGCTGGAATCTCTTGCGTGCTGAAACAGACGCGTCGTCGCCAGCGTCATGTGAACAAAAGACAAGCCGCGTGTAGGGAAATGGCCGGGGGGAGCGGGGTGCGGCTGCAATATAAATAATGGCGCTGGGATGATGGCAAGACGGGGCCAGAGTCGTTAGGTGTGTGCAACCTTAAGCAGGAAATACTGTCCAAATACGCTAGATGCGCTGGGTAGGAATAGGTTTTTTTGGTGCCGAAATATTAGATATACCGGGTGGATGTTTGTTGCAAAGCAAATTGTGCGTCGATGAGAGACCCTCATAACGGTCGTTGATATAGTGGTTTATGGTGCATTGACGCCGTGGCGTTCTTCAGAGATGACGAGTTAGTGTTGGATAGGGTTGGAGAAGTAGATCTATCGCCGTTTTTCAAATTTGTTTCACAAGACTTCGACTGCTCCTGAAGAATATATCGGGTCACAACGTATTCGAGTAACGGTTTTCTTTGGGACGTATATATATATATATATATATACATTACGGTAAATGTGGACTTTATATGTATATATACACATATGTATATGGCCGACACTCGACGCGAAACTCCGGCGGCCCTCGAGTTTGCAGCCGGACTCTCACATTTATTTTTAAGAAGAAATTAGAGCGGGTCAAAGGTGTTTTTTGACCTGCGATATGATTTCAGCGTTCACTCAGGTCGGTAGATATCAGCAGTAGCACATTACGACTCTGACCTAGACAACGTAAACTTTACAGGCATTGGCCCCAGTTGATTGCAGTGTACAGGGCTACAAATTGCCACATGAACCTGGCAAAACGCCGTAGAAGCGTTACACATGATTGTCACAGTTCTTTTGAAGGATACGAACTAACTGAACCCTCGTCCCATTTGTGTTATTTGCCACCAAGCAAGAAATGTTTTTTTCTGCTACGCTCTTAAAATGACCTTCTGAGTCATTTCATCGTCGTCATTGCTATCATCATAGTTCTCATTACCGCCAGAGGGAGGAAGCTTTCTCAGTGTAATTCCTAGCCACAATATCCAACCCCTCTCGTCCCTCCGTACGGGTGCTGGGAGCGACCCTTGTCTGGGATACAAGTAGCCCCCTCGGCCTCTCCGTCGCTGTCCTCGCTATGCCGCGGTTCCGGGTGTCCGCGAGGTGCTCCTCTCACGCGCGACTCCATGCCAAGTTTCCCACCTCCACGCCTTATTCGACCTCGCCTTACACGCCTCCCCCTAACTCAAGCCTCAACACCGAGAATTGTCCGAGTCCGCTGGCAACTCTAGGAGTCCTGAAAGGGGTAGGGACGGCCTGCGTAGTCTAAGGCGGGAAAACTTTTGAGTTACGACAGCGTGTGCGAGCCAGCGCGCCCCCGCCGCTCACCACCATGGAGGCATTGCTCGAGGCGTGACGGGAAGGGAACCCTGGTCCTCGAGGAGAAGGAGGTCTTAGTGGTGGGAGTCCGCCTCGACTTCTCGGCCCGACTACTCGGACGTACACCATGATGACCTCACGTCGGCGTTCGCTTCGGCCAGCAAATCCTCGACGACGCTGTGATTTACTCTCTTCCGTTACTCGTCGGCTGACCCCCCCCTTGAACTGCCCTCGATGAGCCCCCGGGGGAGACAGGCTTCACTAGCCCGGCCATATACAGAGTTAGCTGTAGAAGGAAACCCCCGGATTCCTGACGAACACAAGCGTACCCGCCACCCAGCCACATTCAGCCCATTTTCGAGGACCTCAAACACCTCCACCCCTGACTACGCCTTGCGGATCCCTGCTCGATTCTCGATTTCGAGTGGCCCACCTTTCCAATTCCTCTTCCTCCTCTAACAGGTATTTTCCAACCCGAACCAGCGCATCGAGGCGCTGTGGCCAAGGGCGGTGAGCGCCGAAGTTCTGCAGACGGCTCTCTCGATTCGTAGTCGCGATAGCATCGTGCGGCTTTTGTCGAGCCGTCTTTCTTGCTGTGTTCGTCAGCAATGTGGCTCCCTCATTTTGGCGCGCGGTCGGTCCGCGTCAGCAAAAAAAAAAAACTGACAGTGGCGATCAGCACTTTTTTGTCCACGTTTATTAGGTTTTTGTTGGGTACCATTGAGAAAAAAACGTCTCTTGCGACTGTCATCCTTTTCTACAGGCCGTCCCTCCAAACGAATCAGACAAAATGAAGATAGGGCAAATGAGAAAAGGGAGGAATGGCCGAATCGAAGTCGGTAATTGTTTCGATGAAATCAAAGTGAAGGAGGATCTTGGGACAAGATTTTCTGGGTACGACTTTATACCATTGTTTATCATTGTTTAATTTATTTTATTTTTTCAAATATTTAAATCATTGATTCAGTTGTGAAGGTGGACGACATTGGTACCCCGCTGAACACAAGATACATCTGAGAATCGCCTCCTCTATGGACCCTTAAGAGAAAATTGAAAACAAGGAGGACCCGCGTTCCCAGTACGTGCGCGTGCTCAAAATAAAAAGTGCGTTGCCCCTTTGGTTATCTATTAATTATTATTATTATTATTATTATTCGGTAAGTTCATAAATAAAGAGACAATCAATTCATAAGTATACATACATTCGTATAATATGAAAGCACCTCAATTCAAGAGAATTAAATTCCCCCGTTCACAATCAGTCGATGAGGCAGACCCTATAACACATTTGCGGTTTTTTAGATTCACATGGACAGTTTCACATGAGTGGAAATTCAATGGAAAATCGATGCCGAATGATATTTTGGAGCGAGAAGAATTGCCGTAACTCTAACCGATTATTTCATTTGAGGATCAAGGTGTTTGCTCTAGAATCATAGGTCCCGTTTGGTCGAACGTTCAATATGACCCATATGGATTAGCCGCCGTTAGACGAGGTACATGTTAGGCCACGTGCGCACCTTGGGGCGATGCCACCGTTGCTGCAGACACACAGAGAGTAACTCACGACCTGCGAGTGAAATAGGACCCACCGGAGCCAACGTTCGCTGCTGGTGGATGAATGAGCTCACAGTTGAGCCAGGCGGTTCCTGGACGAGAGATTTTTGTAAAATGTCGCACCCCATTTTATTTCTATTGCCTTTTTCGCCTAAGGATATTTTGATATTCAGCAGCAGAGCGCGAGTCTCCGTGTTGATTGCCAAACCGATTAGGCGTAGGCAGACCTGCATGCGCGAACAGCGTAGAAGAACATTTGTGCAAAAGGAGAATTCTCTTTTGGTTATAACATTATGTACAGGCCCGTAATTCCACAGTGGCAAGTCAGTTTACTAACTCGTGCAATTGACTCGATTTTTTTGTTGCGACCACCTTATGATCAAAATACAATGTAAGTCAGCTGACCCATATGGTAATCAGCTAGGTGAACATCTAAGACTTCAGGAGTCATTGACTCCATATTCAATAGGCATTCATTACGTACTGTCAGACGGCTTGTTATTGCTTCGGGGCCGAAGCCATGATTTAATCATGGCATGTAGCACAACTAAGTTTAGTACACAGTGACACTAAGATCTAAGAAACGCCGCTAAAGTACCGAAGAGATCATTGGTATCATGAATGTGTAAACGCTCCACGATATCAGCCAATATCGTGGATATATGTTGTCGCTGATATCGAGAACAAATTCTCATTTACCGCCGGCTTTCAGCGTTTCTTTCATGTCCAGGCAACAGATGGCTTTGCAGACTTCGCAGACGATCGGCCGGTCAGACCGATCCAGCCAGGCACAATAGCATCCGAGGGGCTGTATTCTCGAACTGTCTAGCTAAGGAGTGTTGAGGCTTCAGACTCTGCTAGGCCCCATGTAGAGTTTGCTGTTTAGTGACAAAGAGAAGAAGTAAGATCAATATCCCAGCCAGACGAACTATTACATGTCGGGTTTGTCATCACACATTCGTACCTATATGAACTCATTTTTCATTGCGCACTGATAAATGAACATATGCACCAGATAAATGAAAGGCTGCCCTCCATAATGAAATAGTCAACTACAAACGAATAGCTAATAAACAACTAGATATGTATATGTGACACAACAATAACACTGTTTTTTTTGAGCTGACAGGCCTCAGCTGTGCCCCTATCTGACAGGCCTCAGCTCTTAACCTTTTAGGTATTACTATGAGGAGGACCTGTCGGGGGCCTCCGTTGTTTCGGCCTTCTCTGCCTTACTCGTATATGTGACACAAATGGAAACGAAACTATTCTTATTTTGATTTCGACATTTTGTTTAGCAGGTTTTCATCCTCTCGGGTCGACCCACGTCAGAACAGGACACGTTGAAACGGACACGGAAAAAACGGACGAGGAAGATGGCGGGCAGACAGTATCAGCACACCGCAGAGCCGGCACAGTTTCTTGATGGAGCCGACGACAGCATAGGAGCTCATCGCTTTGGCGGGTAGATCATACTGTCTCCTTTGCTGACGCCGCGTCTAACGACATTCATACAGGAGGAACTCACAGCATCCATTGGTAATTAGGAAACAGAACAACGAACGACATTACGTTGGGCTGGCTCCAACGTGCTATGCATGACGGTTGCACATCTCCCCTTGCGATAACACGCAGGTTTCATGGTCACACTATTGCAGCAGGTATGCGCGGATTATGGACGAATTGGTAACCGCGAGGGCGGGAGGTCGGTCGTGAATCTCGGAGAACAGCAGCTAGCATCAGCGCGAGGAGGCTGGCGCACGTATTTCTTCCCGGAAACTCTCACAGGGGAGCGTTTCCCGATCTGCTCGCATCTTGCGTTCTATCGGCACGATGACAGATTCCCTTTAGCCTTTCGATAGCGTGAAGGCGAAACATTGCCAAGCTTCTGCAGAGTGTAACTCCCCTGAGCAACTTCCGTTAGTCGAAAGATGCCCTTCTTTGCGGAACCCCTTAGAAACGCCTCGCCATTCCGTGGAGCATAGTCAATATTTGGAAAAAAAAATACTCGAGCAGTGTTGGTCGGAGAGTTAGCGGATTAACCGTAACCTCACTATAAAAATTGAATAGCTCTGGTCACACAGCAGTGAGGTCTGTCGGAGTTCGTCGCACGTTTGCCCATATGGTAAGTCCGAGCTCCAATGAAACGCAGCGCGACCTCGCGGAAGGAAACCACTCAAATACAGGCTCATAGCCATCCGAGGCTGGCAGCAGCAGTGGCCAATGCTACAACAAAGGTGGTTGACCTACTGTTTGGACACGGTTTATAGCATTATTGCACGGATCGTTGCTTCGAGATCCCGCCATGCGGCACAAGTGCGCACAACAATGCGGCACAAGCGCGCACACGTACACAATTTGTGTGAACTTAAGAAAGTTAAAGTTTACTGGTTTTTTTTTCTGGGCGTATGTTGACCGCTGTTCCACTAAGTGGAATCTATTCTCTTACCGGAGTAATACTTCCGAACAATAGATAGAATCTCTAGCTGCCAAGCACGACGGCGAAGCCGTCATAACCTTAGCTGACTGCACAGCAATGGAACTCTACAGCCGCCTGTATCCGCAGAAGTTCTGGTATGGGTTACTGCTTGGTTTAGCGTCAAAGGGGCCATTTTCCATGTGCCAATTTGTAGGCGAGAATCAGGCCCTCACAGTGGAGTTATAAAAGCCCTCACGGCCAGCATAGGCGTCCTGGGCATATCTCGCCAGCTCTATCATCCCTATGATACCGCCCCGCGCTAAATGAAGAGAGATTCCATATAAAATCGCTGCTTTGCAAAAGTCTGCTTCGGAAGTCGGCTTGCACGAGGCGAAACTATAAACAGCTTTACCGTAAAACTCACCCGAGCGCCAAAATGATGGCGCTAAGCCGACGGCTAACTGATTGGTGGGCCGCTAATAAAATCCAATCACAACGGCCACCCCTCTCCCCTATATGACAGCTGAAAATCAAAGCGCACAGCCCAACGTTGGAGCAATACAGTAATAGCCTATAAAAATATAAAAACAAACATCTATATTTGGGCGCATGTGCGCATATGCGATATGCTAGAGAAAACTTTTGGCTAAACTCCGCGAGGGAAGTCTTTAGTGAAAGCTGCCGTTTGATTCGGACATATGGTCGTCGGCGAGAGACGGCTGCCCATTGACGTCTGCGTAAATATTCGACTCGTAATTAAATAAAAAGTTAAGGGAGGGGAATTTAAATTATTTTGCCAATCTACGGGGCCCTTCCACTTAGCGAGGATAGTGTGTTCTCTGCTGAAGCGCACGCTGCCCCAACTCGAACCCTGTTTCTGACTGCGAACCACTATTTTTTCTAACTGCAGCCTTACGATTTATAAAAATATGTAGATATTTGGTATATAGTATATATATATATATATACCAAATATTCATATATACAGAGTATATATTATATAATATATAGATCGACTTGCAGTCGTCCTCATATCGGATGGCTCCCGCAAAGAAGTGTCCATTGTCGCTGAAGGACGCGCCGGCTGTGAAGGCCGTTGTACCTCGCTACCATTGTGTTATGCTATAAAGGGTGGAAGCGCTTATGGAAGCGGTCACATTGGGCGGCATTCATTTCGTGGTTCTCGATGCTGCTCGCTCCGATATATGCCTCGGGTAACTGTGCAGTATCACGGAAATGACGGCTATAGATGGAACGAAAAACTTTTCCTTACCATCTACCGTCCGTAGACCAAGCCACTCCGGCGTATCCGTTTTTCTCCGGGCAGTCGCAGGGACAGGAACGGAATCGATGAATCTATGAATAACGAAAAGGGACACCCAATTTGCTTTTGTGGAAGACATGCGACACGTGCTTGGTTATGCGCCGTATATCACAAACTTTTTCGGGACATCGTGCAGATATTATAGAAATCCCTCGATTCAAGAGATTTAGCCGAGTAGCCAACTCTTTTCGACTCGGTGGTTGTCGTTGGAATATTTTTATTCTTGACAAAAAAAAATGCGAATTTCAGTAAATAATGTCGACCGATCGCCTGTAAGCCGTGCCCAGTGAACAGCGAAGGTGCAACACAGCTAGTCTGCGAGGGTTTCTCGCAACGCGCGACATAATTCCAACAGATTCGCCTGTGTCGTCATCCGCTCCGGGTTCGCGAAGGACTTACTGTGGATGGCCACGAGTGGGACTTTACCATCTAACAAGTCATCATAACCGAGCATGCGATGCATCTATCGAAAAGCGGTTCGGACAAGCACTAACGGCGGCCAGCCACATCAGTTAAAAACCCGCAGACGCTCTCACCGAACACGGCGGTCGGCTCGCTTTGAGATGAACATTGCGCCCGCAGCATCGAACGCTATTCAGCTATTTATTTCTTGTGGGAAGAACTCAACGGCCCCAACCTGGCAGCGCTAGAAGCGAGTGAAGCCAGCAGGTTCTGGAAATGAGTATCAGGTCCACATATTCCTATGGTAAATATATGGCAAAGATGACGATAGATTTCGTGATCGCCTGGAAGGCAGTGCTCTCAGCTATTCAATTTTTTAAAAGTTCAGAACTGCGACAATTAATACTTTAACAGAAGACACAACCAACAGCTTGTGACAAACGGAACTCTGTGGCCTAGAGTTGGCATTTAGATTTCTTGAGCAGCGACGCAAGTGTCTTTCAGTACAGCTGGAAATGGTTGCACTTTTATATATACTCGGGTTAGGTATCATAAAAATGCTCTTGACTCGGTTTCCCTTGGCGGGACAGAACCGAAGCTTGCAAAACATGTACATGTATATGTGTGAGTAACGGGTGAATAAGTATAATAAAGGGATGTAAGACGTACGCTTTACATTCGCTGAACCAGTCGCTCTTGCGCACAACCGTCGACATTTCGAGGCCGATTCGAGAGACGGAACGATATTTAATGGCGATATTATAATTTCACCAAGCTAAAATGTACTCAGTTGAGAAAACGGCCTGCTTTGGCCAGAAATTAAATCACACTCGATTCCAAGAACGTTCCTTACCCTGTACAGCACTAAAGCTGAAATCGTATTCGTTCGAGTTCCTAGGACATGTTATGCGATACTCGTTATACTGTTACGGGGTCAGGGGTTATAGGAGCGTTCAGTCCAATAAAATGATATATTTCCACCAACAATTACAACGATAGAGCACAACGAATATCTACACCTTGCATTCTTCTAAGGTTCTTCTGGTCGAACAACCTGACCAGTTCGGGAATAACCCTGTTTCGAAGGCGCTTATACGGCAGCCCATCATTTCGTGGCCACTGAACAAGCTGGTTCATTTTGTCCAGGCTGCTGTTTAAATCCACCCTTGTCGAGGCGGAGTCCACAAACGAAACATCGTGTTATAATCTCCAAACTTATTTATCGCCTTTTAGTAGTGGTCTGCGGTGGACGAGCTTGTTGTTAACGATACCCTTGCGAACTGGATTCGAGTCAAGCATACATGCATTCAGCCAAATGATCAGATAAGTGACCCACACCGAATGTTATCATGCGAGGGTATTTTTACTAAGCATTTTATATAGCGCTCACCTCAAAAGGTCCAGTTTTAGCCAACGTAGACTTCAGGGTCCAAGCGAAAATCTTGTCCAAGGCACCCAAGGAAACAATAGGTGTTGTTGTTGTTTGATCATTCCGATTGTTGTTCTGTTATTTCCAAACTGGTTTCTGTCGTTCGTCTGAAACATGCGCATTGCGCTGAGGGCAGGTTATATTAGGGGTTCGCGGACGGGTATCATTGAGACCCCGGGGCAAGGTCTACATCGCGTACACTATGCCTGCAGAGGACAACGAACAGAAGAAGGTAACGCTGGCAATCACAAACCACCTTGGCGTCTGGCCGTGTTTCGCGGCGGTATCTCCTTTCTTTGCTTGGACGCTTGCGCGACTAGGAGACCCTTCGGGGAGATATCAACGCTATCCGTCAAGCATCGCTACAGGGCCTCTGGAGCCCCGTGATGGAGTGGCCTCAATGAAGCTGTTTGAAAGCAAAAGACAGCTCTGCCGGCCGAAAGGACATCATCGTATCTTGTACAGCCGCTAGTGCCGGTGGGGTCAGCCTTGTGGTCAGTTAGGTAGCTACTATAACTATCATATAGAGAACTAATGCGCATAGCAGACCTTCGATTCGACGCGGACGTGCTTGCATTCGAGTGGGAACGCTGTCGAGCACCGGTGATCATTTCATTATCGCAGTGCATGGAATCGTAGTCTTGCCATTACGACTGTCACTATGGTCATATAATTCAAGATCAACCGTGCTCAGTGTATGCCCCTTACACAGAACTATGGTGAGCGTCGTTACCGATTCGGAAGGAGCTGTCAATAACGAATGCGTAGCCCATTAAAAATTATGACACCGGCTCCGAATTTCCTCCTGTCTGGCCGCGTCTGTTTTTGTATCATATGGCTGACTCTGGATGGTGCATGATGATGCATTTCGTCTTCATTGGCTGAATGCAGTTCTGCATGACACTTGGATAGGACATACATATTTTCAAGACGTTGAGACGGTACCATTTCTGTGTATCGGATACTATTATACAACTGCTATTACTACTTCGTTCAGCACCTCACCAATCTGTTGACGCTGTGCCTGAAGTATAATTTGCACTAGAGATATGTATATTCAATGAGAAAGTATCACTTCAGCTCATTCGTATCGTCGTAAAAATACGATAGCGTCTCTGTCTGCTTATCCTTACAAGGACAACTCAAGCCATCAGCGGATTTTTATTAGAACAACAATTACAACAAGAACAACAGCGAATGCGACGTTGATAAAGTTGATAACATGATATAGTTTATTTTATAATAATAATAATCATTACTATTATAATTAAAATGCTCACATCAGTTTTGGCTTTTTCGCTTATCCTGCCGGCGTCATTCTTGACACCGTCACTTATGCCGCCTTGCCTTTGCGTGGCCTCGCTAGTGGCCTCTTTTCTAGCTGTCCCAAAGCGTCCTATTCACGGGTGTAATGCAGCCACCTCGGTACGCCCAATTAGACTCGTCGTTCTGCATACGCCTGAGGGCTAAACACTTCGAGCATGCATCGTTTTTGAACTGTGTCGCCTACACACGTTCGTTGCCGTCGGCACCGTATTCACAAGGGAGAAAGCCTGTGTTGAGCCTACGTCCACGCCTCTTCCGTTAGCTTCCTACCTCCTTGCAGTGAGTAGCATCTCTGAAGTAGGCGGTAATCGCTTACGCAGCGACTGGCCGCGAGTTAGACAGCCCCGTAGAGGTGCAAAGCCCGCCCCACCGACGTATAGGAGGTGGGCCTCTATAAGAAGCGTCATTTACCGCGTAATTTTCCCGCTTTCTGCACAAGAGACAGCGGCGTCAAAGTGGCTTCTATGGCCGGTAGTACGTAAAAGGCATTCATGAATTATTATTATTATTCTTGAACAAATTGCCAGATATTCATAAGTGTTTGTTCGTGTCCGCATCATCGTGGATCAGACAAGCCCGCATGGCTTTAGGGCCGCATATGCTCTTTCTGTTTATCTCTCTCTCTCTGTCTCAGACACACCTCCTCTCTCTCTCTCTCTCTCCATCAATATGAAAAATTAAATTCTTATACCACTCCCACTCAATATATCATACTCTTCCAGCTGCATCTTCTGAACACAGATTACTCTTTGGCAAACAAAGTATGCCTAGTCATGCTTGTTTGCTTGCTTTGTGGAAATTAGCAAAACGCAACTAAATGACGCATGCTAAGTGGTCACGTGGGTAACTTTGACCTTGTCATCAGTCGAACGTTGCCATCCTCGTTATTGACATAACGAGGATGGCATATAAATAAACATCTAACCCCAAACAATACGAATCGTGCTCATAAAATATGAAGAGCTCAGCTAGCTGTTCAACGCTGTCATACGCCGATGTACCACACACGTATTGAATTCTATTTTTTAAAATCTACACCACAATCTCATGGCTGCTCAGGGGACTTTGGCAGTATGAACATCGAGCCTCCGAGTGGCGTGGTGGGTGCGAGAGACACGTAGGTGATCACACTGGTTCGATTCCCACCGTTGCACATTTACATTTTAAGGGGTCCGCGATCTTATGAGGCAATGCCGAACGCAGTTGTTGTACCGTGGACGTTGTTAAATGTGAGTCGCGCTGTGAGTCGCCCCGGAGGATTTACTTTAGTATGGAACTCGTTCACCGGGTACTCTAGCGCCCTTCATATTAATTCGGTTTGCTGCCCGATGGCGCTGGATAGTGCTTCGGCGTTAAGCAATAACGAGGGCACGAGTTCTGAACTCGGCTCGTGAGACCTACTATATCTAGCCTCGTCCACTACCTCGGCAAGGTCATTTTATTCTTCAAAGATAACCTTGTTCAGCAGAGCTCATGTGTGGCTACTCCACGTTTTACGTTGTGGGGCAATGTGTCTTTTCCTGAACAATTTCAATATAGGTCGCCAAAGGTCGCCGATTGGCATCCATCAATCTCATTTTCGACTGCTACGCCTCTCACCGCTTAAATCGCGATGTTCACGAGTTTGACAAATTAATGTACCACACCCGCACAAGTGTTCGCGTCCATTAGTACACTGATGGCTGTGGTGTTACCACCGGACCTGCCTGTTCCTCCGGAGCAGGATATCCAAGTGAAACATTCACTACGGCAGCTACTCCTCAGCTGTTTTCACCCACATGCACGAATGTCGTCGACAAGGTCTATCCTATCTAGGTCGATTGAGGTGTTCTGTAGGAGAGGACATCCATATTGCACGAGCGCGCTGTCTGGCTCTTTTCATTTTTGATTATACTGCGGAGGTGTGCCATTTGAAGTCACTGCGTGTTGTGTTCTCTCTCTCTCACTGCGAACTTGGCGCATTGTCCTGGCCCAAAGGAGGCGCCGTTCTATCCAGACCATGAGCAGAATGCCAGACCTCTCCACTGAATACGCGATCCGATCGCCCGGATTAGGGCAAGGCGAAGATGAGCGTGAATCATGTTTAGTATTCCGGGTACACATCTAAAATACGCCATGATAGATAGATATGGATATATTGCGCTGGTGGAAGGTGAGTTTCGCTAATGGATTCCTTGATGCTAAAGACACACATATCCCGGGGCCACGTTCTTCACATGTTATAGCGTAAACACGTGTTGAGTACTACGGCTTCAAAACAACAAAGCCGATGCTTTCATAGTTCAAGCCGCCTTCAAACGCGAAAATAGCAAGCACGTACATCTTCAACGGATGGTAGCCAAGGATAGTTATCGTGGCTCGTTATTTCTGAGAAACGGCACATTTCACATATTATAAATAGAGTTGTGAACTAATCTGTCCTGTACAGCATCACCATCTGCTCATGGAAATACACCGGGATACTTTGTCAACTTCAGTCAATCGGAAACGGGGCACGATCAAAAGTGATTCATACGGTAACAAACATTCATAGTCGCTATATGCCGGAAAACTTTGGTTTATGATTGACGCCTTTTTTGCTGAACGGAACATGAACGAGTGACAAATGGTTTTCGGTTCATCCGGTCTGCTTCAACGCTATTGAAAGCTCTATTTTAGACTAACGTGAGCGAGGCAGAAGTCAACGACTGTTTTTGTTACAGGTCATGCATTTATGTATTAGTTGAAACTCTTTAATTATCGGAAATCCGCATGTTTTTTTATCGAAAACGTTCTTACATTAGCAGGCAGTCCATCCAACAACCAACATATTATATTTTCTCTCCAGTCTTCGTCGATCAAAAATGTAATTAGAAAAGCTCATCTAATCAGTGACGGGTGTAGAAGTATCCCTTGAATAGCCAAACGTACCAAAGTAAACTATTTTATTATTCAACTTTGCCCATAAACATTCATGATTCGGCGGGTACAGCGCGTTCCAGACATTTAGAGCCTATAACTTAATAACCGTATTTAAAGTCGTCTGCCAACAAAACGAGATCGTAAACAGAACTCACAACTTAACTACTGTGTAAGGTCTAGGACAACGACGGGTGACCGTTGGGAAGCACCCTTCAAAGAAGAAATCCATATAGATACTATAATCGGAGTTCCGTTCAGTCCAGCGCGCACGGAGACGTCCTAACGTGTCTTCAACGCTGTCGCGGAAAGCCTCTCCGACGGCGGCGGCGGCGGTGTCGACTGAGAGCTAGAACTCATTGGAAGCGGAAATCCACCACCATGGGCCCCCCCGCACCCGCGGGCGCCTTGAGCCCCCTAAAGTTCCCACTGCTTTCACGAGACTTCAACTCCGGCAGGAGACGTTCGCCTCCTAGGGACCTCCGAAGGTCGTCGCTTCGGATATGGAACTAAACCAGCGCTTCCTCTCCCGATCAAAGCTGCTTAATGTGTGCTGTCGTTTAGATAAGCTCATCTGACGTCGCTCTTGGCCGGAACAGCCCGACAGGGTGGGGCGATTTGGCACCCCGTCATACAGTTTACTACCGCGTGAAGGCGCACGAGGCTACTGAAAGGAATGACGGGGGGGGGGGTTGTCTGAGCAGAAAAGCGGCTATGAAACGCACGACTTTGGGAGCGATGCGGATTTTACGAACTCGCCCCAGGATCAGGTCGAGATTGTCTGCCTGCTGCGTTGCTGTCTCGTTGTCCTGTGTATTTCCAGTGGCATATACATATGGGACTACTCGCGCTTTCGATGTGGAGCATCAATTAGATAACAACGATCAGAGATGACTACCAGCTGAAAGCAGGTGTTGAGGTCTCCTCCTGCGAGGCACTCATTAACACACCATTGCTTTGCTGCTAACGTTGCTCAGGCTGAATTCAGCCAGAGGAACTTACTACTAAATAGTTAATATGAGTCAACGTAAGTCTTCGTCAAAGGAGCTGCTTGTTTGGGCCACTCGCAAATATACTGCTGCAGCTCCGGATACTCGCTTTCATTAGCTCCGGCACAGCGTACGTAGCGAGGAAATAGATACGTGGACTCATGCGGTCGATCATGCACTGTATGCACTTTATAGAATAATAATAATAATAATAATAATAACGATAAAAATAATCATAATCTAATTAATAACTTGCACGATAAAAGAAAAGGATAATATCTATTAGTGTTAACGAGCCGATGTCACATCCTTATCAGGAAAAGCCACCAAGGGGCTCACCGTGACCAACAGGGACTCGCAACCAGCTGATCGCTAGCTCGATATAAAGCTCTTCGCTGAACGAGGTTCTCAGTTATGTTCTTTGAAGCGTCTCGAACAGCTCGATTGCTGTTCAAATTCACCGCTTTCATCCCACCTCATTCTACTCTTTACTTGTTATCCATAGGGCTGAGCTTCTATCCAGTACGTTTGCACGGTCTGACCAGCAGCTTGGTTTCCAACTGATGCCGGCATTCAAGGACCGGCACCGCTCTCTCTGCCTCACGGTGGCCAACTCGTTCGCTCCGCCCAGACAGGCTGCGGGGCGGGGGCCCAGAGCATCATCCACGACCCGACCGTTAGCCAAAACGGATCGCGATTCAGCCAGCAACAGGCCATGGCAGTTCTGAACAGGGATGGGAGGAGAGAATGCCGAGACGGGACAAATAGAGTCATTCCCGTACAAGTTTTCCGTGGCGGCCACCACCGGACTCGATGTGATGACCCCGGCATCTCCCACGTTTTCTCCGCAGAAAGTGGATTCGTCCGTCTCACTGAGGCCGACTAGAACCAGCCGGCTGGCTTCTTCTGGGCTATTCCTGAACAAGTCTGCCCGCCGAACAACTGTCCCAGGGACGGGGAGCATATCTTACTAACTCCGAGTTTCGATTCGCCCCTCTCGACGACGAGTGTCTGAGCGAGCGATCAGATCTGCGGAGCTGACAGCGCCAACAGTCGTGCGTAGTATATGTAACTCCTTCGTAGCATTCGGGAAAGCAAGCGAACGGGAACCCCTAGCGATCGGTTGCTTTCAAGGCTCGACCCGCCTTCTTGACGTCCTGTTCCGTTTGTCCATCGAATGCTGTTGTAGCATTGGTTGTACTATGGCTGAGAAGCAGAGAGTGATAGAGGCCTGCTTCTTGGGCGTCGGTCTATTGGCCTAGCCGTCCGCTCCACGAGTAGTAGCCGCGCTCTATACTCTCGGAATAAGATCCACAGAAAGAGAGAGAGAGAGAGAGAGAGAGGGGGGAGTGAGATCGAAAGAGGGAGAGACCATCCACGTTTAGAAAGCGCGGATCGAAGCGAGGAACGCGGTCTGAAGGGAATCGGAATGGGAATTCTGCTAGAGGAGGAGGAGATGTATGAGGACGCAGACAAGACAGCCAGGGGTATTCTAGGGATAGGGCGAGAGGGTAGTGCTAGCCGTAAGAATGATGCCGAGAAAACGAAGCAAAGATGCCTTTTCGTAAGTGAAGAGAGATCGTGGAGCCGTGGAACAGCGTCTGGTGGAAATAGAACCTCTGCTGGACGCTGTGTGGTCAGTCATACTTATCCATACTTGTCTGCTACGGGTACACTAGTGTCTAGACGAATGTGAGTGGGCATTCTCTGTGTGTGCTAGCTCGAACACCCGTTCCGCCTAACTCACCACTTGGAAATACTCCGCTCTCGAGATGGATAGCTTCTCTTCCTTTTCAACGATTCGCCTTTGTAGGATCTACAGAGCGTTCTACCATAGTGCGGTAGCTGTACTTTTCTTTGCTGTAGCCGTCTTGCACTTTTCTGTTGCGAGGGAAGCATTGGACCGGAGACACATACGAGGCCACATAAAAAGGCTAAGACTACTCAACGAGAGAACAAGCCTGGCTGAGCTCTAGGGACGTTACGCGAGTAGGCTTCGTGGCTAGCCCACTTCGACCATACTGAATAGATGACTTCGCTAGTCATCAGAGGATCTCTGCCCATGCCGAGAGGGGGCGAGGGGTTGCCCCGCACATTTCTAGTCGGTACTCACTGGCAGGTCCATTTCTTCTATGCCTCAGTTGATGTATTCCTGTCTAGACGGAAAAGATACGCAGACGCAATGCGGCGGATGTCACCCGCGCCTCGCGTACATGAGGCAGCCCAGCTGACTTGCCAGTTGGCTGAAGGCTGGGAACGAAGTGGGGTAAGTCACTCCTGGAAACTCAAGTTCTCTATTGCACTTCTGGGATCAGGCAGCAGTTTATCTCTTGTTCCGCGTAGACGCGCCTTCACCTATCAGTTACTCTTTGTGGTCCCCTTCATGCGTTCGCAAGAGGGCATGCTGTTGTTGTGCTGCTTGTTGGCTGTGACGGCGGCGGGGAGACGACAGATGGGAACGAACGCCACTTCGGCATCTGCAGCATCAGCAAGCGAACTTGTGGATCACTGTCCGAAACTAGGGAAAAGGCTAGTTTCTAGCTTATCAGATAGGTCAGGCATGAGATATGGGCAGGAAGCGATATGTAATACATATGATGCACGAGATGGCTGCCCGGTTGAGGGTCTTTATGTCGACGGTCGGGCCATAGATCACGTTCGCGGGAGTGGACGTGTACATTGTTATACAGTGATGTGGATACAGCGAATGTGGTCGGCGCGACGCCGCCACAGTGGCTACTGTTTAGTGGCTTGGTGAGAGTCGGTAGGCTAGCAAGCACTAGTCAGGGTCAATGGGGAGCCCGTAGAGGAAATGATACTCGAATGCTGAGAGTGCTCGCAAATGGATGGTGTTCGTGTAAGACGATGCAGGGCGGGGACGATGAAGGACCATTTTTGCGGCGTCGCCTTTTTTCCTCGGCCACCTTTAACTAGACAATTGAGCTAAAGGCCCACAGCCCAAGTGGTGGCACGAAGGGGGAGTCGCTGCAG
Source organism: Stratiolaelaps scimitus (assembly GCA_019614645.1). NCBI lineage: Eukaryota > Metazoa > Arthropoda > Arachnida > Mesostigmata > Laelapidae > Stratiolaelaps > Stratiolaelaps scimitus. The sequence continues at coordinate 1,067,313 of JABWDB010000011.1, read as the reverse complement.
TGCACGTTAGTCGGGCGGGATACCCGGAAAGATTGGTTGGGATAGCGTTCGAGAAAAACCTGAGGAGGTAGATCGTAGTTTCGGCTTAGCACTAGTAACCAACGAAAACGTTATACTTACCAGAATGGACTGTTTCCATTAACACAACCGCTATACATCAGGTGGTAGTAGATGGTGGAGGTGCCAGCTGGCGTCTGGTCTAACCATTTGTGACTCGATGTCTTACAGCGCACGATGGTGGTCAGATCATCTGGCCGGAGCTGCTGAGCCCAAACGGAACTTGCGTGATTTCATACAAGGATGTGTAGAGCGAAGGTAGTGGCTGTGTATTTCCCATGAGCAAGTTCGCCTAGTTAGTAAACACTATCTAAATACATATAGGCGTAATAGCGTCGAATACCTCCTAAAGACATCTTGGAAAGCTGGTGCGGAAATTCAAGCGGCACTCTCCATCTGCCATCCTCGCAGAGGCAGTCAGTTTATATTTCTCATCGTAGACAACACTGAGGAGTGGAGCCCCGATGGTGTAGTGGGTACATTCGCCTGCGTCTACCATGCAACCCGGAAGAGACACGTAGGTGATTACATGGGTTTCATTCCCACCATTGTACATTTGTATTCAAGCCGTAGTACGAAGCAGTGTGAAAACAATGCCGTGGACGTTAGATGTTTAAGGCTTGGAGTCGAAAAAAATAGAATTTGAGAAATTTAGATAACACTCAAGGGGAAATTTATCGCCGGCTCTCTATTCGTGACCATGAGCGTGCGTCACTCTCTAGCAAGTAGATATACGTGTGATCCAAATCTTTCTCCTGTGCTAATTGTAAATAGGCGCCCAAATTGATACAGACTAGCGAGCTCTCCACCAACTCTTTTGGCCCGAAGCTGAGATTATCATATTCTATGATCGTTGAATTGGTAGTTCAAGAGAAACGAGACGATAGTACCGGTATGCCAGGTCGAATAGGTAGATTTGGAAAATTGGATACGTAACCCAAGGATTGCCCAGATCCCCAGGCTCTCTCATTTCAGTAGCATATGCGGAGGCGTCCCCTTGACCCGAAGCTGTCAACGTTATTCCCGGTTTCAGTAAGAATTTCTGAAATTTCTTTTCTAAAATTGGCCACGGTGTCTCCAGACATTTTAAGCCCAGCATGAACGTGGCCCTTGAGAGAACCGCCCACCAGCCAAGCAGTCTCCCCTTTGATTAAAGTCTTTTGGCCAAGATCAAAGTATCTTTACCCGTACATTTGGTAACAATGTCAGCTTGAACTAAGTTTTGTTGCTAGTCCACGCGCGTCCATTATCCCCAACAAGTCCCATCGGCGTCCCGGCAAATATTTATTTTTCCCAGTATGAACGGCGTTCATCATTTCAATGACACATTCAGAAGTTGTTAGTCAGCATTAACGGGGCTATCCCTGTTCCCATGGACAAGTCGTTTTCATGCCCAATTAAAATACGAGCTTCAAGCTTCAGCTTGTGTCCAGATAGAAGCAGCCAACACTCCAGTACTCTATGCTGCCTTCCTATAAAATGACGAGACTTTTGGTAAATGGATCCAGGAAGATGTTTCCCTATTATACTTACTACTAAGCTCAATACACACACACACATGCACACACACACGCACACACAGAAACATCTACCTATACTCATTGCAAGGTAAGACACCAGCCAATTAATAGTTTTAGTAACAAACGTGTTTATTATTATCCTTATCATCACCACCGACGGGCGTCATTGTCGCCCTCCAGCGATGCCTCCTGAAGTTCATCCTTCATCTGCGCTTTTCGTCCTGTATTTGCGTTTTCATCTTGTTCTATTTAATTCCATCCATTTGGTTGACAATTGCCAAACCCTCATTCTTCTCTTATCATGTTCTCAATTACTGCACAATCACAGTCCTGGCAACAATAACATCAGAGAGATTGAGAAGATCAACCCCGTTTCACTTGCACCCGTTCGCTCTCATCACTTTCGAAATGACATTGCATCGCTAATAATTATAATACCAATAAGAATAATAGTAATAATAATAATGAAATTATTAATACTAATGAGTGTAATCATCGATCGTGTTCATCATTGTGATTTGTTGCCGTAACGCTGCGCCGAGATCATATCAATGGTCAGTGAGGTCCTGTATATCGCTTTCGACGACGGCCTTCCAACGGTCCCCGTCGACCTCCGACGAATCAGATCCGCGTCAGCCGAAGCGACCCCATCGCTAATTACATCGGGATCGTATGCGGACGATTTCACAATCATGTGCTTCTTGCGTTTTGTCATTTTGGTTGTCACCGCCGACATTTTGCAGTGGGTCGTTTGACCGATGTCCTTACCAACATCATGGGTCAAAACCCTACCGCTTCTGTCGCCACTGTTCCCGCGCAGAATTTCATACAGCCATTCGATGATACTACCTGCCTATCTTCGAAGTTGATCGTTTACTAATTAATACCATAGTCATTATCGTAATGATTTCTAGAAGTAGTGGTAGCAGTAGTAGTGATTCCTTGTTGTATTGTCCATGCATGCAAGAAGTACAAACCGCGGCGGCAGAAAACAGTCATCGTATCCTGTTTGTTACCAAATATCAGTGAACATCGCCCACTGATGTCCATGACATCCATCGCGTGATTAGTGACCGCTCGAGAGGAGGCCATGCCCATTCGCTAAATATCTCGGCGTGATCCGACCCCACTCGCTCGTGCGTCTACAATGCACTATCTCATAGGCAGGGTGGCCTTCCGATCCGATTGACGGTGCCGGCGTGATTCGAGTGCACGGACTGATCTCGTATGTTTCACATTACTACCACGTTCATCTGGTAGTATATATATATATATATAATTATTTGCATCCTCATTGACATCATTTATCGCAATAGTTTATGTGTTACTGCTATGGTACAAATGCTCAAGTTACTCAACTTGACTCCAGTGCGCTCAAGTTGTCTCGTTTGCCTATTTCAAGGGCAACTTCTCGAGTGCCGTACTTGTTGCTGTTGTTGTTGTTGTCATTCTTGTTACTATTGTTATTGTCGTCGTCGTCGTCGTCAATGGTGATTTAGAATCCTGCGTCTCTCCCTCTCCCTCTCTCTCACTCTCTTTCTATGCGCTCGTCCTGCTTGCTTCGTTTACTTTCGTGCACCTAAATTTATATACGTACATTCATGTATTTAGGCTGGGGTGTTCTCATCAATTTCGATGCAGATAGAGAGAGATAGAGAAGGGGAGAGAGACAGAAAGCAATTAGAGCCCGCGAACGAACCCGACCCTTCCCGGTCCACCTGTCCCACCCGTGTGAAGTAACATGTATAAGAAACAGCAGGATGAGCAAGGCAATCCCTTCAACAGTTACATTTCTCGTGTGAAGATCTCTATCTCTCAATCGCTCCCTCTCATCTCCGCACTGCGTTATGTCATCGCCTCACGTCAAACACCCAGTGTACACGTTTATGCCTTCAGCCGAGCAATTCAGTTGCTGCATGGGAGCCGATGGTGAGTGTGCAAATTGAACCTTTCTGCGAGATATGAACCTTTCTGCGAGATATCTATTGCGAAGTTGATGCGAATGCGAGCCGAGTTCAAGTCGGACAATGATGATTGATGGGCCATAAACCTTTGTCTGAGTAGCTCGTTGATGTATGCTCGGCGCCACGCACGAGCTGGAGTAGAAACATCGATTTGAACCAGACTTATTAACCTAATCATTGTGGACTAAAGCTAGCTGAAATAATGAATCTGTGAACAGCTTTTGGTATTCTCTATTGAGTTGAGGGCGTTTAAAAATAAAAGGTAGACTTTTTATTGATGTATTTATTAACAGAGCTTCAGTTTTACAATGCTCAAGTTTTCCGCGTATCGCCAGGTCGCCTGGGACAAATCGAACCTGCGGTCTTCCGCTTGCCACTACAGCCAGCGCCTTAGCTGCCCAAACCAACGCGCTGACAACGTCTCATGGTCATACATGATGGTGCAAGGTGGCGGTTGTACTCCAGCTCGTACATACCACCGATGGGTATTACAAAGCAACATGCAATGGTAATTAGACTAATATGATCGATTTTATATATAAGCTTGTTGAGCTAATACAAAGGCTAGAGGCAGACAATAGCTAACAAGGTGGAGAGGAAAAATTTTCAAAAAAAATCCGAAGTTGACGAGAAATCTAGGTATCAACGTCGGTCCCAATCAGCGGCGCCGTCAGATGCATTTGTGGAACTAGAAACACTCCCGCTCTCCCATGACCTTCACTCGTGCAATGGTTGAATGCCATCCTTAGCCGTTATAGATGGATACCGTTTTGTATGTTAGTATCGTCGACGAGTTTGACTGGTAGCTTTCGAAGATAGACACACGCTAGTATGTCCGTGTTCCGTATCCAGCGCATTTGAACGTTTGCGAATCATTGAGCTGGGCATGGACGAGTGATTAGTGAATGCATGTATTCTACATGTATATATGTATAAGGAGGCCTGGCGCCATCGTGGGTCTGGATGAGGTCTGCTGGAGTACGCAAGGCACTGGTCCTTCCTACCCACCATGAACGAATATATTGATTTATCCATTTTATTGTTCATATCATTATTACCATGATGAGAGACACGAGAAACGCCTCCAGTCGCGCCTTCAGTGTTTGCCGCTTCGACGTCGTATGCGTGGCTTAGTTCGTCTGGTCTAATGACGTCCATCCTTGGGAGGAGACGGCCGCTCCCATGCGGAACGATCTTTTCCACAGTCTGTTTTGCCATCCCGTCCCGTCCCGTCCCTGGAGCACATGTATAGGCTGCCTTGAACAGTACAACAATATTTTCTGTTGCCCAGCATCTGCGCCTCTGACAGGATTCCCAACTCGGACGAATACCTCTTTCTAATACCCTGATGATCTCCCTAAAGCTTCTATTCTCTTCTCCCACTAAACGCCAGTGTTCGAGTGTATACTTTTCACCAATTGTCCCAGAGCGTGAAGAAGCGCGCACGGTCTTTACTTGCAGATTTGCCAATCAAGAGTAATTCTTTTAAAGTTCCACACACTCTCCCGCTCTCATAGACATCCCGCATGTCCGCCAGCCCCCTTGATTCTAGATGAGCCCCGATATAGTCTGATACATTGACGGTACATCGCGGTCTTCTCTCTCTCTTCCGCAACCGCCACCTTCGACTCTTCAGCTCGGTCGTCTGCTGTTAGAGCGTACATTCCCGACCCATCATATTGTCACGGTCGTTGACTGGTGGCAGTGTTGCGGTGGGCTAACCAGTACAATTCGACGGCGCAATAACAAGCCTGTGTCGGACCCTATCGCCGTAGTCGATGCCAGCCAACTATCAAGCTCTGGGTGTATGATGCTGCTGCCGCTGCAAATCCTGGCCTACGGCCACCACTGCCATCGACTATCACCGATGAGCAGTGATGATGGCGATGTTGGTGATGCCCAGGTTGGCCAAACGCTGGTTCCCGCTACGCTCCGGCGTCCTGCTGCTCCTCCCGGCTACCGGCAACGTAGGAGAGGCCGAGTAGGACCACGTTCGTTTCCTGGCCGGCGTCTGTCCCCGCAGCGCGGCCGTCCTCGTCGGCCTGCAGGCTCCTTCGGCCGCGGCCCCAGGCAACTCTACGAGGACAGACAGCTACCCCTCTCCCCCTCTCTCTAGCTCGCTCGTGCTCGGGCCTTGGGACGTCCCAGGATGACGCCACGTCATCTTGGCGTCGTCGTAGCGGATATATCGGGGAAACAGGCAGGAAGGTACAGAGGAATAACGAAAAAGAAGTAGATAGACACATGGACAGGCAGATGAGGAGATAGAGAAGAGAGAGAGAGAATAAGAGGAGGTGAAGATCAAGGCACGTGAGAGGGAGACACAGAGAGATGCTAGGCCCGAGACCCCCACCGCCTCCAACTAGTCCCCACTTCTCCCCGCACACTGTCCAGGTAAGAGGAGAGCGACAACAGCAACCGCTACTGCTGTGATGAAATAGCAGTATCACTGATGACAGTAGGTTAGAGACAGACTCCATGCCCTGTTCGCTCCCTACATGGAGTGCCAACTTGCCCCCCCCCCCCCCCCCCGTCCTCCCCGCCAATGATGAACCAACGAGCCAAAGGACCAACAAGCCTGTAAGACAACGTTGCTGCCGTCTGTCCTGCCCAGCTCGCTGTTCAGCGCTATACCTTCGTTGCGGTTAGTGCGTGCTAGGTGCCCCTCGTAGTCCATCTTCGGCCCTCTTCTCCATTGTGGAACAGCTCGATCAGGCTCAATACACTCGGTTGTTCCCTCTCGACGATTCCTCCCTAATCCCCTCAGATACTTCCGTCCGATTGCTTCGTCCAATGGACTCTGTTTCGTCTGGGGGACGTCGCCGCCCCACTATGTCTGCTATGTCAATACATTCTACATATCTTGTCCTGCTCTGGCAGGTGCTCCGAGTCGTACGCCAATTGTTGCGATTGTTAATGCTGCTGCTATTGTTATTGCCGTCGTTACGCAATTGTTGTTTAGTTGAACGCTGCGAAGTGGTCCAGACCTACTTCGTCGACCTTCGTGAAATGCTGTTAGCCGGTCGACAACAGCGACCTCACTCGAGGATTCCTGCAGATGCCTTCGAACTTAAAGATTTACATGTTGTTTTTCGCCTAGATTTAGCACGCGATCATTAGTTTAGATTTCGTCCTTCCTGAGCACGTCCCATGAACAATATCTTCTTTCCATTTGCCGTATTTCAATTTCTTGTCAGCGCGGACTGCGTTTTCGGTTCGCGTTGCGGGACGTCCCCCCCCCAACCTGCCTTTACCATAGATGAAATCATGATAACTCTAGCTAGTTAATAATAACAATTGATAGTTGTCGATAGCGCCGATGGTCAGCCGTACACTATCCGAGCGGATCCTAGTGCGGTTCCGCCAACCTTCAAAAACGTCTCTCAGTTCAGGTTGATGATTGATGGCGGACCTCGCCACCATCGAACGCCCCGTTGTACCAGCCCCTCTACCAGCGACCCCTCTCCCTACCGCCTCGCTTCCTGCATGAGACCGTGTAGAAAACCCCGGGTGAGATGAGACGTGAGTGCGGATGTCGTCACTGGGTTCAGCAGAGGCAGTAATAGTAGTTTCTGCTGCTGCTGCTATTGTTGTCGTTGATGCTGTTCATGCTATCGCTGCGTGGTTTTCCCCCGTTGTTGGCGGTGCTTTGCGTTTGTTTCCCGCTGTCTTTCATTGTATATATAAAATATACTTATACATGCGGCGACAATCAATGGCGATTCCATGAACGTCCCTAGGATTACGCCCACTACAAATTACGGCGACTACGGTTTACTAAACATCGGTGAGGTGCCTGCGTCCGGCGCCAGGTGGATCGGGCGTGAAGTGTGCTACCTTCGTCGGCAGCACGTCGTCATACGGCGAGATATTCTGTATGTTGTTGAGGTTGTTGTGAAGCACACAGGCTCCACCTCCGCCAACCATGGCATGACCGGCGACGCCATGGGCCATTGGTCCCATACCGCCGAGGCCATGGGCGAGTCCACCCATGGGTCCCCCCATGGGCCCTCCCATGCCGAGTCCCATCGCCATAGAGTAGCGGCGCGAGGCGATCGACAGCGATCGTTCCATATTGGCCATGCTCAGGTCCAGATCATGCTCCATCTTCGATGGCCGGTTCTTCCTGGAAATGGGCCAACGAGAGAACACAGAAAACCAGCCGCGCAGGAAAGCGTTTAATTGACAAGTTACTATTGGTATAGATAGTCGAATTCATCACGAGCGACTAAATTCATCAGTGACATCTGTACAAACAGTTGTGTGTGTGTGTGTTTGTGTTTGTGTCTGGAGTGACACCTAATGACCACCAGTATGGTGAGCTGTATAGTCAAAGGTCGGCACCGTGATTGAAGACAATGGGATGCTCGTAGTTGACACGACAAACGTGCCAAGAGCGTCAACTCTTGGTAGTTCGCTAGCATTCTTAATTCTAACTAAATTAATCAATGATCCGTGTCTCACGTCGTCATGATACGGTAAGCCAACGTTTGTTATATTAACGTTTGTCGATGAGAATTGGACATCTTTCGCATCACCAACGGCCTCTCGCCTCGGCTGTCTTGACTGCCTTGACTGCAACAGCGCAGATCGCGGCCCATACAGGAACACACCTCAGTTTGCGGACGCTCAGCTGCAGCAGGAGGTTCCTTTTGAGGTGGATGATCTGTGTGCGAACGCGACCAGCTGTGCGAAGCAGTCTTCAACTAAGCTGCTAATGTATTTGCTCTTTCCTGCGATTCGTTCGCCTATGCCACTGAATTTTAGAACGTTAAGGGCACCTTACCCGTCTCACGGTATACGCATTAGCCACGCAGGGAAACCTCCTTCTGCGAGACATCCATAGATGAATTAAAGCCAAAGGCTCTCCTGCCATTGGCCGGCGGAAAACGCAGTAGAATCGAGCATGCGACATCAGTGGAAGACACCGTGCAACTCCAATGTTCACACAGCCTCTTCTCGAAAAGAACCCGTAAGAAGATTGAATCGTGGCCTAGTCGGCCGGTTGGCCTGGGGATACGCCGGGCTTCCTTCTATTGCGTATAGCTATAGGCCGTCACGAATCTGTGCTTGTTGCATTAACGGGCAGTTAGCACAGCTCACCGTTTATCGACAACGTGTCCAAATACGTAGCAAATAATGCGAGACTGCTCATATCCTATAATAATAATCCTATAGGCGTATTGAACGCTGCCCGAGACCAATGTGTTAGCTCTGCGATGGGTAGGAGTCGCCCTAAAAAGCGCCAATGAGCAGCGAATACATATATATGTATATTATATATGGATTTCAAGGCGAGTAGCAGGTTCACGCGACTCGAGCTTCATATACACAGTAGAACGTTGAATACGAGACGAATGGCACTTATTCAATATACCCTCCCCTCTTCGCCTTATCGTGTGGCCACCTCTCTCTCTCTCTCTCTCTTGGTATATTCACGTGCCCGACTCCTGCACCGAGCCGATGTGTTTAACCACTCCATCTGGCCGGCAGCTTTCGTTTTCCGATGCTTACTATTGATCCGCGCTGCATCCGTGTCGCTCCAACCCGTGGACGCGTCCCAACGAATGCCTCATCGTTCAGGGAGAAAAGGGCGCCGCCGCTTTCCAGATATTGGCGGAGCGTGCAGCAGTTTCGACGCAGCGAACTGCTTCGCTTCGAAGCAGTGAACTGCAATTCTACAGGCGAACGTCTTCTAAGGTTTCGTGTACCGCTCTGCATGCACGCCCGCGTATGCGGGCGCGCTCTCCACGTTCATCAGTTTGTGTGTACGTACGTGGGCTGGCTTGGCTGCCCGGGTGGGCGACCAGGCCTGTTGGGTCGCAGGCCGATCATTCGCTGGGCGTGGCCCAGGGGCTCCATTGCGTCGTTGATGACGCTGACTACTCAAGCATTAAACCTCGCGATCTCTCTCTCTCTCTCTCTCTCGCTCTCCTACCCCTGTCCCCCTTCCGGGTTCTGCTGAATCTCGACGAGGTAACGTTGGCCAGAATATCGACGGAAATGATGAAAGCGTAGAAAACGCACAGCCACAGCGTTTCATCTCGCGGACGAGACGAACACATATACCACCTTATAGCGGTGGAGAGTGAAGAGGTCCATTGAGGATGAGCAGCAGAGAGAAGGCGCTCGTTCGTTGCGGCGATAGGCTAGTAGTGCCTGCTGGTAGCGGGGTGGATTTGCATCCATGATTTGAATACTTTGATGCTGCTTTGAGGGCTGCCTCGCCGTTTCGCCCGAGGGAGGCGGCTGGAAGGACGGAAGAAGCAACGTTCGCTGAAAGAGGCCAAGGAGAGGCGGGCGCCAGGTGGTCGGTGCAGGCCTCTCGAGAAGAGGGCAACTATATCTGTTTGCGGGGGGGGGACGGCAAGCGGCTGCTATTAAAACTTCTATCCGATAGATGCAAAAATAAACAGAGGAAAAGACAGAAGGAAAAAAATCAGAGTCGAGTGGATGAGCCTCTCAGATCCGTGAACGAGGGGAAGGGTGCACCGAAATCCTATCTTTTGCCTATGGTTCTCGCCAAACAGCGGAGCCAACCAGCGCAAAGCGAGGAAATGTTTTGGCCTTCTGCGCAATGAAAAGAAGAAGGATTTCTCCGGGCAGTTGACGGAGGAAGGGAAAGTGGGACAGGTGAGAGACGAAAATGAGAAAAACGAGGATCAAGGAATCAGATGGTGAAAAATAAAGGCTGGACGCCCAGTGTGATTGGAGGCGATGGGCTGCGTAAGGGAAGCACGCCTACAGAGAAGTTTAACTAGCAGCGATAACGAAATTAAGCGATTACGAAAGGTGCGCGAATGAACTACGTCGCCGTAAAGAAACCTCAGAAATGCGCGACAAGCCCGACCAAAGTCGTACTTAATCCGATTTTCGTTCTATAGAGCAGATGTTCGACTTCCTTGACGATGTCGACGAGGAACGGTCCTGACAGACGATATACTCGACTAAAAGATTTGCATGCGAATCATCTGAAGCACGTCAAGACGAAGCAGACCAGCTTCTGTTAAGGTAACTGTTAGGTAGTACTATGCATCTGTCAACGTCACCTTTACTATATTTTGAGCGGTCGTGTCTAGCAGGAACTTTTTTAGAGGGGATCTAGTTGAGGCCGGAACTGGGAAATCAGTCAGTGGATGCCAAGCAAGCAAATGTGAGAGGAATACGCGGGTGTCTCCTGATTACGAGACATATTCAAGATCGTTTCTTTCTCACGACTGCTATGAATGCTACCACGACTGAATAAAAGACTCCCGCTTAAAACGACCTTACCGCGCTGTTGTCCAGCGTAACGAACGAATTATCCTGAGGGAGCTCAAATCCTAGTTCAACGCCAACTACTAAGCGATCACGTTCATCGTATCGTCTATCCAGCATAATATATGATCCATATCGTTCCTCTTCGAGCTTGGCCTCACGAGCTTGTCGTGTGATGTTGTATGAAGGAACATTTAAGGACTATTTTGGATCACTGTGTTTTGCAATGGGCGGAGTGGGTAAAAAGCGACGCAAACCCATCAATTGCAGCTAGTAATCCCGATCGAGAATCTTTCCCCTTTAAATCGCAGGTAGAACTGCGACCTCACGACAACTGCAATTTCTCAGCCCCTTTCACTGTTACCCACATAAGTGTTTGCGCTTTCTAGGGTGAATCGCTGGGTGACAATCTGTCTCGAGTTTGTTCGTTATTTTGCGGTACGTTAAATCGACCAAGCACAATGGCGAAAGTCGGAATTATTTCAAATTGTTATTCGTGTATGTCCCTTGATTGCCGGCGCTCGCTTGAGGAATCGAAAATTAACATATTGGACCACGATGGCGGGGACTATGTCACCTACTTCCTTATCCTACTCGTTACAGGTCGACTGCTGGGCAGACGGAATGCGACGGTAGCCGGCAGGGTGGGCCATATCAAACGCAATCAGATCCGGTCGAGTTTGTGAATTAGTTACAACGCTACGCGGCCTGGTATGCATTCACCTGCAACGGTAGGCATTGTTTTCCCATACATCGGGACGGCGGGATTTCGGCGGCCGGTTCTGCTGGCGGCGGGGGCGGTCGGCCGGAAACAATGGACACCGCCGCAGCGGAGTCGTTTGCAAGATGGGGATGCTGGGTACGCGGTGCGTGTACGCATATTGTGAATTAGTTGCGGGATCATCGTCGGCTAGCTTCTGCTCTGAAGCTACAACAAGTAGGATTGGGAACCTGCTCTGCGTGACTTGCATATAGATCAGGAATCAAGTCTTTCTGAGGTTTTTTCTGGACATCATTTGTTGTCCTTCTATTTGCTGTTCTTGTTCACATGTGTTGGTCCCCACCGTCTGTGAGTATCACCGCATGGCAACACCCGCCATTCGTGCTGCGGGATTTTTGCGTTTTGCATGTGTGTTTGTTCTTTTGAAGATTGTACCTGTCATATACAGCGGGCCCAAACGTGCTTGAGGATAAAAGAAAGTGTATTTCTCGAATAGATAATTATTACAACTAATTACCACAAGCACTTTAAAGAGGGGCCGGATAATTATTGAAGGCTAGAGAAGAAATACAATTAAAAAAAAAACATTGTTTTTTTCTCAAGTAGCAGCAAGTATTAAAAATAGCAAAATCTAAAAAAGGCAGAGCTATACAATTATTAAATCCCAAATACTTTCATATGGTACTGGAAGTGAGTCCTGAGACTTATTCTATTATAGCAGAATTATGAACCCCTGTACTTAATTGTACTTAATGAGGGGCTTCCCACAAAAACTGATGAACTCGGTCGACTGGCCTTCCTATCGCATAAATTGCAACAATTCTACTATTGTATATGTGGTACTTGAATTTGTGTCATATTCAAGTCGAGGAAGAGTCATGCGACAACGCGTGCAACGGCTGACTATTGGTTGTCCACCATATCAATGATCACAGTGTAAGAGCTTGTATGTGACAACGTCATCGCGCTTCTCAATAATGCGTGATTCAATTGGGCTTTGAATTCTATTCAAATTGATTTGAAAGAAACATTAACCAATAGCCTAGTGCAATATGCCCCTTTGTTCGTTTTCTCTTCTGCAATAGTCAATGAAAAGTAGTTCTCTCGAAAGAGCGAATGCCCCAGCGTTGAGCTGCGTCAAGGCGATGCTCGCACACATCGTTTCCCACCCGAACTTCACACTCATATGAGTAAACACCGGGTAGATCTGGTGCACAGCTGTATTTTCTCTATCGCGCACGTCCGCTAGATACGTACACTGAGATGCTTCGTTGACGCCTTACCGCCATAGCATTAGACGCGGCCTACCTACCTGTTCAGGACAACAACACCCTGCAGGGTTTTCTCAGCCGCTGTCTAGCGCTTTCATTTCCTCGCCGTTTTCTCTACCCCTTCAAAGATATGCTGACAGATGACGCGTCACGCCATCGCACTTACACGCACTCAGCATGCATGAGTATGATACGTACAGATACGATCCCACGAGACTTAAGGCTGACGCCCGGCTCAAGGCCACCCCTTCGCGAAGGCCACCCGTTCGCGATCCGAGGCCGCCCTCCCTCCCCCGGTTAATACTCACTTGACGCAGGTGAGCGAGATGAGAACAACAAGTGCCAGCATGCCGCCGGCTGCTCCACAGCCAGCGAGCAGAGGGAGACGGCATTTGTCTTCGTCCGACGAATCTTCCCCGCTACAGTTCGGCACCCCGTCGCATTGGAGCGTTCGATCTATACAGTAGTTCTTCGTTAGCGAGGTGTTGCAAGTTCCGCTTTCGGTGTTCACGCAGTATTGACTCTGTGGAAAAGGAAAGAAAAGGAAATGGCGGTAGGTGGCGGTGTGGAAGCAGGTGGATGTCACAGCGAGAAGACACTAACTAACGTCATTGCGTCGCATGTGTACACGCATACACGGATACACACACAAGCACAACTCGGGTCGGATAATCACGCCTCGAATAGACTTATGCTAGCACGAACGAGCAGGCAGACAGCCAAAAGCTCAGCGGTGTTCGATTAATTCGTGCAGTTGTTTGCTCGGACGGCGACAGTGAGTCGCCGGCGGGTGTTCATCGATTCGGCTGATCGAATCTGCTCAGTGATACTATTGTAGCAATGTTCATCAAGGTGTGTCGGCGCATTCAGCGGGTGAACGTGTCGACGGTGTCGCTGCTGAGGCGGAGAGATATTCTAGGGTTGCAGTTCGCACCCAAAGTATCAGGACGGCCAATCAAGGCCTGCTGCTGCTGTTGTTATGTCTAAACCAACGCGAGCTTATCTAGCCAACATAGTCTACGATGACACGAACACTATGATATATATATATATATATATATATATATATATACATACATACGATTCTATCGAATACGCTCAGTTATAATTCGCCCGTGACTCTATTATTGGAGCTAAACTTGTACAACCCTGGCGTTCGCGAAACGGACGCCAATTCGTTCAGTTGGCCCGAGCAGGAAAAACAATCAACAAAACAGGAAGAAAGTGAGCAACGTTTAGCTGAGAACAAACCCGCCCATCACCTTTCATCAGGGAGGCGTAGGGTGAGCCTTCGTCTTCACCCGGTGCCCTGAATTATAGCGGACCTTCATGCATTCACACCACTACAATTACCGCGAACGTTAACAGATATCTAACAGGGTTGCTTTTTTTTTTGAGATATCCCCCTCTTCTCTCCCTCTCTCTATATATATTTGCCGAGACGAGCCGCAGCCGGCTTTCCGGCTGGGGCGGACGAAGGCACGACTAGATAGAAAAGGAAATGGTAGAGACCTGGGAGATTTACGCCCGGTGATACGGCTCGAATGAGACTGCTAGTGTTCGCGTCGGAGTTCCATTGGTGTTCATTTGCATGGGAACCACAGACTCGGTAAGTAATCACGTCTATGGTATAATAGCGCGGATACGAACGTGGTGCACGAACGGGGCCGTTTTCATGTTTTCGTTCGTTTTTGTACGGAAGCCGCGGTAAAAGACGATAACGGCACAGGCGGTGGTGATATCATATTCTCACGGACATCCTTAGGCGAGGATGACGAGCGATCTCATGAGGAGTTCATCTCCAGATCCTCTCGCGTCAACGGAGCTCAACTCCATGCTGGGGCAAGTCGGCCCTGCAAGCTAGATAACCGGTACGCCTTTCGCTTGTCGCTCCTCCGCAGCTCCTCGCGCGGCGTCCAAGAAGAGAAACTTGATACAAAAACAGCGCTCAGCTTTTGCGCTCGGACGGCTGATTCTTACGGGCTTGCTTTGCCGGACGGACTCGCTTCCGACTTCGTCTCGATTCTGACGTTCCGATAACGACAACGAAAAGAAGTTTTCCTGAGCCATCGTGGCCCGCACTTCAGTCCGGGTCTACTCGCTGCCGCCTTCTGCTTCCAAGGCCCCTCCCCCCGAATCCGTATGAACCCCCTAGCTGTTGACGTGCGCTTGGGCGCCGAGTCTGTGAAGGGTTGATGTTTCTGCTGCTGCTGTCGTTGTTGTTACGGCTGCTGCTACTTTCCGCCGTTGCAGTCGAGGCCCGCGAGGTGGCTATTGCAGCCACTAGGCAACAACATTTAGCCTCTGATAAACGTTCAGTGGAAAGCGCCATACGTACACCACCACTCGAATCCACACAGGTCACATGTACTGCACTGGCCGCAACTGACTGACAATAGACATACACACCTTAATGTGTCTGTGACGCCGGCTCTGTCTGACATCTCAGTCTTCGCTGCCGGCCAGTGTTCCTTCGAGTCGTCTCTACGCGCCGGAGCCACTTCCCACATCTTTTTCTGCTCGTCACAAAAGTCCTCTGCCGTGAAGTTGTCCCCGTGCGGCTGGCAAAGGAGCGCGCTTTGAGACAAAGAGATGAAGAGAGAGAGAGAGAGAAAGAGAGTTCTAGCTGGCTTTCATGACAGCGGGGACGTCTCCCGAAATTCCCTTCACCGGCTTCCAACAGTCGACCAGTTCTGGCTGTCTAGCGTTTGGGTCTCGAGCTTCGGAAAGCCGTTTGCGCCCTTTGCGGGAGCCGGCTGGATACGCCACCCGCAAAGGCAAGCCCTTTCCCGGCCAGTATCTCCGTTAGCCGGTGTTCCGCTAGCGGGCCCGCGGGTAAGCGGTGGCAGCTCGTGGCGTAAAGCCGGTGGCAGTGACCGCGGACGTCGGGGGCCTTCCTCCGACAACGTTGAAACTTTTCAGACGCTGGTTTTTCTTTGCTCACTCTCCACCGAAGTTAGTCATCTCTTTCCGCGGGCGTTCCCTCGACGCCCCATAGTTGCATCTCATGCGTCCGTTGCGTCCGAGAAAGAATTGCAAGAAAGCAGCTCGTAGCTTTCAGCCGGTCCTCCACCATTTGTCCGCAGTTGGGTTCCCTCGACCCTGCGCACGCGTGGGCGTACGGGAGATATGCCTGCACCGAGACAGACATCCTAGACACACCCTCGTTCGCCTCGAAATAGAAAAAGTTTCACTGGGCGGGCAGCGCTCAAAACTTGGCAGGTTCCCTACCCCGACTAAAGGTTCGTTAACGGTCGGTGACACGGATACGCACATATACATATATAGAAAGAGAGAGACAGGGGGAGAGAAGGTTGTTGTATGATTAACGGCTTTAAAACGAAAATCTGCAAAGACGCTAGCAATATAGCGACGGCGACAGCGAAGGTAACAGCGGCAGAGTCAGCCACCGCACAAATGCCAAAGCGGATAAGAAGTAGGAACAAAAAGTGAATTACGAGCTAATTGGCTAAAGAGCTAGTTTTTAATAGGTTTTAGTGGACGTTTGCTCTGGGGACGAGTCTTTGGGGGATGTTTACTTTAAACGTGACTAAGTCGGCTCGCGAAGGAAACCCGTAAATGTAACAGTTGCCGATAACAGGTTCGGTGGTAGCTCGTCAACGACCGTGGTCTGCGTTGGAAATCAACAGAAGAAGATAGGCGTAGTATCACCTCTGCCTATGAATATGTATCGGGGCAACAAACCTTTCCACAGGTGAACTGTTCACATTGGTCGGCAAACGTGACCGCTGTCCAGACGAGCTTGAAGCCAATGATCTCGCCCTCGTGCCGTTGCGGCGAGGCCACCGTTGTCCGTAGCCGGACCACGACGCGGTTCCGGCGCGACAGTTGAGTCTTCTCCTCCGTATTTTTATAGTACTTCAAGTCACCACAATACCGCTTCAGCGGCACCGGATTGACGTCGATATTCGAATAGCCATCGTAGATCACCAGTTCTGCCTCGCCACAGTTCGCGATGCTCCCTGCAATTCGTCGACAAGACGACACAATGACGATGTGAGCAAGGCAAGAGAGGACAGTCGACAAACACTAGATAGATGATAAAGAAGAAAATGAAGAAAATTTCCTCCTCTGAAAAAAAAAGATAGGTGATAGAGGAACACGGGAGGTAATCTACGTATGTGAGCAATAATATAACACGGGAGGCATAGGTGCGCATAGGTTCAATGTCCACAGTTGCCCACTGGGCGAATCGAAGTCTTAATGAAGTAACGCAGAAAGCAGTGGCACCGTGGATGTCAAATGTTTGGGGCTGTTAGGAGTCAGCCCGGAGAATTTATTTTTCCAGTACTGCACGAACAAAAAAAACAACTCGGCCACCACTAGGCTTATGGAAGGACATTTCGAGACGACCTACAAGGAGATTACACTTGAGTGAAGATGTCATATAGATGTATTCCAGGGTATAATTATCTGCAGTATTCCCTTTCGGGAATAGCGTCGGATTTGCTTTTCGATACGATATCTAGCCATCCCCAGCACATCAGAGCAGGTAGACGAACACACGGATGGGTTCACTGTGTGTCCAAGCTCGATTTCCGAACGATCCCCACTTGGTTGTCATCTGTCCACCGCATCTAATCCCTATTGCGTGGACAACTCGATCCTAGGTTTTTGGGACTGACTCTCAGCCAACATTTAACGTCCACGGTACTGCTCGATCCTGGCCCGCTGTCACCTCTTCCGTCATGTATACATTGTTGATTTGATCCTAATTTGGCATCAGCTGAAAATGGCATTATGTACATGCGTGTGCAGCAGAAACAAGCCTATAACGTTCAGTGTCGTACACAAACGCACGCTTCAATGTAAACTACACACGTTCATTTCGAGCGCTGCTGGACGAAAAGCCCACGAATGAGCATCGCTGACAGGGACAAAAACCTGCTATTTTGTGACCGCAACCGCCACAGCAGTAACATTGACAGCAGCAGCAGCAGTATCAAGCTTTAAGTCTACAACACACAGAGTGAATGATTCCTTTGCGACTTCTCTCGTTCGAAAGCTCTTCCTCGTCCCGTCTCCTCTATTTCTCCCACCGACGGCCGATTGACGAATCTCAGCTTTGGCTTACGTTGGAAGCGGTCCAGTCGGTCGAGTGCGTCCACACCTATTCTACGCACCGGAGGACCCGTATCTACGTTCGGCCTTTCCGAAAACACACACACGCAAGCGTACACACATCCATCGTACTCGCCACAGAGATCCGCGTAGTTGACAGGATCATAGATGTGATAGCGTTGCTTTTGTATCGATTTGCGATAACCGGCAATATATATATGTATTGGCGGATCGCCGATATCAATAGTAGCGGACGGTGGTTGTGGTTGCTGACAGCGGGGACACCGGCGGCAGAGTCTTGTTCATGACACCCGAAGCGGACTCGAGGGTTGCGGGCTCACTGGCCGCCCCCTGTAAACATCCGTAGGTGGGCTGGTTTCTTCTTCACGATGCGGTGGTTTGTTGCTTGCTCGCTTGGCTAGTTAGGTTATCGAATTATGATACTTTGATGCCGCTAGACTGTCGTAGTTACCACGGGCGACGTTGTATCGATAACCGGATCTAGTCAGTGGCGGCTCGTGTCTTGTTGTCGTCGAGGTGTACATGACACAGGACAATATTGTCGACAATTGTTTGCTCTTGCTAGGAGCAGTTGGACGACGATGAGCTCTTATCGAATTGTAGCTGCAGTGTGAGCTAATCACTGAGAAACTCATAGAAAAACTCTCATCTGGCGATCGAACCTCGAGCTTCGTGGTCGGTTGTGAATCTGGCGGTAAAACCCACCCCGCCGTCGTGACGGTCAACCAGTGGCCCAGACATTATTTGTATACTTCCCGAGCGCATGTCACACAACGTATCCATCCAATGCCAAAATCGCATAAACAGCGGCCTACTGCGAACCCTCTAGCAAATCTGCAAAAAATATACATCCACTTATTGAGTTATCGAGACATTGATCGTTTTCCGTAGACCAGCCCCGTTGCG
The DNA here is from genome assembly GCA_019614645.1 of Stratiolaelaps scimitus. NCBI lineage: Eukaryota > Metazoa > Arthropoda > Arachnida > Mesostigmata > Laelapidae > Stratiolaelaps > Stratiolaelaps scimitus. The sequence continues at coordinate 1,048,514 of JABWDB010000011.1, read as the reverse complement.
CTCCGGCAACCTTCTGCAGCATACGTTCATCAATGAGTTGAATGAGACACCGGCTAACTCGCTCAAACACCAGCCACTAGTTTTTTTTACGCCACTTTCCCGTGTGCTAACCAGAACGGAAACCCTCACTGCCCTGCATTTCACCAGTTTCCGTACCGGTCGCTTCAGTGACAAACCAGAAATAACGTCGCCGAGAAATGGCGCTACCACAATATCGGCAAAACTCAAGCGACAACTCTCGCCCAGCTCGAGTTCGCTCCATCTCGAGAGCAGTAGCGAAACCTCGCAATGTTCGCAATGGGAGCCTGCGTGCGGTAGCCTTCGTCGTTCGAGGCACAAAAGCGAGACGGTGCAAGACGTAGGCCGAGGCGTCAACATGTAGCAAGAGCCAGCTGCTCCACATACTCGATGCAGGGATGATAACTGTGGTGGCGCTAGCTGATACCCGCATCGTTCCGTTCCTAGCCCCCGGGGGTCGGGGGGGGGGGGGCAACTTTCGTCTGCCAAGACACATCTACCGGCATGTGAGGGGGAATTGCAGCCGCTGGAAGCGGGGGGTTGCTAAGGCGTATTTCCTCGGTTGTCGGTGCCGCCTTCTCTGTCGTCGAGACGAAGCAGTGTGTCGTTCGCAGCTGTTCCTTTATCCTCTGTGGGCCTGTCATAGGCGTTGGTTGACTTTCTTTACACCCCCCCTACCTCTCGCAGTGCACCCCTTCTTATGGCGACATAGAAGGAATAAAGACGAGGTGGACCCCCACAACGGAGTAGACGTTTCCACCATCTTCAGTATCTTCATTTTTTGCATCGGCGAACGTCCCCGCCCGGCAAGTAGGTGTGCGTCTTTATCGTTTTCACGTTGTCCTCACACTTTCTTCAAGTGTCCGGGATGTCACTCACTTGGCAGTGCTGAGCAGGCGGTTTGGCTAAGCGTCTCCTGTCCTAAGCTCTTGCGCTGCTGGCCCGCTCCGGCGAACTGGACCAGAAGGCTCTTTTACTCGCACAAAGTCGCCTGTCTACCTAGGGCATCGAGGCGGTATCTCGAAAGGTTGGTAGTGTCCTATCCGCCCCCAAGTGCTATCATGCGCTGACAGCTTTGTAGTAGCAGTAGTAGTAGCTAAAAGCGTCGTTTTTTTGAGCACCGCAGCCCGTAACAGCTAACGAAAACATCCCATAGTAATGAATTACTGTTCAAATACTGGGATATGACAGGAGTGAGGGTCGGGGCAGGAGATAGGACTTTGACGATACTTCGGAATTGGGTGGCTCGATTCTCCTTTACTCGTCTTTGGGGTTCAGTCGAGTCTCACCCTCAACCGGCTCGCCTTTTGGAAATCAGGACTGGCGCCTTTGTTCGCTGCTTTGGAACAATGGGACGGTCCTTTTGAACTCGGGCATCGCGTTGGTCCACCGCGGTATGGGTAATGCCGCCTTGTCATTTTCATGACACCATGAACAACCACCGGCGAAATCAAGCGAGTCAATGAAAGAAAAAGCCGTCATGGCGAGCCCCATTTGCGAACCCCTTTGTCGCAATCTGTATACGTGGCATATTATTAATGCAGTTAAGCCTGGGGGTGTCACTCGCCACCGTTTCGGTCCTGTCATTATAATAGCCCTCGGCCAGAGGGCCGAACTGAGGGGCGTAACTACCAGAACAAATACACTGTTCAAATTTAACGCGATCGTCCGCATTTGCTCCGAATCTAAAGCAGGATGTAGTGCCAAGGGACTGCAGATCTCACAAATCCGTAATCGCACAAATTCGACGTGCAATGTACGCACAATCTATTGCGTTGGTTGAATATGCTTCACAAATGGCTGGCTGAAAGGCCACTACCTAGAGTATTAAATAAAAATTTAAATTGAGCATTTCTCCAAAGGTCTAACCGATTTCTTTTCCCGCTTCTGGTGTGACGCTGCCAGCATTCCTGGGTAGGATATATATATATATATATATATATGTCAATCGTAACAAAACTGTTCATCTAAAACCCAAATGGGCAAACTAGAAACCGAGGTAAATATACTGAGGAAACCGAACTCATTGTCCCACTGAACGAGGTTGCAGGCGATAATTGATTTGGTGTGCCAGGATAGTCTTCCCAAGTTGATTCGTTCGTGGACTGGGGACACATGATATGGTGTGCTGATCAACAACCCGCTCGCAACTCTAGCTAATGATCGACGGGGATGTCTTCCTTGTCCATCTGCCGGCCTTGCTCGTTTGCGCCGAAATAAGCTCCTAAAGGAAGACCGTGTTTTTGCTCTTGCAGCATCCGCGAAACTAACAACTCTCCTATCCGCCTATTGAAAATTGATCAAAGGCAGCTGCTCAGCTTCACGCACCTTTCAGCTGCAGTTCGAGTACTCGCAGATATATGTGCTTGTCATAGTCGACGCGAATGAGCCAAGCACAGTCGACGTCCTTAGGGAAGGAGTGTGGATAATAAGGCGATGTGAGAATGCCTCCGACGCCGCTCAAAGTGCCCCCGCAACCCGTTACGTTGGATGATGGCGGAGGTGGTACGGAACTCTCGTCAGTGAACTCGTAATGCCCGAAGAACCCTGAAATAGAAAAAAAATTGAAAAAAATCAGAAGGATCAGAGTGTAATAGGCAGAGGGTAATAGAGAGGTACATGCCGAGAACTGTGCACACGGCTGGGCTACGCCAACGGTGAACTTAATGGAAGAGCAAAGATTTCATTACCTACAGCAGGGGAGACAGAGACAATCAACTCAGCCCTAAAGCCAAAGGAGGACCCATCCGTTGTTGACATCCTTCTGGCCTGTGAGGGATCGGCAATCTCTAATGACTGTGAACGTCCCCTTCAACAGTGTCCTGACATCTGCACCAGGCCATTACACGATTTGTCCTCCCCATAGTGCAGATCATATACGGTGCTTGATCACATCAATCACCCGCAGCCGCAAAAGACCTTTGAGCCAAATGTATTTGCCGCGTTACTAACGCCACGTGCCGCCCCTGAGCTTTAGATCGTATTGACTAGAGATGTTTGCTTAGGGACTCCTGCCTGCAGAGACGATGAGGGCCCCCGTACAAGTGACTTGGCTCCGAGACTCTGCTGGTCCGGTTACCCGCAGGCCAGTCTACGAGACCCGTGCAGACGGGTATATTTTAATACGTCCTGGGACATCTTGTAATTCTTAATAATAAGGAAATAGTTCAAGTCAGGCTATTGTTCGCCCGGAGTCGGCCTTCGCGAATGGCCCTCCTTTCGAAGTGGTTTCGAATGCGATGGCCTTCACGTCATTGAAATATTTGGCCCCAGCTTCGCATTGAATTATACCCTCGATTTTCATTGTAGTTTTCTGCCGAGTAGAAGAAATGCGCTAAGCTCATTCTATCGAATCGTCTCATACCGTCACGGGACCGTTCAGTATAGGTAGATGTTTGACTTTGGATTGAAAGACGACCTCTATACCGATGGATACCCTATATTGCTTGGGTACATAACACATTTCGGAGATTCATCATCTATTACAACAAAATGCATTTCTATAGATTCGTTCAAACTGAACATAAGCAATAGCTTGAGATATGACCAGCGAATGCTTGGATTCACTCGAGTTGGCCCAAGTTTCATACAGTCCAGCTCAGAGAGCAGTTCCGAAGGCATCAGTATCGTCATAGCGTTCATGATGACGCGAATAGACAGAAGGCTTCTATCGAATTAGAGTCACTAGCTAGCTCTGGGGTATTTATATGTTAAGGCAATGTCTGTAGGCGGCAACCATTTTGAATATGTTTCAAGTCAAGAGATTCAAGCCACAAACGCCCGTATGACTAAGTCGGGCGATGGGGTTAGCCAAAATTGGCTGGTACCCACCGAAATGATGCGAGCATCTCTATTTTAAAATGGTAACGAACCAACGAACTGCTCAAGAGCTGTCGAGGGTCATCTGTTCTAGTGTCATTCCGAGATCCCGAAATGTTAGGATCAAGTCACGCCGAGGCAGCTGACACCTGCGCCGGCCTTCGTACTCGAAGGAAATACCGACACGGGAAGCTGTAGTTAGCTACGCGTCGTAATCGCAACGTGCGATCGTTGAGTAGCTTTTGGAGCTTCCCTTCGAGAACACAGCTACAGATGGGTTCCCCATTCCAAGAAATTGATGGAAGGTGGCGCTAGGAGCTCGAAACTGTGATAATCACAGATTGGCTCATCGACGAATCCTATGTAGCAAATCAAGGCAAGGCATTATAGATGCCATCAGATTGAGACGCGAATGGTTCTTCTCCATTATATAATATAGCATTTCTCTTCAGCGGTAGTTGCGGCTATTTTTCACGGGTTGCGAGGCACCATCATTATCGTGCTCGTGTGTCCCACCTAATTAAATCCAGTTCGGTCATTGATGCCATCATTTCCCGCTGGAACGATGTGTTCAAACCTTTCGTCATCCGGAGTGATCAGCTCCGCCCGCTCTTCCCCCCTGATCAGATATCTTGGGTCTTTCAGAAGTGAGTCGATCCGACCCGGACCAACGCCCGCTTGTTGGACCCTCGTTCTCAGTAGAAGTAGCCCTAAACTGTGGCGTTGCCTAAACAACGACCGTGAATCCCTACCGCCAAGCACTAGCGGACCCTGGGCCCTGCAGTGGTTAAGCCGCATCGCCGCGAACAAGACAAGGGGGCAGACACCCGGGGCGGTCACCAGAATTATGCTCGCTGTTGTACGACGACGTGTAGAACCGCACGTCGTTGTAGGCGACGTAACAGAACGAATGTCTAGCGAACAGCATAATGTTCATTTAATGGCCCAGTAGAAGATACGACGTGGTATAGGCAATGAATGTCTAGGTGGTTCCGAGGCCTAGCACATAGAGGAACAGCTGAGAGTCAGCTAAAAAACAGCAGCAGTGTACGCAATGAAGATCGAAGACCGACTGCGACCTAATACTTCACTTGTGGAAAACGGTGGGGGGGGGGGTCTGCGTTGAATGACAGCGGTCAACGACCACTTCGAGAACGGGGGCTCAGGGGGTTGAGTTGGTGGGGTACCATTGAACGGATAGATAGATAAGCACGATGCAGAGATCAAATAGACGCAGCCGAATTGCGAGAAGTCGCTGAACAAGGGGAAGGGGGAGATGAGTAGGGGCATCGAGGAGGTATAAGACTTATATTATATATAAGATGTGTGCCTGCTATGATGATACTTGACTACTCGAGCGCCCTTCTCACGACTCGGAACCTAGGAAGCCAATGTAGCTTGGGCTTGATACTTATCCTGGCGCAATAGGCAATACAGTTAGAATATGGTTGGGCATTCCGTTTCATGAACAAACAAAAAATGACATTACAAAAAACTATTACAAACTAGAAACATCACAAAAAGAAACACATTCACACGGGGTTATTGCGGAACCCTATGCGATGTCTGTATTAGGTATTTGACTCGCATGAGACGTAATGCGCAAAAGTCTCCACTGCGTGGGACGTCTGCGAAAGATATATTGTTCATATTCGCCAACCGTCATATGCCTGCAACGTGCTACGTCGACCACTAGTGCCTATAGACAGCTAACTATATTAGCTCACTAAGAGCGGCGAGTAGCCATTTCCCTCTTACCTTTAGCGGACCGGGCGTGATTAGCCTTGAAGATTATCTCCATGCGTGGCTTCATCGTGAGCAGCGGTATGGGGACGTACGTGCCACAAAAGCGCCCCACCAACTGCTTGACATTCGCTACGCTGATTGTGGAGATGTCGACGAAGTCGTTCAGGCACCCTTTCTGGAAGGGTTCTTCCAGCTCGAACTCGTAGAACGTGATACGCAGAGTCTCCGATTCTTGGCCTAAAGACAGAGAAAGCGTAAGAAAGAGAGAGAGAGAGGGGAACAGTGAGAGAACGCGAGAGAGAGAGAGAGGACACGATCCAAGGTACCGAAGTGGGACAAACTGACAGGCGGCCCGGGGGTACATAGACAGACTATTACTAGCAGGTGTCGCGCCTCCACCAGCGCCGCCACCCATTAGGCACACCTGTACAGACCAATGTAGCACACGGAGCCAGCACAGGGTTCACGTAATGAAAATAAATTCAACTAACAATAATAATTCTAACAAATTTCATTTCAAATGTGCCCTCCAAGCATCCACTGAATTGTTGTACCATGGGATTTCGTTGGTGGCTGAAGCTGCCCATTTCATTGATCACCTTGGTAGTTTTTTCTTTCTCTCTCCCTCTAAAGTGATTCAAGGTTTATCAGAACGTGGAGCGAGTTGCCACAGCATAAAGTACCCCATGCATTTCTGTCTGGAGAAGATCTATCGTCACTGCCGAGAGGAAGGAATTCATTCATTCCGCCGACCGGAGGCAGGACAACGAATACACACGAGGCATCATCAACCGCCCTCGGACGAACTCGCTCCCCTCAAACGAGGTGTTTGTCTTTTGTCAAAATTTGCGTACGTATCTACAACGGGTGCAGCCGGTCTTTGACCCAGAAAGAAAATGCTGCTGGTTGCGCCTGCTGTTAATTTGGTTCGTACACAAGCCTCGAGACGACGCGAATATCACACACACGTAAAAATCATATTTCACTCTTGATACAATTCTGATGGGAGTCATCTGGCAGCGGAGCACTTTGTTCAGTAAGTTGTTTTTTTCTGTTGTTGTTATTGAAAAGACTTGCTTTGCATTTGTTGTATATTCAGCTGAATTGAACATAATTTCGTGTTTCAATAAATCGTGTGATTATCGTTGTGAGCATAACACCATACGTTCGCAATAATCAGTAGACGAACAATTTTTGAGCGCCCATTTGCTCAACCCATCATACCATGCTACTGTGGCCATTGAATAGACCCGATTCGGTCTCAAGGTTCGGTGCACAGTTAGATTCAGCGATGATTACCGTTTCAGCTACTATATACAACATAGATTATTAGAGAAACATTTGAAAACTTTAAACCTTATTGATTCACGAGCAGACCGAACCGGCCAAATGTGTCGGGTCACTGGAGACCCTCATGTGTCAGTGTCCGATAATATCGCACTGTGTCCCGGTAGCCGCGGTTGGCGACGGTTATAATAACTGCTGCTAGTGATAGTATTATGCTGAGCCGTACGAGGAAAATGGAAGCACGGACGAATGCGCAGGCGGGTGATCGAGTAAATGGAGTTGTCGAGTAAAAATTGATGAACCTTTTGACAGTTCCCCGTACAATTGATCGACGATAGACGGCCGATGAAAGGTGAAAGAGCTGGGCCGCAACATTCCCGCTAGCGAATGTGTCCACTGAGCAACAGATGTGATACTATGGTGTGTTACTATTGGAACAAAGCTCAATATATTATGATGACAAATCGCCACATTTCAACCCTGGGACTGCCTAACCTGAGTCACGTCTTATGATCGCTGGCGTATAAGCGGCATCAGTACCCTCTCCGTTGAACTATGAGCTCTTATCTGCGTGTTCAGTCAAGCACACAGGGGTAGTTTGAATTTGAAACAAATCGAGTTAGTGGAGTAACAACGAGGCGCCGGAATCGCTGTTCGGCTGGCACCGGTCTATTAAGACAAGAAAATAAAAAAGTTAATATATATATATATATATATATAGTGTCATGTACAGTCACACATATATGAAATAGAATAAATTAATATAAAATAAGCAAATAGCACACGAATTTACCCACCCGGATACACACACACACAGATAGACACCACACAATGCTTAGTTCGAATGAATTGAAGCGCGACAACGCGATAACTTGTTGATAACATTTTGTGTAGAAAACTCGTTAGCTTATATCGCCTAACCCGACTATGGCTTCCGTCGCCGTTAGTGACGTCTCGGCGATTTCATCAGTGGGCAAACAACGCTATACCGTCGCCTCATGCCAACGACGGCAGCTATGGCAAATATGTGTTGGTACTATAAATATCTCTAGTGACGCACCTCTCTCTTCCTGTCTTTCGCAATTTGCTAAGTCGGTTCTGTGGCTTTGTTTCAGGTGGTTGGCGGAAGACGCGACGGCGATACAGGCGTGGTGGTCGTTTCCATGAAACGCCTATTGCACGGGGCGCGTACGAGATATACTCGATATGTGAATTCAGTTAAGTTTACTAAGGGGGGTGCGTTGTTGGCATTCACTAGCTTCTGGGATGGGAACATTTCCTATTGGGACGGTGTGTGTCCTGTAGTATAGTTTGGGATTCGGGACGAGGGGTAGTGAAGCGCGCCAGGCTGAACTGTGTGTGTCTTCTCTAAACTGTTGCCATCGTCTGCCACGTATGTACAAACGTTCGCGGATTTAGCCGAAACGTCTGGCGGCGGCTCCGCAGCACACGTTAGTGACGCTTATGTGAGACTACTTTTAGGCCTTTCTGGCCTCCAGAAACTAAAGCCGGGCCAGTCTACTTCAGTCTGCTAGCAACCGACGCCACATATCATATCTAAGCAGGGCAGCCTCGTGAGACGCTTATCTCAATATCTCTCTCGCTCGCTTACCATAGAACAACAACCCAAACTATTGTTCGTGCCAATAACAGAATATTTTTCGTTGCTCGACGGGCGAAAGTCCCTCTCTCCCCCAGATTCCTTCGTATGCTTCAACGTATTCGCCATCCTCCACTGATTTCGCCGCTATCAGCCCAACAGAGCTTATACAGCTCTGTTGTTCTCGGATCGTCTAGTGGTACAGGCCGGCGCCGCCGTCGCTAAAATGTCAATCCAGGAACCAGCCGTGGAGTTCTAGTTCCTCTCTCGCCCTCTCGGAGTCTAGTGCTAGCACTAGTTATTTGTTGAATCATGTAGATGTTCTCTTTTACCGTATGCGTATGTTTGATACGTGCTGAGAACGGCCGTGCTCAGCCAGCTGCGAGCACCTGTCGGGCCACAGCCGCCACCCGTGTTCCTCGGGTGCTGCGAGCCACATACTCACGCAGGTAAGACCTGCCTGGACGGGGCTCGGCACCACCGTCGCCGTGTCCGTAGGAGCCACTGTAGGAAACCCGAGGGTGCTCTGGATCAAGCAATGGCTGGAGAGTTCTCTGGTACTGCGACTGCTGTTGCGGAGGTAATTAGTCGCTGTTTCGTCTGCTGGCTTTCGTCGGATGCAACAACGCACGACACACAGCACACACACACAGTGGTGCATGGAGCGCTAGGGGCGAGCAGCTGCGACTCGGAGGAGTAACGTCGTTGTTGTGGAGACTAGCAAGGGTCGACCAGGCGAATGATGTCGTGCAGAGGTGCTCAGGGAGTCCTTTGGCCGAGTGGGAGTGCCGGCGGGAGTTTTGAGTTTGGAGACCTCTCGTTTCCTTCGACATGCCCCAAGGACTTACTCGGTTGGCTGAGACCGCGAGTGCTTACCTCCCCTCGGGGCACTCGTTGCCGAGCTGTCGTCAACCACTGTTCTTACTTGCACGGTTCAGCTGCCGTTGTTCGTAACTATTATAGGCCCCTCCTCCCCCGCCCCCCACCGCTGCCTCTGGTTCCAGGCAAGGATTCGATGGGCATGGCTGCGTTTTGACGCTGAAGGTTTGATAACTTACAACCAGCCTCTAGTCCATAGGGGGACCTCGAGGAAGGAACATCCTTGTCTAGAAAGACAACAACAAGCAAGCAAGCAGGCAATATCTGAGGCCCGACGCCTCATCCCTGAGAGAACGCTTCCCACCCGATAGTGCAGGGTTTTGCGAAAGAAATCTGAAGTCGATGTACTTATGTAGCATCATGACCCGAGTTAATTGGCACAAGCGGCTAAAGCGAAGTTTCGATTGCTTGTTCGATGACGTCAGGGAATATGTTGTGGTTATCTTAGTTTTTTTGTGGATTGACGGAAGCTAATGAAGTCTAGGTCACGGGTGCAAAGTTGGCGCTCTCTGGTTCGAAACTTTGAGCAAGTCGTAACGGCAACTCTCGGAACCGAGCGGCGGTAGAGGCGCCTCAGCACGCGTGCTGACCCCCACATACGCACATAGTGTCACAAACAGAGTTCATATTAATGTATTTAACCTCGTGTAGCGGACGATAGACAATATCATCAAACAGAAGGATTTGTCTCTATTTTGTGTCATTTCGCAGGCAATACATTTTTGAGGCACGCCTTGGTCATCCCGGCGCCGCGTTTCTATTCCAGTGTCAAGTTGCTGCTTCCAATCAATTGTCCACTGCCCACTTTGTCTCCTGTTCGGGAGGACATCCCGAGCAAACTCTGTTGATCTTGCTTACTATGAGCTGATCTTCGCATGGACTCCGTCTGCATTGACATCCTACACAGGAGCTGCTAAAGGTTAGTGGCAGTGGAACAGATGACCAACCTCACATGGCTTCCATTAGACAAAAGTCGATCCAATGACCCTCAATGTCCTATGATATAACGTGCTGTTTTTCAAGCGATGTTTCCTTCGTAATTACCACATGTCGAGTCTTCCGAAACACGCAAGGTAACGTGTGTTACAAATCTCAGTACCATGCGCATATCGACTTTGCTATGGTGGTATGTAATGACTTCTGTAATTGATATACTTGGATTTGTGAGGGGCGGGGAACGCTGACATTTTGGTCGATTTGAGTACAACTGTTTGAGATAGTGCTCGCAACAGTTACTAGCTCATATCTTGTCTATGGGAAACAATCCGGCTCCTAACGGGTTAGAACGGCGAAACTGACACATCCTTTCATCGATGTAACAACAGCTAGCAGACGCCCATCATGTTGGCAGTTTTTTGTTCTCTGGCACCGCTCGGAGGAGGAATCTAATAGTGTTCGGTGAAGAACTTCAGTCCTACGATGATTCGCTTAGCTGCAGTGGCCGGCGGTTGATCTTAGCTGATTTAAACGTCGCTCTAACGCAGCCGCATAAGCATCTGTTTAGACATCGCTCTCCTGTCGACAACAGCTGTAGGACGCCTACGCGAGAACGCCTACTTCCGTCCTGCCTACTTAAAATATTTCATGTTCGTCAATTGCTGCTCAACTCGTTACGTTCCGTCGTCCCGTCCATCGTTGTCCCATTCCACTATCTCTCTTGTCTGCAAGGGTTCCTCAACTGTCCTTCACGGGAACCGATATCAGGACCAAGGCAAATGGAACCTTTGTTGTATACAGACACATGTCATAGGAGGAGGACACGATCATGAGCCGCTCCCGGTAGCGAGAACGACCACGCTAGCTGATTCGCTGTCACGGCCAGACGCTGTCCATGGCATGTGTAGCTGCGTGCCCGCCTGTGTCCGGTTCGGCGTCGGCTGTACTGTAGACCACCAGCGAAGCCTCCCGACGCACCCGATGTAGCGAGGTCCCCGGAACCGCTTACAAACCGCTCTACCGCGACCGTCGCTCGCACGCGTGCCTGCAGCATACGTGAATTGCTACCGCAGAAGCAGCCATGGAAGCACATCCGGCGCAGACGATACGAAGTCGATGCGAAGGCGGTGCTAGATGAGGCTATCGTCGCGAAATCCCCCGGGGGAGCACCCACAACGCACACATCGGTTTGTCAGTTGAGAAAGTTTGTTCAGCATTGACCTGCCGATGATCTGCAGGCCGGTGGGATGAGACGGTGTGGGATGCATTTGATGCCTCGGAGAGCGACGCACCGACTACAACTACGGTCGCAACATACAGCGATGATGTATGGCTTTGAAGGTGATTAATAATGGCGTTGTAATCGTCCAGACGCCGTCGTTCTTCGCCCTGCGTGGGGATCTTGGACTTTGGTCGCTGGCGGGTGTCGATGAGCGTGGGAGTTCCTTCACATTCTCGAAGGTTAACCGTAGCTGACTCTGAGCCGTTAATCTGACCCGTCTCTGAGCGAAATACTTTGTGGCACCGAATGGCATGAAAGTACGGTGGTAGCAGGTTGCATATTCCACCGCGTTAATATCTTGGAGAATACACGAAATTATTTCTGGATTTATTTGATTTAGCAAGTGGCGTTCCGTGGTCACTTCTGAGAGCGAACCCAGAGGGCTGACGAAGGTGGTGGCATCATGAATTTTTGCCTTTGAGGGTTTCATATAGAGAGTTGGATAAGCCCGCAGATCGGGACAACTAGTATTAATGTGGTCATAGAATTTGAGACGTGTTTCGTGGGAGTAGTTGCTTCGATTGAGCCTCTGTCGAAATGTCAGCCAGACACACCTGGGGGTGAACTCAGTTGAGCATCAACCCATCGCAATTTGCCTGACAGATCGATAAATCGATTGGATTCCGAAATGTTTTGAAAAATACGTTCGGTTGTTGAAAAATACGTCTACGCTCAACAGGAGCGCCTTTTTTTTGGAAGATAAAGATAAATGGATCCAAAAGCAAGCTCTGGGGAACACCGGTCGTAACTATACGCTTAGTGAGCACTGCATTACGATCAAGTGTACTTAAATAACGATTTCTTAGATAGGACTTGAGCCAAGCTCACGTGACCAGAGGAAACTCCTAATAGGAAATTATATCGAGAAATACATCGTAAGAGATAGTGTTAAATCCTTTAGCGGCATCAACCACGGCTACACGGGAAGCATTCCACCATCACAAAAACTGCTTATGTAGTTGTAGATGTCATAAAAAGCAAGATCGCAGGCAAATATTGCGACAATATTTTCTTTAATACAAGATGATCATTTGGGAAATCAATGGAGACCAAACGGAAAGAGGAAGACTGAAGAGATAAGTTAAATCGGTGCGCAAAAGGACGGGCCAGCTCATGCAGAGACTGCTGTAGAATCGCAGATTGAACCTCAATTATGAGCCTCAATGAAGTCAATGATCCAGAGAAATCCGATTTCAAGGACATGACGAAAGGAAGCACTAGTTCCTCTGTAGTAGAAGGTATATTGAATGGTAGATACAGAGGGCGTTGATGAAAGGATTCGTGGCAGGTGCGATTGAAGCTCCTCGATCTGTGATACCGTTGAAGATTCGACTTTAACAAGAATGAAGTAAACAACTCAGCTTCTACTCTACCACCCTTCAATCGTATTTTGAAGGGTGGCACCGTTCGATTAAAGGGTGCCACTCAGTACCACTCCACGGTCTCGGCGGACAAGTGCTCGTAGGGCGGCCACAGACATATGGCATAACGCCATAACGACTTCGTATCAGAGTTGTCAGAGTTTGCGCTGGCCTACGCAAGGCTGCACACAGCTCTTACAGTAGACACTAATCTATTCTACTTATGCGCCAGCCCTCACGCGCGCTCCAATTTAGCTGAAAATGCCGTTGCAGACAAAAATGACACAGCACCGGGAGTTATTCATTAATCTGCGGGGCAGCGCCATTGTTGCAGAATGAAACGACCGCTTTCTGAGGAGACACTCGTCGGAACACATGTCCAAACAACAAAATGAATGAGCTGAAACCCGCCGTCGGTTCGAATCCCTTTGGACGTTCTTATTATTCCGTCTTGCTGGGTCGTTATCTCTGCAATGATGCTACCATTTTATGGGACAACGTATAGAAATGCTCACGTCGGTATGGGCTTCCAGCTGTGCAGCAGGAAGCAAATTATAATTAATAGTGAAGGCAAGTAAGACGAGGCTCGAATCTAGCGTGTCCGTACCCAATCAGGCGATCGACTAACCTTTTGGCTCACTTTATGAGGTGAGCGATTTTCTGTCGCAGATGGCCAAAAAGGCCTTAAATGGTTTTTAGTGCTCATAAAACTTCGACGTATTTCCACCAGGGGGATTTAGAAAGTTGAGGTCAACGTTTTCTAGAGCGCGCACGCCTGTGTGACGGCCTTCCCGGCAATGGTTGGTAACGTATCTTGAAGGACTCACCCTGTCGTCTACGCATTTTTGTACCCTTTACAGATAAGGCGGAAAACCACTATGTGCCAGCGCTACCTACCGCAGGTGTGCTGTGTTCGTCTTTCAGGTGATTTCTTCCTGCTGCGACGCCTGGTCTCCTTTCACCGTATGCGGTAGTATTGGCAATAATATGTGACCACACATCACTTTCTAGGCAGATGTAGCCGTGTTGTCGATATTATACGAGTGCCGTATAGCAAAGCAGAGACAGCACCCCCTCGAAGGTTCATACGTGTCTATATTATGGCAGTACGCGGGTTCGAATTCTCGAAAGACCCTTTCACCAAAGGGTGTTTGGCTTACGGACTGACTGGCATCGACTGCGTTCCTGGAGAATCCACGGAGTGCCCTAGCAAAAGGACCTTCAATTCCCCCTTAACAGCAAACTAAATATATTGTGTCCGACTGCTTTTTCTCCAGTACAACGGGGTGCAGCGTACAACGGGTCATTCCAGCAATATGAGCGGCCTCCACGTCGTTGCTTGTGCCGTCGTTCTGCGATGATGGTGCCGCTTAGCCGACATGTCCAATTCCGACGGCATAGAGGCTCTGAGCCACAGAAGAGTAGCTAATCCGCTGTGCTGCCAACGGTTGGATACGGGTGCAAATGGTAAGATCAACTGCGAGGCGACAGCATCGGCAACGCCATTTGCGGAATTGTTCCGTTAGCTTTAGCAACACAAAACCTCTGGCTGGAGGTTGTGGGAGGACAAATTTGTTTCCCAAAGGATACTCCTCCTCTTGCGGTCGACAAGTGATGGTAGGGTGCTTGTAGCCAATCCGGTGGCATAATGTTGTCCACTGGGAAGCGTCGTTCTCAGCTGAACAGGTCGTAACACACTGAAATGTGTGGTCGACCGTGCGTTCGCATATTGCAGTGTATGGGAGTGGGACGCAAGGGGAGGGACAGACCTTGCGGATACGTAGCAAACACAAGATCGATGCGTGTTTGTTTGTTTTTAGAAGATCCACCATCTACCTCTATGGGGACGCAGAGGTTAATTGAACACAATGAGCACTTGACGGGAGTAGCAGTCATCCGTTCCTCACGACACCTTTGTTCCAGTACCGATCTCGGTCCCCTTTACACGGAAACATCATCAGGCGCACTGTGCAGAGATCGTCCAGAGGCCAACAACAATTCTGCTCAACGCAGACAGCGAAATAACGCCAGATATACAGGTGGCCATGCGGGAGTGACATGAATCTCATTCAATACTAGCAGTAGTCACATGTGTCCTCGTGTTGCTGTGTTTTGTTTACACATCATTTAGTTCTAATCATTAGCAGGTTTCGTGTTCAGGGTGTGATCTGTGAATGCAATGCATTTTGTCCATCATCATTTTACCTTTGAAAGTGTAGTAACATTCCATGTTTTCCGGATAATTGTTTGGATATCCGGGAGAGCTGAAGTTGCCCTGCTTGCTGGCCGTGCTATCGAACTCCATCAAGCACGAGGGCGGGCCAGCTGAAACGAGACAGAGAACAAAAAACAATGACGGAGTAATTAGCGAATGCTGAGGGAAACAAGCCACTGTTGCGTGTCGACGAGTTGACGTAGCCCCGCCTGTTCATGCGTATGCGTCATACATCGGTTACCGTTGTGTGTAAACCGTACGGTAAGTGGAAAGCTGGACAGGAGCGACAAAGGAAATATGTGGAATAGTACAGGGTAATATAGAAACGATTGCGAGGGGGGACGGCTGTGGACAAGCCAAAATCGATTTATAGAAGGGCTGCAAACGTACGTTTGCAGTTCGTAAGAATAGACTTCCTTTTGGGAGAGTGGAAGAACAGTTGCAAGGGTTGGTTACCGCTTAGACAAATGCTACGTTAAAGATCAGCCTGGTATTAACTGTGAACCTAATTTTTGACACAGAGTGTAGACTCATATCTTACACCACTGCGTGGCTATATTGGACTCGACGCCCCATGCCCGATGAAATTCTGCATATGATGATATTCGGATGTGCTAGTTAGATATATATATGCTAGTTTGTAAATGTGGATATGCATATATGTGGGGATTAATGCGAAAGAGAGCTGAGGTGTCCGCCCATGTCTGCAATGCAACTCTTTAAGCGAATCACGGTTGGACCCTTTCGCTAGATGCCTCGGTCATCGAAACTCATTGTAAACAGAAAATATCCAGCATAACTAATATGCTATGTAAGAGCCACGTCGTGGACGTCGATACGAATTACTTGCGCTTAGAAGATAAAAAGCGAATATGATGTTCTGTGAAATATCAAAAACTAAACGAACTATGTGCTGTTACATTGCATTGATCTCTCACTGATTTCGCGCAGTGCTGCACAATAGGTAATAGCTCGATCGTGCTTTGTTTGCGTAGGAGGGTTTAATCTTGAAAAAAATGACCCTATGATGAGGAGTCGTTCCGCATGATGATCTGCTCATATGCAACGAATATCGCAGCCATCATTTCTGTCTGCATCATCGTACCCTGTATCGCCTAGCCATCTAGAGGCTATTGAGTCATTCGGGTAAAAGGCGATGTCGATTAGATTGGAAGTTCAGGCGAATTTGAGCTTAAAGGAAGTGGACCCCAACGGCCCGTCCTCAATCCCCTGAAGCCGTCCCGTCTCCCATTTTAGCGTAGCCGGGTAGCCGGATTCGCGATTCCGATATTCACGCCGGAGGCCGAAGTGCCACTATGTCTGCGCGCATTGGAAGCACGGAAGAAAAGAGATCGAGCGATTAAGATCAATATTTTACGAGCCTCGCTCAATGGGCGAGGCGGCGTGAACACCAAATTATTCTCGATCTCAGGTAGGGTAGCGAGCCGGCTTCGAGGGGGGGCGACCCTCGACTAAGGACCTTGTGGGTGGTCTTAGTTTGCGGGACTATGCCGGCGAACTGCTCCGCTGTGGGTGCATCTTTGATGGAAATCTTCGACCTTGGCGTTTTGTCATGCATCGAGCAATTTTCAAAGTACCCAACACACTTTAGACCAATGAATAACATGCTATACACATATGTACAATATACAGGTAGACGGGAAGGCACGAAGATCGCATAAGGTATACAAGTTCAGCTGCATGATGCGCCGCTCTAACTAGACGCAGAATACAGTAGTGTCATTTTTCCTTCACTGTAGTTGTGATGAGGGAAATTTTAGAGAAATTTCGGAATTTTTAGAAAAATTGCCCGAATTTTGGAAAATGCAATATTTTTTGGGAAATAAATTAGTTGATAACCGATCGCCAATAGTCGCCTCCAATTGAAACTAATAAGCTAATATTGCTTCATGATGCGGGGCAGTTGACGTCGAACGGCGAACGGGCTTCTGTGAAAGCCATAGGCAACGCTGAGTGCGATTCGTTTTCTGAGGTGGAGATCCTGAAATAACTGGACGTACGCCAGACTGGATCAAGATATTCATTCAACAACATAGAATCGCACGTGACGATAATATGCCTATGGCGTTATTGATGTGCCTCCAGCTGTACTATCGAAATATTGTTGCGCCTATGGTTCTACCGCGCGGTTCGTCGTGAGCTGAAACATGGCGTTTCACTCCACGTAACGGAGAGGTTACCATTTGATTCGAAGGAGTCGGGGGTGGGGGAGGGGTGCTATCATAAACAGACAGATGATGACAGGGACTAACGGCGACACAGAAAAAGCAGATCGACGCCGCGTCATACAAGTTGAAAAGGTTGATTAGCACTTTCCACAGGCGGCTCGTCGTGCGGGGACCCAACGGAGCCAAGTGAGCCTCAGTGATGACCTACGCCATTCATCCTTGGATTACTCATTTGTTGACACAATATCAATGCTATTCGAACGTGGCATCCGAACCGAATTCTCTATATATGCTTCAGCTTCTCTAAGCCCGTGCATGCATTATTCGAACATTTGATATATCAAATTAATGGGTCCGTTCGGAATCCGTGTAAGACATGGCAAGATATAATGGTCTGCAGAAGCTCTTTTTTGCCGACCTCTCCAACGCGAGGCACATCCACCACCAGTTATCACAGCTCATGTCTGTATAGTTACTATGTGTCGTGAATTTGTCTGTGTATCGCTGGCCTGACCAGATCTAATCAGAGTCGCCATTGACGACGACGACGTAAGGCGTCCTGGACTTATTACCCTGCAGGGAGCAGTTAACACAGGATGGTCAGGACAGCGGGGGAGGCGTAGCGGTCGAGAATCGTCAGATATTGGGGCGTAGGTGGAATACAAGTCCGAAGCCATGATCATTACGGTCGCTATCGGTGCAAAGTGTATACGGAGCCGATTGAACAAACTGGCGTCAGATTGACCATAGAAAGAGAACGCGTACAGCCGACAGTACTAAATAGAGACCGTCCCCTGTATCATACCTCTGCTGATATACGAGAGAGAGAGAGAGAGAGAGAGATAGATCAAGTGTTATAACAGTGTTATGTTATAACAGTGACCATACGGTTCTTAACGGACACATGATCGTTGTGTGAGGCTTCGTTCAACAAACTCCACTACACAACCAATAGAGGGCGCGTCTACTGTTTTCGCTAGGGATAATTCACCTACGCTAAAGTAAAATAATCGAAGAGAACGAAGGTCAGTAAATAGCGTGTGTGAACGTGCGTAGAAAATAATTCAGCAGAATATATTATTGTATTGCTATATTAATATATTCGTCGTATATCTTTCTCAAGCATCATAACGTATAGCTGGTCAATGTCAATAGTAGTTGTTAGTACTCGTTCAAGCCTCTGAAGAAGATCCAGAGGATCGCCATGTGGTCACCATTTCATACCATGCACTCCAGCGTGCGTGTCGTTGGCGTGTGGGTTCAGGAGCACAATGATAACAAGCGGTGTGAGGACCTGCCGGCAGAAGAATTGCCTCAGGATGCTTCTCGTGCTGGCCGTCGCTCGTGCGGGTCGCCGGCCTGATTTTCGGCTGATTACTGCTGCTGCTGTTGCTGCTGCTACTGCCGTTGCTGCCGGCAGACGACAATTTGCACGGCCTGCCGATTGGGGTTGCCATCGCAGGCTGCCTGTGCGCAGCCAAGGGGCTCGAGTGCCCATGAGGATGAAGGATGTCCAGGACCTATCTCAACTGAAACGAAATGCAGCACATTATTAGCATGATTTCTAGAATGATCATCTACGAGAATAGTAAGCATTGTACAACTGCAGTTGCGTTGTCAGTAAACTGTCAATTTTAATGAGTTATTATTGTGCTATAATTATTCTCATTCTTGGCAAACAACAGTAACAACAGCTGGATGGATAAGGACAATTAATCCGAGTTACTTCCCAAATGTAGATGTATACGCTTATAGACTTGGACGAATACACAGGGCAACCCAAAAACAAGAGAAATACATATGCTAATATTTTGCAACTTGCGTTACGCGCAATTATCGAGCTTTTTCGCCGTGCTCGACGACACGAGATAGACAAGAATTGAACAGACAAAAAATCAGCTCTGTTAAACGTGTGCTGGCCGGTGGAAAAGGGTCCTTGTGAATTCGAACACTCAGACGAGTCAACACCTGTACCTTGACAATAGGTGTGATTAGCCCCAGCTGATTTAATCATAGTGAAGTCGATAATTGCATAGCGGGAGAGTGACGACAATGACGCCTCCCTGAAACGTCTACCGTGCAATTTTACTACGGACGCGTGTAACTATAAAACGATATGGCTCCTCGTGAAGCGCACGCTGCGAGCGTCGGGTTTAGCTCCGTTTAACTTCGCCGAAAAGGCGGAGAGTAGCGAACGTGCGAAGGCCTTTAATTATACTGAGAGAGTCGACTGCCCCGTACAATGCTCTCATGGTAAGCGGTAATCTTCCTTCGGCACACGCATAAACTATGGTATCTACGGTTCGACTCTGGCTGTAGTAAGCAGCTGGAGGCCGCAGGTTCGAGTCGTCCCAGACGAACCTGCTAACGACATCTGGGACAACCTACTAAGCATTGTAAACGCTGTCTTCCTCCCCGGCCGAATACGCACTGATTCAAATAACACCGTTTTCGATTCATTGATCCATTTCATCGTTCAAATTCAGGTGCACTCATGGGACTGCAGGTATTACAATGCTTGAGTTCTCAGATAGTGAAATATTGATTTTCATACAACTTTCTATTGGTAACAACCAACCGAAATGGAGTAGTACCTTGACCCATGTGACTTCCTGGCATTGTTTTTGTGTTTGTTTTTTTTTTGCATAAGTTGCACTCGCAATCGTATTTATCTAGCGATCGTGTAATGACTTGGAGACAGCTTGGAGAGTAGACCCGGGGGAACTTGATGCGATGATGAGCTTGGAAAAATGTCCGCTTACGATTTTCCTGTTGGGTCCTTTTATAGGTACCCCTCGCGCCTATAAACCGCACCCAACCACGTTCCCTCACCGCAGCTCGTTACGAGCCGTTTGGGTTTATACCCATGCAGTGCCTTCGTATCCTGCCAGTGACTGCTGCTCTATGAACAGCTCCCTTTTACCTACTCGCGTTTCGGGGTAAAGTACATTCTACGTGTATCTAGGTGGACGTTCATCGTTACGTACAGTCTACGGTTACGCGTCCTGTGCGGCCGCGTGCCCGCGGACTGCTGTCTCATGATCGCTCCCGAAAGTAATTGTTGAGTGTTACAAGTGAGCCGCTTCCCTGTGGCTGGCCATTTTGTGTCCGCGCGTAACACGCAGATTGCGGGCTCCTGGTTCAATATAATTCTAGCTGCCCTCCATCGCCTTCCCCTGTGCGTGAGTTATCACGCACAACCGCCGACAGCCCCGACATGAGCTGGACACTCCTTTCGGAGCGTTTCGTTATTGCTACTACAAGGGTTCATCGTCTGACGAAACAGGCAACAGTCCTCGGACAGGTTTCGCATCGGCAGTAGTACACGTCGTGGCCGTCCATATACGGACGGCCATTCCACCATTCGTGCTCTTCATCTTCTCCCGATCAGGATGTATAATCAAGGGCGGGGCTAGCGGACGAGCTCTCCGGCCGTACTTTGCCGAGCGCAACCGCAGAGGAAAAGTCGTTGAAGCAGGAAGAAAATTCCCGTTCGATGGTTGGGTTTCTCGATCCCCGCCCGCCCGTTGACAGCTTCTCAGCGACAATGGGTCGCTTAGCACGCGAACAACAGCACGGGAGGAGTGGCCCGTGGAATCTGTTACTCACATGGATCGAGGGCTGTTATCTTCATCCCGTTTTACTCTGGGGAAGATTGCCGAAGGTTATGAACGGCAAGGAATTGCTGGGTTTCGCTCGGGCCCTCGTTAGTCGATGGAGCTCATAGTGATAGCGGCTATCGGTTGGTACCGGGAGACGAACAGTTCTAGGTGCAGATGCGCACATCGAAACGAAATTGACAATTGAAAATGGAAATGAGCTGGGAAAGAAAAAACTGATTAGATTCACGAGGCTAAATCTAATATCACAGTGACCGCATGCTGATCAAGGCTGCAGCACTTCGGCACTCCTACTGTAATTATAAGTTCGTCTAACTAGTTATTATTATTAGGTGTAATCGTGGATACGTTGACGTTACGCAGTTCGTCGGAAACTTCTAGGGGCAGTGTTCCTTTGTTTTCGATGATTATCCTCCTCCAACAAGCCATCATCATATATGTCTATGGGAACCCAAATGCTATAATTTGTTTTAAACCCTCCAGATGGGAAAGGCGCACACCTCTCGACATGTGTCGATGCATGATGCACAGTTGCTCCCATATTTCCTCGACGCTTTCCGAGTCGTTCCCAGCACGCTCATAGACGGCTCCATTTGTGCGGCCCTCATTCTGCCAGTCGCACCCGGCCATGCGGCCTCCCTTTCCCAGATGACGACCCTAAGAATAGCTACTACTGAATCACTATCGGTATCCAAGTAGCTGCATATGCATTGAGCAAATCGCACACGCGCGGGCTTGCTCGGGCGGCGTGGGACACTATGCAGGTCTATAATGATAGCTTCGAACGTGAATCGCACGTTGGGCGTATTCTCCTGCGCGACACACACGGCAAACATACTCCGAACTACGCCGGTACATGCTATATACCTATATACGCTCAATATTACAATGGTATCACAAATGCATATTCGTTCTCGTTGATCGCTATCCGATAGTCGCTACACGTATGCTGTCCTCTGATTCTACAGTTGCACACGCTTCACGTTGACTTGCCCTAGTAGGCTACTAACGAAACACAGCTGTCGAGGCCGCGATCGCTCGGCAGGGCGGCTTAATGTTCCCAAACCGATAAGACTCCGCCGCCCCCAACAGAACCGAGCGGCAGGTTTCTGCGGAACCTATCGAAGTAGACCCTGTTTGACGGCTGCCCAGCAAGCCATCATACCTCACCATCATCTAACGAGTTTTCGAACGACTCGAACAGCTGCACCAGCTCCCATTGTTTCGCACGTGCAGATGACCTACCTGGGCGCGCCCGCCAGCCTGGGCATCGCCGGTGACCCCCTGTTGACTAACCGCTCGTTCCGCGGCTACCCCACTCACAAGGCTTGGCGGCTGGCCCGACCTCGCACGCCTTCACGCAGAGAGCATAGAGTTGGCCAGTGCGTCTGGAGCCAGTGTAACGGTGGAGGCCTGTTCGTGCAAATGGCCGCGATGACTGCTTTTCTTCTGAAGAAAACGCATGGTACCAAAGTGGCGAATCTGCCACATGGAAAATTGGCATGTAACATGTCCCGGCGGAACACAAGCAGTACCCACATCCGACTCAGTTCCCATGACAGACTTTGCGATGAAGGGCAGTTCGCATACGAATTATGCTGCTGTCACCCTAGCAAAAGCCGGAAATCGTTGAGGATAGCCGTTTTGTCTGTATTCGCAGAATCGGATTACAGCCACCTCTATATGTTCTATGGCGGGTCCTGCCAAGAACACCTCAAGGCATGCCCTACGAGCCATCAAAGGAACTCCCGGATGAGTTGCGGCTAGCTGGTTCGTACGTGCCGTTTCGTTCTCAGCTACAATACACACTCGTTAGTCCTACACGAGGCCGACATTGCCCCGAGTGCGTACGTCCATGTAGGTTCGAGAGCTATTTGAGTTCTGTATGACGCTGGCTGTACGGTATCTGTTTTGCCCGAGCATTGAACGACATGGCGCGCCTGTTGTTTTTCCACGGGCGCTGCCGCGTTTCGCTCCGGAACGCGCTCCAGCGAACCTGCCTCTGTTGCGGCCACCCGTTCATACGCAAACATCGCGGGCCGTTGGTTCTTGTGCGCACGAGCGCAGCTGGAACGCTTCCCTGTGACGATGGCGGCCGTTGTATATAGGGTGCTAGGAAAGTTACGCGACCTGATGGGCGTCTCAACAAAATCTAGCTGCTCCGAAGGTAATCTTACGTGCAGTTGTTTTCCCTTTGGCCTTCTAGCTACGCCACGTGTACGCCAAGATACGAAAGGACGAGAACAAGGCCCGAGATATGTTTTGTTACAGGACAGCAAACTTTGGCTAAAATCTCACAAGTGCGCCTTGCAGTTTTAACTGAACCGTCGGACTTCGTCCGAGGAAATTTCTCCTGGAGACTCTTTTGTTTCCTGTCTTGCGTTGAAATGCACGTTATCAGCTAAACATACATACTTACAGAGAGGAACAGTTTGCGAGTAGGGTTACACTCGAAGCGGTCCCGCCTCGATGTCGCTCGCTTGGTCCTCCATAGGGTCGCGTCATTTTCCGAGCACCCCGTAGCCGGATGGGCATAGTGGGCCGGGTGCAATGGCTGGTTGACTGCTTGGCCTCACGGCCGGCTGGTTGGTTGGTCCGTTGTAAGGCCGAGTGAAAAAATGACACCATGCCACACCGCAGCCTCTAACAATGGTCCAGACCCTACTGTTAGGAATTGTGGCCCGAATGGTGTGGAATGTCGTACAGCGTTTTGAGCGGTCGGGACGAGGGGGCCGAAGCCTCGTTTCGGGGCCGTCCTTGTACCGAACCATTGGAGGGGGCTTTGCGGGTGTCCTGGGTCGGGACAGGGACTTCGACGTGAAACGGAGAAGAAAGAGGTTCTTGTTGTCTCTCTGTGTCATGAAGGGGACGGCGGGAATCATTGCGAGAGGTGGGTTCGTCGCACCGAAAGGCACCGCAGGCGGAAAACAAGACCAAGAAATATCGGTGGGAGGAGAGAGAGGTACAGGTTTTATTGGTTTATTACCTAAACTGGAGAAAAGGCCGAGGAGAGAGGAAAATGCCAGGTAGGAATAGCGTTGGCTTGTTCGAGTACTATTGCTTACGATCAGCCTCGTAAATTGCGAGGCATGTTCACTACTGGCAGTACTGTCACTATATGGACGAGGCACCTAACCTAGGCAGGAAGAAACTGCAAAGCCTAATAAAAAAAAATACCGTCGAATAAGCGAGTGGATGAAGCGCGCTACCAAAAGGTTTTCCACGCACGGGTGAACATCAGTCTGGTCTCCCTCAAGTTGACTCCCCGGGGATTTTCAACCGCTTGGCAGAACTACAGGGTTCGCCCAGAGGGGACCTACGGCGTTGTACAACCCAACTTGACACCGCGTAAAGGTTTCGCTAACATTGCAACGTTAGAGTCCGCTTGATGAACCGTACAGAACTGAAGCTCTCCGACGTAATTCGACGGAATAACATAGGGAACGCATGTCTTGCCATGATCTTCGCGTCGTCCTTGCAAACGGTGGGGGCGGCGACGTCACGCAGACCCCACAAAGAAAGCCGCGCTACTCGTCAGTAGCATACGCTTGGTGTTGGCTGGCGTCCAAAGGCCATGCGCGGCTGTCATCTCGTGGGCCGAGTCGTACGTCTTCGCCATACGGCAGTTTCGTCGGCGGTTCCGGGATCATGACCGCGGTCGCCGGTTCGGCAGCGTCGGCCACCCCCGAGCGGGACAGCGACGACAAAGCTGAACTATGGGGAAACCTAACCCTGGCCCGGCTGCAGCTCACTCGCGCTCACCGGCCGTAATGGTCCGCGGTTAGAGAAATACGACCTACTCATGGCCGTATAAAGAAGCGGCGCGCGCACTCTCTTCACGACAGCGAGCGAAAAAGATGGCAGAGGCACACGCGCGAAGTAGAGGTGGGGGCGGCCCCCAGAGGAACAAGGTCCTTGGGGGAGAGAAAGCCGTTGGGGCTTGGCTTGCCTTGGCGGCTAGAGTTTTCGACGGGAGCTGGCCTCAGGGGCCTCAGAACAGACGTTGCTTGTCCAAGTCATCTCTCGACACTCGTTGGACAGGAAATCCTGCTCTTTCCGACATCAACATTAACGATATTGTTGTAATGGCTGTGGGGTATGGTCGCCGTTTTGTCAACTGCTGCCCATTCTTCGGCCGTAACATATGAGCGGAGATAATGGAGTCGTATGCTTTCCTATTCGCCTCTAGCAGGGTAAAGCTGACTCCGTGACGATAAAGGCGCCCTTACCGCCATCTGGTGTTAGACCATGTATAGACCTCGTCAAACACACGGACGCATATCAGAAAAACTACCACTATACCACTTTTACCATGAAAATGTATCCAGCAATATTTTCACAACTTCAGGTACACAGAAATGAAACTACGATACAAAATTACAGGTATATACAGTTACCAAGTGCATAATACACAATATAGATATACATACTAGTCATCTCAAATGAAGGTAACACAAATGTTTACAAGTAGTTGCTGTCCTCCGTGACTCAGCAATATTTCCCCATGCAGACTAGCCCAAGCGAAACACACCCGAATGCGGTTGCAGCAGGACTCTGGGTGTCCTTCGCGTTTTCAGCTTCCTGCTGGCCACTTTAGCCTTGCGACGCCTCCCATCTGCTCGGATGCTCTCGGCTCGCCAAACGCATTAGACGCAAACGGCAAAGCTCATTGGCTCATCCACAGAACATTGCTTCGAAACCTACTTGGCAATTTCTTTCGCTCTAGCCATGCTAGAACCAGGGGTGCCGCTGACCCATCCTTGCCATCCATGGGATGGGAAAAACGCAATGTTCCGTATCCTTGCCAACTAGCCAACGTCGAGAATGCCATCTCATCGAAGCGAGCGGACGAGCGAGTGTCGGGCCACAGGCTAATCTGAAGGCCAGGAATTTCCAGGTCATTGGCGTCGACGTCTCTAGCGCACTGCCACATCGCCATGATCAAGCGGCTACAGCGGCGAGGCAAGAGTTTCCTCAGGGACAAAATGGACCGCAGAGGTTAAACCACAAAGACAACGGCGGTTTGATCTGTCTGCCGTATGGTCAACCGAAAGGGTCGTGGAGGGAGATCAGCGAGTTGAGAACTTAGCAAGGCATTCGACAACAACGTGCATGCTTCTTCCGTTCGCCGCGAACTCACCATTAGGCTGATTCGTATTGGTCGATCTCGCATCCTCTGCTCAACGCCCGATGAGGGTAGCCAACCTGCACACGCTACGTGGTTGCCGCGTTGCCAGACGCTTGGTTGGTCACGAAATGCAGGTCGGATACGGTGTTGCTTTGTTAGCAGGCTTAATCTCTTGCACTTTCGAGCACACACTCTCGTCGCTCGGTTTCAGCGTTTGCCTTTCAAGACAAGTACCGTTCGTTGGGTTGTAATGTGATGTCGACGTGCCGCTGTTACCTTGCCATTGGCTCCGGCCAGCACCTACACAGACGTGACTGGCATTGACCATTACGATAGTTTACTTTCTCTGACCTCCGCTCGAGCTCTACGACTTGGTCAAGCGTCATTGACCAGGACAGTGTTATGAAAAGCCGATAATATATATATATATATATATGGGAAGACTGCTGGTATCGTATCTGCCCATAATTTATCATGCGCCGTATCCAGGTAATTATTTTCTCGCTGTGAAGTAAAACATTAAAGCCTTTTAGGTTTTGATTTGTTCCGTTCTTTGATTCCTGCTGTATGTTACAGGTAATGCACTTTCGAGTTGTTTGATAGGAATTTGCAGCATTCTCCACCACTCTGTCTTGGGCCCACTTATCGTTGTCGTCTGTACACAGAGATAAATGCACTCTTTCTGCGCGTCCCATAAAGCATATCTATGACTCGTCGCAATACGCCTGATGTTCAAAGATAACACACTTGGCCTTGCTGTGAAGTCCCCAAAACGGAATGGGTTCTATCCAAGTACATCGAAGTGTTCCATCGATTTATCGATCAGGTCGGTCAACCACGATGACCAGATGTGTCAACTGCGCGCAAGATGTTGCGCTGACATTTCGAGAGCGATTTGAGAGGATCCGTCACTTCCAAGCCACGTCCAGATTGCTAGGCCTGCATCCTTCGTCCGAGGCGTTTTCCCAATACACCCTCCCTTATAGATCACTTCTTGAAGCCGTCCGTGCGTACGTTGTGGTGGTTTTTGGTAGAACTATTTCCAAGCACCCAGATATGCTACTACTTGCCAGCGCGACGCATTTATGCCATCGTTATTTCCGAGATTCACCATTGACAGCTGAATCAATCGAACGCGGAAATTATGCCGTTGACTCCCTACGATATCAATCACGGCAGCTTCGATATCGCGCTCATTGTCACCTTTCATCTGTGGTGTCCAGATCCACAAAATGCAGTTGTTGAGCTATTTATACATATTTCACACATTATTCTGTGATTTACACTTTTATTGAATAATGCAATAGTATTGTTTGTGACTCTGTATAAGAGTCCTAGTATTATATAATGGTTTTATATAACCGCGATCCTTTACCAATTTAGATTCTATATATGTGAAACTGTAGCTTCGGCATTGCAGATATAATATTTATCAGATAATATTGTTAATCATCTTTAGTTTACCTTAGTTTCTTTAAACGGATGCGACTATTAGGCTTGCATGCTTTAAGGAGGTTTATCTGAATTTTGAATCTGCTACCCTTCTGCTGGTCACTGCCATCTTGCATAATACCACTCCCCGATATATATTACGGGTATAAACAAATAAGCACATATGTGCAGATTGGCCCGTCGCGACCTAAGATCGATGGGTCGTCCCGAGAGAAAGTGGTCTCTCGTTGACGTTATTACTTTGTTCATAATTTTCGGGGCAATGTTGAATTACGAGTTTGTATCAACGAGAACGGTTTTGTGCACCCGATTGGGTATATACAGTCGGATATTGATTATGATTCTGCTTCTTAAAATATACAATGATTAGAGACGCAGCTGGGGACAGTCGAGGTGTCGGGCCTGAGGCCTGAGGTTATGGTCAGCCCTGAGGGAGGCTTAGATATATTTTGTCACGATTTGAAACACAAGGCTAGGTCACTCCTTTCGAATTTTCCACCTAGACAAATGACGATTTTGATTCTTTGAATGATCTGCGATACATTCCTCACTTGTAACCACGGATTTTTGAATTCACATTAATATATTAATACCCACTAAAGGTGGGTACCTTAATAAAGAAAAAAATTGGCTCATTGTTAAAAATCTGAGTCAACTCGGGTCAGGTCTAAACATAGTTATAACTGAACATCCCCTTCTGTCTGCCCTCTGAATGTCTCATCCTGCTTGTACCGCCCTTGGGCCGTCCTTGAGAATCTCATCATACTATGTCCCCCCTTCTCCGCGCCTATGACAATGCTGCATCAGCTATGGCGTACGAGCAAAAACACAACAACATCTCACCCAACCCCCCGCGAATGCAAATCACATCGTTCACCTTCAATCAAATCGAAGGAATTCGCAGAACGAGAACGCCCGTGTTCATGTGTTTCCCGACACAGCTGAAAACAATGCCTCGTCTCTTCCCATCTCACGACGTGTAGCCTGTTGTGTACCTGTGACAGTCAATGAATGACCTGCCACAGCTCGTCGCTCAGCTCCGCCGGCAAACTAATCTTCATGCCTTTTCTCTCTCGGCTCGGCACCGATTTCCCTTCGACATTCATATCTGCACTGCCGTCCTCCGAACCCTGTCACTGAGTGGACGTCACCGCCCGCGTCGAAACCGTTATTTGACGAACCGTCCGAACCGCTTCGACTGATTCACTTCTCTCCTCGGTGCCCACCTGCTGTTGCCGAGCGTCCCCCCTCGTCATCGACAGACGACACTCCATCTCGAAGTGACCTTTTCGGAGTGAATACAGAACTGTGGCAAGGCTGTTTGTCGCTGGTAACTGCTGGCGTAGCTGCAGCCAATGCGGTGGTGTTCGCTGCTGCAACGGAGGGACAGGCCTCGCTTCTGTCAGTGTTCCAGGACTGTCAGCTGATGAGCGGCGCGCGTTTATCCGTTTGGCAATAATTTGAAACGACAGGAGCGCACAAATTCGAGCCGATTCGATATGTCGTCTATGCATAGGATGTGCGCAGCGGGCGGAACGAAGCTCGAAATCACATTACGCCATCCGAATGCAAAACTGAAAGGTTTGGCTGTTTTTTTTCGGTCCTTCCTATCCGATGACATGAGAGCAACGATGCGTCGAGTTCAGTTCAGTGCTCGCTGGTGCTGCAAGTCGAATTTCACAGATTGAATTGTCCAACGTCAACGAGAGGGAAGATGGAGCGAGATGCGTGGTGCATTGGCAATTTGATACAACAAAAACGAAATGAAGAGAAAATTCAATAGTGTCATGGGTGCAGCAGATGCATGCCCGGCACTCGAGGGTGAACGGGTTTCAGCTGAGTATAAGTCAGATACATATATAATATATATATATATATATGGTGTGGTCTTGTAGTTCCAGATTCCTCCGTAAAGTTTGTGTAAATAGTATTACTATGAAGGTATCGCTCAGTATGAGGCCAGTTAGTAAGCAGGTTGACTCGAGCTTGAGAGTTATATCGAGAAAATGTTGTTCATGAGCCCGAAATATATATTTTGCAAAACTGCACACGTATAGGGACACCCTCATTAATTCCTAACCTGTATCGTAAGGTTCGTGGAATTCCTTAAGGCTAGACGGATAACAAGAGCCACAGGGCTCTGTTTGTTTTTGTATCTCAATCTCCGTGTCTGTTCGGCACTCCCGCAACATCGGCCGTCGCAAAAAGACCTTCCTTTTAAAGAGGGAATGCACGGATATGCCAAGACACCGTGGCGGCACACACATGACATCATTGAAGAGAGCGTCAGGTGGTCATTAGAATTCATTGAATTTGCATGCTCAATACGTACCTGCTGTGCATTGGAGGCTAAGCATAGATCATAGAGGCAGATGAGTGTGGCTGCATGAAACAACAAACCTTATCCATGTGTATATATATATATATATATATATATATAGAATATTTTAGATCCACACGTGATTCTACGACCCGAGCTGAGACCCGTGCACAAATTCATTTTAATGACGGAGTCGGATATACATATCTCGATACTGGTATCTTGCGGAGCCGCTCATGCTTCAATGGAATCAATTGCATCCTCGTATATAGCGGCAATAATCTCTCTCTCTCCCTCTCTCTCTCTCTCTCTCTGTCTTCATCTTGTCGTGTGTTATAACGTTCGTGGCATTAAACAATCCAAAGGGCCTAACCACGCTCCTCCCGATTCCCGCTGTCCTCGAATTCGCCATGGCATTTTTTTGGCGACAGACAGCAATCCTCCCCTTCGTGTTGCCGGTGGCTCGACTTTCGCCGGAAATCGACTCCAAGCGATTCCGCTAACAACAGTAAAGATAAAGGAAAAAAAGCCAAATCTCGTCTCCAGCAGCTCCGTCATATTTATCCTCTTCGCTCTCCTGACGCAAATACAGATCGCGGACAGATAGAGGGCTATTGCCCCTGTCGAGTCCGCGCATATCTCTATACCGCCGGACGGCCGAACACACACACACCCAGACACATGGAGACGCGCCACAACATTCAGAGACGCGACCAAAGTTCTTCAGCTGACCCCCGTTCCACTCAGGCCCCTCTCATCACCCGGCTGGGAAACGCATCTCAAGAACACACCGGGTGGTGCTGTACATGGATGGCAATTTCCTGAAACGCCTCGAGGCAGAAACCTATTTCAGCAGTCGGTTCGTCAGCCGGGCGTCTCAAGCTGCCTATCCCCGCTTGGCTTTTTTTCTAGCGTTTCCTCTGTCCTCTAGTCACCGACTCAGGCTGCGTTAGCTGGATCAACCCTCTCAGAGCCTGTCGGTCGGTCGGTCGGTCGGTCGGTCGGTCGCAGCCTTCAAAAGGCAGGAGCGAGCAGCGCTGGGCGAGACGACCCGCTTTTTGAACACTGCGGCCATGGCGTGCTGAGGCGCTCATCTTGTCTCGCACTACGTCACGCCTGCCGGAGTCTCTGTCGCCTAACCTAGATCTCTCAATTATCCTTTTTCTCTCTTTCTCTCCTGTCTCTCTCAGCGCAATGCCTAGACGCCCTATAGGTAACCTCCTGCCGCGAGTTCCTTCTCTGGGTCGAGCTGCGTCGGCTGAGCCTTCTCCCTCAAGTCGGCAAACCACGAAGGTCGGAATCTGACGTTTGTGAGCCCCCACCATCACTGGCACGAGCAGACGACACCGCCGACGAGTCACAGTGGTGTTTCGCGTGGAGTTACCCAATTCGCTTCCCTACGGAGTTGGAACTTGTATGTCTTGAACGTTGAGCTCGTTGGAGCGTCTTCCTTTGGCTTTCGGCGAACCGACAAATGTCACGCCGACACGACACCGCTATCATTCACTGCCGCCACCGCCGTCGTCAGAGACGCGAACTGGGCGTGACAGAATGGAGCCTCTTACCTCTGACGGCCAGACAGGCTACAGAAGTTGGAAACGGCAGTTAGACGAACACCACGGACGAAGCGACGAGCATATCCGAGCACTCGGGAGCCACTTCATTATCCCAGTATGAGATGCTGTTACGACCAACCAAGTGCGCGCTCCGGCCCCCGTCACCCTCCGAGTCTACTGTTCTTGCCTGTTGCTATTCGATTTCCGTCTTCGGGAGGCGTCTGATCCACTTCCTCACTCTCTACTCCTCCGAGCGTCTAGAGGATCTTTCCCCGGCGTTTTTCCGCGCGTCTGACTGCCTCGCAGCGACGCAACCGTGCGGCGCCATATGCGCCGCACGCTCGCAATGATTTGCCCTAGTCCGATCAGGCTCTTATGGTGAGGTGCTCGTTACGGAGTTGGCAGCTAGCAGAGGCTGGAGCGTGGAACAAAGGGGCCATTCTGTTAACGAGTCGCTGCGGCCGCTGACCCCTTTCGAATGGAGTTGCAATGGCCAATGAAGTCGCCAGTGAGGCTTGAACAGACCGCTTAGACGAGGGCTTTAGAATGTGTGGCACGTCTCACCGGGCGACGCGGATGCAGCGGCTCTCCCCACCGGTCTACCAAAAGTCCACTGTGTACTGCCTACAGAGGTACATTCAAAAGACGTTTCGAGGGCAGTCTCTCGACGGGCTGGCCACCGGGTGTCTGGAAGTGTTATTGGTTTTGGGCATAGCCACGACTGGTTATATCCGCAAAGTCGTATCGAATTAATACCTACCAATTTCCGAGTCTCAAGTGCACCTATATGAAGCAGGGCCTTGGTGAATGTCTTTGTCAGTCCCACAGTTCAGGTCACTAATCGCGACTGGCTAAGTAACGAGTCATGATTCCCGAAATCCCCAATAAAAATAAGTCCACAAACGCTAAATTAGTTAGTGGCGGGTCATTATAGACACCAATCCCACCTTTGCCTAGACGATGCCGAAGAGGGAGAGACACTGAAGACATTGAAGCGGTAACCATGAATGGCTGCTTCTAAAAGGACATCCTTTTTCAGAAACGACATCGGGTGGCACGGCGACGCTCTAAAACGCCGTACAATCTATCGTCAATCAATCCTCAATGCATCGTATAATAACACCTTCAAGCAATTGTACCACCATTCCACATAACGTGCCAATGCATGTACATATACATGCATATATAATGTACATACATATTGTCTCATACAATTTAGCGACGTGCGCACCACCCAAACGAATATTACGAATGTGTCCGGCGACGGTGGCCGTCTCCTGCTTGCTTGCATAGAGGCGACTGTATGTAGTGCATAGGATCATATTCTAGGAATCATCATACTCGAGCAGTTCGCGCTAATTCCCTTATGGGCCACCGTTACAAGCATTACGCCCCGCGAATGAATAGGCGTGGTGTAGGCATGTCTATGCATTTCCTGTACGAGAGAAAGAGGAGAGGGAGAGATAGAATGGGAGATATATATATATATATATATGGAGAGAGAGAGAGTGTGATGAAGCTGAACCGACACGTACTCTCATATCACACTCGGAAAGTCTCCTTGCTCGTTGCATACGCTCGTTCGCTGAGACGGACTGGCAGTTGCCGTTCTCCCACTGGTTCCACTGGATCGTTCGTCCGAGGAAGGGTGGCCGTTATACGGGCACATCTCGGTGTCAGTTGACGATTTACAGACGAATTAGTTATCTCACGAATGCTGTCGCTTCGTCTGCCCCGTTTCTGCCCCGGTCATTCGCCGTCGCAGATCGCCGTCGGGCCATCGTATTTTATCTATCCATTGTCCATTTATAGATGGCATTGTCCATTTTGAATGTGGGTGAAGGGCAACGCCAGTCGCTGCGATAGCATTATAGTAACCGCTTTCTCTCTCGTTTTTCTTGCAGCACGTGCGGGGCTCAGTGTCCTTCGGCGTTACAGGAGCGACAATGATTCATTCAACGAGCTCTCCACGGACGCGTCTCGGCCGTCGGTGGCCTGCGACGACTCTTCTCGTCTGCCTCCTCGCTCTGTTCTCGCCGTTCGAAGCCGCCGGAGAGTTCGAAGTGGAGCGCAGAACTCCCGGTGCGACTGCCGGAATTCCCTGTTACGACCGCTGTAACGGGGAGGGTTTATGTTACCCCCGGGGGCCCCTGACTCCCACCCATCGGACCGCCCTTGCACTGTGTGTGCTCGGTGTCTGGCCAGTGTCCAAATAGAGTGAAAGTGCGAGAAAAAAAAAGGCATAATTGGCTGTTAGGTGTCTAGTGTCCAACTCACCATCGCCACGCCGGGTATTGTGACTGGCCGCAGACGGGCTCGAGTCGTAACGTAGTTATGTTGGTGTTTCGTCCATCGGACCAACGTCTTTATGAAGGACGGCTATCAGGGAGTCTATCCGGTTCTGCCTGCGCTAAGATAGCACGCGCCGCACTCAGCCGAGTGACACAGTCGCTTTCTATACAAGTGGTCGTCTGTCATTACTGTTAGGGTATAACGATGTCTGCAATACTTTCGGAGACACAGCGGGGTGAAGGGAAATTTAACGAAGACAAAGAGGCCGAGGGGTTTTTCGAGTCCACTTGCTAACGCTAGATCGACTGGGCATGATAACTGGGATCCGCCGGAGAACGACTTATGTGTACAGGCTAATGCGAGAGAGTCGCTGCGCAGATGAGAACGCGTAATAGCAACTGACGGGGCGGCGTATGGCGGCATTACCATGTATCACCTTTGGGGAAGGGGGGTATGTATGAAGCGGAACTGACGTACGCATCAATAGGTTTTTGCTCGAGCTCATTGGCTGTTCCGAAGATCGTCCCATAGGATGTGCCTTTCGAGGAGTTGAGCGAGAGTGGGATTGAACTAATTTCTATGAAAATAGCGTGAAACTCGAAGTTTTCACCTGTGACACGTGGGAAAATATGAATAATAACAATAATAATAATAACAAGTAATATAAATAACAGTAATAATAACTCGTGGTCAACCTGACTCAATTATCATCTTCTATTCTTCGCGCGACTCTTAAGTGACAAGTTACAGTTATGCCCCCATGAAGTGCACACCAAAATTTCTATGCAAGCGAACATCTGCCCCTGACAGATGCTCGTACACCACTCATTCAGGCTCATATCGGTATCGTCTGGCCCCCGAAAGCCCCAGTAAGCGTGTATTATATTTACGTATTTCAACACGTTTTCTGGCCTTCCCTTCAGCCGACACTGACCAACCGAAAGCGTACACTGGGCGGTGGGGTAGTATTCCAAAGTTTTTCAATTCACTATGATTCCCTGCCGCAACGTTTCACACGCACCTAGCAGTAGTGCGGCCCGTGGGCAGACCGTACAGTGATTGGCCTTCCTCCGACCTTACTTCCAGGCCTCGCGGCCTGCCAGGTCTTCCATGCTTTTCAAGGCCTTCTCCACGCCCCAGGCCGCCTCCCTTTCGTACCATTAACATATCCTTCTCCCGTCAGCTACCTCCAAGGCCTAGCGGCTACCGCCACCGCCCCGTCACTTCTGCACCCTACCTCGGCCATTTTATTTCGCTTTACCCATCCCATCCCCAACCCCCGGCCCCTCGAAATCCTGCACCCCTGACTACCCCAGCTCGAACCCCTGAGCTCCCCGCTGTCCGTCATATTCATCTGCCCTCGAAGAGAATGGATGGCAGTCAGACCCACGCAAATCCGCCGAACTCCGTTCGAACTGTTGACCATGCGCGCAGCGTAGTCCTTCGCTATTCCCAGTTGTCCGGACCCGATGCGCGTTTACTCCATCGTGTACAAGTGGCGTCTCCCATAGTCGGTAAGAAAAACGAATCCCTTGTTAATATCGGCGGTACGCCTCGCTGCCACAGGTTGACGTGGTCAGATCGATCAAACAACAGCAGCAGCAGCAGCACGCAGCGGAATAGTTTGATGAGTTGCCCGGCGTTTCCCACCGATAGTTCGTGAAGACGCACACGCTTCATTTGCTGGCACCACGAAGTAGATGGCGAAAAAGACGCTGCTTGGTCCGTAGCTTGTTACCGTATAGAAGGGAAACGCCAACTCCAATAAAATACCCTATCAAACCTTCAGCCCCGGCGTGTTTGGCCTTCGGTTCGTGTTTCCGCAGCGCGCGCGTGGGAGAGCGAGAGAGAGTGGGGGGATTGTGAGCAAAGAAGAGATACTGATACACACAAATATATATATATATATATATATATAGAGAGAAAGAGATTTAGTTGTATATATATATACAGATATGTATATATATATATATTTTTTTTTTTAAGAGAGAGAGACCAACCACGAAGTGTCTATTTAGTTGTTGCGCAATGCCGCGGCCAGCGTCCAATCAGGAACAAATGAACTGGGGCAGTCGGACTCAATCCGACCGTATGGGGAGATGGCCAGTGGGAAAGCCCAGACCGAATTGAAATTGCGCACACCTTACCTCTAAGTGCCTCCGGTCACATTACATTGTAAGCCTACACGACATATGAGTCACGGCAATGTTTACGTCAAAATGACTGTGCCCACTGAAACCGTATATGTATTATGTATGCAATTTTGTTTTTTTGCGTAGATCGAGACGCTTGCACAGCGAGCAGAGTGACCTTATGACTAGCATTTCGAAGCTTCATAGGTCTTCTCTCGGAAGAGCCATTGGGTACGGGTCAGCCTCAGGTGGGTCTCAGTCCCGTGGCCGGTTAGGCTCCTTTGGGCTCTCCGCCGAGGGAATTGCACCGCTCGACCCGGTCACCATATCACGGCGGCTAACGAAGGCCCTAACGATAATTACGATTCCTTAACAATTCCCATCCAACTGAACGTCTCCCCTGATGCTAACAAGAATCGCTGATGCTCTTAAACGTTGCTAAAATTAGCATAGCCGAATTGAGACTGGACAAGGGCAGGCACACGAGGAAACACTACGTTCGTAACAAAGATACAATCGTAAGGATTCTGCCAATCGAAAGCGAGAGAGAGAGAGAGAGACGGGTATTCTACCGAGTCATTGCCTGGTGAATACGTCATTCTTTCGGGGGAACCAGTCGGCTTCATCGACATGCGGGTCTTCTTCGCAGCAGCAGACAGGAATGATATCGAGAAATTTTCCTCTCGAATGAGAAGGCCTCTGACAAGGGGCGATGGTGCAAATGAGACACATTGGACAAAGCATTCGGCCTGCTTGAGATCTTAGCTGTGTTCTACATTTGACTAAATGATGTGTTAGCGAATGTTCATTGAAGATACACTATACGAACGCACAAATCAAGAAATCGAATACACAGATGGGCCGAGTTCTTGAGGAAGAACTCCTCTAATTATTTGTTAAATTGTTCGCAGTATTACACAAACTGAACAATAAATGGTGGGATGTAATGTCCATTTCCCCGAAGACGCTCCAAGAACAAATCGACAGCAGGCGCAAAGGGCGGAGCAGGTGCAATCACTGCCATCGCGGACACCACCGGGAGCCGGAGCGCACCTCAGTCGAAGCGTGAAGTCGTATGCATTCCTCATTAGTGCTTATGCTTGAGTCGGCTTGGAGGCATAACCTCGTATTTTGCTCCGTATGTCTCGCTGTCATCGTTCATGGCCGCGTTTGGTGCCCACGTCTGGGGTAAAATGCATCCCCGCTTTCTCCTATTTTCCTGCTCCTGGACAATCAGAGATTGTGTTCTACATGCTCGGTACAGCGACATTAGCTCCGACACCACCCGGACGGGATGTGGCTTGGGAGCGTATTTGCTCCGGTGAAATCTACCCTCGGTACAATGCCACATTCGGATTTTGTCACCAGCGACGCGAAATCGGGATACGTGTAAGAAGTAAGACACGCCAACAAGTTCCTTTTCGAGAGAGGTGAGAGCTGGCTGAGACTAGGGTCAGCCTACACTGGTCTCGATAGCTGTTGTCAATTCTGTACAATTCCGCATCCTGCTTGTTATGTGACCTCATCAGCAAATGATTGTCAGAGATCGTATCCGCAATCGTGAGAGAGGGAATCCATAATTCTTTCTACGTGAACGGTTTTTCGTTCCGGCTAGCTCCCAGCCCGTGGTGTCCCATCTGGCATGTATTAAGGCTGTGTTACTCTGAGAGATACTCTGGAATAGAAATCCACATCTGCCTGAAGACAGCCATAGCAGGGATTCAACGTGCAATGCGCGACACTTCACACTGGAGGTGTATCTATATATATATATATATATATATATATATACGTATCCTTGTCACGAAGCTGCACGCATATCTGCCAGACAAAAGGCAGACTAGACTGAGCGTGGTGAACTTCGATGAACATAAGAGACGCGGCTGGCATTTTCGTCCGACATTATGCGACCAATGCACAAGACAACAGCCAGCGCAAGCAGCCACAAGAAGCCTCTATAACTAAAGACTAGCCCTGCAGTGAAGAAGAGTGGAACTCGCGTGGTGTAGCTGTTCGCGGTTGACTTTTTTCGATTCCGCATTGGCAAACAGCCGCCCACCGCCGCTCCGACACCAACTCCCTGCTCCTGATGCCCTGGCCGGAAAACGGGCGAACATGACGACGCGACACGATACTCTCGGGACGCCGCTGCTTGCAGTGGACGAATCGCGACCTAAGCTGTGTGTCGATCTGAGCCTGTCTCGACCCGGTATCTTCACTACCCCAGCTTCTGTCGCTGGCGCCACTGTCGCAGCCGCACGTTAAGTGTCTGATGGGAGCCAGCGTGACGAGGAGGGTCGAGCGGTGGTGGCCCGTTGCGCGGGCGAGCTTGGAAACGAAGGAGCAGGGAGATCATGAGGAGAATTCGGACCGAAGGCCCTGCCACCCCCCCCCCCCCGGAGGAAGCCTCGCCGCTTCAGAGGAAACCCCGCCGTACTGCTACCGGCCGCTCTGATCGCGGCCCGCCCCTCTCCGCCCCCGCGGATCTCTAGCTCGTCTCTCAGTCGTTCTCCTTGTCGACTTGCCACATCGTACCTGTCACGTACTCCGGCCGTCTCCGCCTCGCCGGTTGGCGTGGCGTGCCGTTCGTGTCGTCGACGCCGTCGCCGTCGTCCTCGTCGTCGTGTTAGAAACTAAATGATCAACGTGCCTCCGATCCGACGCGTGGCCTGCCTTCTAGGTAGAGTGGGGGGGGACCCTCGGGGGGTCGCACCGCTTCCACCCTGGCTGTGTGGGCCATCAGTCTCTCTCCGGTCGCATTACAAGGTAGTGCAGTATAGTATTACCTCCCACCACTCGTCCCGCCCCGTATCGTGGACGCCCGAGCTATGCCCTGTCTACTGCCGCTATCCGTACGTCGTTGCGGGACAACGAGGAAACAAGAACGGAGCACTAAGGGTCTCACCACCCAATCAGCACCGTCGCTCTCAATCAGTCATGGTCGTCGGCAAACGCTGAGCTATGTGGCCGATTCGTGCCCAATTTGCAGGAAGCGGCCGAGGGGAAGAGTCAGAGCAGATTGAGCTGTCGGAGAGAAACTGGCGGGAAATTCGGGTCCTGGTGCGAGAGATGGGCCCTCTTGTCCTGAATTCGAGCTGAATGGAAGGAGGGAAATGCAGTGAGCGAGTACACTGGGATTGCGCGTTTTAGCGACCTTCAGGCTGCTCTAGGAGGGAGGCCACGCGGTGCATGTAAGCGGCTTAATACAGTATGTACGTATTTTTTGAAACTTGCACAAGCATGAAAATCGCTAAATATATGGGTGGTTTTTTTTAATTAACAACCTTTATCATTGCCCATCTGCCGCGTTGGAACACAAATCCTATCGTCAACGTGTCCCCAGGTATCTGTGTGGGGGGAGGGGGGGATGGTACTAGCTGTGCCACCGTTTTATCTGAACGTCTGAACTCTCACAAATCCTGTCGTCTACACGCAAATTTCTGCTGTACGGATTCGTTTTGTTTGTTGTGCGCAGACAGCGGCATAAGGATCCACTATTATGCGATAGGCCATAGCTTTGATCCGATATATATATATATATGTGTGTGTGTTCTTGAGGCGGCGTATATTCGACTTGCACTCGAACGAAAAGCAAAGTTGTACGATGCGGGGGGCCCAAGGGCAAACTGAATGGGTCGTAACTCGATTTCTATTCTAGCCAATTCTCGCATTTCCCCGCCGCTGTTTTTTGCTTCGTCTTTGTAAGTTCTCTTCCACACTCCTCGCATGGTGATCACATCCTTGCTAGCTTCTTCGACAACCTCGTCGAACTGGTCCAACAGAACCTGGTCGCAAACGTAATAACTAAATTGGGCAAAAATCCTGCCTTGAAGGTCTGCCTGATTCACTAACAAGTCGGCCCTAGTAGACGATTGTCGCCATCCATGACAAACCTAGGAGGCGCCATACAAGTTTGAGACCGTTCGCTATTAGCAACTGATATTCCTGCAACTATCGCACTTCAAAGGAAGAGGTCTCTTCAGTGTCTTGGGGACTTTCAGTATGGAGCAAACCGCGTATTTTATACGATGCCAACCAGCTCTTACAAATGCGATTTGCCATAAAACATTTACTCCAAATGAAACATGTCTACACACTGTGAAAGGACACCGGTCTTCAAAACGTATTCCTCAAATGTTTGTTCCTTGTTCTTATGCAATTGTCAATACGGCAATTTCGATTTGCGGTAATTGCTACCTCTTGCAAACGCAAACATCTAGCTACTGGTGGTGTCCATCCACTGATTTCACGTGCGGCCACGAGTGATTCACCGCTCACCGTAAGAACTACTGCGTGCCTGTGAAGGTTTCGGGAACAGCGAAACGATTCGGACCGTCTTCCTCTTGCTGCCCTGGACGGTGCAAATGCGGCCATATAACACTACCTCGAGGCGATGCAGCTATAGAGGCTTCTACCCTGGAAGAGCTTTACGAGCCCTCGAGCTTTGTACTTTGTGCCTAAGTGAAAGCTACTGCTCCGAATGTCGGAGCTGTTTTCTCCACGATTGAGTTTTAAGGGACCCTTAGGTATACAACAGACTCCCTCCTTTCCCTTCTCCAGAAACTTTAACTCTTTTGAGTGGCGGCAGGAGGCCCATCAAGCAGAGGTTTATAGATCGATCTGTCGCAGGGATTATATCATGAGTCATCGTATGGTCCTATGAGCTTAGACAACTTTGGGTGTAACTGCGCTTGCTGGCAACATTAGAACTTTCCAACATAATATATACGGTATAGTCTTCAGGCGACGACTCAGACGACGTTGCACGATGCGCGATTCCTATTGTCAACGCGGCGGCTTGGACGGCTAAGTCTCTGGCTATCGGAAGCCAGAGGCGGCGGGTTCGAGCACCGCTGTGTGACATATAAGGGAGAGCTTAAACATTGCAAAATTGCAGCTCCTTTAATAAACCAATAACCGTTTATTGAGGCGCTGTTTTGCTCAATGGACGGTTGCGTCAAATTTTGTTGAACACACGGCATTTTAACAGAATCTCCGATGACCACGTTTCCCACAAATGCGATCCGTAAAAACAATGGCACTTTTCTGATCAATGAGATTCGCGTCCGCTTAGACAAAAGCGAACAGCCGCATCCTAGTTCAATATATTAAGCCCGAAGCCTCGAATTACTACGATCTCGCGCTAATTTTCACCCATTGCCTTGTTCAATGCGACACGGCACCCCATTGGTTATGGTTCTACGATGTGCATGCCCCTCCACGAGAGATTTTCACAATTCCTTTTCTCTCCATTAGCGATTCTTGTTTCGGGCAACTACCCACCAACATGTGCATTTAAACAGCCCAAAATAAAACCACCCACTGGAGCGGCTTATTTCGCTATATCCGCCTTCTAGACGAATGTTGAAGAGGCCCTACATCTGGTTCGATTATGCAACACCCGGCACACACTGTTCTCGTGACGGGCGCCGTCCCTCTCGCCGCTCCTGGGCTATCGCGTGTTGTTTCGGCGGTACGGGAAACCCTTCGACTTTCGATGAAGTTGATGGGTTTCACAATTTAATACCTGCCCTTTACCCCGTCCGGGTGAAGCTGTCTGTAACCGACAGAGTAGCGTTGCCGCGCGGAAGCCCTCTAATATGAGGTGGCGTCTTGGCTCTTTTTAGCTTCGACCATACTTAAGCCATCGATGGCGCATGACGTCACTCGTGCAGGCCGGCTACGCGGCTGCTGTACCGCTTCGACGGTCTTCATCGAACAGCCAAAAATGGAGGGACGTTCGATCCAAAGGAACGAATTGCATTTCAACAAACGAATCGAATTGTTTG
The DNA here is from genome assembly GCA_019614645.1 of Stratiolaelaps scimitus. Classification (NCBI taxonomy): domain Eukaryota; kingdom Metazoa; phylum Arthropoda; class Arachnida; order Mesostigmata; family Laelapidae; genus Stratiolaelaps; species Stratiolaelaps scimitus. The sequence goes on along the minus strand of JABWDB010000011.1, from coordinate 1,006,893 downwards.
CGATTCGAGGCATACAATATTTGCGGACCGCGCAGCGCGCCTAGGTCAGTCAATTGTGAGCGTTTCAACGAGCGCTGTTTCAATAAGCGTCGTTTGTCGAAGCGACCGTTAGCGGAGGCGTTCGGGCGGAGGGACTAAGCGTACCGCAACCCCGATGATTAGGCATAGGCACTGTGCAAGCACCCCCAAAAATTGCGCTGAAGCCCTTTCGTGGGTACGCGTTTTTGCTTCAGCCAAGTCTTCACGAGGACCTCGACAATATCCGCTAAGGATCGTGCAACTAGTGCTAATATACTGTTCCGCGGAAAGCCCACCCCTTGAGATGATTAAAGCTGAACAATTAAGCCTGGTGTTAGGTCTAGAGAAACCATTGAAAGTTGGTAGTACTAACCAATGGTATCTTTCATCGATCTGACCTTCATCTATGATATAAATAACAAATAATAATCAATTGTAATTAATTTCTCTTTTTCTTATGTACGATTCGCTTTGCAATGGCTATTCTAGACCTAGCGCTGGGCTTAACTGTTCGATGATTTGTCTTCGAGCGGCTCGAAGACAAATCATTACGGGTTTGACTACACTGTGTCTTTTATTGTACTCAATAGATTGTACAGTAGCAACATAATTAATATATTTATTCAAACATACAATAATTAGGAATTAGTTCTAGGGATTATTTTGGGGGGGATTAGATTCGATAGATTCGTACGCTGTCGGAACATATGGAAGCCTACACAAAAAGCTAACTGCCAACTGAAATGCGAGCCAGACACCAAATTGCAGATGGTGAGTTTTACTCCGTTAAACATTCACCTGTTCCAGGACACACGGAAGGTGGCCCCAATGCATGTATTTAGCCGCTCCTATGTGTGTCGCCATTGCGGTAGACGTTTGGCCCGTTTACTAGGAACAACACCCATTCAGAGTGAGATCACACATGCTCATAGTAACATTAAGATAATTATAATGATTATAATTGTAATGTGTCTATCCAATTCAAAGTCATCACCTTTATCCCTTGTATACATTATGTATGTACCTGTCGTGTTTAGGTGGCATATATTATATAATGCATTAACGGATAAATTAATTCATGACACTACTGTCATATGTATATATATATATATATACGTGTGTGTGCATATAGCATAAATTCGTAATTATCTTTCTCAACTGAACAGACCCTAAAGTAAATCTTCCAGGTTGACTCACAGCCAACATTTGACGTTTACGGGGCGTCCCATCGGCTAGGTGGCCTGGACGGTTAAGTCTTTGGTTGTAAAAAGCCGGAGATCGTGCGTTCGACCGCCACGATGTGGCAATCTATCGAGAATTTGAGCGTTGTAAATAACTGCAGTTTCGCTAAATGAACAGATCCTGGTTAATAGGAGGTACCACACGAACGACCATGTTGGTTAGTTATTTTCGACTCTGCTGTAAATGTCCGTAGGTAAGCTGCATATGTAACGATTGAATGCACCTTTCATTTTTGACTTAATCGTTATCGGCGTACGTTGCGCTGTACAATCGAATGAGCTGCATCTGTCCTCATTCATGTTGGTTCGTTTATTTTGCTTTCCGCTTGTCCCAAGCTAGCCCAGAGGGACACAACGACATGGTGATGATCATATCATTGTCATCTGTAATTTTCATGTGAAACACACACAAACCCATAACCCATACACATGCCCCCCTCTACCCCACCGAGAAAACCACACACAGTCCCAACAACACAAACAGGCAAGCTTTTTTTAGCTACGCTTCGGGTTAGCCGCTAACAATTGTATATGACGCGAGCGGATATGTATCATAGCTTTTGCAAACTCATGCATGAAATCGCTATAGGCCCGTGCTAGATATGAGTAGTGGTCCTTCTGCTTTGGTATGGAGTGTATGCAAAACGCGAGTTGCTTTGAGTTTGGCAGTATTTGTTGCAGTTGTCTCCATGCAACTGTAAATGGCCACTGGCCTTAATGTGCCTTGACAAATTTTCTGCGTTCAAAATTCCCCGCTACGACAAATCACGCGGTAATATATTTGCAATCACTTGATCTAATTGCTGATGCTAGCCTGCACGCCGAGCGTTCATTCAGGACCGACACAGTGGTAGTAAATATTGGATATGGTATGTATGCCGATCTCACTGAGAACCTATCCAGACGGCGTAGAGAGTAGTACGAGGAATGGTGTCTGGACTCTGCTGGGGATACTGGTACACGAGTGTTTTTTTTCTATCTTCTCATATTCTATGCTCACTTGCGAACTTTCCGTTCGAAGGAGAGACAGACAGAGAGAGATAGAGGGAGAGGGAGGGTGTGCGTGGTTGTGTCTAGCAGAGACCTTCTCTAGAGGCCATAAAAACGTGAAATCATTTCTCCGCTGGTTTCGAATCGGCTCGACCTCGCACGACCCTCACGTGACGACCATTCCCGGTCACCGTTCGCCATCATAGCAGCTCCAGCATCAGCTGCGCCGAAGGGACACTACTCGCTTTTACACCTGGCAGTCGTAGTGAATTTGCATAGGAACGAGAGGAAGAGATAGAGAGCTCTACGAGTTGGCTGGGAAGGGAGCGGGTAGTCGTGTTCCTGTGGGATTTGCAGACGTGCAAGTAACCTCCGAGGCCATTCGTCTGATGGCTTTGGTTAGCTTCGGCCGATAGAGGGAGCGGGGGGAGCTCTCGGCAGGGTGGAAAGTCTGAAAAGTCCTTGGGCGGGCGGGCGGCCTACATGTCCGACTACGCTTTTCACGGCTGCTCAGCCAGGAACCACAGATGCTGTCTGCTAAGCTTCATGCTGCTCTCCGCGTGCCGACCTGCGAATAAACAGTAGCAGCACTGTGAGCACAGGCAGTGTCAGAAACTATTGCTCAAGTGGATGTAGGTAAGCCTGCAGGCTGCATCTAGCTAGTTCCCGGTTCCCAACGCGCGCTCCAAGCCACGTCTTTCGATTCGCGATCCCTTGAGCTCTCCCCCACACTTGTTCCTCATTTTAGTAGTGCTGGGATCGGCGTAAGTTCAAGGTCGACGTCTGCCGTCACATTCGTTGAGGAAGCCTCGCCCACTTCTGGCTCCAGAAGCCGGATAATGCCGGGCCACCCACTCGCTTGGCCGCAGGCGTTGCCCAGCGTAGCACGGGCCTGGTGGCGATACCGCCGAGGTCTGTCCAGGCGGCGGCCCCGACGTCTATTCTGCCTGTTAAAAGCTGCTGTAGTCGTCCTTTCCAACTGATGTCCTTCAGATTTCTTCGTACCAAACCCCCGATGTGCATACAACTTCGGTGAAAATCCCTCCACTTGTGTGACTACAACGAGCAAGCGTACCGTCGCGATCCCGACGGAGACGGCGGGGCTGTAGACACCGAGTCGGCGCCACCGGTATGCAGGATTTCATCACAGCAAACACGGCCGACGCCGGATGTGAAAGAGGGCAAATGCCGGCCAAGGAGATCATTCCTAGCGCCGTCACCGACGTTGCCCGAGAGTCCTGACAGTTGAAGTGGGCCGACGACCGAGTATGACATAATCTGTATATTAGCCAAGCTGGAGAAAAACCCAAGAAGAGTAAGCGTATTCGCATGTACTATATACGAGTATGCACTCGCAGAGATGCTGGGAACAATATCGAGCGACCTGGATGCAGATAAACGGGCGTTGTTTTCGTGATATCAATCAATAGTGGCTTCAAATTGCTATATATATATATATATATATATATATATATATATGTATATAATAAAATCCAAATGTAATCCTTTAGCAGTCGCCTTCTAATTATTCTAATATTAAATTGGAAATATCTACAAGCAGCTTTCGTGCTTTAGGAGGACGTTCCTCCGGGTTATCGCGTCCATTGACAGAGACACGCCTACCTAACATTCGTATGTTATATAGCATAAAAACTGCCATAGTCCAGGCAATCCAAGCATCTCATAGGTTCGGCGAAAAACCAATAAGATTCCCCAGCGCCAAACTGCACACCGTTTCCCAGTACAGTACGACACAAGCGGAAACATCTGTGAGACGCTTCCTGAAGAGACATACGCAAGTTGGGCTCATATTATATAGTGATGCCAGACGACAGGCAGCACACTTCCTAATCACTGTATAGTGTATCGTGTCTAAGTGGCCACCAGCCATAACCGTGACCATCCACCGAGGCCAACGGCTGACGACGGAGCTCATTCTTCCCGGGCCTGCTTTGCATTCGGTGTGAGGGCTACAGAGCTGACCTCAGCACTAGCACACCGGCGGCCTTTTCTCGCGGTGGTGACAGTGGATACACACCGCGCCCTCTTCCTCTCTCTCTCTCTCTCTGTTTCTCGTCCAAGCTTTCTCGTTTCGTTGTTGCGGTACCTGCTGGCCTTGTTTTTTGTCTCATAAGAGACAGGTATATGTCATGCATGGCGTTTCAGCCATATGAAGCTACTGTATGAAGGGGCGCGCCCCTGGCCCAGAGTTCCTCCGCTAGGGCCTAGTTGCTTCACACGACTTGCTATGCGACGTTACTTCTCTGTGTCGGTGGGGGCGCTGGCGGCGAGTGGCGGTAAAGCCTGCTTCTCCTGGCTAGTTTGGTCCTCGGGCTATGGGTAGCGGGCTCGTAGCAAACCGAATGTGAGGAGTACGCGTCTATGGCCTTCCTATGGAGCTGAGCCGGGAGGAGATGGCATACGATATAGCCCCCCTGCAGAGTGTCTGTGATACAAATAGTGAGACCGAGCACCGTGGGGTCGGGACGCACTTCTGATGCTGTGCCGTTAATAAACAGTTGAGGCTTGGCAAACGTGCTAGGCAGGTGCAAGACGGACGCTCATAGATCAACACAGATGTCGATCTAGCGTGGGGTACATACGATATTCAACAACTCCACTGATTATATCGTCCCCGAATATTCTCAAGCTATTACCTCAGAGCTGACCATACGTCGCATTACGTTCATCCTATTTGAATGGTCATAAAAGCATCATCATCACCATCATTATTGAGTTTAACTTCATAGTTGAATAATAACAACACTAAAGGTAACATCTGTTCATACGAACGGCGTGTTCCTGTTACCAGTCAGGGTTACCCCGCCAATCGCATTTCGTCGTGTCTTAACACCCGCCAGACGTTTCCAACTATTTGCCATCCGCTGCTCGAAATGATCAAAATCGACTACCACGCCATGCTGACCCTGTGCCTCAGAGAAATAGACTCTGTTATTCACATGCCGTTCCCATATATTGATGTTATTGCCGGTATTGGCTTTGCAGAGACCTCGTCATATATTGCCTACCTCACCCATCTCCCCCCCGGATATCCCATATATCACACGAGTCCGTGGAGTTGCCATCTCATACACGTTCGTCGGGCGGCTGTATTTGATCGTCTTTCAGAGGATCAGAGTCATCAGGAGCAGTTTGAATTTCAGCGCCACTTCTGCTTGTTCGTTTCTCACGCCGTCATCTGTGCCGCCTCCGCCGCCCGACGGGGGCGCAGCAGGAGCACGCCAGGACGCTCCTGCTCTGGGGTCGCTTTCTCTGCGTCTTTGTTGTTTTGTTTGTTTTTGCAGTAAATGTATGCGTTCGTCTTCGTGGGCTCGGCCGTATGAATTTCACATCGTTCACAGCTCCTGGCTCACAGCTCCATAGTTCCGGCTGCCGGTACAGTTCCTCCTCCGTGAACCCTTTTTGCGCGACAGGCGGAAGATGTGTCGTAGTGAAGGGATTCGAAAAGCTCCTCGGATCATAGCCGCCCTCCGGGGGAAACCGACTTGAGCATAGACACACTGACATATCGAGGAGTACGCTGGGATACGACGAAGGTTAGGCAGACGACGAGACCGCATTCGCAGGACGGTGGAGGAGAAAAGGCATACCCATTGCTTTTGTGCGTTTTTCAACTGCTGCCAACGTGGGAGCACAACTGGAAACCTGGGGCCGGCTGTGTGAGCGAGGATCGGGGACGCTGGACCAGAGCTCAGTTGTTATGCAGAACAGCAAAGCAGCGGTGGAGTTTCGTTCATTTTTTGTTCTGGGGGTCTCCGTAAAAAGGAACGCCATCCTCTTGTGGCGACGGTGGCGGGGGCGGCGAGAAGACAGGCATGAAAACACAAACAAACACAGAGCAAGCACCCGGTAGTATCTACTATGTTCGTCTATGCGGTAGTGTGAGCCGGAGAAATGGCCGGCCCCACGGCCGGCCTCCACCCTCCCCACAAGTATTTGTGCCTCACCTTCCTCTACCAGTTTCCATTAACTATCCCTTGTTCCCATCGGGTCGGAGAGGATGGATCTCGACCGCGCAAGCAGCGAACAGGCGGAGCCATGGACTCAAGCAAGCGGGCCTCCGTACGCCCCGGAGCAAGGCCGGAAAAACGAAGGCGGTCGACAAAGGCAGACCACTCTCCAAGCGACAACAACACCGGCAAGTGTGTTACCCGAGGCCGGGCTAATGTGGAGGAGCTCGCGGGAGCTAGCAGACATGAGGGGAAGCCGGAGACAGAGCGATCGAGACGAAAAGGAAGACGCTCCCAGAAGTCCCGAGGACGGCGCAGCAAATTCATAGCTCTTCATTCACTTGCAACAGTAGTAGCTGCATTGTCCGCTCCTTCAGCCGCGACCCCTCCCCGGCATTGCCTAGCGCCGGCTGTGTTCAGACTAGCAGGCGGGCAATGCAGCTCGCTGGGGTCGAGACATTTGCCCTGGCTAACTGGCGAGCGACCCTGCAAACAGGGTTCTGTGGAAGGCTCTGGCCGGTTGGGGTCGGCCGACAGGTCGGCCGGTGGTCGCGGCCACACGCCAGGCTTCGCTGGCAAATCGGAAATCTTTGGCGGACGGTGCGCATCTATGCACCGCTCGCAGTACACCGCGCAGTAGCTGTATTCATACCACGGACTAGTTCTCCCCTTGTCGTACCTGTTGCCTTTTTACTTGATCGATCCCCGACGTGGTAGCAAAATAGCAGCAGAACAAATAAAGGCTAGAGCCGCTGTTGGGCTAAGTGGACTGGCAGAAATCAGATTGCACTGAAGCAAGCAGCGAATGCAATGCAAATCCGACCAGGTGAAATATGAATAAGGATTGACGAAAGAGAAACAGAGAGAGAGAAAGAGACCGTAAAAGAACTTGGACGTTGTGGGAACCGATGCACCCGGCTCGCGAGATGGCAGACTCAACTCCAGGAGCAGGCACGGGCGCAGAGAGGATAGGCGAGGTCAAAAGAAAGGCTAATAGATTCCCCTTAGACCGCACGAGCCGAATTTCTTATCTCTGAGTCGGCGCAGATCTAACAGCGTGTTTTGTTGTGCGACGGTGAGTCGTACAGTTACCACTTCGAACTGTTTAATAAGATGTGTGAAGGGTTTGCATTTATACGGCCGCCGGGGTCAAGTTGTAATACCTCTGCTGCCTAGCAGCATATAGAACGAGCAAACCACCTGCAGTTAATTAGCCGAGGCAAAGCTATAACAGTATGTGACGGCCAGTCGCTGTCCGATAACAGTGTAATCAATGTGGGTGGCTTATGTCAACTTGTGTCGAGAAACAACGTGGGGAGCATTGAGACAGGGACAGATCGTGAATTATAGCTGGAGCTCCGTTAAATGTAGCACTGTATTGCGCATCATTGGCAGAGTTAACCTTCAGATTAGAACGGATATTGACCTGCTATAAATTAGCTCGATTAGGAAGAAGATACCAGCTTCTATACCAGTATGGTTGACCCTGCTGCTAATTCGGATCGACAGTTGCTCAGTTTCTAGTGGGCAGTCCAGTGCAGTTCATTGATATTCCTATATTGCACGACGTCTATCTTATAGATACCAGCCCTCCTCCTTCCTTCTATCCCGTGATTCTCATAAGATTGTGTCGACGATACAATCGGTTGTCGAATTTCCACAGATTTCCATTTTGTCTTATTCATCATATTGTATATTCCACTGGCATAGAATACTGATGGGGCACACCGTGCAGGCCTATTGCAGCCATCTCAGTCCGAAATGAGCAGGAGAAAAAAATAGCAACGATTCTTTCGCAACGCGACCAAAGTCGACAGGATTCTCCGACCTTCCGTTGAACTGTCGCCTCGCGATGTCTCGCGGAGAGATTCTCCCCGAGGTTTTGTAGTCGGGCCGGTCGGTCGCTATTCAGATTGTCGCCGTACGCGTATGCAAATGCCCGATTCGGTCTCGTATGCCGGGTTGCTGCTCCGAGATGTGTGCTGAATTAAAAATGCAAACTCGCCGCGCTTGCATGGCCGGCTCCTTTGAACATTTAGCGATACTGTTGTCTTTCATTCCTCTCGGGCAGAAAGGCTTGCTTGAGCGTCACCGTGGCGGACGAAGAAGTCGCGAGCGAGGGAGTCTCGGCCCACATCTCCCTGAGCGTCCTCCCCTTGTTCCGGCCATTCGTACGTAGCATTGTCTAAGCAGTGCGTTGCTCCCCCGAGGAATACAGCTATACAACGCAATCCTTCTACTAACCTACTGACTGGTCGCGTTTATACGCTGATATAAGCATTTACAGAGCGTTGCTCTAGGATGACTATGGCAGAGGACCACGGGTTAAGTCATGTGTATGCAATGCGTAGCAATGGGGGCCGGGGTGGAGTAGCCCGGAAAAGCTGGGGTAGCCGCAAGTGTTGGATGTTATTCATAACGGCATCATGCTCGAGGCGTTCACACGGAGACGCCCATCTAACAGATGAAACAAGCGATATAGCGGCGCGTATATATATATATATATCAGAGAGAATAGTTTTTACATAGGGGGTCGTTTGTCGCTTTGTCTCACCATCATTGATGCTCGCCAATAAGACTTGTCAGGGTGTTCCAACCGTTACCAACAATCACTACAGTAAATAATAATAGTTTTTTAACAATGTCAGCGAATCGATGGGCCGCAATCGAACTGGCCAACACTAGCGACTGAACACTATCCAGTATATTATATAGATCCGTATGGCCTCTCCAACGTGTAGACCCAATTTGTGTATACTACAGTTGTATATATATATATATGCAGCTGCAATATACACAAATCAATTAGCAGGCCTTGTCTCGGCACAAGTTCCACTCCAACGTTGACTCTACAATGGGAACGGATCAATGATTGAAACATACGTTCTGAAGCAGCGACCGCGCAATTCTCGTGGGGTTTTCCAGCTTTGACATCCAATGTCCATCGCCCGTACGTCGGGCGAGTTGCGCAACCAATGTTTACTTATACAACGTACCGTCCCTCGAATGCATCCAGTTCCAAATGAGGCACATCGTGTGGCCAGCTTGCGTGTATATGATGCCGAGGCATATAGATACGATCGTGTGAGGGCGCACAGGACACGAAGAGTAGGAGGCGTGGATACATTGTGGCTCGTTCGTTTCGGCTGCTGTTGTTGTTACATCTTCGAAATGTTACCAACGGACAACCAGTATTCGGTGAAGGGCGAGGTGAACGAGAAACGGCCTTGGACAGAGCGCAGGGGCGTTCATACCAAGCTTGGAGCTCTGTCGTTTTTCACTCGCTTGGTCTGTGTTGAAGCACTTCCGGGAAGCTCGTCCGGGTGTTCGCCTACCCTTAAAGGAGCAGCTAGCCGAAGTGATTCGATCGGCTGGGTGTGATCTATAACAGGCCAGTCTCGTCATTACTGTCTATGCGTTGCCTATCAAACCTGTCCAGGAACGAGGAACACCCTTGCTATTGATTAGTAGTTAGCTACAAACATCTCGTATATAGCACAAAAAAGCAGTAAGACGAAAAATATCGACCTCAATCGTATTTGGTTACGATATATCATGAAATAGCAGCATCCAGGGCGTACGGTGCATGCACCAACATGACGTGGTTAACGCACTCGGGACGGGTGCGCCCTGTGTTCTTCGGTCGACTTGCGTCGCCGACGGGGGCCGAGCTATTTTTAGCTTATGTGGTGGCGTTCCAGCACGTTTCTCCGTGGCCCGGTACGCTTTGAAGTATCCACTCGGTTCGAACTTCCCCACCGCCCATCTCTCATGTACCTTTTATGGAGCATATCTACATCCTGAAGTGCTTGTATCCGCTTGTATTCGCCGGATGCTTCTCTCCGATTTCACACGGACACACATGCCACTTCTCGTTGAGGGAAAATCCACCATATTGGTTTTCGCAGATAGCGTGGCACATCGCTGGACGAAGTCAAATCGTTCGAGAACATCGGCACCAAAATCCAACATCGTGATAACTGACACACTAGCCGAGCTGGTGCAGTCCTCAACAGATCGAGGCAATCAATGTACGTGCGGTACCACTTGGGGCCGTATACGCCCTTCAACCGATTCCATTTGTTGATCATCTTGTCACATCGAAATGAGTAGCTGAACAAGATTTAGACGGATTAGCTTGCCACCGTATCGCCTGTCATGCGAGGTACAGGAGACTGCTGGTCGCCTTCCGGCGAGCTTATACCATACGTGTATTAAGCAAGGCGGAAGGCAGACGCCAAAACGAACGGTGACGAAGCTCCACGGCTGCAAGTATCGCCTGGCTGGCGATATCCGCGTAAGAAGAATCCTGCGTACGAGTGACGATTGCTACACTCGAGTAACAGGTGTCACGAAGTAATAATACGAATGTATCCTCTCAACGTTCTTTCTGTTCAGGACAGGCCTGGGTATAACCCTTCAGCCTTATCTACATATCAATTTTTCGAGCCGTGGAGTTGTTCAGACTTGAGCCGTGGTCGAGAACTACTTTTATATTACTGCAAAGTATATGTGCCCTGCGGGATTCCAACCGGAGACCCTCTGGTCCTCGATGGCGCAGATATCCACGCCACTCCACTTGATACTCGTATATATATCTAAAGGGGAAATTGTTTGACGAAAACTGTGAGGCGAGGGGCAGGAGCTGTCAGGCCGCAAAATCGTCGGAGTCGCTGTATCCTCAAGGTGTTGGCCTGGTCGGTTTCTCGTTCTATCAAACCTTAAACGCCTCAGCACCAATGAAATCCCATCACGATCGGCATCCTGCTATCGCACGCTGGGGACCGATCAGAGCTTATTTATTAGGTCGTTCAGAGCTATTTTGTGCAATATATCGAAGAAAAAGGCCTGCGAAGCAAGCATCGCGACCACGTGAAATTTTGGCCTATTTTATACTTCGAGTCTTCTGCTTAGCTGGCTTTGTTTCCTAGAACAGACATGAATCTATTATAGAAGCTGAAAGATCGTAAGGACATCAGCGTTCTGTGACTAAATGTATGTTTCTTGAAGGAACAAGCTCGAATGGAACGAATCGACAATTGGTGAATATCTGAGACATGACATCCGGCAAAACGTCCACTACTGGTGGGGGTAAGCGATTCAGTAAGGGGTCACCTGAGGGGCAGCTGACGCCCACAGAGCAGGTGACTTCACTCAGGACATCGCGCGAGCGAACGAGTTGCGACCAACAATCACCGGAGCCTCTGGAGCAAACGAGAGGCTGGACCTTAACCTGTTTGTCGGCCTATTCGGAAGTTCGGCGCGGCCACGACGTTACGACGAAAATCTTGAAGACGTTGACCACGCAAAGTGGCGAAGTGGCATAGAAATCGACAGCGAGCGCAGTGTGGCTTCTCGATAACATGGCAACAAAAGGTGGTCTGAACGGCCGCCCTACCAAACTGGATGAATTGGCCAAAAATTTTCATCGATCGATTCAATCTGGATATCCTCCAGATTTAAACCCTTCTGATTATGGTTAATTTCATGCGTCAACGAGCTCAAATGGCGGTGTAGGTTGTGCAAAGGCAGATTTGGTCCAGGGAGCTACCGACAACGAAATTATGTATGGCAGCGCAAACTGAAAGTCTACTACCGTTCAGAAGCTCGACGAGCGCTGAAATAAACAGTAGCTCCGTCACAAAAATAAACTACAAGATTATATCTATTAGGTTATTTCTGTTCAAAAGTTATCCGCGTATTTTTGCCGATGCACAAAATAGCCCTGACAAACAAGTCTCCGACATAATCGAATTAGTCGTCGGATCACCGCCTGATCATAACGACTGTTTTTATTCTATTAAAACGTGGACGATTGCTCACACCTGCCGACCGGTGATTCCGAGTTACAGATCGTGATAGTAGTTCCGCTGTCCAGCACGTGCTTCGGCACTGAGTCGCCGATTGAGTCCTCTGATTTGTATTGTCATCATCTGTATACCTCGTCCACGTCTCCCGCTGATAACCGCACGTCCCACGTGCGAAGTGTCGGTAAGGGCCACCGGTCTTCACCATCCGCGGCAAGCCCGCCGACGGAAGTTGACAAAGCACTATGTCATTGTTCAATGGTATCGTTCTCGCGCGTGTGTTTCAGCGCGTCTGCCGCGGGCAGGAAACGTCCGAGGTGAATTCAAGCTACGGCGGGCAGAGGCCCATAGCCAGATCGCTCGATGCTGAAATCACGATCTCACACAGAGAGAGAGGTGGGGGGGCGTGGATGGACGCCTTCGGCGTCTGCATTGTTTCAGTCTCTTCGAGCTTCCTATGGCCGAGGAAGATCTCATCAAATCGAAGCTGGTCATCGCCATATATCGACATCTTCGATACCGCCCACCTCTGGCATTGATTGCCGCCGTCGGCGTGTTCATTATCGACGAGATGACAAGTTCGCCGAGTCGAGGGAACGAGTCGATTAGGTCCCGCTGTTTTATCACATTCGTAATGCATTGTTCGGCCGGGCCCGCGCACTCGAAACGGTGCCGGGAGATGGCACAGACACACATGGCTAATGTGATCGCGTCACGAGCATAAATGACGGAACTTATTTACCACAATTGTTTAGGGATAATAAATTGGAAATGTACACCTCCGATTGATTTGTCGTTGTACTTGCGTGCATATATATTATATATATATATACGCATATGCAAAAAATACAAATATATATATATATATATATATATTCTATATATACACTTCTTGCATACATTGGCTGCTGTTTCCATCAACTGACCCTTTAGATAAATTGAAACAGAGAAAGAGATCCGTCTGCGTGACAGGTCTCTTTTCATAAACAGGACTGTAGTTCTGAATTTTTCCCTTGTGCATACATGATCATGTGCTATCATATATCTAATATGTTCGCATTGCTATTTATAGACTGGCTCACGCGTATGGACATGTCACATATTGATGATTCGTTAGCACGATCCTGCGTAGGGCTACCGCGGTACCGCCAGCCGCAGCAGCTAGATTACGTGTGACGGCAGAGCAATGAGATTCGCGACGCGACGCTCATCCAGGTCGAAAACGGGTTTCGAAGCGCCGTGAGCCAGCTGCCGCTGTACCGCAACATCACCATCGCCAGCGTATCGGTATCAACCGGGCGTCTACGATGTCCCCGGTTACCAGCAAAGGCCATAGGCAAATTAAACGTAACGTAAACGGAACTCGACGAAGCTAAATGGCTTCGCTCAAACGTCCGCCCCTAGACGCCTCTCCAATAGCGAGGATCTCTCTCGAGGCGTGCAGCACGGGGCAGCACTTCGATGGATTTCCCGCGAGAATGAACGCCCGGCATCGCACAACGGCGGCTTCGTAGGTACATACAGCTGTTGTCGGCCGGACTCGGGTGATATTCCTTGGCCGTATTCCAGTTGCTTAGCTTGCTGGCTTGCAACGCTAGAGTTGCCCATGTGTGACCATTCTTGCTGTCTCCTCCTACCGACGAACTCTGTCGAAACTCAGCTCCCATAATATTTCTTCTGCTGCTCACAAGGGCCAGAAGTGCAAGGGCAACGAAGATGAGAGGTAGAGATCAACGTGAAAAGTCTCCGATCCTGTTCCTCTGATCGTTAGCTGACTGGCGACGTAACAAGAAGCTGCTAACTCGCCAAGGTCACCAGCCGCTTCGAAAGGACGAACGCTTTCGCTTGGTCTGGCGACTACCGCCTGGCTCGCTGCCGGCAGAGTCCGGCAGAGGCAGCTGTCCCAGTTGCCGATCCCCAGACGCCCACGGGCAGTCGCAAGCCTCCAGCAAAAGGGGTCCTTCGAGAACTAATCTAACGCATCAAGTCCCCGCTCCCATCGGCGCTTGCCTCCCATTCGACGCCTGGCATTGTCGACGTATTGCCAGAGGCTTTGCTAGCCGAATGAGCAGGCAGGTATTTCCAAGCTGCGCACGCGAAAGCACGAAGCAACGTGTCTTCGCTATCGGGGCCGCAGGAGGAACGAGTCGGAGCCGAGCTGCTCGAAGCAGCCTCCGGGTTGGGCTGCAAGCCGCCAAGCGCGTTTGTGCGTAATTGGCGCGTGACAAATGGGCGGCAATGCTCCCGCCGGGAGTCGAGAACGCCGATAGAAAACAGCCGGGAAAATGGAAGGAATCGGCGCTTGTTTATTTGAACAGCAGCCGCGATAGGAGACCGACATATAATAGCTGCTGGATAACGATCGGTGGGCTGGTTGGCGCGCGAATGTGAATCCGCGAACCAACAACAGCAGCAGCAGCAGCAGCATTCGAGATGCAGCATCGAACGACGAATACACTCCTCGCGTGCACTACCCAGGCGCAAAAGGGGGTGAGGGGGTGAGGTTGTGGGGTCTTATGCCGAAATGTCTGCCCGCGGGGCGATGCCCGGTGGGGCGCTCTCGCGTCCCATTGGCCTGGTTTGTTTGATGCGATCCTTCCTTGGCTCAGTACCAGTGGGTATACTGGCATGCAGCAGTTATAGTTGGTGGGCGGGAATCGAAGGAGAGAGCGTGCACCCGGGTGCATGTGCATCGTGTAGCAGCTCACTTAGCTAGCTAATCGACCGGATGGAATCAACTCATTCGTGTACGGAGGCTACGTACGATCGACTAACGCCGATGACAATATCGAACAGATCGGTGCTACCCAGGGAAAATGGCAGTCAGGACTGCGGACAGATGGAAGACTGCCTTGCGAACCGTACCTTCTGTTAGGGGGCATTCGACGTGGGCGACATTCGCCGGCTGAGACGATGAAAAATATCGCACGAGCAGCAACACTGACAGCGGAGCTAGCATGGCCAACCCACGCGCGAGCTCTGGTAATTGGGCCAACCAAGTCCTTGAACCAACTACGGAGCCTGTCGAGTATATGATATGATGACTCTGACAAGCAGGGGGCAACTGTATCTTGAAGACTGTCAAGGCGGAACAATGCGAGCCGGTCTAGAAACACCGACGGAGAGCAGCGAAACTGAAGAACACCGCGGGAAGCCGGTGGCTGATGGTTGTTACGCCGAATGGCGACATTGATTGTGAATGACACCTTAATGAATACTATTCTGGAAGGGCAGTCGATTCCCTCGGCAAGAATATATGTATTCGCACCAGTTTGGCCTCCGCTTCGCTAGACGCTGCTCGTCTGCATTTCCGCAACGGTGCCTGAGCTCATTTGAGATTCATATTTAGCACGTGTTTCAGCAATGAGTAACAACAAAGCCGTGTACCGATGGACACAAGCGCGTCTGCATAATTCACTCGGTCATAGACCCAAGATGAACCGGAAATCTATTTGGCCCACGTCTCATCCCCTGCCCACGCACACAGACACGCATGTACGTGGCTGTGTATATATATACACGCTTGCTTGGTTTGGCTCGACGTGTAGCATCTGCAAGTAGTTCCTCCCACTGAATAACAATCATTACTCGACAAATGCCTTTAGCGCAAGTTTGAAGCTGCCTGCGCGAGCCTCCATTGCTTTCACGGTATTGACACGGAGTGTTCTCGCCAACAGCTGTTGTCTCCGGTTGTTCGCGAGCGTCTTTTCCCACGCTACCCCTTACCCAGCGTTTCAGTAAGCGTGCCTGTTTGTCTGTCCTGTATGTTTCTCTGCACGTATGTACCCCTATGCATGTCCGCGTCGATTCATGCTCGTAGCCCTGATGTATTGCTCACCTGTGCGGGTATTCCACTACCGCTCGAAGAAGCGGTGTCATCGCGTGTGCTGAATCCTTGAGCAATGAGTCGCCGCCATCCGCTGTACCTCAGCGTCGAGGCCTTGCCTTGGGATCTCTGGAACGACGCGCGCTGTATCCCTCCTCCCAGCTGCTGTTGCTGTCGTCGCTGTTTGTTCTTCAGCCCCGTCGGTGTTCAGGCTTCCAGCCGCTATGTTGCGTAGTGCGATTTCTCCCTCCGCTTTCGTTTACTTCGGTTTTCTATTTTCAATTGCTTCTCCCGTGCCGATCCTATCCCATTCCTCCCTTCGTCAAGCACTTTGCCTTGCTTGAACTACAAGAGCTATTGTACTCTGGCTATCCAAAATTGTCGGCAATTTGCTCCCTACTTATTTCACCGGTTCGGGGATTGGTCCGATTCGTGTTTCGTAGCTTTTCCTCAGCATGTGTCTGTCGTGTTTTCCTATTGAGCCTTCTCCTCGCGCGCTCTCTCTCCGAATTTGATCTTCCTAAATTTGAAAGCGCCCCTTCAAGCACATACACGCAAACACACACGACAACTAAACAACTTCACAGCACACCTTACCACAACAACATCTTCACGTTGTGGCGTTGCTTCGTCATTGCGCCGGCCGCCGTCGACGATCACTGCCCGCCCGCCGCAGCCGCCACCCCTCTTGCGCCACGTTTCCTCACGCTAGACCGACGCACAGCTCACTTTGCACCTGTCACCTGGCGCCTAGCAAGGCACCTCACCTGGTAAAAAAAACACCCCCCGCCGAGTTCGCGTTGAACCGTTGCGTTTTGCCACCACCGCCAACGCGTCTGTCTACGCCGAGTCGCACCGCCGCCTTCACCCGAACAAACGCCGAGCGTCCTAAGGCAACAACAACAGCAGCAGCAGCAGCATCGACATTTATTGTTGGTGATAATGACAGATGATTGTACGGGACCGGACCTGAAGCGCCAACGCAGGACGATCGCACCCCAACGCGCGGCACATGTTGGCCGTCGTCCGCGTGACGGCTCCGATCGAAGACCGGATTCTTAAGACGGACGACGATGTCCTGTCGCGTTGTTTCCCAGCCGAGACGGGCAGAATGACGCTCAACCTCGAGCCACAACAGCCTGAGCCGAGCCGGGCGCGCCAACCGGATCGCCTACAGCGTCTCTGACGGCGCCACCACGGTAGGCTGCGATCATTCGTTTATGCGGCCCAACATCGAGCTCGAATCTGTGCACGATCACGGTATGCACTGCTGCGCGATGCACTCACTTTATACGCTGCCGGTGGGCGGTCGTTGATCTGACCGAGGACAGCAATACATGGTCAAGTATAGTATGACCATTCACCGATTGACAAACACGCACCCTCCTCGGATCACAGGAATACAGGTGAGTGCAGGCGGTGACGGTGGCGGCAGGGTTGTCGTTAGGTTGTCGCTGCTGGGAGATACGTTAGCTGATAAACACCGACTCGATCATTAATACAACAGATTCGAGCGATCATTTCCTACGCTGCGACGGTGGGCTACCACCATCGTGGCCAGATCACTAGCCAATCTACATGCAGGTACATTGAAAATAGAGATGACTGCCAGACAGGCACCTGGAGACACTCTCACACACACACACACAGCCGAGCGTGGAAAATTCCGTCCGAGACGCTTTGCCGGAACATCTCTCAGGGAACTCTGAAGCTCGGAGCAAAGCGGAGCAGATTCCCGAACGAGTATACTAGCATGGAAAGGGTAGGGCGCCAGGAGTGGAGAGGACGATTTCGGAGGAGGGCAGATCTCCGCACGAACTATACCCGAGGGCCAGTGGGCGAGGTTGGTGAGGGGGGGCCGACAGCACGGTAGCTTCCCGTCGTATGTAATACGGCGATCTACCGAACCTCAGGATGCTGTTTCTGTGCTCCTGCTCCGCCGCTTCGGGACGATGCTTCTAAGTAGCCGAACAGAGGAGGACTGTAATAGATAGTCACGTGGACAGCGTGCACCGGGAACGCTAGCTACGCCATGGCCGTAGCCGTTCGGTGCCGCTGAGACGAGTAGCGGGAGAAGTCTGAGAATGTGGAAAAAGGAATAAGCGGTGCGGGGCGGCGGATCCGATCGGGGAGCAGACTGAGGGGGAAGGGAGGGGGGTTCTGGTAGAGGAATCGGTTAGAGGTGGTATACAATCTAAATAGAAGAGTGACCGACGCCGCTGATCTGATCCGATCCAGTCGGACCGTCCGACCGCTCGACGAGGCCAGACGTATTAACTCTGAGGTGGACGGCCCTCTTTGCTAGTCGTCAGGAGTGACCAATAGTGGTTAAGCTAAAGACGGGGCCAACCCATTGAACGAAGCGAGTCTCGAGTCCTTGTCGGGGGAACGTAGGACAGAACGGATTGAGTAAGTGGCCCCCGAACGGCCTCGTGTGGAGCTAGGCCACACCGACCGGTCATTGTTAACGTGTCTGTCGGTCAAGTCTGGCTAGTTTAACGGTCGGCACTTTGATCAGAACTGACTCGACGGGCCAAACGCCTAGCAGGCCTTTGCTAGCTGGCCCTCACTGACATACTTGCATGCCCTCGGCAGTCCGCTACCTAGAAACGGAGCCGGTTAGTAATCTAACTCTTCGGTGAGAAGCACTGCCCGCCAACTTCGCCAGCCTGATTATCTCAATGGAGGATCTAACCTTTCGGGCTAGTCACACGTGCACCTACTTGGCGAGGGGGTGGTGAGAGGGTATCTATATATGAAGGAAGTGTTAGCTAAAAGTTAGCAAAGCAGCATTAATGTCATTATTGGAGGCTACTGCTTGTATAGAGCTTGTCCGTTCAAGGTAATTGAGTTGTGCCTGCAGGTATAAACTAGTAACTTTTCAGCCCTACCATTGTGCTGTTGCAACGCAATTGTGGGACTTTCGAGTATTTGACCGCCGGGTGGTTTAAGGTGGCACCAACAACCCTTGAATAGGGAATTGGCGTACGGCGAATTGGTCGTCGTAGATATATATATATATATATTCAAAGCATTGTTTCTGTAGTACGGGCTTGATAGAGGTTAATTATTTGCTTAATATTACATTCAAGTGTTTATTTGGTAACGTAAAATAAGTATGCACAGCGGAACCTTCTCTCCCTATCTTCAGTGTCTTTGGCATAGGAAATATTAAGGCCATATCACATTCTGAAGTAGTGGTCGTTGGCGTTGACTTCAATTTTAGCTAATTGGATACGCCCGGTGTTCCCCATAGAGAGACCCCCTCGCCTCCCAGGCGTTTTGCGGTGCTCGTTATCCGGGCGAGATTATTACGAGAGATGTCTGACGGAGGAATTCTCACCTTGGTCAGAGCACGGCGGGATTTGAACCTGCAACGTGTCCGGTCTATTAATTTAAGACCACATGATCAGAAAGCTCTGAAATAGGCTCACCTGTGTTCTACCTGGCGACGGTTGACAGACTGATCACACCCCAATGGCCTGCCGTACGAAGCAATGCCCGAAAACAGTACCAGCATGTTGGCTGACAGTGAGCTTCATTAAAAACATATATATATTTTTGTACGAGATTAAAGGTAAGTCCTGCATGGACACCAGGCCTCACGCTAAGGTGTTTGCCTGGTAGTGTCAGACTCATACTGACTAAACCCAGAACCGATTTTGGCTTGGGGCACTGACCGGGACTGTCAAAAGTATTACTTAGGTCAGTGCCTTTCCAACCATGTTGTTCTGGTTGGTTTTTTTCATTAAAAATATTAAGTGGGTGCTTCTTGCATCTACCTATATATTTTTTGTCTCAGTGAATCTTAATCGTTGCTTTAAGAGTTAGCTGCTTGAGCTGATTGGCATTGACACGTTGACACATACGAGAGCAGGGTCGGGTGACTATCCGCGCCAGTTCAAGTTGTTCTCAGCACATGTATTGCCTTCCGCAGATCGCCTGCTGCCGGGATGAACAGTCAGCACATATTATCGCCATTATCATAATGTCAGCCGAGGAGAGTATTTTGCGTTTTGTTTTGGCACGGAAATGGCCTTGCTCAAGACCTTGATGCCGTCCCACACGAACATCCTGACGATGGTTATAGTATTGGTCTGCTATTGCCGAGTATAGTGAACTCATAGCATATGGACGTTTCTTCTTCTGCAGACCTTCACAATGGTCCAACGCAATGGTGATCCACTTGTAGCCGACTTTCTGTGCTAGACCATATCAGGCTGCTTTGTCCCTGCGGCTACTGTTGCTGCTGCCGCTGCGTGCGTATTGTAGTACTATAAACCAGTGGTAAACAACGCTGACTTTTGGCTTTACCCAGCCACCCTCAAGGCTCCCCCACCGGCAACTGTTCCCTGATCTCGAGCACAATGTCCGAGCGAAGCGACGGAAATGGGGCGTACATCAATCAGCCGGCGAGAAAACAGCGGAAGAGCTCCCTCGCCCCCGAGCTTGCCAGAGAGTTGAAAAGAACGCGTGGGGTTACCCGCTGTGTGGTCCTCAGATATCTTCCACGCCGCGAACGCCCCCAGCGAATACCCCGTGCATCCCGCTGCCTTGGGGGCGACGCTCAGACGGACGGACAGATTGTATGCACGTTCACTCGCGCGAGCCATGGACATGGGCTAGCTGGGCGGGAGCCACACGGCGGAGACCACAATACGCACATTGTATCGTAGACGTCACTTAAGCTCCGTAGATAGCATGTCTTGATGAAGCTTACATTGCACGAATGCTTGCCTTGTAATCATCGCTCTTGTGGACGATCATATTATATCCACTGTGAGTGTGTTGGTGCCTTGATTACGTTGCTTAGAACTTGAGAAGGATAGTTTCGTATCTGATAAGCGCTCCTTTAACGCGAGTTAATCAATTCCTCGGGATGGCAAATTGACCCTTGAATAAGTTTCACGTTTCTGACAAGCAAGGAACCAATGTTTTGTGACTTGAACATGTGTGCATGTGTCTGTATATGTCTACGTGCATCTATCTCTAGAGATCCACCTGGCGTCTCCGTGAACCAGGTGCGCTATCATTAATAAGTAATCGGTGAAGCGTACGACTACGATCGCGCAGAGTGGCAAAAGATACGGCACGTTCCGCTACGTGCGTAGTATACCGTTTCGAAAAAGACTAGCTTCGCAATTTTTGCGAATAGCATTGGGATATTATGTGTGAAACAACTGAGACAGGCTCTAATTTGCACTGATTATACCTGTATATCTGTTTCTGAAGTGCGAAAGCTATCCTTACCTATGATAAGCCATACTACATTTGTACACTTACGTCGCCGTTCGCTACTGTCTCTCACTAGCTGACGTTTGACCCACGTCCCTGTGATTCGCTACTTGAGAAATTGTACTTGTTTGATATACACAAATAGACGGTACGCTGTCTCGATGAGACTCGCTACTTTATCGAACCCATTATGTATTCTTATACTTTGTATCAGGAGCATCTTGGCTGAATGACACTCGACTCTACGTAACGCTTGTCTATACTGCCTAGCTTATGATGAGTTCGTAATATCTACGAGTATGGCTTTACCCTGTACGTAGGTATTATATTTATACACAGCTATACATTGTTTGGGGGGGGAGGTTCATCCCCTCTCGGTGCTGCTGACCTCGACTCCTCGACCTCTACCGAGCTGTGTGCCGATATCCGGAGCACCGGGAGCGGTCCAGCGTTCCGGGTTGCATCGCCGTCAACAGCTATCCGTCGAGAGGCGTTATAGAATGTATACATCGCTGGCGATGTAACGGCATGCAGGTGACACGACGGCGGCCCATGGACCTCCCCTACTGAACCTGTTCTCCACGTTCTGCCAGACGTGGACGCGAGGGGATATCTTTGGAAGCACCTGTGGAAGAGCGCAGGAGAGCCTACGCAGAGTAGCGCGGTGGGTCACATGTATGGCCTTTGCTTGGGACAACTGTTCTGCTTTAGCTGCTTAGGATGAGACACAAGTTTTCCGTTGCGGACCGTCACTCTGCCATGCCTGTAATGCGGAGGGACATCGCTTCCCAGTGGGAGTTATCCCGAAGACCTTTACGAAGCACTGTGTGCGGCACGGCACATGCTGAACGCTACCAGACAATATGATCACGGGGGTCAGGCCTACGAAATGTATATATATATATATCTTCGTATTGTCGAAATTGAATTGAACCGACTCATGTTCAATTACCTAAATGACATTTCGTCAACCGAGCCTCTCGGGGATCAATTAGACTTCAGAACGCAATCAATATCAGTCACCATGAACTACGCGTCTACGATATACTATTACAAACACTGACACATTCACGAATAATTTGCTTGACAACTCGATCCCGGGAGGGTGCAGCGACTACTGCCCAAAAGTTACTGCAGCTCCAGTGGCGGTTTCAGACCCGGTTGATGTCTCCGTCCACGCACTGCCTACGCGGTCTATAACGGTAGCAGCCGGGCGGGTATGTCGTCCACTCGTGGCTGGCCTGCCAACGAGTTAAGATATGCGTCTGTCGTTCTCCTTGGAGGCGAGCGAGCCCCCTATGCTCACTTCCTAGGTACCGCGTCTATCAGCCTTTAGCGCGCTTTTCTCAATCCATGTTGTCACGCCTCGGGAGAGCAACCGAGAGAGGCGGGCCGAGGAGCGAAGCGACGAGACAATCGGGACAGCCTAACCTAATTTGGCTTCATCGAATAGGGGTCTACGCAACCTCGGATCCTAGAAGCCACCGTCGTTCAGTACCAGCAGCATCAGCAGCAGTACGAACGACAGAAGCTGCTGCACATGGCCCACGCCGACCCTATACGAGCCGTGTATGTTCTCAGTCCTGTTACCCCGCCCTTTGCCGCAGCCTTGCTCGTTCATCCTTAAAAGTCAGGAGTATGCGTCAGGAGCCACCGGCTAGAAAACCAGCGGGAGATGAGAAATTGGGGTCTCAAGCTCCCTCGCCAGGGTGTTCCATGGGCATAAAGGACGAACTGGGAACGAATCTCAGCCTGTGGTAAGAAGATAGCAGACGAGAGTTGTGCAAAAGGAGACTTTCCCATAGGAATACACATACACACAGACACAAAACCCGAAAGTGTACGGCCGAGCTCACCCAGCAAGCTCAAAAGCGCTGCCACTGTCCGGCTACCCACCCTCGAAGAGGGTCTGTCTGTCATCCGAGCCTCGCACCGAGAACGACGCTACTCGCTTTTTCCTTTAAACCCCTGCGGCTCGCAAGGTCCACCCAACCCCCCGCGAAGGTCCCCGGCTCGCGAAGGTCCCCGGTTCACATTTCCCTGTGAACTGTAGATCTCCCATGACTCCTGGACGCAGCTAGGGCCGGCCAGGGGTTCGCTTCCCCTCAGTTTTCTTTGTTCGCCACGCTCAATCACTCTCACCCTTCTCGTGGGACCCTTTGTTTAAGTATTTCTCCCGTTTACAACAAATGTGTCATCCCTCTGCCCAAACGCGTTACATTGTACAGCGGCAGCGGACCAGCTCGTAGACAGCGAGGCGGAAGCGACGAACAGTTTACTGTCGCCATCTTTCGTTTCTATTTGCGTTTTGAGCACTTACTCGAGTGGTAAACGAGGCGAGACGTTGCATCGGAACCCCACCGACTGTCCTCCCGACATGACTTGTATGTTTCATACGTGGAATGGAACTTGTCCTCTGGCAGCATCGACTCTCTCGCATCTACTAGTGGGTTAGGGATGTAGGTGGACCTGTGATTCAATACGACGTGGTGTCGGCTTGGTCTACAATCTGAGGTTAGTTGAAATTGAAATTGAACAGGAAACGAATCGGACGATGTGGTGTGATACGCTTGATAGCAATAATTTCCTCAGATGTTACTGTGGACTTCCATTGAAACACTGCTATCCGCTAAAAATCTGCGTGTCTTCAACGAGAACGAGGTTATCCGAAGGATTCCTGAGGCTTGTAAAAGGAACTGTTATTATTATACAGATGGGTGGGAGCGCATATCGACGCCGAGCACAAAACGCTGGTTCAAGGAGCACCGCTCGACTGGTATCATCTCGATTACGTCCCACAAATCACATCGATGCTCATCTCATAAAGGTTTTGTGCTAACAGAAGAAGCAGTACGTCAATACGTTGCAACAGACCCAGGGCGACAGTCACGAAGGCAAGCAGCAAAATCAACGACTCGAAACCTAATTTGGCTCGGTTCCCGTTGGTCTCAGCAGTATCATGCGCGCATTGTTCCTTCATATGATCCCTTCTAACGTGCGTTTTGCAGCCTTCCGATTCCGGTATAGCGGCGAAATCGGACTCAGCCAGCCAGCAAATTACCATTATCATAAGGCAAGCCGAGCCAAGTGTAGGAAGCTGCGCATTCGTCTGAACCCCAATGGCCATAGGTTAGCCTCACAAATTCGCTTTCGTTGACGAAGACACCTGACGGCCAGGCTTCGTCGGCCGACAGGTGTCTTCGATAGCATACCTCCGAGTTCCTTTTCGCCACGTTTGGACGATGATTACGAGGATGACGATGATCATCATCACTTACCCATGTATGCATCATCAACCTGCTAAAACACACTCTGTATATATATGCTCGGATAGAATACAGCAGGTGTATGAGCCAGCCAGAGATGGCACTGCCGTATATATACGATACAGCTCTGCTGACGAAGTGCCCAGCGGAGGGCCGTCGAGTCGGATGTCGTCTTACAAGATCCAACAAGATCTGCCTGCCTGGGAAGGCACTCGTACAGATCTGGCTCCTTACGCGTTCCATCCCCCCTTGCCAGGCATTGCCGTACCCCTAACTCGTGAATGTTTCACAATGCGAACCCGACACCGAGGACGAACCGACCATGTGTTGCGCTGACCCGTATTGTACGACCTACCTACTCGCCCCCCTCAGGCGTTCCACAGCCTCACAGCTAGAACGTCCACCCAGCTGTTTGACCGCCTGAGATCTCCGCACCTCCGTCGGACCTCACCTCAGCCTGACGGTCACGGGTTGCGACTTCTAGCTGGAAGTAGTGTGGCCCCGCTAGTGTCGTTGACATCCACCGTATCCTTAACCCGAACGCTGGCCAACATCAATCGTGAATGTATAATAAAATACTGTGAACACAGAAATAAATTTACACACGATGATAACGTGAAAGTCGAGATCCCGACAGCATCGAATTAAGAGATTTTGTGTCTTCCTCAAGGCGACACAGATACTCAGCACAAAAGGACAAAAGTCAGCGGCGATAGTCTAATGAATCCCACTGTTATGAATCGTCCCAGTAAGCCGGCTTCTGAAACGTCAAGACCCCTTGCCTGCTCTATGGCCGCACATACGCATTAGCCTGTGTAAATGAATGTCACCCATATCCGTAAAAAGCGACGCATCCAACCCCGTGGTGTTCTCTCTGCTCAACGTTGGAGTTCACCGTTTGCGCTTGACGTCTGCTGGCAACGGATGTAGGGCAGATGTTGGGCCACATCTCATTTTAATACCTCCTTGTCTTTCAGCAGAACAAAATAGAATATACAACAGGGAAGATGTTACTGTCAAGGGAGAGACTCGAGGCGCTCCGAGTGGTCGATGGCTTCTTCCAGAGCGAGGGAAGAGCTCAGAAGGACGAGAAGAATCAGCAGCGAACTGGAGGACACGTCGAGAGACGTATTGGCTTTAAGGTGGGGGATTGGGGGTGTCTTGCTCGCAGCAGGGCAACGTGGACACAATGGGGCAAGGCCGCTGTGATAGGTAAGACGTGCCAGTGGGTTGGTCACCATCGGACGCAACGGGAATCAAGACCGTAGGGGACCTTCGAAGGGGGTGGTAATAATATTCTGCCAGTGTCATACATATGTGGCGTGTACATGTGCCGTGATCTCTCGTATTGCAGGGGCGACAGCAGGAGCAGGCGCATTGGGAATCCTATTCGACACGGACGAGCTGGCGCGCGGCCAAAGTGCTGCGCGAGATCGCGGTGTTGTTAGTGCGGCCAGAAATGAAGGATTTATTGTAAAGACATTGTAAAAGATATTAGAGCAACAGCCGAAAGTGCATTATAACAGAAGAAGAATACATGTAAATAGGACTTGGGCAAATCATAGTTTGTGAATTAGCTTAAGAAAACGCTGCCCGTAGCACCAAAAACCGCTCCGTGAATGTTTAGCAAACAGAATGGTAACAACAACAACAATAATATAATAATAAAAATTGTCAAGAATATCTAACAAAGATTAATTATGTAGTTCAGGCAAGCTACCTTCAACATGAGAGTAACTGAGAGAGAGATGGATTCTCTCAAAAAGCTTATCTTCCTCGCACTGTATACAGGCCGAGAGTAAAGTGAATTTTTCGGGCTGACCCTTTATCGCCTTAAACATTTGACGTCCACGGTACAACTGCTTTTGGCATTGCTGCATAAGATCGCGCACTCCTTAATTGCAAATGTGCAGCGATTGGCATCGAACCCGAGAGTGCCGACTCGCAAACGAAACGGGTATACCGTCGCGGACACCGTGGACTGAACTTGCTCGCGGGTAGTGAGTATTACTTGTACAATCAGAGATTAATTAACTATAATGACATTGTGCCTAAGTCAGCGATGTTCAATCGCATAAGATCATTATCACAATTATAGTTTCGATTTGTATATTCCTCAATCTGGAGGCCCCACATGGCTTGATCGCTGCATTCGCGTGCGCCTGCCTTCGGCAATCGGAGGAGACTCACACGGATTCGATCCTTACCAGTGCACATTTGTATTTAAGGAGTTCGCGATCTTATGAAGCAATCGCGAAAGCAGTTGTACCGTGGACCAGCCCGAATATTTTACAATCTTCAACTATACAGTAGGTATTTATTCACTACTAATAATAATAACAATGGTGAGGCAGATTTGTTTGTTTAGGCTCCCTCTATTTCATTTGCACCGAGTGAAGTTTCCTTCGCGAAACGTATAGTTTTCAAGAACTTCCTGTCTAAAGTTTGAATCAACGATATCACGATAATACTCAACACATCCGGCCATCCACATGGCTGCTCACGAGGGTCTCGTGAGGGTCCTAGACGGATTCG
This sequence comes from Stratiolaelaps scimitus, assembly GCA_019614645.1. Taxonomy (NCBI): domain Eukaryota; kingdom Metazoa; phylum Arthropoda; class Arachnida; order Mesostigmata; family Laelapidae; genus Stratiolaelaps; species Stratiolaelaps scimitus. The sequence goes on along the minus strand of JABWDB010000011.1, from coordinate 980,004 downwards.
ATCGAGGGGCTTAGATGGAATGGCTAGATTAATTTCGATATTGGAATGACAATGTTCAATATACTTTGATGCAACTTTAATGAACTTTTCTCTAAATGTGTGGTTTATGTTATATATATATATATATATATATATATATATAGATCACCACAAACTCGCACGAATATTGCGGAGCACGGAGGAACACACCGCCATATTTATCGTATGGTCCAAGTCGGTATAAGATAGACTATCCCAAATGATTGATTGTTCATTATGCAATTAAATATTATGGTGCCAGCCATTGAATATACACGAGCTAGCGTCGAACGCCAGTCAGCTCACTCGGAAATGACCAAGCGTTTCTTTCCCTAGAGTCGGCATCGTACCTCACGTCATAGCGGTAAGATTAAGGCGTAAGCCCCATGAGGACCCAACCATTAATGATGTGGAAGAATCCTTTGGGGGTAAGCGACGATCAAAATGCGATACATCGGGCTATGGCTTTAATTAATGGTCATTAATCATAACTTGTATATATATGCATGTCAATCATTAACAAGAAAGTAATTAGAGAAAAAACGCAACTATGTTTCAAATTACATATTTGAAGAATAGTATCGCGAAATCATTACATATGACTTCGCGATCTATTCTTCACAGACTTTAAAACCGAGAGGAAGATGTATTCGAGACCTGGGAAATTATTAAAAATATTTCTTTCCAACGGTATATGAGCTTGCCGGACAAGATGTCGATTATCATGATATCATGTCATATAACAGCATCATCAGCTATGACATTATATAATACATAGGGACCTGTATAATTGGTACTACCTAACGTTTAGGTAGGCTGTTTGTCACTCTAGCAATTTATATCTGTGCCTAGCTTCGTACACAAATTAAAAATAAAATTTTTATCAAATCGCTGAAAATCAATTTTTCATCAAGTCTCTGAAAATCAATTTTTTTTTTTACCAAATCGCTGAAAATCAAATTCAAGATTACGTTACCAGTAGGCACACTGTCTAAGATACACACTGGCATCTTACGGGTACAAAAAAACTGGCACTTCGGGCTTTTGGTTTTGCGCTTTGAAAAATTGTATTGTAAATGGATTCAAGGCGAGCAGCAACAATCCGATACTTTTACGAGCACACAACAGGGTCTCTTCAGGACCACAGTAGTCTGCGGCAATCAACCATAACGCCTATGATGAAACCTGTGGCTCACCTTCGTCAAATGACTCCGTCAGGTGTCAGCGCCCGAGATGTTGCCAAGGCGCCACATCCATTTGTACGTGCATGGCCTCAGGCCCGTGGAGGCATGCATCCCGACCTATGCAAGGTGGCAGCATCTATCTCAACGTGCCAGCCTAATATACGCCCTCTCACTGCAGGAGAGCTATTCCTGCCGGGGCACGAGTTACACTCCAAATTTAGTCGAAGGCCGTCGACCAACATGCAATTCCCAATGCGCTCCATCCCGCGGATCAGATCAAAACGCGCTGGGCAGAAACGCTAACCAGACCCGGATCGGATGGCCGGCAGCTCCGCATAGCTGGTTTATTTCAGGTATGTATCTGTCGGCGTGTGTGTGCGTTGGTCATAACAAGGTCGTATGCTGCTGCGTGGAGGATGCGGCCGTTGCGCCGCAACGAACTCATGGTGGTGAAAGCCACGAGGCGTTTAATTTTAGATGGGCAGATCACGGCTAGCGGACCAGAGGCTAACAGGAGTGCGGCTGCTTCGAATGTACTATACAAACCTGCTTAGCAGGTGATAGACGGCCGATTCTAGGCATGCAGTGTTTTGCGGGGGATTTGTTGTGTGGGCCGAGCATTAGCAGAAGCTGAGCTAGCAGATCGTCGGGTAGCCGTCTTGAGGATATATATATATATATATATTGAACAATAGCGGTTAGAATCGCCTGATGTGAGTAAGAAATGTGTTCCATTGCATTATATAATATATATATATATATACCGGTGACGAGTATTCGAACTGGAGACCCCACGGTAAATCCACTGCGTCGCCTCTTCGCCATCCCAAGGAGCAAACAATCAGCTATTTCTTGAAGAGGAGATAACATATATTCACATAAACTGGCATCAAGCCATACCCACCAACCAATATGATAAGCCCGATAAAACTGATGAAAATTACCAGCATCATTAACGTACCACCACAGTGATGATTGGTTATTTTTGAGACAGCTGATCCCCCCACAATCCTCTCGAGACCGTCGAGGGTCAGTAGCTACAGGAACTGGCCGCAATCGAAAGCCAATTTATTATATACTATAATCCAAAGGTTTTCGGGCCGACTCTCGGCCAACATCTAACGTCCACGGTACAACCGCTTTTCGCATTGCTTCGTAAGATGCACCTCGAAATGCAAATGTGCTGCTATAATCGAGCTACATTGCACAGGCCGGCTTCCAAGTGTCACACACGGCAAAGCGACGAGCGCAAAATATGAGCAAATCTTAGCGATCTTCGCTGCTAGCCCACCTCGTACGAATTGCTAATCAACACAAAACAATATGTGCGAAAAAAATCGCGAAAATCACGCCACTCCACTGTCATTCGACGATCTGGCGCCGTTGTTCCGACATCAGCGAGCTTAGGGGCTCGATGGTTCCTTCGAACAGATCGGACGCGCCTTTGTCACAAGAAGGGTGTGGTTCAAGGCCAAGCAGGGTGTTTGCGCAGTGGCGTGCGTTGCTCGTTATTCGCCACGACCGGGCTCATATAAACGGGGGTGGTGTCAAACGATAAAAAGCTGACCGTCAACGATATCAAATCGAGAAGCGTCTGGCTGAATGGATACAGTTTTGTCTACTATATCACCACTTTCTATTTATCTAAAAATGTACTGGAGGTACCCGCATCCAGCAAACTGTTCGTCAACACAGCCCCCGACGGCCACCGTTTGACAATCTAGCTAAATGAATCTTGCTCACGGTCTCATTGACGCCGGCCATAGAAGTTAGAAGCTTAGTGGCTGCCGCCTCTACCGATCCGTCATTTTTTGCCTATGCTCGCGAGCCCCCGGCAGAGAGAGAGCCCCCGGCAGACGCCCCGCCCCCCCCCCAAAGCTACCCGTTGGTGGCTGCTGTCGGTGGATCCATCCGCCTACGCCAATGCACGCACCCGCAGCAACAATGAGATGACGACCCGACCAACGATGTCCGACCGTGACAACAACAGACCCTGTCCACATCTGTGGTCAGCAGACACCAGCAAGCTACCAGCACTCCCTCCGCGCTGAAGCTACGAGGCCTTTTATTCGTCAAGCCTACCATATCGCTTTGAGCGGCGGCCGACTTGCTTCACAAATGTCTCGCGTTTCCCCGGCACACACACAGGCACATTCTCATAGAAACGGTTTCGTTCATGTGATTTCAGCCTATTCAGCCGGTCCGGGGCCGAGCAGCAGGCCAGACGGGGCTTGCGCGAATGCTCTTCATCCGCTGCTTACATAGACCGCTGCTTGTTGTTGCTGCTGTTATTGTTGTTGCTGTTGCTGTTGTTGTGGTTGTTGGTGTTGTTATTATTGTTGTTGTTATTGTTGCTGATGTTGTCACTCATTAGAACAATTCAGGCCAGCGTCGGATCGGCATTTGCCGGCGCCGAGGCTGTGCCGCTTAAAGTTACAGCGCCACTTGGTGGAACATCATGGCACTGTCGAATTAACAAATTACGATGCTGTCATTACAATCATACGTAGATAATAGATATATATGAGCTTACTGGCAGATGGACATTCACCCAATATGTGATGCCTCTTCCATATGGGTTGCGTGTGGAAATACTGGACCACCACCACCACTGGTGCGGATCTCCAATAAACCGGCTCCAACTAAATAGATGAATGGACGAAGCACACTTTCCCCAATGCAGATGTGGTTGCTATATATATATATATATACATGATATCGCTCATGTTGTAGCAACAGCTGTTACAGAATGAGCACATAGCGAATGCTTAGAAAGTGCTGGGTTACGTGGTGTGTGTGTATGTGTGTGTGCGTCCGTTGTTTGTTGTTTAATTGAAGATTTGACATAATGGCGACTTGAACCGAGCTGAAAACAACAACAAGAATAACAATGGCGCTATGTCTTCGTCGGAGCTTGTACTATATATGTGCTCCATTCATTTCATATCGGGATCAAGAGTCTAGTGCGAAACATGACGAACATTGCGACATGAGCATAGATATCAAGCAATGGACATTGATAATAATTGTGCAACAATTACTATCAATGTCCATTGCTTATACAACGATTCTGAGAAGTAGTTGGGGACAGTTTGGGTGTGTCTGAGGGCTGAGGTTAAGAGCTGAGGCCTGTTAGACAGGGGAACAGCTGAGGCCTGTCAGCTCGAAAAACAATTTGAGATAGAGGCTTGAGGTTGTGGTCACTCGCGATAGAAGAGACGGTATTGTTGGCGAGCATAGTTGTTACACACGCGCTGTGTAAGGTTAGCACTCTGAAGACGGTGGGAAGAGAGGGGACTTTCACACAGAACAGCAGGGTATACATCGGATCTACCTCTCAATCCACCCGAGCTCAAATGGACAGCAATTGATAACGGCAAGCAGTCAACCGTTCGATAATCGGTAGGATCGGATTCCCGCCAAAGTGCATTGGAACCCGCGATGAGGCTGCCTCACTCCGATGACACGTATTTTAATTACCCTGTACGTCCCTATCTCTCTCTCTCTCTCGATATATATATATATATATGTATGATTATATATATATAATAGCTATTATATGTAGGAGCATGATGAAGTCCACCGTCCCGTGCAATGTGTGTTTCCGTCCGATGCTGGTTACCACAGATGCCCTACAACACTGGAACTGTTTTAGTCGATTCAAGTTGACCGATCTTTGTTCTAACTCATTTAGTTCAAAGGCAACACGATTTATTCAAACATACAGTAGGGCGGGATTTCTAGGGATTATGGGGGGGGGGGTGAGGACGACAATGTCCCGAGGAAGGCGATGGCATTGCCTCTCTGCACGGCGAGGGACAGGCGCTGCAGGAGGAAAGAGCCAGCGCGCTTGTCCCCGGTGGCGCGGATCAGCCTATGGTAGACCCCCTCGAGGAAGTTCGCAGTGAGAGGGCCGTGCCCGCCCAAGGTCTCAAAGGCAAGGGGGGAAAACATGTGCGATGTAAGTGGCCGATATATATATATATATATATATATATATACATATTGTCCTTTTCAGATATATTGATGCTATTTGAATGAATGACATTGATCAGATCTCGACTCGTGGATCGGCTTGTGAAGTGGGTGACTTCATAAGCAGAGCAGCTTGATGACATCATATTATTATACATATATATATATATATATATAATTGAGCGAGGCTGAGTTGAGGGTCGATCCTTATTATTGTTATTTCGCTAGCCATTTTTGCAGATGCGAATCTACGTGAAATATTCGTGATCTATTATATATGCAACTGGTTAGCAGCAGCCCCAGCGTGAAGGCTGAGACGAGGTCAACAGATTGGGTAAACTAGCAAAAAAAAAAACGAAATATTTACTGTATTTCCTTGTACGTATTGAATCAATCAAATATTGTTTTAGAGCTAGTATGCGTTTATATTTCATTTTACACCCAAACCTAACCTAACCATCTCAGAAACAGATCTTCCATTTCGTCTTCAGAAAGCACCCATTTCTCACAACATTTCTCTCTGATCAATCGGACGAACCGAGGTCATCCCCCAAATCTGACTGTCTGACCCAGCCGTCACAGTACCGCAAATTCGTTTACGGTAGGATCTACACTGCGAGTATGGGGGTTTATCTCTTCATGCCCATGATATTGCGCTGATTAATTCAGCGTCCGCTGTGGCCGCTCAGTGCGCATCGTCATTTCTGACACCAGACCCCGACTGCGTTTCCGGCCGCCCGTGGGTGAGTGCTGCTGCTGCTGCTGCTGGTGTGCTTCGTCCGCCGCTAGTTTGTCGGTTGTGAATAACCGGTGCCCCCGACAATGCTACCCTGATCGTGTTGGCATCCGTTGACGGCTCCGGGCCGACGCATCAGAAGAACTCCGGCCGGTGAACGCTACTGCGGCGGCAGTAGTCGAGCAGTGACCAACTCGCCGACCGCTTCGGGGTGCCTGCGCTCGCACAGATGTGGCGCCAACGTCATCTGTGTGCTGCGGAGCTCTTTGTTGAGTGGTGACGGCTTTGAGTGGAATACATCCACTTGTGTAGAGTCTTCAGGCGTGTGCCCGATACGTGATGAGCATAGATGTCTCGATATATGGATGCGTGAATGCCTTTACAAGTGTGTGACGAATCTCCTCGGAGAACATCGTCCTAGAGAGCGTTCCAATTAGTACACGGTGTTGATCACATGCCCCAGCTTCACTCGTTTGGATAATCACAGATACGATGAACTGACGATAACACTGACGAACGCCACCGTTCACCTTCGATCTCGTGCGGACGCTGTCACACCCCGGAACGGTACGGACGAAACATCTGAACGTGAAACCATTCGAGCGCTGTTCGCCATCGTGGCTAAACTCGTCCAGCTACCCACACCCGCCCATAACCGCCGTAGCCCAACGGCGATACCTCGAGTCAACTAAAATGACATAACTGTTCGACATTTGACCACATATACGGCAGTGATTGTCGCTGAGCCATTGCCGGGCGCAAGGCCCGCTTCGCTAACGAATCAATGTCATACTCGGCGATGAGATGCGTATCGGGCAAGCACTGTGACAAGCCAAAAAGTCGCTAGCGAAACAGGCATACGGGGCCGTACAGGCATTCGTACCGCGAACGGCAGAGTGGCGAACTCGCATAGTGGCGAACTCGGCTAGAGCATGTGGTGGTGGTGGCCCCAAGGTGGTCCAGCAACCCTTCGAATTGGCTGGAAATGTCCGAGGAGCACGCTCATGGAGACGATTCTTCTTTCGGTGCTAGGTTTGTAGCATGTCTCGTAGCATTTTTCTTTGTTGAGAAGATTATGTACACCGTTGAATGGGAGACACGTGCATATTGATCACGTGTCTATGTCATCGACGATACTAATGAGCCATCGTTGTAAAATTGCAGCTCGTTTAAAAAACCAAGAAATCTTTGAATGTTCAGTGTTGGAAATTGTGGAAAAATTAAGTTTCGTGGCCACGTGCTGAATCTGTTATTAGTTCTCGGCAAGGCTGGCCGACGGTCAAACAATACTCAATGGTCCGAGAACGAATTGACGCCATTCTCAAGCGGTGTCTAAATCTGCTCAATCAACGCTTTCAACATTATTCGCAATGGAGTGATTACCCCCCCAGACGAAGAGTAAATCTGAGACTGGACATCGATTGGCAATCGGCGGTCGTTCAAAATGTCAATAACTGCCCAAAATTCCCTGTATGTGTTTGTGTCGAACACTGCAATTAACCGAATTTGTTGCAATTAGCAGAAAATTAGCAAAAAAAAACATTCTTAATTACGAATACTATGTACCATGTATAGTTATAGTAATATAATCATTTTGCGTTCATCGACGTCACTTAAGGCTCTTCGAACTCGAAAGACGTGTGCAAATTGTACACGAATTTGGTTCGAACTCCCTAACGAAACTATATATCCATGCCTTGCACGCATCGCACGTGCATAATATATAAGCAAATCATTTACGTCTACAAACGCTCCCCGTCTGCCCATATCATGTTCGTTGCATCGTTCTCTAAATCGTATAAAATAGATAAGCAGGCCTGCCGGCGATCGCGATACGCAGCGAGTGATAGAAGGCAAAATGCAGGCGAAATATATTCATGCGCCTTTCCAGCCTTCTCCGACAGGCTGTAGACAAATCGGGTCGGCGATAGGCCAGAGGAGGCCAATCTTCTATATGGACAATATCTCTTGTGTGGCCTTCTCAGGAGCATCGCCCGCTGATCGGCCGCCATATCACAGCAGTACTGCATTGTTTTGACTGCTCGGAGCAGACCCCCCCCCCACCTCGCAGGCGTACCCCTTAGAATTCTCCTATATCTATAGCGTTCGTGTACGTATAAAACGGATCCTGCGTCGCCTATCTGTGGCGGTTCCGCTGCGTGCCGTGTATGGACGAATCGGCATTGTGCTGAGGCTCAATTTATGAGAAGGTGATGCTGAGAAGTACGCGAGTGGCTCAAACATCAGAGTTCACCTTGTACCTGCCGAGCTTGTTTGAGATTCACGTCGGGTTATGACTATCGCCCTGATAGAGCTATACATCTCATCTCACGGTAGACGTGTATGTGTGCGTGCCTCAGAGATCAGGGCCGAATGGGTTCACCTCAACGGAGCTGGCTCGCCACAAGGGGCCGTCTTACATTTGATAGATGGAAGATTACTTAGGCTAAGAGTTTAGGTAACTTGCACTTGTTCTATTGGTCACTGTTTCATGGGAGAATTCCAAGGAGATCGCTTGTTAGTAATTACAGTTAGCAATCACAACAATAATAATGGCAAATATTTTGTCATTAAAAGCATGACACAGATTTTCAGAGTTAGCGTTCTTAGAGAAACCGCCCCATCATTTCGAGAGGCTCCTCGTCACTGAGTGACTTTTCCAAAGTCAATGTACGGCGCACGAGGCACCAATGAACATCAACATGAGGATAAGAATCCAAAAGATTTGATGACGACGACAACATGATATCGAATGCTTCTCTAAATATTGACCACAAATAACGTCTATACAAGTTAGCGACACATAACCTTGTCTAAGGCCTATGTTTAGGTTGTGTCACACACCGTATATTGTATGCAGTTCTTTAAATAAGTTCCAATCAAGTTTTACCCTTTACCGTGTGCTGTGCAAGGAATCGTTACAATCCTGTTGAGTCGGCGATATTACCGTCTAGGCCACCACGGGAACTTGGAGCATTACACGATTAGCTGATAGGACCCAAGCAGATGGTGACGTTTCGTCCTCGGGGACGAACCGAAACAGGGGGTTGATAAATTCGTTGCAATGTCGTGTTCAGCCTGTGTCCGCTTTGGCGAGACCCACCACTGTTTCAGGTGTATCGATCTGTCCGAATGATGAGAGTGTTGTATAGCTATCCTCGGGTAAACACTTGGGGAATTACCCGAGACGGAACTGCTGACTGAGGTATCAATTTTGACGCACTCGGTAAATTGCTCATTACAGAGCTTAAGCATTGTAAAATTGCAACTCCTTTAATAAGCCAATAAAACCTTTACCTTTTACCTTTATCAATCATACGGGATACATTGTCGGATACTTTTACTGGCCTTGGAACAATCACCAGCGTAATCCTCAGTAGGATACTCAGGAGCGCAGGGCAGAATGTAACGACAGCGCCTGTCATCCGGCGTTATTACACCGGCGTGTCGTAGGGCTTGTTCATGATGATAAAATAATTTGTCTAAGCTATTATGCCTCCGCCGAGCGCCTGGCCCATGGCCTGCTTAGTAATGTATGCACAACCGAGATACGATTGGTAGTCATTTGTTTACAAATGGATCAAGAAATCAATAATGATGAGCAGGCCATCAGATAGAAGAAGCGGAAACAAACTAGATAGTGTGTGCCCTTCCGTGCTCGTTAAATGTGAGCCTGTGAAAAGACCGCTGTATCCTTGCTCTTCTTGCTGCAAATAGCCGTAGGATGAAGGTTCCGAGTCCCGTGACCTGGTGACATAGAACTTGAGCATCGCAAAGAAAACTGCAGTTCCTTTAATAAACCAGTATAATACCTTTACAGTTCTCCTCAGCGCGGTGGCTTGGACGGCTAAGTCTCTGGCTATCGGAAGCCAGCGGCCGCAGGTTTGAGCCCCGCTGCGTGACATATAAGAGAGCTTAAGCATTGTAAGAATAGCAACTCCTTTAATAAACGAATATACCATTACCTCGTGTAGAAATAGACCACTGTCAAAATTAACCCACAGATTGTATACCTTCGTAGTTCCGGTGGTCATTTTTAACGGCGCGCCTATTTGGCGACGTCCGTATCACCTAGCCTATCGGCATTAGACGTTGTGTCCACAAAGCGATTAAAAGTCTCCCAAAAGTTAACCGACGTGTACCAATTGATGATTGATGTTAAATACCTCGAACACACATTATTAGGCAGACCGAACGAAAATTAGCATCTAGGCGGAAGCGTCCATCTATGCACATTGGCTATGTGTCCACTCTTCTCCATGAAGGCTATTCGGCCTCTTGGAGACTCAAATTGAACTTTCACAAATCGGTGTACTCCCGAGATTGAATACAACGAGCCTCTCCAATGGAGCCGCTAACGATGTCGTCGTTGTCGTTCGCGATTCCTTCCGTCTTTCAGTACTGTGCGGACCTGTGACAAGAACCTGGGGCGCTATCGTCCACCTCAGCGTACCTAGAGCGGTGAATGTCGATCAGACGAACGAGGCGATTCTCGATTGCCAGTACGATTACTCGGAGAACGTAAGCAAATGAAAACACTCGGGCGCGATATTTCATCCGACTCGATTATGCCATCATTTGTTTATGAAAGCATGCTCACCACTAATTATTATGCCATCATTTGTTTATGAACGCACGCTCACCACTAATTACGAAGATTAATCGAAGATACTAGCTATTGCAATTTATTTATCGCATTGCTCATAGCTGTTCATAGCAAGCCTCAATTAGAAGCTCGCAAATGACGATCACAACAGACATTTACGGGGAAGAGGAGACATAGGTTTATAGGATAAAATAGATAACAATATATACATAAGGCGTAAGGTCGGCAAAAATAATCTTGTATGTGTACAATACAACACAAAAACGCATGAGTTATAGCCAAAGGAACAACACAACTGTTAGTATGTATGTGGTACAAATCTTGAGAACGGTCATGCATTTAAATAGTTGTGAAGATTATCACTTGCAAAATCATTGTGTGAGAAATTGCGTTACTTTCCAGGAACACAAGGTGTAAGCTTAAGCTTCTATATAAGCGACGATGATTTTGAAAACAATTGTGGTTGATCTCATTTTGTGTGCTAACTGACAAAAAAAAATTGGGGACTTTTTTTGCGGATGAGACATCAAATGGGTTTTCTTGAATGGACTTTATGAAAAATGTCAACGTCAAGATTCCAGAAGGCCAAGGGGGATCGGGCATGTCCGCACGCCCGGGGGGGGGGTGTTGGCATGAAGAATTGCTCACACACCGTGAGAGCAGTCACGACAAAACACCCGAGGCCGTGAACACCGTTCGAAATTGCGTATCTTTCGAATTGAACTCGAGTGGCATACTATGCGTCCACGCATACGAAATATATATTTTTTTTGTTTTCGAGCTGACCCTCAGCTGTTCCCCTATCATACGAAATATTTAGGACATTTTTAGTTGAAGCATATGGAACAGCCGCAATGGACGAGGTAATCTAATCGCTGACACTCTGATGGGATAACAATATTAACGCTACCACGCTAAATCCGTGCTCTGTTCTCCCGTGCACACTAGTTCTGGCTGGGGTACCTTCCCAAGTCGTGCCGCCCACAACGTCCTGGAAAACGAATGCGCTGGCGGAGTCTTTTTGCAGCTTCCTGTGATACAGTAGCCCCTTCCGGGAAAGCTGGAAACGGTCAGCATGGCGCGTTTCCCTGCGGGCGGGGCGTCTCGTCGGAAGACCGTTTGCGTCGCCCCGTGGGCTCGCAAGTTGCAATGCAACGCTATGAATGGAAAAGTAGAACCGGACCGCTTCTTCGTGCTTCTAGCTACACTGCGTCTAGGCGGTGTGGTTAGACCAGACCGAACGCTGAATGCCGACCGCAGAAACGCCCGCGTTTCGGACCTCGCAAACCTTTGCGAATGAATATAGGCAATGGCCACAGCTACACAAAGTACAGAAAAAGATGTTCTGTTGGGAACAAGACCGAAGAACTGTATGCAAAACGCTAAACTATGAGGGACTTACCCATTACTGTCCGTGTAAGATACCCACACCTGCTTCCACTCCGGAAACAGATGCCAAGTGAAGGCCACAGGATGAAAATGAATCTGCTCGGGAGGCCCCACCGCAGGACTCCCGGGATCCTTTGCATTTTGTGGGCATTTTTTCTGTTCGTTCATTGCATAAGTGGTGCACTCCTGCGAGTCGATCGGCAACAGTGAAACGAGACTCGGATCAGCAAGGATTCACGACAGCCTTTCGCCTCTGAGACCGTGAGGGAAATGTATGCCGTTCGGTTACCTAAATCCATTATTAGATTAAGTGTCGCCGCTAGACGAGGTTCTGTTTCGCCCCAATATGTCCTGTTTTAGACTGATTTTTATACGAAACGAAAAAAATTATTTTGTGAAAAATGCAGCGAACGCCTATTTGGGCATCACCAAAAACGGGCTCGTGCAACTCCCTGGCCCCTGGCCCGTGCACCGCCCTGCCCCGTGGCCCGAGCTTCAATGCTAAAAGATATGTGAGACGGTAGACCTATACAACCCAAGCCAGGAAAGGATTCGCATCTGCGCCCTTGGACCCATCCCACTATAATGGCCTATCTATCAAAACCGTGTGTATCTAGGTACTGAGACGTTGTTACCTCAGCCATTATGAGGACACACGAGCATCAGGGGCCACATTGGCCAGCCAATGATCTACCATGAAAGTGCAGCCAATTCAACCGAACATGAGCCCGGCCACTTCCATTATAACCCAAGATCATTCCACAGCTCGAACAATTTGAGGACTATCACCATAGTAATATACATATAGCCAGATATCAGGTATTATATACATATATACATACCCTGCCGGAGACAGCAGGTTCAGAGTCCAAATAAACCCTTCATTAATCCTTTATACCTTCTGTTCACATCGCTTGTTTGGTGAATGAGACTTCTGTCTCATTGTTTTTTTCTAAAAATAACTGGATAAGGAAAATATCTAAAATCTGAAAACAGCACATTTCATGACAATGTTTTTCGCCCGGCTTTTAATAATTACATTTGCTTATGTTTCAGTAATATTTATCCTTAGAGATCCTTCAATCTCTGTTGGGCTGTTCTCGGGATGTCCTACACAAGACCGCTTGTCTGGCGGGCATCAGTGTTCTCTTCTAATCGTTTTGTTTCTCACCATAGCCTTACATGACTATTAGACATAAGAAATAAACGCATATCAATAAAAAAAGAAACGCCTATAAAATAAAATTGCTCTATGGCGTACAAATATTTTTGCTTTTTTGGCTTCGGTTTTCGTTTAGTCTTGTATCTTTCAACCAGCATTACATCCACACGCACACACCATTCCGTTTACTTCTCGTTTCAGCTCGACGACTACCTCGTGGTGAAATGGTTCTTGAATAACAACGAGCAGCCGATCTACACCTGGCTACCGCATTCCAACTCGAGAGATTTCCACCCGCTCTACGAGTCGTTCATCGATAAAAGCTACAAATTCTCAGCAGAGAGGTAACGACGGGCCCTGGCAACGGGCTGAGCGAACGAACGGGGGCAAGCGTCGTTTGCCTGCGACGACCGGGGGGGCGGGGGGGTTCCCGCTCGTGTTCCTCACCCCCAACTTTTTCCTAGCATGTTTTCATTTGCAAACCCTTTGCCTTTTCTGCCCAACCATCGCGGCTTTATTTGGGGCGTCCCCGAACACCCCCGGGGGCCCTGGGGCTTTGATCCCCCACCTCGCTAACCGCTCCGTCCCGAGAAGGCATACACCGCGCCCCATTCGCTTCTAGCTTGGACAAATTCAGGCTTACATCGAGGGAACGAGGACGGAGCGAGAGAGACATAAAGATAGAGAGACAAGCAGAGATGGTGGAAAATAGGCGAGCACAGAGAAACACGGAACATCTGCCCATGTCGATCGACAAGCGAAGGATGGCCTCGAGGGCTTCGGGAACGCCGACGTATCATGAGCGTTTTGCAAGTTTGCACGAACAATCGAACGCAAATAGGACGGGCGCGCGGATTGTCTGCGCGTCTTGGGGACCGATGAGTCTCGGGGGCCGATAGAAGGGTTAAGCAGGGAGAACGAACTATTCCAGTTACACGAACTGAGAACGGGTGGCTGTGCCTTGCAGCTGGCTCCAACGTCCGATTTCCTGTCGAGCGGGCGTAGAGCACAGCGACAGATGGACGTTACGCGTTGTAGAAACTGGAAGTGGCCTAGGAGTTATCGGGTGGTGTGGTAATACGGCACTCGACCAATCCGCGGGAAATCCAATGTGGCCATTTTTCAAAAGGGCTGCATTGCGCTGGCAGGCTTGAGCAGACAGTACTATTTTGTCCCGACAGTAAAGTGTTTGTTGCACAATGCCTCCCTTCACCTATTTAACACAAGTGTACAGCAAAATGTTGTTAGACATGTTTTCGTTTGAACACATGAAACTTCCAGTTACGAGGTACATCGTGGGATACGGTTCGCGCATCTTCATCCGAACTTGACCGGCATATACTTATGCAGCGTATGGTCAAAATGGGGCCACTTCGAGGAGAGAAAACCGATGACGCTCTATAGTGAGTTGTTGATTAATTATGTTTGAACGTAATGAGCTCACATTGGCTGGACCCCCGGCATCAGTCACACTACGAACCTTCAACCTTTGTCTGAAGACGCGTCTTCTGCCGCGTTCAATTTTTCCGCCCGTCGGAGCCTTCACAACTTGGCAGATATCTATTATCTGCTATCTGCTGTGACGGTGGATAATAGACGCTTGTATACGAAATGCACGAAAATAAGAGAAACCATTCTATTTACCGCTGTAGGATTCTCCTTAAGGAAAACCCTTCAATGGTGAATATCATGGTTGAACTTCTTCTCCTCCACCTCGGAGTGTCCCGCTTAAATTTGACCATGAACATTTATCTAAATGGATACAAGCAAATATAATGTCCACAATACAATACAAATAGGGACATAGTATAGCTGACGTCGTCAATACCTTTCCTCGATCATTTATGCCTGTAGATAAATAGCGGATTAGAACATAGTAATTCTCATACCTTCTCTCATTGACAGGAACCCCGAATTTCGTACGATTCGAAGTGAAGTCGCCAAGCCCATCCGTTGTATCCATTGAATGCGATGTCGGACGGGTTATGCGTCCCGCTGAGGTTCGCCTCTACCGGATTGAGGAACGCCACTTCACAGCGCTAGACGCCGACATCACGCTTGTGCCCATGCGCGGCGATCGGCTGCAATCGGCGACAGCCATGGTTCGCGCCAACTACACCCTGCCTTCGCCTACGAACAGTTCCAGCAGCAGCAGCAGCAGCGGCGTCCTTCAGTTTCAGTGTGCGGTGGTTTACCCGAACTCGGGCGTCAACGTCACCCGCAGTCGACTCATGCTAATGCGGAGCGGTGCCGTTAGCGGCGTGTTCGGCAGAGGACGTACTTGGTTCGATACCGCGACGGTACCGGCAACTCTCACTGGACTGATCCAATTAGCTGTGCTTTGTCTAAGTTGACCTAGGACAAACGGCTTGGCCTGGCTAGTTATATACAACGCATGCGCTATAAGTATCAATCGAAGAAGTAGAAACGGAGATTCTTTGATGACACGTATACACTGACTAGCACGGGCACCTGGTAAACAACTGTGGTAATTAATAAATTTGTTAAGTCGTATCTATATCTCACATCACAGATGTCCCCCCCGTTTGCTTATTTTCCAAACCCTGATTGAATTAAACACCTACTCTCAACAAGGTCTCGTGAACAGGCTATACCTCGCGCCTCTTGAATATCGCAGTTTGTACAATAATTAATCATCACTCGTCGCTGGGTGGCAACGAATGTCAACCTTCTCATCGATCGAATAATGGCAGCTTTGTTGCGGGGCACACTGAACACGACAATTTCCTATCAGTGTTGGTTTCACTGATCCTGTTTATTTACAATACTGCCACAATATTCCTACTCATAAATATAGAGCGTGTCACATAGTGTAAAGCATTGTAAAACATTCTGACAGTGTTATATATCTTTACTGTTATAATCGTGTCCACCTTGGGAATATTTTACCTAATCCATATTTAAAGTGAAACCATATTCAATGGTCTCAACGGTCTAGACCCAGCTCACGTTGCCTATTCGTGGGTGAACAATTCAACACTTGGCGGCGAATTCAGCTTCGCAATGATAGGAAGAGCTGACATTGACGGATCAAAAATAGAAGTCGCTATGAACGCTTGGCCGCCACAAGCCAGCTATCCCTGTGGTAGCTTGTGCATGTGACTCCCGAGAGCATATGAAATAGGTGTCAGAGTGTCCCCTTAATACCTATGTATGTACATTACCTTGCATCGGCGATTCGTTAAAGAGAATACTGATGTCAGCAGTCTTTCCGGCGACCTGTCGGCTAAATCTCTGCGCTCGCTGATCTATAAGTACAGTGAGCGCGGTACGTCTAGATCTACGCCAAATTGTTCCTATCCAGTACTTGGCCCAAAATGAACAAAAATCGAACTAATAGGTTGTTGGCTTCCCTAGGTTGCTTAAGAACCTCTCGTTCAGAGGAGCCTTAGAAGATGGGATTGTGGTGGGATAGAGGCAAAATATAGCTAAACTTATGAGATGGCGGAAAAACGCCGGAGCGGTGATGGCCATCGTGACCACGGCGAGAACTCATGCGTGATATTCTCCTATGAGAGAACGATCCGGCGAGTCCCTAAGCGGCTCGCAACGGCGTTACTGTATCACCCGAGCACCCGAGTTTCAACGGCTTTACTGGATCCCCCGACCTCTGACCGTAGTCCTCGAGCTGAATCCGGCTACGGACACCAGAGACCCGGAGGAAGACCCCACGCAGCTTGCCTTCATCGGCGATCTAATTCTTACCTTGATTGGCGAGACCTACTGGCGAGGCCTACCTTGATTGGCGATAGAGTCGTCCTAGACGCTCTGGGCTTCGGAGAGGTACCAACGAGGTCCCCTTCCGTCCTCACCATCACCACGTAGATCACGAGAGTGAGCCGTCACCGGCGGTTTTTGCGTGCCCCGTTGAATTTCCAAAGTGCCGAGCTTACAGGCTTATATATATATATATATATATATATATACCATACGCTTCGCAATATTCTGTATATATATATATTTTTTTTTTTCATTTTTTCCTGTTGCACACACACGATTTAAGCCCAGTCTCATCGACAGCTAGGCGTCGTACGGAGCTCGGAGGCGACGGTGACGAAATTTCAACCAA
This sequence comes from Stratiolaelaps scimitus, assembly GCA_019614645.1. Classification (NCBI taxonomy): domain Eukaryota; kingdom Metazoa; phylum Arthropoda; class Arachnida; order Mesostigmata; family Laelapidae; genus Stratiolaelaps; species Stratiolaelaps scimitus. Next base: position 962,844 of record JABWDB010000011.1, on the reverse strand, counting down.
CGACTTATGGTTGCAGTTCTCCGTCGTAAAGTTCGTCCTCGCCAGCCAGTTAGTGACACTCGGAGTAGTTTTTATGCTACTATACAGCGGGCCTGCCTCATCTATCGTCGTGCGTGAAGAAAGAGTAGACGCGGGCTGGCACAATGTATCAGCAGATAAAAGTAACGGAAGAGGACACGTTGTTGCAGTGCAAAATGAGCGACGGTCAACCGATGCGTCCATTGTCGTTCGTTTTCCTTTTTGTCCAGTCTGCCTGGCCATCGTCAGTGGACTCAGTGGGCTCGAGACGGCCTCGGGGGTGGCGGATAGATAATTCGTAGCCACTGTTCATCGTTCCCAATTGGTCTCGTAATGAGACGTGTATAGCGCGAACGGTGGGATAACAAAAACCGACGTGGTTTGTGCTCGGCCAGAAAAGCGGTCAATAGCTACAACGCCAACAACGAGAGAGACGATTCAGAGTTCAACGCTTTTAGCGTACGTACTTTTCTCTCGGGCGACGCTTGTCGTTTTGACAACGCGCGTATCGAAAGATCCGTCGTATCACTCACTGTGTGTGTGTGATACGTGTCTGCGAGAGCTTACCGAGTTAGCTGATTGAGGTTCTTGTTGCTGCCCGAGAGACAGTAGAGCGAACAAAACTGTGGGGTAGTTCACTTCCACGGTCGGGCGCCTGCTCACCTCTTGATTTCAGTGGCGCCCGTGTATCACGTCGGCTGTGGGGGTGGCGCGATGAAATTCACGCGTTCGCACTTGCGCCCGACACACGGGCGGAGCGCTGAGACAATCACGCGCCCAGCGTCACAACCTCCTTCGGTGTCGCCAAGTTGTTAGCAGACCATAAAGCCATTGAGAATGCCTCTAGGGACACCGAGGCACGTGTCTATGTTTGTTTCAGTTGCACGCTACACATCGCTTTTCTTCTGCTCGCGTCTTTCTGGCTCTGTTCAGGTGTTTTCTTTCATGTAATCACGGGAAACACCTGAGGAAGAGCCTGCAGAGACGCGGCTTTGCATGCGATAAGCTATCTGCCACTCTGCTCCACATTACCCTTCTACCCCCTGAAGGGTATCTGAAGGGGAGGGGACAATCGTGCGTGATAACTTCTACGTAACGAGATACCGTTCTCTGTTCTTTAAATGCTATATATAGCATATCGTAAGGGCGAACTATAGTATCAAACGAATGGATAGTATGCGTTGTTTTGTATTTCTTTCTCGAAGGTGCGGTTGTCGCCGTCGTGTCGTGCGGAGGCGGCTCCCATCGCGACGACGTAGGTGACTACGTAGTCAATAGTAATTAGGCGGGAAAAGACTCGATGCAGACTAAGTCAACGTGTTCCATGACCTCGATCCATTTTAGCTTGGCGCCTAAGCATCTTGCTGGCAACGGGAGTCGATAAAGGACCCATTGACGAACCTTTTCTATGTATTATAGTGAGCCGTTCCGGCATGGTTTGTTTGAGCTGAAAACAATGGCGGAACTGAAAAGAAAAACAAACAATGAGTCGTGTAGGTACTAGCCTCAACAGAGACATATAATCGGCTAATCCTAACGCAAAACACAGCGTGACGTAAATCGCCGACTGGGTATTACGCCTATGTGAGGAAGGCCGATAAACGAAGTTAATCGCGCACAGGGAGGTCTGGCGACCTTTCAGTGGTTAAACGCAGTTCTTGTGCCGGGCGTTCGCATGAACATATCAAACAGAACGCACCTTATACGCACAACGCATGTTACCTTACTGGGCTAATTAGTCGATTGGTTAGGTTTTTTGGGGTAATTTTAGTTTGACTTCTATTTTAAGCATACGCCAGTCCGTATGCGTATTACATGTAGGTGTCGCGTGTAACAATGTATTTGCCAGCTTTATCGCATCTGGTGAAACGCTTCGACACACAGCTGCTGCGGGGATGCCAACTCCTGACGTAGATATTTTGCTATGTATAGATAGTGTAGACCAATGCACTCTCATTGCCATTCAGATTCTATAGCCTGCCGTTGTAAATCGATTGTTCACTGCGGCTGCATCCGCATGAAGCTACATCACACCAAAATAGACGATAATAACATGACGCATTTCTCTACACTGGTAAATATAAAGGTATAGGTAAAGCTATATATTGGTTTATTAAAGGCGCTGCAGTTTCACAATGCTTAGGCTCTTTTATGGTCTCAATCGAGTCTATCGAACTTTTGAAGAATCGACGGTCCTTACGCAAGAACACCTCCGGAGGAATCTTCCCACACGAGGCAACTCGGTGTGTCCCTAGCTGGCTAATGACACACTTACAAGTTTTGACCAACACGTTCGCCCCCCGATCAGTCTAGCAGTGTAGTGGACAAGTCGTGACGGGTGTCACGAGTTGGAACACTCACGCAATTTCCGCGTGCTTATTTCTGAGCCGCTCGTTTGTCTCGCAAAATGAAAGTTGGAGCTGGTATCGCCTTCGGCGGAGACCGCGACATGGCCGGCGGCTGACGACGCCGACTCGTACGCCGCGTTTGCACGAAACGGAGGTTCGAACGCTATAGCAGACGGACCAAAGCAAACCGCGCAGGCTATGAAAGTGTTAGTGTGGCAATGCGCCCAAGCAAAAACTAGGGACCTGAGTCATCTCTGATTGAGTGGCAGTGCAACGACGATGGGATGAGGTCTTAGGAGGAATCGAGGAATAATGAGGGAGGTCATTAGAGAACTCACTCGGGCGTCTCCGGCTGCGCTGGAGTTTGTCCCCTGTCAAGAGTCCAATTGGGTAACTCGCAATTGCCGTGTCATGTGAACTTTGAAAGTCCGCTTTCTGTCTTAAGGTCGATTGGAATGATCAGCTTCACCATAACATACAATACGTGCAATTGACAATGATGTTTAGTGGCCGTGTGACTTAGCCTGTCTAGTATATTGAGATGAAATTACAGTAAACTGATAACGGTGTAAGTACTCCAAGGATGCCTCAACCAGCTCGAATTTCACCAATTGACGTGGAATCGTCGCCATCCAAAAATTACATGCTAAGGAAGAAACCAACTCCCACACCACGATACTGTATCATACACTCATCAACGACGGTGTATTCCAATATCCAACAGTTCTCCAACTATCTGTATCATTTCCTGGAGTGTAGAGGCTCAAGGCCCTTTTGGCGGAACTGGCTCTGAAAGTCTGCACGAACCCGGCGTAGATTTCCTGTAATCCCTAAGAGAATTACACGATGTCCACATTCCCTTCGTTGCGGAAGCGTCGGCGGGTTCCGCGGCCTCGCAACAGTGACAACCGAGTTCCGGTTTCCACACTCCTGGTGTTCCCACAACCACAAGCTCGAGCTTCTCAACATATCGCGACCTCGTCGAGTTGGCTCGGCTGCAGGCTGCAGTTCCTCGAGGTCGTTTCGAGGGATCCGCTGCAAAGATCGTAGAAAAGGAACGTCTTCCCTTTTCATCATTTTCCGGGAAGACGGCAGAGCAAGTCGCAAACACAAATGCCTAAAAAGCGCGCGCCCTGCCAACTCTGCTGCGTTCGTTCGTTGGAGTCGCAGACCCGCGCGAGAGCCGACGAAGCCGCTGCGTACAGCTCGCCAGAGAGGCGAGTCGACTGGCGCTCATCCGGTTCGGCTTCCGGCCGCTAATTGAACCGAGTCAAGGCACTGGTCGCTCTGCTCGAAAGGCAGTCGGGTGTCGAAGAAAAAACGAGACAAAAAACACTCCGGAGTGTGGGAGCCTACGAGGGAAAAAGCGCTTGCTATGGTGGCAAGGGCTTGTGGAACTAACGATCGAACGATTGTGGCGCGATTGTAGCAGAGCGAGTTGGCAAGTCGACTTGCCAACTTTGGTACGTCGTTGGTCACGCGACACAACATCGCTGATGTGACGAAAGCCACGAGATGTTTTCTGCCGCATTGTGTTGCGCATCAGCTTCGTACGACGATTCGCTTTGTTGATCAGTAGACTCACATTCGAGCTTCGCGAACGAGGAAACGAGATGGGAACTTTCACTACGAATTATTTACCAGCCGGTGGGTTGCGGCAAGGAGCAAGAGAAATATACATAATTCTTAACGGGGCCCATCCTTAATGAGTAAAGTTTTCACGTTGGAGTCTGGAGACCCCCAGATCTTCTCCTATCAGACACTTGTCGGTATGTACCCCGTATGACATTACTTCGAAAGGAATGCCTGGAGGAAAAATGTCCACATCCAGCTGAGGCCACGGCATGATTTTAACCTGCGATATCCGGTCTATTTATCCAAGCTGGTGGTCTGAAGTATACTATTACCGCCTCCATCGCCGCAGGGACTTCAACGCATAATTTGTCCTGAAAGCTTTACGGTGATGCCGTGGCAAGGCACGCGAGGCTTTTCCACAGTCTTCCCCGGGAGGAAGAATCAGTCGGGATCGCACCACTTTTAAATATTTTAGAAAGGTATTCACGTCAATTAAAGACATATTACACGTCATACACATCGGCTCGCAGCACACAACAAGGCTGCGGCAGCAAAACACAAGTGGCAGGTAAAAAATCAAGTTTTGATTCCGACGAACCTAATCTTCAGCACAGCGTTTCATGAAGTCTCCCCTTTAGGAGGAGAGATGAGTGCATTTTGTATAAAGTGAGCCTTTCAGCGTTTAGTGAACCATTTAGCGTGAAGACCCCGCGCTTAAGACATCTTTCCCGTGGAGCGCGGTGGGGACCAATTAAAAATCCGCCTTCAGCTTCCGCTGAGGCCCTCTCCTTTCGATGGCTATGGCCGTGCGCAGCCACTAAAGGCTTAGTTGGATAATCCTCATGGATCGCGGTGTGCAGACCAGCAGCTATGGCCGCTTGCGGCGATTACCATAGTCGGGCTCATTCTATGGGAGGATGCGTCCGAGAGGGGCTCAGCCCGGGCCGCGCGGACTTCACTGACCTAGCTGACCGTCGTCACCGACAAAAGCTCATTGTGAATCCGGAGAGAAATGTATTTTCATTTTATTCATTCGTTTACTCACCTGTTCACCGTATGTTTCCTTAATCCTAGGTAATATATAGGTCGCCAGTTATTTTCTCGCAGAGTATTCGTATCTTCCCCGCAAAGTCGTCCGCTGCTATAAGGCCGTTCCATCCGGGCCCAGTGGTTTGGTCGCGTGCAACTCTATTGCTGCTGCAAACTGTGCTCGTCTAGAGACTATCTATTATAACGGGCGTGGTAGTGAAAACGTCTTCAAGCTTTCAGATAGACATAAACTACAGCGTAGGCTAGGTATGATCAAAATTAAAGTTGTATTAAAATTTTAGCTCCGCGCAGGCCGTTGTGTCTGAAAGATGATATGCGGACGATGGCCGCCCCGGGATGTTTCAGCACTGTTGTGTCGAAATAATAACCCGTTTCTGATGACTCTTTGGCTTAAATTAGTTTGTAGCGTTAATTTCGAATTTTCCTACCGAACAGTTCCCGCGAACAGCTTGTCGATGGTAGCGGGCTTACTGGTATACCCTGTTCTTCAAAACGCCTTACAGTCCAGCGGTGTGCGTTGTGAGCAGGAGATGTCATTGGACGGTATATTTTCGACGAAACAGTGAACGGGTGATCCCTGCCGACAAATGTTGCCAGTCTTCCCGTGGTCAAAACTCATTCAATTCTGGACATCTTCCGGATATCGTCCCTCTGGATGATCTGCAGTGACGTGTAATATATGAGACGTCAAATTTCATTGCTTCGTATCATAATATATATAATAAACGCATGAATATCGTATAATAATAATATCGTATAATAAACGCATGAATCGTATCGGTTGTCGCTAATGCCTTGCCTATGTGGGGGCATACTGTCCCTTATGTCATAAGCCCATTCCTCAAAGCGTAACCCACATAGTGTAAGCGTTTCTATATAAACAATTTTGCTGAATACACACACACACACACATATAATATATATATATATATATATATAAACCATAATTCGCCAAAGAGTGTCACAGATTACCGCTGAATGTCCATAAGTTTACCCATGTTATTACCATTCGTATTCAATAAATAGACGTAATAATCCCGCGTTTCACTATGTGAAACTTCTTTTGGTAACATCGCATGTATTTTCTTGGGATCAACAACGACTTTTAGTGACATTGCAGTGCGGCTATTATTGATTCATTGTATGTTAGCCATTGGTGCGCCAGATCACAAGAACTGATTAGCCTTATCACAACAAGCTAATGCTGAGTTTAGATTTCCTGATACCCTCCATTACGAAGAGATTATTGATTCGTTCTGTCCTCGCCGAAGTCTTAGGATTAGCTACAAAGCCTCTGCAGCTCGTCGTCGGATCTTAAAGAGTTCACCAAATCTGTCTCCGTATTTAATTATTTTCCTGAGCTGACTCATAGCAGAGGTTCCTGTTCGATCTTTTTTTGCTGTCCTCTCGATGCAGTATATTGGTGGTCTACATCGGATTTCCCTTCACGAAAATAGCTAGCTAATTGTCTCGAAAATATATATATGTAGTCTATTCTTTAATTTAATCTCTCGACGTTCTAAACCGTAAAAAGTCCTTATAGGTCAAGTTCGTTGAAAGGAAATTTGTGTGTTTCCTTGACGATCAAGTGCTCGGCTGTCCTCGACTGTTCGACAGAAGGGACATACGGTTTGGATTTAAATGCTGCCAGACGCGGAGAATACTCACGAGTTCTTTATCACCTTTCCTCCTCTGTGGATTCTTGTCCGGTACGACAAGGTTTAGAATGAAACAAAAGTGGTCCGGACACGTCCTCAAAGTGATTCCTAAAGGCACGTCACATACGGGGAATAGCTGAGAGTTAACTCAAACGATGGTAAAGGTATCAAGAAATAGATTCACAGTTCAGAATAAAAGGCAGAAGAAGCAGCGGGTCCGTGGCAGGGGTCAATCATATCACTATGAGGTATAATTATACCTCATAGTAATATTCTCATATTTAGCCAATAATCCAAGAAAGCGCTCTGAATCGGTTCAACTATTGGTGGGGCATCAGAAAAAGCCGTTGTTTGTGCAATGAATCCTTGATTTCTATAGATGGAACATTTTTCTCTGTCTTTGAGAGTAGTACACTCAACGCGCTTTCTTCGTTCTGATCCGCTAGCTCTGTCCCAGTCACATACGAATTTTTTAAGTGTTATAATGAGAATTTATTGGTGAGTCATAATAAGAGTAATAATTGTTCTTATTCCCGGTATTCTCAAGTAGTCCTTCAGGGATCTAGGCCAGTGTTCGATGACTGGCCAAGTTGTAGTCGAGTGCCTCGATACGATACTCGATAACATTCTCTCCCCGAAGGATAATACGATCTGTCTGAGAATAACTATAACAACGGGAGAGGGTGTGGCCGCCGTTCAACTATAGCAACGCCGCCCCTTTCAGAGACCCGCTGGGCCCAGCCCTCTTCCGCCTGGCCCGCCGGCCCCTCACTGCGTCCCTTCAGTCTCGTCTGCGGCTGTGGTACATGGACGACGGAACGTTGGCGGGTGATCCGGCGACCGTCGCCTCCGACGTTCAGCGAGTACTCGACTACGAGGGGCGCAGCGGCCTTGCCCTCAACCCCACGAAGTGCGAGATCTTCTCTTTAGACACGCAGCCCGACCTCCAGCGGTCGCTCCCAGGATGCCGTCTCACTCAGAGGTTGTCCCTCGAGCTCGTCGGCTCCCCTCTTACGGACGAGGCCATCCGGCCGGTATTGGACCGTTGCCTCGAGAGGACTGCCGTGATGCTCGACCGACTGCCCCTGTTATCGGCTCACCAGGGGCTTCGGTCCTGTTTCTTGGGGGCACGCATGCAGCACTTGCTTAGGACATGCCCGGCCGGGACTGAGGCTTCAGCCCTTCACGCGTATGACGACTTGGTGTTGGACGCCCTGACCGCGATCCTGAACCTCCAGCTTCCTTCGGAAGCGGCGTCGCAGGCTACCCTTCCGGTTCGCTTCGGTGGCCTCGGCATTCTCAGTGTACGCCGCTTGACTAACGTTTGCTACGCAGCGTCGCTTACGGCGGTCGCCGACATGGTTGCTACAGTCCTCCCCCCGAAGCTCTCGCCCACTTCTCCGCTTCCCGTGAAGCTGCTTATAGACGAGGCTACGACAACTACCGCAAGGACAACTATGGAAGATGTTGGGAATATATGGACTACGATTTCGAAAATGTCGCGGCGGCGTTCTGCAAATGAAGCAGGGCGGCCGTGTCGATTCCAGCGGGCAGCCTTCGCCGTAGGCGTGCTACTTGCCTGTCCAATGTAAAATTCTCAATCGAATATAAACGATGAAACTTCAAAGGATCTGCCCATCATATCTGTGATTCGACCAATTAGTACGCACCACTAAGGTAAGCGTGAGCTACCAAGCGGCCTTTTCGTGAGGTGGTCGTTGTCAGATGGAGTTTACCGAAGCCAAGTGTTCCCATACGATTCATGCTTTCTACCATTTAATTTAAGTAATCATACTTTTTGTATTTGTTCTACTGTGGATCATCACTGCAGATTTCGTGATTTCGAGCGATCCAGAACATTTTCGTCAACTGTTTCACGCATGGCTTCGCAATTCGTCGATAAGTTCCGCAATCCCAGCGGTTACCGCAACGGGTCGATGACATGGAATGAGATATAACAGAGCCAGACTCTCACGTCATGGGTCGGGTCGACACGACATCCTCGTTCTATTTAATTATTAGCAGCGCTGCCCCGAGGGCGGGACCCCCCGATCTTGCCCCCGGTCATGCTACACCTACCGTCGCAAGGCGACTCGGCGATTGCGGGGTTCTTTTTTCTCCGCGCCAATTCAATTACACCGGGGGTAACCGACTGAATCGCTCAGCCAAACACATGCTAGCAGCAGACGCCGGCTATCTGCACCCAGAAAAGAATTCATTTTGGGGGCTGCATCTGTGCAACCTGTGAGGGCCAGGAGAACACAGTCGGGGGGGGGGGGTGATGGCGAGAAGATCTAACACCCGCTTGCATATGTACGATGTATATGGTCACCGCAAAATAGAGATCAATGGAGCCCCGTGAAGCTGGAGCATAGAAACTGATCAGTAGAGCGAGTTTCGGCCATCCACCGCCAGTTGAGCCGTGCGCGAACAGGCCTCACGTGTGCCCTCAAGCGATATAAGACGAGCATCCGCAGCCGTGCCGCCGTTGAGGAGAAACGCCTGCGCATCGCAGAGGCTGAAGGGAAGAGAGAATCGACCTCAATCGCTTGCCGAGATGCGTAGACGAGCTCGGGCGTCGAGAAAGGAAAGTTCGTGATTGACGTATAAGAGGGTAATTGAGGTGGCAAATATCGGGATGTAGCTTCAGTCTCTTCGGCCAGGGCTGGGGACAGACGCAGGGGCGTTCAGGTCGACATTAGAGACTTAATAATAATAATAATCGATTAAGTATTGACCATATGGTACAACAAGGAGCAAAAACATTGAGGTTCACAGTTGAAACGGAGGTCGTGCTAACTACAAGATGTTCGTTTTTCCCTTTAACTGGTTGACCCTCAGCTGACCTTCGATCGCGGGTCTCGGCATTGCTTCAAGAACCTATTATTATGGCGGTCATGCTGAATTTATCTGGGCGTTCTCCGACAGACGTACCACGACTATAGAGTAATGTTAACCATATCCCAGCCCAAACCGCGATTTCTGGGGATCGAGCTGGCAATCACAAATCGCGCTGTCGTTCGCGGTTTTTATGGCAACAGCCATATTTGAAGAAAGGCTGATCCCGCCCATGTCATGCCTCCGCTATAACTGTAGACTTCAGATATCGGAACAGTGCTGAGAAATGCACCTTAATAAGAAAAAGGGCAGGGGAATGTCACTTTTTACTTCTCGCAGATCTTAGATCTTTCGTTTAAACGAAAGCGCCTCGACCGACTTCGATGGAATAGTTACGTATAATCGTAATAATGATAATAATAATAGTAATACTGCATTGGCATGCCCGGAGATGACGATGCTAAGTAAGATACCTAGCAGATGAACCGACGTAACCTTTTCGGTAGCGTTTTCACAGCTAGCCCACTAAAAGAACCTACCTCTGGCGATCAACAAGTTCCGCATGGGAAAACATAGCAACATCATGCTACCATGCATGTGTCACTGTGTGTGGATAAACAACATCTCACAGCGGAGTCATTCAGAGCATTCAGTTCCCCGCAACGAAACCAAACGTCCATTAGTTTCCGCCCTTTCGTCACCCTTCTGTTTTCTTTTTTTGCCACGGATATTGTTGTTGTTGTTACTATTATTGCTATTGTTTTTGTTGCTGTTGTTGTTGTTGTTGCCAAGAATAGGACACGCGTGACACCTCTTCGTGAACAGAGTTCCAGCAGAGGGCAACACCTCAACCCCAAAGGGCGATACGAACAAATGAACACAAGAGCTGACCAGGCTACAGGCTATCCTGACAGCTTCTGCCATTGGCAGCCTCCAGATGCTTAGCAGATATATATGCGTGGGGGGTGGGGGGGGGGTCGTTCGTTCAATTGTGCCGTGATCCGATAATGAAAGTAGTCGTCGCTGGAGCGCAGTGTCCCGGCGTGCGGACGAACCCCTTCGTGGTCCGAGGCTACCACGCGGCCAGACTTCCCGCTGTCGGCCATTAATGTGCGTGCTCCTGCTCGGAGTTGCTAATGAAAAGTGCTGTTGCCGCCCGCCGGTTTACGGCGGGGTTTGCCTAATATCCATTAGACGTCAGAACGTCCCGGCTGCCCGTTCTATTAGATTACAGCGCAAGAGATGGCCATGGCGTATTCCACCCGCCGACAGGGCGAGAACGCGTGGGCATTAGCCCCCCGAGTCGCAGTCATAGGCGGGTCGAACGCGCCCCGGAAGGGAAAAAGAGACAGAGAAAGGCAAAACGCCGCCTTCTGTGATCAGGGGCACCCTGACCCCAACCCCCGCCTCACGGGGGGTACCCTCTCGATATCCGGCGGAAAACGAACGCCAGCTGTGTTTGTTCTGCTGATATGGCATGCAATTCGGTCGCTCATTGCGGACTGTTGATCAAACTGAGGGAGAGGCGGACACGCTGCGGTGAAGGGGAATACCTTTAGGGGTTTCGTGCAACAACGATTATATATATAGAAGGACATTGGGGCTGGATGCATTTGGAGCCTTGCGGTGCGCGCAGCGGACGAGTGATGTGTCGCTGAAGTAGGGACTTTACTCAAAGGGTTTTAGCCGATTATTATTATCAGTGCGCTTGTCCCATATTAGTGTCATTCGGTAAAATCTCGATTATGTTCCGTGGGTTCGCTGGTCGCGCGCAAGCTCGCGCAAACGCGCTGTCTGCTGCTTCGTGAGGTCTCGGTGAAGTTCGTCGATCAACGCCATGGTCAAGGCATAAATCTCAACAAATGATTACAGAGCTGAAAGTAGTGACTTGGACGATGCCAGCTACAACACGTTGAGATACATATTGAAGAAGTGGGGACGGGTGATCACGCTGCACGATCACTGAGTCGGTTGTATGCCAGGTACCTTCTTAACCGAACGAACGTTCAGCTAATCAATGGGGTGCCTAAGACCCTAGAAGGCGCGAATTTATTCCGGCAGGTTCTGCTTGGGCCAGGACCAATAACGTCAATGTTCATATCACAAAAGGCTCATAGAGCGTTAGGCTGTATAATTAAACAAATTTATAGGCCAAATGGAATTGCGCAAATTGACGAATCATTCCATCTCGTCCACTCAATTCAATTGGGTATGTCCAAAGGCAACGGTAAAGCTTTATTGGTTTATTAAAGCAATTGCAATTTCACAATGCTCAAGTCCTATTATATGTCCTCATCACGCAGCAGGACTCGAACCTGCGGCCTCACACGATCTCGATTTTGGGCACGCTTAGGGACTGCGGAAGAGGGACGTCATTTTTTTAAATTTTCTATTAAGGACACATAGAAGAGGCTGTCCTTTCTTTCACAGCCAGTGGATAAATTGTCGTCCAATTTTATAAATGTGTATGTTATTATTATTATTATTCTTCATTATCGTCACCCCGAATGTATTAGTCATTTGATTTTAGACTACATTTTTTGAAGTTGTTGATATAAATTTTATTTTCCCAGTTTGTCCATATCGTTAATGCCTCTCTTTTCGAATACCGTGTGCAATGTACTTAAGTTAAATCGGCTGATGGACAAAGGCGGAACAGAGTGCTCTCTCTCTCAAAATCAAACATTCATTTGCTCAAGATTCGTAGTCGCGCTAGCATTGACGTGCTCCGTCCACGTCATCAATGAAAGCTATGTCAATGATATTATGGCCACATAATTAACATTGGAACCTATAGGTATCGGATAATTCGTAACAATACGGGTTTAACCCGATCGGCAAGGATTTGTCTGGAACATTCGTTGTTTTCACATCAACGACGACAGTAGCTGTGAGCATTCGATAACAATCCCTGCAAAACAACTCAGGCAGGCGAACGTCTGCTACGATAGGCGTTCTCCCTTTGTTAACAACATTTGACCCTCAGCGCTACTCTGTATGTCCATCTGTCGAACGGATGACCTATACCAAGCACCCAGAGCGTACTGATTGATTCCATAGTCACGTATGACTATGCTTTCTCGGTCCGCGTAGACGCCGAGCACCGCACGCTAGCCAGCTCAACCTGTAGCGTGAGTGACACGATAAGTCGCCTCGGCCGCCGCCGCCCCCCAGCATCGTCTCCCATCGTTGCGACACGGAATCGATCCCGAGGGGCACGTTCGCGCCGGCGAGAACGACGCCCACATTGTGCTGCTTCGCGCTGGCCCTATAGCCTCGACCCTACACATTCGTTCGCCGCAGGCCGCGAGGGATCCGTCGCAGGACCGAAAAAACGAACTCTCCGAGGATTTTTTTTTTGGCAGTCGGCACCACAGGACGATTGCTGCAATCGCGACGGATTTCCGCTCTTCTCTGAGAACAAGAAACAAATCCCAAACTCGTGTGATAACGCAGTTCGTGAGGTGTGTTTTTTCACACCCTGCGGCTCTTCCTCCCTCTCTCTGGCCCGTGCTGCTGCTGCTGCTGCTGCCGTGCTCTGGTTGTGGTGGTGCGTGTCTGCTGGCGTCCGCACGTAATTTGTCATCGTAGCTTTGTGTTCGTAAGCGTGCTGTTGTCTGCGGTACCGTCAGCCTGTGTCCCAGTGCGATCTCAACACAACGTGCTCGAGTGGGCAACAAGTCTATCTCTCTCTCGGTCTCTGTATATATATATATATATATATATATCTCGACAATGGCGGACGTCAAGGAAGGCCGGAAACGTGTTGCCGTGGTGGACAACCTCATCAAGCGGCTTCGCGCTCGTGGCGAGCTGAACATTCAGCCGGTGAGGCATTTCGGGCCGAAGTACGGCCAGCGACACAATCCGTATGCAAACGGAGTCAAGAAATACGAGCTAACAGGTGCCGGCATCTACCGCGAGGATATCGCCTGTGCAAACCCGACCGGGACAGGCACGACGACCACTTCAGACGATGGAAGCACCGCCAACACGGACACGGTGACAGATAATCATTCGAGCAGGCATGCCGCCACAGCTACCGGTGGCCAGCAACACCAAGCGTGCGAAATGCCCCCTGAAAAGAGTTATAGCACCGCTCGACAAAGCTCGGCATCGGGCTCTTCGCACGCCGGTCGATCTGGAGGGCAAAGTAGACGCTCGCGCCGGACAAGGCCGACGACAGTGCCGACATCGAGTAACGATTCCTCGAACGATTTCCTCTACCCGGCCAAGGTCATTGTTGATCACATCCCTCAGATACATGGTGGTGTCGGAGGCGACCGTCTGGAATCGAGGGATCGCTCCGACGATCTCGGGCACGACCTGTTCCTCGGCATGCAGAGCTGTTCCGGGACGAGTGCCACCGATAGTAGCAGCTGTGGTAGCCCGACATTGGATCATCAGGTCGAGGGTTGTCCCGCCGACGAGATGGTCAGCGTTGTCGAAGGGGATGAAGCTGGTCAGAGCGACATGTACCTCTGCCGACTCGATAACGGATTCGCGCAGGAGACCACCCTGTAACGTTGGTGGCTGGATGACCACCCACCCAGTGTATTCGTGGATTTCGTTGAGAGACCCAAGACAGACCCAACGGAGGAGCACTTACACTGCAACGCTCCTTGGACAGTGAGTCACGGAGCTTGTCCAAGTCGCGCCAGCGTACGAGGACAGCCCCTAATGTTATCCACTGTTTTAGCATAGACGTTCATATGCCTATATGAATCGAAACATTTGTTATTATATTGTTGCAAATAGAAGCACCCAGTCAGGTAGAGAGATGGAGGAAGATAAGGTTAATTATTTAGACGACTAAATAAATAAATGATTTGCGCAGGCAGCATTATGTGAATACTCTTCCCTTATCTATCTTGAAGGCGAAAAGCGCAGTGTGCGGATCTTGAAGGCGAAAAGCGCAGTGTGCGGACCTCACCTAACCTAAGGGGAACGAAAGTTATACTTGTGATAGGTGACCGCGACAGAGTCGCTACGGTTCCTCCCAAAGACGGCCCAAAGGTCATCGTTCTGAGTAACTTCACCCCTTCAAATGTTCACATTAGCCCCACTGCCCCAAATCGACATCGCGAAACACAACAGAGGAATTATTGTCGATATTGTAGATCGAGAGAAGGCACTCAACTGGACCCACCCTCCTCTTTATATAAGACACGTTTATGGCAGCGATTTGTTGCTGCATAGCATTTGGGCATCAACATTTCCAAGTGATTATGCCCACTTAAGTGTTTTATGTATCGCACGACTAAATTTTGTGGCAGGAGCCATCGGGATTGGATTGTCACACCACGGAGCTGTTAATCGACTCAAGCCGAGTTGCAGGTTGAGGTGAGCGCAACAGCGTTAGACTCGTTTTGTTGGCATTGATGATGAGGCCGAACCTCTCAAAGGTCTGGGTAGTCATTTCCACCTTACCGATCGCTTCCTGAATGTATAATTCGAGAGCTGAGGGCCGAATGCGAAATATGAGCGTTGTGTCATCCCCATAGGTAATTGCATGACGCATGCGAGTTGAGGACTTAGGAAACTTTGGTCAATCGATAAGTTGAGGGCTTAATAAGTTTTCTGAATAGAGAACTTAAGGATTTTAGGAAGGTGGCATTGGGAACATTGGCTCTTAATTTCCGCGGAGTTGTTTCCGACCGTTCAGCGGTCATCTGAAATCTGCAATTTCCCCTCGTAGACTTATAGCAAGTCACGTATTGTTGGCTCTGGTGGCCTGGCCTGGGTGGCTCGCATGTATTTGGGTACCGCTGCCATAAAAACCACAATCTCTTATCCTAGGGTTTGTTGAGGAAAGCAAAGGTAAGTGTAGAGCGGCGGACAGCCCGGATGCGGCAAAATTTGGGAAGGAATTAGGTAGAAAATTTATTGACCTCTTCGGTCCACATGCGAATATTATATATAATATTATTATATATTACATGTAAACGTTAACCATGCTGTCTGATTGATTCCCTTAACGAGAAGACTTTGAAAATTTATTCAGTCTTATGCGCCGACTATTTGCCTACTGGGTTTTTTTTCATTTTTTTTTTCATACTGTTAAGTGCCTTTCTCATGCTTCGAAAGGCACTCATCACGTGCGCTCATTCAGTCCGATAGCAACAGCTCAAACTGCCAGCCCCCCGAAACGGAGCTTGTACAGGACGAGTTTCGTTTCGTTAGCAACGAAGTGTCGGAGTGAAAATACCGACAGCCAAACTAGAATAGGCTGAGGTTCGCTCTTAATTGTTCTTCTCCGTTATGTGACAGGCCTCGTACGTGGACCCTTCGGGGGACCACTACGCGGGGTGGGGGGGCACATTTGCTTTATTTTCAACCTTATCGTTCCTGGCAAGAATCCGAAAATTAGGGATGATGATATAGACATACAAAGATTTTCCACCCCTGACAGAATTTGAACCCAAGCCATATGCCCATCCCTCTCCTGTCTGGCAGTCAAAGATGCTCATCACACTCGAGAGAGCCTGTCTATACCCCGTAACAGTTAGAAGCACATTTATGGTCCACGGTGTAAACAGGCCTCTCGAGATCTTGTACGCGGGGAGATCGACGCGCATCGTGTGGATTTTATCAAGCGGAAGTAGCTCGTACGAAGCGTAAAGATTCCCCACGCAGACCCTGCCGCTTAGGTTGAACACAATCCTAAGAGCACCTTTTCGGATCACCTGAGCTCGGCGGGATATTTTGACGATAGACCCCTCCCAAGACCGCTGGCGCGTAACAAGGCACCGGTAGCAGCTGAGTCTTATGAACTAAGGCTAAGACCTCCTTCTCGCGGGACCACATCTGCCTAAGTCTCCGCAGCGTGCCACAATGACTGCATAAAACTTCAAGGCTGTCAGATGAGTCAGCCATTTCATCATTCTGTCGAGACTTAACCTGAAGCATTTGACGGTCTTGGACAAGACCAATTGTGAGCCCCCAAGCATAGATCACTATACATACATGTATAACTACACACTATTCTCGTACGGAATATAATCAGCTGAGTTTTGCTAGCATTGACAACTAGCCCAAACATCATAAAACACCTCAATTACCTTCACAACGTGGTCTAGATCCTCCTGAAACCCAATGACGAAATAATTATTCGTTAATTAAGAAAATTAATTATTACTTTTCTAATTTATTAGAAATAGCAATTTATAGAAAATAGTACCACAATGTTGTCTGTTTTTATTAAATTTAAACGCACCGGTCACGCTATAAGGTCACATAACGAACGCAAATTAATGACCTACCATACGACAATTAATTATAATAATAAATTAGTTACCTAGCCTTTAGAATAATAAATTAGTTACCTGGCCTTTAGAATAATAAATTAGTTACCTAGCCTTTAGAATAATAAATTAGTTACCTAGCCTTTAAAATAATAAATTAGTTACCTAGCCGTTAGACAAGGGGAGGGGCCCTTCCGTTGACTTGTTTCCGGTTTATGTTCCGAACTCTTCCAGCGAGAAACACACAGACAGCAATATATTAATTGTTCAAAATCGTATTTCTATTATCGCTCGTTTAGTGAAACGTAACAAAAGTAAAAAAAAAAGCCGCGCAAAACTATTATCTCTGAACCAACGATCGATCTCCTCTGGCGAACATAATTAATTCCATTCGAAATTAGGATATTATTCGATTTTAAAGGAAGACTTTTAGTATAGACTGGTACGTTTACACTCATAATAGCAATCGATATGTTGAATACGTATATTTCCTCGAATGTGGCACGAACCGCATGATCTCTTCATCCCACGCGGCGGTGCCTCACCGCGCTAAACTGAACCCAACGAACGAGTTGCCGCTTTTGCTGTTCAATGGCTTCAACTCGCCTCGAAACGTGGCTTACATCAGTGGCCTTGTATTATTACACATGTATATGGAGTTAATTTGCCTGGCATAGAGCGTAATTCCTGTCAAATCGAATATATGCGCAGCAGCTCACGGATCCCGATGAGCTCTCCCCTAGTTCTTCTTGCGTTGGTCTTCGCCATGGCAATGCGCTTCTTCGAACTATCCAGGATCTTCAACTCCCACGATGCTAATCCGCATACATCTGTTCTACATGTAGGGATCACCCGTAAGCCCTTGGCGCCCTACAGGTGTTCCCCATAGTTCGGCAGGCGGGAATTGCCCTGGTCTAAGTATTTTAGGGGGCGAGAGTCGCCCGCCCTTCGTTTGTCCTGTGAGCGAGGGTGAACCTTGTGGCCTACGAGCGGCCGATAATTTTGAAATGCCGGCTGAAACACAGTTCGTTCGCAAATGTCACTTGTTTCGACGTCGACAACAACGGCGAATGCTGGTACTTGCGGTAACAACTGTCCAGTAGACATTTTTAGCAGAAACTCGTCAAGCGTACGTGTCGCTTTGTGGCAGCTATAAAGCGGGGCTAAGCTGAGATCCTTTAAGACGTGGGTACCTATTTATAGTCACTTGATGTTGTAGTGACGTAGGGGATACAAATGTACATGGACACCTCTCGTCACCTCGAGAACGTGGATGTAACGTTGTCATTGTTCGTATAACGTGCCGTTATTAAAATCTGCTAACGTCGAGTACTGGTTCTGCTAACGTCGAGTACTGGTTCCGTCCTTAGTATTCGGTAATTGTAATTAATAAGAAATTTGCATATATTTTTAAATCAATATATACGAATGCATGCACATACTGAGAGTAAAAGATGAAAAATCATACGGGTTATGTCGAGTGTCGAGCCCGGTGGCTTGGTGCGTTCGTGTGCGCCTGCCTTGCAATCGGAGGAGTGGTGCACATAGGCGCACGCAGGGGCTCGATCCCCACCGTTGCACATTTGCATTTGAAGGGGTCCGTCCTACGAAGCAATGCTAAAAGCAGTTGTACCGTGGACTGAGAAAGCCTTTGGGCGATATGAGCAGCGGCTAAGCAGCACCCCAAAGCGCTGCTACTGACTGGGCGACACTGATTGCTTGAGGGACCCATATCGTGAACAAGTTCACATTTTTGAATTTTTCACTCTATCAAATTGGAACTACATTGAACATTATATTACGATTATATGAAACTGAGTGAATTTGCGTTGTGTGGCAATACATTGCAAATTTACACATGGAATCATCAAGCTGGAATTTAATTATAGCGAAATTACCATGGAAATTTAGGGCGACGTTTCGTCACGGACAGTTGGGCCAATTGTTCACCCATAAGGCTTAAGTTGATAAATTTTATACAAAATTACATCTAGAAAGTCTATTGAGTCCTTCAAATGTGTCCTTTATAGGGCTTCTTAGTGCCAATACTAAGTGCAAATAACGAAAACAAAAGCAATCTACAATTCGTGATGTTATAAGGGTTATATAACGTTATGACAAATGAAGAACAGTACCTATGGCCCGGCAGGGTGGGGTTGACGTTGCCATTTTTAATTAATTACATCTGCACTCGTGGATTGCACAATATAGAATGTCATATCCTTGTATAATATAACTTCCAAGGAAATTTTCTAGGATACGAAGCCAAAATACACACGCGTAAACTCCATCATATAGACGCAGAGACTTACTGAGCTATTTGTTCTCTACGGTAACCCTCACATGGTGGTAACCCCATTCGTATCGTATGCTAAATGCACTACATACATCTAACATTGACGTACTGGAGAAAATTTCACTTTCCGACAGGTTCACGTTCTCATTAGGCCGACACGGGTTGTGTTCGCGTCCCATTAGGGTATCACATTAATACGAGCGGCGTGGGCCAATACGATGCTTCTGCGGACAGCTGTAGTCCATTCTAGTCTAATAGTCCATTCAATAGTCTGCTGCAAAGATAATGATCGCTTATCGTTAAACGGACACCGTATCGGTCTTCGTAAGCTTACTCAGCACTCGATAGTGAAGCCGGCACTGTTAGGACGAATACGTTATGTAGGAAACCCGACTCGCTAACTATTGTACGAACTAACGTAATTAATGAACCCGCATGAACAATTACAGCATCGCTTGATAATTGTGTCTATGTGGATTTAAGCCAGAGGGTCTATGGTCACAGGTCCGCCTAACCCTGCTGGAACACGTATGCCAAACGAAATCCGCAATTAGGTAGCGGTGTTCCTGTGCGGTGGGCGCAGAGAGTAGGGTCGATATTGAATCTTAAAACCTCTTGCCAGCGCAACGCGCTTGTTGTCACTACCGGATAAACCGTACACGTTGTCGACGCATGTGATGATCCATGCATCTAGCTTGGTCATGCTGCCGGCGTATCATAACGAGAAAACTACTCTAAATAAGTAAAACGTAATTCCGGATCGAAGCCCATTTCCATTTAGTAAACACCGCTTCAGGCAGCGATCGAGTGCAATATCGATATCGTTACTATTGTTATGTGTTGAGTCACCCGGCGAAGAGCGTCCCGCTGATGCTCGTGACTGTTTTTTTCGGTCATATTTACAAGGGCTCAATAGGGACGGCGGGTAATGCGGAAAAGGTTTGCATGTGCGCTAGCGAAAATCAAAGCAGTTTTTAACTAGTACCTTTCTGTATGACCGGGTTCGACATTACCACCCAAGTCTACTGACGGCAATCGTTCGAATTGACGTCTTCTAAACAAAGATTCAAGCAAAAATCTGGCGTCGCACACGATCCACAGCTCGTTGATTGTAGTGTACTTCATTCGTTCCTAAAACATTTGCTACAGGTCTGAGACCCCTAATATATATACGGTATAAAGCCCCCTCCGCCCCCCGCACGAAAGAGCGTGAAAATGAACCAAATGTTCAGCGTTCTCTCCCCTCTTCTCTCGCTACCTCTGACCTGCGGTTTTGGTGTGAAACGATTTCAAGTGTCCTTATCATGTAGATGCTGGAGAAAGCCCCCAATGGGTCCAATAAGGACTGACCGTCTGAAGGTCAAAATAGTAAAATATCAATTGGTGAAAGTGCGCTTATGTGTAGTGTAGTTCGTTCTACAAACTGCTCAGGTGCACGCAATTTTGCAAACGATTTAACACAATGGGAAAATTTAACTGACGTGGTCCCCATCATCGTCGCCAGCGCTCACTGAACGTCAAGGATCCGATTTTGTCTAAGACTGTTGATGGTATCACCTGTGTTGCCTACGAATCATATCCACAGTCAGCAGTTCCTTTGTTGTATCTGATTATGGTTACCATGGTTCGAGCTCATGGTTACCACTCGCTCGATCACCTATCGTGTTGATGTCAGCGATTTCTTCTTGATTCCTTGAAGAGCCAGTAGATTCCCAATATTCCCAATGCTGCGCCTCAGCTAGCTATTAAGGGTCTCCTATCTTATCCGAGACATATATCCACGTGCTTCCTCTTACATATGCAGCGGATCAGACCCGGTGCTCGGTGGTCGGTCAGACTCCGACCCCGACATGCTCCGAGGTCCTTGAGCTTTTTCCGCGTCAGCTACGGCCCCGATTCCCCCCCCCCCCGTCAAATGTACCCCTGCCATGAAATCCCAACCAATTTCATCACCTTTGGCTCTTCGCGCACACACCCACCCATAGGCTCATAAGGGCAGACGACGTCAGCCCATGACGGACGCTCTTAAATTCTCGGTGGAGAGGGAGTGTGCCCTCACCCTCCTGCGGCTCCTGTGGGAAGTGGGCCCGTGCTTTCGACGATTCCAAATGGGAGACGTGATGTCACGCTTTCCTTCGCTTCTCGAAATCGGCCAAAGAAGCGAGAGGTCATCTGCAAATATTATATCCTTCTTGTATTCGAACGTCCCTAAAGTTCTCAGACTTGTGGAGACGGATATGCGGTATCTAGGGTCGGCCCCACGATTCCCTACTGCTCGATTCCCCTTCTCAGGTGACAGGCAGAGCTCGACGTCTGTATGAGAAATGCGTCCGACGCAATGAAGTAGAACTACAACAGAGGAAACCCACGGTTAAACAGACGAAGACAAAAACGAAGATGGTACGAGATCTGGGTCAACACGGCGAATTCAAGTGCACCGAGTGTGCATCGGACTTGCACGGAGAGGGATTTACTTACGGCGGGTTCGCTGTGAAGACACGTTCGCGTGTCGATTATTGGTTTCGGATCTGCACATTCGAAACCATATGCAAAATTGGCATTTTGAGTGCTCCGTCTGCGAGAAAAGATTCGCCCGAAAGGGCCAACTTAACGTTCACATGAGTAACTATTATAGCAGCGCTTCGGGCGGGCCGAGCCCGGGACATGTCCCGTGTCCCGAGTGCCAGCGAACATTCAAAGGCAAATCCGCGCTGGTGAAGGCCGTTGAAGTGTGACCGCGGTTCGCTCAACACCAGACGGCGTTCTCGTGCCAATTTTGAGATAAAGAAATTTGCGACGAGCACGTTTGGATGCACACGAATAACTGCGATACGCGCTTCATCCAAAGCGGACAGCTTGGCATTCACGTGCGGACGTACCACCTGCAGTGCTCCGTATGAACCGAGGCCGTAGAGCGTCGTCCGCGACAAGTGCCAGTCAGTGTTCTCGTCCAAGGCGGCACTAGTCATTCACATGCGGGTCCACGCGGGGCAGCGACCGTTCGCGTGCCGCCAATGCGACAAGACCTACAAGCAGCTGGGATCGCTGCAGGAACACATCAAGAAACACACCGGCGTTCGGGACTTTAAGTGTACAAGCGGTGCGATGTCTGCGGCAAACGCTTCAGGTACAAGTCCAGTCTGACGATGCATCTAATTATGCATTCGGACACGAAGCCGTACGAGTGTAGCTACTGTAGCAGGGGCCACAGCACGATATCGCAGCTCAAGGTGCACGTGCGGCGATTTCACACGGGGGAAACGCCCTATGCGTGTCCACATTGCGAGAGCCGATTCGTCAGTCGGACTGATCTGAAGGTGCACGTTATGCAGCACGATCCGCTGAGACAGTGGGGGTGCGATTTCTGCGATTTGCGTTTCAACGCCGGCAACGCCCTGCAGAGACATCGAAATATGAAGCACGCCGACGATATGGATCGATTGCTCTCTCCGATTGCTGTTGAGCCCAGTTAAATATGCTTTAAGTGATGGTGCCTCAAATTAATAATAATTATAATTAGATGACGGAGAAAAAAATAATAATTAGTGATACGTATGAATCAAATAAATCATGCGTATAGGAAGGACTTTACAATAAATCTGATGTGATTAGAAAAAATCAGTTTGTTGTTACTGCTCTATGAAAATGATACCATGTAATTAGTATAGAAATGTCTATTTATACTAGACAACTTCATGGGATCGTTGAATTATATTTAGGAGTATATTTATATATATATATAAAGTAGTACGATCTTTATTTTAATCTGGATTCATTTCGATTTTAGGTACGAGTTATGTTGGTAACAGGCTAGGTTACTATTTAGTTTTAAGACTAAGGTTATAAACGACTTATTGAATAAATTATAAATTCGTTAAGTAATAGCACAATGGGTCGATCAGGTTGTATTTGTGGCATAATGCGACATGGGACAAAGTTACATTTCGATCCAATCTTTGGATAGTCTGGCAGTTCGATGAATTAATTCTTATTGAGTAAGATCTTTTAGATCAATAATTTGTGGAGGGAGGCGGGGATAGGATCAGGTCGAGGCGAGGTTTTTCTTCTAAGATGACGTTGAATGAATGCAACCAGTGACACTTGGACCATCTATGATGAAGCACAATTAACATATTACTCTGACCATTTTGAATATCTCCCTATTATTCACACACAAACACACACACATATATATATATATATATATATATATATATATATATATATATAGATAGATAATTTCGGAGCTGCCTCGACTTCTATGTGGGCTCAGTCTAAAATAAGTGGAAGAACGCAAACCCAAGAACTATCAGGCGGGGTTAATAGTATAAATTGCACTTCGAGATACCCGCCCGATCCTCATGTGATTCATTATGCAGTTAATGACTGAATTGCCTCCTGGAACAATGGACTTGCGTTTTGTATGTATTATACACGCGAGTTGAGTCATCGAGTGCGAAATAGCGTACATGAACTGGGAGGCCTCCACAGTACTGTGAGTTGCTTGCATGACATTGGGCAGGTTTCGGACAACTATTAAGAATCGAATGAGGGTTCTAATTATCCTGAATGGTAATTTCAGATGTTTGCGCAAAGTTGTGTATATTATTCCCAGAATGCCCGAGCCTTTATATTTTGCAGGACGAAGTGCGCAGTGCTATATATAATCTCTGGGGACATATACGGATCTAGGTAATTTGTGTACTTGTAGGAACATCGATGGAGGCCCGTTAAGTTCATCCGTTTTAAAACACTATTTCAACAAGTATACTATTAATAAACGTCACACGACAAGCCTTTGAGCTCGAAGAGATCTATGAGTGAGATATTTTGTAAATATGTTTAGGTTTCAAGAAGCTATTGTTGAACGACTTTAATAGGTAGCGTATTCGTTGGCAAATCCTGGACGCGAACCCAATGCAGAATTCTCGTGTCGGCAAAGGTCTTGCAGACACTGAACCTCAGTTCTTTCGGGGTATTTTCAGAATTACGAAGGGAACTACATAGACGAGGCCGAACGGGCCCGATACGAACCAAAAAATAAACTATTTCGTATACGCGAGCGTCACACGCAGACACGGGGGCCACTCGATGTGCGCTGCATCGGCTAACTGCCGACACCTAACTCCCGAAGCGATCCAGGTCCCCCGCGTATGCAACGCGATATTCCTGTCCTCGCTAGAGCAAAGGTTCTTTAGTGCAGAACTACGTTCTGTTGACAACAGGTCATTCTTTCCTGATCGTGGACGATATAAAGCAGAGTTTTGTTTCTAAGGAAGGAATCGCTGAAAATATCGCCAGCTCACATTCACCAGTAGCTTGAACTGTGCAGTGATGAAGAGGAGACTCTCCCCAGCACGCCAGGTCTGAGGCCTATGTATCATGGGCTAAGATATTGCATCTATCTGGCTGTCCACCCAGCGAGTGCAGCATAGGTGACATAGACTAACACGACCAGAATATTTCCCCCTATTTGTCCAGTTCCGTGTTGATTCGCTTCGTTTGAACGCCTGCCGCCTGTTCAAACCGTTCTCTCAGAACGTCTCTCAGGGGATGCTCTGTAGCTTCTGCTCGGAGAAAGTCGAATGACGTATTGTACAGCTGAAAGCCACTTTCTGGCAGTAGCTACATATCGTCAAGATATATTGACCCCCAAGATTGGGGGCAAGGCCTCATTATACAGGTAATTCACCATATATGAACGTTTACGTGCACGAACACGGAGAATCGGATCACTGAGCACGATCTTGAGTTCACGTGTGTTCCCCTGTACCGCTGTCAGTGATGACAGGCACTGCACGTTGCTGGATTCGTTATCGATCTTGTCACGAGCGCATTGAGCACGCACAGGCGTGAAATGGCATTGAAGGAAATTCGTTCGTTTCCACAACGTTGCACAAGGTTTGTTCGTTGTCGAGGGAAAGTGCAGCATTAATTCACCCTCAGTTATCCTATTATATATATATATATATATTATATATATATATATATATATATATATATATATATTATATATATATATATATGTATATATATATATATATATATATATATATATATATATATATATAATATATATATATATATTTGCTGCTTATTTCTGCGGTATGCTTATTTTTGTTCATTGGGAGAATTGCTATAGCGCTTTCGCCTCGGGTGACGGGTTCGTGTCGAGTGATCGCGGTCTGACTAGCATCTCGTGTCGTCAATATCAGAGCAAACTGGCCAGGCAGCGTCTCTGGGCCCTTAATTAGTCACGCGAACAAATCCAAAAACTGTTGGCCACGCCCGGGATAGCTTCCCAAGCCATCGCACTACTCCGTTAATTAGGCTGTAGGTTACATTTGGTGCCTTGTCTACCTATTAATTTTGCCTATCACCGGCTCCCCTGTCGGGTGTAGACACCTAGAAACTAAAGAGTGAATTTTCCGGCCCGATGTTGACCGTTAAGCGTTTAACGTCCGCGGTGCAACTGCTTTTGGCATGGCCTTCGTAAGACGGACCCCTTCAAGGCCAATGCGTAACGGTGGAGATTGAACCCTTGTGATCACCCACGTTTCTTTTCTGGTTGCGAAGCAGGCGCGGACGCGACCAGAAACTTAGAAACTGGGAATATTTAAGTGACAAAGCGTTCGAAGTAATGCACTTTCAGTAGGCCTTGGCACTTATCCACCAATACAATATGCGTGTCGAAACTGATCTTAATTTAGGCCAATGATTGTAATAATTAGATCAATGCTGATGATTGGATTAAACTCAGCGGAACTGTTGTATACAGTAAAGGTAAAGGTTTATTGGTTTATTGAAGAAGCTGCAATTTTACAATGCTTAAGCTCTCTTATATGTCACACGGCAGGGCTCGAACCTGCGGCCTCTGCCTTCCGATAGTACGAGAGTATATCGAACCCTTAAAAATTGACCATGTCCTTGCTGTAGTTGTTCGAGTGGATATTTATTTGTAATCGGTGGTTTTAAAGCGAAAAAGAAAACGAAAACCACGCCACACCTCAACTTAATCCCACCCGCAGTGCGACACAGTGGTGTCAATTAATCACACTCTGTCAGTCGGTATGCCTGCCAGCTCGGCGGCTCAGAGAACTCCCGGTGTCTGGACGAGAAGAATGAAAATTCAACATAACAGCTTCGTTAAAGCCTTCCCTCGCAGATCTAGTATGTTCTGCAATCAAATTAACATTAGTCATCTGCCGCTGTTTATTACCACTACGCCTGTAACACATCTCGTCCCATTCGTTCCCATGTTACACACAGCACCGTTGCCTCCGTCGTTAGCCCGGCAATCTACACAAAAGTCGTCAGTAGCAAAACAAACGACACGTGTCTATGTTCTGATCATTTTCGCTCAGAGTTGCTATCGAGTGGATCCGGGATGGGGAGAAGCTGATCTCGTTGGCCGACCTCGGCCTCGACCTTCACCGGGTTTGAGACTGTTTTAGACGAGCGGGAGGCGCCCTTTACATTGAGTCTCAGCTCAGCTCAGCACCTCGATGATGACGGTGGTGGCAGTTGGCTCTAATGAGGCCACCTCTTCCGGAGGCGTTGCTGATACTACCGTTCCGGCCGCTCAGAGGAAACGCCTCGGTCACACCACTGAGCGTCTACGAAAATACCCTGCCCTTGCATCGAGAAGCAACTGCGGCCGCTGGAGCCCGACCGAGATAGGTGCATTTCGTGGAACTGCTTCAGATCAGTGGTGCTCGCCCGCCAGCTGCGTTCGGACCTGGCCAGCTGATACGCAGGAGGCTGGAAACGTAGTCAGTCAGAGTGGCCGACCTAGGGCCGGGATTGAATTAGCAACCAATGGGATCGCTCAGAGGAGCCACGGTAGGAATGAGGTCGCTTTTGGAATCTCTTGACCAACGCCGAACGCAGCCCCGATAGCAAGAAGTTGGCGTCGTTTCGGCTAGCAGGGATCCGAGACGCGTGCCATGAGAGCTACGCCCGTCCAAATAAATAGCAGGTGGGTGCGAAGGCGTTGCACGAAGCCGAAGTGCCTGAAGTTTGGTGACACTCGTTGGTAGGGCCCGTGTCTTCTCCTGGACAGCAAATATAGCAGAGGTAATGAGGGCTTCTGCCTTAGCTCCGGTCACAGTGCATCTGTTCGATCGTATCATACAATTCATACTACATCGGATCCGGAGGAAATGAACGTAATCTCGGTATAGGTCATTAGGGACAGGTACACATTGAAGATGCAGCTGGCATGGTTCAGGTATCAGGATAAAAAAAATTATCTACACATATCCTTGCCTGTGTTCACTTAGCGCGTGCCATCTTTTCCACCTAAACTATAGTGGCTAGCCTCACCTCAGAAGGCCGCCGGCCTCCAGTGGCTAGTGTTCCTTTGGCTGCAGAATAGCAATTTAGCCTTTCGTATACCACGTGAATCGTCTCGGCCCAGCTTACGCAGGAACGCTCCGTAGACGTCACCGCTGCCGCCAAACGAACCTCACTTTAAGCTACCTGCAAAGATAGCCCAGCCTGTCGGCCATCCGGCTACTCGTCGTAGTCGACTAATAGGTCTCTTTTCTCGCCCCCGAGGAACGTTGGGATGCGCCCCTTCTCTGTCGAAAGGCGAAAGGCTTGTGGGGTCTGGGATATTCGAGGGTTTGATGGGATGGCATGGCACGAGGATGGCAAGGGGGCGGGGGGTAATGGCGGTGCCGGGCGGAGCACAAAGACGCGGCAACACCGAACTACTGCGGCGGCAGGGGCGTCGGCTACGGCCACTGCTGCTGCTGACGAAGCACTCCCCGGTGATAGTACTACCGTCTGTCCGCCGATGCGGCCCGCACACGTAGCCATCTCGTGGCTGCACCGAGGCGGCAGATGCCGGCAGATGAATGAACAGTAGTTGGGCCGCGGGCCGCCTCCGCAGGCTGTCGTCATCGGCGGCGGCGGCGGTGATGACAACGACCCATTCAATTTAGTAGCTCCGTCTAGTTTCCGTAGGCAACTCTCGCGGAGGACAGCTCCGTAGTAGGCAGGTCGCGTGCGGGCGCTGCCCGCCTCGTTGCTGGAACAAGCGAATATGCTAGCCTTCGACATTGGCCCACTGTCTGTCCTAATGGTGGCCCTCTCCCCGTTTCACTCGTGAAAGTGGTGTAGGCTCACGCACACGTTCTGATATGCGACGCCGGGTAGAAGGGAAAATAACGCCAGCGGTCGCTGAGAGGGTGCGAACGGGTGCCATTATACTTACGGCAAAGAGGGGGAATAGAACTGAGGTGAAAAATAAATTGGTGACGAGAGAGAGAGAGAGAGAGACAGGGAGAGAATGAGAAAAACGTGGCCAGAAACGAATACTTGAGCAGGCCAAACAAAGGCTTGGAAAAACGCACAGACCCTGAAGGGAAATATATAGATATATGTGCCTGTGCGGTTGTGAGGTCGTATTGGCACTCAGACGAGAGCATGGTTTCTTGGCCAGCCATGCGAGCAGACCGACGCCTCAAAAGTAAGCGGACGAGTGCAGGGTGGCGGGAACGGGTCCCTACGAACACCACGGAGAACAAATAACCTGCCCATTTAGGTCCAGCCATCGTCAGCTGCAAATGGCTGAGTGAGGCCACTGTATTATGCAACCTCTGGAGAATGATCGTGGTGAAGCTTTCGGTATTTTACTGACAATCAGTAAATCGAGTTCAAATGTTAAGGATTAATGTTCCGTATCATGTATCATTACCTAATCATTACCTACCTTGTGTCGTTAATAAACAGAGGAATTAACTCATAGATGCCATTCTGCATCGGCGTCTATGGGTGGGGGCTGGCGACACACTTCGGATGCTATTGTCGCTCCTGCTGTCAATGCAACTCGGGGCGTACTGTGCTTTCGACTCGAACGGCTTTTTCAAATTCACACAATGAAGATCACAAGGGGCCAGCATAGATTGTCCATCAAGGAGTGGAAGTGACCTGTCTAATTTGGGACATTTTGTCTTCCGTATAGTGTTGTTGCTGCCGTCGCTGACCTCAGGGTGGTATGGATTCTTTCCTCGCATTGATATTTTACTTATAGTATTACCCTCAAAGAATGCCTTTCTAAGCCTATTGAGCTGGGTCGTCTTTTAATGAATTTCTCAGTTGCACATGGTGAACCATGTTGTTCAATGCACAAACTCCTGTGGACCGCTGTGAAATAACAGCGGCTCCGTGACCAACTGCTGAGGAGTTTATCACCATAAACAGAAGATCGCGGTTCAAATCCCGACGGGGCTTGGTAAATATTTCGTGCGTTATCTAAAACTCGTGATCTATATCCATTATATGAATAGTAGTACTAAATCAACTTACACGCAATAGATTGGTGCCATACCGATATCGGTACGTTTGAGGTGCGTTTTTTCTTACTTTTTTTGTTTGTTTTTTTCGAAACCCAACGAATCAAACATCGGATTAGTTGTACGGTGCACCAAGGATCGCAATAATGATCCCAATTAGCTATTGCAGTAACTTTTTGCAGTAATCACTCCGTGCATGAAGGATGATTAGCAATGGCGCTCATAACCACTCGTTCAGTTCGCGAGTGCTCTACAGTACAGCATAAGGCAGCAGTTAGAGCAGCGTCAGTTATCCAAGGGAGCTACCTTCATTATTTGCAGACGATACGTTTTTTTAGCTAGCCATAGTGGCCTCAGCGAGCACTCGGCACACGGGAACCGGTGATTATTGACGGTGATGTGCCCAGTTCGCATTTAACTCAGTTTAATAGCAGTTGTTCTTTTTCGAAATGGGGCATCGTTACAGATGCATCGAGTTTGTGTTTAATGACATAGCCCGAACATGTTGTGATTGTTTTGGCGAGAACATCACAAATTTGCCATGTGATCGTTGCTACGCAATGTGGTTGCAATACAACAATTGCCAATCGTTGTCGTTGTGCTGAAATCCGTGCTGTCGAAGCATCGACAGACTCAGGCGATTGATTCTGCCGTATCCAGCAGTGTCTTCGATCGAAATGGGTGGTTATCGATTGCCCGCCCAAGTTAAACATATCGTTGACAGTTGGCCGATGTTGTTGTGTTGATTCGTTTTTTTTTTCGTGTTAGCTTAGAAAATAGTAGAACCCCCAATATATGAAATTCATCCGGCTTCCCGTGCAGTGACCTTGTACGCGATAGGATTCGAGGACAATCCATATACAAGTTATAATATACATCTAGTTTGCCGTAGTATGAAGTATGGCTTGCGATCTTGGTTTCGGCTACGTTGAAGAGCTTGCTGGCCTAATAATGGGTTCTGGGTACAGCCAACATCCATGCGTATCCATATATACAACGCTTATCCCGATTAGCTTAGGCTGGCGAGTAATCTTATCTCGTTTAATTTACACAAGACTGTGGGAATCCGAACGCTGTCGAGACTCTCACTGCGAACGGCGTTAGCCTTGTTCGAGATAAAGGTGCCACCGGTTGCGTCCTATGGCATACAAGTCAGATGGGAGAGCCTATCGTCGGGGCAGCTCGAAAGGCAGAAAGATCGAATTAAGCCTTCGTTCCTAAGGCAAGCCCTAGGCTTACATCGTTCTCCGCTCAACAGGTATGTATGTATATCTAGCGAGCACTACGCCTCTATTCGTCGAAGATTTAAAACGCAGATTAAGACACACAGAAGGGCATTGCACCTTCTAGGCTTCCCTAGGCAGCCTAGAAGGTGCAATTATTATAACTACTGGAGTTTTTATATCAAACGTTCATACAAGACTATTGTAGTTTTTTTGCCACAAATAAATATAAACAATTCACATAAGACAGGATATCCGGTTAGTAGGTGCATGAAACAGAACAGAATGCAATTTCGAACATTTTAAAAATCCTTCATTTTTAGTCCATTGGCACACGAGGCATTGTCCTGGACCTCTAATTTTGGCTTTTGTCGCAGGTTTGGCACCGCAACAGAGGCCTTGTTGAGGCCTCTGGCGATCGCAGGGCGAATGAATAAACAATAATAACTAGACTTGAAACGCAAACAATTGAGTTTAGGTATAAAATTTCTAGATTGTCGAAATTGTATGTTAATTGCCAACTATATGGCTGGCATTCATTGATTGGCATATATCATGACAATCATATATCATATGTATAATATAATATTATATATGTGGCTGATTGGAACTCAAGACGTCGTTTCGAGGTGCTACAGGTGTTTCAAGCTGCTACGAGATTTCATGATTAGGTCGGTATTGGAACGTTTATTATCTTTGTCGCGTAAATTACGGTCATGTATATATTTATATTGAAAAGCCTATTTGAATGATTTCTATATGTTCCCCGAATCAAAGTCAATCCTAAATCCTATGAAAAATAAAGATGTCATAAAGTACATAGTTTCAACTTACAAATAAAAGTCAAATTTTATCAAACCTTCATCAGATGGACTCGAACAACCTAGAGCGCCTGCTCACGGGGGTAACGCGGAGCCTGTTACCTGTCATAGCATTTGTTACATCTAGTACAGACGCAAAGTTCATCAGGCCGGTGAATCCCGAAAGATAGCCAGTAGGAGGAATCGTTTATTTCATAAAGGGTCATAATGTTTTGGTTAGACCGGTCGAGCTGCCGGTTTCATCTGTCGTCGCCCCTTTGTTGGAGTACTGGGCCTACCGTGGACTGTCTCGTACAGAAAACTTCGTACAGGGGTGGATGTAATGTGTCCGCTCTATCTTTTTTTTTTTTTTTTTTTTTTTTTTATGGGGGTTTCGGGAACGCGTAATGCACATGCGTGACAGAACAGCCTCTTGTCACCACCTAGTGTGAGACTCTTAAACTCACTAAAACCCGTATTCCCCTGTCCACCACCCCTAGTCGGTTTGGAACGGCGCTCTATCTGACATTGTCGTAAAGAGATTGTATACAATTGTTGGGTTATGTGTCATCCAAGGGGCATCATATAATATCATGCTGCCGTCGGGAATAACTACCACGGCTGCAGATCTATAGAATGAAGAAAAGAAAGTCCGCCTCAGCATATATGTTTTATATATATATATATATTTTTTTTTGTTTCTTTGGTTTTTTCAGCAATAAAAAATATGAAATACTTCTGATATACAATTTGTATATTCTATGTGCTTTATTGTATCCGTATCCTCATATCAGTTAACATTGTGTGTTGTCACATGTTCAAATATCCGGACCCTACCTTTACGATCAGGCCTTCGCGTATCTGCAATTACTTACTGCTAAACAAACTCGCCAACATCGACGAATCTCCCGAGTCAACAAGTCTGAGTACAAATAAACGCATACAAACAAACAAACACACACACACACACACAAACACACGTGGGTTCCGTTCGGTCGCAAACGACGAACACAAAACGAACAGAACGCAAAAACGCTTTGTGCGTAAACTGATTATCTTGTCCGGCCTGTTTACAGAGGCCAAGCAACTTATGGAATAGTTTTCGATGACGGCGACGCCCTCGCTGAGTGCGAACGCAGCCTTCTGAGACGGCCAGACCCTGCTCGCTGAGAGGAGTTGATCAACCACTCAAACGAACTCATGGTCGAGTAGTTCGCCCATAACAACATGTTGGCTATATTTTTGTAGTGCGGAACTGTGGCGGCGCGGGCCGCTTGTATGGCCTATACGTGGATACGGTGCCTGCGGCGTCCCTGGCGAGCAAAGCAGGCCGCTGAAATTTTGCTGAAAAACGCACTACCGTGTTGTTGGCTTGCCGTTTCATTGTAGTTCATTACCACTAGTAGTACTGCCAGTACCACCTGGACAAGCACAATAGTAAAGCAGAGAGAAAAAGAAAAATATATTGTACAAAAACCAAATAACCAAAAAAAGACAATGTTCCCTCTCCTCGGGACTTCCAGCTTTACCTAACCCTACGATTCGCGCCTCTTTGTCATGACATCATTGTCCGTCTTAGCAGCATTATACTCTCCCCGCAGTAAAGGGCAGAGGTCCGGAACTAGCAAGACTCGCTACAATCGACTCCCACCTCTTTGTTGAACGAATGAGGTCCGTTCTTTGAATTCATGTCAATCTACCTCTCCACCAGCCCCGCTCCCAGACGAAAGCGTCCGTCTGGTTAACATATCGCTGAAAACCTCGTGAAACAAATTAGCGTAATTCCACGTCCAGCACGCCTACACAATAGTTCTCACTGTCTTCAACCCCCCTCCCCCCCAAACTCACACCGGCCGTCGACGTCCACTACAATCACGGGAAAGTAGTGCATCTTCCTTCTGAGCTACTCGGCCTCTATCGTTGCTACTCTCGGTCTGCTAACTTCATTAGTCAGGCGGCACGCGTTAGCCTTCCTTCGTTGGGACAATGGCTGGCTGGTGGCAGTTATCGCAAGGGTACGGACCCCATCTCCCCCCGTCTTGATATTTATGTTGTCCTTGCTAATCTAAGACGTGAAGGCAAGCGTACTCAGTTGGCGTGGACGAAATACATCCTCCTGCATACGTTCATCTGGCTGGCGTTAATTTGTAACTCGATTACCTGCCCCACAGCACGCGGCCACGTGCACACTAATCAAGGCCTCCCCCCCCGCCTCCTGTGCGCTTAACGAGAGAACAGAGAACTGTCGGGGGCGGCGTTTAGCTCGACGATGCGTAATCTTGGCGATGCCAAACAAGATAGGATTAATTTGTTTAGTTATTTTGTTTGTTTGCCTGGGATCCCCACCAGGGATCTGCAGCTGTGCTTGACGAGGTCAGTGCGCACGGCGGTGCGAGGACTATCGGCCAAACCAACAGTGCATGCAAATGAGTGTGTGTCTGCGCTGACAAACACCACAGAGCAGGATGGCGGGGGACCGTGAAGCCGGAATCACAAATGTAAAACACTAGGCGGCATAATCCATTTTATTGTAGACAAGTACGTTGTTTACTGTGCAAACAGGAGCGACGTTGCAGGGCGATAGTAGATTTCTCTGGCATCCGTATATCGCAGCATATCAATGACTACAACGGCGGCCTGCCTGGTGACGGATAACTCGGAACCGCCGGCAGACGATATGGGAAATCTGCGACCGTCGATTGTATCAGGTACAACAATCGAACAGGCAAGCAAGCAAAGATCGCTCGGAGGTTCTTGAGATCCGAGAAATTCCAATTCGGCTCGGTAAGCCAACACCAGCCAGACTGACCTGATCTGTAACCAGCATAAACAACATGATCTATGCATGTACGTACCATACGTATGTAGATGTGCTTTTGTGCTACGCGCTTGTTTCAATAGTGTTCAAGTGAACCGGATCAAACAGGGGACAGAAACACGCTTTGATGAATCTGTCTACGCTGCTTTTTCTTCTTACTATTATTATGATTACTATTATTATGATTATTGCCGTCACCACTGGCAACTCGATTAGTGCCTTATGCCATGGCCCGACGCAAGAACCTCCGCCATTGTGTGCGTCAGGGAGACCAATCTCGTCGACGAATACTTCATCCGCCCCCCCGCCCCCCATCCCGACGCTCTCCCCAACAACAGAGGTCCACCGCGCAGAACGCGCCGGTCGCACGGCAGAATGTTGATTAATTGCATGAGAAAATAAATTTCTCCCATTAATCACTCGAAGGATTAAGGCTAGCTGGCGTCTAGGGGGTCCTCCGCCGCCGCCGCCGCCTCCGTCTGGCTGTACCGGGCCCGGTCTAAGCTCTGTGTGCCCTCTTCACCAGACCATGCGGACACGCGCTCAGTGTGCTTATGGTCGCGCGTCGCCGAACCGGCTCCGTAATAGCTTGTGTGGCATGCCATACCCCATAGGGTCCGATCGCCTCGTCCCGGCCCGACCGGCCGGAAATCCCGCAAGCAAGCGACCAAGCTGGCTGGACTGCCTGTGCTAACCATCGCACCCAGCACAAGACACTCGGCCGGCCTGTGCATCGTGTGCACTTCGTGGTTGACACGAGTAATGGTAGTTAAGGTGAACAGCGCGGGCTGGCGACACCATATATCTCGAGTATACGACTTCCAGCGGCAAGCGGCATCTCCGATGCTGCAGATGCTCGACCGACATCATCAGCGTCTCGTGAAGCTGATACACCCATCGATAACTCAACTGAATTGCCACCATCCGCGCAGCCGCATTGGCACGATGGTGTAAGACGTGGGCTGGGAGCGAGGAGGTTTCAGTGTCTTCATTTTATGGCGGCGGCGGCGGTGGTGGTAAAGGATTTCTTGTTTCATGAACGCAACTGCAATTTTTCAATGCTTAATTTGTCGATATGTCACGATAGGTCGCCTGGGACAACTCGAACTCCTGCGGGCCCTGGCTTTTTTCAGTATGATACAGGACACTATATATATATATATAATAGGCTCGGTCGTTTAGGTCTTCCAATTCCATCCTGTAAGGTATTGATTGGTCATGGAATTGTTGCATTCGATGATCAGTGATAATGAGAATTGGATCATTGTGGCGTTCGTAAATGGACAATGAGAATATAATTATGAATGTTTCATCGTGGTGTTTAATGAGTTATTATATTATTATTATTATTATTATTATTATCGAATGTTGGCTCCGACGTTTTCCAAACGGCTAAATACATGTACACCACAGGCGCTTTTTTGCACACACACACACAAAACAAGTTCATGGTATGTCGCTAACTACCCAAACACTCATCCACTGCGGAAGATTGACTATGATATGAAAAACATAGTCATGACAACAATAGCAACAGCAGTAGAGTCTAGGGCCTGAAAGCGACTTGTTGTCCTGTTTACTTTTTTGGGCGACCCACTAGAATATAGTAGAGCCAAATATCGATATGGTACCGTGAATAGCATGCATTCCTTATGACCTTCCCAAATGTACCGGCGCTACTGGAACGTGCCACAGGAACATTGAACCTGTTTCGTTAGCAGTCTCGATAACCTTATAAGATATGAATTGCAAGGATTTTCGAGCGCCGCTTTCTCCCGTCTAAGCTCTCGACCCTCAACATGGAAGACGTTATGATTCAGTTAGATTTATTACCACGTCCCGCCTTGTGCACATTTAGCCGATCAGCAGATCAGCTCTCAGT
Organism: Stratiolaelaps scimitus; assembly: GCA_019614645.1. Lineage (NCBI taxonomy): Eukaryota > Metazoa > Arthropoda > Arachnida > Mesostigmata > Laelapidae > Stratiolaelaps > Stratiolaelaps scimitus. The sequence goes on along the minus strand of JABWDB010000011.1, from coordinate 926,793 downwards.
GCCTCCGACAGGCTGATGATTCCGCTCGATTCGAGAATCAGGACTGGCCCACAGCGGATCTGAGTTGGCCTCCTGTAAGGGAAGCCTTCGTCCGGCGTACATCCTGAAACTTGTGGGTAGACAATTGCACCCCACCACCGCCGGGGTAAATGGATTACGTTGCCGTCACAGCTTTTGTATCGTACGCACGTCTTCATTGAACTGCTTTGTTTCGAGTGTCTGCGCCACGCCGCTCGTGGATGGTGGTCCGTACGTTAAGCCGGCCCAAGCAGAAGTGACATCGTGACCCAGTATTCGCTCCTCCGTTTATCCTAAGGTAACTTCATGTGACAGAAGTAAGAGAACAGTTAAGCATTATGATTCTGCTGCTCCTTAAATCAACAAATAAGGCATTTAACCTTCAGGCACGGTACAGCACATCTGGCTAGTTCTTTATTCCTATCCCTACCCATGTCAGTCGATGACAGTCACGGCGACATCGAACGAATGTCTATTCAGACCGCTGTACCCGCATTCAATGAACTCTCGATCCTGAACAAACCACGCAGCATATCGTTGAAAAGACGAGATAAAGATTGGATTTGTCTGTGTTCGCATATGATTCCATCATAACAGCGGGGTAAAGAGATGCTCAGTGCAGCCAACAGTGAGGTCGCACACTGCGGTCGAAGTTAGTTAGCCCATGTTTTCTTGTACTCAGTTCAGTTAGATGCGTGTTTATTCCCGACTACGTTCGGGCGGCTGAATCACGTCTAGGTATCGCGAGTATTAAGTTGGCCAACGCTGGCGTGAGCGCGATGATTCGAACTCGAATTTGAGAGACTCTCTTTCTCAGGAGAGATCGAGAGGCTCTCTCAAACACACGATTCGGCGTGTATGAGCACTGTTTCGGATATATTTCATACCGTTCTGCGTAAATATGTGTATTTACGTATACGATAATTAGTGAAGTACCCAGCATGGATGAACCGTGCTCGCTGTCATTGCCTTGAAACCTCTACGCACCTGCCTGTGATGCGACGTGTCAAATGCATGGTGCCTTCCATGAACAGAGCTGAATCTGAGTGGGCATTCGACCGCATTCGGTCTACCGGATAGAACGGATAGAGCGTTTGCACGGGGAAGCTAACGAGTATTCGAGCCATTTTGACCATCATCATCCGCGGTAAGGGGTAGGTGGTAAAGGTTTATTGGCTTATTAAACTTAACATGGCCGGTAACATGACGACGGTTGCCAAAAACATTTCATGGGCCCGCATTGGTCAGGCCAACATCGGCGTTGACGCTATACTCTGGCTGATTTATTCGCTCGACGATACTCATCCATTTCTACACCGTTCATTCATGAATTGAACAGAAACTCGAATTGAATCAAACGAGTCGCATGTAACGTTCCGCGAAAGTTTCGATTGTCCGCTATCGAGTTGCCAGTTATCGTCGGAGCGTCTTTGCTCTGCTTGTGACGTCTACGGTGTCTTTGCTCTGCTCGCGACGTTGCACACGGCAATGGCGGGCGTCAGGAGCTAATTTATTCCGTCGGCGATGTTTGCTATTATCAACCGAACGATGCGAGTCGGAGCCGGCAGACGACGACACAACGCGACCCGTGCTGTATCGCCGATCGTCCTATATGGTTATTCCCTTATTGCCCGCATGTGCTATTCAAGCTTTCGGACGGTAGCGAACTCGGGACGGCGACGTCGGGCGTACAACTTACAACCGCGTTAGCAGGCCTGCATCGTTACTGTGTGATCTGCAGCGGGCGATCTGCCATGAGGCCGGAGACCTGTCCTGATCGGTTTGTCCTGGTCGGGAGCCGCCTGAAACGCTGTTGAATGACTTGCCTAGTTATCGCCAAATTGTCGTATACCCTCCTCTGCTGTCGAGTGAATGCCCCGTGATTATGGTGTGCTCAAAACGGACGACGCTTGTTGATGAGAACGTTGTAATTAGATCTGGCGGAACCCATCGGCGGCGAGGTGAGGATGGAGAGATTGGCCGCGAAGAGGTGCACCACATCGATACGGTGGCAGAATGCTGCCAGGAACGGCCAGTCAACGGCCACTTGAAGGATTCGACCATTGCGGCGATCGGAGAGGATGAAGACGATTTTTTGCCCCTCGATCTTGGTGAGTTCGCCATAGAGACCTAACAGAAGGAGGGAACTCAGCTGGCTGGCGAAGGCTGGCAGTTCGGCCAACATGCTAACGATATTTTGCTAGAATCGTAAGGGTAAGATCCTTTAGCCGGGGCTGATTGTTGGTGCTGCCGGAGATCAGAAGATGGACCGTTTGTGCGTGTGGTGTGCACTTCTTGCCGCCATTAGCAATCTCATTAGAAATTAGTCGAATGAGTGTGAGCTGACACAACTTGTTGGTGATACTGCATTGAGAGGCCATGTTACACATCATGGCTTCGTGTTGCATTACATGTTACTTTGTGGGCACATTGAGTTATCTCACGACTGCGACTTTTTACCGTAAACTGAACGGCAAGCATAGCTCGTATGCACCTTGCTCCTCGAGGGTTTTCTGTTGCCAGTCTGAGGCGGGACCCCCCGGTGGGGGTATCGGATCCATGTTATGCAGATGATTTGAAATTGTATCGACGTATATGTCCCGAAAGCGACCGACTGTTCTTGCCGTCCGCTATCGATGCAATTGGTGAGTGGTGCAGCAGGGACGACATGCTGATCTCCGTAACTAAATGCGCCGTTGTATGCTCGAATCATCACGGCCAGGAGTTCTCTATAATGGCGAATCCATAAAATTTAGCACTTCTCCCGTGATCTCGAAGTTGCCGTCACACCCACTCCGGAGTTTGATCTGCACGTGACTAAGACAGTACGCCCCCTCCGCGCTAATCTTCAGCACAACTGTCAGTTGTTTCATTGCCAAAAAAAAAACTCATTTCCACAACAAGGGTGTAGTTATTCCCAAATAACTCGCCCCACCGTTTCGAAACCTTATCTAACGAAGCACATTAAGGTGCTTGACAGGGTGCACGCTAGGCTCTCCCGGAGAGCTGGCAAACACTGTGGTATCCTGCGAAGGCTTGCATGGGTTCCCTTGATCAGTGACCCTGCACGACAATGCTGACAGTAGAATGTACGGGAGGCTTCGAACTAACGTTTATGCAAAAAGAACTGTCGCCTGGACCGAGAAACTGAATAACAGCTGTCATGTTCGGATAGTGGATAAGTCTCTGGCTGTAGTAAAAAGGTGGAGGCCGCAGCTTCGAGTCTGGTGACGTATAGAGACCTTAACCATTGTAACACTGCAGTTCCTTTAATAAACCAATGAACCCTTTACATTTATCTAGTTGACTGACGTGGATTTCACGTCACAGAAATAGAAGCACTAATCGGCCTAACTAATCGGTCTCCGTTGTTCTGCAATAATTAAACGCAGTGACGCCCTTCGCAACATTGTACCGCATCTCTCACCATCATCACTTATAGCGAAGAAATGAGTACCTGAATTGAATTGAATGTATAGATGTATCGCTTAGCGATTCGCCCCGGGGCCTCTCAGATATCGAAATATTATCGATGATCTCAGCTGCGCGTTGGCAGGCGGCCATATATTATACACCTGAACCTTCGAGCAGAACTTATTGTCATACCTCAATTTACAGCCACCTATCGATCATGGCAGCAGTCGGCCTGTGGCTGACTGGCCGCACTGAGCGAGCGATTTTTGAGGCGGTATTCGTCTATTCGGACCGAACGATATTTGTACGGAATCTGCTCTTATGCACAATGGCTTACGTATCGCTTAGCAACGTGTCAGCGTTGGGGGAAAGGTGGCGATCTCTTTTTGCGTTACAGTTGTCTCTATGTCGTTGAGATGAAACCTTCTATATGGTGACTTCCTTGTACCGGAATCAAAGATCGACACCGAGACGAGTGTGGCCGTGTTGGAGACTTTGTGGAGTTTAGAGATTGTTGTTGTTGTTGCTGCTGCTGTAACCGTCTGCATCGATTTGACAAGACGTGAGGAGCGTGTTCAGACCGTTCGGAGGTTCGGAGACTAGTGAATAGGGACGAAATTTCACCATTTAAAAACCATTCTGTGTCGGGATTTTTATAAGGGGGTCATAAGGGTCCCGTTTTGCCTTTTCGTCGGAAAGGCCATCCGTATCAGGAAGACTTGGGCCGATGGCTCACATCCCGTTAGCTTATCTGTCCATATCATTTATACATGATGGCAGTTGCTGTTGTTGTTGGAATACTAACGACGAGCTTGATAGGTAAGTTCATGTTAACAAACGCTGGTAGCCAGCGCAAATTATAGCCTTGTGGTCGGCCACCGTTCGATGGACTGCACCCGGATCGATTTGTTCCCGGGATTGCTTCCATGTGCTCTCCGAGCTATTTATTCAAAACTCTTCACAACCCCAAACTTCTATATAAATATATATATATATATATATATATATATATATATATATATATATATTGTAGTATTGTCGCCTAATTGACTCATCTGTCCGTGAGCACGGCTCGCGAATGCAGACACAGTATAAACGAATGGTGTCAGCGTCAATCGGTGTAGTCACCGTCTCATGCACACGGCACCATCCATCCAGTGAGCATAGCCATGGCCGCGCTTTATGTTGCTATTGTTATCGTATCCCTATCAACGGTGTCAATCTCGTTCTTGTCGTTGGCACACGTATTTTTAGGTCTCTCTCAAGTTTCTCTCGTATGCGCGATGCTTCCGGAACCAGCCGAGATAGAGGAACACAGCTGAAGCTAGATCACATGGCCACTTCGATCTTCGTTATCTAATCTCTGTTGCGAGCGTAAACATGCATTTCAAAGACCGTGAAGAATATAGCCACTTCGAATGAATGCTCATCCGAGCGAAAAGCTAAAAAAAATAGGGAATATATATATATATATATATATATATATATATATATATGCGTGTGTTACTAATTATCAGACGCCAGAGGTAACATGACTATGGGAGCGTAGGTGATGGTGTCTTCTCGTTCTTCGTCGTTGTCGTCACTTTTGATTAGATCTACTGTGATGATACGTTCGTTCGAAGACGATACCCGTAAACGGTAACAGCAGCTGATCACCTTCAATAGTTCCTGTCCGGGTTGTACCGCCTTGACGCGAGTGGTTAACCATCCGGACGGAGCGTAGCTAGCTCTGCCCGGCCGAACCGAGAGAAGAAATGAGAGATCGCTGGGGCGCCGGAGGACATGACACTGCAGAATTGCCATCCCCGCGTTACGGTGTTTCCTGGGCTTTCATTGTCTCAAAACGTAATTTTTTTTTGAGAGGAGGAAATTTTTCAAACGCCACGGACACTACCGGAGACATTCTGACCACCGTTGAAATGGCCGACCCAGTGCGCGGGGGGGGGTTGACGCGGATGACAAACCGCCTCTACCTGCTAAAGCGACCATCCTCTGCTGAGAGTCCATCTCTTACCTAAGGTCGGCACGCTTGTCATGACTTCGACCTCTAGGGAAGGTGTGTATTGCTCTGGCGAGTGTTCCATAGCCGGGTGCCCTAGTCTCCTACGACTACTTTGGCTTCCGAGTTGGGGCCCTGCCCGGGCACATACAAATCGAAACCGTTATCAACCATCTCATAACGTAATTGTTACATTCGTAATTGCCAGCCTGAGTCTTTATCCGAGGGCAAAAGATAACACTAGAGATAGGGCTAGCTGATTGCCATAACTACATAGATAATAACGAGAATCTCTACGAGGTGATTTACTGGCCAATCTCAGCGGCGGCCATTTATGGCCGTCGCGCTAACGCGTTGCATTCACGGGAACGGTAACAATTGTCTTTTCCTATGATAGCTACCGCGCACACGGTGGACCAAAGCGCGGACCCATTCGGCACTTCTGGATTGGCCAGTGACAAGTAGTTTCAACTGCTTCTTTGGGTAGAGCTCGTTGATCTACGGGACGACCCCGAATAGGACGCTGCTCGGTGGCGCGATACGTCGCCGATTCAAATCCCATCTACAGAACAATGGCACCGAGGCCTTTCGGCCATGGAGAGTCAGCTGAGGTCAGTCGGCATCAGCCGATTTTATGAATGATGGGAAGCCAGCTTTTTTTTATGAGTTTGTAAAAGAAAACAATGACCGCAAACAGCTACTCATCGAGAGCAGGACCCCAGCCTAAAGAGCCAAGGCACGCCCTTCGAACTTGCGGCGCTCGCCGTCATTCCGATTCGAAATGACGACACAGTGAGTTCACTCACTTAAAACAGTGTAAACATTACGGAGGAGCCATAAATTGGAATATCCCTCAGATGGCAGATAGGAGAGACATTTAGAGATTTGTATTTAGAGACAGCTTCAGGGAGCCGTAAACATAATGGATGACCGGGCATAGTGACGTATGCGATAGCAGTTCGCAACTAGTCAGATAGTAGATAGATGGCCACTGCACACGTTACAGATTTGCTGTGAGCGTTGCCTATGGAAAAATCAGCACCGTCACATGTTGACAAGGGTCTCGTGCGGAGATGCTGCCCCGAATACGACTTGCTTACATAGATATCGTGTAGCTGGTAGCGGGAACTAGCTGCCATACTCTACTTGACTGGCCTTAGATACGGATCAGGTGTAGGCCTTTCGTGCGGCCGACTTTGAATCACTGTATCATCGGTGAGCCGATTACATCTGTAGCGGTGATTAGGTGATCTTTGCAAGCGTCGCACGATCGATCTGATTTGTGAAGCTGGCGTTGAAGTTGTTCGTGACAACCTTAGGGCCCTTCGCCAAATACAATCTCAATAGGTTAATCGCCATAGCGATTTGGTGTGTTTCTTTCTAATTACACCCTGGATAATAACGACCACGATGACTACTGATTAGCGATGACCACCATTCATGCTCTGCTATTGTTGCCGAAATTATATCAGCCGACGAAGTTACTCTACCAGTGCGGGTGCGATATGGTTATATGACACAACCAGTACACTGTCATTTGCATCAGGCTATTTTCGAGTTTGGGAAGTCGAATGAATTAATGACGTCTCTTATCGCTTCTAATGAAAGCTAATGTCAGCTGATGATGATCACAATAACGGCTTCAAGTGGGCAATTGATGCAAAAAATCAATCTTACTAAATAAACGATATATCATAGAAAAGACATCACGATCATGTCTTTTAACAGCCGCCGCAGCAGCAGCAGCAGCTACACCATACGTATTCCTGTACTCATCAGTTTGAACCGTCAATTAATAACGCTGTCCAATTAGCATGAAGCTAGATCGGGGCTTTGTGCTGTTTTCATCGCCTCCTTACCGAAGCAATGCTCTAAGCAATATCGGCAAGGTCGGGTGGTGCTGTTGAACATCGTCAACAGTTCCACAAGGGCGAATGTGGTCATGGTGTTGTCATGGATTTGCATGACAACATCCGCCTTTAGAAAAAATGATAAAGAAACGCTGATTTAACATAGACTCATCGTGGCCCATAGCACCCCACGCCCGGCTCGGCCCGGCCCGCTCCCCAGCGTACCGGGTCGTTCGGCTCATAATTTGATTGTTTCAATATATTTAATCTAATTAATAATTTTATTTTAATAATTAAATCGCATATCGTGGGCCACTATTGTCGCTCAACTTTAACTGTAAATATAAGACAATATAAGATCGTAAAAAGTAGATAAAAAAAATATATATTAATATATATATATATATATATATATATATATATACCTAATGTTTATGTCTAAATATATATTTAGGGCTAATGTTCCATTCACCGAACGAACGGTGTTAATAATAAAGGCAAGACGTGTCTTATCTTTCCCGACCTCGTTATTGCTCGTTTGACAATGTTGCATACAACCATACGCAGAATTACTATAGAGTTACGCTAGTAACAGTCACAATTATACAATGATGATGAAACGCGTCTCCATTGAATTACGGGTCACCACTCAAGGGACGGGCATGATCCACTCCGTTGCATACAATGATGAATAATTACGATTACCATTAAGCGATACAATGATGACCTCTCTCTCTCTCGCTCTCCATTCGGAGAATTGATGTTCCCAGATGCGGGAAGACTCATGGTCTATCTATAATAACTACGTGCTATTCGAGGTTCATGCGACGAGCAGTGATATAAATGGGATTATGTAACCAGGCTTAGGATATATGAGCGGTCGACCCTAAACGACTCAGTTTGTCAAGATCTTAGCCGTTATTATGCACTAAGGTCTCATCTGGGTAAGCCCACATGGGTTTTAGATTGTCGTTCGTCAGGTGTCATGTTAATGATTTGTTTTGCATCTTTCTCGCGTAATTGCCGCTCATTTAATAAACCAATAAAGCATAATTTACTGTCCTCGACACGCTTTCGGCTCGATTCCTAGCAGTTCTCTGCAGCCATCATTCCAAGAGCCATTGTTGTCAGGTAATGCCAGCAGTCGAGTTATCGATAATCCGACCACAATGGACCACACAGAACGACTACGGAGGAGCAGGGTCGTTCAGTTGAACGTCGAATGAATGGAATTGTTAGAGATCAAATTATCAAATGACTGCTATTAGCATTCATCGAAACGGCCGGAAAGGTGTCACTTTGTATCAACGGGCTTGGCGTCTACTGCTCTCAAGGGGTCCTTTTCGGTTGAGAAATTCAAGTGCGGCGGAGTGAAGGCTAAGAGCATTCGATACCATGGGAGAACTACATATGGTGGAACTGACGCACTGCCAGCACTGGATCGGTTTTTGAAAATTGAGTGGGATGTTTCGCTCTGGGATTTTGCTATGTGTCTGCTTGTGTTAAGAGACATGCTTTGGGGTTTGTTAAAGCATTCGTATAGGGGCATGACTTTGTTTCCTATGACCGTGTGTGTGTCTTAAAGTATACAATAACTAGAGGAGCTCTTGGGGACAGTTGGGAGTCAGGCCATGGCCTGAGGTCATGGTCAGCCCCGAGGGAGGCGATGGCTGGCATTGCCTCTCAGCCTCTGCACAGCGAGGGCACCGTTGTTCCGTAGCTTGGCCTGCTCCGCACACGATACCCCGTAAGTTAAAGTCGTTTCTCACAGTGGTTGACGTGAGAGTGTGCTAGAACTGGTATGAATTTTTCTAAAAGATTATTCCGTCAGTTCCCTAGGTTCCTTATCTTAAGTGCAAGTCTACCTGTTTTGGTAAGAGGTCGAGCTTTCTTTCTACATTTCCATAAATAAAATATAGTGCTAGACAACTATGATAGCCGTACGGACAGCTAAGATAATTATGTGGCTCGAAATCTGCTTGCACGATCCTATCTGCAGAACAGTCCAGACAGAGAGCTTAGGGTTTGTCTTAGATATCAACGAAAGGGTTGTTTTCAAGCTCCATGCGCACAAGAGAAGGTATACATCACATCATGAAATATGTTTGTGATCTCTTATACCTTATCCCATGTATCAAAACGTCAGCTCATCTATGACGTTCAACTGCCTTTGCTCGCCCAAACAACTCAAGGCAAACCCATCCCTTCGCCGCAGGATATACCGTGGCCACAACTGAATACACATCTGAGTCGAAACGCCTAACCAAACCCAAATAACAAAGCCAGCCTCTGGTTCCGCCAACGTCTCCAAGCGTCGATCGAAGAAATACGCTGGTACTTCTCAGCTGTTGGTTCTCAATACTTCAACAGCGATTTTCAACCGGCGGGTGCCTTACGCTTGGCGCCTCGCGGTGGCTTATTCTCCTAACTGGACGAAGGGGAAATGCAAAAAAGGAGCTCAGCGTAGGACAAAATACTGCGATCGGATTCGCGTTCATAATAGCCGGGTTTACTTTGTTCGCCAATTGCCATACTCCCGGCCTTCGAACCCCACTTCGGTGCCCGAACAACGGCTTCGGTCAATCGCCCACAGGGTCTTACGCCCGAAGACGTCTGCGTATATATGTCTCCCTGTCATCCAGCCCTTCGCCAATACGGCCTCGGTGGCACAACTCACTATGGAGATCATGACGCAGGCGGCGGCGGCGGTGGTGGTGGCTGTTGTTCTCGCGGTTGTTGTTGTTGTGGTGGCTGCTGCGGCTGTTGTGGCTGTTGTTGTGATGACGCTGGTGCCTCTGGAAAGTTTCGACGTGCGTCGATTCCCATCGCGTCGACACGGCACTCGACCCCGTTCGGGTCACCCGGCAGCCTCGTTCATTGCGCTTTCGGTACGCGGAAGGCCTCCGCCGTCTCCGCTCAGCGAACTGAGCGAGCGATCATCGAGCCGTTGTTGAGTGCCGGGGGCACAACTTCCACCACCAGAAGCAGCACCATGCCGCCACACGGCACGCGCCAGCTATCGAGGCGGCCGGCAGCTCGCTGTCTACTGCTAACCGTCATAGATACAACGATTGACGGGGTCAGCGTGGTTTGTGTGTCTGTGTGTGTGACGTCTGCACACCGCACTCGTTAAACCCGACGCCAGAGACAACGGCTAACTGACAGTAGCCAGTGAGAACAATGAGCAATGATCGCCGCTAAGCTCGCTTCCCCCCGGCTGCCAAGGGCGCGTCGAGTGTGGGTCGCCCACGAAGCCCGGCGGCACCACCCCGCTGACGGAGAGAACGATTCGTTGTGCGAGCTGTGTGCAAAAGAAACAAAGACACGAGTGCCGCCGCCGCCTCGCGAGTCCGTCGTGTTGAAGAGCTCCTCTGCTGCCGCCTCCGCCGAATGACTTTCGTCGGCTGCCTGCGCTCAGAGGCATAAAGTCGATATCGTGGTGGACTACGGTGGCAGGGGGCATATTGCACTCAGGTCCCATTCGTCACCGCCGCTGAGCACGACACAGCAGTCGCTGCAGTGAAGTGCACAAACACGGCTGGCATTTGTTGGCTGGCGGACGGGCGGGCGACGACAATAACAACAACGATTGCAGTTCACAATTGCACGCGTGTGTACGCTGGTGGTGGTGAATGCGAACGTGCCGTATCTCGTGTGAACGTGGCGACAAGCGTGGCCACCATCAATTGCCACTGTTTTACTTTTTCGGCAGCCAGCTGGCAGCGTTCGTCGATAGGGGTCAATCAGGTGAGGATTGGTGGTGTCAACGAGTATTCGCTGGGAAATCAATTAACAGCTCGTGTCAGCTTGTCGGCACGACAGGCGTCCGGCGTCCCCATTTCTGAATCGTGTATCTCAGTGTGCCAAGCATGTGTGTCTAACAAATACACACACACACACAGCCACACAGCAAGAGATCATCGATACCCGGCCGCCCCCTCCCTCCTCCCACGCTGTTGACAGTAGCAAGGCCCAGCCAAGTGGTTTCGGCGACGGTGTTGTCTGATTTGCCTAAGCACCCATTTCTGTAGCTGATCACTGAGTTGGATGATCGGATCGAAGGAGACGACAATTATCGCTAATTGATAGCGGCGAATGGAGCAGACATCAGTTCGATCCGTGTCGCCGAATCCCGCACTCTGCTGGTAACACTGGTTCCCCCCGTTCGCTACTAGGATCAAGGCGTTTCTGCACAGGTGCTTCGCCACGCCAAAGCCACTAAGCGACAGCGCAGAGCAAATACACCAGAAGCGACAGATCGCCCGATGCACTTCGTTCTAACTATTAAACGCTCTCGCTGAAATCAGCTTCGCCCCCGCTGCTGCTGCCGACGGTGCTTTCACACGACTTGTGCTGCAACCAAACCTCAGTCCGCGAGTGACAGCGTTCGTGCGCCAGTGACTTGGAAAAGGTCTCAATTCAAGTCGCCTCAAGCAAGCTTAAGTGTCTTTTTTTTCTTGTTAAAACAAGCCAAAAATCAACGAACTACGGAAGACGGGACTAAGAGGAAATAACCTGACGCGGGAAGAACTTTGCGAGGGCCAATCCGCCTCTGCTGAACCGTACCGACACGGCCTCGGACAAGGAGAAGATCAGGTGCGTTGATAACCCTCACACACACACACATACAATAGTTGCTTATGCATCTACATATAAACGCGCGGATAACGAAATCGTTACCGCTCCACGCTGGCCCGGGATAGAAGCAACCCTTATACTATTATCTAAGAAGTGCTTCAGTATCACGGTAAAGGAGAGATGAGAAAGGAATAGGCTCGTTTTTGCTCCTTGGTTTTGTTTTTGTTCAATGATTTAATCAAAGGATCCCCACTATAACTATGATAGTAATAATTGTTATTATTATTATGACTTCGTCATTTATATCCCTAATGATGTCCGTGGCTCTGAAACTAAAACGGGAGGTTGAGGGACGTTGAGGTCTTCGGTGTCAATCGGACGAGACGACCCCTTCTTATCGGGAGTCAATGATGTCCTGTCGCTACTTTGGCTGATCGCCGCACTGATTGGGGGTCCAGCCCATGGTTCATATGTCTACTTCCTACGACGGAAGCCCGAAAGTTCCAAACGACCACCTCCATCGTCTCTGTCCGCGTCCAATGAGAATTTCGCCTCCACCCCTGCGAAGCTTTTCGCTGCGCTGCCAGTGAGCTCGAACGTTTGTAGAGCACGAGAGATCCGCCGCCGGAAAGTAGACGACAAAGCTTTACATGTTGACTGTCATTGTCGACTCCCTACAACTACGTGGACTTGGCAAGGTGAACCGTTGTCTTTTCCTTGTTATTAAAGCCTCTATGCCTCTCTACGATGGTCCCCACTCGCTACAATCCCTCGCTAACGACATTCGTATTTGCCGGTGTATCCATTTCTCGTTGCAAAAAAACAAACTATTTAACGGAGGGGGGGCGCTTCCAGCTCACGATACTTGGCTCGGCTCGATGTATGGTTGAATTCATTGTGACATTTGTCTCGGGCCCATCAGGATACGACCCACAGAATCCTCTACGACGGTGTCGGGAGTCAAGCTGTGCGTTGTATTCGACCTTACTTCAGCTGGCCTCTGGTAGAAACAGGTTGAGGTCTTGTGCTCTGCGGACACTACCAACCCGTACACCTGCTCGATTGTGGTGCAGCATCCATTTGGGCAAACTCTTTTGGCAAAAACGTTTCAGGTTGACTAGCTGAAAGCACCAATTCGACAAACTAACAGCGTCAATTCAGGTCTATCAAGACGCTATTGCCTAAATACGCCTACCTACGACCACCTACGCGATCACCCGCCGACCGCTATGTCGCTCCGCTTTCCTACGGTTCGTCGAGCGTAAAACCCGCTCCGAATCACATGGATCGAAGTTCGCAGTATAGGGACATTTCCGCAATTTCCGCGAGAGGCCAATTCCCAACCTACCGGAAACAGCGCTTGTGTGCGTGGCCGATACCACCAGCGTGACGTCACGTTGGCGACACGCCACCACGGCGAAATTCGAGGACAAGTCGACGGGAAGTCCACGTTGGCACAGGGGAAATTTGGACATAGGACACATATGTAGGTCTGCTAGGATTGCGACAACAGCAATTATCTGCCTGGCCGTGAAAATGAGACAGAGCGGAATTCCCCACAGCTGTAGCAGTATCGATCGATCCGTGCGATCACCCTGTGCGATACGAATTAACATATGTCCTGTTCGAGTTGGCCTGTCAGCGGCGCCGTGCTTCGGGACGGCCGCCTGACATCGGGGTAAGAACCAGACAGATCTGTAGCACTGGCGTAATTGATGCGATTGCCGTGCAACAGCGCCAGCGCCAGCGGCCGTAGGCGAACGTGGGAGATATAGCTTGTAGCTGAGTAGCTTATGAACTATTAGATCAATGCGACGCGACTACTTGTGGTGAGCCCAACGGCTGGATGGGGGGGGGTTGGCGAGAAGACGATCGCGCAGGCGACGTCACACGATCCGTCTAGCCTCGTCTACAATTTCGTAGTGCGCGATGCCTGCAGGAGAGATGAGACAACGAACTCGCTGCCAAGTTACTGTTCGATAGATCGTGTTGGAAAACATGAAACCGCCGGCGGTGAAACGCCACGGAACGCTCAAAGTCTATAGTCGTATATATCGGAAAACTGGGAGACCCCGTCTGATCTTGACGGCAACTACAGCGGACGGATTTGGCGTAGGGGCTGCTCGGGTTTAAACAAAGCGGAGTGGTCCACATGCGTAATGAAGTCGAAATTCTACGATTAAAGAAGACGCTTACGATACGATACGATATCGCCGAGAGCTTTTATGAACGAATGCTGAACCTGCACGATAATTTGACAGCTTAATGCTGGGTAATACACTGGCCCGCCCCGGGGTCACTGTTTGCCAACGAGGACGTCCACAGCAACAGCTGAAGCAGGGCTATAGCTCTGTATAAATGGTCGAGAGATAATTGTTGGCTGGCTGAATGTTTAAGGTTGAGATTACCGAGCCCGAAGAAAAGTCAATAAGTACGCTCCGTATAAACGAGTGGACGTATATAAATTACAGTAAATTTATAGAAAACGGCATGTTACATGCGATTTCCTTGAGAACGCGATAGAATTCCGATACAGATGCTACGGATGAATTGATTTGACGAACTTGATTTGGCTGATGTCGACGAGCAGACACTCGCCCTATACCTGACAGGTATAGTGTATTCAAGTGTGGTCGAGTTCGATCGTGTTCAGCTGGTGTTCAGGTGATCGCCACATCATATACTTGATGGGTTACACTTGTTTGTTAATTAGAAATTAGATTGCACTGGGCTAAGCCAACGGAAGCAGAGAACACATACATACATATCTGGCCAATTGCAATTTCATAGTCTACTAAATATAGTACAATCTACAATACGTGTACACGGAATGGACACAGAGCTAATTAAGATATTGAGCTAGGCTGGGCAATTAATCGCCGCCGCTGATCGGTCTGATGGCAGCAGATACAGTTCCGCGAACGAATATAGCACTTGGTCCGTTATCAGGCGTGGGCATCCGACTTGATCCCTGCTCACTATATCGATCTATTGCTGTATTTCAAATTGCATCAGGAGAAACAGCGGCTACCAAGGTACGGTCTAGACGAACGCGCATTATAATTGGTTTATTAAAGGAACTGCAATTTTTACAATGCGTCAGCTCTCCCACATGTCGTCACGGGACTCGAACCTGCGAACTTCGGCTTTTTGCAGCCAGAGACTTTGCCGTTGAAGAACAAATGTCTCGACAGCTTCACACTGTCATTAGCGCAGACCCGCTGACCACCTCTGCGCGTGCACGCGGTCGTACCTCTGCGCGTACAGGCGGCCCGGCGCAACAGCGAGCGACTGTGCAAGAAATCTGCAAGATGACTGTCGTCGGAGAAATCCTTTAGCAAACACGCAGTGAGTTGTGTTTATCTCACGGTAGTATTGTCATTATTATTATCATATTATATAGTATTTACCGTTTATAGGCATCCTGAAAGAAACAATGCAGTTGTCAATCAGGGTTGCCTGTTGGCCTCGAGCGCAGCGAAACCCGCATATCGAACGATTATGCATTGCGGTACGACAATCAGTGTCATCGTCCACAGTGCCGGATATTACCATAACCGGCGCGCTATGCTATCGCTGGTACCACGTTACCATGCTGGCTTGCATCATTGCCGGGAGATTTACCGGTAGCCGTTCAAGAGTAGCCAACGAGCTCCCCCGCACCACCCTCCTGCCGACGGGCCCTTCGGCCACCAATCACCTCCGGTTGTTGTAGCTGTTTGCACCCGTCTCGAGCGCTACTCGCGTAACCCAACCTCCGCTGCCGTCGCCGCCGCCACCGCTGTCTAATCTATTCCACATCTTGTCCAGTCTGCCGAGAGTGGGTCTCGGGAAGGCGACATCGATAATGATGGTGGAGGTGTCAATTTTGCACGCGTCTCACTTAATCACGTGACAAAGTATCGCGCTGTCGCCGCCGGCGCCAGCGCTCTCGTCGACATTGGGCATACATTGTTTCTGGAGCTGGTTGATCAGCTGTAATAGCCAACCAGGTGAGCTTGTGAGCAAGACGTGTTGGTTGCCAACGAACGAACGCAGACTGCACACGGCCCTTCGGTCAGACGACCTCCGGCGGCATCATGGATTATAGACGCTCGTTCGTCACCTCTCGGCCCGTTCCACTTGTCGGGTACATCAATGGGCGGATATCAGTCGCCATGGTTACGCGAGCGCTGCGGTGTGCAGCGCGAATACGGCAAGATGAATCTGTTCGTTGGTGGGCGGGGGGATAATAGGATCTCACGGTTTCTATCAATAGAAAACTACCAATTACAAGAAGAAGCTGTATTGTATATCATGTATGTGTTCAGTTACTATCGACGATTTAGGGGGTAGCGACTACGGTGGTACGTCTGTCCGTCCACCAGGTGACATTCACATCAGTAGCGCTTTTAATAGAAATTTACACAGGCCGGAGAGAGACTAGGTCGACCAAGCCAGCCCTATAGTAGATATTAAACTTCAACATTGACAAATCAAAAAAATACGCATCGTGTATATATATATATATATACGGTGAGTTCATGGGTTCAAAGCCATAGAAATACACATGCCTACAAATATGAGCGATCACTTTAAAAAAAAAGTGGAATTATTATTATCATTCTTGTATAACATATTATTAGAAAGTTAATGAGTGAACAATGAAGTACTGAAAGCTACGTACACTGAACAGCGCCGCATTAAGCGCTGCAATTAAGGCGTCCACCGATGTGAGCCTGCTCTACGGCAGACGGACAATCAGAAACAAAGGCGCGAACCTTTGAGACGACACTGAGACGACGTCAACAGGCCACTAGAAACAGCAGGCTCAATAGGAGGACACTCGCAAACTGTGCAGCGTCGGGGTGACCAAACAACAACAGCAACAACAACAACAACAAGATGATCCACTTTGAGCGGCGTCCGTTTCCTAGTAAGGGTCATACAACATGCCGTCATTATGCAACAAGCTTCCTGTACACCGTTATTATGAACAACAAGTTGGCAACAAGTTGCAACAGCGGCAGCTGCTGCTGCGGCCGCTCTCCCGCTTCAAGTATTCGCTCTCTGAGTTAGTGTCGGCCAGTTCAGAATTCGGTCGGATTCGCCGAGAGACGATGACAAGAGCGGACGGCAACTCAGACGCGCTTTCGGACATCTGTCTTATTTTTGAGCAGATGATGGAAGCGGTAACGGTAGAACAATCTTAATATGGGACGGGATCACTGCCGTGGCCAGTGTCCCCGGAGGCTCTTCGGGGAAATATGGATGATCGGCCATTTGACATGGGTACATGTGAAAATTTGTAGTATCGCTTTAATATATACAATAATTTGTGTCGCAGGCAGGGGACAGGCTATGTTGGGCCGAGGCTGGCACGGTCCCAAGCGAGACGCTCTTTGCTCATTATAGCTAATGGCAGATAAGATTACACACACACACACAAACAAGCACAGAATGTCTCACACATATACACACATATGTATATATATATATATATATATATATATATATATATATGTACATATATATATATATATATATTGATCTTACGTTGATTTCCTTCACCGGTCGGAGTGACGCAATCGAGCCGCACCCGTGTACAGGAAGGGATTTTTTTTCTCTCGAAATGATCGATGAAAATCATTCCTTGAACCCAGTGACGCAATTCAACTTCTCAACGAAAGCGAGTGAGCGTGTCGACAGACGACGCTAACGTGATCGATTATACAATACGTGGATATCCTGTCTTACGTAAGCAACGATCGCGAATGAACACAAATTGACAAAATGATCATGAGCGATCACAGCTTAGGGTGATGATCCGACGCTAGCTCGTACGGCCTGATCAGACGTGGTGGCAGGGATCTGTGACGAATGGGATTGTTTCAAACTTGTTTTCGAGGAGTTAGCTACCTTGGACCAGTTGCCGATGAGCGGCTAACGTCCCCACGAGCAGGGGATAAACAAGCGGTTATTAGTAAGGAGGACAGGAAGGCAATTTGTCCTTAGCTTGTGTAGATTATGTGGACTCGTCCGCCTAAACAGCCTGAATAGGTTCTCGGGTCGATTGACGCAGCCGAAGTATGGGCTGGCCAAAAATGAGATGCGTTTCAGTCCATACAATCGATGATTTCTAGATGTCTCAGGTTGGGGTCGCTGAATAACGAACAGCAGCGAGTTAAAGGAGGTCGTCCATTCGTCAGAGGAGACTAATGTGTCTTTGTCGGTTAAGCCCGCTGATTTTACGCTGATTCTCAAGTGTGTTAGCTGTCTTTAACAGCGTAAGGGAATATGCTGCGAGAACCTGGCAGAACTCGAAGAAATTACTTGGAAACAGATACATATTATTATTATTATTATTATTATTATTATCTGTAGTGAAGGTTTATGTATGTTCGTAAAGACTAGCTGCTAATTCCTTCGGCAGCATTACGTCTTGTATGCTATCTCGCATTTTAGATTGCCGGCTCACTGTTCTAATAGTCAGAGTTAGGCTGGTAAACGGTATGTGTAAATATGACTGTGAATAAATTCACAGGCAAACTGGAAACGTTTGTTCGCCATTCATATGCTATCTTCTAGGTAGATCTGCCTTCTAGGTTGGTTCCACTAATGCTCTATTGGTATGAGAGAACAATTACGCACCCTAATCTCTACAGTTCTAGTGAGGTTCAGGTGCATTCAAAACAAATACTAGCCTGCCAAAGTCGCTCAACCAATTGAAATTTCCTCGCTAAGAAAAATCCATGAATCGAAGCGGCATCAGAGTTCGGGGGATTCTCTGGTTCGACTGGTGCTTATTACTATTATTATTAATCTATATACTTTATTAAAGCTCGTATTATTATTATTATTATTATCTTATTAATTTTTAGTAATCGTCCTCATTGATGGTTGTCTCGAGTCAAACATTGATGACTCTATGAGAGACGGCAGTGACAGGCGAATATGACAAAATCTAACTGATCATGTACAAGCTCTATCTCGAGATTCACCCCCATTACTAGATATCGTTCCATATTGCCTCTGCTCGCGCTAAATCTGAACACCATTATTATTATTATTATTATTATTATTATTATTATTACTACTACTACTACTACTGATTACCCGCATGTTTTCTATAAATTTCAAGCGACACATGAAATATGCCCGTGGTTTGCATAAGGTATTCACTCAACAACGATGACCAACTAGGATAGTTCGTATTGGAAAGCAGCATAGCCTCGTGGAGAGCAATCACCAGCTGATAGCTGCTGCAATAGCAGAGACCATATTCATTCCAGCCTAATTGGCGAAACTCGGATTGTTTATCTTATGTCTGCAGAGCGTACATTTGTTCCCCTCGTCCGGGCGCCATTTTCCATAAAGAAATGCATATGCATTATACATGACTGAGGGTATTGTTAGTGACGACGCCCGCCATTCGTGTATGCATCATATCACATACGGAGCACACACACAACGGAATATTTCGGATGTTCAAGGCAATTGCCCCCGCAACGAATACGCCATCACTGCTCAAGAGGAGGAGTGTATTATTATATTGACGCCACCTTATACACCTTAGTTTGGCTGTCCGTAGACCGCCTGCGTTTCCTGACCAGCAACAGCAAGAACAACAACGGCAACCGCGAGCTACACAGGATGTTAGTGGTTGGCTTGGTCGCCACAGAGTGCCTTGCACCCATCCAACGGTTGGGTGAGCTCTGTGTGCCGACGCAAGCGTAGGTCGTAGGCGTTCGCCGAGCGACAGTTAGAAAACAACACGCCGCGCGGCGACCGACCGCTGTCCCGCGCCACGGATGGCATTAGCCGCGCGTTTAGGTGCGCGATGGCAATGCCACCGACGAAATTGCCCGCTTGACACATCGCGTTTGTGGAGGATGGTTAGAGGAGACTGGCCGGCGGCAGGAGGCCGGCGTCGAGCAGCGTTCTTGCCGCATAGGCGAGAGGCAGCGTGATGCCAGGGAGCGGCGTTGACTAACACGGTGACGGTTCTGTCCAGAGAGATAGTGGATAGAGAGACCAAGCGAAGAGCGCGAACACAAAGTGATTTAGAGAGCAACGTCGCGATCGCGGACGACGGCCGCGACTGCCTCGCGAGACGCGCGCAAGGGAGACTCCGTAGCGGCGCACATGGGGTGCGCGGGCGGCGTCATCATAGCAAATCATAGGCCGCCGGCGCAGCAGCTGCCGTCTACGAAAAGCTGGAGGGTAAAAAGCGTTCCGCTAGCTTATAATCATACTTCCGTCAGCTTGCTCCTAATTAGCGATTGCCCTAGATGTCTTTGGCAGGCTGAGCGCTCTCTCTCGCTCTCTCTCTATCGCTCGCTCGAGACGGACAAACAGTCGTGGTTGCCTGCCGTCGACTGCGAGATCTCGCCGACATATGCATATTGTTTCGTATCATGAATGCCGAGAGAGGCATGGTTAGGTGCGCCCTCGTCAGAGGAGCGGCAACCAGCGGCCGGCGGTCCGGCGCGGAGGGAGGCAGCGTCGATGCGAACGCCAGCGGGACGGATACCCTTTTCTCTTCTACCGAGTGCACCGAGCTGAATCCGCGTGCTAGCCTGCGGCGGTGTCTCTCGCGATGCGACATCTGCCTTGCCAGCAGATGTCGCTGTAGACGTCAGGAGCGAATGCATAGAGGAGACCCGCTCGGAGAGTGGGAATGCCGTCGGGAGGTGTCGTCTTCGTCGTGGACTAACCCAGGCGAGCAGGCGCCACGCCACGGCTGTCCGAGAGTGTTCAACACAGACACCATTGGCCGGCAAGGGAGTGACAGCATGCGTTGTCCAAGGAGTTCGAGATCGACAGATCGATAACGCGGGGAGCAGCGAGGGACGAGAGTGTGTGCGCGAGCATGAGAAAAAACACGGCATGGCCTAAGAGCGTCGAAGTGAAAGGGTTGACGCTGGCAGGCGCCATCATCATCGACAGGCTGACTTGCAGATAAGTGAGGACAACGCACTAAGCCGTGAGCTTATCCTCTGATAGCGACCGGCGAAGCTAGAGGCGGGAGTCGGCCAGAGCTCGGACCAACGCCAAGTGAGATTTGAACGGTTGCGCGCCGCCAGTGAGGAGAGAACTGTAGGTCGTCGGGGATCGGATTTGGACAATGGCACGCCGCGGTAGTGCTGGTTTTCGTCCACCGTGTTCTACAGCAACGGGCGTAAGCTGGCTGGTTTAGCTGGCTCACGGAGAAGAAGCACATAGAGTAGGTGACAGATCGGGCGGGCAGGTCCGCCACTGAGTTTGTACTCGCGCGAGGTAGCCTAACCTGAACTCAGTCAGCACACTGATGATTTTCGCACATGTCAACGGTCTGCCCGCGAGTGTCCCCGTGCCATCGTCGACATCGCAAAGCAGCGCTTTGCTATGAGTTACCGGAGTACTTGCCAATTGTGGCGGCTTTAAGACGGCCTAATCCCTTCCAGAGGTGGGTGGAAAAGGGCCTGCCTTAGAACGCGTTACTATTTTTGCGTTAGCCAGACAAGGGACGTTAGGATATCGAGGGAGCTATCACCGCATCGAAGCGGGCATTGAAAGGCGGTGCTGAACCGATTAGCCCTCTCCGGGTGGATTGGACACGGTGATATCGAGCTCGAACGCAGCCCTTCGAAAGGATGGGCGTTTGCCAACAAACGGACAGTACGCCAGGTAACGGCATGATCATGGAGTCGCTCGGCAAAAGGAGAAATCTACACCTCGACGTCGAAGGCGACCCGCGTGCGACGTCTGGTGAGGGCGCGCTGGTGAATCTGACAACACCGTCACCTCACGGTAACGGCTACAGGAAGTTCGAGAATGCGCCCGAGACCCCTGAAGTGCAAGCCACACCTCGCGATGGACCATTGGGCTCGGTGGTCCACTCGTCACCGAGTAAGTCTCGACTGTGCTCGATAGCGTTAGCTCTGCCAATTTCGCGACAACGATGCCTGCTAGACGAATGCTGTGTTTGTTAGCAAAGTGCTGTCAATATACAAAGATGACTTGGACAGGCTATCACAGTCGGATAACTGTACAGTGGTGGCTGATTAGCATCATTACGTAGAGAAGAACTTAACAATGAGAAAAATTAAGATCGGCAACTATTATCTATATGTGTTTCACAACTGCACCACCCATTGAGGCGTCAGTTTACTTAATAAGCACGCATAACAGTAACTTCGCTCAGTTCGTCTATTTCTTATTATATATATATATATATATATATATATATATAATATGTCAATTTTTTTGTAGTGGATGCAATTTTCTTCCAGAGACATTACAGTCTCCATAGATCGTTGAGCCGATCCAGTGTTCGCTTGACGTGAATAACAAAACGGCTCCATCTGTTGTTATAACCACCACCCTCCATTGAGAGTCGATCTCTGCCCTAGTTACGATTGGCATTATTATATATATATATATATCCCAGGAGTCCCACAGTACCATGGCAAATATCTTAGTTGTAAGGCCTGGTCTGCATAAGCATTCTCCGTCATAAAAAAAAATATATATATATTAAGTCTCTCAAACGATATGTTTGTAATTGGCGAACGTTCATTGGATACATCGGCGTCTCCCATCCAAGAGCTGCGGGCCCCGATGTAGCGAGCTCAAGCTATGAAGTATCACAGCGTTCCACGTTGTCCTGTCGTTCTATAGTAGAATTCTCGTATTTCAACGCATTTCGACTTTTTTTTTGTTGATCTGGCGAATGCGACACCGATTCGTGATCAATAGCATTTCTTTCGCTATTATTTCACGTGTACAAAGACGAATATGGTGAATAATTAACAGAAAGCCGCTGCTTCATTATGGCGACTAGTAGTGGCGTTTTGTTAAGATTCATGAGATGAAGCATTTTGTTTCGAAGCTGCTCGATGGCTCAACGGGTTGAACTAGTAAAAGACAGTGTCGATTTTGACAGCGTGAAACAACGTGCGTGTTGTTCTCCGCCTCGAGCCTCGTTACGTGTAGTACGAACTGAAGTCCACTCACTGAGTGTCCCTTAATTGCTGAGATCGATATACCACCTGTCTCTGGCATTAATGTGCGTGGCCACGAATGCCACATGATAGCCATGCGTACACCAATTACGTAGCTGCCCACCTGTAATCACGAATGGAGGAGACAGATCCATTATCAGTTGGGTCTCGGTAAAAACCTCTCCCCACATATATATATATATATATATATGTATATATTTAAATTTTTCGAGCTGACCCTCAGGTGTTCCCCTATCTGACAGGCCTCAGCTCTTAACCCTAACATGCTGGGGCTTTTATTTGAAAGAATTGTGTATTGCCCTGTATTGAACGGTTAGCGCAGTAGTAGGCTGTGGTAATTATGATAAAAATGGGTCCTTGAGAAAACGAAGTATATGTATATATATATGTATGTATATATACTTCGTTTTCTCAAAGACCCATTATTATCATAATTACCACAGCCTACTACTGCGCTAACCGTTCAATACAGGGCAATACACAATTCTTTCGAATAAGAGCCCCAGCATGTTGCAAACTCGCGAATAGCTTAGCCTTGAGGCCAGACTCCATGGACACCACTCTAAGCGTCGATTACATTCACTACTACTAACAGCAACGTTCTCTGAACGTCGTTTCAGTGGATGAATTCACTTATTCTTACCTATGAGATGATCTGTTATTTAGGCAAAGGCCGCCTTTGCATCTGCTGGCGCATGTAAGGGAAAATCTTTAGAACAATGTTCAGATTTTGTTTTATTCGATCTCTATCGGCATCGAACAAAGTATATAAAAGCTTTTCAAGAAGGTTGGGTAAGTAGCCACAATACGGCGAGCATCGCTCGGCCACCATCTGGACGATTTCCAGTCGCTTATAAGGATCAATCGTGTGGGCGTGTAGGGGCGCGACTAAATGCAAACCTTGCTCAGAGGGTTATAGTTGGCGTAGCGGAAAAACAACTATCCTTGATTGGACGCCTAAGTCTTTAACTGTAAAAGGCTGGGGACCGCAAGCTCGAGTCTCGCGACGTGAGTTGTAAGAGAACTTAAGAGAGCTTTGTAAAAAGACTGCAGTTATTTTAATCAATAGTGCCTTTACCGATACCATTGAGAGGTTTCGCTACAAGTTCCGTAAACTCGAGTTAGAAAAACCCATTTCATCTCTGGGTTACCGGCTATGAAGCAAGCTCTCCTGTCGATTGAAAGCATTTATCGCAGTGAATACGATGTAAGGTTCTTGGTTAAAAAGTTGCGTAAATGCCTTTAAATATCAAATATCTATATATATATATATATATATATATATATTGCTACTTTAAAGACTAACCGTTTGACGATATACCCCGCAACAAATTATCTATCCCATGGCGGACAAAGATAATCATGGATACTATTCTTACAACGGCGAACAGACACGCATAGGATCCGCTTCTCATGAATGCGTAACAACAGAAATGCCATACGTGACCGTGTACCCTAGGATTGATTGCGGAGGACAGGATTAGATGTCGCCGCTCCCATGGAAGCTGTGAGCACGATCACTGTCAGTGATCCCTGCAAAGCTCTCACCAGTCGGAAACAAACAGATTCAGTCCAGGTCGAACGGTGGAACCCTGCCACCTGGCGCCTATTTCATAGTCTCGTATCAGCGACAGACCTTTTCCACCTGCCCCGAAACGATGCGGATGGCTCTTGTTCCTTTACTCGCCGTTGTTTTGCTCTGTTTGTAATTACTTCCTGTCATATTTAGACTACTGTAACACACTGATCAGTATTTCTAGTCTCCATCATTTGCCTTTGCTGCTATATGCGTTTTGTTATCGAAACTTTAATGAACCAACGCGATCATATGGACATATTTCAGCTAATCGTTGTCGTGTCACGTGAGCGATTTAATAGGCATATTTTCGGTGGGATTGGCTTCTATAATAAGCTCACGCAGACAAGTGGGCCAAACCGCATGGCAGAATGTCCACCCTACAGAAAGTCGTACGCGGAAATCCCCTCCAATAATCTCGTGCAATTAATATTGTTGCCAAAAATCAGATGACCTAAGATGATTAGCGAACGTTAATGAGTTAGTTGTCGTGTACCTATCGATCATACAATTAAACAGACAATGAACCAATTCAACGTCGATGAATGAAATTAACAAATTCAGCGTAATCATTACGGCAGGTTCGAGCGAGGCTCGCAGCAGGCGTCGTTCACGAATGCTGCTGCTGCTGCAGTTATAAGCTTGTCGCCAGCTAAGGCTCTTCGTCGCCACAATTTACGAACGCCCACAGGCCTGTACATCGTTACGGTAGCAATACTTCGCTTCCTGTGTTCCATCAACAACATCCTTGTTTCGCCCTGTGAAACGACAGAGCAGGGAGGTTGTTTTTCTGCTGACCTGGGCTGATCATATTATTTGTCTCTCCCCATTTACCTTACCGATTGGCCCAATTACTGCACAAGCGGCTACTGGTGATCATTGGAGACGCGGCGTCGCGTAATCTACCTGTGTCGTGACAGATGTCCCGGATTCTTAATTGACTTCTCCCGATTAATTGTCCTGTCCAAGCAAGACAGGATTGGCTGTCCGTCACGTACCACGGACTACGTTCGTGTACGACTCGAGCCCCCATAGTGACGACTTGCTCGCGATTCGAACTAACCGAGTGAACCGAACTCACCAATATTGATTGGTGAATGCCAGCTGCTGGATTGTCTCCCCACTGCGGACATATAAATATGACGAGTGCGTTCTCAGAATTATCGGGCCAATCGGAAACCTCGCCGCGCGATCCGATCGAACGTCTACGCCATCACAGCATGCATGAGTCGGGTTCCACCTGGCCTGACGTTGTTTACCGCTTAGGGTCCTATGCTGGCCTGGCTCGCCTCGTGCTCGATAATCGTGAATAACAGGACGTGATATATGCTCATTTGTGAGTGGCATCTGTCAATGATTTTCTCTACTCGCTAGTGTGAAAGTTCTTTATTGTTTTCCCATTGACGAATCGACATGATTAACTTGTTGAACTCGCCGGTTGGCGTCGACGGAGGACGCACAGGCTGTCCCGGCTGCACTGCGCACTCTGACTGACTGCGGCAGAGTTCCCAAAGGCGTCTAGACGAACTAGCATGCGTATTGGATACAATATATTTAACCTCGACAACGAAGCATATGCATGTACCTGTTCCACGGAAAATAGATTAATTTCTATAGATTGTCATTGGGTACATATTGAGGAGACGTATTCAATAGGTGACTAAATATAAATCAAACATGACGATTTGGCGTAAAATTAGTTTCTACATCCAGTTGAGGTTCGTGGTGAACGCTTCGACAAGCATTCGTTCGATCTGAGCATAATCGAAGCGAGACATACGACATAAGCTAGATATAGTAGAGATTCGATCACGGGATAATTTATAAATAGTTCGGTATGCATGTCGCTGCCTCCGTACACCTGTTGATAAATGGCCGTCTTCAAAGGACTGTCCGATTGGGAAACGGATTTGCTCATTGAGATACTGGTCTCTCCGGTTTATTCGTTGAGATTGCAATGGAAAAAGGTCCTCAGAGGTCTGCAAAGGCGCCGCAGGTGTAGGAGCAAATCGCCTAGTAAAGGATGGAAGTTACAGTACATCCGGTATCCCCTATAATTTTCTTTGTTACATCCTTATCGGTTATTTATAATATTACTCAAGTGGTCAGGGTAGCGTGCCATCGCGCTTGGACGTTGTTCGAATCTCTGCCTCTATGAAGCCATCGAATCTCTCTCCCTGTAGAAGGCCGCAGGTTCAGACACCCGGCCATGCTTTTTCTTTGCACACACCAACTCAGCATGACTGATTCAATAAATGAATGACTATCTGATCTCGATTATCGAAGAGGGCGTCACCGTTGAAGTGACCTTTCTCTCGAGGGCAATGTCATAGACGTCCGCATCACTGGATGTTCTTATCAGGTTCATCCGTCTGGCTGACTCCGTGACGCTCCGTACCAGATTTGATGGGTGTTGTCAATGAACGTGTGTGCTCACGCCGATCTGAGGAGACAAGCCTGCCAGCCAGTTGCCAGTGTGGTCGACGACTTCTTAGGTACTCGCAGCAAAAACACACAAGCCGAATATTAGGCTGAATACCGCCGCGAGCTTAGGTAACTTCGTTGCGGAACCTATAGTGGAATTGTGGCCAGAGACAATCCTGAACGTTGTCGCTTTAACGAGCAACGGACATCGGGTCGAACGACACGCCAAATGTGATGCGTCGTTATCAGTTAACGTGAGGAATCGGGCTAAATGTCGGGCAAATGCTTGCCGGTGGAGAACTCTGAGAGATGCACTTTTCCAGCACATCTTCACTCAATACGCCTTAATATTCAATTGCCATCCGTGGTCAACACCTGACGGGAGAAGAGTGAGACAGATGAATTGCGATCAAGCAGACAGATAAACATATACATATATATATATATATATATATACTAATCGTGGATTTGCCACATATGTATGCCATTATCTAACCATATTCGTGTGTGTGTGTTTTCTCCTTCTGTTTATGCCTCACCCTCTGAACCACAGTGGAAATTGACGGCCTTACCATGGTCAAGCCATTAGGTGGTAGCGGGAAGTTCTCCGATCCCGAGGACACCCCCCTGACGAAGGACGGGAAAGGTTCAAGTCCGAAGAAGCGCCAGCACTACTCGACAATCGAAACGACCAAATGTATTCACGGCCGCAGCGATTGCAACTGCAACCACAAGGACACCGTCGGCCGGTACCAGGACCTGAGCGACTCGTCGGGCTCGGACCACTGCCACGCCGACACCGACACCGGTACAAATGCGGCCGCCAAACGAAAGCTGATCATTGCCTCGATTCTCTGCCTGATTTTCATGTTGGTCGAGTGCGTCGGCGGCGTCCTTGCCAACTCGTTGGCGATCGCGACCGACGCGGCCCATCTGCTCACCGATTTCGCCTCATTCATGATCAGCCTGTTCGCCATCTGGATTTCGGCGCGGCCCGCGTCGAAACGCATGAGCTACGGATGGCACCGCGCTGAGGTCATTGGCGCCCTCACCTCGGTGCTGCTGATCTGGGTCGTGACCGGCATTCTCGTCTATCTCGCAGTAGAGCGCATTGTTACCAAGGAGTACAATATTAACTCTGTCGTGATGCTGATCTCGGCCGGTATCGGCGTCATCGTCAATATTATTATGGGCTGCTCGCTGCACTATGGCGGCCTGCCGCACGGTCATTCGCACGGAGGCAGCAGCGGCGGGGGTCATGGCCATTCGCATGGTGGCGGTGACAGGCGGCCAGCGGACGACAGCGCGGTCGACATCGAGCATGGCCGCGGGCCGGCGAGCGGGCATGGCCACTCGCATTCGAAGGATGCCAACTCAAATATCAACGTTCGGGCCGCCCTCATCCACGTCATTGGCGATTTCCTGCAGTCGCTCGGCGTGTTTGTCGCCGCGTTGATTATTCACTTCTGGCCAGAGTGGAGCATTGTGGACCCGATCTGTACGTTCTTGTTTTCCATACTCGTGCTGATAACGACAGTGACGATTCTAAAAGAGACGATCATGGTGCTGATGGAGGGAAAGCCGAAGGCAATCGACTTCGGCGAAGTGCGCGATCTGCTCACCGAAGTTCGAGGCGTGAGGCATGTCCACAATCTGCGCATATGGGCGCTCACGATGGAGAAGACCGTGCTGAGTTCGCACGTCGGCATCGAGCCGGGCACGACCGACTATCACCGCGTGCAGAAGGAGTGCGTACGTAAGCTCCGCGAGAAGTACGCGTTCTTCGAGATCACCGTACAGGTCGAGGAGTGGAACCCGAACATGCAGGACTGTGTGAAATGTAACGACATCTAAAAATCCCGGAGCCGAGAAAATTGAAGGATGCACGTGGCGACGTGAGGCCACACTAACGCCAGTGACCACTGTCGGATCTGAGCGTGATTCGATTGTGGACATCTTCTAACAAATGGGCGGCAGCGTTCAGCTAGGTAGACGATATCCGAATTGTAACTTGTGCTAATGAGCAACAATCATTAGCTATTTATTTTTAAATGGTACAAAAAGATAATGCCAATGATGATATAATGCTTCAAATTATGTCTATATACATCAGAGGCCGTTGGCTAAATAACAATATTCATTCCGTCATTGGATGGTATCAATGACGGTGTCTGTGTTTCGGGTTGAGAAGTCAAGCGTACGAGGGCTTGACAAACCGACCAAAAAAATTGGGTTGTCCTACGAAACGAACGAAAAACAATCTCTTTCGAATGTGAAATACATAGATCTTGAACAAAACTTTTCTGCACAACGAACTTCGATTCGCGGCGCCGCCAGCTAAAAGATAAAGATAGCTGTTGACACGCCAACGATTATCGACGACCGTTCGACCCTCGATGTGGATGGAGAGGTGAACACCACTAAGTGATAACCTGACTATGTATATAGTTGTACAGAAACGATGTCTTATATATGAGGATATATATACACATATATATATATATATATAGATATATATATATAATATATTTTTATATATATTAAAAAATCTTAGGTATCTATGATATCGTAATAAATTGATGATCAGGCGGCACAGCCACTGCGTCTGCGGCTGTTTATTTAATAAAATGTTTCGTTATTTTGTGATTTCGACGACTGACTCAGTAAGAAGTTAATGAAGGACCTCGCTGCGAGATCACATTTAGGGATCGAGCTAATGAATCGCGCCACGTGGTGAGAGATGGATCATAGTATATTAGTTGATGTGCATGGGTTATTTTTAAATGAGGATGATGAATAAGTCCACTCTTGCAGAAGCACGTATCGGAAGGTGAATCGGAACGCTTGGAAGTGCATATGTCAAGCATGACAACTTTATAGTATTGCAGAACTGACTCGAAAGCTAAACGAAACATTTTTTGAGACTTGCCCGAAGGGTATCGTTGTAAGGTAGGAGACGAGCTATCTCGTCCATCGTAAATATGTTTTCTTGCTGTTAGATAGACGAATATTATACAACTTCGAAACTGCGACAAGGTCACAGTTCGGCTGTTTGGAGCTGTTTCTCTTAAGCACCTTGAGCGTCACAACAAACACCTTCGAAATGATAAGTGTTCCCCCTCTCAGTATAGGCAAGTGGCCACTTGATAGACGTTAGAAATATAATTCAATGATGCATATATATATATATATATATCGTATCTAGCTCGTGCTGTAACAGACTATTGTTCAACGAGTTGTACAGTGAAAATTCACACAGTTATCCGCCCGCAGACATACTCCTTAACTGGGCTGATTAATGGCATAATATATTATATATGGCGACGGTGAATTTAGATATAAATTAATAAATAAAATGAGCTGATGGCCAAAAGGAGGCGTTGAAAATCCGAAATTCGACACATTCGACGCATTTGTTATTTGAATAAAGGACACGAATTCGATATTCAGACCTACAATCTTCTGTTCTTCGCAGCTGTACACGTTTGTGGTGTTTGAATAACGTGATTTAATCAAGTCGGCCCCAGTGGCGTCACGCCGATGCACCCTTCGATACGAACCTAATCCTTTTGTTTGGCGATCTGAGATGTGAGGGTTGAGGCGTCAGGATTCAAATCATCGAAAATCTTGCGCTTCGTAGCTCTCTACTGCGTTCGGTCCTCGATCGACGGAAGACGCTGTAGAAAGTACCTCACTATTGTCGACGAGATCACCGTTTGAGTCATCACACGAACGCTGATACACTGATTACTCGCATTCGAAACATTTTTTGAGACTTGCCCGAAGGATATCGTCGTAAGGTAGGAGACGAGCTATCTCGTCCACCGTAAATATGTTTTCCTTCTGTCACATAGACGAATATTATACAACTTCGAAACAAAGCGGCAACTGCAACTTACATGGTAGGTTTTTGTTTTTTGCAGATAAAATATATTAGCAAATGTTTGACGTAATTTAAACTATCACAAAGATGGCGCTCCCGGTGAGCTTGCAAACATGTTCAACTCGTTGAAACATGTCCGGATTCGATCTACACCTGCATTTAAAGGTAAAGGTACATTGGTTTATTAAAGGAGCTGCAATATTACAATGCTTAAGCTCTCTTACATGTCACACAACGGGGCTCGAACCTGCACCCTCTGGCTTCTGTTAGCCAGAGACTTAGCCGCCCAAGCCACCGCGCTGACAGGAATTTTTCGTTTGAAAAAAAATGCCCTCCTCTCATCAAAACGGGGTCCTTCTTACGAAGCAATGCGAAAGCTGCACCGTGGACTGAGCTAGATGTGGCGCCGTCACCTTCAGCTAGCATAGCTTCTTCATCCAGCCGCGTGGCCGCTTCGAACTAATGAGTCAGTAATCAGTGTATCAGCGCTCGTGTGATGACTCAAACGGTGATCTCGTCGACACCAGTGAGGTGCTTTCTACATCGCCTTCCGTCGGTCAAGGACCGAACGCAGTTCGACCTCTCGACTCGCCTCGGCACTAGAGCTACGAAGCGCAAGATTTTCGATGATTTCATTCGTGACGCCTCAACCCTTTCACATCTCAGATCGCCACACAAAAGGATTAGGTTCTTATCGAAGGGTTAGCTCCTCGGAAAGAGAACCGCTTAACAGCAACACCAATTGGAGAGGGCGCCAACGAAGAGTGAGTGCTTTTCTACGGGGGTCTCAGAATTCAGATGCCATCCAAAGTTAGTGAACACATCGCACAAGATACACGAGATACCGTTTGGCTGTGATCAACCAGCGCCAACCTCAACGACGAATAGAGCAACGACGAATAGAGCTCACGCGATAGGACTCAACAACAACCACCGATGTTCATCCTTCCGGGTAAATATACATATACCTATATAGTTTATATATATATATGCATATATCAATCTATACATATATCTATCCATCTATATATATATATATAGATGTTTTTTTCGAAGCATTTCCGTTTGGTCTACCTATTGATATTCCAAAGAGCGTCCCGTGCTCTCGTTTCCCTAGAACGATCTTTGTTTTGGGCTTCGAGGTCTTATGAGTTGCTTACCTACACAAATCCTGTATGACGTGTATATATATATATATATATCATACATACACCCCGCATGCTATTGGTTTTGATGTCGTAGATTGCAGCTGTTGTTGTTGTTGTTCTGATTTTGATTTGTTTGCTTGAATGATTGTATAAGCATTAGCTTGTCGTTTGTGTCAATTCTTTTGTTTTCGGCGTCAAATCTGCAGAGAAATCTTCCTTCGCGCCGGAGATGCTGCTCCCCCGCGGCAGTGGGCAGCTGTCGGATATGGCCTTAACGGGTGCGGACACACCGGCCGAAGAGGTCAGCCGCAGGAGGCAGAGTTCGATCGTTAAATCAACGAAACGCGTCCCTGGCAGTACAAGCAACAGCTACTGCAGCCGCCGCACGGAGAAGCTGCCTCCGTGGCAAGCGCGTAACAACTGGTCGAGTTCGATGTCTCCTGGCGGAGACGGCAACGCCCTAAACCTTATTATGGGCTCAGTATTCATTCCACTACTAATTTTAGTTCAAGTCATCTCAGCAATGTTCAGCCAATCTCTGGCCGCCCTAAGCGTCAACATCTATCTTCTCATGGACTATGGCGCGTTCATGATCATCGCCCTGTCGCTCGCAGCTCGAGGTTCACCCGAGTACAGACGTCAGTGTTTCATCATTGGGAGTTTTTCGTCCCTCGTGCTAATCGTTGGTGGACTCTGGATATTCGGCAGCATAGCCACCAGCCGTCTAACGATCGACGACACGGAAATGAATCCTGTCGTGATGATGGCTGTTGCTTGTGCCAGTATCCTGATCAGCTACTTCAAGAGATTCCGATTAAGCTGCATCTGTTCGTCAGAAGCGTCGTGGAAGATCACAGCCACACGTGCCACTGGTACCGATCCACCTGCTTTTGCTAGCGCCAGAGCCGGCCAAATTGAAATTCAGTCCGCCATGTTTTTCGGATTCAGCGGCTGTATCCAATGGACACTTGTGTTCATCGCCATGGCGATTGCGTACGTCTGGCCGAAATACAGCGTCGTTGATCCTATGTGCGCGATGATATTGGCCACGCCAATACTAGCTATGGCAGTGACCATTTGCAGCGAGTCGGTAAGGGTCCTCTTCGGGGGAGAAATCCGGAGCCTGGAGCTAGGCGAGGAGAGCGACCTGCTCGAAAAGACGTCGAGGCTGAAGTGTCGCTACAAACTTGATATTTCGGCGAGCCACAATATGATGCGGTACGAAGATCATGGTCATAATACTTATGATAATAACAACGAGAATACAGGTGAATCCTTCGAACGGGTCACTCACGGTTCTGAGATTGTGCTATACGTGGAGGAGTGGAATTGAGACGTGTGTACTCAAAACTGACGTCCTCGCTTGGTGCCGCAGCTCGCAGCGTCTCTCGGAGATAAGCTTGAGGTAGAACGCCTACTCGTAGAATCACTATTATACAATGGATGCCTGCTAGATCTGAAGGTGATGTCACCAAGTGAAGAATAGTACAGAAAACATGTGTAAAATTCGACGAATTCTACCCTACGAAATCTGGCAGGAGTAGTGAGGAGAATTTCGAACCCATAAGGCCACAGGTTGAGGTCTGCAGACGGCTGCTCACGAACTTACGCCAGTCGTCGTGTCTGTGGCTTTTACTACTAATAAAGGTTTATATGTGCATCTCTCTTAGAATTATTATTTTGGAATTTCTCTTAGAAATCATCTCTCGAAATACAATGAATCGCCTATTGCGTAGACAAAGACTTCGGTGTAATGTACATTCACGTGAAACATCTACCGTCAGGACAAGCGAATAACTATATGCAACACTACACAAGCTACTTACACGCGATGGTACTATCTGGCTGTCTTCTAGAAATCTGCACGATTTTCATCTATTTGCCTGGAACGTTTAAACGCTATTTTCTATGTAGTTCATCTCTTACATGTGGCGCGATACAGGTTGATAGTACAGCCTTGATTTCTAATGAACCCTTCAAGACCGTGTCAGCCAGACTTCTGCTCGTTCCTACCAGATTGTTGTGATAGTTTCACACAGTTGTAGTCGATCCCTAGATCGCTCCACTGATTAGTATCGTGCTACAATGGGATCCGCTTTCTAGCGCTTGAAACTTAGTAGAGACCAATCCCTAACGATCATGTCAGACCTGCGTACAGCATTCATTTCGTAAGCCCGTGAATCCTTCAGACGCAGGTGTAGCTTCACAAATCACCTCGTGTTATTGGTGCCTTGCTGGCTTTCTTCTTTAACGATATCACCTACGTCAGAATACGCTTGAAGTTCTCTTAATCTGATTCTATATGCTGATGAAACGTCTGGATTCATTAGTAGGCCGTTAATGGTTTCGCATTTGGGTTCCGATTTGGCCGCCCAGGGCCTATCACGGCCTATCTGAGATCGTGGAATCACTTACTGTTAATTGTCAATTAGTAAACACTGCAAAATCTGTCTTTGTCCTCTTCCGCCCACCTTCGATTAAGTCGGTGGTTGACAGAGTGACCAACTCATTTTTACAGGGGCATCAATCTCTTGAGTCAGTTCGGTATGGTCCTGTGGGCAATCCTTGTCAGATGACATACACTTGAGAGATAACTCCGACCTGCATTCGATTCCGCCACAGGTGGTAATTACGCAAAAGTCAGAAAGAAATTCCTCGATGCAAAATAATGCCCTGCCTCTATATCATGTATATTTGATTTCATATATGATTGACTTGCGGCCGAAATACTATGTCCCTAATATTAGATAATGACACGATTCAGCCTGTTCGCAAAGAACTGAAAAAATAAGACCATTGCCATGTCTACTCCGTCGAAACCGATTGTGTCATTGTTCAAATCTCCGATCAGCCAGCCATTCGCCTCCTACGCCGAGCATTTGTTTTGCCTGCACATATTCAACGTGCGATGTTTATCTGAGGTGGTTGAACCAAAATTAAGAAATAGTACTAATAATAATAATAATAACACATGGCTGAAATGGTGACACGTAACCAAAGTTTTGTCTCGCCTCACCTCAGCGGCGATGAGAATCCAGATCACCAGAGATACTGATATTATAGAGACGATAGATTTTATTTCGAAATATAATTAGATTTCTGATTGGACTGCAGACCGGTGGGAGACACATGTGTACTCACCAGCCAACTAGACTATCAGATGCCTGATTAAGTACTTACAATTCCAGCGCAGACGCACACTGAGTACTTCGAAGAAGCTATCTCTTTAGTAAAAGCAATGTGCCAGCTGTCGCCAATGACGTGTTTTCGACGAATTCAGATGATTTCACTGTTAAATAGATCACAGTACAACATGTTTATCATTCTACTCTTATACTGCAAAAAAACAGTACAAATGCAATATAAAGTAGAATGACAAACATGTTTGCGTCACCCTGCAAGGTAAGGTTTTCACGAAAGGGAGAGACGTTCTTTTCTGCGTATTTATGTGCGATGATACGTAGACAATATTCGTTAGCGACATATTTACCGTTGCTATGTCGGAATGAAGAGGATTGATCGCCGAGCAACAATCCCGTGTAGTCCTGAACAACTGAGTCCTGTTGCCTGACTGAGAGACCAGTTGGAAGAGATTTGACAATGACTATACCCCACGGATTCTCAAATCCCTATGTGGTAATAGCATTAATAATAATAATAATAATGTCATATCCCTATATAATCGTGGACAAACTCATTATCAAAGATTAAACGGGATAGACGTTGAAATTGTACCATACTACATGTTTACTTTTTCAAAGTCTCCTTTTGCTAATTACAATGCTGGCTTCTATCTGTCACGGCTCGTCGTGTTTGCCCTTATTATGTGCCGACCTGGACGACTTAGAGAGAATGAACCTATAATCAACATAGGCGATGAAGGACAACCTACGCACGCCAAAAAAGACATATGCAGAGCTGTCAATTAATTAAGTAATTAATTAAAATCCGGAACAAATGCTATTGCCACCAAAAAATAACACGGCCAGCTGGGTCTGAAGTTGTCTTGAGGTGCTAACCATCTATGTCACCATAGCCTACGAGCTGATCTGATCGAGTTTCTCAACCGGTCGATCGGTTGCATTTCGCCACGTCGTATTCGTGGGAAGGATGGATTGGTCCATATTACTGACTATGGCTGCCCTTTGTCAATACTTCGTAAGGCCATTAGTTTACATTGTGAAGCCCTGCAGATCATTCTAATCCAATAAAGGGCTACGGTTGATCTACTGAACCGTACATGAGTGATATCTGTATATGTAGTGATTTTAAAGATGGTCGGTATCTCAGAAACTAGAGGTGGATTGATGAATTAAAATTTTAATTCATTGGGTCGACGTGTTTTTTTCGCTCTCGAGATAGTGTGTAGCATTGCAGGTCTGCAAAGTCCGTCCATTTTATAGAGCAGTGCGAAAAACAGTATCGCAAACGTTTAAATGTCGGCTTAGAATACACCCGGAATGTTTACTTAGGTCTGCAAGCTCTATCGAGAAAAAGAAAGCAAAACAACACGCTTCAGCCCAACATAATGTAAGTAAAAAGGTAAAGGTTTTATTGGTTTATTAAAGGAGCTACAATTTTACAATGCTTAAGCTCTCCCTTATATGTCATCACGCAGCGGTGCTCGAACCTGCGGCCTCTGGCTTCCGATAGCCAGAGGCTTATTCGCCCAAGCCACCGCGCTGACTTGGGCGGCTAAGATATTTCAGTACTAGGTTTGATTGTGTTTGGTGCATCCGGTTTGGGCTGTTGCTTATACTATGAATTATTTTATATATATATTTTTTTTTAATACAAATTCGAATTCTGTGTCGTACTTTTACGGAAATTAATGCTGTAGACAGTACCCACTTTGTACCCCCACTGCGATGTACTAATCTACTTTAATACTATCTTTAACTTAGCGCATAGTAAAAAAAACTGCAGTTTGGTCAATAAATCACTATTTGAATTGAATTGAAATAATGTACTAATACAATAGCACCTCTTATTCAAATGATTACCACTTGCGTTGCTGATAGAACTAACAAGCCAGTGATAGATGTTAGATATATTGTGTCTTCCTAAATGAGTGCGGGGTGGGCCAGCTCTCCGCGCTCTAATTAACCGACATCCGTTTTAGGAATCGCTGCCGTTTAAGAGATCGAAAATGTGAACCTGCCTCCGCCAAATATGTAACCTCTGTGAGGTCATCGTGCAGTGGTACTATGATATATGAGGCACCCACCGCACCCATTTTTCGTCTTTAATCGAATTCACCTGTCTTCAAATGAAAAAGATTCGAGGTCCGTGAACATAAACATTGTAAACTGTGACTGGTAGGACATTACATTACGGACTAAACAGCATTAGTAACTGTAAATGGCGAATAGCTTTTTTTGGAACCTTTGAAACAGTCATCGATATTCTATAATACAATTGCGCATCGTAGTCGTACGTGATCAAATTGTCTAAGATCGTGTGTAAACGCGTTTAAGAGCACTTTACAGGTTCTAGTACCTTTACCTCTAATCCAAGCGGCCAGCAATGATATCTAGTTCTTAGTCGTTGCAGCAAATATGAGCCTGCTTAGACCGATTGTCAAACATGTGCAAACATAAATGATCAATTTTAGATTAAGTCAACTACCAAGCCAATATTGTTGACCGGGACGGCTCAGGGGTAACGCCATGAACTTGTGACGAAGCAAGCTCTGAATCTTGGGTCTCCGGTTCGAATCCCAGAGAGCACATGAAAAAGTGTCTTCCCGAAGTGATACCGCAATGACTTCCCAGCCCAGTTTGAGAACTGTTCTCGCCATCTAAATACTTCAAATGTCCTTTACATTTTTCAAGACTCGCGTTTCCAATATTATTCGAGAACTCATCTCGATCAAGGTTCCGCCGAAAAATGTTATCGAAGAAAGCTGCCCCCATGTTGCGCGCGAAAACAGACTTCAGTGACGTTTATTATATCGAATAGTTACGATCACAATCGGCTGCCGGTGAACGCGCAGATGTTCCGCATAAATTACCGTCGAACAAGTGACGACTACCCATAATATCTAGCCTGAATGTATAAGCCAGATGCGTTTAGCTCGTAGGCTACGCGGTGTGATGCATTGTTATTCTAATGCAGTGTCCATATGTATTTTCGATTTCGTTTTGGCACGTGTTTGACATTAGGGTAAACAAGATTATGTAATTGCACATGGAAAGCTGCTTATACACCTTGTATATATATATATATATACATATATATATATAACGTGTTAAAAGCTATATATTTTTGTTCTGAGGAAACGCTGACAATCCGACGGTATTTATCGCTGGACAGCAGAATTCAAATATATCTCTGTTGTTATTTGAAAATCTGTCGCGCTCGTGTTATACAAAGACGTCGCTAAGCATATGAGGCGGCAGTAACAAATATGTCTTCGACGAGAATACATATATTCGTGGGTGCTTTGTAAACGATATCAAATATGCTTTTCTGTTCGAGTCGACCGCTGGGTGGTAAGCTCAATGAAATCCCAGAGAGATAGAGAGAAGGAGAGAGTATATTTATTATATTAATTAGTTTCTTATACTGGACACGAAATAATAGGAAAAAAACACACTTTTGCCTAATTACTCATTACATCATAGTGGATATGTCCTAGATATTCTAGTGGACACTAATTTCGTAGCATAATCGCAATTAACATATATGTAGTGTTCCAAATGTTTGAATGAGCAGCGAAAGTTGTCACTGGATTTCTGCATTAATTAACAAATGTGTAAAGAAGAGAAATGCTCTATTTACGAAACCAGCCATACCCTGTAGGTTTGTGTAGCACTGGGCCAGTAAAGAGGTGAGCGGACAACTGTAAACCGTACTAGATAATATCTATGATCAGGGGACAGAGCCGTGCCTATGTATATACAACAGGAGACGAAGGCCAACACCAGCCGGGGAAGTGTTTATTTGAATGAGGTACAGGTGTTGGCTGAAACTCGTGCTGGGTGTGTGCCCTCTATTTGTGTCAGGAATACTAGAAGGTTTGTTGTTTGTTAACAGTGCCAACGTCATTAGAATCTGGTAGAACATAATGCTGCTCGTTGTTATTCTCGTGTTCTGTGGATGATCAAGTGCTGAGCGTTTTCCACTGCTAAAAGGGGGAGAGGAAGATGCAGTTTGGGATCGGATCCTGCCGGCGGATGCGGTGAATCTTTAGATTTGTTTATCATCTATCTTAATCTGAGGATTGTTGCCGGCTACGACCGGTGGAAAAAGACAAGTGCACCCGGCCAAGTGGCTCCCGATAGGCCCCCTCATAGTGCTACCAAATAAGGGTTAAATCGTGACGCCTGTCATATGGAGGAACAGCTGAGAAGTCATCTGACAACAAAAAATAAACGTATTAAAATGCAATATTTAATGAGTTCTACTATTGGACAAACGTCTTTGTGTATCGAATTATCAGCTGGTTGATGCTCGATCTGCGGTGTCTTCCGTGTTGTATGTCGACCTAAACGTCATAGCGGCCGTTCTCGATGAGCTCATAAGTGTTTTCTAATACAATTTACACTGCATACAAGCAATTTGAGTACAACCACAGATTTGACATCGGGCCTGAATGAAATTTTGAGCCGATTCAAATAGAGCCGATAGTATAAGATACAATGTAATCCCTCCCTGTGCAGAGAGGCAGAGTGGCAATTCCAGCCATCACCTCCCTCGGGGGTGACCATGATACCCTGTCCCCAACTACTCCTATTAATTATAGGTATAATTATAGTAAATACTTACATTTTGTTATTGATATGAATGATATTCCACTTTCTAATTTAATGACGTGCAATGATATATATATATATCAGCAAAGTTGTCTCAACGAAGCAGTGACCAATAAATGTCACACGACTAAATGAGAACATAGACCTAAGACCTTTTATCACAAAACATTATTAAAGCATCATCAGTTGAATATCTACCGGCTGTAATCGAAAACGACCCGGCCCACCGAGTTCGTTTGCTAAACTATCGCATATTTAATCGTCATAGTGGTGGAACAATGAATCACTCTCATCTCGTGGGATCATTACACACATTCTCTCTCTGTTATCATAGCGATGTGAAATAGATCAACAAATCACGCAACCGAATGCCTCTCGTGTTAATGGCTATAAGTGTCATTTTCACAAAGATCAATGTTTATTAGCAAGTCCGCCCGAGTGTTTACTTTAATCGGCGAATCCCGACAACCTTATTTCTACCACCTGCGAAACGACCTACGGCGACCTGCTCATCTGTTAGGTCCAGGGCAGGCATTTGCCACAACCAACAGTTGAGTGAACGGGTGGCCACTCGCCAGCGGTTGTTCGTCTAATGAAAACACCGACACACACACACAGACACCTGTATAAGACAAATACCTAGGGGTAACCAATAGTCAACATACAATATGTGTGACACCATAGCCAGCATATACTGCCACATGACACGTGCAACCAATGTCGCGATCTTGTGCCGCGCGATTGTATCGCGTGTGCCTTTGCTTCGACTAATTAGTCTAGAGAAACATATATATGGCTCTTTGAATGAATTTCTATTCGAGGCGGGAAAGACGAATGTGTCTGTGAGCATTTCGACTTGTTTCCTCTTTAATTAGTAATTAGCTAACGTAGGAAATTAGACGTTACGTTAACTCGAATTGTACGTACTGTCTACGTACAACGTTCGCGTTTGCTGTCGTTGTTTCCACCGTAGAAATGATACATAGAGAACAGTGGTATATTCAGTTTCAATGCGAATCGGACGAGCATCCCGTAACAATAATAATAAGAATGAAATTGAAGAAGACTTGTGAGAATCAAAAGTCTTCACTGGTTTGATACGAACGTGTAGGAAACTGTGTTCGCATGATTTCAATGTTTCGTGGAATTGCCCAATGCTTTCGTTCGAGATGAAGGCAGAGTTTTCCTTGTGGCCGGTCACATGCCGCTGAAGTATGGGCGTCTAGTACTGCCGTGCCGAGGTACTGCCAACCTCGACTTTACTGTGGG
The DNA here is from genome assembly GCA_019614645.1 of Stratiolaelaps scimitus. Taxonomy (NCBI): domain Eukaryota; kingdom Metazoa; phylum Arthropoda; class Arachnida; order Mesostigmata; family Laelapidae; genus Stratiolaelaps; species Stratiolaelaps scimitus. The sequence goes on along the minus strand of JABWDB010000011.1, from coordinate 885,889 downwards.
TTTTATCTACCTAGAGTGCGTGCTGAATAGTCTTCATATATATATATATATATATATATTGTTTGCCTTGATACCGCGTCAAATTTGAAACGTTCAGATTGCCTGCATTGTCACTGATGTATCGAGAAATGTCCAAATGAACCATAACAAAAACAACAACAACAACAACAACAAAAAAAAAGCACAATAATAATATGAATAATAGAAGTGATCTACCAGGATGTCGCCCCTCCCCACAATCTGTTAATAAGCATTAGGTACATTCTCTATACGCTCATGCAGGGTCTTGCTGTTTTCGTCATAGTGACCGGTAATCAGGAGCCAACGATACAGCGGTCCGCAAGGTCCTTGGCAATCAATCGGCTGCGGAACACAACGCGAAGTCTAACAAACAGGTCCGTAAAGAGCTGGCACAAAACGAAACACCGACGCGTCCGAAACACGTCCACCCCAGAAAACCGTCGAACTGCGATTCCTGCCGGAGCGGCGATCCCAGCAAACATGACATTTCAAAATGATACATTATGATTATCATCATCGTCGTCATCATCAGCGGTGACGTGTTATTAGGACATTGAAGAGAGGGGACTTTGAAGAAGAAATCAAACCTTGCTCAGTTTTGCCATAATACGGCGCGATAATAATGCCGAGTATTGTAATGATACAAATATTATTATTAATAATAATAATAATAATACTGAGAATAATAGCGAACGGTTTTATTGCGGACGTCTCTGCTACGTAATCACAGCGCCGCCACACACGAATGACCACTGCTCTGCCGGTAGGCTGTGTAGACATCTGGAGATTGCGAGCGAATTGCAGGCAGACAGCTGCTGGACCTGTGCACCGATACAATATATATTGTACGTTCGAATAACGAGTTGCGATCAATGTGTCGATTCTGGTGGGGACGTTTCCATTGAAGTGTCCATTGCTTCGCATCGATCACTCATTCCCTTGAGAAGCTGGGGTACTGCCTGGTGATGACTGGATCATTTTCATGTATGATTATTGTTATTATAGCTATCTTTAGAGAGAAGACCAATCCATAGCGTGTGTACGGGTGTTGCTAGTTAGAACACAGCTATCGGCGTCACAAGTTGATTGCCCCGCGTTGCATCACGACTACACGAGCGCGCGCTGTGTGCTGTACGGATTTACGGATCGACACGACGGACGTTCAGTGAGGTGTCCGCTCAAGGCGGGCGTTTGTTAGGGCTCATTATCGAGTTGTTGGACATATTTTGCTCGATCTGTCTGTCTGAGTGTTCAGATTTGTAGGTTAGCATTGAATGTGCTGTTGATTGTATGATGTAGACGTTAAAATAATAATAATGGTAATCATATTAATAATCGTAATAATAATTATAATAAGTTAAAAGTGAATTTACAGAAGAATACGTAGAGACCGGAGCTCGAGAACTCCTAGTCCCTCGGGAGTGTCTGATAACCGAGATGAGGTCACGAGCACAAAGATTACCACCTACTCATGTGGCGTTGCTTTCTGCTCACGGTGTCCCGGGAAGCTTCACTTTGAACAGATCGGTTACAATTGAAACTCGGTGGTTTCCAACGTCAACCTTGTAGTCGATTCTGTCGTCGATGCACAGAAATCATGCGTTGTCGCTCCTTCGAAGAGCTCATAATATCGATACAAATACGATTGGCTCACTGAGCTGTCAGCGATCGTACGCAAGAGGTACGACGCGGAAACAGAACACTTTCATGTGGTAGTGGGCAACTCGCCTCCCTTGTCAACAATACCCACCCCCCCACACACACGGTTAGGGATCGGTACAATTCTCGTTCTTGTCTCTCGTCTAGTTAGAACTAACAGCAGCTAACAACATCTAGTTACAGGTTCACACGCTTGTACGACGGGAACAAGCTGGAGACCGCTCAAAACACGATCGTCGCTTGCTTCATCTGTTGTTGGTCAATCAAATGATCTAAGTATCGCAGTATTAGCAGCCGGCGGTAGCCAGTTATTTTTTTATACAGATCGCACCAGTTTGGCTGACACCCACCTATTGCATGTGCGATGTCGTCGCGGAAGCGGCGCACCACACCAATAAAAACGTTCGTCCGTTCAACGTCTCAGCCCGTTCGCGGGGGGAGAGACCCGCATCGCGCCATGCAGAAAGGAACACACAGGAACAACATTTCCACCTGAAATCGAGACGCTTGCCAATGCTGACCAGGCGTCTCATACAAGTTCTTCATATTTATGCGGTCCTGCCTCGCGCTCGTATCCGAAGCCGCGTCCGCCACCGCCGCCGCTACAAGTAGAAACACATGAGTTTGTTGAACGTTCGGGATGAACAGAAACTTAGACGCGTAGATGGGTATCCAGGTAGCGATCACAGCGTTCGAATGCCAACTGGACGCGACGCGAATATCGGTTGAGTTTGCGTGTTAACCGCAAGTGGGAGACGGCTGCTGCTGCTGATGTTGGACACCAATGAAAGCCACACGCGAAATGGCGAACACGAAAATTAACTGAGCTGATGATGACGACGACAGTAATTAGCGCCCCTCCTGACTGCCGTGCCTTGGCCCATCCGAGGGGCTGGTGTCGGGTTGGCCCACAGAAGTGCCCGGTATCTTCCATATATGTTAGGTATAAACCGAAGCGATTGAAATGATTCGATGATTCGAGCTTGGAAACGAATCGTCGCTCCCCATCGTCGTGAATCGAACGCCGACATCTCGGAAGAATACAGCAAAAATGTTTACCAACCCGACAATTGGAACATAGACAACTACTTGGAGATAACCATACTCAAATAGACGATCAGGGGTGATCAGAAAGCTGTCGCGCACTTCGGGGTCCAACTGTCGGTTTGCAGTCACCAACGTATTCGCGACTAGCGAGAGCAGTGGTGTTGTTCCCAGCAGGGTGTTGCCCGCTATGCAACGTCTCATTTCGACACGCTGACCACCTGGCACAGGTCTACTGTGTAGGGAAGCAACTACTCGTTGGCGTTAACTCTCAATGCTTCTTTGCCCTAACACCTACCATGTTGTACACACTCTGTTCCTATAGAAGGCCGCCTCCCTGAGCGGAACCTAGAAGATGATCTTCATTTATGACACATCCACGTTCGGCCTCAACCGCCTTTTCGCCCTTCGACTTTATTGATCTCATCATTCACCATTAATATTGTTGTTCATCATTATTATTATTATTAATAAAACATCGAATATAATCATAATTAAATAAATATTTACAATATTCCTCTGCCTCGCCCGAATCATATCGCGCTTCGCGTTATATTCCTCTCTCCTCCCGTGATTCCAAAAAGTAAATGATTCAAAAATTCGTCCGTTAAAAATGCATCGATCAGAATCCGCGTGGTTAGTCATCCGTTGCATACCGTCTTGGAGACATCCGCCGTAGCATCGACAACCGTCCGCCGATTGATTGACTCAGTGATTGATTGGTACGCCTCACGTCTGGGGTTCGCCGCGGGAGGAGTCTCCCAGCACCGCTGTCGATTCGGTCCGCGATGTGTTCGCTCGCGCGGGCGTGCGCACGCGCCCTGACGCCACCCTCCTCACAAGAGACTGCCAAGGCACTCCACTGGGATTCGGGCGACGTGTAGGCATGTTGAGCAAAAAAAGGTTATGCTGTCATCGCTCATTCGTTGACGAGTGTTACCCTTTTTTTTTGGGCTAGAACGTAATGCTATGTCTATGAGCGATAGGGGAGGTCGATGGGAGAAAAATACATTTTGACGTTGTCGCATTAGCGTCGGCCCCTCGTTCGCCCTGTTCAGCTCAGCTTAGTTCGGCTGTCCCGGAGAACGAATCCTACTTCTCTGGGATACGCCTCGCCGGATGCGCTCGCCCCAGGCTTCTGGGGGCGCCTTCAGTTTCGCGTTAGCGTTCGCGTTTGCGCCGACCAGCGATGGTGATATCAGCCCCCCCCCCGCCTCTTTTGAGTCGGCCACTGATCCGAGATGTTGATATCGGTATCCGTGGCGGCTTGTGCTGGTGTTGACGTTCGACACACGGCTGTCCCGCTGCGGTTTGACAATGAGCGCGCGGCGTGGAACGGAACACATCGACGTGTTCATACACATGGACCGACCAGACCAGCCCAGACGAAACACGCCCGATACTGCCCCCTTCGCCGCCCACCCGCCGCTTACTCACACACCACCGTGGTATGGCCATCTAACTTCTGCATTAGCTGCGGCAGCGTGTCTGGGTGCAAGTTGCAGCCGTTTAGCAGTGGAGACAGCTGAAGACTCAGAAGAATTCAACGGCTGCTCCCACCACAACGCTGTGGCAGTCGGTGCAGGGCTAGCTGGGCCTGTGCGGCCACCCACAGTATGCTCGTAACATGTTTACGCGCGGATAGAGCCCAGAGCTAATAGTAGCCGATAGGGGTACCCCTGCAGCTGCTGCTCGCTCAAGTAGGCAACGAACCGATAAACACCGACACACCAGAAGTAATTTCATTACCAGGTGGCAGCGTTGACGACCGCCACTGGACGGGCTGCTTCGAACATCGGTGGACAGGCAACATCAGCAGCAGCCGTCGCCGCCGCCGCCGAAGCAGCATCAGTTTTTCGGATCTGTTTTTTTTTTCGTCGTTGTTGTCAATCGCGATCCCTCATCAGCGGCAGCAATCTTCTGATCCACCGGGTGCGCGCACACTATCAGCTGTTCACAGTTGCTGGAGATGACGCTCTCCCATGGTAATAACGGGCTGGGACGCGCCCGCCTGTCGAAGCTATAACGGTGGACGCTGAAAACGGCAGATATCTGCAAGGCAAGAAAAGCAAGCCGGCTGACGAGCGACCACAAAATCGCTCCCATCAATCAGCGTCGAAAATCGGGCAGGCGAGAGAGGCAGGCAGAGAGCAGTTACAGCACATAGGCTAGAGAAGGGAAAAAAAATGAAAATTGGCTGAATGAATTAATAATGGCTGCCGACTACGGGTGATCGTCGAATATAGAAATTAGCCGTGTTGGGTAGCCCGTCAGTGATCACTGATATGTGCATGCGTCGATGTGGCCACTTCGATCCTCGATAATGAACACGCGAAACGAACGAGGAGAAGCACAACTTGAAGGCCTTGGCGTAGGAACACCTCTACACCAGCCGCGTGGTCACGCACAACCCGTCTACTGTCCCCTATGCGCACTACGTGATCAGTCATTCAGTCCGTGTGGTGCCGTTGTCGCTTCGGCGTTCGCGGCTCCTGCTGCCGGTAACTATTGTTGGTTGTCGACGAAGAAGCGAGCTTCTCTCCAGAGCAGATATTATATATATATATATATATATATATATATATGTATATATATAGTATGGATTGCCGAGCGCGTTCGCGGCAGGTTCGTCTTCCGATTGTTGCCGATCGATCGGAAGTTTGACGTCGTTTCCACACGGATAGCCGATAAGCCGAGGAATTATATGGTTGAAGAACTCATTTTATCACAGATGGAATCCGCACTTCGTAGCTGGGGCAACTCGTTCGTTCGTCGTCGTCGTAAAATGCACCCTCCTAAATCGCACTCGTAATTAGCAACTTTGAAACCGATCGGTCTGCGGACGCGATGCGTGTCCATCAACGTTTTTTTTTTCGTAGCAAAAAACACCGGGGGAATGTTTCATATCATATTTTTTTCTTCATATCTCTTAGAACATATCTCGAATGAGCTATTCATGCGTTGTCCGTCTTGTTCACCAGTCCAATTTGTTGTACCACACAAGGCACCGTCACTTCGATGGACGAATCACCCTTCGCCAAAAATGGTTCGCTCGCTGAATTTTGTTGGCTCGGTGGCGTCGTCGTTTGCAGCAGAGATGTATGAAGGTCATTTACTTTCGTGGCTCCTTCTGCCTTAGGCGTTCGACCCTTCTCGAACTCGAGGCCGATCTCGCAGCGACCGATTTGCCCGTCTTGGTATCGACCTCGACAGTGCCTTCGGCCAAGGGACCCCTCTCTTCGACGGCCGGCGGGGACGGCGGAGGGGACGGTGGCTGCAGAGCTGGCGGGGTGACGTAGCGCGGCGGGGCGTACGGTGGGAACTTCGGCACAAGAATCGTTCCGGCCTCGCCGTACACCCAGCCCTGACCCTCCTTGTAGATTGGTCCCCACAGTTTAGCCTGCGCCACCTGGTCCCTTGGGAAGCCCTCGGGAATTGTCTGATTCTCGAGAGGGATGGGGAGTGCGACGAAGTTCCACGATCCGTCACCGTTCTGCTGGGGACTCAGGTTGAATCCACCGTAGAATCCGGGATAGCCGGCAGCGACATGGAAGCCGGGATTGGTGAAGGCGGTGTTCGCGAATCCGTTCGTAAAGAACGGATCAAATGGCGACGAGGAGAGGAACAGGTTCTCACTCCGCCTGCCGTTGCTGCCTCCTTGATTCTGTCCCGGATGGGTCAGACCTGGAGGAGCGCCTTGATTCGGTGGCCCGTACAAGGCAGCTGCCTGAGGCGCTGATCCGGGGGTCGGCACCGGTCCATGCGGGACCTGAATTTGAGCGGAAGCTACTCCCACCGCCGCCGCCAAAAGCACTGTTAGCAGCATGGTGCTACCGGTGGCAATGTTTCTTGTCTCCCGCGTTTCGCTGTGGGGCACTTCTCGAGGGCAGAGTCCGATTCTCTCCCGCCCGCCCACAAGATTAGTCAGATCAGGGCACGACGGCCTCCTGTTGCTGTTCAGCCACCAAGGCCGTGTGACGCGAGTGTAAACTGCAAATCCCCTGCCTGAGGGAGCGCGGAGACTGGAGCCAGCCGCGCGCAAATGTGTGAAGCAAATGGCGGTTGGAGCACCATCGAAGCCGATTTTAAGTTGCCCTCGCCGACAATTGGCGGCCCTTACCGCACACAACGTCGCAGACCATCGCGGCCGCCACCACCACTACCACCAGCACCACTGCTACGTCAGAGTATGAAGCTTCCAGCTGACGCTGGTCGGGGCGTTCCTCGCCGTGACGGAAGGGGTCCGCTGGGGGCGAACAAGGGGCCATTTGACTGGTGGACAGTTGCCTTTAGTCGCGATAGCGACGCGCTGCGCGCAACCGATTCTGGCAGAGCGACGAGACAACACTGCGAGACACTGGCCACCCCCCTGCGTTCGTTTTTGGGCTCGGTAGATAGTCGGCTACATCGCATCGCACGTTGGGGCATCAATGGAACGATATGTGCAGTAATTAAAAAGAAATACAAATTGGTACCCCCCTCCCCCCCCCGCTTCAAATATGCTATGTGTGTATGGTATGTATGTGCAAGCGACCACTGCGTGAAGCTGATCGATAGGATTTCTTAGGAATTGTGTTCAGACATGTAACATATGTAGCTTCATAGGGGGACGAGATAGCTGTTGTAATTTATGTTAAAGTGGCCATTTTCTGCGTGAACGTTGTTATTTCTGTGGCGTGTCCTAGAAGGAGCTTTTTGGCTGCGAAACGTACTATCGATGCTATTTTCTGTGCGGATGAGGTTTCGTCCGTTGACCCCCAGGGCCACCCGATTCTGGCCCGGCAAGAATCTACAGGTAAAGAATGATAGCAAATAACTCAAAGGTTCTCGAAAGCGTCTCGCAGCAGAACTTGAACCCGAACAACGACGACAGTCCTGTGTCGCAGTCAGACTCACACTCACCATCAAAGACAGACCATCACGGGTATCCACCCCCGGGCGGCAGTAGAGACGTCTCAGATGCACGGCAGCCTTGTGAACCGATCATGCCACCTGTGGAGTGGCACTTCTCTTGAAGCTCAATTGATTTTCTCCCTAAAAAGAGCTTATATTACGCGTTCCCCAACAGCAAGCATGCAATCTTAGTGGCTTAACAAAGGGGACAGCTCATAGCTATCTCGCCCGGCATTTCGCTGATGAACGATGTCACGGCAGCAGAATTACCACGTGGCGTCATATCGCCTTCGAAGCTTACCCCGTAAATCAGCTCGGATTCAGGATCCCGTTTCCAATCGAGTGGGTTAAACGGCAGACATGGCACTTTTGTCATTGTCGGATTCGTGCTATTTTATCAAACAGCCATTACCACAGGAACAACAGCAATCATTGCTAATGAGGACCGATTATGAAAGGACGAAATGTTTGAACCCGTGAATGCTGATCGCGTCATTTTCATCACAGGAACCCCCGCCAGGGGGCAGAGCCACACAAACCGGCCCGAGAGTACTGACATCCCACGCTAGCTTGAAACAAGCAAACACTAGGTATCAAGCGTTAATTTATTGAATAGGAGACGGCCAAAAGAAAAGAAATTCAGCCAGTGCCCGATTCAATCGATGTGAGCAATCAGCTGTGTACGCTCTCCGTGTAGTGGAGTAAATCCGTGAGCGAAGGAGGCTAAAGGTTTCTTGGTTTATTAATCTCTTTCTTTACAATTTAAAATCTTTACAATGCTTAAGTTCTCTTACGTGTCCTCAGCAGGTGGCGGGACTCAAAGTAATGACTCGATTTAATGAGAGCTCAGATATATGTAGATATGAAGCGGTCAACGTTCAATGGATCATTATTCGCTGGGTTGAAGGGCACCGACTAACCAACTTTTTATATATGGATACGCGCACGTATTCAGTGATGGGGGCCAACTTGTTCTACTTTATATATATATATATATATATAATCCAAAAGTCTTGTTTAAGTAGATGCATTTTACAAAAGGATTGCTCAAATTTAATAAACAAACTTCTCCCTTTGGGATGAAGGTAAATCTCTCTCCACCTCTCGTTCGGTCCACCGCCCCGCGAGGCGGCTTCTGTAACGGCGCTACGAACGACACGAACAACTTCTGTGTCGCTAAGGGAAGATAGATGTCGATGATAATCGATTTGAGCGTTTAGGGAAACACAGCAGAAACAAGCGCTCTGTGATCAATGAGCACTACTTCCTATGGGGAGTTCTTCCTGCGGGGGGCATTGGCGCTGCTCAGTGAATGCTCCGGAAGACGCCCGTACCGACTTCCTTGTGTTGAATACTTTTTCCCCGTAGCCATAATGGAACGCCTCTCTCTTGCTGTTACATCGCTCCAGATGAGAGCATAGTTGGAAATTGACGACAATCGCGTTTTGTTCTTATAGAATATATATATATATATATATTATATATCAGAAGACGAGTGAATGCTTGTGCTGCGACGTAGCAAAGCTTTAGAGGATATGCTATGTCAAGATAAGGTAAGTGTAAATGGTTTATTACTGATTTATTAACGGAACACTGAAATCTTTACGATGCTTCGTAAGTTGTCTAATTAAATGTCGTCCTCATCAGGTCGCCAGAGCGACTCGAACTCCTGCGACCTTCGGCTTTTTGCTATACACAGCCACAGAGGCAACTTAGCCACGGTTCAACTGGCACCGCTACGTGTCCCCGATAACATAATAATAATAATAATATGTTATAATAGCATATATATATATAATATTATTGTATATATTAACACACACACACAACGGCTTGCAGCCCAAAATTAGACAAATCTATCCAATCGTGGCGAAATCCCGCCACTGTTTCTCAATAGCAGTCTTCAACACTGTGCCTGTATATAATATAGCTTGTCCTATTAGCTAAGCAGCATCACCCAATACTTTGCCGAACATAACAAACCGCGCAAACATAAAAAAAAATATATATATATCTATATATTTGTACAATTGCTGGAACTGCGCCAGGAAAAGCCCGAACGCAACAGCGTACACCATGGCAAAGATCGACAGGATGCAATCGGTCTTGGATATCCGAAGGGCTTGACCAGCTTTCATCGTGAAAGCATCCGCAGCCGATCGCCGGCGATCGATTCGCCCAAGACGAATAAGGTATGACAATAAATGAATAGTTTATAATTCGCTCGATCTGGCCAATGGGGCGGACTTTCGAGACGACACACGCTTTCACGTAGTCGATTGCCAGCTGAGAATGTGATTTATCGACTTAATAAGATTTCAGTGGATAGATCATCATAAAGCGGATTCAGGTGTGACCGTTCTCGAAAGCTACGGACATATCATATTATGGATATTTCTGTTAGCATTGAGATCGAGACTATAGGTTAGAATCGTGGGACAATTAGCTGATACCGCTAATAAGCAACTGATAAGCATCGAATGTACGCTATCTTGGTAACTTCATACGATAATGTTGCCTGATCTAATTCAGGTGTTTCCAGCCAGTGGCCTGCGTTGCCGGCCACGATACCTCGACGACCTTTTCAATTATTACGTTTATATGGTATTAATATATATATAGGGTATTAACAATTAATGATTTGTTTCGATTTATTAACAAAAACAAAGGACTAACGCTCATATCCGAATAATAATAATAAACGTAGCTGACATTTGGGTGTATCAGTAAGTGTATGCCCATTAGCCAGAGGCTCGGGTGGAAGGCAACGTGGTCTAAGGAAGTTCTTTGTAGATCGTTTGATGGGCATAAACGAGAGCCACTTGCAGAAGAGCTGACCACGCTATTTCTACGGAAGAACCAGGAAAGAAGAGGGACACGGGGAGAGAGAGAGAGAGAGGATATAGAAGATTTTCATAACAAGAGACCGATAAGATTGAGGGACTACAGGCTTGGATATGAGATACTAAGTACAGCTGTAATTACGAAACTAGATTTGCAGGTGGCGGAAAGGAAAATATTGTGTCTGTGTATACGATTGCGATTCTCGGTTGATGTTGGAAACACTTCTGCATTACTTCATAAGACGGACGAACCCCCTAAATGCAAATGCGCCACGGTGAGGATCGAAGCTGTGCACATACGTGTCGCCTCCCGTAGCCAGGCAGGCGCACGCGAATGTACCACCAGGCCACCGGGTTCGGGCTTAAGGCCCGTCTGGCACATATCGGCCTTCTGTTGATATCCCAATCGTTTCTGGACTGGTTTTACCGCAAAAGAAGCAAAATGTATGTCAATATATATTCAGCTACTTCCAGCCATCATGTTCGCGAAGCAGTCAGCTTAGTATCCAGGGATCGATAGTTCGGATCCGTTATCGCCCAAACCACGATATGCACCTCGTATCTCTCTCTCGCTTTCGCGCTCTCTCTCGCTTTCGCGCTCTCTCTCTGTCTCCTTCCTTATTCACGATGCTCTCATGTGTAAAATCCGACCGGTGGTGGCTGTTGCGTACTGCGAGTTTGCCATTTTGCTGTCGAAACGGCAACGATATTAAATATGACGCTTGTTGTTATTGCAGTTACCCGAGATCTATGCTTGTGAGTCTGTGGACCCGCCTGGCTGCCCGTCTCTCGGCGGTGCGCCACGCGCACGCGAGAAGTGAGCGATTCTCGGATTACATCTACATGGTGTGCCGGACATCGGGGACGATGCGATGGGTTGGGCGCCGGCCAGACCTTTCTGGGCGGGCGCAGCGGTTAAGCGGCGCTGGCAGATCGCGCTCCGGCGGCGGTGGCCCCAAGGCCGCGTCCCCACACGAGAAAACGAACTGAGCCGAGAGATAGCCAGAGGCAGGAAAACGGAACGGGGGGGGTCTGCTGTCCATCCGCTGTGGAGGTGCTCGTGCCCGTTCACAGTTAGTTAGTCATGGAGACAGAGAGAGAGAGAGAGAGAAAGAGACCTACCCTGCTGGTGACGAGGTATGCTTGGCAGTAGATCTACGTTATTTACGTTGTGTAGATATGAGGTGATTCATTTGTATTAACATAGGTATATGCTTCGCCACTGACAAAACTCATTCTAAGGCTATATATATATATATTTATATATATATATATATATATATTATATATTATATAATGGGATGTGACAGGGATGTCACTCGTCGTTGAGTCCAAGGCAATCAAACGCGCAGGTTTCTTGAGCCGGGGACTGTCTAGCATCTCCTAAAATTGATCGCCTCGGCCTGCAATTGTCCACGGAAGCCAGACAACCTTCGTCCTTAAAACACGTGAGCATACCAACAATGCATCCGAGTCATTTGAAGCACTCGTAACGATGTTCAGATCATTTATGATGAGGCCCTTATAATCGTGTACAATTACTGGGCAATTTTCACGGACACCTTTATCATGACATTAATTGATTGAATTCGAGTCGACGGCACGAGCCGTCCGAGACTCTCCATGTGCCGACGCAGAACTTGCATCCACGGTTCTGCACCGAAAGCGACAATTCGATTGAGTGGGACCCCGCTGTGTACGCGTATAGTCTGGTAGTGCGCTGAATCGTCCCTCGTCCAACGTTATTATCCCGAGCGCATCGTGCATTTTTATATACGAGATTTTTGTCGCTTATCGCGTCTGTCTGATACTTTTACAGTTTTTTTTTTGACTGTGTCAGCTCTACCACTCCGTCTTCAGTGGTGTGTTTCGCGCCGTGTTCTGTTTACTCGGATACGCTTCTGTGATCTTGCTCATATAAAATATTCATACATATATATATACATATATATATATGTAAATTGATTTCTATCAAAACCAACACTAATTGCCTCTTGGACGCGTTCCGCCAGACGTTGCTCATGTGTGTGTTTTTCTTTATAACCATAACGAGCGAATCTACTCCGACTTCGCCTCCGAGGGGACTCTACCCCCGGAGTGTGTGAGAGAGACGACAGACAGAACGAGAGAGAGAGACAGTATCGAGCTGATTTCAAGGGCAACCACTCTATTTTGTTCACTTTGCATATGATTTTAGAACGTCAATAAAATAATGGATAGTGGCTTGTCTCTCCAGTGCGGTTGTCCATTGCTGACGCGTCACAGATAAGGGGATTTCAAAAAGTTGCTCTTATTTAGCTGGACCGCAGAGGAGATCTTGTGTCGAATGACGAAGCGGGCCAGTGTCTAACGACTTCGACACAGGCACATTGGCGCGCGATGCGTCAACGTTGTCGGGCTCATAAGGCAAATCGAACTTGAGGTGGATGCATCGAATAAGCTTAGTACTTCTACTGATGCTGCTGATAGCGCTGGTGGGCAGATGTCACAGGCCGTGACATCTGATCATAACCACTCAAGAGACTGTGTCATAGTAAAGAAGGCATTCCTTGAAGAAATTATGTCGGCGCTGAGGAGAATTCAAGAGGCACTAGAGAAATCTGGGGCTGAGTACGATACTAGGCTTCAGTCGATCTCTGATTCTCTAGCCCAGATAAAAAGCGCAAATCCTCTGGGTGTGGCGGCGTCCCATGAGAAATCGCCACACCGTTCACCGACTGGTACGATTACTAAGTCTCGCTCTGAGCAATCCTCGCCCCAGTTAAACAATACGTCATTAAGCCTTGATCCACCACCCTCCCCTTCTTGTGACAAGGTTGTAATAATCTATGGCGACTCCAATCTGCAAAACATGGCTCCTCTCATAGATGCGGCGATTGACTCCTCGGAAGAAACTGTCATTGAGGGTAAACGAGGTTTACGACTTGATGCAGCAATAAAGGCTGTCACCGATCTCATCTCCTATGCATCGAGTGCTTCCATTAAAGTAATTCTTCATGTTGGTTTGAGTGACCTAACATCTACCAGAAATCCCTCCCGAGCTAAGGACCAAATCATGAGGCAGATTTCCTCCTTTGGCATGCTCTGCTCTGAAAAGGGTATTAGCCTCACAGTTTGCTCTATTCCAAAACTTAGCACCACAAAACGAAACAGCGTCCACCCCGTGGTGCTTGACGAATGCAATCGTAAATTGCAATCAACCCTCCAGAAGCAGAAGCATGATTTTCTGATCCTGTCCGTTCGTCAAGACGGCTTTAAGTCGGATGGCACTCATTCTAGTTACCAATATCAGAAATACTGTGCTCAAAAGATAGCGGCTCGGGCCTGCAAGTTTCTAGGTAAGGACCCCCGCCTCACCGCTATAGACGTGAGGTCCACCCTTGAGACCGGTACCAACAGTCAACGTCCTCGCTCAGGCTTTAAGACAGGAGGTACTCCAAGTATGAACATGCTGGGGTTTCACCATCACAAACCCTCCTCCTCCCATCGTCATTGCCATCACCCATCGTCTCAACTGGCAACCTCCCAGCAACGCTCACGTCACCCTCAAACTGCACCACCTCAAATGCTCCTCCCCCGTCGACGATCATATCCTCACAGGCCAGAATGCCCCCCGTCTCCCTCCCTGGATCCATGGTTGCCAAACCAATCTCCCATGCCTGCCACCCTTCATCCTCCCCCTCAGCCTTCACTTCGAGATATAGAAAATGCCCTCATGATTCTCAGCAGGTGCCCCTCCCTCCTCACCTATCAGCGTTGAACTGCGGTAATGTTCCGTTACTGAAACCTCCTGAAACATATGCTACCCCTCGCATAAGATGTCTTTCACTCAACGCTCGTTCGCTATGCAGTCCGGGCGAGATAGATGCACTATTTGCATATGTCTCCCTCCATGCGGTTCAGATCCTGCTCATTTCTGAGACGTGGCTGACTCCTGACATAAAAGATACTGAACTGTCTTTCAATGGCAAGTTTAGAGTGTTTCGCCAAGACAGAGGTTCCAGGGGAGGTGGCACTCTGGCTCTGGTTGACAGTAACCTAAAATGCTGTGGTGTTGATCTGGATAGCGCCATGGAAGCGGTTGCCGTTGATATTCATTTCGAGGACATTTCGGTCCGCTTTGCGTCATGCTACCTCACAAACAATCCTGAGTTCTTCTCACAAAGGGTTTCGGATTGCGCACGGCTCTTTGACCACATTTGTGATACCACTCTCCCGGTTGTCATTTATGGCGATTTCAATCTTAAAAACATTGATTGGGATGGAATTGTCATCTCCGATAGTAAATCAAAAGAATCTGTCTTTGTAAACGCGTGTATCTCAAATGGTCTTTTTCAGTTGGTCGGCTCGCCAACGCGCGAACAATCAATTTTAGACCTACTACTCACCACCGAGCCCGCTCTTATCGATGATCTTGAAGTATGTGCTGCTCCGATCAACACGGATCACTCGGCTGTTAGTTTTACAGTATTATGTCAATCCAGCGATCTCAAACGCGAACACATAGGTTACAATTTCTGGAGTGGTATGTACGACGACTACCAAACCAGGCTTCTCAACGTATCCTGGCGTGATGTCTTCCGTCGGTGTCGCTCAGTAAATGATATGTACAACTCGTTTCTCAAGATTATGCATGCTCTCATATCGGAGTTCATACCAAAAGGGCGTCCTCACTCAGAGCAAAATCAAATACGGCTTTGTGTCCAAAAACTGGAGGCTCTCGTGAAATCGGATCCAAGCCCGCGTCTTGCCTCCCGCCTTAAGAAAGCTTCGACTCGACTGCGTATTTTACAAGAGTCAGCGCTAAATTTCAGAAACAGCAAAGAATTCTTCAGATATGCGAACAAACGGATAAAAGGTGTAGATGGGGTTGGCGCCATACAAATTAATGGTGTTCTGGAGTCAGACGATTTGGTTAAAGCAGAAGCTTTTAAGTCCTTTTTCGGGTCAGTATTCGTGCCCCAAATTACAGCTGCAAACCACACGGCTACTATAAACGTGAGAGCACGCTGTCCAAGGCTGGATATTACGGATGATCTTATCCTACGAAAGATCCAGGAGTTGCCGTTAAAATGCAGTCAAACCCCTGATGGCTTGCCGCCGATCCTATACAAGAAACTGGGTCTGGCTGTTGTCGAACCGTTAAAATTGATCTTCTGCCGCTCCTATGAGGACGGAACAGTCCCTGACTGCTTTAAGCTCTCAATTGTTACGCCTGTCCATAAAGCGAAAGACAAGAGTTATGTAGGTAACTATAGACCTGTAGCCCAGGGGTCCATAGCGTGCCTCATTTTTGAGAAGATACTCGTAGATCACATTTACTCATACCTCTCCATAAATGACCTCCTTGACACCGAACAACATGGTTTTACCAAAGGAAAGTCGACCGAAACCCAGCTGATTGAAATGGTCCATGACTTGGCTCTATTTCAGAACGAGAAAGTCGACTATGATTGCATTTACTTTGATTTTTCCAAAGCATTCGACCGCGTCAATCATAGCCTTTTAATCTCCAAACTTTTATCTCTCAAAGTAGATCCACATAGTGTTGAGTGGATCCGAAGCTATCTAACGGATAGAAAGTTCTGCGTAAAAATAAACAATACTCTCAGCACGTATGATCGGTGCCCATCTGGGGTACCTCAGGGTTCGTGCGTGGGCCCGCTTTTATTCTGTATCTTTGTGTTAGATCTTAAAAATAGTTTTCCAAGCGGTGTAAAACACAAGTTCTATGCTGATGATTTGAAATTGTATGCACCAGTGCGGAGTGCTGAGGACAGACTCCTCCTTCAATCAGCCATTACCGCTGTTGAACAGTGGTGTTGTAAGAACGACATGTTGATCTCCATTCCGAAATGTGCAGTTCTGTGCACCTCTACTTACAAAAATGAATACACGATCAATGGTGATGTTATCAAATGTGAAAGCTCCATGCGGGATCTGGGTGTCATAGTGACTTCCTCCCTTGTTTTTGATCTGCATGTGACAGAGGTAGTTCGGTCTGCCTCATTAATATGTAACACAATTTTTAGATGTTTTATTATCAAAAATGTCGATTTCTATCTTGCGCTCTATAAGAGCCTTGTCATTCCAAAATTTCTTTACTGCTCTCCCGTTTGGAGGCCCTATCTCAAAAAACATATCCTAGCGCTTGAAAGGGTGCAATCGAAGTTCATCCGAAGAGTCAGTCTGCGTTGTGATGTTCCGAAGGAAGTGGTGAAGCTCCCCTCCCTAATGACCATATTAGATACTGCGGACCTACGCTTGTTTCAGCGACTAAGACCAAATAGTTCTGTCAAACATTTCGTCGAATTTCGTCCAAACCCGCTGCGCAGTGGACGTACAGTGCGCACTGCGTCAGTAGCGCGCACCGAAAAGCTAAATAATTTGTTCTCCTGGAGAGTCGCACGTCTCCTACGAGACTCAGGAAGTGGACATCTGCCATTACCACAATTGTAAAAAATTCACTTCGCTCTACCAATTTATGTAATTTCTTTAATAATCTTTGTACCACCCCCTTTTGGTTAATAAAGGTGTATTTGTATTGTATTGTATTGTATAACGGCAATTCAATGTAAGCGTCCAGTCATTACGTCCCTACTACTATAGATCATAGCCCGCTGCCTTTTTTTGTTTCGACCGACAAACCGATCTTCATAACAATGACATGATATCGACTAGGACACCAATATATCTCGCCGACGATAGAGCGAGAATACACACGCTGAGAATATCAACGTTTTCAGAATCTCCACGAATCGGCGAGTTGTTGAACGCATGTGTTCGTCACCCGGCACCCATCGGAACTTCGCTGCCCTGCCATTGGTAAGTGCTCCGGCGTTTCGACCTTCGATCATTGGCTTCGCGAGACAATGAGGAACAACGGGCTCGCTGTTACATTTCGCGTCGGCGGTAAAACCTCCGTCTGCTGAACAATGCATAACAAATGAGTCTACTAGTGGATGTTAAACATGACCGACACACCCAGCCGATCGATGGCCGGCTCAACTTCGACTGGCAGCTTGATTCACCTCGGAACAAATACGGTCTGTTGTAGACATTGGCCCATATTCGATTCTGTTTGTCGGGGCGTCGTCATTCGGCTGCTCGCTGGCGCCGCGATTCTCAACTGGACAAGGCGCGTTCTCAACAGAAAGCGAATGAGATGTGAAGATTTAGCATTCTTCGTCGTATTGTTTACGTATGGCATCGTCGGCATACACGTCTATTGTCACAGCCATCTTACTCTTAATATCACCAATGTATCTCTAGTATAAATTGCCACGAATAAACGCAACGGAAGTGTGGCCAAAATGGGAGCGCTTGTGACGCGTGATGGCTCTGCAAGATATAGCTTTTTTTTATAGATAGATAGATGTTCCTTTTAAGAGTGCTAAAATCATGTGGTTCTATGTCCAGTTCGAGCGTACGATACAGCCAGTATGGGACGAATCGAGACTGACGTGTGCCATCATTATCGCCTATTATCATCTATTATATACCAAGATCTAATCTGCTTAATTAATGCTGTACCAATATAGCCGTAGTGATGTCGGTTGTTCGTTGCGTGTCGGCATCCTTCATTTGTACGTACTCCGTTTATTGTCCGCTCGGTTACACAAGCAGATGTTGCATTTTATTATTTGGCTCAATTTTAAGACGCCGCTCGACAGATTTGTCTGCATAAGACCAAATTTCTCTTGTTAACGAAATCACCCACCATCCTATGACAACAGATTCACAACATGAATTCGCCATGTTTCATCTCATAGGCGTAAACAACAGGCGCGCAACAGTGCTCGACGCGCGGATCAGAAGAAACCCAAGAAGTGCTAATTGTACTGACTCAGGACCTCGCCCAGAAATAAATTGGAACTTCTGCCGAATATTGTTATCGTGAACATGATTCCCGCCGCGAACATCTATTTGCTGCTCAACAGAATACGCAGTTTGTTTGTATGTACTGCGTTGTACATCCTGGAGATATTCGCCATCCGAACGACGACATGATTTTCTAAGCCAATTATAGTGGATTGTTTGAAATGATGGTTCGAACAGAGAACTGGCCGGGGGCTGCAGAACGCCTACGCCGGACAGGTTCGCCCGATATATATCTGGCCACCAGACGCTCCACGCTCCACATGTTGCTAACAGGGCCGTGCAAATAGTCTGAGTTACGCCTCAGTTGCTTTAAGCTTTCGCTCCGAGCAAACATGCGAGCCGTTATCAGGTTTGTGCGCTTAATGAAATGGAGAAAGTAGCCAAAGTGTCTCGGTTCCGAGGTAGGTGGGACCCCGGGACTTACAGATAGCATGTACATCATGCATAGTAACGTCATATAGAAGTTCGACCCTTCCCGTCGATGGCTGGACATAGCCAGTCATATCGTTTTAGCAAGAATCACCGCAATACCTAACCTATAGTTTATTAACAATCGTTTCAACATGTGGGCGTGTTGGCCACCATAAGAGAGCGATTCTTCCGGTGATAATACACTCTTACTTTTATCCTATTTTTTAATCGAGAACTTAAGCATTGTAAAATTACAGTTCCGGAAATAAACCGCAAATGTTATGTTATATATATATATATATATATATATATATATATATATATATATATATATAAAGAATATGGGGCTAGCCAAAGGGCAGCCTAAGGGCAATATATACTAAAATGATTAATCACTTATTGGGCAAGTGTCCTTCTGAAGAAGTTAACGTCAACAGTATATAGATACAACACTGCTGTGGGGGACAATGAACGGATTAAGGTGAGATGAACAGGTCACGAATTTAAAACGCGTGCAAATAATAGACGTCATTCATTCGACTCGTTGAGTGTAGTCAATTTTAAGCTTGACCGGTCAAATCTTGATACGGGCGATGTCGCCTCGAGTAACTCCATACCATAGGTATATGTAAGTCCCCTAATCCTCGACTCATTAAGAGATGTCCAATCGGTTTGCAAATCACTATCCGATTACTCAGGGACATCAACCACTGGACGAGTGCTTGTTTCGAACAAAAGGCGTACGCGTTTTTGCGTCAAACAGAGCGTAACTGCAGGTCAACGTTTTCACAGGTTTTCCTCGGCGAACGACCCCGGAACGCTTAGGGATTTTACCTTATGGCAACGAGCTCGAGGTAGCAACGAGCTATTTGTAAAACTGTTCGCTAACGGAGTAGGGTGACAATTGCGGATGTGACTTTACATATATATATATACAATGACAATTGATTTGGATACGCTATGAGATTCGATTTATTGGGACATTCGGTCCAAAAAACAGATGGAGAAAATATTGCCACTGACGTGGGGTAACGACAACAGCGGAGATCCGAAACCATGAGGGTCCCCACTTCAACGTTCGCAGGGCCCGATCAAAGAGGTGATGTGTCAAATCATTAAGCATCTATAGCATACAGATTTTATAACTGATTCACTCAATCAACATACGACATTAAAATATTGCCCTTTAAACCAACCTGCAGTTGTTAGCAGTATCATTGGGCAGGATCATCAATATTTATAAACTAGCATTGTCCCTGTGCGACTTTCGTAAAGCTTCGATAAACAGTCCGACATCGTCGCGAGCCCCATAATCCTCCATGACTCCCCACCCGTTTGTGACTACACAGCCGACCTTTGGTAGGACGCCCGCGTATGAACTATGGGCTGTATCGCATAGGCTTCTCCCTCCTCTCGTAGCTCGTCTGTGTCAGTTGCAGGCCCCGTTGTATTCGGCCTCGACAAGCGCCGTAACCAAACGAAAACTAATAAAAATAAGCCCGAAGCTAATAAACTACCTCTGAGACAATTGTGGGACCCTTCACAGGCAGGTGCTGCGATTCTTGCTGTCGATTCCGATGGTTTCCTGGACAGCGTCAGCATCCGGTGCATCGAATACCGCGCCTGTAAAGCTGCTGAACTCCATTGGTGATTATCTTCGAGGAGAGAATAAGCAACGCCCTGCCCGGGCCGGTTAGGGTCGGAGCGTATTAAAGTGATTAGGTGACATTTCAACAACACGTACGCATATCATTAATCATCATATTATCGAGCAGCAAAAGGTCAGACGTGCAAATCTCTCCGGCAGCGTCTCCTCCCGTAGACTGGCGTACCTAGTAGAATGATAGCTATCTCAGTAACTAATAATACTTTAATCCAATATAGGAACACTGCATTTGCAGCGACGCCACAGTCACAGCTTCTGGGGACCCCCTACACTGCTTGTAGTGCCATTGTCCCCGTTGTCGCTTGATGCAGTGCGGAGCAGACTTCTCGGCGCCTGTCAGCCTGTGTGCGAGAAGCTCATTTTATGTGTTAGTGCTTCGCCGCATAGCGGTAGATCACCGTCTATCGAGTGTCCGATACAAATCGCGTGAGTACTGAGTGACTAAAGAGTGTAAGAGATGTTCTGGTCGGCACACGGAAGTATCCGGCGAATTTCTCTGTGGGGCTTTTAAGTTGCTTTCGAATTATCGGCATCTAGACCTGAAGGTTAATTCATGTAGCCGATGAGGAAGCTGCTCGGCAATTTCGGCTATACATTAATGTTCTACCTAATTACACTCTGTTGTCTTTTGGTGTCAATCCGGAATTGGATAATCCGAATTTCATTGAAAGCTCGACTCGGATCCAACAGTCCCAACTTGGACCCAACTTTCACCCAACAGTCTTCAATATAGTCCCAAATGGGCACCTAGAGCACCTGCCTGGCCCTCGCATCATCCATATCTGGTGCCATTAGGGGCTGGTGTCCGCGAAGCTTAGTAGAGGTGTCCATAATGTTGCTGACGTTCAATGGGTAAATTTAACCCAAGTTCGAAACTAGGAAAAATTCTCAGAATTATTCCTTCTTATCTCGCATTTTCCACGACGCATTCAAAATATGACCGCAATACGGCTACAGTCGCAAACGTAAAATGGGCGATGTGAATTATTCTTGAGATGCGAATCATCGAATGACAACTAAAAACCCCTTGAAAATGCAAATGTGCAACGGTGGGGATCGAACCCGTGCACCTATTATAGATGGTAAATCAAGTCTATCTATAATGTATCCATATTGATTGGGCTTCATCGTATTTTGAAGGGTTAGATCCAGAAGACCGGTTTTCTGCGCGCCCTGTATACGTCTTGTTTGCATTGCCAGGCATGTATGCCATTGCTCCTCATTCTGTTTCACCGGGCCTGTCGAATGGAGACAGGATATTGACTTGGGCCGAATGCTACCTTGGAGGGGGTAATCTACTATTGATACCTTTGCAGATAGGATTCATATTCAGCAGATGTGCGCTAACAAATGCGGCCAACCTAAATCCGAGGTGGCATAAACAAGACCTCGGACGAATACTAGAAAGGCTTGGTTCAATCAATGACGTTACATTGCCGGCACTGAATCGAAGAAGGATTTCACCATTTCAACATAGAGTTTTATCTATGATAACATCGCGTAATTTCAACAAACACACACACAACGTTATTATACTACATATACCGGGTGTTCAATTGTTCCGCTCAAAGTTTCTAGTTCTACATGTTTTTCCCTCTAACCACGCGTGGCCTCCATCTGTTCACTGTTTGCTATAATCCTATTTAGCTATTTGTACTAAAGTTCATAACGTAGTTCCTGAACTTCACCTATTCCCCGATCGTTCCACGGGACGCGCTCGCGCGGTGGCTCCTCGTGGGTCTCTGCCAGGCCAAAGCCCCCGATCCGTGCACTGGGCTCGGTCTGCCAAGACGCTTGCGCGACGCTATGCGAAAGTCAGTCAGCCAGCCCGCCAATAGCGGTGACGCCGCAGCGATGGCTAACAAGATATCGAACCCGCCGCAAGGGATATACTCACACTGATTTGCGGTTTGGGCCGTTGGCTGTGGTGGTCCAGGCCACCTTCACAGGTGACCGCGCCTTTGCGCCCATACCCGCCAACGATCTGTAGAAAAAACACTGTTCGACAGGCGGCGGCAGCACCTGCTGCTTCTGTTACTGTTCAGTAGTTGACGGCTGCCGGTGGCAGCTTTACGACCGCCCGCGTTGCAACCCGCTGGCAAGGCTCAGTGCGACAATGATACGGCTGCAGGGTGAGAAGGAGGGGCCAGGAATGGTTTCCTGCGGCGGTATCCCGAGTAGATCAACTCTGAACGCTGGCCCGTGTTCTTGATCTTGTTCCATAGGGGGCGATCGGGGCTGATCGTCGTTGGATTGTGGGAGGCTGAACCCATCCAGAAGATAGGCGAACCAGCTAGGACAGCACAGACGAAATTCGGCAACGCCAAACAGTTACAATGAACGCATATAGCTCGATCGACACAGCTATATTGATGCAAATAAGCAGATACACATCTGTTGCATTGCTAATCTCATTGTAGTTTTGGCTAGTTGAGATAACCGTCATGCCGGGCGAAATTAACCTTCGACTGATTTAGGATATTTGAACAAGGAGACTCAGCTTGCATGAAGGGGCCGCCTCGCGTGACTTCTGAGTGTATATATATATATATATGTGTGTGTGTGTGTGCAATACTATTAATTTTCCAAATTTTTAAACATATATACATATATATGTTTAGAAATATAGAAAATCAATTTATATATATAACAGTAAAAAAATCACTAGGTACAAAATTTAGCGCTTGTTCGAAGGGTTGATATCCGGTTGGTCAGGCCTCGAACTACTGCGTCACTGGAGGGAACTGGAGCTTTCGACATTACCCTACTCATTTATAATATAGCAAAAGCAACAAATCAAGCCTCCTTAAAACGTGACTAGCTCTGATCATCCTGCAAATTGCTTGTGGCAATTTATCCAATTATATCGCACACTCTGTTATTCCTGCTATTAGCATCTACAGTAGAGCGCCTCCACTACCTCCCGCTACGGCTGCTGCATAACACTCTCGTGATATTCAACGAATCTTAGAAACACATCGTCGACTCCTCCCATTGCACGAGTATACGCAACAATGTCATAGCCTAGTAAGGATGTAGGCCTGTAGAAGAACAGTGGTCTGGCAGTGTACGGGTTCTTTCTTGATCCGTCCGCGTTCAGAGGACAGCAGGTATCCGCCAACCCTGGCAGAGTCCCTTCGGATGGACAAGCATGCGTACGCCTACCGGCAACCGGCCTTCAAAAACTCGAACGAACACGAATCCGCTGATGCTCCTTGGACTCCTCCTGGCTGCCCTTTCCCCAGGAGTGGGGTACCTTCCTCCTCGGAGGAATAGCTCCCCGTTGATGCCGCTCCATCCTACCCTCGAATCCTCCGATTCCTAAGGGTCGCTTAGTGATTCAAAGCTTGTTTCTCCCCGATAAAGACGCGCGTTCGATTCGAGCCCGACTGACATTCGATTTCGTGGTCCTGTGCGGTGAATATCTGGTAACGACACGAGTTCAACCGATTGAAGTCCGTTCAGTGAACAACCTGTTCCGTATGAGAGAAATCCTCGCTAAAAGGTAGGAGGCTATCATGAGTTCCGAGTCATTCGTCTCTCGAGTCGCTCTGAACAGAGATCTATAATATTATGCGCCTTTTTTTTACTGGTTTATCAATGGAATATGCCATTTTACAGTGTTTAAGTTTTCCTATATGTTAGGGGGTCGCGGGATCTGCGGGCTACGGCTTCTTACAGCCAGGTGACTTAGCTGTCCAAGTGGATCTATGTGGATCTAGAAAAGCGGTCAAACGGGTAAAACACTCGGGCACACTAGAAGTATTGTTGTGATGTATTAAAAACGATACACTGTATTCTCTGGCCGAGTGTACGCCTACGATTGTCAGAGCTTTTCTGCCACCGGCGGCTTATGATAGGGGTGTTCATTATAGGGAGTGACGGACCCACATGTCACCGAAGGCCGCAAGGCAAGCAATGGCACGCAGAGATGAGCGAGATATATAAATTTTGTGATGTTACGAGCTTACGTCACCACTGGTGACACGATTCATCCCATTGACACCATGGATAATTATCGAAGACAATCACTGCTTGATGAGACTTACATATCTCAGCTTATTCGAAATGATTAAAATTATCCGATTTGTTTGTGGCGATAAGCAGCACAGAATCCCAAGTGACCACGTTGCTGCCACATCATCTCCCAGGATTCCGAGTCAAGGCTAATGTCTAGCGAAAAACGAATTTGCCCTGACAAATTCATCGATGCGAGGTCCAAGCGTTCCGTATGCGAGCTTTTAAAAGTATGAATGAAAATATCCCGAGTCTGCGATGCGCCGCATCAGCGGCCTCCCTTCTTCACGCCAAGCTTGTGAATATGCTCAGTGCTGTTCTCATAAGCTCACTGAAAACTAGCCTCGGATTACAGGTCAGCCCCGGCTGTGCCTAACTTAACTTACACATTTGCTCTGATTTACAGGAAAATCGTCGAAAAATGCTGTCAACCGTTGAACACCATGTTCATTTCACATTGGTGCCCCTTGGCCTGATGCTCGCGACCCCGACCACCGTCGTGCTGCTGAGACATTTCTTTTTGCACTGTCATGACAAAACTCGTTGCCTCACGTGGGCCTCGGTATCCCGGCCGAAGGTAAGGGTGAATCAATAGATGTTATGTCTACCCTTGCGCTTACTTTTGCTCCGGGTGCACTGGTCTCATCGTTATTGTAATCCGAATAACTGTCTGTGAATTTGCCGCTATGCTTGTAAATTTTCCAGGCTGACCCTTTACAGCCTGGAACACTTAACGCGCACCTCGTACAACTGCTGTCAGCGTTGCTTCATAACACGGACCCCTTTAAATGCGAATGTACGAAGCCCCGTGTGGGGACGTACGCGTCTCCTACGTAGAACTTAATTGTTGGCTGAGCATCGTCCTTGGCGAATTTACGTTCCGCTACTGTGGTGTGCATAAACTTAAGGCCCCCCAATATTTCGGCAAATTGTTACCAAGAATACACATTTGGCGGCATTTATTCTGTATCAGATTAATGTACGTGTCAAATAACATGCACACCACAAAGAGCAGCGCAACTGAGGCTAACTTATCATTTTGCACTCCCGAAAAATGACACTGATTTCATTGTAGCAGGCTGTTCGCGCTGTCATATGTGCTGTTCTTTGTGGTATGTATGTTATTTGACACGTACATTAATCTGATACAGAATAAATGTCTCAAATGGGTATTCTTTGGAACGATTCGTTGAAGTGTAGGTGTGTCTTAAATTTATGCACACCTCCGTATGTTGTAACCGCTGTATGCACCATGGGCCAAACACATGTTCCAACAACAATTGTTTTTGTTTTCCTTGGCTTGTGCCCTCTGTGTCACGTGGGACCACAAAAGCACATCAGCGGACAAATCGACACTAGACATCCGGACTAGTTCACTGGTTCTGTCTGACCCGGTCTAGTATTCCCCTGGAGCGGTTGCATAGAAAAACTGCTGAAATCGGTTAAAAAATACGTGCATCTTTAAGGCAAATTAAAATGAACACTAAATCAAGCAAACGAAAGAACGTCATTAACCATTGCCACATTACAGGAGATATGGGACTTTACCGCGACCGCATTTCGTTCCCTGACATGGGATGCCAAGGTTATGGGTTACGTTCTACTGTTTCTGGCCTACGCCGCCTGCTCGCTGCTCCTTCTAGGTGGCAAGAAGTATACGGGACCACCAACAGCCCAGGGTCATGTTCCTGTTTACTACAATAATGGATTCAGGTGAGCCAAACGTTTGTATTGTTCAAGGAGTCGACGTATATTTGTCGGACCTCCCTTTGCGGTCGAAGAATCCCTCCTCCTCTTCCAGTTCCGTTCCCATGAGACAGTTCCCGTGCCGCGTTCTGCCGTCTTCCCTACGCAGAAATGGAGGAACGATTGAGGAAGGCTGAAATGCACGATAGTAATTGACGTACCCGGCAAACCCGGGAAAGCCGAGCAAGATTTTTGTTCTCGGTTGGCAGTCACTTGCTTAGATTGTATTGCCACGGCTAATCAATTCTAGCCTTCGCTTAAAGAAAAAATCAGATCTTCGCATTTGTTCGTTTCTCGCTCGTGAATATCAATGTGTCAATCCGGCAATCCCGAACACTTTTATCAAGTGGAGACGCGTTCGGATATACGTATGTTTCATCTGTTTGACATTTTTGCCCATTGATGATTCCGGACGGCTGGCAGCTTCGAAGAAGGAGTCGAGTCAATAACTAGCGAGTCAATAACAAAATAGCGAAATAAATTGTGTGTGACCAAATGTTCTTTATTGATTTTTTGTTCCTTAGTGATTTTTTCTCTTGAAGGCTGACGAGAGTAGTCTGAACGTGTTGTCCGTGGAGCGGAGCAGATATTAAGCAGTAGACGATTTGTGCAAATATTATATAATAATACATTATATAATATTTGCGAAAATTGGCTACTGTATATGTACGTATATGTATACTTATATATATATATTCATTTCTGCTGCTGCTGTTACTGCTGATACTGTGGATAGAACAAGAATGGATGTTAGCCTGCGATATCTCGCCTTTTCGCCACCGTCCTCAGCCTGGGGATGCAACTTGAATGCGTTTGATTAGAGCTCCATTTCTTGGACTCTGCAGCGGAGCATTTTGACGTGGACGAGCTTCGGGATCAATTCAGAATCGATTGATTCCATTCACGATTCATTCAAGATGGATTCACGTTGGAATCTTTGATTAATACCACGCTCATTGGATTTTTCAGAATGAATGAACATTCAATTTGAAAGCTGATGGCGATCAGTGTAAGCTTAATGATTGCCCTTGAGAGTCTAGCATCGCCACGTGTCAGTTAGCCCGTTTGCGGATGGCGCTACTGATAGGGATTATGTGGTCGAACTATTTAGGTAACAATTCGGTTATAACTAGATTAACAAGACTTTGTTCCTCCTCCTTCCAGGTCACTAAATAATAGTCACGTAGTAGCTTGTGTTTGTGTTGCTTCGCTGTTCTCTCGAACTTTGCTCTGGCGAATTCGGCGATCAGCCCACCGCGCTACTGTTGCGTCGTTTTTCGAGGTTTTCGTTCAAGCACACATAAATCAATTATTATCTTAACGAAATTATCATCAAATTAAATGCCGTTCAACGAATCTGATCGGGAAACTCACGCCGAGGGCGTTCAGTCACATGTGAATGTCAATCGCGTGTAGTAACTGTACGTCATCAGCACGCTGTTTGTTGTGTTTTCTTGTCATTACGAATTTCGCTTCACAGATACTACCTGCTGACCGTGTCGATCACACTGTATTTACTCGGAAGTGGCCAAGTGTCAGCCTGGTCGCTGTACAGCCATCAGGATTCTTATCAGAGTGCCCTGCTCGTTCTGGGCTTCTTGATGTGCCTTTTCCTCTTAATTAAAGGCTTCCTGTGGCCCTCGAAAAGTGATCACGGCGCTTATGGGAATCCCGTCTTCGACTTCTACTGGGGCATCGAGCTCTATCCGAGGATTGGCGAAAGGTATGCTTGACGATGTGAGTTCGCATCATCACAGGTGTACGGTGGTGATATCATGTCCTCTCTAACGACGGCGATTAATTGCTGGAGCAATTTGACTTTGTCTGTAACACAACAAAGACATCTCTTTACTAAGCACCACCACCACTACAAAGCCCTGAACCCTTAGCTCAGTGATTTTTACAGTTGTCATTGTGGGGCTCGATTCAACGGCGTCCGGCTTCGTCGCCGAGCACTCAACTATCCGACCTGGCGCCCACTTCGTGGTTCACCATCAAAGGCTTTCGATTATGTCAACATGTGTTCCTATCTCTGGCTGAGATCAAGTGTCTTCACTACAGCGAACCGTCCCAACTGCTTTGCTCGCTTAGGCCTCCCGATCGAAATCACCTACTTCGCGCTAACGATATCAACAAATCGAGTATCACCGCCGACAACAGATCTTTGATCACGGAGCATGACTGCATTATTATTACCATTATCATTACTACCGTTAAACGCCGAACGTGTGTCAAAAATTACCATTCGATTCGGAAACATCGCGCGGAGCGACGACTTACCAACTCTGCTCAAGCATCGTCTATATCAGAGCGAGGAATTATTAATAGATCGACGGGTATCCGATTCCGTAATAATCCTTCTACACGGTAGGCAGTCAAGGGGAACCCCGGGCAGAGTGATTAGCATACTCGCTGTGCTAACCGTTATCTTAGTCGGATGACTATCAACGAGAAACCTTACGATACCACTAGACGTGTCCAGCTTTCTTCATACTTGCCACCATACGCTCGTCATTGTGCTAAGCCTAGCGATTTGCTTTCTTCAACCGCGCCATACCACCGGACTGGAGGAGATATCGTCGTTAGCAACAAGCAGTATATTCATGTGGCGTGCAAGGCAATCAAGCCAGATCGATTGATGGCTGGCTGGCTGGCTGTTCGAACCACTGTGAGAAGAGTTGAAATCTTGCCTGACCTCGGTTGCTAATAACGGACGAAGTGGGTAACCCGTATGACTCACAGGCTATTTTAGGAAATCCTCCATTTCACTCGTAATAGCGAGCCATTTTGTCCGCGGCAATTAACCGTTTTGGTTTAATCAGAATAATTCGAGTATGGCTTGAATCAATGAAATAATGAATGAAGCCACACTCAAGGTCACCCTATCGCAGAGAGCCTCCAGTGTACGGAGCCACACTTGTGCCTTAATTAGGTTGCTGGCGTTTCTTCATAGTACCCTCCTACCCCCGTACAGCTTTGGATGCGCCGAGTAACGTTTAACAAGCGAACAGCTTCAGGAACAAAACGACCCAGACCGTCATCTCTCGTTCTGCCCGACGTATATTAGTCGAAAAGCCTTGACAACATGTGTACTCGTAAACTAATCGGGATCGATCTGACCCGCTTCACGCACACATCTGCTATGCTTCAACGCAACACGTAGTCGTTTATTGGCAAGTCGAACAAATCAGCCACGCTAATAACAAAAACAACCCGCGAGACGATACTCGCGAACGCGGACTAGTCCAACAGGTAATATACGATATTTCTGATAAAACCACCTGCAGCCATCATACAGCAGGTTGGTACCAAGCGTTCGTGTTGCTGTCTTCTCGACAATTGTTCAACTTGACTGTACTTCTCGCACCGGCCGCGCTCACCACGTCGCTGGTAGTTAGTCACAGTTTTGTAACAATAAAAGTAATAATAACCTGTGGGCCGGATCAGCGAGCGCTGAACACAGTACGACGCGTGCTTAGCACTCATATTATTGGCAGACCGTGTAGAAATGACAGGAAGCAGCAGTTCGGGGAAATTGGCAATATTGCCAGACCAGATCGTAGGGCCCACGAGCAGAAGCAAGAACATCGATGTTCATCGTAGCTGTCCCACCTTCGACGACTCGATCTCCCCCGGGGGGCAGAAACTATTTGTGTCTACCCGATGGCCACCGGCAGGGCCACGGGGTTCGCGAAATGTACACACAGAAGAATCAATTCGAGGTAGAAGCTCGCAAACAGCAGATGTCAATAGATGAACGGTCACGATGTAGTGATTCCTTGGATATATGTAATTAATGAAAATATATATATATATATTTTTTTTCTCTTTTTCTCGCTGCCCCGCCAATGAGCTGTGAACCTTCGCTCAGTGCGGTGTACGTTGGAATTGAGAACTCATTGCACATACAATAATAAGAGTTCACAGCTCGCAGATATTCTTGGCGAGTCTCTGCAGGTCGCTTCAATTGGAAACAAAAACAAGAAGCCGAAACGAACGGGTGCAACGCCCCACGGCGGCGTACGGGAAGGTCGAGCAGATATGGGTGACCAAGGTGTACATAGATTAATCGTTAGCATAACCTGGTATACGAATCCGGCTAGCGGATACGTTAGATCGACTACAGAAATGATCCTGTGAAGTACGATCTTGGAATTTTTTATTTTTTTGTGCGGTCTCGACCTGTGATGATCGCTGATGAAGCCACCAGCGGACCAGCACCCTCCTCTCGTGTTAGCCACTGCAACGTTCGGCGTCACTCATTAACGATCATCAATCCAATCGATCGATGGGTGAACGTTTTCATCAAATAGCGAACACAGAGCAATTATCTCGAACGAATACCACCGAATGCAAGCCAAACTCTGCAGCCGTACACAAGACGAACGTTGTATAATGACTAATTAAAACGCCTCGTAACTCGCTATCGACACATCATACATTTGCAGATTGGACCTGAAACAATTGACGAACTGTCGTTTCGGTATGATGCTGTGGCAATTAACGGTGATCGTCTGCGCATTCGCCCAATGGCAGCGCTTCGGACCGAGCTTGTCCATGCTTGCGTGCGCGATCCTACAGACGATCTACATTGGCAAGTTCTTCTGGTGGGAGGATGGTTACATGCAGTCTATTGATATCATCGTCGATCGAGCAGGTAAGTGCCAAAAAGCCCGCCCGTTCAGCAGACGCAGAAACGCGGAGCATACTGGAAGTACTAATAACAACAACAACAATTGATCGTTTGCTCTAACTTATATAGGCGTTTATCAATCATTCTATTTTTATAGGGTGACCCTTTTCCGGATTGTTCACACCACAAGTCTAGACTCATGGTATAATATTAAGTTCGCACTGTGATACGAGTGGCTGAAAACCAGATTATCGTGTGTGTTTGTGTGTATTTCGAAGAGAAAAATAGCTATATGGTGCTAACTGTATAGCCCTGGCGTCACATGGGTCTGTTTGAGATAGCCTAGATAAGAACCCCGGCATAAGCAACATGATAGATCTTTGGAGCAATGCTAGGCTACACAGCAATTGTACCGAGGCCATTTTCTTATGGGAAGGTCAGCTGAGGATGGTCAGCTTGGGTTTGCTGGATTTGTCCAAGTCTCTCACTATGCATGTTTATATGGATATGTCACACTCACACATACTATATATATATATATATATATATATATATATAATGTAATATATTGCTGAACAGGTTACTACCTCTGCTGGGGATGTATCTGTTTTGTCCCGTTCTTCTACGCCTCCCCGAGCCTCTGGATGGTTGGCCGGGCACCGACGATCTCGCCGATCCACTTTGCCCTTCTCCTAGGATTCGGACTGCTCTGGATTGTACTCAACTACTATTGCGACTATCAGCGCCAGCTAGCGCGAGCCACAGATGGTATGTTGTTCAATTTTTATGCCCATATTTTCAAACGTGCCCCGCACATCACAGCGCACCAGCACAACGCTTGATGTGTGTCAGCCCGCGAACTGAGCTCTTAAATCAGCACAATTCGACACAGCATACGTCTACCCATGCGTATATTACCACGTATAATCGCGCAACAATTATAGCGTCGCCAAATCATTTCGCGCGCGCAATCAGAATCCCAAACGCCCTCATGAACGCTAGATGCATGAGAAAAATTCTTCGACGCAGATATACGCAGAAACGAATGAGCATGTTTGACGTGAAGTTGTTAGAGAACGAACCCCGCCTCCACCGAGCATGATGTTACTGGTCTCCAGTCACCGAGCCCAAGAACCCACCGTTTGATTCTGATCTGTGATCTCCGCGTTCAGGAAAGTGCACGATCTGGTTCCGGCCGGCCAGCGTGATCCGGGCAAAGTACGCCAACGAAAAAGGTGAAGAACGATCGTCGCTGCTGCTCGCCTCCGGCTTCTGGGGTCTCAGCCGCCACTGCAATTACGTGTTCGAGATATTGGCTGCACTGTTCTGGGCCCTGCCTGCTGGATGTGCCGTCCTCCCCTACGGGTACTGTGCGTTCCTGGCGACGTTACTCGTCCACCGATCGATTCGGGACGAGGACAAGTGCAGCAAGAAATATGGCAAATACTGGGAACAGTATTGTGAACGAGCTCCATATCGTATAGTGCCGTTCATCTGGTGATGATGTTCGTTTGAAGCGTTCGGCGCTGGGACCGTCTCTCCAGTAAACTGATTGCGACACCCATTGTGCGGTACAATGTTGACGTCTCAAGATATATATATATATATATATATATATATATATGTATTAGTGGTTTAGCAATAAGATACGAACTTTAGTGAACAATCAATAATAATAATAACGGCCTCGGCCTGGACCCCCGCTCCCCAACTGCACCACCAGCCATTGTATATATCAACACACACAATGGAGATTAATTTTTACTTGTCGTATAGATAAATTATGAAATGAAATTGCCGAAAATCAACGGTAATTGTCCACTTCCGCGATTCTCAGCCGAGCATTTTCTGTAGGTAGCGGATCGAAATCATAGCAGTGTTTCTGGTGGCTTGTACCAGTCGGATACCGTCGGCACAGAAAACCGACACGCTGATGTAGAAATAATCAAAAAGACACTGATCAGCAAGCGAAGCGGTTAATTGTGAAGTATTAACAGCCTTTATTGATTGACTGCAAGCTTGATCAATGAAAGTCATACATAAGCTAGTCGAGCACATCAAATATTTAGTTCTTTGATCGAATCCATGTAGGACAATCATTCTCAAAGATTTTTTCTTGATTATTTAATTTTTTTTTTTTCTATTTTTTTAGATCGTAACTTGCTGAGATGTAGGAAAAAGAGCGGTGACTTCTGAAAATTCCCATTGTGACGACATAATAAAATAATAGATCAAACCAGGCTTCGATGATATTTCTCAGTGATTAAACAATGTGTTTACGATCCGTGCAATACTCTCGTTCTTAATTGTCTAATTGGTTGTCTAACTAGGCAATAGTAGAGTTTAAGCAATTTGAAAACACTCAAATTGAAACTAGCCAGATTCGTTTAGTCAATTTCAGTCAATTGAAACTAGCCAGATTCATTTAGGTCATTTGATAATAATAATAGTTAAATTCGCCTGAGATACGTGGTACTTTTTTTAATTATTTATCAATTGCGCTCACTCGAATCGAATCAACCCGTAAAAAACATTGTGTGAGTAATTATTTAACTCATCGACCAGAAATATTCACCTTTCCACCAGATTGGATCTATCTAAGAGAAGTGTCGACATCACAACACTAGTGAAGGTTATATTATTAAAGCGTATCCAAGACCCGGCAATGGATCGACAGCCGTATTAACAACTCGGAGGAACTCAGAAGTGGTTAATAAGATGGTTGGCATGGGTTTACATCGTTGCAGTGAACAGTGAATCATAATAGATATTTATTTGGCCACCAAAAATCGAATATCTCATTAAATAGCATCGCCGCTGAGTAATTTCTGTTCGCAAATGTACATATACACCCACATACACGATGCTTTTTGGACACAAATGAGGAGATTAATTGGGCTGGTGTGTAAAAAAGTGGGGGAACATTTTCATTGACGTATTAGCGAGTCGGTTAATTAATTATAATAATCAAATCAAATGAATAATATTCTTCCAGTCACATATGTTATTCTCATTT
Source organism: Stratiolaelaps scimitus (assembly GCA_019614645.1). Lineage (NCBI taxonomy): Eukaryota > Metazoa > Arthropoda > Arachnida > Mesostigmata > Laelapidae > Stratiolaelaps > Stratiolaelaps scimitus. Next base: position 852,059 of record JABWDB010000011.1, on the reverse strand, counting down.
CGGCTGATCGAGTTGGCGTTGCCAGAGGCAGACACAGGTGACAGAAGTTACCACAAACTTGGATTCGAGATGGATGCGAAGATCGTATGTGAAGCTAACCTGTAAGTCATACAGGACAATTGACGTGCCCCTTATAAACGAAACTGAGCCGACAAAAAGAATCCCAAATATACCCCTGTAATTGGTTTGACATCGGGAAAACATCGTTCCGGGACTATGGGCATATAGCTTCAGGGGTTTCTATTTCCAAAATCTGGTTGTTCTCGATGCGCACGGCTCCAGAAGGTGGCACTTGAGCGATTGCACCAGTTCCTGCCGCCCTCACTCAACCGTCGTATCTTGTTCTATACACACAATGAAACAAGGGCATTTGTCATTTAGCATAAGCTGCAACGGAGACTTCCGTGGCCATGGGGTATATCAGTGCTGACGGTCACTTCAAGTGTCTACACCGTTGGGGTGTATCGCGAGAAAGCATTACAAGAGAGAAAAAGCTACATAATTTTAGAAAAAAACTCTTCCCCCCTTATTAAAAAAGAAAACCATGGGCCGTGCGTCCGGTACAAGGACTTGTATTCATTATTGTTAATTGCTTATTACTTAACTATGGACTAATTTATAATGTATACGTGACATTTCAGTGTAGCATAATGAATTGACGGATTGCAAATACATATCAGAGTCAAGGGCGGCGTCACTTCGCACCAGTTAGCACAGTGTTCGTTCGTTGCGAACTCTTGACCATCGTAAATTAGAAATAATTTCACGAAAATAAACCAGTTTATCTCTTCTCTATTCTAAATTGCGTTATCATTCCGCCCGGCAGTCGCCCAAGCAAATGAGCTCCTCCATTATTATTAGTTATTTAGATCTCCAATCCACCGAAATAATTCCTAATTATTCTATGTTTGAATAAATATCCACCGATGCTGAGGTGTGTCCGACTTTCGAATTCCGCACCGCAGCCCGCGTCGACCTCAAGCGGACGACGCCGTTACACAGACGACGACACGACGGGTCCGTCTCACGGTCGAGCGGCCGCCATATTTGTTTGTTTATCCGCGCATGCGTCGCCAGTTGAAAAATTGAAAGCGCCATTCGAATTTGCTGTGAGCGGTTGGTTATTTGTATCCGTCCGGTGTCGAGCGGTTGGAGCAAACTGCACTCATCGAATCGGGCGGGCGCGCTGGTTGTCTCTCCAGCCGGTTGTCGTATGTGTCGTCTCTCTCTGTGTGACATTTGTGTTCCCCTTGTGTCGAGTGGCGTTTGCTCTTGGAGCGAACTATTGTACCGATTGGCCGAGTTGAACTATTAATGAATATCGGTAACGTCAACTTCGGTTAGCTGCAGCAACGAGCATGGAGCACACGGACTTTGATCCGGTGAGTTTATCACTGACCGCCGCTTGAGGTGATGCGCCATAGTGTTCAAATGGAGAGTCTGAACAATGATGGACCGAATCAGACGGGGCGGAGTGGATCAATGTCGAATTCGTGAAGTGGCCGTTGTCGAAACGGGGAAACATTTTCTCCCCGTAGTTGGACAACAGCAACAACAACACTTTCTGTCCAAATGTTGTCGTTGTCGGTTAATACGAAATTACCGCATGGACTTACGGACTAGCTAAGATGTCGCTGCGCACAATTATATAGTCGAATTATTCGACACTTCGATTTTCAGACTGATTTTAGATACGCTCTTCGAGATTGACTCTACCTGCTCCCGTTGCAATAGTCGAGATTTCACATTGTACGACACCGTCTGAATAATCCCCCCACTTGATAAATAGTTTCAAGATATATCGAAGACGGCTGGTGTATCCGCTTACCGGATCCGCACATAACTTTACAGTTCGTCGCTGTGATTCGTATGTAATTGGCGACTTCATTACGATTGCCTGTGTGCTTCAGGAGCACGTCCGAAGAAAAAACAAAAAACCATTCCTGGCTCATAGAGTAACAATGTCATACTTCATCGTGGCACACGCTTCGTGTGTGCGGTACCGATAATATGGTCCGTCTTTTATAATCCAGATATTTGATGAATCCGATTCATTCACCCTTTCATCATTGTCTCCCTGAGACGGAGTTGCGACTTGTTTTTTGGCTTGAACAACGATAGATTTTTTGCCAGCCGTTCGAGGATATTATTTCTATAATTAATGGTACAAAAAGCGGTGGTGGCAACAGATTCAACATAGTATTTGGCTATATAACAAGATGGAAATAGGTTACAAATAGGCACTAGTTATAATCATTCTGTCACTTTTGCTGCGGTCGTACATTATACAATTATTAAATGTATAATGTACTACTATATTCGTGCGTACTCTCATTTTCACTCGATTTCATGTCTTCTAATTGTTAATTATCATTGCTTCCCTGCATATATCTCTGTTTCGTTACGACCAACGTAACTCTCCGAGTTAGATTAGGATTTATGGTTCAGGGTTTCGATTTTCGATCCTTAGCTCCGCTAGGTCTCTTTTCGGTAATGCCGGTATTTTGCTGGGTTTTTTTTCTTTTCGACGCATTCTGTATAAACGGATATGATATTACTCTTTTCCCTCTGTTTTTTTTCGGAGATTAACAGCTCTGACATTGAAGATTGTCATTGTCGTCATCGTCGTTCATAAACGCGTAGAATTACTCTGCTATTATTTACCGTTTTTCTCGAGTCGTGTGCATAGCAAGTTTGTCGCAAAGCTCTCGTCAAACGATGTGACCCTTGGGAGCAGTCACGTTTCGAGAGATCGAAGCAGGCGTCCACCGAATGTCGATATGTCGCAGACAAGACTATATATATATATTAGCCACATGTGGATCCGCTACGAATAGTAGCACGCACATATCAGCTTTCAAGAATCACTGCTTTGCTAATGCTCGCTCGAGGAGTTATGCTCTTCCATGGCCACCCATCCTCGACTCGTTCTAACGTTTCTCCAAGCATTTCGAGATGGTTGAGCAAAGCGCATATTAAGTCAATGGTATTCGGTTTCCTATATTAGGTTTACCTACGACTTAGGTTCAAATCCTGCCAGAAGTGGAGAAGGTCTGGATTCGATTTCCAATCATCCTTTATCTGTGGATTCTTGTTAGGTACGACCTGGTTGAAAGATAACGCAAGGCTGGCCTCCCCGACATGCCTCTCGTGGTAATGCCTGAAGGTTCACATCCGAGGCCTGTCCCAGGGCGAGAGGAACAGCTGAGAGTGAGCTCAGAAGTAGAATATGAGTTGTACTGGCGAACAAGGAAAAATAGCTACTGCTTTCATTCATAACAGTCATCCAGACTTATAGTTTAGTTTCAGCAGCTTATAGTTTCTACAAAAATCAAATAAATCCTTTCAATTTAGTTGACCTTGCCGACGCGACGAGACGAGCACGTTCAGCGTAACGAAGCTGCGTTACCGTCGCCCTGCTCGGTTCGACACAGGGCTCGACATTATCACGTTAGTGGCTGTCGTTACGCGGGGCGGCCGTAGGCTATAACGTGAGATCTCCTGATATCAACCTAATGCCCGTATTGTCATGTCTGCCTCCATTTCACTTAACTGCCGTCGCAGACGGAGCCCCGGCGGAGCACTCGGTGAATTAGTTACAAAAACAACGTTCCCGCACCCGATCGTTCGGCGTTCTCGAACAACGAGGACACGTTTCCTGAACAGCGAAGAATATTTCTTCTGATTTTTACGCAGAAGCAACCTGAGCCGTTGTAGTAACATCCTCCAGTAACATCCGCCTTCGATATGCCAATGGCACGATGCGCTAAATCCGTCATCTATGACTTGAACTCTCTATTCTGATCCTTCCTCTTAAGTGGGCCGTTACGTTACGATGGCTACTCTCTCGCGGTCAGTTAATATACTACAGCTATTGTCTGCCCATTGAGCTAGGTCCGGCTATGAATCAGTGTTATCTTATCAATGGGACTATGTGGACGATTGGATTTCTTGACACATCTGTTTGCAGCGCGGTCATTTCACGCATGTATCCGTCGCTGCGGGCCGTAATGACACAGAGTGTCACAGAATTGAAAGGTCAGAGCTATGATCTAAATGCACACTATTAATAAAAGTGCACAGCTGGTTGTGAGCAAAATTGCTTTGCGACGTCGAGGACCAGCTTGGATTCAACTTGAACGCTGCTGATCGAGCGTTGTACAGGATACGACGTCTAGCATGCATTCGTGTGTGCTTTCCAATCGATGGAGACGAAAGTAGGTGCCCGGGTTCAATCACCACGTTTGTTGCACGTTTGCATTTCGAGGGGTCCATCCTGTAAAGGCATGCCGAAAGGAAGTACCGTATACGTTAGCTATTTAAAGCTGTAAATCAGCCCGCAAAATCTATACTTTTGGCATGGTTTTTAAACTAGCATTGTACTCATCTAGAATTTTATATTGTATTCCTACCTTTAATAGGTTTGTTAAATTGCTTATTGTTCAACACGGCTTTATTTATGCATACGGCGGAAATGTCTAGTCATCCCTGTCGCACCTCGTGAATTTCTTGGCTTCTAGAAAACACAGACACACTGAACGAAGATGCACTATTACAGAAAAATTATCACAGAGTAATTACATAAATGTATACTTTATATAATCGATGAAAATGTTGACTAGTTACTGCAAACCCGTCACGAGCAGTAAACCGCGGCGTATCAATCCTTGCAAAACGTCGCTTCATACGCCTATGTCTCACGATCATCATTTAAAATACGTAATAACATCTCTCTATCTCTACCGTGTTCCAAGTCAAACGTCCAGACCCCCGGCTGCAAACGATATGTCTAGCTCGATCAATTGTATGTCCGAACCTACACATGGGTTTTCAGCCGGGAGTCCTCTCCTTGCGAGGATTAAATCTTGAATCTTTGCCCTTGCTAAATATCAACATGCGGTTGTCTGGACAGGCTGAAATTAAGAGGATGATGCAGATGCGTCAAAGGGAACTGCGTGGAAAGCATGCCGCCTCCGGCGAGCGGATGGAATCGCCGACAAAACGATCCCGCGGTGAAAAGGAGAACACAATATCGCTGCCGGCGACTGACGAAGGTCCCTCATCGTCCGCGAAGGTTCAGGGTTTCATGGCGAAGTTCGCCGTGTCGCCGAAAAATGCCCGAAAAAATATGGCCACCGTTGAATCGAACAGTTCACACGGGACGCCCTCGACGAAGTCAAGGTTCTCCGAGCTATCGAAACGGTAGGTTAAAAGTGATATAGTCGATATTTGACTTTTTTGATTCGGGTCGCATATGAGCCTATTTATTTTGGTTCATATTTTTGTATTTTGTCTATATATATATATATATATATACGTCCGGACAAACGGATACTGACGGAACAGCTGACGGACACGACAACGATCACTTTGCATATTACTTCTCATCATGTGGACAAGTGAGCAGTGCATGAGCACAGCCAGAGTAAACAGTTCTGCCTGTCGCTGCCGGCGTTCCGCATATGCGCATACTGGTGCACACGTGCTCAATTCCCTCGTACTTTTCTAGCAAAGCGACTGCTTTGTTTTCCTTGTCTAACTGGCCCGATATAGGTGAGATTTCGTTGGTGTGTCGATTGGCCTTTGCCAAGCACTCTCTCCACCTATCCGCCACCTATTTTGTAGCGGTAGATTTTGATGTATCTTTCGTGTTTTCAAACAAAAAAAAAACACTTGCTTTGTCGTGCAGTTACGCCGAAATGGAGGACGAGGTGCCGGTGAAAAAGCCGCCAACCCCGACGCCGGCCGTGAGCATGACTCCTAAGAAGCGAGCACCCTTACCGCCTGATTCGGCGGCCGCATCCACAAAAGTCGAATCCTCTGCCCAAGATCCGGCATCGACATCAGCTGCGGGATGTTCCACCAGCGGCGGTACGAAAAAGCGCGCTCCAAGCCCGCCCGGCAAGGGCAAGGCTGCCATGAGCAGGGCGCCCCCACAGCCGGCGCAGTCAGCCCAAAAGCGCTGGGAAGTTGTCGAGCGGACCACTGTGACAATTCGTAGTACGGAAGAGAAGGTCGTTCCTAAGGGACGAGCTAAATCCGAGGATCGCCTTAACGATTCCGTTAGTACAATGACGTTCGCAAAGGCTCAGGCCGTTGCCAAGGCTAGGGAGGAGGCTGCAGGCCCCATCAAAAGTGCTCACACTGTAAGCGTCAAGGGTGTGCCGGACCCGAGCGCAGCAAAAGTGGCCGATAAGGCCAAGACGTTCGAGAAGGCCGCTGAAAAGGAGTCGGGTGCTGGTGACAAACAACAGACGATTCCCAAGTCCAAGTGAGTTATATTTACAGTGATTTATTGATAGGTCTCACAACTGTTCATTCCTCAAGACTCTCACTAGCGAACGGTGTTCGATTGTGGATCCGGGTTCTGTCACCCAACCGAAGTACGGACATAGCAACAGGTTGAAAGCTGAAGGCTAATATACAAGTCTGAGACAGGCATCAATGACCATCAACTGACCCGTTAAACAATACGCTGCTTATATCTACATCTCTATAAGGATATATGACATTAGGTTTTACGTATGCTCATGCATGTCGCCTTTGTGACGGGCAATTTGTTCGCCAGGGTGGTACCCCGTGGAAAGATTGCCGAGAAGGTGTCACGCTTCAACGTCGGATCCTCGGGTCCGCGATGTGAGATTGAGACGAAGCCCCTCGGAAGCGTATCTTCCCGAGCTAAGTTCTTTGAGAAGGCCATGGAGGACGACCGGAAAGCTGCCGATGCCGTCTACGTGCCCGTTAACCAACGTATAGCTAAGGAGCTTGAAAGAGATACACACTCCAACCAAGGTAGTACTCGGAACATCTTCTATGTTATTTTATATAGCTGCTGTCAGTCGGACAACTCTTCGATAGCCACTCCCATTGACTGTCTAACAAGAAATTGTCTCATCATCAACATCCCGGCCTCGTTATATATATATATATATATTATCCACTCATCTCGTTACACAAAGATCGAGGCTATCGCGGCCACGATAGAAACAGCGACGTGTTGATGATGAGACAATTCTTGTTCCCACGAACTTTGTGAATGTGTACGTATTTATTCAACGAAAACGTAAACGACAAATAAGGTTACGTCTACAAAAGGTTAGGTAACAACGTGACTGTTTCACAGGCGTTTTACATGAATTTAGCCAGAGCTTCCGAATCATCTCAGATTCGTATGTACACGTTGCGCACGCGAAGATCTCATGGGAATGACCCGGAGACGTCGCAGCATAACGATGAGTGTGTCTATGCGAGCTGATACGTGCTTGTGTGTTCGGTAGTCTTTGTGGATAATATGAGCAATCAGTACAGGTTATGTGACACCCATGGTATCAACGTCACCGATTCGATTCATATCAGATAACCGCATCGTTTCTAAACGTCGTTAGACATCTAAGCTCATCATGTGTCACCCGATGAGAGAGTTGTTATTTCGGGCTCCGATGGAACGTGAACGATGTTTGTGAAATGTGTAGCACGCGTAGTCCCTCTGGCGAAAGTGTTCGCTGCCAGATAGACGCCCTTGTGCAGGAAGGCTGCCGATGGCAACAATCAAGTACGATAAAGCGTCACGTGTGGCAGCTGGGCGGCAACGGGCCCGATAAAGTAAACTCCGATTCAAATTGGAAACAAACTTACTTGTTGTCAGAAATGAACTCAACAGACACCGAGTAGCACAAGCATGACACGTACTAGAACCGCACCAAATGTGCATGAGCGTATATACAGCATATAAGTAAAGTGGACACTCTTCTCATGAGAACCTTTTGGAGAAACACTATTGTTCATTGTTGTTTGTCGTCTCTTTTCACCGTGTTCGACACCGTCTGATCTCGTTATCGTTGATCCTCCCCTGTGTAGCTCGCATCGTAAAGCCCGTCGTATGCAGCACTCAGCCGTTGCCAACGAAGCAACCGCTGGTAACTCCTCAGCCCGGTGGTTCGGAACGGCCCCTCGTCGAAGTTCAGCATGGTAGCGATGAGGACGACGCTGAAGAAGACGACGACGACAACGTCGATGACAGCGAGGAGATGCCCGAGGACACCGTGCAACAGGACGAGAGCATGGATGAACAAGGAGAATCTATCGAGGATGATGAGCAGGTCACCACGAGCGTGGACGATAATGGCGATCAATTCAGAATCATGCAGCCACCTATGGTACAGCCGCTCGAGAAGCAGGAAGATGCTCATAAGAAGGTGATTATTGTTGCCGTCAAACAACGTCGATACCCTGCTTAACAGATGCCATAAAGCAATTTTGTAGTTAGTCATTCTAGTTGGATATCATTAGCGCAAATGTAATTACGTTCGCAACGTCGGAACAAGACGAAGTATAGCCAGGTCCAGAGGAATATATACTAGCATGGTTACAGGTGTGATTAGCGCGTTTTTGTAAATTTATTATAGTTTTTATTATTACTATTATTAGTATTATCTTCAGGGCACTTCTTCTGCATTTTGCGTATATGTAGATTCAAAGCACCTTGACAACAAATTTACCAAAGTCAAACCACTTCCTTCCAAAGAGATTCGTAAGGATACGATTTATTTTACATTCGTATGTCGTTTTAATGAGCCGTTTAGCCGAGCGTTAAAGAAACGACCTCCCCTGATTGCACGACTCGAGCCACAGAGTGCACGAGACGCGAGTGGATTTGCTATGCGTTTCTGTTACTTGTCCGAGAAAAAAAAAACTAGCATTTTTCATACAACCAAACCGACTCATGGATTAGACCACATCAAACGTTTAATTCTTCGACAACCTATCTCTCACTCCTAGATCGGTCAGGTGTCGAACAAGCTCAAGAATCGTCTGGAGGACATGATGGTGCACGGCCACCAGACCCCCGATGAAACTCTGCTTTCAGTGAGCGAACGCTCCGATCTTCGGCGGGAGCTTCCCGGCACCCTCGAGGAAAACCTGGACCGCGATGATTCGGAACGGGGAAGTGAGCCGTTCACTGATGACTCAATCTTGACGCCGAGGTTGCCTCGGAAATCGGAGCACCTCATCGATGACGACACCATCTCGAGGCTGACGGGCATCCCGGACGACGGACATAGTACGCCGCTTGGTAAAGCGCTGCCCTCGTCCGAGGAGAGTTTGGCTACCCCGATAACAAAAACGATGAGTCAGTACCGCCGGGACGAGAAGCAGGCCGCCGAGCAGCGGGAGGGAAACATAAAGCGGATCGTGTATCAGATACCTTCGAATATGATGCAGGTATTCATTAGGTAGCATCGGAAGAATTTGCTTAGGCCAAATCGATTCTATCGGTAGGATTGTCGAAGGAAACGCTATGGGGTTTCGCTGATCCTGCTCCGTGACCACGTGTGCCCTTTCGCTACGCCTGCGAATACGTTAGCAAATATTCAAAATGTTAGACAGAGACGTCCGCAGGGACAACCCTTGGTGGAGGTGCGATATTGCGCCAATTAGTTCTATGTTCGTTGACGTACAAAGGATTCGGGGATGTTTGGCGACAGGCGAGTCAAACGTAAGACAAAGACGGTGGTGTTGACACCCGTCTCATTTTCTGCCCGTGTGACAATGTCAATGACGCACAATATCGATTAGATCTGTAAGGTGTTGTTGCATCCTCACATTGAACCTAAAACGCCCGCGACGAGTCTCGGGACGTACGGACACAATGACCAAGCGTTTGCATTGAATCAATGCTCATTTAGGAGATTCGCAAGGGCAAGGACGCCCCGACCGAGGACGAGTCGCTCTCCAGCATCGAGGCGTACAAGCGACAGATTGAGGAGGAGATCATGAAGCAGGAATCGATCATGAAGCAGACCAGCCACGCGCTGGCCGTCTGCCAGGACAATGGGGACCGTGGCAGCGAACAGCACGTTGAAGCCGAGCGCCTTCTGCTCATTTCGAGTAAGTGGATATATCTCGCCTTAACATCGTGGTGACCTCTCAGCATATTTTGAGCTGAGTCTCTCTCTCTCTTTCTCAGCTGTTCCCCCATATTATGTGACAGGCTCTGAGCCTTTGGGTAATTACTACGCGAGTATGTCGGGGTCGGCCACCTTTGTTTTAGGTTCAACATCCTTTTGTCGGATCAAGAAACCCAGTGATTCTCCTAAAGCCATATGTCCTTCCTGTCTAGCAATCCGAGATGCTCGCCACTAGATCATCTGCGGAGTCTTGCTGACCTTTTGAAAGAGAACACCTCGATTCATAAGGCGATCATGTCGAGCTGCAAAAATAATAGCCGAAACTTTTTCTCTTTCTTTCTCTCTCTCTCTCCGCTTTTTCTATTATTTTTCATTTCACTGATACAGGCGATATTTTCGCAACTGTTAAAATTATTGCCCTTCTAATTGCCCTTTTTTTATTGTCAGCCCAACGGCACCAAGCTGCCCAGAGCGAATTGCAGCGTCTCAACGTCCAGAAGAACATCCCAAAGGCCGGTGGGACGTTGACGATATGCGACATCACTCTGCCGTTCAAGAAGGATTTCCTCAAACTGCTGCGCTCGTGCAATGACGTGTTGACAAATACTCATTATTTCATTGTGCTTGTGCGATCGGGCGCGTCGCTCCTCCACACCGAACTGGTATCAACGAACGAGAAGTCTCACGGGGGCGCAGTCAACCTTACCCATCACATGGTTCTAAAGAACCTCCAGGAGGGTTTCCGGGTATTTGTCGAGGTCTACGCTGTGGTACGTGTCTGATAGGGAGATGGGCGCACTCAAAATGGATCTAAATGAAATTTCAAATGTATGTTCATGGTTCACGTGCCCATGTCATGAGTTGGTTGGTTGCTCCGTTCGAGCGTGTGTGGCCAACAGACCGCTGTAACTACTGTGTCGTAAGGCGATCTAGCCTCCGTATCGAGGTGTGCGCGGGAAAAGCTTCCCGATGAGTGTATCTGTTCAGGAGATAAATTTGTATTGAGGTATTGATTCCGTAAAATTGCCTAGAGCAATCTCTTCATATATACACGTGTATTTGAAGAGATTGCTATAATATATATATATATATATATATATTAGCAACAGGGGAAAATATGAACAAAATGCCAGTATGGTCTGTGGTAATAAGCCATTTCCGCAGCTTTCCTTCTTATATAGTTTCTATTTAATCGTCCCCTTTAAGCCATACGGTGTTTAAGTCGTTCTCATCAGCAACTGGTTGAATTTGCAGGAGGCGCCAAATCGGTGCCACCCCGATTACGAGGTCATCATGAAGAAACTCCGCCGCGAGAAAGAGAAGGAACAGAACGCCCACAAAGGTGGCCTATTCAGCTCATTCACTCCCAGCAAAAAAAAGGCGACCTCCACGCCGGGAGGCGCTGGGTCCTCATACGACAGCGTGAAGATTCGTAGACCTTCGTTTGGCCTCATTGGCAGGGTGACGCTCGATGAGAGCTTGATCGCTATTAACAAGTACGTTGGAAATTTGTAGATATCGAACATGCGTTTTTGCTTGAAGTTGTCAGCTAGATCGATTTGATTCCCTTGACTAGTTCGTATCATCCTATTGGCTAAAGGCCTGGTCGATTGTGGAACAGCTTAACCTAGCGGAGCGGCTGGGGATGTTGCCGCTGGCAACCGGATGCCATTACATTTGGACAATGCGACCAACAATCATATAGTCCCTTGTGTTTGAAATTAGCGCCATGCGAAGAGCAGGTTGTGCATATCTGAGGTCATTTCGCTGCTTCGTATATCACTTAGCAGTGACGGAGCGGCGAGAATAATAATGAGAGCGTCATATTCATAAATCGATAGTTTTGCTATACCAACGAGTCGAGGGAAGAAACCTCTGAAATAGACAACCGAGGAATCTTGAAATGCTTACCGCTTCTTCTGGCCTGTGTTATTCGACAGGGAAGTGCATTATTTGGATAACTACTACAGCGAATCGCCCCTCGACGGCCGTATTGTGATGAAGATCCAGCTAAACATGCCGCCGAAGGTCACCCACTGCGGTATGCTGCGACTGAAGGATTCGACCGGTATGTTCGGCAGTATTGACTTTATCAGGTCATTCTTTGCGGCCATCGAGGGCAGTCGCCTTAACCTGTGGAACGATATGCGCGAAGCCGAAGAGGAGCAGGTAAGGACATACGGCTTGGGGTCAAGTCCTGCCTGATACTTTGGGGAATCTTTCGATTTGTATTTCTATGGATTCTTGCCAGGTGTAGGCCGTTAAACATAAAGGAAAGGTGGCCCCGACGACATTTCTCTGCAGTAACACCTATTGGATTAAATCCTCGTATTGCGGCCTCAAATGTGGACCTTCCTACCGATCTAATGCCATTAATGCCTCGAAGTAAATGGACTTTAGGCAGACGATGAAAAAGCAAACCGTTCTTCAAGAGCGCACCCGAGCGAACTCCGTATAATGCGGAATTCGGCCAGCATGGCCTGAGTGGCCTTGCAGGCAAATATATCTAGAATAACATTCTGGGCCTAGAATTATTTACTCCTTATCAGCGGTAGCTGCAGGCGCGAGTTCGCATGATGGATATTACAGAGCAGCGCCCTGCGTAATACAAAGTCATGAAGTAACTGTCGCAATTGTACGCCACTTGTAGTCGTAACCCGTATCACATTCTAGCTATCTAATCGATACAAGTACATAGTTAACCGTTGTTGTTTTTGTTGCTGTTGTTGTTGTGTGCGTGTCTCTGTTTTGTATTGCTCTAACTCGCTGTCCGCTTCCCTCTCATTTCCCAGGAGCCAATGCGGTCGTTCGATCTGGCGCAGGTCACTGACACCGTTCGGATCGAACAGAGTTTCAATTTCTTCTATTTCCCAGTTCGACTCAACAACGGACTCGAGCTCCTGCTGCTTACCTACAGCGAGTCGGAGTCGCGCTCCTGGGCAGACAAACTCAACGCCTGCGTTGCCAGCGTCAAGAATCGAAAATACTAATGACCACCACCACTACGATCCCAGCTGCTGCTACGGTGTGTAGCAGGCTGCTACACACAGCAGATGCTGCTACTAGTCTATGACGACAACGGAATAGCTCACGACGATTATTGGTTGGGCTAGGCTATCTATAGATGAACGGATGTATCCAAGGAACTATATTGCGTCGTGATTCCCGTGTTCAGTGATCAACGACGACAACAGAGGTTCCGCTTTGTGCGTGAAAGGGGCCCATCATAAGGGGGCTTGTCGAGCGTTCATTGAATGCGATATATCCTCCCTCCAACCCCCCGCTACTTTTTCTGATCATTTAGTATCCGCCTGTACTTGTTGAGTAGCTGCAGAAGTAGCAGTATATAATGACGGTTCGGAGCGTGCTGACCGTACGTATTTGCCGTCCCAAAGCAAATGAATACGAAGAACATGATGATGATGAGGGGTTGAATTTGAACCTGCTGTTTTTGAAGACGCACACGAACGAGCTCGGAGACGAATCGGGTTCGTGCCGATGTTTCGAGCTGCGGTCCTGCGGCCCTACCGGCGGTCAAAGGCCCGCGAGACCTTTCGACGAAGTCGGTAGACGGCGCGCGTGGCAGGTTATAGGCCAGCTTGCGCCACCATATGTGCTTATGCATGCATCCTATTACGTGGGACATAACACTTGAATATATTTATGAAACAACCATTTGTATGATCAGAATAATATTTTGTAATTGTATCGCCCGCGACAGCAATAGCTAGAATCCGTAGCTAGCGGGTCCGCAACAGCCGGCCCCACAGGGTGAATTCGCACAGCGCATTGTGCACCCCCCGGCGGACAAATCAAGATTGTGAATTCCCCATTGAAAATTGTACAGCTGATTGACTCCATTGACGCACGCGAAACGCAAGTGACGAGAAGGGGGGTGCGCACGCTAGTTGTCGCAAATGATTTGAGATTAACGAGAGATGAGATTGAATGATGACCACACTACTCATGTAAGAAAGGTGCTGATTTAATGACGGTCCCTGCTGTGCCCGCGTATCCCCGGAAGCCGCCGCCCCGTAAGACTTAGACATAAGCCAATAATAGCGATATTGTTTTGTTTTTTCTTGTTATTTCATTCGTTGCGCATCGGCGCCACTCCTCCTAATTTATTCGACGAGACGAGAACTGGCTGGCTGGCTGACCCATTAACGTCATAATGAGAATTCACCTAGAAAATTGACCGCGGGACAGCGAAACAGCATTACGCGTAACGTAACTAAAGACGAAGCATGTTTCACAGACGTGACTATGGCAAAAATTGAAGTTGACGAAGTTGAAAACGAGCGAGAGACAATTCTTAATTGAGAACACGCTGGATTCAGTTGTGCACCGCTGCGCGGGAAGGGGATACCGTTCGTAATCGCTTATGCTGCTTCACCTATAGACCGAGAGAGTGGAGAGAGAGAGAGAATATTTATGTGAATTACATAATGCTGCTGTTGCTTACAAATAAATACGCTAATTGTACCCCTCAAAAAAAGCTACATAATTAGAAGGCTCGGTTGTTGTCATTTCTTGTCGCTGTATTTTACTACTACCCGGAAACAGGGAAGTGCCAAAACACCGTCTACCGTGACCTCACCTCGATGTCGATGCGTGGTGAGAAATAGTTGCACCTCTATAGTGTACAGGTCTGGCGGAGGATGACAAAGTCTGGTGGGACTTCGGGAGACGTTGACGGCTACAGAGAAAATGCTCTCCTATTGGCGCATTTCGACAATAGGCTTCCACGTCTGATTGAACGAAATATCCGAGGGGGAGCTCACCCGTCGTTTGAGACAGTGCGCTAACTAGGTAGTGCTTCACCTATAAGCCTATGTTTGTCTATATATATACCTATATATACATATAAGCCCTTAACTCGGGACCGATTTCTTTTCTCAGATGCCGACTAAAGGCCAGGCCCCTTCTGTCCCCCCCGCCCGCCACCCCATGATTCCATAGAACTAGCTGTCCACTCGGAAATTAAGAATGCGTTCGTTTAACGTTGATTCTCGGCGACAAGTTTATTCGGCATCCTGATATCGATATTCTCTATCTTCCGACATCATTTTCGTCATCGAGATACGGCAGTAACAACGCTCTCGGCAGCGCCAGCAGCAACCTCCTTAGTGGATCTAGTTAAGCAGCAGCACCAGCAGCAGCAGAATTACCTCGTTCGTCAAACAGCTTCAAACACCAGAGGCAATGTCACGCACAGACACCTAACTACGTGACGATTGAAAAGCGACTGACTTCGGCCCAGCCCCATTCCTTGGGCTAGGTAGCCTAGGGCATCAAACCTAGGTCGAGGTTCGATGACTTAGCCTCCCGACCGATGGCGACTTTCGAAGATCGACCTGAACAACGAAAGCTATTGTTGCTAGAACAACGAACACTCCGCATCGCAACGTGGTCACATAGCAACGTCTACGGGAAGCTTACTTAGACTAGCTAAGCAACAGGCGCTCGTTGCTTACGAAGCAACGCAGATGCATTGACGCACACACACACACACAGACATATGTAAATATTGTTCAGCTCATTGAAGAAGAAAGAGCGCTTAGCGCTGCCAACTGCGCCTGTGCACTGGCAGATCCACAGCTCAAGGCGGTCCCGCTGCCGGTCTCGCTGGTATCGGCTGCGCAGCTACAGCAACAACCAATGTATATATATATCGACGGCATAGCCTTCGAAGGGCAGCAGTATAGCTCGTTGTCTCATAATGCCAACGTTGCGAAGCGATTGTTCATTGTCGTCTTACCGCCTAAAATATACAGCTTCGTCGCTTCGAGGAGGTTTCTTTCTCCGCCCGAAGTGCTTCCCACGATACCACACGTTCGATCTTTCTACCGAACAATTTCCCGTCGCCACCGCTGTTCTCATCTGTATATTTGTGTGTGTGTATATATATATCTATATATCTATATATTCACCATGTACATGTATATTTGCAAGCATCACATGCTTCTTGTATTTTGCGCCGGCGTCAGTTTAGCTATGCTCGTGTCACTCGATTGGATTGGGGTTACATTTGCCCTTCATTATACTCGATTAGCACTACGATTATTATTATTATAACTACGATTATTCCTATTATCAACACTATAGCTCCAGCTGGTGCTGCTGCTGCTGCTGTTGCAATCTCTGATGGACAGTTAAGATAAGACGGTGGGCGGGCCGTTACCTTCGATGCTGGGGCCACTTCTGTTGTTGCTGCGGCCGCCGCCGCTGCCGTCTTCATCTCCGCCTTCCGTCGATACCTCAGCCCCTGACCCTCCCCTGTCGCTCTCAAACTTCTGCTGGCCGATCGCCGGCCCGCCATAGGTTGGATCTCCAGCTTACAGAAAAAGCAGTAATCAGCAGTGGCCGGGAGCATCATCACACACATCGTACACATGTAATGATGTATCCTGCGTATCGGCTATATTGTGGTCTTCGTATGTGTGAGTGTCTCTCTCTGTGTATGTGGTTTGTACAAATTCTTCCTACTATGCAATAAGAATAGTGTGTAGTCTCTCCGCCCCCCTCGATGGCTCTTCACGGCGTCTTGTTGTTCTAACACGAATGGCCGAGCCCCATTTTCATATATGTATGAATGATGTATATATATATATATATATATATATATATGTCCACATGATGAGAAGTAATATGCAAAGTGATCGTTGTCGTGTCCGTCAGCTGTTCCGTCAGTATCCGTTTGTCCGGACGTAATTCTGACTTGTTGATTTTGTTGCTCTTCCTCATCGTTGTCGTTCGTTGCTACTTTTTGTTGTTGTTGCTGTGTCAATTGACTGACTGCGAGTCTGACAGAGACGAGCGTACGATCAGTGGATCAAGTCGGCCAAGGCTTGGGTCGCCCCACCGGCTGGACACCTGGCACTGGCGAATGATCGGGCCTTCGAAGCCTTAGCTGGGCCTAGAGTCGTTTCAGGGCTCGCTTCTTCTCTTTGATGATCTTCATCTGCTTTTTACTAACATCGCCCTGCTGGGTTGCCAGAGGCAATTTGGCCTTCGAGCTCGTCGGCTGAGATCCATCGCAACTATGACTTGAGTCTGTAAGTATCAGTCAGGTATACGGCAGAGGTGTTGCCATCGCAGGTTAGCAATGAATGTTTGCTACCAACTACTACCACGAGAGCAAATCTATGCAGGTATGGTTTCTCCTCGCAGAGGTTGGGTATTAGAGAAATAGCCGGCCAGAACGCACGCAGGTTTAAACCAGTCGATGTTGCGAAATCCACAAACAAAACGCGTGTTTCAATTGCAATTAAGACGGAGTGCACTTTAAATTATGATTATTATCTGATTGTTTTTTTTTACTCGACAATTCTTGTTGGTGTCGCTCCTTTGATCATATCGGGAGTAGCGGGAAAAAATGCTGGTCAACGAGTCTAATTTCCACAGGACGCAAGAATGGATTCGAGCAGCTGTTAGTAACTGTTAGAGATTCGAGCAACTGTTACAGGAAAATATCGAACACGCCGTTGCGCCGTGTGGGCGAATTCATGAATTGGGTTTATATTCGAACCTGAACAGTGATTCTCCCCCGGAGACTGGACGGGCTGTGCGTGTATCTGGGTCATCATTCTTGCTCTCTGCTCATACTCCGAGTAGTGATCAAGGAGAAGACGTCCAGCTTCCTCGTTCAGGGCCGACTCGGGATTGGGAACGATCAGGAGACACTTAATTGTTAAGAAAATCCGCAAAAGTCCGGTATCTGGCGTCCAATCCTGCAGCAGGAAAGACAATAACAGCAACAACAACAGCAATGTCGTGAACGTGCAAGCACTGAAATCTAGAAGGTGCTCAGTAAAAAGCGAATTAATGGTCAATTTCCCACTAAGCTACCATCTGATACCATGAACACACACGGTCGGTTGTATGGGATATGAATATCTGTTGATTTTGCTATCCGCCATCTGGCCATATTCAGTGACCAGCCGCCGAGACAGGTGGGTCATTGACAAAACTGAAAATACGCAAAAATATATATATATGTATATATATCCGCTCACTATGCGTGCATGCATCAGACAAACTAGGACATCTCCGGCAGGCGGGCTCCGTCACACCCAGCCTATGCTGGCAGCTGTATGTGTCTCGTCGGTTTTATATACGAAGCACGAACAGCAGCATCATCATCATCTGATCTTGATAAAATTCGTTTTAGGTGGGAAACGAAATAGAAATGCTAGTTGGGTCGAGATACGAATTCGGTTGATGATAATCGGCGAAATGTCGGCCAATTGCCGGGGATATATGTCCACATCATAGGGCTCTCATCATTTCAGCGAAGTTGTCGAACAGACGCCGCTAACGAATTACACGTAATTAATATCACAATTACAATTTACGAATTGTCTTCGTACAATCTGACGATTACAGCCACGCACTCAAGTGGTGGCGGGGGGGGGGGGGATAATTAGATGGTAATTAGACAAGATAGGCCAAATTGGAAGCAGGTCACATTGAGCAGGGGTTGCCGGTCGACCGTCGAGAGACTCCCAATGCGCTTGGCGTTACCTTCTTTAGTGTGTTGACGCAAATCTGCCCCGAGTCAGGCGCGACATTCGGGTGGAATATCCGCGTGAGGAAGTAGCCTCGCGGAGGTGATGCGGGATGATTCTTGGAGAGAACGAGCCGAAGCTTGAATTGCTGCAAAAGCATAGATGCATGGAACAGCGAACCGCCGCCAACGGGATCAGGGAAGCACATGTACACACACACAGAGAGAGACACGCACAAATATGAATAGTGACCTGTTAATAATATGTGTGTAGCTATTTAGAATGGTTCTCATCATGAATATCGGGACCAAGTACACGTTTAAGCAAAGAGCATACATAGCATGAGGAACAACTTCCGACTTCGCTGAAACTAGTGGTACCTTATTATTCTAGTCTTCATACTATCGATGGTAGATTGTTATTGACAAAGTGAAAATACGCAAAAATATATATCCGCTCACTATGCGCGCGCATAATTAATTACTTCAGATTTGATGCATCATGTCGTAAATGGATTGGTTTGTGTCCTCGACGCACCGTTGTGGTCGCGTTGAATGAAGGGTTCGTGCAAAGAAAATTTGAAACATACGAGACCGAGTGGAACATAGTGTGGTTCAGGTTGTAATATATATATATATATATATATATATATATATGTTATCTTGCACTGCTCTGCAGTGATCAGATGCAACCCATGTATATACAAATATACCATGTAATTATACATCACGTGAGCAATTTTTGCAAAATAATCAGAGATATTTTCTGAACGTGCGCCCTTAGCTGAATTGCTTAGCTGAATCGCTAAAATTCCACCCAGTCGAATTCTGCAATAGAAACTGAGTACTTGATGCTGCCGTGCTGTTGAATGTCTACTCACCCCATCAGCAAATGGTGTGCCCTGTGGTCCGTCGAGCGTGGCCTGAATATCCGTCACGTCGGCGTCATTCAAATAGACCTTCAGGCCCTCCGGGGGGCTTTTCGTCAGCTCCATCATCTCTTTTCGAACCGTGCGAATAACGTGCGGAGCCAAATTCTCCACATTTGACGTCTGCAACTCGATACATAGGTAATAAAACACAAGCAAATCAGTCTGTTACTGGCTGTCATCGATGGCTGATGAGACAATGATAGAGAACTCGCCGCCCCGAGTATATTTCATCCAACCGTTGTCCATCCACCATGATCGTTGATGACCCTCTTCTGAGGACGTCGGACAACCGAGTTAACACTGTCCCTCCCTGACTGATCTCAACCTTTGGACCTTTCCATAAACGTCGATTGCGCATCTTACGGCCAGCATTCGACGGTGCCTTTTTGGGCTTCCAAGCTACCACCAGACGTGATAATGACATATTCGTCGAACGCGATTATCTTGTTCTATTTTTGAAGGCAACTCTTCGATTACTGCTAAATCGCTTTTCGAAACCTAAGCCATATCGCAACATGCGTATTTACATGTAATCATGAACAAAAAGAACCGAGGTTTGTTATTGGCCTCATATGCGAGCTGCTTCGGGATCACTACAGAAAAGGTGCGCTTTGCCGATGCGGCGTTCGCAGCGCGGGGCCAGCTGTTCAAACGTATGTAATTCTCTTGTCTCGAGGAAGATGTTCTGACTGCCATTTCAGACCGTTTCTGCCGCGTTGTGCAGCCGCGAATGAACAGCTATTACTATTCCTCTTCTCCCGTCTCTCAGCACAACGTCGTGTGATTCGGCCTACAATGTCGAAGCTTGCAGCAGAAAGCATAAACAGGTATCATATTTGCGCAACACCTCCCGAGCTAAGAGTGCGATCCGGCCTCTGACGACACAGCTGATGTCTAGGCTGATCCTCTACGTCTCGAATCCTTCGCTCCAGCACAGAGATAGAGACAAGTCAGAGACAGAAACGAGGCACAACACTTAGCTCCTTTTATTTATCTGGCTCAGCGCCGCGAGGGGCAGCCGTCGAATCAACGTGAATAAATCAGCCAGCCCAGTTCTCGCTCTATTCGAGAGCAATCGTATCGGCTCGCTTGAATTGACGACAGGACTAGTTATCCAAGTCAACGATAGCTATCGCCTATCGTTCATCCGCGTATGCGCCCGCCAACGACTTATTTGTTTCCAACCGCCTGGCCGTGGCGGCTAACGTGAAACAGCACTGTCATAAACGTCGGCACCCCCGTCGAGGTGCCACTTCGTGAAATCATGTGCGATTCGTATCGTTGCGCTGCGCTCTCCTTCATCGACGTTGATTTCTTCTTTGTGTTTTCGCCTCCGTTTCACACCGTTCCCAAATCATGGGGCGACGGTTGTTGAGCTGGCCGGCCGCAGCAGCAGAGGGCCGCCGTCGTGTCATCACCACCACCAGTCAAATGATACGCGGTTGGTGTTAGCGCGGCGGCGGCGGCGGCAGCAGCGGGATTCACTTGATTTGTTCCGAAACAACAGTAGCATGGACACGCACCGACCCAGCATAAAACGGCCTCTTCTTGGGGGGCTCGTCGGGCGCAGAATCGTTCGAAACGACTGATATCAGTCCCCGTTCAACGGATCTCTGCCGTCGTCGCTGGTGTCGACGGGCTGTTCGTTCTTGCAGGTTCGAATCGCAACGGCGAACACTCGGAATTACATCAACGTCGTCTACCACTTAATGATATATGTGATTGTTTGACTCGGATGTTGTTAACCAGCGGGGGACGGGGAGAGGGAGGTTCCAGTGTCGAGTCCGTTGGAGTGTGGTGATTCTGACGAGAGCCGATTCCGGGACGGCCAACCAATGAAGCCAGTAACAGAGAACGTCGCATAGAAAGACGATGAGGAAAATGTTTCTTCTCGAGTTCCTTATCGTTGTTATTGTTATTACCATTATTATTATTATTGGAAGGGTGATCGCGGTTAGCAACCAACTGCTGGCTGGCCGACTCGCTCGCTGCTGGCTGCCGCTACACTGGGGGGAACACGGGGTAGTGTAGTTCGTGTATTGTGTTGAAGCGTTTTCGCGGGCGAACGTCTTCTTACCTGCGCCATCGTTGAGGCTTTCGCCGACAGAGTGGCTCGTTTCGGCTGAATTTCCAGGCAGCCTCCACCTGACAGGCAGGTAGATTGGCAGGGGATGAGGGGGGAGCTGGGCGAGAGCCCAAATGAAGACCGAGACACAGTTCTACCAGCCGACCACTGTCGCCTATCGATGCCTGCCTATGGGCCAACGGCCGCAAGCAGCAACAGTCGCCGAGTTCGCCACTTCGACACAAACACTTCGAAACACAAGAACGACGACAGACGTAGCAGACAACGATGGTCGAGAGCGAACAGGGCCCCGGGCAATGGTCGGCGCCAAGATTCAAACTTGGTCGGGCAGCAGATATTGGTATTCAATGGTAAGCAATAATGATGGCAATTTTCGCCGTTCGCATAAACGAGAACGAAGCAAAAGCATGGTGCGGTCCCGCAGAGCGTGTCGCAGAACCTCAAACGAACTGAAGTGTACCTCACTTGTAAACATTTTAGCCTGACTCACAGCCAACATTTGACGTACACGAAATTGCTTTTCGCATTGCTTCGAAACAAAGGGTCAGTGGACAAAGTGGAGTAGACAAGCTGTGTCATCAGACCGCCAAAACCGAACGAATCAACAATGATCGTAGAGCCGCAACGACGAAGCTAGGTCCTGCGAGCTTTTCCGCGCGTTGTGCCAATTGTGAGTTGTTTACGCGCGCGCGCTGTTGACGCCGCGTGTGGGTTGTTCACGACGTGTGCGTGCTGCGCTTGCGTGCCGGCCGGGCGACGCCTCCGGAGCCACGGAGCAGCGTACGAGGGACGCGAAGCGGCGCGCGGGTCGTGAAACGCGAGCACTTGAAACACTCCGGTATGGTATTCACCCGTTGTTTAAGGTGACGATCCGTGGCAGAGCGGTCGAGGCCGGCGGGCCTCCCCAGCGGCTCGTTACTGAGGCCAGGGTGCTCGGAGCAGATGAAGGACACCCTCCCTTTGTGTGTATTCTGCCTGTCGGGGCCCGGGTGTCCACCCAGTCAGTCGCCAGCCCGCTCGTACGCGGCGGCGGGGTATTGTGGTCCCCTCCAACCGTGCTCAGGTCCCCATAGACCTGCTGCCCAACCCGAGGCGGATTCCCGGGCCTCTCCGCCGCCCTGCCCCTCGTTGACCTGCCCGCGTTGAGTCCCGACCCCCGTTAAGACACCGCCAGCTCTGCCAGGTGTCACCGCAGCCTTGAGGTCCGTCACTGAAGTCGCGTTCACCGCAGGTCGACATGGCCCCAACATCAACTGATGAGGTTTTTGCGGCCGTTGCCTTTTCCCCCCAAGCTCGCCCGCCGGGCCCGATGGCCTTCGGGCGCGTTATCTCAAGGACCTGGTCTCCCTGCACTAGGAACCGTCGCCACTGCCCTCGCCAGGACCCCCACTAGGATGGTCGGCGCTACGGCCCACACCTTTTGGCGCGCGCCTCATCCCCCTCAGGATGGTTCGGTGCGGCCTATTGCCTGCTCCAGCACGATCCGCCGCCTGGCTGCTAAGATAGCGAGGGCCAGCGAGAAGACACTGTCGTGAACCTGCTCGGCCCAACCCAATTTGGATGCAGCCAGGCGTCGGGGACAGATCGCTGCTCATACAGCTCGCGCTTTCCTCCACGCTCATTCGGCCGCGGCCCTGGTCAAGCTCGATTTCCTTGCTCCCAGAGTGCTGTGTCACTCCGAGGTCGTCCCTTGAGCTCATCGACTCCCCTCTTACGGACGAGGCCATTCGGCCACACTTGGACCGCTGCCTCAAGAGGACTGCAGTGATGCTTGACCGGCTGCCCTTATTAGCGGCTCACCTCCTTCGGTCCTCTTTCTCGGCGGCGCACATGCAGCACTTGATTAGGACAAGCTCGGCCGGCACTGAGGCTTCAGCCCTCCACGCCTTTGACGACATGGGTGCTGGGCGCCCTCACGACGATCCTGAACCTCCAGCTACCTCCGGCAGCGGCGTCGTACGCTGCCCTCCCGGTCCGCGTTTTTGTGGTCTCGGCATCCTCAGTGTACATCGCTTGGTTAACGTTTGGCACGCAGCCTCGCTCACGGCGGTCGCCGACATGGTTGCCACAATCCTCCCCCCGAGGGTCTCGCCCACTTCTTCGCTTCCCGTGAGGCTTCCCTTGACCAGACGGGCGTCCACGTATGCGTCCGCAACGAATGGCCACCACGGACTGGCGTGAGAGCGCAGCGCTGGTCGCCACCCGTGTCACACAGTGCTTAATGACACGCTCGTGAGGGCCCTCCGCTCCGCCGGTATCCCCTATACAAGAGAGCCGCACGGCCTCGATTTGGCCGACGGGTGCCCCACTGACGGCCTCACTCTCCATCGAGGCCGTCAGTGGGGACCCGTCGACAGCGCCTCGTTTCGAACGGTGGTCGACACTAGAGAACCTCCTTATATCAACGACTGTGCAGGCCTCGCCGGTTATGCTGTAGTACGTGCGGAGCGCGGTCCAGGCTACGGAAGTTCGCCGCACTCCAGGCAACCCACCTGTTTTCCCCCTTGCCATTCAAACCTTAGGCGGGCACGGCACCCTCAATCCGAATTTCCCCGAACGAGTCTACCATAGGCTGATCCGTGCTACCGGGAACAAGCGCACAGGACCCTTCCTTCTCAATGCCTCTGCCTCGCTGTGCAATCGCTTTCCTCGGGACAACGACTGCCTCTGTCCGCTACTAATCCTCCCCCACAGATAATTCTGGACTAACTTTCTGGATTTTTGATTTTTGTGGCGCATCATTTCACGCGCGCATCATTTCACGCACCATTTAAGATCAATAGCCAGGTCATCAGTGGATTAGGATCCAAGATCTAGCCTGGACCATCCCATGATGGATGGGACTGGTGACTAGATGAACCCGAACCGATGGGTTGGGTTTGGGACAATGCTCATAACCCAAACCCATCGGCTCTGGTGACTATCCCATGATGAACCCAAAACCCACACAGAGTGTAGTGGGTAGTAGTGCCCAAACCCACACAGAGGGTCAGCTGGGGGGGGTAGTCCACAAAAGGTAGTGAGCAAGATTGAGCGCAATTTGATTTTATTAGACTTCCGGACAGTTAGTTGGCGGGCAAATCTTCTTCAGGTTTGTCTTCTTTTTCCCTCCATGATAAGGGGAAGCTAGGTCCTCCCATGGCGCCCTTCGGAAGCGACTTCCTAGTGCAGTCTACGGCCATTTGAATCGACAGCTTGAACAGCTCATGGATCTGATCAGTGGTGGCTGACCTCTGAATATCCCTAACAGCCTTCTTGTAGTCGTAACCCGCAGGAAGTTCAGCGTCCTTAATATTACGCCTTCGCCTGAGCGAAGGTTTGACGGAGAACACTCCTTTCTTGTAGGCCGCGGCGACAGCTTCGGGTCGGTACAGGTAGACGATCAATCCACTGTATCTATTCTTGAAAATACTGAATTTTCCCCAAAAGGCGCCGTACAACGGTACGTCATTCTTGCCCGTCACGAGGTGATCGCCGTCCAGGGCAAAGTTACCATTATCCCACTTGGCCTGCAAAAGTAAAACATAGTAGAGTAGTACAGTAGTAGAGTATTACAATTAATGTAAGCAGTACAGTGAAGCAGCAGCAGTAAGTTGATAAGATACGTACCCGCACATAGTTGTACGGCTTGGACCAATCCTGGGGACCTAGTGACGACCACCCGAGATCGTCTAAATACATCAAATGCACGTCGTCGCACTCCTCAACCTGGATACCATGCGGGGCGTGTGGGCTCCCTGGGTCGAAGTGCTTCGCGAAAATCGGCTCGCCGTCGGGGAACGGCACTGTCGCATCACCAAGGATCTCGACACTCAGGAACGCCACGACGGCTACTACATATAGCAGACGCATTGTTGTGCTCCGCACAGATTTTGGCTGCCTACAAATGAATATTGAAAATTTCGCTTATTCAATGAATGATACTCACCTTCGAATGCCAACCGCTATATATATGTGTATAAACGCGGAACGCTTGTGAAATAGATGGATTACCTAAACAGGAACGCAAAGCGCCCGCGGTGGTTTGCCCCGGAAGTCTCTTCCAGACGGGAATTACACTCGTCAACGGGCAGGACACATTTTTCCAGGTGTGCCCTCAGTGGATTTTCTGCTTTCCACAATAAAATCAAATATCAAATAATTATCTCTCTCTCCCTCTGCCCCCTCTCCCTCTCTCTTCTCCAAAAAGGGTATTCGAAATTTAAATCGGTATATTTGTTACGCTGTTCAGTTTAATGCCATCTTGATTTTGGGCTCTTGTTTGCTTCGACGTATCAGTGTGCATCTGTAGCCGCCCAAAATTCGATTCGTTGCAGTGTCGCATTGTCCACTCATGAGCGCTCATTCTTTCTCTCGCTTGGATCGAATACGAACAATTTCAAGTGGACAATGTCCAGCAGATGAATACATCCGTTATATGCAAAAACAACGACGTTCCTGTCGAAGGTCGCTCGGTGTAGGCGTCGGACCTCGAGTAAGTCCTACGGCGAGGGGAGAGCTCTTGTTCGTCGAAGTTGTGACGCGGAGCTATCGCCTGCCGACGTCGGATGTGTACGACGTTCGTTTTTTCAGGTAACTTGAATTGTCTAATCTGCAATGGACACTCGGGTCAGCGGCACAGCGCCGTCCCGAAATCTCGAACTCGCATTTCGTCGATCAATATCGATCGGTGCTTGTCGACGAGGCGGGGCTAATCGTCTCGAGATGCCGCTCTTAAGCCCCAGCGAGTAACGATGGCAGCGACGGGTTCAGTACATTTCAGTGCGTGAAGTTGGAGCTAAGGTAGTGCGCTACTCCCCACACTCCCCTACCCAACCCCGTTTATGGATTCGATGTCTGACATGCGGCCTGCACGGGGGTGGTGTTTCATTTACACGGGAGAGTTTAGAATTTCCCTGAACGGCGGAATAGTATACGGGAGCAGTTGTAGTCAATTTTTAGCTATAGAATTGGCCCAGCGCACATGGACCCCGTAGAGTTCTACAAATCTGTACACCACCGCCACCACCATCTCAACAACAAACAATTTTCTGTATGCTGGCGCATTATGCATCGTGCTCAATAGCGAAATTGTCTCATGTTCCTGTGGCCTTGAGGCAAGGATACGTCTCCCGGCAAATCCCGCTAGATTCGGGATGGCATAGTGTATGGTATAGATTCGCGATGACATCTGAGTGGCTTTTTCCGCATTACGTTTAATGTATTTGTAGAATATGCAGATCGCATTAGCAATTTCGGGTACGGACACCACGTTCATTCCTGCTTTCTCGGATTCGTTCTGGAAATGCACGGCGGTGTCCAACGCGAACGCACGGCGTATCAGACCTATTAGTTTCGTATGCATTGGCGATATTTCGCCCTTAAGGTATTTCCTATAACCCTGGGGTTATAGGTTTAAAAAATCACGCTCATATTTTGCCTCGATCCCTACGTAGTTCTTGCCTGCTACCGAAATTCGATCGTGTTGGAGTCATCGAATTTGCCGTTGCTGTACCGCTTATTTATGGATATGTTATCCAGGCTATTCGAGCGGTTTTCAGACTACCGTTGTTAGCAGCGTGTTGATTGCCAGAATCGTTGCTTTCGTGCGTGGAGTCCCTACAGAGTCATTTCCAGGATAGGCCGCTTAATTTGTTACGTGGTTTTGTTCAGAAGCCCTTGATTTAATTGGTCAAAGCCAGTCTCAGCTGTAAGGTCGATTCTTGTAAATGGTTTGGATGAGTATTGTAAACTCGGATCATATCTATTACATATTTACACGCCTTGACAACTTGTTTTTACCTAGCACCTCTGATGACCTATTGATGTTGGTATATTTATAAATGTTGTTATATTGCTACCTAACGATGGCGAATAAATGAATGAATTAAGCAATTCGCTGTGGATTCATAATCTACCGCCGCCTCGTCTTTTTAGCAGAATTCCAATTGGTCCTGTTTTTTTCGGCCTTAAAGGAAATCTCTGGGAGTCCTTCGAACCTTTTTTTCGAGTGCCCAAGTTTGGATTCATCCCGGAGAACTTCATTCGGATGGCTTACCACATGGCTATCCCTTATAGTTGTTCTCAAGTCACCTTGATGAGTGGACAATGTGACACTGCAGGGAACTGGAGGAGAACAGAGGAAGAGAGAATTGATTTTTGTTGAAAGCATAGAACCCGCTGTGGTTGCACCTGGAAAAATGTGCCCTGTTTGTTGACGAGTGTAATTCCTGTGTGGGGACTTCCGAAGAAATCACCGCGGACGCTTCGCGTTCCTTTTTAGGTGATACATCTTGTTCACAGGCTTTCCGTGTTTATATATATATATATATATATATATATGGGTCCATATTCGAAGGTCAGTATCATTCACTGTATGAGCGAAATATTCAATGCTCAATCATAGACAACTAAAATCCGTGCGGAATATGACCATGCGATTGTCATATGCGTCGCCTCAGAGAGCGTGGTATTCCCGTCGATGGATTAATTTTAGTTTGCAGAATACTGCCGTTACCTATCCTGCGCTACGGAATCTCCGTCTGGCGGTGGTCGCTATAAAACGATCATTCGCAGAACCGTGATTGTTCAGAATGACGCTCTTTGAGCAGTTTTTGGCTAGACATCGCAGAGACTCAGTTGCGGACTTTTTCGAGGAATTTTATCTGCTGCCTATAGCTACGAGTTACGCGGTTCAGCTCGCGCGCTTGCTGCCTTCCAAGACGTTGGCAGGACCAATCCCCCGTGGTATTGCATTTCCAATCACCGCTGTCGTCAAAAGATCTAACTGTCGGCCAACAACCTGCGAAAGCCCATTCATAGTGTAGAGAACTCGGCCGCCATGCTCGCCGTTTGTATGGGTCAAACTCCACTATTGAAGAAGCCAAGGAGCTTCCGTGCGCTGTTCAATATATCACGATTGAAAAGGCCATAGATTGCGTTAGGAACGTGGGCCTTCTGAAGGGAGGCGCCATGAAGGGGCCTGTCCTCCCCTAAATGAGGTATCCGTGCAGGTAGCCGCCTCTTGTCCATTCATTGTGATATGTCTATGTATCACTCGAATAAAGCTCACTCCGATAATTATAGTAATACCGATAATTACTCGGCATTAGGCAAACGGGCGGAGGACTCGTCGTTGGAGTCTCTCATGTGACTACCGGGAGAGTCTCCGACGACGGAGAGCCTGCATATCCTTATCTTCAATCCTCGATTCGGCTTTTCCCCGTGTTCGGTACAGCAGAAGTTTCTTCTAAACTTGTGCACTTTCTCCTAAAGTGCGACGATGCTGTTGAAAGCCACGGACGGGCTACCGGGGGGACTCGAGTTTCGCTTGTGGGCGCCAGAACAATTGCAGAATTACTTCCAGATTAGTAATCAAAAATATGTTTTTTGTCTGCCGATTACGCTTTCGATACCTAGCCGCGCACGCGTACTGTAATCGAAAAATAGACGCGTACATGCACCCACGTATAATAGACCTACTGCACAGTTATTTTTGTATATGCATACGACCGGGAGGGGGGGGGTGAAATTTCAATAATTGTCAACAGGGTGTCAGGCTGAGGAATGATCCTGCGCGCTTGTCCCTTTCGAAGAAATTAGCAGTGAGGAAGCCGTATGAGAACCTGAAGTCTTTGTTCGTTTATTTATTTCCCACCGGCCGTTCTCGGCAAACACTACCCACAGATGGTCCGCCAATATGTTCATCCAAAAATAATACCCACTAAACCCATATACACCCTTAAATATGCATCGTCCTCTCGTACAGCTCTCTAGACGTCTTATATAAATACGTCCGATATATATATATATATATATATATATATATATATATATATAATAATTTTCTACTATTTATATAGAGTCAATTCCGAAAACTCCGCCCCCCTAATAGTCTGAGCTCTGCAAGCCCTTCGTCAGCGACGATCGATTTATAAGCTGCGATATCTCTTCGAGTATTTTCTCTATTTTCGTCAGCGATCAAAATCTACATCCCGCCGCTACGGTGCAATCCACTCGGGTCCTATATGCTTTCACCACCATGGCGAGTGTTGATGCTTGTCGTCGGGTCATTGGGGCCGTCATCGGTCCTGGGGTATATCACAGTTGATTATAAACCTGGCGCCGAACCACAGTTCATTCGTGACGGCTTCGGCGAGCAAGCCTGCGATGACACCTACGTCCTGAACACGCTCGAGGTACCATATGCTGGTAAGGACATCTCCACCTGGGTCGCGCCTTACGGACCCCATCAGGTTTGTTCTACTGATGCTTGTTCATACGTTAGCTGGTCACACGCTGCTGGTGCATGTGTTGCTCTTCACAGCAAATCTCCACCGCCCCACGTGCCGTGTTCTCAATAGCTCATTGGTCATTTTATCATTTAGCATTAGCTAGTCACACTGCCTTCTTCGCCGGTGTGGTACGTGTCTGATCTGCACTGTGGTGATTCACCCGTCACGATTATCGCATTCAATTTCAGACACTGTGGTCGCTACCGCCGAAGAGCGATCCGGCTGAGCGATGGAAAAATTATTGGTTTCTGATGTCGAATGATGCGGACGAATCGAAACGAGCCCCTGTCTACGGGGCGGTGTTCGGCGACTTCAACATCAATGGTTATAAATATACATTTCTCGTGACGCATATCTGGTCCGAGTCGCTAATGAAGGCTGTCTACGATACGAAATCCTTTGGGGACGATCAGCCGACGCCGTTCAACGCTACGAAGATGGCGGAGTTTATCCAACACAAGGAGCGGTCCAAGCAGTTCTCATCGAAAAAGATGCACAACCTCTGGTATCTGTCACTTGACTGGGCTATGCAGTGTCTCAAGCAGCACATCGAGAGGCCGGAGGAGTATCTCTTTCTCGGATTTCATGATAGGGTAGTCCCACGTTACAAACCAAGGGAAGTGTTCGCTAGAAGTCCGCCCTCGACTGACTGTGCTTAGAAAAAAAGACGTGACATTGAAAAGGAGAGAGAAGAGATTTTAAGTAGGAGAAAGGGGTAAGTATTGTAATCCTTAATATTGCTGCAGCATAATCATATGTGTAAAGGAAGATGGCCTCCCTCGGGAGGACGGCAAGGGCCTCGCACTGTATCGAATACAGTACTAATTATTGTATATCCCGATTTTGCGACACTTGGAGTCTGTCTGTTTCCCATTCCATGGAGAGTCGTGTCACTGTGTGCCTCAACTTATGTTAATGACCAGACGACGTTAAAATTAAGTTGTCTGGTCATAGCACATAAGCTTTTACAATGTGACGTAGCATTATAGTCCTACACAAGTCCCCAAGCACGGACACTACACAAGTGTCTGTGCCTTGGGGTTCATTCCACACTCGTAGGTTCTTGAACAGAGTTAACCTTTTTCTTCTTGTAAAGGTTAGGCTCTGCGAGGCGGCGGTAGATTATGAATCCACAACGGAACTGTTTCGATATTGACCTTGAGCGTAAGAGTGAACGAACATTTGCCAGGGTTATAGGATCACATTTCTTGGTTGTTCCGAATCCTTTAGATTCGGTAACCGTGAGGAAATGGCGACAACACTTTCATCACACAACGTTTGACAACGAGCCGGCTGAGTTTCTACATCTCAAAGGAATCGCGGCCTAAACTCCTCCTCTCTCTGGCTGCCCTCAAGTATGGCCGATCCTCCTGGTCAACGACGGAGGTGAATCAATAGATGAACTGTACAGCCAATGTGATAGCACACCGTGTACCATTAGTCATACGACCTAGGCTTCGGAGCCGGATCCTCTGAATGTGTAAATGGAGCTAATAAATGGGAAAACGATGCTTGCGTATTTCGTCTGTTACCTCGGTACCACTCGATAGCTCATTAGCTCATTACAGCTCGGCGATTGTCCGTTGGTTAGGCCGAAGTGCTCCTCATTGAATCACAACGCAGAATCTACCGCCCAGACATCCGTGGTGTAGTGTATGCATGCTTTTTCATCGGGCATGCATGTGTCGGGACACCTCGAGAGGGTGGGCAAAAACAACGCCGCAGCTGACCCTCAGCGGTTCCCCCCTAGGCCTGTCGCATAGGAGAACAGCTGAGGGTCAGCAACTCATTTCTTACTCAACGATGGCACTGTTCAACGATAGTGATATGTGCCGAATGGGTGAGTTGCAGAATAATAATGTGATCACACAAGTCTGAGCAGTTTGCATTTGGCTGCCGACGAAGCGGTTTTTCGGTGCGTACCGAGTTTATTCGCCTGGTTCGACCTCTCTCACAGGGTCCGCCGAAGACAGTTAACATGGGTCCTTTGTTGCTTGAGAGGAATCAATATATATATATATATATATATTAGATATATATATATATATATATATATATATCTAATTTGATCGCTGCTATCTGTCGGATTCAACCATGCAAACTAATTTTCAATATATTTGCCACATTTAACGAACATCTTTAATTCTCTATCAGAAACACAACGTTCTTCTCCGACAATATCTTGCGCTGATGTAGATCACTCTGCTGAAAAATCCCCGTGCACGTTTGTTAACAAAAAGTCTATCTTCAGTAATTCGAATCGAATATTTACAACCACTCGAAAATGTACAGCATTAACTCGAGACAGGTTGACATTACGTTCGATTAGCCCGGCAGGATTCACTTAAAACAGTAAAAGTGAGGTTGAGGAATCGCACACGATTGAACTTCGTGCGTAGAGCCAAAACAAGCACATTTCTTTCCGCCAAAAGGTTCCCCTGGGCTAGCAGCTGGTGCGACAATGTGGTCGACACCGGACTACAGCGAGATGACGCTCGTATTCTCGGCCAAATGTGTTTGGTATCAGCTATTTTTTTTATCAGCTCTTAACCTCTCTCTCTCTCTCTGTCTCTCTCTCCCAGCCCATTACAGAGATATCTCTACAGTGATCCGTGGTGTAGCGAGTCAACACAGTCAGACGCGTTGTAGCAAACCACCTGGCCCATAGCATTCGTGCTAACGATATAGCTTGCCAAATCGCTGTGTCGAAACCACTGTCAATTCAGCGGCGCAGTCGAATTCAGGCATTCGTCGCGCGGGGTCTCGCAGCTTTCTCCGTACAGTCCTTAATTTGCTCTTTTTTTTTTTCAATCCAATATTTCCAAACAGGCTGTATCAGTGCTATACCAAGATTTGCGAGGTTGATATATATAGTATATATATATATATATACATATAGATTACGAATCGTGTTGGCATGCATTAGCATGCCAACACCCCCCCCTTTTAAAAAAAAGAAAAAATATAAAAATCGTATATATATACGATTTGTGAAATATGTTCATTATGACTAAATGTTGGTCGAAGGTGACCTCTCTCAAGTACATTTGCCTGCATTACAGTTTACTTCGTACATGTCTCCTAACCTGATCGACATTTCCAGTTGTCGTTACGAGCGTCGAATTCCGTTTTTGAAAAGGAAATACACTCAAACGCTCGTGCTAATCTCCGTTACTGGTGTTACAGCTAATTACGCTCGCCGTTTCAGCAACAAGTGAGCTTTGTTTAGTAAAATGTCCTATTTCTACCGAGAGAGAAATTGAACGAGGCGACAGAACGTTGGCACAAATCGAACCAACCTGGGCGGAGGTGCGGTCGGTTAATTTATTCGAATACTTTAGCTAGGTTTAGGCTCAGTTAGCGTTAGGCCTGTCCAGCCTGTGAGCAGGCTGGCCGCGCTGCTGTTGCAGTAGGAGCTGTTCGCTTGTCGACTTTTTGTCCGGGGGTGGGATCCGTACGTTGCAATTCCTCTCGTTCAGCTCGCGGTGGAGCTAATTCTCATAACACTTACAGGTCATCCTTAAAAAGCCGTCGCAGTACCCACCGCGTCTCCCCACGCTCTGGCAATGCAGGTGACATTTCTGCTCGTCCCATGGGCATCCGAAACCGGCGAAAGCTCCAGCTGTACAACAACCAGATGCAAGGGGCGGATGAACAGAAATAACGAAAAATTAGTCATAAAATCCTTAAGCCCATGTTTAGTTGTTTACCTGATTTATATGTGGGCGTTATAATTCCCTTTTATTTACAGCTTTCCAAAAGCTCTAGGAGAGATATACGAGTCCATCATGTCCAAGGGAGAAGGTCTCCGCTCCAAACATAGAAATTCACTCTGGGGAGTTCAAGATGTCCATTACTGAAACTTACCGGCGAGAAGTACGAGGACGAAAAGCAAAATTGTGAACCGCATCTTGGATCGGCTGGCTGGTTCAGCTGAGCTCTGTAAAGTCGGAGAGTGCAAGGAGCAATTCGGCGAGGAAGGAACGGCAAGTTGTGCAAAAACTTTGCGTATATCACTACGAGGTTTATGTAACTCAAGAACAAATGCTCCTGTTGGTTGCTCGTCAGGCTCATTTAATCGTGTCATAAACACTCACGCTTATATACTGTAGCGCCTCTTACGAGGAGGAAAGGACTCAATTGTGCAACACCTACATGAGTGGTGTTAGCGGATGGCATCTATTGACGCTGAAATCTATCCCACTTAACGGCCGCCTTCGGGAACCTGCACAGGCAGAGTCCACGACGAGGTTTAGTCATTCCGGGGAAATTTGCGCTTGCCACCAGCATTTTCCAGGAATCACCGTTCCCGCCACAGCCACCAACCACAATTATGTCTGCTATATAGGACACTATGAACACAACTACATATGGAATGATTCAGGCCTGTCGGACTCGAGAGGTAGGATCCAGAAAACAGTTGTGCCAGGCCGCGATAAGCTCTAAGTGGAACCAATGGCCTGAATAAGGCGGCAGACGACGTTTACACTGCATCAACTACCTACCTTCATATGTCTATTAGTGGTGTTGACGTTAAGTACAGCAGGAAAACCCGGAAGGCTGTCGCCCATATCAAAACAAGGTCTATTGTTTTTGCTTGGGACCGTTCCTTCCCGTTTCAGTTAGATGTTGGTATCGAGGTCTTTGGAAATAAGTTCAGTTTGTTGGACGATGAGTCAGAAATTTGTGGACACTCGGCCGTTGCTTGTTGCATACATCACCGCATGAGCGATGTCACAACGGTGACACATTTGCGTTAGGATAGGTGGGCCAGTATGGGTAGACCTGGGGTTCCTTTGTTTTCTTGGAAATTTCATATATCATAACATCTCTCTCTCTTTTATCCCTCGTTTAATAACACCATACACTTGATTTCGTTTTGGTCTGCTAATTATCAATTAGTTAATGCCGAGTTGTTGGTCATTTCGAAACCAGGAACGTATCACTTGTAATATAATAATTAGGCAATTTGAAATAATAATATTAAAAACTCGATACGGGGCCGCATCCTACGACATAACTAAGGCAAAGTTATCAATGAGTCAATAGCTGTAATTGCACAATTTAGGCTTATCTTTGCCCTCTATTCTATTGATGTCAACGGAACGGAATTCACTCTCGAAGATCTCAACTTCGTGTGCCTTTAATGCCAAACTGTACTCCGACATGTACAACTGGTGATCGGAATTAGTCCCGGTGGATCCGTTTGCGTCCCATTCGCCAGATCGCAGCGACTAGAATTGACGGGGTTGGCTATCCTTGAGTTTGTCTTTATTCGAAGGAGAAAAAACATATGTATATATAGCAAACGAGCACACGCTTTAGTTAATAGATAGGATCGTAATAATGGAGTGAGCTAACCCTTGGCGGACGTTCAGAGACTTTTTTATTTTTTATTATATTTAGATACCCTCATCAGTGAATATGATTTATTCAAACATACAGTAGTTAGGAATTTCTATTGATCAGTGATATATATATATATATATATATATATATATATATATAGTTTTCGTATATATATATATATAGTTTTCGTCGATTCTTGCCGCTCCAGGTTGACTGCCACCTTCATCGTTTTGCTGGCCGCGTACTGGACGTGTGCCTTACCTGTAAGGCCCAGGTCTAACATTACTCCTATCTAGTTGGCTTTCCTTTTCTATGTACGATTTCGTTTTTCTCCTGATTCTACAGTGTTCTGAGCGTTTTAGGTGTTCCCGCAGTTGAAACAATACTGCGGGCACACCTAAAACGCCTCAGGGGAGGATAAGGTACATCCATGACGACGTTACGGAACACAAATGTGAGAAAATGATATAGAGAGTGGCATTTCGTTTTGAGGATATACTACATTCTAATTCGACAATCTCTGGATTGCTCACTGCGTGTAGGGCTGGAACGTTGTCAAACCCAGTTGGCCCGGTGGGTGCATTCATGTGCGTCTTAAGAGAGAGAGAGAGAGTTTAAGCATTGTAAAATTGCAGCTCCTTCAATAAACCATTAAACCTTTACCTTTTACTTATCTTGCAGCTGGAAGAGACATCTTGGTGTCAGATTCAGTGACATTGTACTCCCGGAATGGGCAGACGAGGCGGTAGGCGGCAAACATTTGAGGGGGACTATAAAAGTAGCCAGGGTATACAGGAGGGTGGGTGGGTGTCGACGGACGGAGTCCTAATTTGGCCAGGTTGCTTTAATGGGATATTTTTGAAACAGCGGAACTCTTCAGGGGGGGGGGGGGGGTGAGAATTATACCTGACGATAGGAAAAACTGGTACAGTCTGAAAATGGCAAAAAAGCAATAGTCTCAACGAGGACACCGGCACGCCCCAGAAATGTGGATCCGGTTATTTAGATCCTCTATCCTGAACTGGTACTATAAATCCTACAGGTACTATATGTCTCAGGTACTGACAGAATGTGGACCGGTCCAAGCCTACTTGGCAACGATTGCCAACACTCTTGTTGGCACTTTTGTGCTGTGTAACTCCGGAGGAGCTGATGGAGTGGAGCAGACAGTAGTCCGCTGTCAGGCCTTCAGAGAGACAAGGTAAACAATTCAGCGTACGGAAATCTCGGTAGAAAAACCTCGGTCCGAGAGGTCGTAGTCAGCACGAGCGTTAAACCGGCATATCTCGAAAAGATCAGGCGACACAACGAACAACCAGAGAAGGAAAGAGGACAGTGAGTTCCGACACCTCAGGAAAGATCTGATGCTAGAGACTAAAATGCAATGATGTCTGGAATCGGAACCATAGTTCAGTGATAGTTCAGTGATGGTGCTCCAATGCATTCCTCCTCATCGTTGTAGTATAAAGAATTATAATAAAAAAAATCTGACTACCGCTAGGATGCCTGCTTTTTTTGCCCGCCGCTGGCTGCCCTTCCGACACTCCTCCTGATCATGGCCGTCGGATTTTCTCCACACTACGCGAGTTCCTCACGCAATCCGACCGAAAATCTATTTTCTATTAGTGTATGCCATCGGAGGTGCGTATTCATCGCAGTGAACATGAGGCCACTGATCCTTGTGATGATTTCGACCGTAGTTACGCCCCGATCGCCTCAGCAACTCACGGGCCGAGTTAGTTTATTGTAAATCTACGGACATACGCTATGATTTCGCAGTGTAGTCCACCCAAACTATTCTGGCGTATAAACAACGTATATAACTGGCACCATCACAGCTCAATCTGCAGCTGGGAACGCTCGAGGATGCGCCTATTGCAGAACACAAGATCTATCAAACATATAATATTTGGATCACTCAGTGTGGAGTTGTCCCGTCAACGGCAACGACCTATTCCGCGAATAACCGCTAACAGATGGCGAGTGTAGGTGTGTATAAGGCTCAACGGACAGAACAGAGTCGAGCAGATGTCAAGGGAGCTCATCACAACACGCCGCAGAGACGACATCCAGAAAATTCCGTTGATATTAGTCACCAGCGGACGAGACAATGTGTCGTCCATTGGAGATCCCATTGTCTCACGCAGACAGTCCGTGCGGATCCACCTTTTGAATAGTGGCCAGATCATGATAAAGCCTGTACCGAACGTGGACTGACCTGTGGTGATGGTCGAGTTCGGAACGTCGGACAGGCGATGGATATAGCGACGGCCAATAGTGTACCACGGCAAGTCCGGATCGATTTTTTTTTCGAGCTTGGTGCGATTCTTCGAACCGACTCAGAACTATCGGACTACTTTTTAGAGCGATTGCCATAGTCACTGTTGCTCTCGTTCGTGACGATCGTGCCCCGTTGCGTTCACGGCAGACCCCGTTCCCGAGATGTTTCCTGTCCTAGGACTTGGGGTGGCCGCCGGTTCCGTGTGACCGTCCCCCGAGAGGCCGCTGGTTCAAGTCCCCTGATGCGACATAGAGCCCCTACCGAGCCCCTCAGGTAGATGGGCTTGTAGTGTCTGACCTGTAATGAAATACTTGGAAGGACGTCCCCATGTCGGTAGTATATGACAAGCAATATCTGAGGCAAGCTCCTCGCCAGACGGGTGCGACCGGGCAGAGACCGCTTTTGCATTTGGTTAGTACTAATATAAATTGTTTTTCGAGCGGACCCTCAGCTGACCCTCCCCTATCTGACAAGCCTCAGCCCTCTTAACCTTTTAGGTATTACTATGGGGAGGACCTGTCGGGGGCCACCTTTGCTTATTCTCTTCCTTCTCCACCTTTGGTTAGTTCTAGAATATCTTATCTACGCTAGTCGAAATTAATCACAATCATACCCTTCGTGGATAAGTATTATATTATTTACTCGCCGTAGTCGAACGTGGTCTAGCGCTAATTATTTGGAAACATCGCAGCCTGCAGAGAAGTCAATCGTTTTGTGTGAAACCACGTGGGTTTGATTAAATTTTGTGTGAAACTAAATGTGTATGCTAACAATAAACGAATGTAGATAGAAACCAAATAACAATACAATAATAACAACCAGATAACAGCAAGGGAAATGTGATACATAAGCATTGTGCACGCGGACCTGAAAGACGAAGTAAAATCCAGGAGAAACAGTCATACCATTATCTTGATTTTGTGTATTCTGTATTGATCCATGCGGAATTAAGTGTGGACAGACACTAAGTAAGCCCATAAATGGAGAATGAATTTTCGTCCTGCTCAATTCGACTTTCGCGATCAGAGCTAGACAAGCTGGGAACGCATCGAGGATCGGCTAATATCTAAACAATAAATCAAATGCGTGAGAGATAGTTCGTAAAACGCAAACATAACACCAGGTGAACACTTGCTTATAAAGTACACACAGAGACGTATACACACAGGAGAGAAAACGGCAAAACATGTGTGTAAAAACTAACAACGAAGGGGACACGTAGGTGCAGGGGTTCGATTCCCACCAGTTACCTTTAACGGGTCCGTCCTATAAAGCAATGCCGAAAGCCTTGCCGTAGGCGTTAAATTTCGGCTGAGACGCGACCTGGATAATCTACCTTCGGCAGACATTAGAGCGAGAGTCTCCCAGCGATGGTAGTGGATGATACGTATCATGGATGTGTGTCTTTGTCTCAAAAACCGAGCCTTCCCATGGCCATTTAGAGGAATGACGACAGTTTGATTGATTACATTTTTTAATTCACTCAATTTTCATGTTTTTGTTCAAGTAATTCGAAATTTCCTCATGGCAGAAGCCACTCAACATGGTTCTAATGGAGAATCGACAACGGATAAGTCTGCCAGGACCCATCTAATAGGTCAATGAGAGCCGTTGCTTAACCCTTGAAAATAAACGAAGATTAAAAATCACATGTAACTTTACGTGAGGCTATGTGAGGTTAAAAGGTTATAAGGTTATAATCAATGTTGTTGCTTAAGCTAACAACATTGATTCCGTTTCACGGGTGACGGCGTAGCGGCAATTGTTGACAATTTCTATCCGAGTCATGGGACTACCTCATTGGCGAAATTCTTTATCCAAATTATCCTGCTGTTCTTTGTGTAGAGCCTCCACAGAGACGTTGAGACGATTGTTCCTTCGTCTGAGCGAGTTTCACGAATTCGTAGATTTCCCAACGAGTGAGTGAGTGCTGGATGGATACATAAATATCTCCAGGCGATGCCTGCTTCCGAATAGCCGTTTTAGGCCCTGTGGAGTATAGCCACGATGACGGTGGCACACGGCGTCGAGCCACGTATCACATCCCACCCTGAAATCGGTGCCGATCTTTGCTCAGAGATCAGATGTGTTGACGCTCAGCGCACTCGCGGAGCTGTCCCGCACGCAAAAACGATATCGGGCCAGTCTTCTAGGCGATTGCAAAACAAACAATGTCAGCACAAAATGTCTTCATTTCTGAGCGTAAACGAGGTTGTGTTGTGAACCAATCGTTGCCCGGCGCAGCCATGATACGTAAACGATTTCCGCCAACCGTTTACAGCTGTACCTAAAAAGGAGCAAGCTGTCCTTGCCGCCGACGAGAAGGACAAAGTAGGTGCCGTGTCGAATCCTCGTTCAGCTCGGCCTGGAATAGCCGTGCAGTGAGCGGGGTCGGGACACGCTCACCTCCGATAGGTGGTGTTCCGCCAAAGCGGCCAATGTGGCCTAGCGAGACAAGGGCAACAGCCGAACAGTTAAACAGGCCGCTGGACAAGCGAGTTCGGCCACGAGATTTTCCGCTCTTCAACCGAGTGACTCGGCTTGAGCGATCCGCGTTTTGTGCTTTCTACCAGATCGGTAGAGAACGACACAGCGACAAGAAAACGGGGTTCTTGGGATCTTAGCGGGAGACGATAGGGTGATACACACACATAACGCTGAAAGGTCATCATAATAAACACCAGTAATTATGACGGATCAGAGGCTTATTGGGTCTAGTAGTGGGAACAGTTCAACGGGAACGACATCGAGCTCAATATGTGCCCCTCCAACGGTACCCTACTCTCTCACTAGGAAATCAGGACAAGGACAATCACCCTTGGAGGCGCTGCGAGATCGGCTGCTTGGCATGAAGCCGACAAAGCATCCCACATCGCTTATCACGGCTGAAGAGTGCACAAGTGTGGCAGAGCAGGCCTCGATGGTGTTCGCTAGCGAGCCGATGTTGCTGGTTGTCGAGCCGCCCGTAAATATCTACGGCGACACGCACGGTATGTCCGGATTGTTGAGGGTTAGCCGTGTTGTTGAGTGGACGCGTTTCACGCGAATGAAGCAGCTATCGTGACAGTTTCGATAGGGAGTGTAGTTTGCGATTTGTTTAGTGGGGAAGTGAGGGTGCCAATTCCTTTAGAACGAACCAAAAGACATACAGTGTACGTTTGAGGCAAGCAAAGGCGTTGTTCGATACGAGCTAACGGACATGTCAAGCACATGCGTTGCAAGCCGTAACGGTACTCGTAAAATGATGTACCCGAGCTTAAACGCCTCGTAATCTTTACCCGTTTTGTATATCTGCTTTTCGTGAGAGAGAGAGAGAGAGAGAGAGACAGAGAAGCAGGGAGAGAGAGAGATTACACGCAAATGATTACAACAGAAATCTTGATCGCAGGGCAGTTCTTCGATCTTCAACGGGTGTTACATGCCGGGGGACATCCACCTCAAGCGCGTACGTTATTTTTGGGCGATTATGTTGATCGGGGGAAGAACTCGATCGAGGTTGTGATGCTGTTGTTCATATTCAAGATTCTTCACCCGCAGGATATCCACTTGCTCAGGGGCAATCATGAGGAGACCCGCGTGAACTCCATATATGGGTTCTTATCCGAGTGCGTCAACAGGTACGTGAGCGCTACGTGGTTTATTATGAATAAATGAGACTTTAACACGTATTATTAATAATAATAATAATAATTATTATTATTATTATTATTATTATTATTAATTATTATTGTTATTGTATCTTGGTTTTTAAAATATGTAAACAATTGTTTCAAACCTCGTGAAGTATTGGCGCCAAACAAGTTTCATATATATATATATACAATGAATCTTTGTATTGAAGAATCGACAACTCATGCTTTCTTCATTTCTCTCATCTCTTAATGTGAACCTTGGAAAATTGTCCTTTTGAAAAGCCTTTTGATTTTGTCCTTATCCCAAAACTCACGGAGAATGTCTGAGATATGCTGAAAATCGATCGGGTTTTTGAGGTTGAGCTGTGCTTTTTTGTTGCAAGGGCGGAAATCTCTCAACACGAATACGTCCATGCACGAGACCTAACTAGATAAACATATGTGTTGACATATCGCTTATGCTGGGATCGAATCACGGAGGCCGAGGGCTTGACATCTAGGGACGTTGCTTGAGCTGATTAGGCTGCTTATGCCCTATTGTACACTGTACCTGATTGGCGTACAAGAACTTATTGCGAATCTCACAGTTTGCGCACATTGGCGCAAGGCGACGAGCAGAGTGGACAGGTGGCAACGAATGAATGCGCCATGAAAACGATCATACTAAGAGGGTTAACAGCGGCGAGATTAGGGTATAAAGACAATATCGATTAACAGGATCAACTGCGGCGAAATAACAGCAAACGACAATGTAATACTAGCGATTCCTGAAGGTTAAATAGAATCATTCAGAGAAGTGAAACCAGAAGAAGAAAGCAACAATAGATTGAATAAATTAAATAGATACAACACTTTATTATCTCATGTGCGTCTCAGTATGTAGGGAGATTGTGTTGTGTGGTGTTGTATATGGGGGGATTTGACTTTTCTCCGTACTGCTGTGTTTAGACCATGTCGTAATAATGAACAGGGTTGAAGACGGCGGATGGTTGTAGGATTAACGTTGATATTTCTGTAGAAAATATAACAGAAGAGGCGAACAGCACCGGTCGATGACGAACCCGGTTAGCAAAAAAAAACAACTGCGTTTCAGCAGTAAGCTAGGTCATCTGTAACAATACCATCCATCACGCTTAGTTTCCAGTTTTGCCTCAGATCCCGAAGGTTTATACATATATATATATATATGTATTTTTTTTTTTTAAACATAGATCAGATGGAACTATGTTTAAAAAAAAAAAACAAAAAAAATGCTTCTAGAATTTTTACATGAAACCTTACACATCGGAAACTGACTTGTATATTGTACACACCGTTGTAATTACTCGCACAGAGTGAAAATAAAACGAATAATATTTTTTTTTGTGAACCCTTTTTTAAAAGGGGTTCTCTCGGCCGGCGGTACGTTTTCTATACGTGACCGCTGCCCTCTGGATCAGATACATTTCCCGAGTAAATGTTCCTCTATTTGGCTGGCCTTCTCTTCACTCCAGTGATCTGATTCGATTGTTTGGTGCTCGCAAAGTCCAAAGATTAAGTTGTACTTAAGCGTACGACTACCTGATAAGTTGCACGATGTCACGATCATGCTCAATCTGCCTTCGTCTTGAAAATTCTTCTTCAAAACTAGTCAACATCTCATGTTGACCCTTCCTTCGAGAATATATTGCCGATGAAACCCCCCTATTCAACGTCCCAGCCCTGAAATCAGCGCGGAGGCAGGTTGAGTAGGAATCTGTTACATACTACTAAGTCTGCCTAGATCGACTAGACCCACCATATGGTGTAGGGTGCAGTCAGGTCTACCATGAATTATGAATTGATGACGATCTTACAGATTTAGTTTCGACGTGTACGTAGCGTTCAACAATTGCTTCAACAATATGCCCATCGCGGCGGTTATCGCCACACGGATATTTTGCTGTCACGGCGGGATCGTCAAGGATCTCTATTCGCTTAGCGAGATCGCGGACCTGCCAAGACCGCAGAGGACGCCTAACGAGAATGTCATCATGGGCCAGCTAACGTGGAGCGATCCGAACCGCGACGCTGATGGGTGGACCCCGAGCGCTCGAGGCGTCGGATTCCAATTCGGGAAGACGCCGGTCAGTGTCGCTTGTCTATGGTCGTAGGCACACTATGTAGCTGACGCTTGCTTGTGGATATCGTCGATATCGATTGGACTAGATGTAACTCACTGCCCATCACATTGCGAACCTCGGTCGCCACTGCTCAAGTGGAAGCGGTACAGCTGCATAAGGAGCGCAGTCTAGAGTGTACTACCGTGGCTAGGGTGGTCTCGAGTAACGCTCTTATATATATATATATATATATATATATATATATATATATATATATATATATATATATTGTATTGAAGAATCGACTGCTCATAATTTCTTCATTTCTCATTTTCTTCTTCATTTTTTTCCCTTCTTTCAGTTGTGGGAGTTCCTTGAGAGGTTCAACCTCGACCTACTGGCTCGTGCCCACGAGGTCGTTCAAGACGGCTACGAGTTCTTCGCTCATCGCCGCTGTGTGACAATCTTTTCCGCGCCCAAGTATTGTGACCAGTTCGACAACGCCGCAGCTATTATGCGAGTCGCCGAGGATCTGACATGCAGCTTTGTCATCATTCGGCCGGCAACGTCGGACAACCCGAAAGTCCGAGTCGAGTACCACGGTCAGGGGGGAAACGTCCCCACCGGCATAACGACGCCGGATTCGACGCCCGTCGAAGCCACACCAAAATCGCCGACAGTTTGCGGTCCCGCAAAGAAGAAGGTGAAACGAAGGTCTCTCAAGTGTTTCCCGTGCCGAGCGAAATGCTGTGTGATAGCCTGAGGTGGCCATTCGAGGCTCGATGCAGTTCGACAGGCTTCGGACGCACGAGTCGGGCACCGCGGGGGACGATCTCGTCTAGCGTGACTTGATTGGCTGCTGCTGCTGGCCGGCCCCTGTTGGACGACACGCTGTACGCAAAGATGCGTCTTGTTTCATCGTATGAAGGGCAACCGCCAACGTTTTCCCGGAAGGCGGCAGGGAGCCGCGGCGAAGCTCAAACAAAGCCAACCCCAAAAGGACAAATATGCCTAAATGTGACGTTGAATTGTGTAGCAACTTCCAAGGAAATCTCATCCAGGTTGTCGAGCTCGGCAGGTTTTCGACAGCCGGCAAGCTGTCGGAACTGTACGACAAGCTGTGATTGAAACATGTTGAAATTCTCTGTGAATGCAAATTGCCGAGTTACCGGTGAGTGGATGTTTAGGGAACTGCTGATGTATATTTAGATCGCTCATTTCTAGTTGTAATGGGACATTAATAATAATCATAATAGTACTTTTGAGGTAATTGTGGTAGTAAATAGAAATATATATATATATATATATATATTTGCAATTCAAACTGGTGGTGTTATTACTTCGACCTTAATATGAATGCTACCTCAGTGTAATGATGTTTTATAGTTTAGGATCTGTTTTGTTTTTGACAGGCAGGCCTCAATGTCACCTAGTTGTTGTTAGAGCCGATCATTTTGCCTGAAACCAGTCCTTGTTTCGCGTGCAGTACATTTCTCAAGCATGTATACCCTGTATGTGATAAAGTACCTGCATTTCGATGGGAGCAACGTTTGACCGGCGTTCACTTAGTCATCCAAA
Organism: Stratiolaelaps scimitus; assembly: GCA_019614645.1. Lineage (NCBI taxonomy): Eukaryota > Metazoa > Arthropoda > Arachnida > Mesostigmata > Laelapidae > Stratiolaelaps > Stratiolaelaps scimitus. The sequence continues at coordinate 807,430 of JABWDB010000011.1, read as the reverse complement.
CATAACACGAGTCCCAGACACGTACGAGGGAGTATCAACCCAAGCATTTGGACATTTTTTTTAGTCGCTCGCCAGAAGACTAGAAAGCCCTGTACGTCTTTAGCACTAGCTCAGCTGCGTAATGATCAGTTAAACGAGACGCTTATTACACGCTGGCTACACGGGTTTGACCAAAAATGGAAAAATAGAATACCACAAGCTTTCCTCATATATATATATATAATATGAGAGCTTGAGGTGGGACCAATTTTATATATATTATGTAGACATTATACGGTATATGACAATAAATCCTGGCGTCGTTTCACGTACAACCTCGGTTACAAATTTTAGGTTTCCACCAAGCACATCTCAGCTTCAAATGTTAACGAACCTGTAAAATCAAGCACAGTTCAACTCACATAGCAGATATACAGATTATCTATATTGATATAGGGCTCTACGCCGTGTGTGTTCCATGATGAATCTCTCGAGAAGTGGCTTGCTTATTATACACCAAGGTTTATAATATACAATCTACGTAAACGAATTCGCCAGAGATACGTCGGAAAATAGACACAAAAACTACAAAACGTCGTTGTACAACTCATCATTGACAATGATGGCCAATTATGCATCCGACAACGGAAAACACATCACTCAAATCACTTTTACAGAAAAACTTGGTGATTTTTATTCGATCAAAATCGGGTATTATTCCAGTCGGTGCAGCGAGAGAGGGAGGTTCCCCGTACGTACAGACCTCATTCATCTATTCATAAGTATTGCTAAGAATATCTATATCTGTCCAGCATAACCGTGTAGTATATATATATATATATATATATGTCGTTTCCACACGTGTTGCTCGAGTTCGGGCACCCTCACCTGGAGCACGTCACAAAAACGATGACAGTGTTCGTCAATCTCGCAGCGTATTTCGTGGTGTTTGAAATCGGTAAACGTGACGGATCCGCCTTTGACCGTGAAAGAACATCGTCTCGGGTCACCGTTCTGCATTTGTGTATCGTCGCTCCCCTCGGTGCCAATAATCGGTAATACTTTGCCTCGTATCGCTGTTCTGAGCTTCGGGCAAGTCTTGTTCACTCAGTTGGCATTGTGTTATTATAAAAAAAATATATTATATATATATTATATATGCATATATGTGTATATTTGATCACAATGCTTGAAACGGCATCGCACACCCACACAGCTACGAGTTCACACTTTCACAAAGAAGCCTGTGTGTGTGTGTGTGTAATTTGTATATAGCTGTAATTTTTCATACGTATATATATATATATTATATATAATTGTGTGTGTGTGTGTGCATATCGTTGTATCGTATTGCTGTTGTTGTAGTTGTATGAGGTACAAAGAGAGATGCTTTGTTATTTACTGCAGCCTCCATTCAAGGCGTACGCTATCGGGCTAATTTGTGATTATTGTCATATATTACTATAATTAATTGTCCGTCGAGTCAGGTGCCAATCGAATTTCAACTGTGGAACTAACGGTCACAATTGTCTTTCAGGTCTTTTCGACGAGACGAATACCCCCGTAACGAGAAACGGTCCACAGGCGTCTCATGCTTTCAGTTTCGAGGGCTCTGCTGATGAGGTTGTCATTTCGGGAGGGATCATGTCAGAATAGAATCTTGCTTACCTCCTCATAAACAACCGCCTGAATGATGACGGCTGATTTAGCAGCTACTACCACTACTACTACTATGGTACTATGCGTTTGTTGCTGTGTAGTACAATGGATTGATGCGTAGTACATTATATAAATAAATCTGCCATAGCACGATGTGCCCCCCCTATTGTGATAACGTGACGCGCAACGCGCAGCATTTATGATCTTTTCTCGTTGTCAGACCTCTCTCGCTCTCCCTCTGTCTCTCTTCCTCGCAAATGGATAATGGAAAATACTTCCGATTGGAAGGCACGTTTCTCCGTTAGATTTGTCCAAAACGTTCGATTGTCTTTGTTGCACGTCTCACAGAACGGCCAGCGAAACACCCTTGACTGGCTGAATAGCTGACTTGTACGACAGAGGGGGTAAGCATAAACATCGTCCAATCAATGAAAATTACCCGAGAGCAAATTGGCCCAGTATACAGGGCGCTTTCTTTTAGTTTGCAAACGCTTAAAGTAATGAATTAGGTCACAAAGGGTCCTGCGAAGTGTCCCTCGATGAGGAAGGCCTCTCCTATATGATTGCTCCGCTCACTGCCGAGGCGTCCGCAATTTTTGGTCGAAACCGCTGCAGTTTTCCGTTAAGGACCCCGATGCCAGCTCGCGACAGCGGCAAACCCATGTTGGTTTTCGCCCCGACACGGAAAGGTCGAGCCAGCAGTTGCTTATTGTAGCCTCGTTCCGAGCTTCGGGGGTCGTCGAACGCAGGGCTATCCTCTGCGATGGTGATGGATGGAGAAATGGTTAGGGGCTTAGGTGAAGTTTGATGACGAAAACTGGACCGTGGTGAAGGAAGTAGCCGAACGAAGACGTCTAAGATCCAGCTGCGGTCGCGGTGTTGTCCAATAGCAGCTGTGTGGTCGTCTCGATCTGGTCGACTAGCGTTTCGTTGAGCAGCTCCCGCCGTTTGGCCTCGAGAGCTGGCAGACCCAACGCGAGTGAGACGACAATCGCGGCTATGGCGATGCCCACAACGACCGCGACGATTACGCAGTCCCTGCACGTCAGGTAGAACCTGTGGATGGCGACAGATGCCGACAACGGTGGGAACACAATAGAAACGTATGACCATTATTACTAAATGCTTGCGACAACAATTTAAGAATCGGGTGTCGAGAACCTAGGCCTTTCTGTATGATTTCTACGTATACACTTTTACCTAAATTATGTATTATGGGAACAAATACAGGTAATACTTACTTTGGATAGTGTAAAACTTTGCTTAGGCACCCACAGGGTTAGGTAAGCACAGTCCGAACACACATATTATATCTATCGCACGGGTTTGCAGGGTGTACAAATAGGCTCAACAACTGTGCAATTTTATATTACCTTTCATGAATAGCAAGGCAACCTCTTCTGCGATCGTAAGTCTAGTGCATGTATTTTATTCGGCTCATGCTATACATATATAATAGAACCCCCTTGGCGTCAAGTCCTGAAAGATATTAGCAAACAAATCATCCAGCTCCTGAGGAGGGCACTCTTCACTGTTGGACCACAATTCCCCGAGGTGTAGTTGAAAGGCATCTTGCCGGTAAGGACAAAGCTTCTCATGGGAAGGCACTCTCTTGCAACGTGGCTGATACATGCTCTGCTCATTCTGGACATAGATTTGCAATATCTAGCTAGTTAACCATTTATCAAAATGTCACTGGTCCACTGTAGTCCAATAGGACATACAGGCAATTCGTGAATAAGTGTAAAAAGGGGAACCCCTTAGTCCCGCCCTGGACCCCCCACTGACAATTTCCTTGAAGGGGCCTGCTTTAGGTTGATCCGCCAGCCACAAAGCACAAGCGCACAGGGTCCTTCGTTCTGCAGCGCCTTTCCCTCGCTGTACACAGAGGCAATGCCAGCCATAGCCTCCCTCGTGACCATGCCGGCCTAGGCCAGACACCCTGTCCCAAACTGTGTCACTAATTATTGTCTGTATATCAAAACACACAATAAGCATCGCAGCCCAGTGCTCCAATCCATCATGAGCAAGGCAGAACTATCGTTGCTCCTTCGTATCTCTAACAATGTTGTCCCTGTATCGAAAAATGGAACAAAAATAACTTGAATCATAAACGAAATTAGTTAACGAGTATAGCCAAGTAACTCACGAGGGTTGTACTGGCGGCCGGCACGTTCGATGGTCATCCTTAATAGCCCCATAGCGAGATGGGCCTGGTTCGCCTCGCCGCGTTACATGACCAGTCACCAGAGCGGACTTCTCAGAGACTGCCGTCATTGTGGCCAATCAACAATCAGGCGAGGTTCGCACCGACCCAGCGGACGGCTTCCAGTCGGACACTGATCCGAGAGCACAACCCGATTACACTCCAAAGTTACTTGGCAGCGAATAATGACGCCGAGGCGTTCTAGATTCTTCCTGGGCTCGCTTTGGTCGCCAAAGTGGCAAACTTTTTCCACTTTTTCGCCGTTGGAAGCACAACTAACAAACACACTACCGCCTTTTGTCCTTCGTTTGACTCTACTTTGCCAGAAGAAGAACAGTTGTGTTTCTCTTTAGACCACAGATATTCCTTCTCATATCACAGCGAGGCAGAAGCAAGCAAACTCGGGGAGTTCATCCGAAGCGACACGATCGCTTAGTGGGGCTGGTAGTGCGAGCTGATCCCCTGCACAGGAATATAGGTGAAATCAATACGGCCACGATAAGGGGGACGCGAGCTTTTGACAAGCCAATGATCAAAATGCTGCGATGCTCACCGGCCAGGTAAACTACAATTAAAAGTAATCTGTAGACAATTGTACCTGCCGGAAGGTAGTTCTCGCTGGATCGCCAGGCATAGTCACCGTCAATGGGAATTAGAGGGGGGCAGAGAGGGAGCGGCTATTTGGAGGCGTCACCGTGGGGGGGTGGGGGGGGCTTACGGAAGGATCAGTCATATTGGAGAGCGAGCATGTTTCATCGAGATATCACGTTCGATGGATGATGCCGCCCCCCGCCCCCCGCCGCCGCCCCCGCCACGACCACTTGAGATAGCCGCACCAAAGGCTCACCCGAAAACCGGTGTCATTGCGGTACGCATTGAAACTCGATAGTAACGCGAGAGAGCGCAACGGACGAACCAGTTTGAATTTTAAACGAACGGCTCCATCAATGACTTGTGCTTTCGTTGGCTCAGTTCGCCTAGACAGGTCGCTATGACATACTTGTCAATGTGGCCTCGCGTGGCCGCTGTCAACGTCACTGTGAAATTCAGTCTCTTGTTTGAATTTCTATTCCATATGATACACATGTATACAGAGCACACTCCCTGTATATACATATATTGAATCTCTAAGATATCTTCATATGATCTTAGATATGTATATCACCATCAAATATATATATATATATATATAAAAATTTGAAAACATTTTTTCAGAAAAAATTCTATTTTCAGGGAAAGAAAAAAAAATTTCTCTCCCTTCACCTCAGTGGAAGCTGGCCGATATACCGGCAAAATGTCTCGCTGAGAATTAGACCAGGCCGAACACTTTTTCTCGGGGATGATCATCAATGTTATTACCGCAGGTCCATGATCGTCCATGATATACGCGTACTGAATTACCGCCGACTTGAGACCTTCTGAGTCAGCCAGGTAAATCTCTTCTATAAACGCTTTTTTACCCCTGTTCGTCGACGACAGTATGCGACAGAATGACTAGGCAACTCTCGTTGGCAAATTCCGACTAATCAATAAAACAACATAATTGGCCATTTGTTCGAAGCGCCCCATCCGTTGTCGTTTGGTCGAAATTTAATTATAAATTTCGATAAATGTACCCTGGATGTACCTTCTGATCAGAGCCACATCATCAATTGAGAATACGGTGACGTTTCCGATGCGTCGACTTCGATCACGTAGTTTGCGGCGATTCCGTCGTTAAATGAGTCGTCATATAAGTGGCTCGCAGTGTCCTCATCGTGCCGCGTAGCCCGCAACGGTCGGAACGAACAAGCATCATATCATTATGATCGTTCTATTTTGCCATAGTGGGTAGCCGTAATCCCGAGATAAAGCAGTGCCAATATATATATGGTATCGTAGTGTATCCTCCCGAGAGTTCTCCTGCCAGACTGGTAGCCGTTCGTGTGACGATCAGGCCGCTCCGCAGGACGTCCAACGTGACCCAAGACGACATTTAAATGATGCCGTGTTGTGTTATCAAGTAAAATTGCTATCATTCATCCCGACCTCGGCCCCCTTCGCGTCGGGGGTATGGGGGGAGAAGGAGAACTCAGATGGCGGCTCTTGTACAGTTCCATCTCGGTATATTCCCCCTCTTGGCCTATAAGCGGATGACGATGACGAATCCGCATCCGCGAACGAATTGCTGTCGAATTTTCTCTGGTCTTCTTGAGGGCAAATCAAATTGAAGCACAATCTGAAGCCACCAGTATGGGACTTGGGCTTAAACAGTTTTGTGCAACATCGTTGGATGTTACGCTTATATATATATATATATATATATATAATATATGTATATATATGTTAATAAACGTAACATCCAACGATGTCAATATTGTGGATCAAGTTGCACAAAACTGTTTCCGTTCAAGCCCCATATATATATATATATATATATATATATATAATGGTTTCTTCGGGACCCTGACGGTGGCTCTTCCATAGTGCCCCCCCTTAAGCATCTTCTCCGTTCGTGCTCTTCGTGAGGCGGTCATTCTTCCGATTTAGGAGCGTGATAACGCTCCGGCGTTGCTTTTGTTCTGCAGCCGCTACGCCACTAGTCAGCGGACGGCCAATGCACAGGCATCGATCCAATGGATGACTGCCTATACCTTCTCTCAACGTTGTCTCCAGCGCTCGTCGATCGGCGAGCGACGACGGTAGCAGCTTGAGACAAACATCAAATATGCAATAACAACAGCACCACCAGCAACAGGAGACGCAAGAGTAAAAGCAGCGGCAGATAAATATATACATATATATATATATATATATATATCTCTGGCTGGACCGTCCGGAGCGACGTCGCGACCAAGTCCAGCAGACAGACCTTCTACGCGAAGCCAGAAGCCCGACCGAAGCGGTCCGCAAGTCCAGCAGTCAATACCAGATCGAGCAGGGATAGCGCGATAGGGTGACATCGCCATCCGAGTCTCGATTCTTACTGAGACGTGCGGGCGGGCGGGCAACGAGCTCCAGCTGCTTTGACACGCAAACAAGTGACAACCCACGCGACGCTCAGCGCGACCGACGGCCACCGTCGGTGTGGACGACGACGCCGCTGTCGGAGCATGTCTCGGCAGGGGGAAATTTGCAAATAGACGGTGACCACCAATAAGAACGATACTTGTGTCCGCCGACTCGGGAGTCCTTCGCTCCTCGTACACACGACATCGTATTGGCCCATTGCATACGGCAGCAATTTCGATCGCGACGCCGACACGGGTTAAGGTATCGATCAATCGATCAATCAATCAATCAATCAATGCATAATCACCTGCATTTATTTCAACGGGAACAACAATGCGATGTGTGCGTGTCGACAATATGCTCTACATTATCACCATGATCACTGCGCGGCATCACACACACGCGCACGCACTACACGCATGCCACGTACGCGTGCTTCCCCAGATTGACGTGTTACAGTAGCGTCTGGCATCATCTTCATCGTCTCAGCCCCTCGTCGCCCCCGAAGTCCCAATCGTCCGCGCCTCTGCTCCCGCCGCCACCACGATGCATTGCATGCAGCACTCGTAACGATGACAAAACACATCCCCCGACCAATGGCCATAGGGGTGGAATGGCCAATCCCGAGTCGAGTGAAGTAGATCCGCAGCAATGGGCCATCAGCTACATCGTCTCCCGAGTTGTTACCTCTCCGTTGTCCCTTTCATATCGTCGTCGTCGTAAGCGGGTCTACGAATAAGATAGAATGAGGTAGGCCGGACAGATCAATCGATCGATTGGTGAATGGGACCTGATCGGTGGCTCGACTATGGATGGGCACTGGGTAGGTAGCTCGTCCACCATTACACTATAACGCTTCCGACAGTTGTTGATTCGTTTTACTCGGAGAGAATGGCGTTCGTTCGAAGTGCGCCTATGGAGGCATCGTCGTTGAAACGATCCTGCGCATCACTTCGCCAGCCGGTCGGTCTTCGTCCGGGTGTGCGCGGTCGGGCAGCAGATTCACTTGGAAGAAATGCATGGGGGTGGTGGTCGTGGGGAGGGTAATGGTTCATATTCAAAGGCCACCAAATTAAAATCTCAGATAGCGTCCCTAACCGCATAAGAAAGGTCTAACCAACTATATATATATTATATATATATATATATATATATATATATATATATATATATATATATATATATAATATATATATATATATATATATATATATATATATATATATATATATCGAGAGAGAGTATCGCTTGCGACAAGGAAAGAGCATTTCGAAGCAGAATGATTTGCTAGCCGGCTCACAAACAACCATTGTTGTAATACATAGGGTGCGCCAACCGCAGCCACGCCATGGACCAATACGTATTTCGACTTGACCTGTCCGTATGTGACGTGAGGGATGGCTCCGTCTCGATTTGACGATCAGCGATTGTCGCCCATCGATGACGGGGCAGGAGCGTACTACTATGATTGATTCTATTTTTGCCCGATTGATTGATTGACTGATTTTCTCTGTTCGCTCGTCTCAGTTGGCTATTCATTAAGTGGCTATCTTCGTGGATTTATGTTCGGTTCTCCTGCGATATTTGGTTACGGCGACATTGAAGACTCCCCCGAACGGCAATTTGTCCGGTAGCCAACGTAAGTAGGTAAAGGGCTACGTAAGGAGAATATTAGTAGAAAGTAATTAATAGCAAGTAAATAATAGCAAGAATTAAATAAGTAATTAATAGCAAGAAAGTAACTAATATTGCCAAAATTTTTATATGAATAATTGAAAAAAAAACATATATGCATATATATCTCATAGATGTAATACATATATGCATTGATACCTCTGCCATTATAGAAATATCAGAACGAAACGTATCTGCTATCGGCCTCCACCTCTGTCGCTCAGTGTCCGTCGGCACATTTGCATACGTTAATGACGGACTCATCGCTGTCGTCTTATCGACAGATTTTCCCCTTGTCTAATGATCGCGTTGACGTCGCCGGGCGCACGTCGGCAGAACGCAACGCCGCCAGCGAAATACATGTCAAGGTCCAGCCGACTTCGGATCGACGCTAAACAGGACGGCACCCGATATCAGCGCGCAGCCCTGCCACCGCAGCTCGGTAATCACTTCGTTGCTGCGCGACACTTGTGTCAGCTCGCCCCCGTCGGACACGTGCTACGTTCGATGTCGGGGGGTGGGGTCGGGTTCAACGTGAAAATCTGCTCGAAAACTGTTTGCTTCTGACGTTTTGCTCAGAGCTCAACTAATGGCGAAGCTCGGCAGCTGGGGCATGAACGTCAGTTGGGTGTCAGGGATCGGCGAAGATGGTAAAATCTGCCGGAGAAATAGAGCGCACGTCGTCTTGAGATATTCAGACACACGACGATTCCCGAGTAAAGCGGCAGTGGCACATACACAAGCAAGGCCGAAGGGAGAGTATCGGGGGACGGTAAATGTTTACGGCTGAGAGTCCGCCCGGAAAATTCACTTGGACGTCGGCGCATATTCGCGCAGATGGAGTGGCTGTATAATATCTTATCAGTATTTTCTGTATGTCAGATGATAGTTGAACGGGGTGAGAAGGTATAGAATCTGTTTAATTACGGGAAACATTAAGGAACTGAGAAAACGACAAAACTGCAACGAATAGATGAGCGGGAATATAATTAGCATTGATGTAACGCTGTAGTCATTTTTTTGCTATGGTATTTTTTTTTATAACCTTGATAATTCAGGATATCGGTGCCACGGGCCCGAATCAGGACATCGGGCCTGGCGACACCGCGACCGGCCGCCTAAAGCCCGTTGAAACACTTCGCGATGCTTACGACTGTTTCGCAATGGACCTTACCATTCAGGGCACAGAAGAGAGGTCTTCTAGGACACTTCGCACAGGCCCCGGCGGGACGAACCGGCGTCCCGCTCCAATATGCCTAATGCTCGAGACGTACCGGCGAAATCAATGCTCACGCTTAGCGAACTATTGTTGGACATGTGTAATGGGACGCTGTAGGGTCATTTCTACCGACGGCTAGATAGCCCTGAAAACCGCTGAGCGGTCATGCGGCAATCACCGCTCACCCGAATTAGCCTGCCTCAGCGATTCATAGAACAATATATCCATTACGCTCGGGTATCGCCTAATGACAAATATGACGTCCGCTGCAAATCGCTACCCTTCATACGCGCGTTTCAGATAAGTCGAAAGATCGAAAAATCGAAAAAATAAAAAGAACCATTATTGACGAAATAGATGTTTCTCTTTAGCGCGATCGTCATCGCTTATCATGTTTCTCCCGTCAAATGAAACTAGCTGCATTCGACGCATAGATATTGCCGGCAACGATTGGGCGCACGTGCGCCCACCCTTACGAAATGAATGCCAACGCCGATTGTACCCCTTGCGAACGGCCGTTTCAACCGGCCGACGAACACAGCCGATGATGATGAAGGAGTTCTGTGTCAATGCGAAATGACTCATATTCCAGCATACGTTCGACTTATACAGACGCAGAACCCGCCGACACAAGTCTGAAGTCGAGCAGCCGAACAATCAGTTGTGTGTATCTATATCTAACTATGTATCGTCAACAACAGATCGCAATGGCATTCTGCTGCCGGTGAAACCCGTGAAGGACAGAGACACGCTAACGTAGACCACCAACAAACGCATACTATATATATATATATATATTAGTAACCTGTCCAGCAAGATATATATATATATGCTGGAGAAAACGGACGACGGACGAACTTGCCTGTCCGCCCCGCGGCATCTCACAAACAACAGCAACACCAACAACAACAGTCGTAACAGTTGCAGCCGCCAGCAGCAACGGTGAATCTATCCGGTTACAAGGGTTACAGGGGAATCGGCAGGAGCAACAATAGTCACCACAACACGCACAACAACAGCAACAACCACAAGAGCAGCTCCATCTAGCAGTGGCGCGACCCCTGCGCTTCAGTATCAGGTAACGGAGGCCTGAAGCCGGCTGGGTATCCCTATGATTAATATGGTAACAGCGACAACTTAGGCTTCTTGGAGTAGGCGGTGAATCGCTGGTTGGATCGTAAAGCGAGCCGCCAGCGGCCCGCAGAGAGAGATATCGATCGTGTACATACACAAACGATTGAGACGGTGACGATGCCGGCCAGCGTCATTGTGCACAACTCCTATGCCAATGGATAAATCGGCACACCGACAGTAGTATAACACAAACAAACACGTACTCTCGCGAACGCCCACATTAATCGGTTCCAATTGTCTATCGGCAGTGTCGCCGCTGTGTTCTACGACGCCAGCAACAGATACCTGTTAGACCGCTCCGGCGCTTCTCGACCGCCCGCCCGTTCTGCCTCGGCACAGATGGTGGAGATAAGTGGGGTAACGATCTATCTCGCTAACTATCTATGATCCATACATGTCTGTAGGTATTTGTGTATGAAATATCGGAACTCCTACAGGGGCATTGTCACGAGCGCCGATTGTTTAGTCCGCTGCCGATCACGGTCTGCCCCACCATCCCTATTTATCTCTCTCTCGGCCTCTCTCGGCCTTTCTCGGCCTTCGGCGGTACCGCGAGGCGTGGAGCAAATCTGGTTACATTCGCGTGATAGCCAGCCAACGTCGGGCCTGCAATCGTGGTCCGAGAGCCTCGGGAGGCCACAGCAGCCCTGCGATTTCCGAGGATCACGAGGAATGAGTAGAGGGACTCAGAGCGGGAAGCAGGAGGCGGAGGAGGTCGATCTGTTAACAGTGTTCTCCTTCAACGACCTGCCTCAGCAATGTCATTCATTTGTGTGTGTCCATCCACGAAATGAACTGGGGATCCAGCGGCGAATGGCACTAGTGATGGTGTGCGGTAAAAAAATTGTCGGGATATTTAGACGGACAATGGAACAGCTGGGACCGGCCGTCAGCGGGGTGGATAAATGGTACAGGCGGGTGATTGTGCGGCCGCAGTCACGCGGACGTTTGAAAGAAGCAATTCTTCAAGGAGACGAGCTACCAAATGCATGGATGCGTAGGCTGATAGAGTAATAAGAAACATTTAAATTGAAAGAATAGGGGACAAAAGACACGGAGACACTTGTGGCGAAATTGGCCGCAGAACGAAACCGGAGCGCACGTGCCCAATCGATTTAGGCTTTGAATTAAGACCAACTAAGAGAACAACGAGGGGGACACGTTTGCAGCGATATCCTCCAGCTTTTCTTCCGAGGAGAGTTTAAACCTAATTCGCTTTCGCTATTAGTAAATTACCGCAAAGAATAATGCATCTACCATCTGCCCCGCCTGCCTCAGGAAAAAAAACAACTGACCAATGTTTGCTAGTGTGCTCGAGCGGGTTATTATTATCATCATCCTGAGCGTATAGTCGATCTACACAATACCGGTACCCGTCACGAGTCGCCCAGAACCTTCCAGTCCATTCTTGTTGGCTTGGCTCCCCTCGGGGGGTCGGGGGAAAGGCGAGCGCCTCTACCGGCTCCTGCGAAATGGGCGAGCAAGCTCACTTACGTAATAATAACGATTCTTTCTTGCCTGACCACCTTCTTGTTTTTTTCTCGGTACGTTCTCGCCACTAAAGCTCATGCTGTTGAAGGCTGTTTACAGAGATCCGACTAGCTCCGATCTTCCGAGCAGTTCTGAAGCTCCTGAAGAGGCTCACACATCGACGTGTATCTCGTTCGTTCTCAGCTTCTTCCCATCCTGCTAGCTGTCGTCACCACCTCGCTAAGCAGAGCACCAGACGTGGAGTATTTTTTGGCTGCTCGTATAGCCTGCTTCGCTTCGTATCGCCGTTCCCTACGCCCAGCGACTTGCCGTCATGGCCAGCCTGAAACCTGCTGCTCACCAACGAATGTCGACGCCGGCGGCAGCAGCGGCAGCAGCCGCAGCAGCAGCCGCAGCAACAAGCAAAGAACGGACGAATGCTTAGCAAGTCGCTAACTTGACGTGCGTCCTAACTTAACCCAGCGAAACTCTTCCTATGCTCGTCTCACCGAAAGATGAGCGATCTGTCCGGCGGAGGTTCCCCCTCGCGCCCGCCACCGGCTGCCGCTGCTGTCTCCGGCGCTTCATCATTATGTATATTATGCTCGATGGTTAGTAGGGGACGTCGCCATCACCACGCGTCCACAGAAGCCACTTCACGATTGCTTCTCCCCGTTGTTCCTCGCTGCCGCTGCCGAGCGTCGGGACTCGCCGACGCAGCAGCAACAACAGCCACAACAAGAACGCTAACGGCGACAACACCAACAACAACAACAACAACAGGGAGAGGTGAGGAATAATCAGCAGACAGTCGTTAGCTCACTGAACCCTTAGCGTGGGGAGCGTACGAGAAAGAAGGAGCCGAAACGAGGAACTTGAGCCAAGTTAGCGAATGAGAGAAAATCGGCGTTGGCAAGAAGTGGCCGACACTTGGCGTGTGATTCTCGCGACTCCTCTTTCTCCCTTGCGCTTCATCTTCACAACTCCCTCTTGACATGTCAAGCGGCACCAGGAGTAGCAGCAGCAGCAACAACAACATGAGCAGCAACAACAACAAGAACAACAACAACAGCAGCGGCGACTTCAGCTCGGCGAACTCCCCTGAACTTGAACGGCCAGAGGGGGCTGATATAGTTAGCTGGCGGACAATAGCTCGAAGAATAGCAGCAGATGAAACCAGAAGCCGACAGGAGGAGCGAGAGAGAGTGCTCGGTTCGTTCCTTAACTTCGTTCCTTGACTTCGTCACGTTGATTCGTCGGCTCGCCGAAGGTGAAGTTGTATCGCGTCGGGAGCGATACGCAACCGAGCTTTTTCCCTGTTATGTCTGCGCGGTTGTCGGCCATCTAAGTTTCGAGCGCCTGCCTGCTGCTCAAGCTACCCCCCCAACGTTCCTCACTACTTCGGCGCTATAGCCGATCGCAAGGGGGTGGGGACGGCGAAAGAAGACCTTCAATTCAACTGAAATCAACGTTAGAGAGGCCCACGATCGTTGGTCGCCATTCTGTCAGCGAGACGATGACTTGCATTTCTTCACGCTGCCTCCGAGCCTGCCTGACTTCGAAACGCTGAGCAACACTCAGAGGTGGGGAGCACGATGCAAGAGAGTGGCCGGTGCGGAACCCGTAGAAGCCGAGCGATCCGCAGTAGCCCCAAACGCTATTCTCGGGCTGGCCACGACGTCGGCCGACGACTCGGGCTGCGTCTGTCGTGGTGGTGGTGGTGGTTGTCGCCGTCAGCCGGGAGAGCGACAATGGCAGAAACAGCAACAGACCGTCTCCAAGCGGCATCGTGGCGCAGAGGAACCCCTCGCGTCAGCTTCGTCGGAGTGCAGCTTCCCGGCGCATCCCCATCTGGTGGTGCCGGCCGAATCGATTCAGCCGTAGGCGGCAGCGGTGGCGGCGGTGGCGATAACAGTGACAGCAACGCCAGACCACGAGACGAAAATTGCAGACAGACTCAGCTCGGAGCGCTGCTCGCTCGCTAGCTCGCCGCCTTCCTGACGCGCCGTTTGCTTGGTCGGACGCCCGGAACGCTTGGTCGTTCGTTCGCTCGAGCAGTCCCCCTCCCCCCACCTTCCTCCGAGAGAGTAAACCGCTCAGAGACTCTCGGTAGAATGACCGCCCGTCCGCCCTTCCGATCAAGCAGTGAGCACCAGGCGAGCAGGTTGCCGACAGCGCAATAGAACGCCGCGCAATTGTACTCGTGCCGGTGATAGCATTGGTTCCCTAGTAGTGCACAACATTGGTGGCTCGGAAGAAGCGCCGCGGCGGGACGACTGCCGTTGGCTGCCACTAACGGCGGCAGGGGAACCGTCAGTTGGCTAACGCTAACGTCAATGGACGAACGCCTCCCTGGCTCCGCCGACGGCTCTGCCGAACGCTGCTTGGTCGGCCGCCCGTGCGCCTGTGTCCAGCCATGCATGGCCATTGTTACTAGCGGCGGTAGCAGCGACAGTAGCGTCAACTTACTTCACCTGCTACACACTACACATTACACTACACTACGCACACACAGATTACTACAGCACGTCCAAGCAACATTGCTGCGACTACTACTCCATTGGCAGGCACCAGCTTATTGCTTGGCGTTCGGCGCGCTGCCGGCCAATCGTCGCAATTGCCAGACGACGACCGGCAACTAGACCAACATCGCCACAGCTGTGCTCACAACCCCGCCGCTCACCTTCGACATAGTCGCACATTGTTACAATGTGTTATATATATATATATATATATATATATATATATATAAGGGAGCTAAATCGGCTCGATGTTCCAACACACGGTCGAAGAAATGTGTGGACCGTCTAAGAAAGACGAATGCTTTGCTGCTCAACCGTTGACGAGAAATCCCCTTCCGATGAAGTGGTGACGGCACCGGTGGCCGTAGCAGAAGCTGTTGCTGTTGTTGCTGCTGCTGCTGCTATTATTATTATTACCATTGCTTTTGCTTGCTCTTGTTTGAGTTGCTGGCAGTCGTCGTCGGTTTGCCGCGATTGCTGCCGGCTGTTATTGCTGACCGGTGGTGTCAGAGAGACGCGGTCGGTGTCTGGCAGTGTGGCCGAGTAGTGGCCAACTGCCACCACCGCTGCTGTGACACTCGCTTACGCACGGACACTTACAGCGAGGCGGGGGGGGGAGGAGGTCACAGACAGATGAACAGTAGCAGCAAGAACGACTGCAGCAGCAGCAACAGCAACAACAACGAGAACAACAACTCTCAGAATGAAGCTAAGGAACCTTCACCTCTTCAACGAGGACGACTGCGCCGACGGCCAACGTCCGCTCCAGCGTTCCCCGCCACCTTAGCCGGGAGCGGAGCATAGATATTAATAATAGGTAATGGTCGAAGCAACATTTTTACCTCGGCTAGCGTCCCCCGCCGGAACTAACCGTTGGCGACTGATGGCTGTTGGCAAATTCTGCGACAGCAGCCGTAGCGGCGCCCGTTGAGCAAACACAAGCCACAATCGCGACTTGCGCGCGAGCTACCGGGCAGCCGTGAAGTTGTTTGTCTAGTTCGTCCGTGCCGCTGACGGCGACGATGGCGGTGCCGGTGGCGGCGGCGGCGGCTGGCTGCACCAGAATGATAGAACAATAACGGCAATCCATCAGGCGGCGATCGGCAGCGATGGATGTCAGCCGTTTGCAAAAGTCAAATGGTTGCAACAATAGCCAGCAGATAGCTGCGCTGGCCCAAGACACCTGTAGCAGCCCATGACCAGCGGCCATTTGGGCGAAGAAGGCTTCAGGACGCAGGAGGACCGAATGAGGATAGGCAGGGTGGAATAGGCCACTCGCTTCGCAGATGGAATCACCGCGGGAGATAGCACCTGATATATATATATATATATATAAGGTGCCGGTCAATGTGACGTCGGACAGCTAGACGCTCGACTCGGCTTCATGGCTCAGGTCTGCGTATATCTGTCTATATGAAGGCGGTGTTCGCATGCGAACATCTGTCTGCAGGCCTGTTTATCTGCATACGTATCGCATTAGTATCCGGAGCGAGTCAGTTGATATGTTGGGGACATCCTTCGCAAGGATGCGATGTACAGGTATACTGGGGTGCCGAGACCCGAGCGGGGCCGCCGGGCCAAGACAGAACGAACCACGGCATGAGAGGCGGAAACTCGCTTTTTCTTTTGTTAGCTCGACGCCGTTCGTCATCTTCCTCTTCGGTGAACCACCGGGAGTGCAAATGTCATGACCAATATGTCTGCTAGTGTTATCATCATTCTTACTAACCGTAAGATTACCTCCTCCAGCGACTGCATAGTATTCGATTGGGCCCACTACACACCGCTGTGGAGTCAGCCTGCTGCTGCACTATCCAACCCGCTTGCTTGTCCCCCTAGATGTCATACGGCGCACTTTGACGCCACAGCTGGCTTGCATCTGCTTGAATATGCAGGAAGACAATGCGAAGATGGCGACCTAACGATACTATATTATCATTACTAGCAGGTAAGCGAGCATTGCCGTTGTTGGTCCTTTACCGCGGTCCCATACCTGGTATAGCCCCCTTCTGCTTTGCCGGTCACCGGTTGATCGGGAGGTGTCGATGGCTACGGCGTATGTCTGTATCTATGTGAGTGTGTGTGGGTGCGCGCGTGCAGTCATCCCAAGACGAACACGTCCAACCTAACGACGCCGAGTGTAAGGCTCCCTTACGAAGCCTAAGGGCCCGTCTGGCGATGAACACAAACAACATCTGTATCTCGCGTAGCCGCCTTCAAGCCGAAGCTCCTTGCGCGCCGAGCCCCAAGCGTCACCCCTTGTCAATTTGTCCGTTGTCTCGTTCGTTAGCGGAGTCGGTAGCTGGAGTTACGCTGGTTCCGTGACATTCAGGTGGCCCGGTTAAAACGGCGGGACAGATGACAGCAACGCTGCGGCTGCCGCCCGAAATCGGTCGTACGTCGCTGGGCGCCAACGTCGCCCGGCATCACGCAGCGTCTCCTTGTCAACCTGTGTATCCCATCGCGTCAGCGTGACGTTGCCGCAAAGTGGCGAAGACATTGTCCCGTTGTTGTTGGTGGTGGTTGTTCTGCTCCGTAGAGGTTTTAGGGCAATGCGCCTGTACCCTTGTGCCTTGTGACTTCGCTGGCGGTAGCCAAGAAGCTCGAGCCGCCGCTCCTACTTACTGTGTAAACCGTTAACCAACAGATACCGCAGAGGGAGCGGATCGTGGGTTAAGCTGCGCCGTGACTCAGTTCGGCTGAGTGTCTTGCGCCGTATTGACGTTGCCGCCTTCAACGACATCGCTCACCACTGGTTACACTGGGTCTTGGAAGGGTTCGAATGTGAATTGTTGCCAGGGCAACGCTTAAGGAAAAGGTCAGGTCAACGAGCCAAGTCAGTCCATAAGTGTGGGATAGGATATGATGGGGCACAGCGGGAGGTTGGACAGACTACTAATGCCCAAGATCCTTGAATGGTGCCGTGAGCCATTGGATCATATTGGGGTCCCGAGGGCGTCACTAAAGACCGTAATTTTTCTACTCTCAACAGAACATACTCGTTCGACGTCGTTCACTGCCCATGAGCCTATCTATCGCTTAAGGCGCACGACGTCAATTACGACGGCGAAATGTTAGAATGAAATGATCTTTGTAATTGGGCCGGCATTCCCACTTACGCGAATACCACCGCACTTTATTGTATCGTAGGCGCAGGTGGGCAATGGTGAGAATTTCCCCGGTTCCGAGATCCGATTCCGATTTTTCCGAATTCCCTCGATACGAGATCACTACGCTGCCCCTAAATGGTTCGGCGGTTGACGCGAACCTTCCAGGAAAGAAAGAAATCAAGCCTCAGCATCGTGTGGCAAATCCACAAACGGATTCTTCTTGTTCGGCTACTTTTTCTCTCTCGAGAGAGAAAGGCCTATTCAGAGACATACACGGATGTATAGCAGTCAGACGAACTAGAGGAAAATGCCCCAACAGCGACGTTCGACGGTCACCAACAACGGCTGATCTTCGTGCTTGTCCTTAACTTAGTTATGTCGGATAGATCGAGCGATAGACGAGCGTTGCGGAACACCGCCAAAATGTTCGCTGCGGCCGTGTAAACTTTTCCGGCAGAATCTTCCCCACAGAATAACGATAATAATAATAATAATAATAACAATAATTGTGAATACCCCAGTGTTATTGATGCGTTTATCTTAGGACGGACGTCAAACGTCGGAGCGCACACTCGGCATACAGCGTCACCTATATTCTGCACGAAGTAAGCCCGTTTTTGAATAATCAGCCATTTATCCGTCTTCCTGCGAAACAGCTCGGCGGTCAACATGGTTTCTCACTATCGACAACGATTCGACAGCTCCGTCGTCGTACAACGCATTCATTGGAGAGGGGGACACACCCGATGGAACGTTCACAAATACATATACCTGTGTCGTGTGGCCTGGTCCAGTTATCAAAGCGGGGTGTACCGGCAATCCACTTCGATACTCGACGGCTTAGACAAAGACGGGACATAGTGTATAAAATAAATATACATCTATAAGAACTCTGCGCGGCTGCATATGGAAGGGCACATGCTCGTTTTAGAAAACGGACACACAAATCTCGAGTTTGTGCAAAGGCATTTCTGGCAACGTTGAATCGACATATTGCCAATGTGATCACTAGAGGTGCCGCTAGATGCTTTAACTAAATGCAATTGTAGTACTCACAATAATTAAAATCACAAAAATAATAATAATAATAATAACAAAAATAATAATAATACTAATAATTATTATAATTTGATTTTCATAATCACTCTCTCAACCACTCAGCAAGCAGTATTTCACTATACCAAAAAGCCGAACAACTCGAACGAATGTCTCTTCGTCACGTTAGATAGATCATATTGATATTACAATTGACATTACTCGTCCAACTAATTAAAAGTCAGCCGGCCGCCCGGCCGCCTCCCCTCTACCCTAAATAATGATCGCTCCCATCTCCTCATGTCGCATACGTACCCATACCTAAGTAACAATGACTGAGTAGCATTGTCGGCATCCACCGGACATATAATCATAAATTCTCACTCCATCCAAACTTCATCCACAGACACATTCTCATCTGCCCATCGCCCTAATCTCGCCGAGATCTATTCACTAGATTTAGACATATCTTTAATATATATATATATATCATCGTAGCTTCTCACCTCTATCGCGCATTTGGCGGGCCGCTCTCGCATCCTATAAATAACAGGAAAAACAAAAACGCAGCTCTCACAGTGAGGCGGAGCGACGAGGGCTATTTTCATAACAATAACCTGTTACGGCGGGGCGGGCGTAGCTCAATCACTCAACCGGTCCTCAGCCCGCACAGGTGTGATGCATTAATTTCGATGCGCGCACCGCTTCGCTGCTTTGGCTGGTCAGGGCGTCCACGTCATTCAGCAACATGTTACGTATGTTTCGTCTAGGAGTGGCTGCTGTTCAATCTGCATGCGTTAGATATATATATATATATATATACACAGGTAGTTAGCGGCCGGTGGCGGCCTGCGGCCGTAGCGGAGTCTGTGGAGTCTACGGTGCACCGCATTGGTTAGTCGGCCGAGCCGCTCCGGATCCCGCGGTGTGGACACGTCTACGTACGTGATTAGGCCGAGCAGACGCTGTGCACTCCGCGCCGCGGATGCTGCTAAACGGGAACGCACGTCGGGAAGAAACTCACGGGGGCTTGGCATGATCTGATTACGATCAGGGGGGCGATGAGCAGTAACGTGTAGAGATTGTAGCATGCCCTCATAGATGGGGATCGCACAGCTCCCTGGTTGGGTGGGGGACAATGGCAGTGGACGCATAAACGTATCTATCTATGTCGAGCAGTTGCATTGTGCAATGGCTGTAGCCGCACCCGTAGAACCCCCACAGCGTTGTTCATCCAGCGGGGGTAAACAACGCTGAATGAATAGCGTCGATGACTGAGCCGAGTGACGAGGTCCATCAATCGACGCTTCAGAGAGTCAATCTCCTCTCACTCCTCTTCGTTCTATGACAACTCCTCGTGGTCATCCGTCGGCGGTGAAATGACTTGTAGTGCTTTGCTTCTGATTGGTAGCCGATAACAACGGTAACGGATGGGCCCCGTATGATGTAGGGAAGATCCGGAGGAGAGCCTTCCGAGGGGGATTTGTGGCGCGCGTTTAGTGCTGCAGCTGTCGCTATTGTTGTTGTTGTTGTTGCTCCTGCTGCTGTTACCGATGCTGCTTTTACTTGGATATTTCGGCTGTGATTCTTGGTGGGTTTTTTTTTTGTTAGAAGAGGCAACAACGACGACTACTATGGTGGTGGTTCGACGAAAACATCGTAGCAATGGTAGCCGATGGAGCCAATCAGGCTAGATCCGAGATCCCCACTGTTTGATGACGCTGACGATCGGAGCGTCTTGGTTTAATTTGTTATTCAACCTTCTTTATATTTATATATATATATATAGGGCGTAAGGTACTGTTGTTCTATATATATGTATATATATATATTGCGTCGCCTCGAACGTGTTGTCCTGAAGAGCGTTCTTGCGTACGCTGCCGATATTTCATTGCAAAGTGAATTGTCACGTCAACGAGCAGCAAATGCATTAGCAGCATATTGTAAGCACGCCTGTGAAGGCAAACTTGAAAAATGTCCAATCACTTCTTGATCCAGGACCAGTCAGGTTAGCTACCTAAATCTCGTGGAGTGAGCTTTCATCGCTGAGGTTGAAACCTGACGAATATATCGGTATCTCCCAACGTTCTATCCCCGCAATGACAGTGGAACATTGTCGCGTCCACGATACTCGCGGTGAATGTTAAATCCACGAAATCCTTCGTCGCTGGAGGGAGGGGAGGGAGAGAGGCAGCTGGGAAGATCGCGGAAAGTATCGACGCGACCCATCGCTGCCATCGAGCGGATTACGACAGATAGCCACGTGGGAAAAACGGATAATGAAGAATAATGCAGATATCTGGGTCTTTGTTCTTCTTAAGCAAACAAGCAAAAAAGAAGAGTCATAAGCCATAGACACACAAATAGTTTGCATAAAATAACCATGATAATAAGAATAGCATGTACCACGAAAAACGGCAACTATAGGCGAAGATACAACGCGGCCTTATCAGCAGCACTTAATCTCACACGAGGCGCCATAACAGACCTACATGGGCCTATCGGGTCTGGCCCACCGGGAGCACACTTATCGCACAAGGGCCTGCGCTTCCCAGGACTCCTCAGGGTACATATGCTGCGATATTCGTGTGAAGAAAGACGAGTGTCAATCATATATATATAGAATCCATGTTTTGTCCCTCTGCTAGGGTCAACAGGCAACAGTGAACAATTCACTGTTCGGGCGGCGTCGTGCAGCAGTCAGGGTGCGTGACTCCGCACTGCAGAAATACGTTAGACCGAGCCCGCTCTCGACTCCCTCTCTCCCGCAGGTTGGCACAGCCAGCGCTAAAGAGCGAGCGGATCCATCTCCCCAAATGGATGCCTAATTTCTATCCCGAGCTTTACGGGCATTGGCGACACTCGCAACACGCCCGTTGCCCATTGTGCCATTGCCTCTGGTGACAGCCAAATGGCCCCCTGTCAACACGTTGTCGACATAGACCGCTGGCAAAGAGCGAACGTGATCCGCGATCATAGGGGCCACGTATCCGCTCACATCGGGATCGAGTGAACGCCTGGCAAGAAGCATAAGAAGCTATAAGCGACTCCGTCAAATGCCTCCGGGTGAGTGCGATCTGTAGAAGGCAACGCGGACGATAGTCACACGACGAGCGGTTAGTCAGAGTCGGACGGAGGCGACTATGCCGTTATGGATACCTGCTCCGGGGAGGTGGGATGTCGTGGCCGTCCTGTGCTGCATCGTTGATTGCAACAAGTCCCTCGTCTCAGAGCAGACAGCTCATCCAAGCACGGCGCCCGTACGGCCATCCCGGCCAGCGTTGGCTATCTCCTGCCGTTCTGCCGCTATCAGCCGTCAATCTCTGCGCGGCTTACGCCAGCTATGTGGTCGCTTCCGACGTCTCAACGCGACAAAATGCAAATCGCCGCGCCATTTTCACATCACCCTGTATCAACTGTAAGCGCCTCATTGTACCTGTTCCATGTCTCCTGCCGTCGTATAATCTATTCTAATACCGCATGTAAATATTAGCCGAGCCTCGATGTCAGGCGTTTCTAACGACGCGGTTATTTTTTGGTCTGCTTTTTCGCCAACTTCACGGGCGTGACCGGGATGACGTTGCGCGCTATGCCTCAATATGCCTCGGCACCGTCGTTCGGTTTGCATTGCCTTCTCCAAAAAGGTATGCATGTGTATGTTCCACCTATGGGCATACACCGGGACGATTACCAGCGTTTTATGGGATCCTAGTCAGGTGCCTTGACGTCACCCACGCGCTCAAGCTGCTGTCGAGGTACAGCCGTCGCACGCGTTTATATTACAAATATGTCAGTTGTTGTCTGTGTGCTGCTACTGCTGGCTGCTGCCGCCAGTTCGTGAGCGGCGTCAGCCACCCGAAATCAGACAGACAATCTCAGTCGATAGTCAATTCTCGGTAGCTCGGCCATCACTGTTTCGAAGCGTTCTGAGATGTTCTTCGTACGTTGGAAAGACCCACCATATATATATATCTATATATATATATATATATATATATATATATATATTTACTGATGTCTCTGTGGCGCAATCTCGCCCCTTCATAATAATAATAATAATAGTATTACAGGGTATTCGGTCAAGCACCGATGCTTGTAAACCTGTTACGCCAGAGTCGTGCTGAAGTATCCGATCAGAGCTGATGGCTTTTCAGTTGGTTCTTCCGTCTTCCGGAGATCGTAGCTCGAGTGTAGGAAAGGCTTTTCCTTTTCGTCACACGTCAGAATTGCCACGCTTGCGGCAATAATGACAGCGCTGTCTAATCAATCGCTGCGTGTTCAAGGTTGTCGCTGTCCAAGATCCGTATTCGCGTTGTGAATGTGTACATCAGTGTTCTCGGCGAGAAACAACACGAATGGACCCAGGGATACAACCCGGAGCCCGAAGACCCGTGGCCCAGCCGCGCGACGGTTTGTTTTGTTGAAATGTGTCAACCGATCGATGTCATTGGTCCTGCGAGATGGCAGTACAGAAGAATAATCACCTCGCGACAGGCGGACAGGATCTGATTGGTCGGAGCCCAATAATGAGATCATATGAACAGCAGAAAACCGTCTGTATATGGCCATTTCACAATCAGAGCTTAGAATAGCACGGTTTGCAAGGGCTGTCGACAATCACAACAGAATTTCTTCACGAACGACTTTTCAACGAGTTTCAGACAATAAGGATCCAGTACGTAACGATCCAACGAAAATAGTTCGATGACAATATCTTCAAATTATGGATGACTCTAATGTTATTACATTTGTATGGGTATCAAGGTGGGCCTCAAGCGAATCTCATTATTCCAACAATGTTGACACAACATAGTACACGACATAGTAATTACAAAGCCAAAATGCTTCATGTTTGCCAGCTACCATCTCCGTCGGCCTCATTGTCCGTCTCCATGAAATCGCTGACGAAGCAGTCGACACGATTTCGTTGGCTACAAACTGGTGTTGGAACTAATGAGGAGATGGCCTGTTTATTCCTAATTCAGGACAGTTTATCTGCCTCGAACCAACTCGCTAGAACAAAATGCTTCCGAATCAGTGGTGTTCCACACCCCGTGAACAACGCTAATAGAAGCGGTCTTAGACAACAGCATCCGACGTCGAGCAGAGTTTGTCAGCCATACGCAGCTTAGTACTCCTGAAGCGCCGGCCCCGCTGGATTTAGCTCCAGCGAAAGATTCTTGGTCAGAACCTAACAAAACGCGGCAAAAAATCCACACTCTCAAAAATCAAGAAAAAGATTCTATCCGCCTCCATATTTAAGCTGGCAGCTTTCACGTCGACAGGCTTAAGAGCGGCATGTTGTTCCAATCCCAGCTGAGTCTGGCCCACGGCAGGGGAGTCACTGAACCATAATCTTCGTAGGAGGCTCCAGAACAGCGACCGGCATCCAAATAACAAAAACAATACAAGACCCTCCGCAAACAACAGTACACCGTTCGCTGGACGGCTCAGAAGCAATGTGTTCGGGAAGTCAGCCGAACTGAATGAGTGTGCCGCGACCATATCACACAGCCAGCGGGTGTGCTAATGGCGCCCGGAGCAACGAGCCGGTTTCGGCGATATATAGCCTCGTAATATACTATATATATATATATATATATATATATATATATATATATATATATATATATTATATATATATATATATATATATATATATATATATATATATATATATATATATATATATATGTTATAGTGTAGCCTCTGCGTTCCCTGGTTATCCACCCCTCTCTGACTCGGCCACGAGCGGCGTCAGCACAGCCCTATCTCGCCTGGCCACGGTATAACTGCAGATCGCTGTTCTCGTCTGGACGCGGCAGGAGTTTCCCATGGTAGGCGACGAGATGGGACTCACTGGCGCATAACGATAGCTGTGAACGTGAGCAGCAGCGAATAGCTCAAATGTTGAGACGTATCTCAGCATGCGTCGTCTATGCATATCTAATATTACCGGAGCCTAATAATGAGAATATATCGAGGCGGACGCCGGGGACATCGTCATGTGAGATGTTAACATGCGGCTCCCGTCACAGCTTTGCATTGCCGTAGAAATAACACAGGAAACTAAGCACGCAAAGGGAAATAGGTTGAGTTATCCACAGTGCAATAAAATGAACACGATCCGAACAACGTTACTCTGTAGATATTGGTGTCGTACATAGAAAGGCGCTTTGGCGAACGCGCCCTTCGCGGACAATGTGGTCGGAGTCGGGCCTTGCTGTCAAACATCGTAACCTATGTCGAAAGACGCTTTGGAACGTATACAAAATGCTTTCACATCAGTACAAAGCTATCGGCTACAGAGCAGATTTGTTCGAAAAGCAAGCTCGCAGCTGCTTTTCCCGTCAAGTGCTCTCTCTACATAAGGGACTTCCGATTGAGCCTGTGATGAAAACGCAAACATTGTAACATTATTCATCGCTATTATCCTACTAAACCTAGACGGGTGTATTTCAGAGAAAATGCTGAATTTTGCTAGTACAGGCCACCGGACGCGAACACTGGACAAGCTGTTCGCCAACTGAACGGTGACCGACGTAAAAGGTATTGTGTGCCACAGGTGGCCGGTGTTTTGCGGGTGTACGCTACGGGTCGAGATACAAACCGCCGCGTTGTTTATTTTCTACCCTACCAACGACGAGTGTCAGTTCTGCGTTCTGATACCTGCCCGTGCTGATTTTGATTAGACTAGACATAAACCATCCAGGCAAAAGGAACCATCAGCCACGCCTAGCATATATACAACGCAGGTCCATCGTCCAACGCCACGTTTGCTTAGCTCTGAAGAGCACATGAAAGTGATAGACAAGTGAGATTCTCATTCGAGCTCGATCATGGACTACAACAGGAAAAGGGACACATAGGCGGTTGTCCTCATCGAAAACTCATCATCCGCCTACTGAAAATCCATAGCAGTAAACAGCTCCTCTCTCGCTCTCTCTCTCTCACCTCACCGTGTCAGTGGGTACCGGAACCACCTGTTTGCTCAGGTCGCGTTACCCCCGAACCTACATGAGGGGGGTACCTCTACTTCTCCCCTCAAACGTAGTCCTAGTAAATGCTTTCCGTTTGGCGCTCGAAATCCACCTCCACGATGCGTGACCAGACAACAACCAACCTCGCACACACACACATCTCTTCCCATAACCTAAGGACAACCGCAAAGATGGGATTTCCCGCCAATGTTCCATTCGTCTGAAATTCATGCAGGACACTTCATAATCACCCCCCGGGCCCGTACGAAGACAATTGCTTACCGTCGGTACCGCCTGCTGGTGGTGGGTCCCCCCTGCGTGGTCGCATCCTCGGCGGTGCCATCCTTTCCGTTGCGGTCCGCCGTGTCGAACGTCGGAATCTGCGTGTAGTCGGCGACATTCTCCCGTGACATCGTGTCTCCAGTTGCGCGTCGGGATCACAACACAGCAATCCCCACAGTGACGAGTTCGAAGTAGGCTGCGAAGTGGCTACCTCGCGCGTGTAGTAGCCTCACGCCCCCTAACAACAGACCAACTAACTAACAGACGTGGTAGACACTCCTTCACACGGGCACAACCGGTCGAGCTGTCCGCTTCTGTCTCCTCTCGGCAATACTTGTTAACAATCACAATCGATCGACGTCCGTCGATACGGGTATGTATCGATGTTCGAGCGCTACACTGGTTCTCAGTTAGTCGGCCACTGCTGGTTGCTGCAGTCGGCGCTGCTACCGCTGCTGCACGATGCCCGAACGGCAACAGTTGTTGATCGGGCTGTCACGCGAGGGCAACGACGAATCGAATAGACTTGACGAAGACGGCGCGAGTGTTCCGTCGCGAGGGGTCTCGGCCGAGTGTCAGGTCTGGACGGACTTTGAACGCGTCGAAAAGTTGCAGCTGTGTGTCCTAGTCGACAGTGTCCGCAGGCAAACTCCGGGCAAGCTTCCTTTCGTCGTCAGCCAACACCCAAAAGTTGAACAACGACCGACGTCGAGCTGATCGGTGAACACTCGCGAACTGGGGTGGGCCTCGCTCGGCAGAAGCGATCTGCTCCGCTCGGAACGGCCGGATCGTTTCGGATCAGCTGAAGGGGAGAGGGTGGCTGACTTCTCGCTCGGGAGCTACAGGCAGCGACAGACGACAGGCCACAACAGAGGCAGCCCGCCTAAATTTGATCTGAAAATAGCAGGAGTATGCGACAAACAGCGGTCGGCGTCAGTATCGACGCTGAGCAACTGGGCGAACAGGGCGAAGAGGACGGGACGGATTAGAATTGAACCCGAAATAATATTCATTGTGTGTTTAGACTGTCCATGTAGATGATTTAGTAACAAGGTCGAGTGGCAGGATTCGTAAAGGGAGAGAGAAAGAGAGAAAGTGACATAAACCCAGATCTCTGGGACCATCGAAATGAGAGGATTTGTATTAGACATTTCTCGCCATTTCTAAATACAATGCAAATACACAATAATTCGAGAAGCAGTTGGGGACAGTTGGGTATCAGCGTGCCGAGGCCTGAGGTCACGGTCACCCCCGAGGGAGACGATGGCTGGCATCGACTCCCTGCCTCTGCACAGCAAGGGAAAGGCTCTGCTGAACGAAGGATCCTATGCGCTTGTCTCCGGTGGCGCGGATCAGGAGCCTGTGGTAGGCCCCTGTACTCACCATTTTTTTTTGTCGTTTTTGCGAGGCGTTTCGGGAATGCTTAATGCACATGTGTCACTCAGCCGTACCGACGAGAGTGGGACTCACAAACCTCTGTACTCACCTGCCTGTCCTGTTCGCCCTTCGAGGTCAGTTCACAGGGCCTAGGTTGAGCCCACGCCGAGGTTGAGAGACTCTAGGGAAGAGATACACAGATGGTTTTAGAAGGCAGAGGCGTTTTGTTGTCCACGTCAACCGCCCCCCCCCCCAAATTCACTGGATCGGCCCACTTTCACAGAGATTGAAATGTCTCTGGTGGTGTCCGTGCGCTTGAGGAAAATTTCCTCCTCTCAAAAAGATGGTTGAGCCGACGCTTTTTGATAAAGTCGGCGTCAATTTAAGATAAATATATCACAGTGAAGCACAATGCTATTTTAATTGTTCATGGCCTCACGTTGATCATGTCTAACTTTCGAAAACAGGTATGGCAACTTCGAACGTTTTTTTAACGAAACACGACAATCGAAAATGAGCGACGGTACCTTGCTAATTGAGATGTCATTGGCAGGCTGTTATAAATCTTTGTTAATTTTATCACTCATATGGACCGGTATTACTATTGCGTAAAACAAACGTGTCGTATCAGCTTTCAGAAGGATTTCAACTTCCATTTTCTTCAGTGATTCAACAGACATCATTTTCCAGTCTGTTTTGTTTACAACGGCCTTTATCGACAGACATCTCCTTACATCGTTACTATTTCACACTCTGTAATTTCGAAACGGGAATGTCCAGAACAGCGGTGGTTAGCGTCCGAAATTCTACTGCGCTGCCCCGAATCGAATCCGCGAATCGACGCATGGTGTTAACCGAACCAAACATAACATCACTACCTCAACGGCAACTCGTCAACTCGCACGTGAACTCGCACCTCCTGAGCCGTGAGTCATTTACCGGGTCGATGCGTCCAGTCACCAAGATACAACGGGAAGATCACGGTTGGATTGTAGTCGTCAGCACAAAGATCCCGTACGATTTCGTACGACGTTCATTTCATTCATAGATACGCGGATACTAGGATCCCTTTTACCGAACACGAATCGCACGGTCACTTTCGGAACAAGTATAATTTTGCTCGATTGAGCGATTGTTGTTCCCGTAGGGTAGTTGTTACATTTGGTCATAAAACCAGACCTGGTAAACCGACACAGAAATAGCTACGGTAGAGTTGGCCATTATCGGGGCGCACGCAACTGCTCGGTTATGTCCTCAGTACGAGACCACAGCAGGCGGTAAAAGTGAAAGTTATGTTTGGCATGCCACCCGTCTCGTCGAGGATTGCATACGCTCGAATGACGTTGCTAGATATTCAGCCGCCTCGTAACGACGCCGGGTACAACTGTCCCCTCGAATTGTGTCGCAGTAGTGGGAATAATAATCGGCGATACAATTCAATATCGCCTCATTTCATTAGATATATCCACACCAGGATCATATTCTACCTAAGCATTTCTCCGCACCTAGAAATTGGCTAGAGCAAACGGCGTTCGGGATTGCCACGGTGGACGGGACCTCGATGATCTGCTGAACTCACGTATTCTCAGAGTTCGTACAGACGTCACGAAAATTTCAGGACGTCAGGATGAGCCCGGCGTGAGGCGGTATTGTGAAATCTGAGTTTGCTTTAATTTCCGACTTGCATTAGTTCACTATCTACCTGATCCCCTTATGGTCATTTCAGTTTGCAGATACCTGAGAGGCGTTTAGCAGGAAGGCTCCTTACAGCCGGTGGGTGTCACGGCGAATGAGCTGTGTACCCTTAGACCTGCATGCTGCATAATCACATAAATGAATTTGTTTTTGTTTTTCCTGCTTAGTGAATGTTTGAATGTGAATGTTTGAAGTTGTATGTGCTAAATAAATTAAACCACTATTAGTCTTTTTGTTTCGTAGTAGAATAGAAATTAATTAATACGTTAATTTGAACGCTGCTGATTGCTGCTGAGTCATCGCACCTTCAATTTAGCCGGCATACCCGATGCATATTGTCACAATCATGTCGTTGACTGTGATTGTTGTTTTACAACCACTTGAATTCGTCCAGAGCTACTGAGAATTCGTCCGTTCGCTGCCAGCTTCACAGCCGAGGAGAAGCAGCTGTAAAAAAGAAAAGCTACTTGGACGACATACGCGTGTCGTACTTTGAAAGGATATCGTACGATTTTTTCCGAAACGTCATCTTCGACCCGGGTTGCTCCCAACAGAGTTCGAGAGGCCTAGTGTATCAATATGGCGAACTTGCACGCTCCATCAAACGCCGCAACGTTCTTAATTGACGGGCCGATTTATCTGCAGCCGTTCGCTTGCGTCGTAAGCTTGAAGCGTGTCACCCATTCAAACTGTTTGCAAACGAGCAGGAGAGGGCGGAACGCCTTTCTCAATGTGGCGAGGAGCGTCTGGCCCTGTGACTTCCCTACGCTGGGCGGGCGCCGGTAGACACCATGGGTATGCTTGTTTTGATACGGTCGTATGAGCGAGCGTGGAAGCCAGAGGGGGAGAGATTTCGCCGTAGTGACAAAACAGTTGTGTAGCCGTTTTAATTCACCGTCGATTATTGCCTGTAAGTGTATCTAGCATGTCTCAAAACAACAGTAGGAACCGCGTCCCGAGATACGTGGTGTCGCACGCTGTCAGCCGGCCCTGCCTGAGAATCTCGAGCGTACACAGGAATAAACAGCTGGACAGGCATTATTACTACGTGTAGTCTATTGGGATGGTAGATTACGGCGAAAAGGGTTCAAATCAGACGGATCGCTCTGGCGGACACAACACTTGGAAGTGCATTGAACGTCGATATAGCAGGTTGCTCATGTGATCGTGGTGAATTGGCAGGATTGTGTGAGGTGTCCAAGACCTCCCTTGGATCCCGTCGGCCGTCCCGGTGCCGGGTGTGCCTGGAGGACACCCGTTCATTAGCACGTCGTGAATAAACAAGTAGACATCGAGACCGCTATCGTTGCCTCGTAGAATTTCCAATCAGTGATAGGGGATATCTGTTCGGAACTGACCGACTCTCTTTGCCTTTTCGACTTTCGCCGAACTCAGTAAAGTCATTCGTTTGGTCTCATACGGGTGCCCAATCTGATATTACAGACGTCTTGATAAGTCAGTACTTTCGAACTGGTCAGACCTTTCGAAGGATTACCAATGACGGCTTCGGGACTTTTGAACAAGGTGAGTGTCCTATTCGATGGGTTCTCACGAACGGACACTGACGGCTCGTCAGATATGGAGGCAAACTGTTCGTGTACGCTCATCTTTGGCGAGGGCCTGAGAATTGTTGTGGACACTATGACGCCTTGGGATGGTCCTCGACTGGTCGAGGCCCTCAGTAATAGAGGAGTCTACCCAGATCAGGTACGAGGAGCAACATGTGGGACAATCGGAAATGTAGATGATTTTAATCTAATTAATAATTGCACTCATACTAGTTCTTCACTAACTGCTCCACAATGGGAGTACTAATGACAATCAGCAGACACCCTTTTATTAGATTGCATTTTGTTATGTCAAATAGCCTGTTAACTGTGTGTTATTGAGTAGCAGCGGGTATATAGTTTCGTAGTAAATTATACTGATGTGCAGAGCCACCCGTGAGATCAAAAACTCATTTGTTTATGGGGAAACAATATCGTAGCATATGACAGAAGATTATTAAGGGTCTGTAAGACGCCGAACTAGTCTCCATGAGAATCAAATATCGATTCGTTCTGCTCTAGTTGTCTCCCAAGTAAGCTTGACCACTGATTTTTCGTCGTTTTCTGGATGTAAAGTAAATTCGGACTCTATAACTCGCCTACGTCATTTCCCGTATTATATTAGATAAGCCCGCTTCTGTAAGCCCATTCATATATATTAATAGATGTTTGAGGATATATTAATTAGATTAATAATTGAGGATGTTTGAGGCCGACTGGTCGCGCCAATGGGCCTGGCGCGACCAGTCGGTCGCGGAGAACGTTGCACCAACGTGGTGGCGGTCTGGCAAAGTCACACAGTGTCTCTAGCGTGTTGCAAGATACGCAGGCCTGTGGAAGGACGATGAAGCTGTTAGTCTCCTTGGTGTCCCCTGAATACGACTGCTCCCTCAGGATGTGAAGCAGGATCGATGTCAGGGTCTCGAATACGAAACGGTACAGGCGTCGACCATTTCAGGTTACCCATGTAGTGGCAACGCACGGACACTCGGACCACATTGGAAACTTGAACCTTTTTCTCAAAGCGAAACACATCGTTGGCACTTCGATGAACCATGGGGAGAAGTATTACGATGTTCTTCAGAACGGGGCCAGCCTGAAGCTGGGTGACGGTACGTGTATTTTAGCGGATTGCGCAGAGAGGGAAGAGGGGGAGAGAGAATCTATCGTATTATTCTGGTAAATCACGAATCATGAATTTTCGTCCCACTATCATATATATATATATGTTCGTGTGTGTGTGATACGCGAGGCCCATACGTATGTTCTTCACTTGTGTCCATGAGCGCTGTTGAAATTTATTTGCCGAGCGAGCTCCATGTCCTGGTGCTGGCTACACCCTTCCTTCAACGGCGCCTCGCGAACTCTTCTAATCGACAACGTACATTTGTTTTGTTTGGGGTGGTGTTTCATGTGATCGCTTTCAGGGATTGAAGTCATTCCTACTCCAGGACATACGGCGTCCTGCGTTACCGTCGTTGTGCAGGGCGCGTACGAGGGCACAGTAGCCATTACGGGAGACCTTTTCGAGAAGCGAGAGGACATATTCGAGCCGCACATCTGGGAGCACCTTGCTGGTTCGGAGAATCCTCTGCAGCAGGCGCAGAATCGGCACAAGGTAAGAGAAATGACGGGCCACGAGACATCCATGCAACTGATTGTTTCTACAAACGGACAACAACGTTTCGCCGTGAGCTGTGACACCCGCATATACGCGGTTACGAAATACTTCTTGGAGAATACAGCAGAACGGCGTACATTCAAACCAGGAGTCATGCATGATTTATCATCGAGTAACCTTCATGGATTCTCAATTTGACCACTAAACGCGTTCTATTGGCATTGGACCCTTTGGATTTGTTGGATTAAGCTGTTTACTGAGTTTGAGGTTTGTCCGCCGTAAGGACAGGACTGACATGGCGAACTTTTTAACAGCAGCCCGGTGCACAAATAGGGAACAGCCTAGAGATTTGCCAACCCGAATACCTTGAGCAGTTACGTGTTGTGTCTAAAGGACGCTGGGGCATCGTGAAGTGCAATCGCCGCGGTGCGGCAATACACGTACATGCTTTGCGTGAAGCAATGAATGAGTTGATTATTTACAACAGTAGTTTTTATTCATTGACGATTTTTCTAGCTTCAAAGACAGTGTTCACATTTTTTGCCACACCGCCCCGTATATGCGAGCCTTGCATTCCTCCTCTCTGACAGTCGTACACAATCGGACAATCGCAGCGAAACGCGAGAACAACCTCGACCCACTGTTCTAACGGAGAGTTCCTTTTAATTCGTGTACATTGCTGGGGACGTCACATACGAGGTCCTTGGAATGGCCGACTACATTGTGCCAGGCCACGGGCCGATGTTCCAGGTGACCGAGGAGATGCGCATTTTCCACGACGATCTCCTACGAACGATGCGGTTACAGTATGCGGGCGATTCGTCGGCCCGAGGCGGGCGGCCCAGTCAAAGGCAGGGGTCGCAAGCGCACCAGGCGCAGGAACACAGCGACAGCCGCGATGGACAACGCGGCAACGAGAGTCAAGGAAGCTCGAATCACGCGAGTGACAAGAGGGAGGAGTGAGATTCAATGTGTTTATCCGGACGAGCGCGAACTTCTCTCGATGAACGGGGTATCAATGGGCGCTTATGAGAATCTAGGCAAATCTGTGTGCACTGCCTACCCTCGGGGGTGTTCATCGCGGACGAGCTGCATCGAGTAAACGAAGCACACTGGACTAAAATGAATGGGGGGGGGTCATAGTGGAAACGACCATAGCGAGGTTTGGCTTGCGTCTGCGGAGTAAACCCAGGTTCGGCTGGTGAGCAAACGTGAACGACAGGACGAGCTTGCAACGATATGCGGCTGGGTTGTTGGCACGTACATTTATGAACTTCAACAAATTCAACACGTGTTGGAGACATGCCTGTCTTCAGAGAGATCTATCAACCTTCCAACCATGCCGTGGAAACTGGACGCTTGGTGTACGTACAAATAAAACCAGATTGCATATACACGTCGTGTGTGTGTTCAGTTTCTCGTCTGATTTCAGCTGTGTGGTAGATGCATCGGGAGAGGTCTAATTGCACTTAAATCCTATGTAATACACGTCTGAGGTGTATGACGTGCATCAGTTTGTTAATCCTCTACAAACAATGGAATAGAAAAGTCTTTTTCCTTTCATAAAAGGGGTGTGTCAGAAACGCCTATTTACGGGACATGGTTCACAAACAAAGCAAAAAGGTGGCCGGCCCCGCTATAGTAGTAATACCTCAAGGTTCAGATCCGAGGCGTGTGGAACAGCTGAGGGTCAGCTCAAAAAAAGGGGTACGCAGGGGACATATTCTTGCTGCAGAACAGGTTGGACATACATCAGGAGACGTACATCATGACTAAGTTGACGATTAACCAGCGTAACTTTCCACTGCTAGTAATTGATTTGTGGTGATGACCAATTCTTCTTCTTCGATTGTGTATATGTTAGGACACACAGTAATCATATATATATATATATATAGATATCTATATTTTTGCAAATGATAGACACTCTTCAAAGATAGTTCAAATGCTGGTAAAATCTCCAGCGTACGCAGTCCGTATAAGTGCATCCCATCGGCTAAGGCTGGAATCTGCCTATTCGATGATATCTATATAACCCGTGTGCGAAATCGTTATAAATTAATGATGACACAAATGAGGAAGCAGTCCTTTTTGTGACGCAAAAAATTATTCAGAGTGTGTGCGCGAATGCACCGCGCCACACCACCTGGATGGACATATTTAGTTCTAAAGGTAGGCTACAATTGTACACTAAATTCGTTATAAAAATTGTAATTCGGATTATAATTGAATGTCATCTAGGAGCAGTCTTTTCTGTACATGTTCTTTATAGAATATCTAGATCAAGGAGGCCCCACTTCCCTCTGTCCTTAAGTGTCCTTAATAAAAAATAGAAATTGCATTGTCCCTTCAGATATCTAAAGGAACATCTTTGCCGTACAACTTCATTTGCCCGTGATTCTCCTACAGCGGACGATGACCTTTCTTCTGATATCTGTAGAAAATCTAGTGATCGTATGCCTACTCCTCCCAATGCCTCGAAGGCTACAGGTCTTGAGTAGCACTCGCATTCTATATACGAGGTACAGGAACATAGCGGTTTTCGTTATGAACACAGTAAAGTAGTTTGGCAACCAACGACACAGAGTACACCGGTGGCGCCGTGTAGACGCAGCTGTCTCTGCGGTTAAGCACACAGAATGTGTGAGATGTGCGCCTCGAACCAACGAACGGCGTCGCCTGACAGTACTGAACATTACTAGCGACGGCGATTCGAGGTCAGCATAATTTCTTGCGCTAATTAATCAAGCGTTGTGCGTTGAACAATACCACGAGAACGCTGTCGGCCGGAGGCGGCAGAGTTCATCGAGACATCCATGTTCTGTTAGATAAACAATCAATCATATATTTGTTTATTTACGTCCAATTCAATGCTGTTATCGTGTATCTGCCTGTTGAGCAGTTCGGTGCAAATCAGATGAAAATAATGAGTGTGCAAAGCCATTCAATTGCTACTTAATAATGGTTATTATTATTATTATTATTATTATTATATTATAATTAATTAATTAATATTATAATTATTATATTATTATTTATTCAGCCGCAGTGATTAGGTTGGGTAGCCTCAAGACGTTTTATTTGGCTGTAAACCGTCTTGAGCATAGACTACCTAATCACTGTGGCTGAATTAGCGGTATATTAAATTTGACGAATGATCAAATATATTTTTGTTGTTTATATGGCGTACATTCGCATTTTAAACGACTAAAGAAGACGATGAGGAATCCTTTCAGTGTATATATATATATATATGTATATATATATATATTGCATTTACATTTCAAGGGGTCCGTCTTATGAGGCAATGCCGGAAGCAGTTGTACCGTGGACGTTAAATGTTGGCTGTGGGTGGTCAGCCCGGAAAATTTCTTAAACATATAGGTGACGGTGTTGTCATGCGTCTGTCCCCACGGTGTGTGAGCATGCCCGCATAGCTTATTAGCGGAACTACAGTTCTGCAATGCTTAAGCTCTATATATGACTCACGGGAGACTCGACCCTGTGCCTCCCAGCGATACATATACATATATATATATATATATATATATATATACATACATATCTATATATACTTATAGATTATAATTACCTTAATTAGCTTGGCTATATATATGTATGCATTGCGACGACATTTGCGTAAAATAGTAGCTGTTCCTGAGTCTACTGGCATCCCGTAACCTGAGTTCATATCAAGTCCGAATTCGCGGGAAGCGGTCTCTTGCCAATCGTCTTATTCTATCTATTCGATATTCCCTGTACCACCATCAGTTCTATTCTCGAGAACGTGAGCTTACTTTACCTGAATCGAGAGTGAATCACCCTGACTTGACTTGTATCATGGACTCAGCTGGCCATCCTGACACCGATACGCGAACTTGTACCATTGTCAACCTAGATGTGACCGTTCATAGACAATAAGAATAATTCTTCCGATAGAAAGATAAAATAAGATTTAATATGTTCTCTCCTCTAATACCAAGTGACACATATTCACTCATCGACCATGACAAAAACGAGATAAATTTGCTAATCGGGTCAGTATTATATATATAATACTAACTCCAATCGTAAATCCATGCTAGTTTTCATGCGATCCAAATGAATTCCGGCGGACGACCGCTCCAAGCGATCGATTTCGTTTGGAGACACCAATCACGGACGCTCTCCGAATTCGATCGGGCTCATCCATCAAGCCTTTATCTGTCTATGTATGAAAGTAACAGCGAAATATATCGACAGAGAGAGATCGATATAGAGACACACAGCATTTGTTCACTCTGTGAACATGTGGTCTTCACGCCCTTGTCAACACTATGCACCGTCCCCGACTGCAAACAGAACAAACCCTGCGAGCAGCAGCTTCGCGGCAGCGTTTGCCCACCTGATGATCATCTGTCCTGTCCCTGTTTTAGTCCTTTGTCGCCGTCCGGTGCACTCCCTGCGTAGCAGCGGCCACAGCTGGGTCGCGTTGGACAGCGCGCGACCTGTGGTTGGCAAGCGAGCTCAACAGCGACTGCCGTCAATACCTGCCGGCTGTTTACATTGATTCGGATCGCGGTGTTGCGCTCGAGGCGATCAGAGCAGAGATTCTCCCGAGTGCGAGGCATCCCTCTGAGATGAAAGGCTGCTCTTCATAT
The DNA here is from genome assembly GCA_019614645.1 of Stratiolaelaps scimitus. Classification (NCBI taxonomy): domain Eukaryota; kingdom Metazoa; phylum Arthropoda; class Arachnida; order Mesostigmata; family Laelapidae; genus Stratiolaelaps; species Stratiolaelaps scimitus. Next base: position 770,289 of record JABWDB010000011.1, on the reverse strand, counting down.
ATCCCCGTGGGACGCCGGCGAACAGTCGCGTGGACCGGGTGGCTGTAGCCACCAGAAACTCCGTGCGCTGCTTACGGCCGCCCGTCAGTTCCCTTACCCACACAGGTCTTTCACCTCATTTTGCGTCGTCGGGTGCCGTCGTTGCTGCTGTTGCGAATTGCTGCTGGCGGCGGCGACGGCGACAGCGGCGGCATGAATGCTATTGTACAATAGCTTCTGCTGTTGGAGCTGCCCCGTCCGGAATCGGCCGCCAGAAGGGAGACAACTGGCGTCGTGGCGAGGCGCCGCCAATCGCTTACTGAACTGAACGAGCTGATCGCCGGCGAACTGCACCTCTACACCGCTACGCGGTACAGCGCCAGCGCCAGCGTCGAGAGCCGACCCAGAAGCTCCGCCGACCAGCGTCTCGCTCGTGTTTCGGCCTATTCAGCGCCGCTGGTAACTAGTGTGTCTAACAAAGAAAACAGCACGCGCTAATCGTACCCGTATATGGACTGGCCTGCAAGGCCAAACGAGCCGAGGTAGGTCCGATACCACTCACACGCGGATAGAAGATGATCGAGTGGCTAGACTAATGTCTAGCCGGGGTGTAGTTCGAATCAAGGCAACACGCACGCAGTCGTGGGTGATGTGCCACCATACGGCATTCTAGATGCAGTAGTAATCGATGTCTTCGGATGACTTCGGAGTGGGTCACGTCGCTCAGACGAACGAACGAACTAACCGGACCGAATCTTCGAGTTGTCGAAACGAGTGCGAGAAGTTACTGGTGGCTTTCTCCTGTGGAGAAATGACAGATGATGGACGCCCCGGCATCAGGGAATCGCTATGAATGCAGTTTGGCCATGAGGAATACATTGTACGAGAGTGTCTGTGTTTGTGTGGATGTATCTATGCGTGAGCTGATGAACTGGTGAACTGTCGAACTCCCCCCTACTGCTGCTGCGGCGATTGCGGCCGTGAATAGGCGTGCAATAGCAACAACAACAACAACAGCAAAAACAAGGGGTGATAGTGGACGATTATTCTTAACTTGAATAAAATTGGTGCTGGTTGGCTTGCGAAGGTCCGTGTAACCTACATACATTTGGCGTAGTATTTTGAGAAGAGATACATAGCAAAATGAGCGTCAAAACGGTGAATGGCGCTCGAGATCGTGATAAGACGTCGGACGCGCCGGTATCAGTGGGGTATCGCGCCACCGGCCAGCTGAAGAACGATCTGAGAACGACATCGGATGAGCTGGAGCATCCAGCAGCGAGGTCTCGTATCGCGTGGTACGACCGGATCACACTTGGCCATTATACTCGGTAGGTTGACATTGCGTTGAGCGATACAGTGTCTGAAAACATCCACCTCACAATCATAACTCGTGCGAATTATGCTGCAATTAATTTTCGGATTATGGAAACTCATTTTCGATTGTTGACTTACATATGTCTTAATTGCCGACATAGTTGTCCTAATTGATCTAGCTGTGTGAAAACGAGCTGAGGCCGAACTGTTCTACACTTATCACTAAATACATTAGTATAGTAATGTAGAATCGTTTAATTTGTCGAGAGCTCTTATTCAAGTCATATTGTTCGGGCAAACCTTGGTATATCGTATAGTACAATTGTTGGTTCGCGATACTTCGGACAGTGTTTCGGCATATCGCTTCAAAAGACGGACAATTCCTTTAAATGCAAATGTGCAATGGGGTCCGTGTATCGAGCCCGTGGACGTTAGATGTTGGCTGTGAGTCAGCCTGGAAGCATTCACCAGTCGAACAATGTTGCGCTGTGACAGCGCACACAGAATACTGTCAAATATACCATTGAGAGAGAGAGAGATAGAGAGACCAACCACGAAGTATCTAACGTGCATCGAATATGCTGTTTATACTTTACCCTTATGTGACATGTGCTTATCGTGCGTCTGTGTGTCCGGTTTCATGGCGTGCCAACATTTACAGGGTGATCTTCAAAGGATTTCGGTCACTCATATCAGAACATGACCTTGTCGGGCTCGACACGAGCCTCTCGTCGGGGTACTGCTCCGAGGTGTTCGAACGAAAATGGCTCAAAGAACAGAAGATCCGAGCGCGGTAAGTGTTCGAGATGATTTTCTCAAATACTTGATGCTATACAGTCGAATACAGCTGTGGTATAAATAGAATTCTATCAGAGGTATAAGAACGAGGGGACCGTTCTAGAGAATCAAGACATTACGGTTCTCGATACCGCTCATAAGCTTTGTAACTAATCGGTTCTGTTGGTGATCGCCGTTCGTGTTGCACTTGCACTGATGTTATATATTAAGATTATGATGTCGTTAAGATGTCGTTTAAATAGAGTGTACACTTCAAGGCAAATGCCGAGGCCATCATATCTCTGTATAGTTGACAATTATAAAAGGCTATTATTGTTATTATGAAAGAATATTCGCTATAGAGGATAGAGAAGCGTTCATTCATCGTTCGAGAGAGTCCAGCATATATATATATATATATATATATATATATATATATATCATTATAATTAGATTAGTTCTCAGAACTGCTATTATGATAGTTGGCTGTCGTTACTAGCCTGACAATTTGCGGAGCCGCCTTAAGATTTTCTTTATTATGAATCCTCCCCTTCAAAGAACTGTAAATCTAAAGGTTCTCCACATCTGCCAGGGTTTGAACCCGAGCCGTATGCCACTCCTTTCTAGCCGCGCACCACCACTACCACCAGCTGCGGGACCAATTCGAACACCAAATTCATCTGGGGGTGTCAGCGTGATAATATAATAAAAATACAGCAAGAAAGACACGACAACGAGCTATCGATTGCGGAACTACTACCGTCCATAATAGTGTACAATAAAACAGGTAGATACTGGTCTAACTCAAGATTGTATTGACTGCGCACTTATCTTTGTACATGAACTTGTCCTCTGACAGCATTGGTTATTGTATATGAGGTTCGAGTGGAAACAATTGTCCCCCCCTTCGCAGGGGCCAGCTTTAAGCTATTGAATGGATCAACCTCGCTTTCCTGTCCGGTTGGACGCGGTTGCGGATATCATAGACCTGACACAATGCAGGAACATGATTATAGCGTAGACTTGATTTGAATAGCGAGTCGGTGTCGACTGAAGGCAGACGATCCTTGACCATCGTGTTTCCACGCAGCCGGCCATGCCATAATCGGCCGGCGATGCGGTCGAGCAAGCGGACCCCGGCAAGCGTCCACTGGCCGAGATGCTCCTGCATGATAGCTGATAATTACTATCGTAAGAAGTATTATAACAATTGTCTTAATACTTGGGAAGGACGCCGCCTCGCTTAGCCGCCGCCATATATGCAACACAACCCTAGGTTAGCGGCGCGCCGGGCTAAACATGTGATGTTACCAGAGGCGTCGCCAGATCAACGCGAGACACGAGCAGATACGTTGTCGCCAAGGATAGGGTGCGCCCGAAGGCGACGAACGTTCGAGGAATCACTCAGGCTGGCCATCACTGATCCACTCTTGTTGGAGTCGCAGCACATCGCATTTCTCTATGTCGATCCCTGTAGACGTGAACGAAACGCTCCGAATTATTGCTTACGTTACATCATTGGCGTGTTGCAGACAACCCATATGAATGGCATCGCTCCATGGAGAATAGGGTTACCTATTTGTTTAACAAAGTGCTATTAGCCATCATTCATCGAATAGTCGTTGATTGAATTATGCCTCACGAAGTCACTATACTGCGTGTTGCGATCGACCTTCGTCATAGTTCGATTGGGCGAACCTACTGTTGCTTGGGTTGCTGCTGTTGTGGCGGTTTTTTCTTGTCGAGATAGACCCGTTCAAGTGCAAGACGCTGGTGGTGCTCAGACGTGTATCTGGTCGCCTCGACACAAAGTCATACGGAAGATTTCGTCGGGAAGCGATGGCCTTGTCGGTTTCAGTGTCGTGTCAGCGATAGCCGACGACTGAAATTCGTCGTGTACTGTTTGGCTTGTCAAACAAACGATTAATCACTCTCTTAACGAACGTCCTCATTAGATGATCTATTTAGTCCGGCCTCGCAGTGATTGTTCCTATCGTATACTCGATTCAGGTCGGATAGTCAGACCGAGGCAGAAGTGCACCCCACAAACTAATGGAAATTATTGAAAGGCTTCACTGCCACGGTGTCTTAGGTGTCTAAACCTACGATGTAACGATCTATACGCTCTGTTAACGTAAACGTCATTCAGGTAGAATACTCAGGTAGTTGCAGAAGACTTCATCGTATAGAACAACCACCGGACACGAATTCGAGAAAGAGAGACAGGGATAGAGAAAGAGAGGCCGAATATGTGGACCGGGTCAAGAATTGCAACAGCACAACATAATGGGCGATTGGCAGCACAGGGGACCCGTTACCCACGGACAATCCCTCGACATAAGCAGATTGTCCTGCGAATCCTTCGCTTGTGGGCGTCTGTCCTTGGCGTGGACCTATTCGGCTCCGAGACGCCCGACGCGTGTCCGACGTCGCCACTCGATGCCAAAGCAGGCCAAAAGCAGGACAAATCGAAGATCCCCTACCCAATCAAGGTCGGCATCAGATGTATATTCGTATCGTCGGTAGGCATCTCACTCGCTGGCCATATCCGTCGTATCGCGTTAACTCAGCCCGAAGTGCCAAGCACGAGCGATTTCGGCCGAGAGCTCTACGTGGTGAATATCTTCTGTCTGACGGCCGAAACCCTCCGGGCGTTTTGGCTCAACGAAGTTCCCGTTGGCTGTCTGCTCGTGACCAACGTTCGATTTGTGCACTCGCTAAGATTTCTTCTCTTGCTGGCGTTCTCCATTCTCTGTTCTGCCGTCGACTTCGTTAACGCGTTTGCCACCGATCCTCTGGACCGCTTCGATCGGCTGAGTCGATACTGCACAATATACTGCTGGCAGCTGCAGGAGCTGTTCATTCACGTTTATCTACAATGTGCGGCAATCGTTGTTGGACGAAACGCGATGCTCAGATCGGAGTTGTCACGCGGAGGCACCGATGGCGCGACACCGACGTCGGCGAGCTGCTTGCGCCACCGACGCTCGATCCGATTGGACGTCCGTCGGATCAACGAAACGTTTGCCAACACCATGCTGTGCCTTTATGCCAAGGTGTTCGTCCTCCTGTATCGGGGATTCGTGTCGTGGGTGACGGTGTGGGAACAGCCACCGATCGTGCGATTCACGCTGATTGGACCGTTCGTCCAGTTGGCAATCCTCTACGACGCCGCTCAGCTCGGCACCCAGCTCATCCTGGCGAGTCACGACATCGAGGGGCGCTACCTCGATCGTTGCCGATCGTCGCAAGCAGGCGAACGCCACTTGGACACGAGCATCGAGGACTATCTCGTCATGAGGCACAACGATGTCCTCGATCGCCTTGAGATCTCGAACTGTTTCACCAACAAGAAGTGCGCCCTGTTCAGCTTCGTCGGGGCGTCAGTGACTTCGATCGCCGTACTGCTGCAGTTTGACTATCGCGTCCTTCGGAAAATTGACCAGGCCAAAGCGATGGCCGATCGATGATAAGGGGGCGCGAAACGTACACAAAAATAGGCCTACACAGGCCCTTAGATGGGATGGTTGAGCGTGTGTGGGAGGCGGGGATTATGGTTGGTATCTCGTGTTAACCAAACCTCTGCCATGCACTAGTGATTAACGCGCCCAAAGGGTGTAGTTTGAACGGATATGGTCCTCCCCGATGTGGGGTGACATTGTTGTATTAATTTGTGCGTCAATTTACCCCATGTGAGAATGAATGTCATCGAGCATTGTCCGGTGGTGCACAATGAATCTCGTGAATAACCTGCTTTTTTTGGTGGAAAATTCTCTATTTATTTGACAAATAAAAGCGGTTTATCGATGATCGTCTCGGACCTCTTCAGTTATTACTTCTCAGTATCACAATTATTGTACAACGATCCCTTTTTGTTATTGTATCACTCGAGCATCCAGCCATAAACCTAGCTCTACTGCCCCAGGTTGTTGTCGACCTATCCTGATTTGAACTAATACAAGGGTGTTCCGAGTCATAGCAACGGCACCTCCAGGGTTATATATATATATATATTACCCCGGAGGTGCCTATATGCATAACGTCATTACCGACTCAGAAATTTTCCACAATGTCAGTAAAATTGTTATCATAGAGTAGGATCCCAATTAGTGATTGTCGTTTAACAAGCGAACAACCCTCCATCCAAATAGGTTCGGTTCTGGGCATTTCTATTGGGCGAAAAGCAAGGGCCACACTTGAGGTTATCGAGGTCGTTACCTCGAGGTAAAAACATTCGTCGACAGTATCTTTCCCCGTCGCATGCTTTCTTAGATATTTCGAAGCTAAGCCTAGAAAATGGCTTTGAATTGCCTCCATGTGTAGTGAGTCACGAGTTCCTTGGAAGAGAGCGAGTTCAGATCGGCAGATGGGGATTTCAGAGGAAAAATCGGCTAGTTCCCGATCGCTCAAATTAGATAGCAATAACGAACACCTAGTGATCTAGGTATGAATTACGCCACACGATCAGGATGTGAAATTTCAAGGAATTGGAAAGCCTGCTGATTCCAACGTCACCGACGACCATCGCATTCGCAGGCGCATCCCTATTTAGACTTGATGGTAATCGCTGCGAGGGTCTCGTGAGTGTGCAATGAACTAATTGATATGAGCCAATAGCCAAGGAGCCAGGAGCTTCAATCACGCACAGGTATTATCAAGGGGTCTCTGGAGACAGCCCTGATCTTTCGCTGCGTTCATATTAGCGGTCAGCCTTGTAACGTCTCTTGAGGGTAGCCCATAGACGCCTAACCAAATCGAAGACAACTCATCAAGCACCTTTACCCGTAAGGTTGTACCGCGTAGAATGCCCGAGATTCAGTTAACTAATGTGGTGACTACTCTGGATCTGACCCCCTTTGGTAGGTATGATGGTACGGACCGTACTGCCTAATCTAGGATATCCTCGAAGTCCGTGAAAACCTCGTCGTCATTGTTTCCAGAGTTTACCAGAAGAGTGAACAAGCTGTAAATACCAACGTCCCTTGCGCTGCAATGCGATCAGCAGTGCCCATCAGAATAAGCTGTCCCAGGCTGTCTAGGCGTTTGTCAATTGATCGCAAACAATCTGTTCGCTAATTTCACAGCTGACCTCCGTAAGCGAGACGAACGAAGGGTGGAACGATTATTCGGATCGGATCTCATACCCGATGCGAGATTTATGACAGGGTACATTTGCTACTAAACCAGGAAACACTACACACACACGCACAATCATATATAGATGATTGTGTATGCGTGTGTAGTGTGTGGAAGTGACTGTGGATTCAGGTTCGACTGGGAGCGGGAGGTGAATATATTGTACATGTATAATATTATAGTAAAATACCCGCCACCCCTTACAATAGCACGGATAGAAGCGAAATGATGATCGAAAAAGATCTACTGTCCATGAAAAACAATGCTGTGCTAACTTTTTCCACCATTGAATACTTGTGTATTATACAACCCACCACCCCAAAAAAATCCTTCGTGATCACCCTGCACCCTCATGAATTGATTTATCTCAATCTTCAGGTGAAACTAACTTCTGTCGTTTTTTTTCTTCCCGTTATTTCAAAGGAAACGCGGCTTCGAGGCAATCGCCACCGATGATATCCCCTCGCGAACTCCGTACGCAGCAACGACAACGTCCTCCTCACCGAACACGATATGGGGCGCCTTGATAAGATCCTTTTGGCCATTTCTTGCTCGAGCGGTGGGTATCGAGCTGATACTAACGATGGCACGACTACTTCCGCCGTTCGTACTCGGGTACGTATCTACCATGTAAATGGTTCATATGTGTTTAACGTTTATATTGAAATTGTGTAATATAGTGTCGTGTATATTGTCGTATGTGCGGCTTGACTTATACTATATATATATATATATATATATATATATATATATATATATATTAGTTTCGATTTGAATGTGGCCAATGGACTGTCGAGTTCGGTGGCGTGGTGCAGTCGTGTGCCTCGTTGCAATCGGAGGAGGAGACGGACGTAGGTGCACGGGTTCGATCCCCACCGTTGCAGGTTTACATGTAAAAGGGGTTGTCCGTATTATGAAGCAATAGCAGTATATATATATATATATATATGTAGCAACCTTCTGGCGACCTAGCAATCAAGGTCGCCGCTCCCTAAGCCGCCGCCGCCGCGGGGATTCTTGTCAATATGTTTGAGAGAGGGAAATAAAATGACTAAAATGAATAGACGACAGATGAATAAATAAAAGGGGACAGATTACCTGACAACGCAAAAAATTAGGCCCGGGCGGTCCGTATTTGTTACCTATTCGATTCTACCTTTGACAGCCGGCGGTTGGGTAACAACACTTTGTAGAGAGGATTTTCGTTTATTTTTATTATTGGGTGCGCCCTTAATATGCCCTTACTTCGTGCGCTCTTCCAGTGAACTGATCGAGTTCATCGATGGTGACTCGCCAGCGGGCGATGGTCAGGGCTACTTTCTCTGCTTGGCGCTGTTCTGCAGTAGTCTATCAGTTGGCGTGGCACTGGAGCAGCTGTTGTTTCAAAATTTGTTCGGTGGCCTTCAGGCCCGCTCGGCCTTGATGACAGCTCTGTACCAAAAGGTAGGCAGTGGGCTAGCAGCTAGTGGCGGGACGAGCTGAGGCTGTTTCTTGAAGGCCGCCGTACCTAGACACAAAATTGTTCCAATGGGGATTATCGTTTAGTCGAGTGCTGAAATTTGAAAGGTGCCCGAGAAACTCAGCGTTGAGACAATGTTTCTAGAGAGATTGCATGCCCGGGGGTTTGCGTTTTGTTTTTGTGTTTCGAACTATCCTATCTAATATTAAGCTGAGACGAGATTGAGCCTACTCCGTCCGGCGTACATCGTTGCAGTCACTGCTGCTGGCCCCGGACACCCTGCGAGCGTATCCGATCGGCGAGCAGCTAAATCTGATGTCGATTGACGTTGAGAACGTGTTCGAGTTTGTTCAACGTTGGCATCTTGTGTGGGCGTGGATCCTCCGTTTGGCCGGATCTCTCGGCCTGCTCTGGGTCCAGCTGGGTCCTTCGTGTCTAGCCGGATTCGCAGTCATGTGCGCTACCATGCCCTTGTCCGGCCTCGTCGGTAGCCGGATAGCAGCTTTTCAGGTAAATTTCCATATAACCCACTTTGCCTCGTTGGTCTTCAGATCGTCTGGAGACCTCAGATTTTCCTTGATATTCATCAGCGGTATCGAGCCTTGTCAGCAAATCGATTTTCTGTCTGCGTGCCGGTGTCGTGGAGCGGGTCTACTAGGCGTCACTCAGCCGAACACGTTCGGTTTTCGATGGGAAGTAGGGGGACACTTGTGTGTGTCGTCCTTCGTGATAGTGTACCACACGTAGCTAAGAGAGGCATCGATTAGAGGGCGAGGCTTGAAGAAAAACATGTACATACATACAAACAGCTTTCACGAATTGGAATCGATATTAATCACCGTTTGATTTGCCTTTTTCCTGTTTATTATTTATTGTTATATTATTATTATTATTTTAGGGTAAACAAATGTACGAGAAAGGCGAACGCCTCTCGCTGCTCACAGAGATACTCAACGGAATCAAGGTTTGTTCGATTTACGAATGTCTGAAACTGGGTGTCAGGATTGTGGCCATCTATTATATGACAATTTTGGACTAATGTATAAACGTATCTGGAGAACGATCCTGCGGTCTATGCGTTTTTATCATTGACATCATCTCACAGCATCTTCTAGCGAATAGTAGAATGTGCCGTACAGGCTTATTGTTGTTTTAGCGTAGTGGCGAATTGAAACTGTGCGTCTCCTCGTTATCGGGAAGTGTTAATTATAGAAGCTATCTGAGCTTCTCTGATCAATAATGATTAATAAGTGCCAGATCGTGTTAACACATGTGAGTGTACTCTAGCGTCTAGTATAGTAGCGTGTATGAGTGGAAATTCAAGCATCAGTTTCGACGTTGCCTAATCAAGTGGTCTCGAATAGATTCGAAATCGAATCCAGCACCAAGCGGCACCGCTAATGCAACGCAATCAGCCACGATCAAAATCGATCCTCATCAGCTATAAAAGTCAGCTTAGAATGCTCGCGTTTTTATATTGCGACGTTTAGCAATAATAATAATATTATTATTATTATTATTACTATTACTATAATTATTACTATTATTATTGCTATTATTATTACTATTATCATTACTATTATTATTATTATTATCAGTTTGCTCATGTATCGGCCTTTTTTCTTCAGACCGATTCAATCGTTGAACCTCCTGCTAGCAGAATGGCTTGTTCATGCCTGCGGAATCGAAGAAGTGTGCGTCCGTGCGAACCGATCTGGTCTGATTCTATCAGTCCTGCTATATATATATATATATATATATATATATATATCTCTTCTAGTTGAATGAACGACGTGTCGCGTATTAACGAACCGAGCCGACACGGCAATTCGGTGGCTCCCATTCTTATCTAGCTTCTTTTTTCTCTCTGATCCGTACTCGTCCCTTCGTTTGCCCCTCGTCGTCTGCGGCCGCCAACGTCTCTCGTCCAATTCCTATTCAATCGACACTCCCGCTCCATCGACGCCTGCCAACGCTCACCACCGACGCGAGCCGGTCTCGGGGACCTCTATTATCCCCACGTCCAATAAACACAACAACAACGCAACGACGACCCCGCACTGCACGCGACTCCCGGCTCCTAACGCCCCGGTCCCCAGATCATCAAGCTGTACGCGTGGGAACCCGCCTTCGCCCGCCAGCTGGAGCTCATCCGCGCACGCGAAGTTGACTACGTCTCATACTACCTGTTTTACCAGTCAGTCCTATCGTTCATCTGGAACTGCACGCCGTTCGTAGTATGTTCTTTGCACCCATATATATATATATATATATATATATATATATATGTATATATATCGCTAGGCTCTAGTGGTGACGCGAGAGAGAGGGAGCCGCCTACGCGATTGCATCCGTAGGTTTAGACTGAAGGAGTACAGAGCGATAACTGCCTCTGTGCAAGCAGTGGACGAATACTCACGCGATGACAGTTATTATTATTACTGTTATTAATCGGCTTCATTAACAGACGGGCGACAATTGTTCTCAGCGGACGCGTATTATAGTATGAACTTTGTAACCACTATCCTATAGATCTGGCGATCGAAGCAGTGTTCGCTCTGTTCACTGCTCGACAAAATAGTCGTGTTAAGTATTACTAAGTATTATTATTATTATTATTATTATTATTATTATTATTTTTATAACTAGTAATACAAGTCCTATAGATACTGGTGGTGGCACTACGGGTAGCCAGAAATACAGCGGACTTAGTTAAATGTTGGCAGTAAGTCAACCCGGAAAATTTCCTTTAGATAAACAAAAATGATTTCCCCTCGACGCAATGGTGATACGTGGGTAAGCTGTAAAAACGCTGTCCAGTCATGTAGTTATGTATATACATAGAATATGGAGCCGTGAGTGTGGTACACTAAATTCTGACAAGCTAAATTATTCACAAGTAGCCTCGGCTGCGATTTGCATCGTCACGTTGAGTACGTATATGCCACTTCACGGGGCTCGAACCTGCAACCTTCGGCTTTGTACAAACTCGACCAACTTGGTCGACTGTGTATTCTATTTAAATTTTTTCGTTAGAAAGGAAAATGCTCCTTCTACTATCGTAGGTGCAAAGTGCTTTATTGCTACAGATCTATGAATATGGCCTCTGCCCTGTGCGTCGTCCAATGGGTGTCTGCCAGTTGGTTTTTTGCACGATTTCCAAATTGGCCAGTTTGTTTTACCGACTCGTTTGACAGTCGAACTCTTTGAGAGTTTACTACAACCCGAAGCGATCCGGGTGCGATCCGACAGTTAGAAAGCGCCACCGGACACTCGTGTCGTGTTGTACAAACAATTAAAGCTGTTTGCCCCTGGTCGTTCCAAATCATTTCATTACATTTGAAATTTTATTCTGTTCAAATTCATTGTTGTCCAATTTAATCTCTTCATATGTACTCAATAGCTCAACTTGGAATGGGAATTTCTTCAAAATGAAATGGACTCAACGTTGTTACGTTGGTCTCGTCAGTGTCTCCTTCAGCAGCAGATCGGACCAATATGTCGAGGGAAAAAAAAACGCACACGTAACAACGATCGAAAAGCAAGAAACTATTAGTCCGAAACTATTCTACCATCCCGGTTCAAGCAAACGCGATACACTGTCGAGCGGGATGGTGTAGAGGCAGCGCGAGGACTTGGAACCCCAGGGGTTCCGGTTCGAATCCCGCGGAACCCATACGCTTTGAAGCAACACAAAAGTAGTTCCGAGTCATGGCTCAAGTACCCACGTATCTTCAGAGTCCTCAAAAACAAACATAACCAAAATAAGCCTATTGCACATCGTCGACGAATTCACAACTGCTTATATCGTCTTGTTTGAACTCGTCCAATGGCCGTCCAAACGCATCTGAACCCGATAGCTGCTTGAATCGCTATATTGTAGCCGTTGTGGTCGGGTCCCGCGATATCTCGCTCCAGGGTCGATCATAGCTCCAGAGATGTGGTACAGTCGACAGGGCGCTAATAGTGTCTTATGTATCCATACCGCCCGTGAGGATGGTGAACATGGTGATGCGTGGAGTAGTGGCCGGTGTGTCCAGGATGATAATGGCCGTGATACTTGGCGTGATGCCCGTAGTGATGACCGTGAGGTAGATAGCCGTGGTCGTATGTCGAGTGGTGACCATACGAACTCAGACCGAGGGTCACCACAGCGGACAAGACGCAGAGGAAAAGTGCCAGCATCGTAGAGCAACCGGCTTTGGGGTGCTCAGAGGGGTTCGGGGGACCGGCTTTGGGGTGCTCAGAGGGGTTCGGGGGACCGGCTTTGGGGTGCTCAGAGTCACGTTACTCTGATATGCTTGATCGTACCGATGTATTGACCTCGCAGTGCTGAATGAACAGCTAGTTATACCGATAGTTGTTTGCCGGAAGGGGGTACAAGAATCGGTGCGGATGATCGCGTACTTACGTAAATTTCGATGCGTGCTGTATCTATTGACAAGGATGTGGCGTACACGTATGTCCGATGCAATGCTGTACTGCCGGCTGCTCGGTATTCTCAGCGGGGAGCAACTTCCGTGGAACGAAGTATCTCGCTCGACGCAAACGGTTCTGTAGTCGAAATCTGTTGGAACCAATGCTTTATTGTTGGTCAAAGGTGAGGGCGTTACCCGATAGGGGAGAATTGGATATCAACGGGCGTTGTAGCTGGCGGGCGCACAGAATATCGTGTCTAAGAAGTGGTCAGCTCCGAGCAGCTATTTCGGTCAAGGGTCATCGCGCACATTGCGCTAAAAGCGGAGCCCAACACTGTGACAAATAGTTACAGGATAATATATATATATATATATATATATATATATACGAGTAGAAACGGCTAGTGAGCTGTTGTTGAGTGTCGTGTTTTTTGTTAGAAAAGTGGTCATTTTCGTTCAGAAATTTCCTTCCCTTGCTTTTCGATGATTATATGGTCACTGCGAGTAAAAGCGGTATGATATATTGTAAACAGTGTAAACCATGGTCACGAGAGTCTACGCGTGGCGTAAACGCGTCAGACGTGACAGTGGCTCATGGGTTTTTTAGCAGAAACAAAGGATGACGCCAGAGAGAATGCCAGCAAAGGCCAAGCGAGACCGAAGTTCCCAACTTTCTCGGAAACCAGTGGCATAGTGTATGATCTATTTGTCTAATCGTAAATATGTCCAGGTCGATGACAATTAGCTGAGTAATTCTATGTAATTGTAGTAATTAGTTACTAATATGATTCTTACACATACACCTAGCAAACCACTTCGAGGATAGTTTGCATACTACCTGCTACGAACGTGCCGTCTTGCTTATTTAGCACGATTCATGACGGGTTGTCACCCTTGTAAAATGTTTGATATCTCTGGTTCTGGAGTGCCGCAGATCTCAGCGGTGGCGTTCAGCTGTTTCGTGTTCGTCGATAACGAGAATGTTCTGACGCCGAAGCGGGTGTTCGTCTCGCTGTCGCTGTTCAACGGGCTTCGTTTCAACTTGACATTTCTCCCGTCAGTGATATCTGCATTCACGCGATGCAAGGTCTCTTTGCGCAGGATCCAGGACTTTCTGCAGGCTGACGAACTGGATCTGGACGAGGTCACACACGCCGTCGGCGAAGGTTCGTTGGTCGCCTGATTGGTGTTTTTCAGGCTCGATAAACGTAAAAACGATTCATTGTATTTCACAATTGTGTAGGTTACGCGTCACATGGAACCTGTGACCGGGCAGCGAGGGCGGGGTAGGCAAGGCCGTCATATTTCGCAGGGCTTTCACAATGTGCTTAGTCCATATTGAAAATAAGGCTCTCTTTCGAAAAATTGCAATTAATTGCATTGTCCTAACTTTTTAGCTTTTTTTTTTACAATAGTCTTAGCATGTATTATGGATATGTCTAGCATATGCCATTGTATTCAGGCGAGGCAGTCGTTCTGGACCATGCGTCATTCGCATGGGAGATTTCCGCGACATTCGACACATTGAACCTTCGTATCCGCGAGGGCGAACTCGTGGCCGTGGTCGGCGCTGTCGGGGCGGGCAAGTCATCACTGTTAAGTGCAATCTTGGGAAGTATGAAGAAACTCACTGGGCATGTCCATCGTAAACAGGTTCGTTCTATGAATCGCAGTGACAAATAGAAACATTGAGTTGAGTTCCAATTCGGGCTAGCCCTTGTAGGCCCAAGTGCATGTATACGTCTTCGTGTATAATGACAAACGCAGTCAACATTGTCATATGGGAAATGTGAGCAATATATTATAATTAGTACTTATCAGCCTGTTCCTGTTATACCTCCTGTTCCTGTTATATCTCTTTCTCTCGACGTTGAATCAGGGATGCAAGAGAACATGTTCCTCACAACTACCCAAATAGATAATTAGATGTACATGGGGGTGTATCGATAGACAATATAGTTAATTATCCTCGCCTGTTGCTAAATAAGCTAATTGGCCTAGATGGACGACAGAAGGCATCTATAGAGATACAGAATGTGTACTCCAACGGGACGAGTGGCCGTGTAAATAGCATTCGCCGAAATGGCTTAATCACTTGGTATACCGTTCCCAGAAGAGGCCTATTTTCACGCACGCATGTTCGACACAGATACCAGTGATACACAGTGGATCATTGGTGCCCATCTAGAGCATACGTGTAGCTCGGGGCCGCGAAGCGTAATTCTATCGTCACCGGATAGAAAATACTCGACTTATTGTTTGATTTCTCCTTGCCTCGGATTTGTATTGTCGTTCACGTACGTTTTCTGTTAAGAAGATGAGTCAACGGCAGATCTCGCTGGATCTCGAAACAACCGCCTCGTTCAAAAGTCGCGTTCTAACCCAACTGGCAGTGACGATGCTGTGAACTCTTTAACAGACCAACCTTTAATAGACCTTTGTTCATTCACATTAGGTGCCCATCGCCTATGTCCCGCAACAAGCCTGGATTCAGAATGACACCGTTCGTCGAAACGTCGTCTTCACTGCAGCATTCGACTCGTCCTGGTACCACGAAGTGCTCGATAAGTGTTGCCTGTTACCTGATCTTCGCATATTACCAGAGGGAGATACAACGGAGATTGGCGAGAAGGGCGTAAACCTCTCGGGTGGTCAGAAGCAACGAGTGAGTCTCGCGCGCGCTGTCTACCAGAAGGCTCAGCTATATCTGCTGGACGACCCGCTAAGTGCCGTTGACGCGCACGTGTCTCTCGACCTGTTCAAGGACGTAATCGGACCGAGTGGCCTTCTTAAGGACACAACCCGAATACTCGTCACACACTCGCAGGCTGTGCTACCATTCGTCGATAGGATCGTCCTTATTAAAGATGGCCGAATCGATTTCGTTGGAACATACGAGGACCTCGTCAACAAGGACGTCTCGCTAAAGGCCGTGCTCAAGGAGACAGCCGAAGGGGGCGGCGACGTAAGCGAGGAAGCCGATCCAATCCATGCTGGCCAGAAGAAGAAGAGACCTTCGTTCCTTGACGACAGTAATGACAATAGCCGTCGAACGGAGGAGAGAGTCGTTGTTGGCTCCGTCGCTTGGCGACTGTACTGGATGCTCCTTCGGCGATTTGGGATACTCTACGCTGCCCTGTCCCTGATGGGCTTCACGCTTTATGAGCTCGGCAAGATCGCGAGCATATTCTGGCTCCGCGAATGGAGTAACGACGCCCGGCGGTTAGCCGACAACGCGACGATGGCAACCTCAACGATGATGGCCCTCTGGAACAGCGATGAGAACAGCGGAAGCCCACCGGATGAACCGAACACAACGGTGCCCGATCTCGCCTGGCAGACGCCGTTGCCCTTCGACGACAACGAGCAGGCGTTGTCGAGGATTAGCACGTATTTGTGGATTGGCTCGGTGGAGGTTGTTGGCGTAGTTGTCGGATGCCTATTTCTGGCCCTCGGCTGTCTGGCCGCCTCGTCAGGCCTGCACAACGCGGTCATGAACCGGATATTGCGGGCACCGTTGCTGTTCTTCGACACGACCCCGATCGGCCGAGTCGTCAATCGGCTGAGTAAAGATGTCGATGTGCTTGATCTTGAGTTGTACACCCGCGCCGACGGCTGGATAGCCTGTGTCGCCGCACTGATCAGCGCATTGGTCATTATTTTGGTCCAAGCGCCGGTGTTGCTCAGCGTCGTGCTGCCATGTGGCGTTGCCTTTGTTCTCTTGCTCGTAAGTATCGTTGTGTTCAGGGGAATTTTATCCGTCGTCATTGTCAACGATGTTTTTAATGTCCAACACCTCTACAAACTTACCCGAGAAATAGTTGAAGCTCGGTTGTGCGCCACCTAGACAGAGGTTTAGCGGACAGGTTAGTGAGAGACGAAAATCTACCGTTTTTTTCATTTTCTGCTTTTTCATCGGGTAATGTCTGTGGTGCCACCTCGCGTGACCTCGGCGTGGTCACGTGTAGTTCGTGTGTACCTTCCCCTCCCTCCCCCCCCTTATACGTGGTGTTTTTTCTGCCCGACAGAGAATCTACCTGCGCAACTCTCGGCAAATGCAGCGGATGGCATCTGCTAAGCGTTCCCCAGTGTTAAACCACTTCGCGGCGACGGTCAACGGTTCCTCATCGATTCGCGCTTTTCACGCGGAGAAGAACTTTGTAGGAGAGTTTGCGGCACGCCTCGATCTCAGCCAGAACTGGATACTGCACAACAACGCGTCTGCGACGTAAGATTTCGCCGATTGACTGAGTAGACAGGTTCCGCCTTGCGTTGCCCTTCAAGACAATTGCCGATTGCCGACCTCCGTACGCCACACTTGGCTATTGTGGATCGAAATAGTGGCCGGGCGGTTCGTGACGAATTAACGGCGCGTACGCATATCAATTTTCTAGACAGTCAGCTAACGTTATAGGTTCGACTACAGTATGTTATCGGCATACCGGCCTTGGTTTTTGACTGAGCCAGCTCAAGAGCTGTATATAGGCTGCACATTCGCACAACACCTCCTCCGACTACCGAACCTCGTGATAAATAGTGGTACGAAATGTTTCCTATAATAATTAGTGACATTTTCTCTCGTTTACCGAATTTCAGCTGGGTATCTATGCGAGTGGTGGTGCTTTGCTCGTTAGTTGTACTAGTCCTTACCCTGTTCATGGTTTACCATCGCGACCAGTTTGGCAAGGGTCTAGCTGGTCTAGTCATCACGCACAGCCTGAATGTAAGTCCTCGAGTCGGTACAATCCCGGCACTATCACACTATAATACTATGAGATACGCCGCGGTAAACAAACAAAAAAAATAACAATTGTACAGCAGCTTTCGTATTGCCAAGATACGAGATTGCGCCAGTCCCCGTCCTGCTTTTGTGTGTTCAAAGCCGATTCAGGACAATGTAAAATGAACGCGTCGAAGAAAACCGTAGAAATTTGAGTTCGGCGAAACAGACAGCTCCTCGAAAGTGTTCGTAACATTTAGCACGAACAAGTTCAGAAGATCACTTATGTAGCTTCTGCGGTCTGAAACTTCGATTGAACCGGATAAGCTGAACTGCTCGATTCGTGGATTATTCCCCCGTGCGGGTCGATTTGTATTTCAGACGATTGATGAGATGAATTGGATATTTCGCCTCAGTTCGTGGCTGGAGATGACGGTTATCGCCGCCGAGAGGCTCGACGAATATGCAAAGGTATGGCCGGCCGTTTCGAAATAATATACTTACTCGAAACAATGACTAGTAACTGTGGTCCGACGAAACTGTCAGCCCAGAGGTAGAGAGACTTTGTCACGCTGATCTCGTAGGAAATGGCTGACTCGTCCGAGAGTAGCTGTGAACTAGACGCGATGAACAGGTACAGGAGGGTGAGAGACGGATGTGGATAAGTGGATCCGCAGCGCAGTGGAACCTTGGGGACAATTCGAAATAACAATGGAGATAAGTCTATTCGAAGGGTGAATGTGTAGAGCGAGAGAGAGAAGAGAACGGGGTAGATATAGTGTAGAACGGTAGATGTACTGACCCTCATGAGGATCCGCGTGATGTACTTATCCAGGTTCCTTCGGAGAAGCCTTGGAAGATCAATGACATTGTGGACCCCCTTTGGCCGGCTGAAGGATCGCTCGCCTTCAACAGCTTTAGCACTACGTACAAGTACGTCAGATATGGGCCTTTTTTCTTGTTCCTATTTTTAGCTTGATATACTCGTTTCCTTATTGTACACATGATCAGGATCAATAAGTGAATTGCTCGGTGAGCTTGCGTGCCGCATAAGCTCATCAGCGTCGCGGGCACTACGCACGTGAACACGTTGGATTCATGCGGTTCATTTTCCGATTGTTAATCTGATACATACGACTGTGTTCATTAAATGTTAGCGCTGTACGCTCACTTAATAAACAACGATAAGTGTAGAAGTGGGCGACAATTGTACCCGCTGAACGTGAGATACATCTAAGGACAGTAGCCTGTATATATTCTTAATACAATACTAAAAACAACGAGGCCCACTTCCCTCTGCCCTTAAGCGTCCTTGGTCCATAATAGAAATTGCATTGTCCCCTTGGATATCTAAAGGAAAATCTTTGCCGTACAACTTCGTTTGCCCGTGATTCTCCTACAGCGGACGATGACCTTTCCTCTGATATCTGTAGAAAATCTAGTGATCGTATCCCTACTCCTCCCAATGCCTCGAAGGCTACAGGTCTAAAGTAGTGCTCAATAATAATAATAGTAATAATCTCATTAGGTGTGCTCGTATGAATTCGCTACGGGGCCGCATAATCAGCCAGAGAGAGCCTTGAAGCCATTTATGCCCAATATTTCCCTCTGAGATTTTTGCTGCAGTGAACGCATACTATTCGTATATACATATAGTACGCCATTATGCACGTTTTCGATATCAGGTATCTGTCAGAAAGCGCCTCGTTCAGCGACAGATCTAACTCGAAATTTCTACAATCGTGTTCTAGGAAGGACCAACCTGATGTCCTACAGAGTATCACGCTCGAGGTGGCGCCGGGCACCAAAGTTGGCGTTGTTGGTCGGACCGGCGCAGGTAAAAGCTCCCTGAGCTTGGCGCTCTTTCGGGCACTTGAAGCTAGAAAAGGCAGCATCGTCATCGATGGAGTCGATATTTCAAGGTGAGACTAGGACCGATTAGGACCGATCAGGACGATTTGTTGTTTCAAAGATTTTGGAAGCTAGTCGCTGCCAGCTGTATGGGCCCTCAGGCCTCCTTCCTCAGCATCACTTCATCATTGTTGTGCATTATATGACATCATTAATGAGCATCGTAAATGAATCTTCAGATACCCGCTGTATTATGCCGAACTCTGGATTTGTGACACTTCAATTTCTACTGATTTGACTAATTATGATCCAAGAACATTTCGTATTGAAATGGATGAAATTCATATAATGGGTCAGTATACTGCATTCTATATATATATATATATATATATATATATATATATACAGAGAGAGAGAGAGAGATAAATTTAAGTGGGTGTGAATCGACCTAATTCCACATCTGTTTTCATTATGAACTGAATACCACGTGCCTATTTATTATATTAATACCAGTTTATCCAACCTATCTCTTTCTTCTTCTCTAGTAAAACAAATAGACAGATGCGTCCAAGCTTGACACTACATGGCAACGTTCCCAAATAAACATCCTCGTTTCTTTGCTCACATAAAATTCAATAATGCTTTATATATATATATATATGTAATTAACTTTTGTTCACTGTCGTAGTGTGGGTCTCCACGACCTTCGAGCTCGATTGACGATGATTCCGCAAGATCCTGTCCTGTTTCGGGGAAGCTTGCGAAGCAACCTCGACCCGGAGGAAGCCTACTCGGATGAGGAGCTCTGGTCGGCAATCGAGCGAGCGCATCTGAACAAAACGTCATTTTCTCTTAAGATGACTATTGCTGACGGTAAGTCTCTCTCTGCCGGCGTCTCCTCCTTCGGGAATACCGAAAACACTCAGATAAAGTGGCAACTGTGGCGTCATCACTTGTCCGTCAGCGAAAACCGAAAGACAAAATGATAGAGACTATCGCATCGTTGCCAATGACGCAACGGCGTTCGAAAATCATTTGGAAAGTGTTGTCCAATCGACGAAAGGTCAAGTTAACCTTTTTTTTTGTTTTTGAGAGGAGGAAATTTCCTTCAAACGCACGGACACCACCAGATGGACATTCGAATCTCGATGAAAGTGGCCCAATCCAGTGCAGGGGGGCTGGGGTTGACGTGGATGACAAAACGCCTCTGCCTGCTAAAACCACCATCCTCTGCTGAGAGTCGATCTCTTCTCGAGAGTCGCAACAATGTAGCATTGTTTACAGATGAAAGACAACGTTGCAAATCGGATGTTTGTCAATGTCACTTAAACAGAGGAGTTCATTCCTCGCGCGGTCCATTTCAGGAGGCTCGAATTTGTCTGTAGGCGAACGCCAACTCGTGTGTCTGGCCCGAGCTTTGCTTCGCCGGTCGAAGGTGATCGTCCTTGATGAGGCGACAGCGGCCGTCGATCGTGACACTGACCGCTTGATTCAGAGCACTATCCGGAAGGATTTCGCTTTATCGACTGTGATCACAATCGCTCACAGGCTGGACACAGTTCTCGACTATGACACGTAAGATGGTTCTATTTTTTTCCACCAAAGGATTAGTAACACCTATAGCTAAGATCGAAAAAGAAGCAAGCCTTTATACAATTGTACTGTGCCGAATCGTAGGGATAATATTCAAGAGTGCTGCCCTCGAAGCGTCGCCCACCATTTGCAACGAGCCCGAAACGCACATAAGCAATATATCGAACAGGGAGCAAGGCGATCTCTATTTTGGGCACGGGGACTTAAGGATTGGAAGAGTGGGACATCGTTGCTCCAGATATTATATTAAGAATCTGTATAGAGGAAGGTTTTTTCATCGCTGTGTCTCTCCTTGTGTCGTGTGTCTTTGTAGAATTGTAGTACTTTCAGCTGGCCGGATCGTCGAGCAGGGTCACCCCAAAGAATTGATCGAGTCGAAGAACTCGCTCTTTTACTCAATGGCGAAGGACGCCGACCTCTGTGACTAGCTAGCCGAGCAGAATGACGAGGCCGATCACCTTCATCATAGAAGTAGCACTCAACTATCCACTCAACCATTAACAGCAAAATTACTCAGATGAATGTAAAAACGATCCCAGACGATTGACCAATAAATGCGAATAGTCAAAACATAAATGGTACCTCTCTCTCTATTTCTCTCACTCTCTGTGTCTAATGGTTTCGGGATCGGGCCCTCAGTCGTGATAACGTTCACAGTATTGCTTTTGCATTGCCTCGGAAGACGAACTCCTGTTTAAATGCGAATATCGAAACGGTGGTTATCGAGTCGATCCGTGCAGCACCTTTTTCATTTACCTGATGCCCTATGTGACAGGTCTCGGAACCACATTTGAGTATCACTTCAAGAACCTATCGAGGCCACCTTCACATACGACCCCTCTCGTACCCGGCAAGAATCCACAACTAAAGATTATATATATATATATATATATATATATATATATATATGTATGTATATGTATATATATATGATTAAGAAATCCAATGACTCTCCAAAGCTTCTCGCACAGAATCTTTGGATGGCAAAACTGCCCCTTCCATTATACCACTAATTATTTCACCTTCGGTTGCGGCTGAGGTGCCCACAGCACTCTTCCCATCAGGGTACACCTCTCCCTTGACAAGATTCGGCCTCACGACGATTTTTCAGCCGACTCTCAGCTACTTCCCAATCCGACAACTCTTAGGATGGGAAACGTAAAACACTCTCTGACGCCGTAACAACGCCACGATTTTGAACACCACTGCGCATTCTGTCCATCCGAAATGAAGATTGAGTCGCGCGCCGAAGTGGTTGACATCATCTAAACGAAAGAAGTCGCGTCTGAGTGTATTTGACGTAATCTCGGAACGCTAGAAATATGAGATGCCGCCTAAGGATGATTTGCTTGTTAATTTCTTGTCGATTTTTTTTTGGCAGCGTTATTCGCCGGTAGCGATTGACACAAAATATCGATTGGTGATGAATTGAAAGGCGAGCGGCAAAATTCGGCTGCATGCGTCTTAAACACTCGGGTAAAACACGAGGTAGCCACGCACATATTTCACTATCTCAAACGCTAATTAGTTAACGACCACCGCCGCCGCCGCGGGGAAGCGGCCCGCATTGATTAAATGTGCATAGCTATCTCATGCATACACAGTTATTATATATATATATATATATATATATATACAGGTGAGGTAAGTGGTTAAATATATGACGTGCAGAGGGTAGCAGTACAGTGGCGGTTGTTGCCGGTCGCCCTCCTAAATAATTTATTAACTCCTGAATCATTTACTACTGTCATGCCATTCTGATTTCGCTTGGCGCCGAGAGACGCTCAGATAGAGGAGATCAAACGAATTAGATACGATGAGTTTCGTGGTAGGGCACCAGTGCAACAACGAAAACATCTGCTTATATTATCTGTATTGTTGTACAGCGGACGATCGATGATAGTAATACTAATAATAGTATAGAGATCAATTGACGATTTCTCTCACTTGTGGCGTGTGGAAGTCGTCAACGATGATGGAATAGAATTAAGCGTACTCGATGACCCCGAGTGACCCTTGAACAGCCCGTGACAACCCAGGTTTTCCGGCTGACGCTCAGCCAACACTTAACGTCCACGGTACTGGATTTTAGCAATGCTTGGTAAGAGATGGACCCCCTCAAATGTAAATGTGCAACGGTGGGGATCGAATCCGTGCACCTACTCCTCGTCTCCTCCGATTGCAAGGTAGGCGCACACCAATGCACCACCGGGCTCGACGTCCCGGGCCAACCCGGCAAAGAATAACTAGTGCCATCACACTGTTTATAATGAAGCAGAGGCCCGCCATGCTTAGTTCGCTACAAAATCGCTATCGGAGCTTTTTTTTCAAGACAGACCTTCATGAAGAACATGCCGGACATAACAGGAGGTGGTGCTGTAGGTCGAACAATCATGAATAGGGGCATGATTCGGATACCTACATAGCTATAGTTGAAATCAGGGAAAGTATGCCTTTGCAGCAATACGCAACATACGTCTCTGAACGATATGCTCTCGAACACGGGCTTGCGAACAGCTGCCTGCTCAGAATACACCCACACAAAGCCTCCGATCGTTCGAGCTACGAGTCAGGAGACTTCTGAACTCGCACTGATTGTTACGACCTCTATGTCTAGTTTTACGAACGGAGAGAGATCTTCGACAACGAGCAAGCTCGGCGGATATTAGGTGCTGAAGTATGAGTCATCGTATCCGCTCTCCGTTTACCCATACTGCGGAATTAGCCCAACCCAACTGTCTTCAACACAAGCCTCTACCGCCACCCGTCTCTGGAACGAATCGACACGGATATTACCAGTGACTATTATTGGAACGCCGGACCGAACTCTATCTCCCTTTCGCCCATTCATCTCTATGGTCAAATGCGGCAATCGCGAGCTGCGTCCAAACTCAACAGTCACTGCAAGAGATTTTCGTCTCGGGGGGACCATTGTCCTATGCTTGTTGGCAGGTTCATGTTGGCCGGAGGCTTTCGTCAGCATCAACGCCCGAAGGGAATGGTTACCCGTTCGTGTCGACTATCCACAGTAAGACGCGAGTGTTTGTAAGTTCGTGAGTATATATATATATATATCTATCTCTATATATATATATATATATATCTCTATCTCCAACTTTCCTGCGTGCGGTCTCCTCTGATCCAGACTCTTTCATCGCTGCTTCCTGTGGGTCCGCTTTGCCGTCTATTCCTCTTCGTGCGCCCACCGCGGGCGCGCGCACTCTTTTTCCATATTGAGCTCTCACGTGTCTGCACACCAACGGACGCCCTGCCGACGAGGCTTCTGTCAACCGGCAACTTCGGCGGCACCCGGCCACGAGCGGTTACGAGTCCGTCAGTGAGGGTGACTCCCTCTAGTCGATTGATGGTGGACGGATGATGGTGTATGGCTCATAGGATCGCCACGATGGCCCTTGTTGAATGGTGCCGTCGAGCGAACGCACGCCGGCTGATAAAACATCACACACAGACACGCATCGATACACACCTAACTAAGCAACTAATAAAAAACCTATATAGACCCTTTAACAAGAGGGATAGGGAGAGAGTGCTCCACAAGCTACATTGGAACAAGAACTCTTTATACCTCGAAGATGCCTCGTTGACACTCGGTTTCTTCTTCAGCTTTCGATAGGGTTCGATTTGAATTGCTGTTGCACCACGTTGACAGTGTGCAAATGTCCCGGTTGGACAAGCAGGACCTTTGCACACTGGTGTATTGGCCCAAAATACTGTCATGATCACAATGCGCAGCCTCCGGCTATATATATATATATATATATATATATCCGGAGACTGCGCGTTCAGACAACTAGGTATTCCAAAAGAAGATCTGACTAAGTTTACAACAACAGCATTCGATATGTCTGCAGAAGAATCAGGTGATTCTATAGCTGAACTAGCCAATGTTTATGGAATTGAGGTATATATATATATATATGCCGTGTCCCTCGAGAAGGTGTGGCTTTTTGCGCTCGACATCTCTCTTAGTGATTTCATACGGCCGAGTGCCGGGATCTCTCCGATGGGAGAAGTGGTGGGCGCCCCCTTCGCCAACGAAACTCTTTTGTGTACACATGTATATATACTTGACTAGCCACTGCGCGGCTCATAGAGCGGCCCACAATGCCAGCCCCCAGGTATCCGCAACCTGCAATCATCTTCCTCTCTCTCTCTCTCTCTCTCTCTCTCTCTCTCTCTCTCTCTCTTACTCACATAAACCGCCAACGCAACTATTTTCTATCGGAAGATCTCGCGTACACTGTCAGAACAATGAGTTGAGCTACTTCTTTCTATATTGTATCAAGCACACACACAGGCAATATCCCTATTATCCAAATCGACACTTATCCGCAACCCACAACTCGTACGTTTACCTATATGACAAGTCAGTTCCTCGGGCCCGTTGCTCGCGGGCAACGGGGCAGAGCGGGTCAGCAGCGGCTGCCTGCCGCTGACACCGCCGCTGACGTCGTCGTTGTCGCCATTTGTCGGCTGCTACAACAGGAGAACCCTCTGCTCATCGGCATCGTCAGCGGCCGCCGCGACACCAACTCGGCTCGGTGTGCGGCGAGCCGTATCGCCCGCAAAACGTAGCTGGCGGGCCTCCATCGGTGGCGCTCCACCTGGTCGACAGCGTTGTTGGCCACCGGAGCTCCCGCCATCCTCTCTCTCTTCAGCTTCTGTTGCTGTTGTTGTTATTGTTGTTGCTGCTGCTGCTCTTCCGCAGCAGCCGCCGCCGCCGCCGCCAGCAGCGATGATAGACACACGCCACACAGCAGACACGAGACACTGACACCAGCCGCCGGCCGATACTAGCCGCCAGGAAGGCACACGGCGCTGCGGCCGCCGTCGAAGAAGAAGAACCAGGAGGAGCAGCAGCCGCCGCCGCCGCCGCCACCACCACCCTGAATGACTGCGCCTGCTTGGCTGCCGGCCTCCCTCGCCATCTCCTCCCGCTCGCAAAGTCCTCCCGGCGCCGCGGCCGTTGTTGGCGGCTAGCACACAAACTGCCGCGCCGACCATCAGCGAACATCCAGCAGCAGCAGCAGCGGCGGCAGCAGCAGCCTGCGAGAGCCTGCCCGAGCCCCTTTATCCTTGGCCGGCCTCCAGTGGAGCAGCCATCGAGTGTCTCCGCTTGAAGCAACCGTGTCCAGCTCGGAGCGGGCAAAAGGCACCAGTGTGGTGAACATGCAACTGCATCAGTAGCCGCCGTAGCACTCTCCCTCGACCAACCTCGACTCTGCCGCCGAGGCTCAAGCTCACTCCACTGAACCCCGCTCCGCCCGATGATCGCTGTATGACAACAGCTACTGCAAGTGCATCATCATCTGCAGCTGCAGGAGCGGCACACAGGCTGTTGGATATTGTTTCTGCGGTGTTGTCTTGCTTCCGAGGCGGGCGTTCTGTTCTGTCGACCGGCGGCGCGAACGGCCGAGTGAGGAGTCATTCTAACGATGAAACGATAGCCGATTGTGCGTGTCCGACACAGCCGTAGCGAGTCCCGACGTTCGATCCGGCCGCCGGCACTCCACCACGAACACGGCCACCACGACCTGGCGGCGGGTGCAAGGAGAGCTTCGAGCAGGAGGAGCTTCGAATGTCGAACAGCGGTGAACTAACGTGGAAAACGCGTCGGGAATAGTGGCGATCTCTCTGTCTGCAGGACGTGATTGTTGTGATCTGTAGTCTTCGCTAGGGATTCGTTGCAGCTGTTGTTATTGTTGTTGGCGGCCCGGCCGCTCGTGGCGGCCGAAGAGCGACGAGACCCGACTGGTCGGGGACCAGCGACGGAACAGGTCCGGCGATGCCGGCGGACGACGATGGCCGTGCAATGATTCTATGATGCTGCTCGCCTGGACGACGAGCTAGTCGTGCGCCGACTGGCGGCGCTGCGTATCCTACGAGAGTTGAAAGTTGTTGGCAAGACCACACGTGGACACGAACAAATACATGCGTCCACCAAACAGAGCTTGCGGAGCGATACCACTCTAGGCGACGTATTCACCTGGTGGAAGGTTACACCGGCAAAATTCTAATCAATCGGAGAATCAACAATCGGCTGTCTGTCTTGCTCTCTCGGGCGCCCGGCCGAGATGTGGTATATGTCCGCGGCTGGTCCGCGTGCGATCTGGTGTCGATGAAGATTGGCGCCGCTGATCGACACGGGCATGAGCTGCTGGTTCGGTGCGCTGCGGTTTAGCATCGCCGTCGTGGCAAGCAACAGAAGAACGAATCGGAGTCAGTGAGAGAAAGATACAGAGAGAGCGAGAGAGAGAGAGAAGTGAGAGAGTGAGGGGCGAGGAGGATCAGAGGAGATCGGGTCACAACAAACATCGTCGGAAACATTTCGGAGCAAACGGATTGCGGAAGAGGCTGGAACAGCCTTCCCCCCCCTGCGTCCGTCCGAGAGAAGGCCGCCCGAAGTTCTCTCCGATGAACGCCCTGCTAGTTGCTATATGCACACACCAACCTGTACGCGGTCTGGGCAACGTAGTTGGCAGAATGTTTTCTTGTGGTGCTGCTGCTCCTGTGAGTTCGACCGATCGATCGACCGACCGACCGACCACTGCTCGAAAGTGTCCCCGGAAACAAGTTCACTGTGTGAATCAAGTGAGTATGCGCGTACGTGAGAGCAGTTGAAGAACGCCTGTGCCGCGCGTACTCGGACGGGGGCTGCGCGCAGGAGGAAACGGCTCGCAGTTGTTATTGGCGTAGTGGTGGCGTCTTAGCAGTGATTGGAATTGTGCTCAACAAGAAAAGGATTACGTCGGCCGCGCCAAGGCCCGTGTTGTGTATTGCTCAGCCAGCCGCTGCTTCGGATGTCGAGCCGGCACAGAAAAATTTCGGCGTATGAGACTTATTTCGCTTCGATTCGCATCTGGATGAACGCTTGTGTTTTTGTGCTGGCCGGTATCGACGACGACGAGGCGAGCTAGAGATTCGCTAACAAGTGAATACGGCTCATGGATAAAGTGTCTGGAGAACAGTGCGAGTAGTAGAGCTGGCGGGGAAGTCGGTCGGAGCGAAAATCGGACGAATATCGACCGAAGTCATAAGTTGACAGAAAAATATAGTCAGATTCCGTCTTTGTTCGCATCGTCAACATCGGCCATATACCATTCTGCTGATCTGCGGCCGTCGGATCGTGTGGCCAACGGGGGGCGGGCCATTACCCACCACTGTGTGCTGTTACAGTTGCTGCTGGTGAGAGCCACGATTTCGCTGCGAGCTGTATGGTTGTCACGTAAATCGCATCTGCACGAAAATACGTTGGTCATGTCAACCGCCACAGCGCTTTAGCCAGCCACATTCACCCGTTTCGGTTATTGACCGCAATAGATGCTGCAATATTATATATATCTATATAATATATATATATCTATATATATATATATATGTACGAGGCATATAACTTCATAGCACACGGTGGTATGGCAGAACACGTGTCAACGTGAGCTAGCTGATGCGATTACGTGCTGGGTGAGGTCACTATGGTTTACTGAGATGGCTCGGTTACTGTGGTCTCTGCAGCAGCAGCAGCATAGTCAGTTATATAGAAGTCCCATACACTGGATCACCTGGACGATTACTGCGGCTTAGTAACTCTCTCTCTTTTCCTCTGTAACCTATTCTTCAACGGGCACCAGTCTGCGAAAAGGCGCAATTCAAAACATCAGTGACGATCATCCACAGATGTTCCACCAGAGCAGAACCCGAACTGAGGTAGGCAGCCAGCCAGCCAGCTCAACTCCCAGACACCCCACGGTAGAGCTTGCGGTGTTCATCTGTTCGCATTGAAGCAGGCCGTCGACAGGCCCCTGCCCGAAAGGCAGCCTCGCCATCACGATACTACAGTACGGTAAGGCCGCGTCGACGACGATAACGGCAACAACATCAACAACAACCGGCCTGTGAACCTCCGCAATTCTAGGGTAGCTTTCTTGTGTACACGGCATTTCCGTGCTGTATCTGCTGGCGTACGATCTGTCGTCGTCGTCGTGGTCGTCAAAGAGGAGCGCCGTGCGCGCAATTACGACTGCACGTTGTATCCGAGGGGGAGGAGGCAGAGGCGATCGGGCGATTGGACTAGCGGTCGGATCGGGCCACGGACGAAATTCTGCGGCCTTCAGGGGGCGACGGACCAGTGAATACCAGTGGGTCTTCACTGCAGCCATCCCTCCCTACTCGTCTCGGGTGACTCTCCGCCAGCAGCTGCCGGGTTGATTACCGCCACACACCCTCACGCATCGCTCCCTGTTCCGTAGCTCTGTGTGCTCTGCGGTGCCGTTCGCCTCTCGTGGTTGCCTTTCCCAGCCTCCGGCGGACTCCGCCGTGTGCTCGGTCTCGTTCCAATTTCCCGCTCTGCTCCGGGCCCCTTGCCCGTCGGCGGAGTGGCGCTCACCGGCCGAAAGAGACCCGTGGTGGTAAGCGTGGAGCGACTCGGAGCAGCTTGCCTTCCTGGCTGGCTAGCCGCGCGAGAGCACGCGGAGTTCGAGAGCGCGCTGCCAGCAACGGCGAGAGAGCATCGGCGCGGGACGGCAAGGTGCAACAACCTCCGACGGAGCAACAGCAGCAGAATCAGATCGAGCGGACAGGAGGGCCAGGATTGATCAGAGACGCCTGGCAATAGCAGCGACGCCGGCTGAGCAGAGCCTGCTGCTCACCGACCCAACGGACGGACGGAATCCACACACGCGCGTCGATCACAGCGACGGATGCAGCGAGCTCGAAGCAGTACGAGTCGGCAGTGGTACCAGCCGCAGCAAAGGCAAGGCAGCTCAGTCAGACGGAGATCGTCGACAGCGATCATTGACCAGCGACTAACAGGGACGAGCTCGGTCCGCGCTCAGTGGATTTGACACACACACACCGACGGACAGTTCGGTCGTCGCCAATCGTTTTCGTTGTCAATCACTGCCTCATTCGTAATGGGAAAAAATCAGCGCATTGAGAGCGCCTAGTGCGAACAGGAACAACACATTGGACTGCTCTCCGCCGCGCATGCACAGGAGCTCGGCAAGGCAAGGCAGGACATTGAAGTTCTGGAGACAGCATCGCTCGTTAGCGGATACCGAGGTGGACACACACGCAGGAACTGCTTCGGCTAACCGGCGTCAGTGACTAGGCACAAAGGTCGCGTGACAGGGACAAACGATTCACGCCGCGCGCATTCGCCAATTTAGAAAGATTTCGCTAGATCCCGCGGAAATCGACTGCGGCGGAGCAACGAGCAGCGGCAGCGCTAGAAATCACGAGAGTAGGCGAAAGAAAGTAGACGGCGACAACTGAACATCGAACATACTGAAACATGCCACTACTGCTTTGCCGAGCCGTGTATATCTATTAGATACGCATATATGTAGATATATATATATATATATATATATAGAGAGAGAGAGAGATTCATCGGTGACCGTTAAAACGACCGAAGCATTTAGCCGGCGTGCTTCTCTGCGTGTGCTGTGTGCGTGTTTCTCTATGCTGTTGCTACGGCGTTGACGTGCGTATGACGAGACGAGCTAGTCAGCAGTGCCTGTGGATGTCAACGAGCGACATCAATCCAACCCAACCTAACCTAACGCGGCTGACTTGTGTGTGCAATTCAACAGGCTCAGCCATCAGCCGACAGACTGACATCGATACTCGTTGCCTCCTCCATCGATGAGCTGCCCACCCCGCTCGGTTAAACCCCTCGACTCAGTCAGCCCGCCAGCTGACGGAGATAACGACGAGCATTGTATGATTTATGCTGCAGCTACTATTACGGCTACTGTTATTATTGTTGCTGTCACGGCTCCTTGCGGTGTCACGGCTGTTGCGTCTGATTCTTGTTGCGAGAGATAACGAGCACATCTACGACGATGGAAGCGATCGCGTCGGACGATTTCTGACGCGCACCCTCACGTTGGACCCTGTTGAGCTTCAGTTTGTCTCGGCACACAGAGAGACACACACACGCACGCACACGCGCATAGACCAGTGTATTCAGGCGTCAAATCGTCATCGTTGTCAGCTCCGTCATCTCCGCCTGCTGTACAACGTGGACCTGCTCATGTATCGGCATCTGCGCAGTCGACAGCTGCCGTCGCTCTCGTTGCTTTTCGTAGCGAGCTGACGCATGGTGGGGTCACTTGCAAGCGCCACTCTCAATTTCCAAATCTCGTTCACGTAGACCTCGTTGTCCACGTTGCACTCTACCTCAGTCGAAGCACGCGAGCAACGAGACGAGCTTCAACAACAACAACAAATACTGCGGGGCTGGTAGCACCTGTCGCAACCGTCGTCGGACAGGAATAACAATAACAACAACAGCAGCAGCAGCAGCAGCAACAACAACAGCAACAAGGACGACAGCAGCCGCCGCTGCCGTAGCAAGAGCAATAAGGGTTTTGACAACGGCGACGGGCCCAAGCCTGCGCATGCGAAAGCAGATTCGCTCTATTCATCATTCCAGTGGCGGCGCACACCCGGACGCCACAGCCAAAATAGAAGTTGGCTTTGCTCAAGCTATTTTCTTGCTTTGTTGCCGGCAACGTGTTCGCATTCATCTTCATCATCTCAGCGGTGCGGGTCGTACGGTCCCGGACTGTTATTGTTGGCGATCGTTGTGCTCTCTTAGGCCGACGTCAAGGGAGAAGTTCCAACGTCCGTTGGCCAGACGCTGGAACGCCGCCGATGAAATAGCGCATAGAAGAAGTGTAGAGCGCGTCTAGCGACGAAGCGTCGGGTGAACACGAACGAATTCGGCTGGCGGTCATCCGCAGGTTTAGCTTAGGACATCGTCGACGATTGCGCAGCTGGCTGTAACAGGCACCCACTGCTGCAGGCTGCTGCCGAAGCTTGTCGTACAGACGAACAGCTGAGAGAGCGAGAAAGAGATAGAGAGAGAGGATTAGCTAGTTCGACAATACAAGGCTACCGCTGTTGCGGAAGCGAAGAGCAAGCGCCAACCCATAAGCATCAGCAGCAGTAGCAGCAGCAGCAGCAACAAGCACAGCCCAGCGACAACCGGTGAACAGCGACCACCCCCCCCCCGTAACACGCGCGCGCGCGCGGGCGGGCGGGAGTCGGGCGGGCGTGAGTCGGGCGGGCGTAGGTGAGGCGGACCAGACGAAAGTCGCTCTGACAGAAGCCGAACAAATAAAGGCAAAACGAAGGGAGACAGAGAGAGAGAGATTGAGAGAGAGATAGAGAGAGAGCATGAACACAGCGTTAGCCGCGGACATCGACACCTTGCCCAGAGTCCGCGCGCAACGAACAGCCACCGCCGCTGGGGAACCTTCTCGTGACGAGGGACCAACGAAGTTAGAAAGAAGAATAGCAACGAAGTTTACGTGTGTGATGTGTTTCGACGCCTGAATGACAACAGCCCCGAGTGCCAGTATGGGGTGAGTACCAGCTGTTAGTGTTTGGCGCTTCGTTTTGCGCGATTGATTGATTGATTGATGTGTCAATGATTGAATGACTGATTGTTTGTTTTCATATGTGCATTATTATTATTATTATAATAGGGTGGCTTAATTCGTTGGTAATTTTTGTCGTGTGTCGGGGGGAGGTGAGTGGTGGAATAAGTTCTTGTTGTTCGCCGTCTTCGCCGTTCGGTCGCTCGATCGTCGAAATGAGTTTGACCTGTGTGTCGATTCGCGGCAGAGGCGAACCCACTCGCAGGGACGGATACGGTCCAATGTGAGCTCGCCGTGAACAGTGTATCGTATTTAGCTATCAATCGTATTTACTGTTACTATTTACTGACGACAGTAAATACGATTAATTGCTTCGAAAGTTCCTCATTTGTTTCCTCTGCAGCAGCAGCAGCCACCGTTGAAGCTGCAGTCGTCGATGTGCTCGATGGCTGTATCGGAATGCTGGATACTCGAATCATATGAGTTTTTCACAGTTGAAATTTATCTTCTCGACCACGCTCGGAGTGGTTCGTATTTTGATTGTCTGTGTCTTTTTTTGTCCTTTTCTTTTCTTTGCTATCTACCTGTACGAAGTATATATATATATATATGCTTGTACTCAATCTCTATATATATATATTCACGATAAAGGATAATGCTATTTATTTACCACAGATACAGTTACAAGCCCGTGGTCTTCTAGTTTTGAATTAACGGTTTATGCCGGAAGTACACAACACGCTCTAGTTGCATGCCACGAAACTTCTAGGTTCAATTGAAAACAGGGGCGCACAGAGGGGTGCAGGGGTGAAGGTGACCCCACAGGCGCTTTCTGGGGGATGTTGCCCCATCCGCTATGGACAATTGAACCCGGAAATCACACCTCACGTTGACTTCATTGTCATTGTCAGCAGTAAGAGAGGTGTCCATTTACTGGCGATCGATCGATCGATGCTGCTGCCTCTGCAAGAAAATCAAACAACAACCACAACAACGTCAAGCAACACGCCGCAGGTACGCCCAACCCCACCATGAGCGGACGCACCCCGCTCGTGTACAAGATTCCCAGGGCAAGCCGCTGCCGCCCCCAAAATCCCGCCTACCATACTAAGCTTCGTGGCCCATTGCGCGCTCGTGAGTGCTCAGCGGTTCGTTGCTGCGCCAAGAGCCCAACTCGATCCTGCTGGCGCTGCTCATCCCGCCCACTAAGCGAGCAGCTCATTTGTTCTCTGCGCTGGTCGGCTGTTTCGTTACGTATTGAGCGTTCTTGAACTGCTCAGCGACACGCTAACGCATCTACAGACACAATGCATGGATCGACGTGCGGGCCGCTGAATAATGACGACTCGGCGGATGGCAGACGTCAACAACAGCAACAACCACAACAACAACAATAATAGGCGCTCTTGAACACGCACTTAGCCGTTCACAGACACACGCGCGGTTCAAACGCTGCGACTAGAGCTGCGACGAGAACGAGAACTATAAGTACAACAACTACGACAACGGCTGGTTGCACCGGTGTTCTATTATAGACTATGGAGCTAACCCCTGATGGGTTACCAGGATGATGCCACTCTGTAACCAGTTTCCGAGGCAGCGGCGGCGGCTACAGCTGCCGTGTCTGGCGCACACATCGTTATGCGATTTCGTCTTCTGCGGGCGTCCCCGGCCGTCGCCGCTAGCTGTCCCCCGGGGGGTTGGCCGCGGTGGTGACCCTCCCCCCTCGTTATAACGTTAAGTCGCTTTGGCAACATTTGCTGATGATGCGGTTGCCTGCTCACCCATTCAGACATTCAACCGCCCGCTCTGTTTTAAGGCCACGCATATATATATATATATATGTGTGTGTGTGTGTGTGTGTAGTACAGCTCTAGCGGATAGCGAAGCGGTGAGATCTTCCTCCGGGGATGGTTCCGCTTCGTCAGCTGTGGTGATCAGTAGTTTCTGTGTGTGCTGACCTGCGCTCCCCCTACTGGATCACCACCAATAGCAATATGCGTAACGCCGTGCTCGCTGTTGTCATTTTCCACTCGCTCGCTTGCTCATTCGTTAGTGCGAGAGCAGCCAGCTCAACGTGCATTCTGCGCAGCCGCCGCCGCCACCGCCACCGCCGCAGCCGTGGCCGTCCACGGCCGCGCCAAGAGACGAGCCACTGACGGAGTGGCCGACAAGAGCAAAACGCTGCGACAAATGCGACTCGACCGGTTCGGGAGTCATTCGCACGAACGGGGGATCGCGACGCTGGGGCTGCCAACGGAGCTAGCGAGCGATCGATTCTCGTTCGGGACGGTCAAACAGAAAGATGACCTGGTGGAGGCAGCTACACGCGGCTGCGCTGAATCGAATTTAAGTCGCCGTTGGCGGCGGCGGCGGCGATTTTATCCCGGAGAATGAAATCTCTTCCCGGAGTAGTCTGCGCTGTGCCGGTATGGCGCGGCTTCGGTGCGTTTGCAGGGTTTGCTACGAGTTTATATACTAGGGGACTAGGCGACTATACGGGATTCTTCGATTTCGTGCTGTCATTAGCGAGACTTCTCGTGAATCGATCGAGGTTTGATCTGTTGACAGCCACCGATATTCGACATCGGTGACCGTCCTCGTCGTCGTCAAACGTATCCGGAGTACCGTGTAGCTGGCATAACTCGGAAAAGCGATCGAGATGGTACCAGTGTATATATATAGATATATAAGATGATCCAAATATATATATATATATCGGTGATGAGCTTCTGCTGTGTGGGGGTGTGGGAGCTTTAAAACAAGGTTTGATCGTTGCAGGTTTTATTGGTGTAGCTACGGAAGAACGGTAGTGTAAATGCAAGCGTGCGTGGAAAATAGTTCTCGTTGGCGAATTTCTCTGCCCGGAATCATATGCTGAACAGCACGGACGCGTCGATACGTGTCCGTGTGCAGGTACTTGATATTGCGGTCCGAGCTGTGCGGCAACTCCTACGTAACAGCGGAACGTGTAACAGCCCGGCCAGCTGCTTGACGTCATTATAATCATTATCATAAGTGTAATAATGAAGAAGCCAAACAGCAAAATAACATTAATCTTTATAAGTCGATAATAATATTAATCGTTGTAATTATATTTATTGGCTCATTATTTCAGTAGACAGAGAAGCTGAAAATAGCCGCCCCATCATAAATAACAACAGCACGCATTGAGCAGCGTTTATTTAATGCCGGTGCAACGTTATCCGCCGGATGAAACGCTTACTGGTTACGATCCGTACACACTCATACGTGTCTATATATATATATATATATACATATATATATATATATATATATATATACACATACATATATGCATGGTGTATAAACATATGTACGTATGAATGAGTGCCTGCCCCTGCGGATTGTTAAATCATTCATCAGCACTCGAAGCAGATATCGATAAGCGAGAACAGTCGCTCGCCTATTCGAGAGCAGAACAGTCGCTCGATCCATGGTCCGTTGAACCGTTTAATATATACAATCATCATATGTGGATATATACATACATATATTGATACGTACAATGCAGTGATCACAGTGCGTCACCCTATGCCGAAACGATATAGGATGGCCGTGTTACAATTCCGAATAATTCGCTGGCCGGCTTCGCTGGTTGGCTTCGGAAACGAAGACTCCCCGCCTGCTCTCGAAACGTAGCCGCCTCGAGTGAAGACCTCCGGGTAGCCGGTGGTGTCGCTTGTATCTCGGGAGCAATCCACTGCTCGTTGCGGCTCCGTGCGCGGCTGCACCGGAGGATGCTGGTCTGGATGCTCCCTCGGTGGCTCGGCCGCTCAGTTCGCATTGTTTGAACTGACAATCACTGAGTATAGCACGCCATAGACGACACGGTGACGTACATGATGCCAACATATAGGCGTATGCGCCATGCTTCGGAACGTTCCGATTACCGGCCGCCCCCGCTGCCTTCGCGGTTGTCGCTTTTACGACTGTGTACGGGGTAATGCTGGCCTTGCCGCCGATGTTCAACGCTCGCGACGTGATGGTGGGGTGATATATATATATATATATATATGAATGAACTATGTGGAGCGTCTGTTACAGTCTGGTCGCCCTGGGCGAGCTACTCTGTGTTGCTACCTATATATTAGTTATTTTGAGAATTATGCAGGGCACTGCTTCTACTAGCTAGGCTATGCTAAATATAGCAGAAGGTGCTTGTCATCCCGATCCAACGGGACTGGTCAGCTTAATCACACATATACATCATCTGTTTATCCACAATCTCGAAGAGAACGGTGACTACTTATCTCAATGGGAGCGATGTGTCCATTGTTATGTAAGTTTGTTCGACGTACGCGACAGCATACTCCAAGATTCGCTCACCTTGTTCAATCGTACGCGTCGCATTGAAGTCCACGCAGAGAGGTCCACTCAGTTTGTTCGATTCGTTCAAGATTGTAACGAAGTCGACAACTGCAAACGTGTACGTGTTTGAGGTCATCATTATCATCTGTAATTAGCACGATACAAAATGGGGATTCGGCACACCAATCTCAATTCTTCCATAAGCTTCACTAACGATGATGATTATAGTAAAAACTGTCTTAATAATGATAATAAAAAAATTTAGATTCGGGAGTTTCTGAGACGTCGGTTGTATGAGTGTCGGCAGGAGCCTGCGGCTCCTGGCCGACACCGTGGCTCACTTCTCGCTTTCGCAGTTGTATGAGCGGGGTCCAGGAAAAGCCTTCGGCAAAAAATCACCGAAAATGCGAATTTCACCTGATGACAATATTTGCAAAGTTGTTCAGCAGGTCGAGATGTAACGTAGACCTCATGTTAAAAAAGAATAGCAATCTAAGGCCAACAGCATTTGAATGAACGACTAGCTATGATTTTCAATTGCGGCCCGATTCCAGCTGCCTACCTAACCTGCCAACGAATGTATCTCTTTATTTACCCAGCCTCTATTTCTGAAGTCTAGCAACGGCCTCCTCACGCTTCTTCAAAATAGCGACGACATTTTCGTTCGCTCGGCCGTCATCGCCGTCATCGTGAATAGATCCATTGGCGTTTGCTACCTCGTTTACTGTTTTAATTTCCCCCTGTCCACCGCAGCCGCCAGCTCAGTGCACACAAATCCAGTGAGCCTTCAGTTCAATTTTCAGACTCAGCCACGAAACTGCACCCGGGTTGCTGCGTGCTTGCTTGCAGCCGTGGCTACGGTGGCACGGCTGCACGCCTGTGCGGAAAACGCGGCGGCTTCACCCCCGGGCTAGGTCTCTGCTGCCTTGCGCCGGATGCCTGCTTGGTAGGGGGGCGGCGGGGGGGGCGGGGGTCTGACCATCGTAACGAAGTTGTCACGCCCATGAACAGTGGGAGGAGACGCTAGCGGAAATGGCTATAGCCCAGCAACCCCCATGGCCCTCGTCGTCAACGTTATCCCGTTAGGGCTTCGCCACACGAAGGCAACGCTGTTGTATTTAGTTGTGGTTCGTGAGCCAGTTGTGTTTATTCCACGTTTGGGGACGCCTGAAATGAGGCGGACCACTAAATCTATATATATATATATATATATATATATATATATATTCTAATAAGCCACGATAATCCCGCAATGTTCATCTTCATTAGACACCTTTAGCAACTGTGGACGCAATTGTATTCTGCGCTGTCTGCTTCTTCTTGCTCTTCCCAGTTGCACGGAGGCGCTCGCTGCCCTAACAATTACCAATACCTTCGCAATCACCGTGTCGACCTGTCACCAAGCGGCAGAATCAAACGTCCCTCACGTCCGTCCGTCACAGCTAGCTGCCACAGCCAGCGGTCACAACTAGCACAAGGCAGTCCGGCCAGTTACTGGCTGATGATCGACATCTTGCCGGCTGTGCCGTTTTCCTTTTCTATTTCGTCTCGAAGAAATCGTCCTGGCCGCCCGTTCAGCGTCAGGGTGCGTCCGCAGCCGTTTGTCTGATCCCCCCCCCCCACCCTGCCTCCATAGCGCCGTGTATCATCTCGCGATGACGTAAGACGCCAGCCACTTGCTCCCATATCCAGTTCTGTCCCCGCTCGACAATTGCAATAGGGCTCAGCAGCAGCATGCACCGGCCGGAATGGGCTGTCCGGGAGATTCCCGCTGGCAGAGGTGAATGCAGAGGGAAAAGTGGCTTGTAGCGTATTCTCGTA
The DNA here is from genome assembly GCA_019614645.1 of Stratiolaelaps scimitus. NCBI lineage: Eukaryota > Metazoa > Arthropoda > Arachnida > Mesostigmata > Laelapidae > Stratiolaelaps > Stratiolaelaps scimitus. The sequence continues at coordinate 731,481 of JABWDB010000011.1, read as the reverse complement.
CAGCTGATGCGCGGGCTCCCCGTCGCTGTGCCGCGGAGAAGGTCAAAGGGTTTGGATGACGCCATGTTGCCGAAGCGGTTGGCCCGCCCGTAGCGGTTGACGCCCCCGTATCGGCGGGCGGAGACGTTTGGCGACGGAGACCTCTTCTGCAGAACACTGCGGCTAGCTGCGGTGGCTGAACGAACCATATGGTTGAACCATCTCTGATCTGTTTCGGACACACACTCACGCAGAGTCTGACAGGGCTGACGCAGGATATGATATCGTTCGATTATTTTTCTGACTCCGAATCTGTTTTTACTTGGGCCGTGGTTCGGAACTGCGTTCGTCTTACTTCAAACCATGATGTGGTGTCCTGCGAGATTCGAACCGGAGACACTCGGGTTGCAAACCGTCGGCGCTACCTCCACGTATCGATCTCAGTACGGCTGCATCATGGGCACAAGCCACGATGCGTGAAGATCAATTGTTCACTGCTGCCTTGCTAATTAGAATAGTTGCTCTACGCGCTCGACCCTGAACAAGCAGTCCCTCCTTAAAGCGTCTTCGCACCTCAACACAGGCCGATCAGATGAGACTCCCTGGAAACACATTTAGACTTCAGCACTAAACGCGTCCGCCGCGCTGAGTTGCAGGCTCTGTCACTCAGTTGACCATTCTCTCTATACCTGTCGATGTTAAAGATGCCCGAGCTCAATGTCTGCTCGTGACCGCTATTGTCGCAGAAAAAACACAACGCAGGGCCAACACTACCACAACAACGCGAACTGCTTAGCAATATGCCTGTGGCTGTGTGTGTGTGTGTAGCGTTTACGGCAGATGATTTTTCGACCTGCCTATCGCCAATGGGTACAACAACAGTAACAGACAGGATCTGATTTTAGTTCGTTCCTCCTAGTCGACACACAAAACGGACGCGATCCAAAACGGGCGCGGGTCGGGCCGCGCTCTGCTTACCTTCTGAGAGAGCTGTCAGCTGTCGTAATTCGGCTGGCCAACTCGATTTCAGTCGGTGTTGCCGCTCAACGACGGACGAGATATCTCTCGAGCGGCGCGTACCACCCCCCAGCTGGCTGTCTTGCCACCGTTAAACGACCCCTTTATCGTTGCTTCTGCCGTTCGCTCGCTTTTCTAACCGTACGGAATCACTGCTGACACCGACACAAATCGTCAGCCGTTGACAGCGGCTGAAACCGATCCCCGAGCAGGGGATCGCTTTCAGGCCGGGTTCAGCCACCGGAATGCCGCAGCCGAGTTTAGCCGGCGGACCAATGATACGGACAAATAACATAAGGGAAACCGTTTCAGATGCAAATCGGCCGAATCGGCCAATGGCGCGGCGCCCTCAGCTAACAGCAGCCGCATCACTCAAAGCAGGTCTCGGTTGAGCGTTGCTCGGAGCAGACGTCAGCTTCGACTCGCTTGGCGATTCGCTGCCGGCGGCGTTCGTCCCCGACGGCAGCGTGACTCGGCCGAGATAACTGAGTCACTCGGCTGACGCAGCGTATGCCCGGATGCCCATGAGGCATGAAGAACGCTTGGACGATCAGACGATCGACGCGTCCTGGCGTTTTTGTCTCGAGCGGCGAGACTGCGGGGGTTGGCGATAGCTGGCGGCGACGGTGGACGCTGACGCCGGTGCCGCTGCGGTGCGTTGAGGTTCGTGTGCCCCGGCGGTGCGGAACGATTCCAGACAGGAACGGTAAAGACCGTTAGCAGATGCGGGCTGGCGTAGTGATTCGCTCCCGTCAATTCTAGACTATAAGCAATTGGCTACAGCTTTCATTATAGGCAGACATGTGGCGGGGGGGTGCCCGACTTGGGTGAACGATGCGCATGGCACCTACAATGACAATTGCGGACAATTGCAAATTCGGGGTGAATATATATATATATATATATATGTACGGCGAGTGCCACTACCACCACACTTGCGCTACTGTTTTATATTTTTAGTCACTATTTTTTTTCAGCGGCACTTTGAAATTCGAACGTAATTATGAAAGAAGTGGAAAGTCCACCGTCGAAGACGATTTCTACAGTACAACAGTTGACTTGGGGAGCTCGTTGCCGCGCAGTGATAGGCGCCGAGATTGTATTTATTACCATAACACACATACACACCCATGAATAGCACACCGTACAATACAGGAATATTCATACAACGCTTTCGGATCACTGCTAATAGTAGCGAATGCAAACAATTAAAATTCGACTAATTGATGTGCACGCGTATAACACAAATTCAATTTATACCAAAAACAGAACTCAAAATGGCCACTTCGTTCGGTCGAATGCAGCAGCAGCAGCAGGAGCAGAGAATAACCAGAGCCGATATCAGCAACTGATGGCACAGTGGCATAGCGCATCCAGCGTGCGTATATATGCACGCATGTATGTGCGTGCGCATCGTGCATCTGTATGTTGATGCTCAACGAATCTGCTTAATCGCAACGGCCGCAGCGGAGTCCGTGCAAGAGAAGAGGGGGAGAGAGTCGGCGTTAGCAGCCCAATGGTAGACATTGATAAAATCGCTTTTCATCTTGTTTTTCTTTTTAATCCAAATCGCGTACCCTTCTGTTTGGTGAGCCACACCGTGTGACGTAGTGCCGCGCCGCCCGCTGTTACCCGCGAACATTGAGCGCTACCATCGGCGAGGCCAACCAACCAACCAGCCAACCACGGTAGTCGCCCAACCGCGGCGAAATGACAGCCCAGTAACACAAGATGCGCGTCTCAGCGATGCGCAAACACCTATGCTGATAGAAGTATCAATCACATGTGCTGTTCTATTATGCAACAAACACTAAGCCCGTCGTCTCGGTCTGACTGCTAAGCCCAACGGAGACGGACGGGACCTGGGACGTGAACAAATGGACGTAGTCGACCATAGAGTCAGCGATTATAAATAGCTACGAGATCGTCATCGCCCCCCCCCCCCTCGAACGAATTGATTGAACGATATCAATTAGCCTGTCCGACGCCTTTTCCCACATCTTATCGATGCGAAGGCTACGATTACCGCGAGGGAGGAATTCTTCCTGAAATTTCAACTGCTGATGCTATGCAACGACGTCACACGGGCGTATTCCGACTACCTGTTAAACAAAGAGAAAATAAGTGTAAAAAACATAACCATGAGTTTCGAGCAAAAAAGCAGAACTCGACAAAGAAGCGCCACAGATCTTTGTTATACACGCTCACACCACAGCCACTCGGCTGATGACTTATCATTATGATACAGTAGACGATCGTGTCGCTCACCACAAGCCGATTTTTCGACGGCTGACCAGTATGGAGTGCACCACGCGTGTGGCTGTCATAAATCAAACACTCTGACGAATAGAGAAGCGAGGAGAGGTGATCGTGGTATGGAAAATTTCGTCTCTCGAGTGAGCTGGTCTTGCAAACACGGGATGCGACCATTTCTCGACTAGTCGAATTAGGCAGGACGAATGATTCAGGCAGCACCAGGCCTTGAATATGTCGTTTCCTGTTTAAGATTTCTCGTCATTTATCCCCCCCCCCCCTCTCTCTCATCCTTTATCTATTGTTACACTATGTTATACTACCTTCTATCCATAGAGATGTGTTTACCGAACGACGACATCGCTTCGAAAGCATCCGTTCATCTCTGTTTCGATTAACCCCTCTATCACCATCTTTGATATTATTTTGGTCAATCGCCTACAGTGAACCGCCCCCGTCTTGTGGACTCTTCTTCTCCCCCTGACGTTCAACCGTCGCGATCTCTGCCTACGCCTACCCGTATCCTCTTCGAATGTTTGCTGTGTTGTGTTTGGTTACAGCAGCAGCAGCACCGATGGTTCGTCCTCCCGTTTGAGGATGAAACTGGCCGTAGAGAGAATATGCATTGTATGTATATCCATATGATCTACGCTGTCACGCTCGTGCGTGACAATGAAATCGAATATTTACGTGCCGTTTATATCGCATTGTATTGCAGTATGCATGCGCTGGCGACAGGCGTCGACGAACGATCGCTGCTAGGGATGTCGGGCTATGCCTCGGGTACATCCTCTGTATATATATATATAATATATATATATATATATATGTATCTGTGGGAGACGAACAAGATGAGCGGTCCGTTAATATCGCAGATGGAAAAAATCAGCTCGAGTCTCGTCGTCGGTCGGTTGGCTACAAGTTCATTGGAGACATGCTGCACTTCGCTGTTGCTCTCTATCCCTGGTGTCGGTGTCGGTCGATGTCCGAGCTATTGAGGGCTTGTTTTGACATTAGGAATTGCCGCCGTTCGTAGCGAGAACTTGATGCCGAGTCCATATTCATCCATTCGACGAGAGTGCGCTTGTGATTATTGAACGACACGACCACAAGCATGATATACGCATCGTGATGTTATCACAACGTGGCCAGTCAAGAGACCTAGGCAACGACTTTCGACCTAGGCAGAGACGGCGTCTCTTCCGTTCGGGTGGCTTCAAGCAGCGGATGGCCCGGTTGAACTAATGTCACTGCTGTACTCTACGATGATAAGGGATCCTAAAAGCCTTTTTTTCTTTGCTAAGTCAAATAGTGCATTGTTTGTTTTGGCGACGTGCGTTCGCAAGATGTTTTCATGTCTCCACCCTCCGCGTCGATACTCGTTTAGGTGATTTTCCAACGAGCGGAAGAGTGTACTTCGCGTCTGAAGCTGTGACCATTAATAAAGGAAATCCGACAAAATAACAAGAAAAAAAACATTAAATTCAACTAAATTAAATTATCTCGCATTTAAATCTTCAAAATAGGTATATCTATCAATTTATTATTGTTTCTATTGATATTGTTATTATTATTATTATTATTACTATTATTATTTTTTTCGGTTATCTACAGAAAAGTGAAGGGGGGTTCCTATCTCGAACGCTTGCGTAGGTCAAAAAGACCTATTCCGCAGTGGGTATATCTACGGGTGTGACGTAATTATTGAGCATGCGAATTTCATCATATATTTTGATACACTTTGAAACCAATGACCAAAATGTCATGTGGAAATATTCAATGGACCTGGCACTCCATTCATCTGGCGTTTCAAATCGGTTTAACCACTCCTTATTGGATGCATACCCTAGCATGTGAGAAGCCGTGAATAGCCGAGATCAGATATGTGTGTTGCCAATTGTTGCAGTGCCCGACTGTGTAAAAGCCAACAATCCATTCGGTAATACCGAACCGTTCAGTGGTAGCACACCAAATCCGCCACAAGCAACTGCTGGCTCCGGTGCCTCATAGCATACAGCTAACTGAACGCCGTAGATGTGATCTATTCATTGCACATAGTACATTTCCGGACGTTACACCTTTTGCTATTAGTGTTGTTGTACGAAAAGAGGACTCCCGCCCTTCTTTTCGCATCGCAATGTCTTGTGGACTGGCTTGCCACACATGATACGCGGCATAGCACCGAAACGAAAAAGAAAAGGTCTCGTTTTCCACAAACACCTCTGTTGACCGAAAAACAAACCCGCCAATAAGATCCACGACACCGCAGACGATGCCGCATTTGATCCAGAAGCAAGCTGTTCGAGTTCAGCCCTTCCTCAATCACCCTCAATAGTATTGAATGTAGTTCACAATAAGTCGAAGGTCGAACGGCGAAAAGGCAGATGTCACTGACCACCATCGAGGTCCAATGCACATCCAATGCACCCCCTCAACTTCTGTTCCCTCCGACCCTTCGACCTTCCTCTCCATCCTCTATACAACGGGGCAGAATTCAGCTTCAGCTGCACCCTTATCCCCGATCCCATCTCGTCACTAGCTCCATTCATTCGTTGTTAACCTATTATAGGAGCGGCTGTCAGCGTTCATTTCATAGATTCCTCTGCGCTTCCATGTTTCCTCCATAACAGCGGCCTCCCGTTCGCTTCCGACCCTCGGCATCAGGCGGCCCCGAGCGTCTCTAGCGTTGCCGAGGGATTTACCGCCACCGTCATCAGCAACATCTATTTATTATACTTATAATGGCCGCCCCTTCACTTTGCCACAAGCCGAGCGTCGCAACCAGCCTCGTTGTCGTCGTTGCCGCTGCTGCTGCAGACGCCTACCGACCTGATCTTCATTACCAGCCCGTGTCTCTCTCTCGCTCTATCTCTATCTCTCTCTCGGATCGCATTCAAGTGGCGGCGGATGGGACATCCTCATCTATTTTTTGTTTTCATTTAATTTCAATGCTTGCCACCGAGCGCCACTGCCGCACCGTCACCGTTCTGCCTCCATCTCTGCCATTATACCTCCCTGTTCGGTGGCGCCCGTCGATACGAGGCTCGGTCGACGCTGGCCCAGCCACCGCCGCCAGTGCCCGCCTCTGCATATCCGCGCAACCCGTTGCTGTCGTCGCGCGACGTTCGTCCGCCCCCCCCCTGCCGGGCTTATTGGAGGGCTGGTCGGCTTGTTGGTCGACGACATCGGATGCCACCGGATCGCATCGCACAGCTGGCGCTTGTCGGCCAACAATCCGTTCTCCCAATCGTTGAATCCATCCGTTACGGCGGCACGCAGCCGGAGCTTCTTCTATCAATTCTATGACTGAAGCTATTATTGCTACTGTGCTCGCTGGCAGTAGCCGCCGATGCAGCGAGGGTGACACGCCTCTGCGGAGCGATATCATCACGGAAGGGGCGGGGGCGGCGGGGGCGGCGGCGGCAGCAGGGGCCGCCGCCATACAAACTACAGCTGCTGCTGCTGGCTGTGCCGCGTGTCTTGGTGAACGATGAGAGTCATTAGTGAGCGCTATCCAGCTGTGGCGCTTTGGAGCAGACCCGTGTAGCAGGAACAACAGAACCAATGGAATTAAATAGGCCGACAAACAGCAGCAGTCAACGGCGCAGCTAACGCTTTTGCCTGAGGTCAATGGAGCGTGATCAGAGATTCGAGATCTCTCTCTCCCTCTCTATAAGCGTACCTTCGTGAGCGTTGTGTGAGAGTTGAACTCGTTGTCGCTCCTCGTCGGTGGAATAGCAACCCCGCTCCGTCGTCGGCGTTCCATTGCTCTGACTCTGTGCTGATCCCCTCCCGATCCGGCAATCACGTTTCCCCCGTTCGTCGCCACTCGCGCTCCACCTGATCTGAGGATCAGGTAGCAAATGATGGCCGACCGCGCGAGGCAGTAGCAGGCGGTATCGCGGAGCAACAAGCAAGCGGAGTGGTACCTCAGTGGCGGGAGCATTGGAGATGATTCGGTCATCACTGCTGACCCAAAGAGACTCAGGCTGAGAGACTCGGTTGCTGTTGCAGCTATCTGCTTTCGAGAATTTCCCTAGTCCCCGTTGAATTGTGCCCATCTCGAAAGAGGTCTCTATCATGAGCAATGCCTCTCGGTCGACCGGACAGCGAGTGAGGTGATGCTTGCGATATTCTTCCCTCCCGATGCCTCGGCGCACATTCGGCCCCACGAATGATTTTCACGACGTTCGTTGGGTCACAACAACCCAAGAGCCAACGGAGGCGAACCCTGAACAGAGCTCCGGCCGATCCTCCTGAACAGAGCTCCGGCCGCTGTCAGGGGGGGCTCACCGATCAACGATCTCAGTCGAAACTTTTACAACGTATTCATCCGCGAACGAGATCAGTAAAGTCAACGTCGGACGGCGGGCCCCGGGGGCAGGACGGGATTGGGGTTTGCGTGAGTGCGTGTGAATTAAATTTGTGGCGTCGAGATGTTGCGATGTCGAAGCGCCGGGGGTGCAAGCCGCACGATTCTAATCAATTGCTGCTGCTTGTATCGTAGCTGAATGTGTTCCTTATGTATTTAAGGTGTGTACTCGACAATGTTGACGTGGGCAATATTGTCTTATTTTTGTACCAGGTACATATATATATATATATACATAAGTTTGATCGGCTGTTTTCCCGTAAAGTTCGCCACGAAGTAACACTTCGATGTGATGATCATTTTCCGGGGGATGAACACCAACCATCGATCTGTGATCGCGATTCTACCTGAGACTTGAACTACTTCGAACTCTATCTCTCTCTCTCTCTCTCTCTACTGTCTGCTCTCTGCCCTCTGCCACCAGCATTTCCTGCAACTGAACAAAAGAGAGAGAGAATTCTCAGATCTTCGTTTATGCTTGGCTCAGTTACCTTACCACCAAGACCAGCCAGTATCGACAAGTACAAAGCGAGTTGTCATCTCCTGACACTGCTGAGCCGTTATACACTGACGTTAATCTGTATAAGAAACATTGTATATACCAAAAAAGAATCCTTTAAAAGATGGTAAATACAATCTTATATATATATGCTATTGTTCGCATTATCCGTATCGCAAGCATAAACTCATCGTAGCAGCATCGTTACTTGGTTGTTGTTTCCTCTTCGTTGATTTCGCAAGATTGTCTGATCAATCAAACTCGAAGGCGGCCGCCTGCATCGGTCCGTTCCTTGATTGCTAGCACTACCATGACAAGAGTTAACCACAACTGCCACCGTCGTCTTCTCAGCGTTCTACATATCCGTCTATCTGACCCGTACAGACGAACTACAAACGCGAACGGCACTCTTCGTAGTGGGCGTCCACCTGTTACAGTACACCCAACTCTGTGAGCGCGCCTGTCCTCTCCTATTGACGTTTGCTGGTGGCGGTCATTGTGATCAGCTGCCCACTAGGCCACGGACAGCAGTGCGGAGGCACCCTAACAATGGCCAGCATCTGCCATAATCTCTCTCTCTCTCTCTCTCTATATATATATATATATATATATATATCTTCTCTCTCTATCTCTCTTTCGAGAGATTCGACAGCGCGTAACGGTAGCAAGCAACAAGCGTTGGTGGTGACGGCCGTCCGTACGGCAGGCCGTGACAGTACCCCGAGAGCAATAGGCGACGAGCATGGCTTGCCTGTGTGAGTTACGAGGATAGCGGTTGCGTTACGCATATGCGTTACGTGGGCGGTTTCGGGACACAGCGGTCTCGGGGGACGAGATTCGCGAGCTCTGCGCTCCTCGACGAGGACTGCCGTCACGTTGTTATGATCTCGGTTGTGTACCCTGGATATATATATATATATATATATATATATAAAGGACGGTCAACGTTGATCGAAGGGACGTGTGGGATACGCAGTAGCCACCTAGCTGTTGACAGTCGAGACGTACACATTACAACGAGGCAGGCAGCAGATCGCTCCTTCAGACGGTTGGACACCGCCTGTTTCTTGACAGAGTCAGTCCGTTAGCCAGCCGGTCAAAACGTCAACAAGAGGCAAGGTCGCTCAGCAAAGACCGGCAGCGCGCAGAGACGTCCGCCCCATCAGCGACAGCTCGACAAGAGACGTGATCAGACGCCCTCTCTACGGGTCACTGCCCAATTGTTCCTCGAGCGTATTGAAGCGTACGCGCCCGCGACCGTTCGGCGGGCAGTGCCACCCTGGGTGCGGCGAACTCGGGCAACTGATGGGCGTTTGTTGTTTGAACAGTGGGCGGGACTTCGATCCGGTCGGTGCAACCGCGTCGAGTCTCGCTGAGATCGGCGAAATCAGGGCCGACCGTTACTCGGATCGTTGTTTGAGGTCAGACATGTATTACTCAGATGTGATCAATGTGTTAAGGAAAACATTTAATGGGGATCATTTCGTCTGAGAACGACGGTTTAGTCATTCTTTTTTCGCTCGTATATATTCAATTAAAAATTGACACGAAAGCTAATTATTTTAGTTATTGAAGGGGCCTTGCATATTTGATAGTCAATCTATAATTAGAGTATTACGCCTGACATTACGCAATCAAATAAAGCTATTGTAGGTTCGTGTTGCTTCCAGCTGTTGTTCGAGATTCCGATTTTTAATGCATGGAATCCTGCAGGTGGGGATTCAATAGTTAGAATGTGATGAAAAAGTGTATTGCCTGATGAAGCGATCAAATCGTTGAAATTAGTTATTGCTAATGAAGCCCAATAACATAATAATAATAATATTAATGTATCTCCATTAGCTTTGTTAGAAGAATTTAAATAGAGTTACCACAATTACATATATATATATATATATATATCGAATTGATAGCACGAGATTGAGCGTAAATGAGCGGGTCCTCCCTCTCGGATGCTCCCCGCTACCGGCTATTAGTGCCTATTGAATCAGACCTCCGGTTCAGCTGAAAGACAAAGCTTCCTGCTTCTCCGCGCCTCCACAGCAGTGCGCGGGTCGACACGCGTTCATTTGCCGGCAACCAACTCACAACGCGATGCGACAGGCTCACCAGACACACACGCGCACACACACACACACACATATATATATATATATATATATATATGAATGCGCTTCTGTGAATATTCGAGGGACACGTTGGCTCTCCCTCTCGCCCGTGCGTGATCGTACCCAGTATTGTTGACATCAATGGCGCTCTTCGCACGTAGAATGTGGCTCGAATTCTGACACACCCTGACCCACTGACTAGCCCACTGGTCAGCCGCCCTAGCTATGTAAGCTAACGCCAACGACCGAATCAACAAGCGTCAAAGGGAAACCCTGCTCACCCTGCTCTGTTTCCTCCTCTGCATTGCATCGTCGCTCATTTCTGGGAAGGTGCTGCTGCTGCTGGTGCCGCTGCACGCGAGCGTTTGAGTTCCGCGAGATTCGCCTATGCTCCGGGTAATAACGAACGCTAGCTATTCAAGGAATTTCAATTAAGAAATATCCGAAACGTGTTTTTACTCTCGACGGCGATAGACAGGGGGCTAACAAGGCTTTCATAGAAATCGCTGCAGCGTTTACCGTTCGAGACACCCACGAAACGTTCTGTGTGGATTGCGCCGTCTGCCGGCTAATTTCTCCTCCGCCAGCAGAAGTACAGTGGGAGTAGCAAGCATAAACTCGAACTCAGATCGTGCAGGGGCCGTAATTCCCGTCCGAAAAAAACGATCATACAGGGGCAAATTTCGATTTTCTAACGAGCGATCGCTAGGTGGTCATTTCGGCCGCGCCGTCTCCGGTTTCCGGCATCACATGAGCGCATGTCCTCTACCATATTTTCTTGCGTCGACGCTGTTTGACGAACCGCTTGTTCAACGAACAACAGCAGCAGCAGCAACAACAACAGCAACAACAGCAGCAACAACAAAGATAGCAAGCAAGCATGTTCGTCAGTGTCGTCTGGCTGAGAGGCTTCAACATTGTTGCAGATTGGCCAATCTCCCGAATGACTGACGGGACAGCTGCTGTCAGTGCCGGGGCTGATTTGAACGTCGAAACCGATGATCAGTGGTCGCTCAGTTGAGTGAGTGAGAGAAAGATAGGAACGACAACGGGTCTAGACGACTGCCGACTCCTGTTCGTCGTAAAGACGTCGACAGCCTAATGGCCGCCCCTATATCGTATCTCTCGGCAGAGAACTCGGTGGCCGCTTCTCCCCGCAGCGGTGTCGTCGCAACTATTGCGTACGCGCACCCGCCTCTCGTAGAGTTTGCCGTCAAGTGACACGTGGATTAACGGCCATTGACTAGCCGTTCGCCTGGGTTGGTCTGGTTAGCCTCCGCTGGCTTGGGTCTACCGCGTTGCGGTGCACAACGGCTCTCGTCCCAGGTCCTCGGCGAGGTCCGCTGTCATTCCGCTGCCAGCGAGAGCCGATCGTCACCGCGACCAGCTGCCTGCTGCTGCGTCTTTGCCGAGGACGGCCCTAAGGGCCAATCAAGTTGGCCATCGCGCAGCGCGTGTTGAGGTAGAGACACACAGCAACAGTCCCAGTTGTCGTTGCTGTGGGCGCCGCTGCTGGTGTGTCCCGGTGTTCCACAGATGAAGCGGTGGAAAGTTGTGGCGGGGTTTGGCCGCATAACGGCTCTACGTAGTCTAGCTTCAGGGCAAGGTAGCCTGTGTTGGTGCGGTGGGCGACGCCAAACGCTTCCATAACCTGATCGCCGGTAGGGGCTGAGCGAGGACGGACAGATCAACTCACTTCGGCTGAGGGTGCCTTCGGTCCATGGGTGATCGGCGTTAGCCGAATAACCGAATTCGCGCACCTAGTTCAGGCCGTTCGGAAGATCCGGATCCAGAGGAAGGCGAGATGAAACCGACTGCGCCGTTGTCCTTACGGATGAAACCCATTAACACCCTTATGACCAATAGGATTGTATGTGCATCTTGCTGTACGTGCACATCGGTGTACACGTAGCTCGTCCAAATGCGTTGCGCAAGAGCTACGAACGACGACGGGGCTCAGCTTCCGCAGGTCCGCCTATACAGATAGCGTCTACAGTATATAAGTGGCGAATCTATGGCAAAAAACGACTCTCTCTCTCAGCCTGCCAGCAACGCCGGATGTCTACGCCATAGAACTGTCAAGTTGTCACGCATCAGGCGGCGTCGAATCGTCAAAAGCCATGGTCACGTTCACCTCTGCGTGCGCTAGGCGAATTTCAGCTCAAAACCCTAAAAACACTTATGCGTCTCTTATTGTAATGAAGGGGAAGCAAGAAAGCCGCCGAGAGAGACCAAAGTATGAGACTACATTTTGTAGGTACCTATCTGTGTATATATATATATATATATATGTGTATATCTGGCGACTATACCTCGTTGGCGATCACATTTCAGAAGAAGCACAACCTCTTTAGAGCGCGCTATTACCGAGTGGCTTTTGTTTGTAGATAGTTTCCCTTCGATCGTCTCGGGTGCTCGATTCTTCTTTGCCTGCCAATGTCTCTTAGCCCTGACCATTGTTGTCTATGAGTGCTCCCGGCGCGGTTGCTCCCGCTGCCACCGCCGCCGCCGTCGCCGTTGTTGCCGTGGTACTCCGTCAGATTCTATTAGGTCTGCCTTCTCCTTCAACGGGACCGTCCACAACAGGCGAGACCCCCCAAACGTGTCGTCGTATCGGCCTGCCTATCAGCTTGTCGGCCTGCGGGCCTTCCACAGCGATCTTCTTGTCGATGCCCCGTTCCGCGATGGGAAATCACCCTATGCCGCTCTCGTCGCACCGAGAGAGACAGACAGAGACAGCGACAGTGAGAGATCGAGAGAGAGTTGCAGAGTGGAACAACGGGAACAACGGCTAAACCACAAAGCTACCGCGACGGCTGCCGCGGCGCGGCGATACGCAGCCGAACAGTCGAACAACCGGGGCGAACTAACCGATCTGGTTCGCGAGCGGGGTCACACCCAGACAACTGTGCATCTACGCCCATGGCTGGGTCCTATCGGTGCGCGTCGGTGTCGAGCAAGCGTCTCTCGTAAAGGCTCAGGCCAGTGGGATGAGATCGAAAGCCACGCACAGCCTAGCACTGCCTGTACAGCCGCCTCTCATAGGCATGCCTACGTCCGCTCTTGGGCAATTCCGTGGCAAGCTGATGTCGAAGCGCCGTCGACCGATTGGCTACTCTCTCATCTCGATATGCCGTTCTATGTCTCTATCTCTCTATCTCTCTCTCGTGTGCACCCTCCCGCGAACGAGAGCAGTATCCGGAGAAGCGTCGACGCCGGCTGATATGCGGCGTTCGAAAGTGCCGCGGCGGCGGCAGCAGCGGCTGCTGCTACTACACTGGTGGCGAGCATTCGAAGCCGTTAGGTCTGTTACTGGCCGTGCGGCTGGTGCCGGTGCAGTCGGCAAGGCATAACTGACAAGGCATGCTATACAATGGGCTGGAAGAGGCAAGAGGAGAGAGAGAGAGAGAGCCACAGAGCGAGGAGTTCCACAGATTTTCTATATAAGCGAGAGAGAGAGAGAGAACTTTCTGCCAGCGTTGACCGGCGTTCGGAAAGAGATGCTTAAACTCAATAACGAATAGAAGCCAACGAATCGGCCGCTGGCGGGTGGTATTATACAAGCGGTGGCTGGTAGGACCAGGCTAGTCCAGTCGTAGACTGGCGTTTCGGCAAGACGGATATACTGATACCAGGGACGTTTAGGCAGTCGTCTGAGCCGCTGTTGTTCGGATATACAGACGCCGGCGACGTGTCGACAGAATTCCGAACACATACTCAAGCGAGATCGCTGTATTCGGTCTCGGCAGGAAGCAGAGCAGTGTGCGCCTGCTTTGTCAAGACCTCGGTGCCATAGTGACCACCCCGTTCGATCGCTCCAAGTGGACTGACACCACACTTGTCAGATAGCACCATTGTCAACATTGCATACCGCCGCACATCGAATCCTGCGCGCTCGGCGTCAGCTACACAGCTGGTAATTTCTCTGGCGCGGAGTACTCGTCAGCCAACGGCTAGACAAGCCGTTCCACCGAGAAGTGCTCCATCTAACATTCAACAGCAGGAGCTAACGTGGCCATCAAGTGGATGATCAAGTGAATAAGGCGGAAGTGTTTCCCGTTGAGGCCGTGATTACCCTGCCCTGTGATAACAAACACTTGGCTTCGTCGATTGTTGTTGTGCAACGCTCATCGCTATTGGTGAACGATTTTCAGTGTCAGTTCAATGATGATATCCAGTGCGTGACAATCCAGCAGCCAGCGGCCATCCATATGATAACGCCACGTTCCAACTTAGCCGACCACGATGAGTTGACTAAAGCGATCTGGGCACTCGGTTGTGACAGGTTCACTCCACGCTGGAACGGCTCAGCCGACCGTCGCGTCGAATTGATAACAAGCGCATTTTGACGCGCTGACTGTCAGCATCTCCAAACGCATGTAACTTAACGAGTGGTTCGTGCCAGTGGACAAGCGTCCCGGTGCGAATCCCAGCTAAGGACCAATGCCGACGGCTCACCGGCTGGACGAGCAGCATCCGATGCATTGTCACCTGCGATTCCTCGCGCAGCTATTTGCCGCCTATGAAGATTCGGCCGTGAGGTCCTCGACAGAGGGAGGAGAGTTCCCTTAGCTGACCAGAGCCGTCGGCGGAGCGGGGCAGCCAGCCAACGGTGGCCGTATCTGTATCTATGCGCCTGTCTGTGAGTACGTGCATCGACTCACTCGAGCTCCTCCTCGGTGCTCACCGGATCCGACCACCCCCGCTCCCTGAACTCCGTTCTCGGACAGGCCGAGACTTCCTCTCTCTTTCCCTTCCTGTTTCTAAGTCCACGCATAGACTTAATATTATTACTGGTCGTGCTCGGCTTGAGCAGGTTCCGCTCCCACGTCAGCTTCGCCACCGCCGCACGATCGAGGAGGCAGCCGGCTCAGCGGTTGCACGTGCCCCCAAAATTCCCCTCGGGAGGTGTCCGACGCCCCGACTCGCTCGCAAACAGCGTTGCTCTTCGCGGAGCCAGAAATGGTTCTGGCATCGCTGCGATGGTTTGCCCAAAGGGTGCGGCGAAAAATGGAGCAGACACATCAACAGCAACAACAGCAACAACAACAACAGCAACATCATCCCCAGAAGAGGCAGCGGCAACAGCGGGGACCTTCAGTGTGCTCCGAAAAAATGTAAGCCGTGGGAACCTGCTGCAGCAGCTGGTGCAGAGGAAGGAACTATCGGGGCTGATATACATTTGACGAGGGCGGGAGTACTGGCTCTCGGAGGCTTCTGGTAGATATGAAACTAACGCAAATAATGATGATGATGATAATAATAATAATAATAATAATAAGGGTACAATGATTCTTGGTGTAGATGTTAACTACGTGTTGACGACGAACGACTTGGTTAGCTAGGCCCCGTCATAGACGTTCATTCAACGAGGCTGTAACTTGCGGACCACTCCCGCGGACGCTATCTATTATTATTATTATTATTATTGTATTTATAATTCATAGCATTCACGACGATATGATTATTGCTATTATAAAGACATGGCTCATTCATCGAGTTGTCGAAGTGTTGCATGCAGCTCGACTGCTCGTCATGCTGCAAAAGCGACAGGCAGAAGAATCAAGTTAAGTCCCCCCCGCTCTCGCCTTTCGGCGTCTCAGGCTTGCCATTGTCTCTCCTCAGCGCCTTTATCGAATTAAGCCCGTTACCCTGCGAACGTACATCGCATGCCGTCGATACAGGGCTCGCAGACTGAACAGCCGATCTGTTGCTTGAAACCAACGAATCGCGACGCGTCAAGATCCCACGGGAGAGGAATTGCCACCCGAGCCAGACTACTGTCGCCGCCGTAACAGCAGCAACAGCCACCGCTATACCAACACCTCCTCCACCGGAGGGGGTTGGTTTTCATTCGTGTGCCGCCCCGTGTTGTCCCGATTGTGGCCTCGTCTCGTCTCGCTGTTCTGTCAGTCGGATAACCAATCGATCAGTCGAACGAGTCAACACGCGAGCGCCTACGAGAACAAAAAGTCTTGTCGATGTCGAATCGTTTTTGGCGAGACGAAGAGAGGTGCAACATTTTGCAGTCGCGCGACACGCCTGCAGCGTTGAGCCGTGCGTGAGTGTGTTCGCTCTTGCGTTAGCTCGGAGCGGGGGGTGACTAGCCCGATTGAGGTTCTTGAGCCGCGAGGGGAGGGCGGCAGCGAGGGGGGGAGGGGGCGTATCACTTTGACAGAAAATAGATTCGCAGGCGGGCCCCCGGATTGAAGCAAAGGCCCCGCAGAGGTTGGTATTTAACAGCTAGGTAGCTGCGTCTTGAGGAGCGATGAGAGCATACGGGCAACCTTTGCGTAATCCGCATCGTGGATAGATCATTGGTAGATCCTTGGTCGTGCCATGGCTGGAAATGATTCTGTCGATTTCAGCACAGGCAACGAAGCAAACAGTATCGACTGATATTGACGACACGGCAAACGTACCTCTCCCCAACCCCCGGCCACCCCCGAGCACGAAGAGCGGCAGTAGAACGAACCTGGCCCGGCGATTACCAGCCCTTATGTACATTTCCCGGCCATCTTCTTGGCCCGGTACATTTACAACGTCCGCTGCGTTCGGCATTGCTTCATAACCTGCTCAGCATCATATTATAAGCTGAGAGCGCGAATCCCGCTGGTGTGCCATACTATATAATAGCAGGCTCGACTCGCAACCTCTCAGAGACCTAAGCAGAGAATGATCTCGCCGCCGTCGTGTATTATATCAATACACCGCTCGCCCATGAGCATTAACACAGAATACAATGAGAACATTGATTTTTCGAGGCCAGGTTGCTTCATAGATTCACCCCTACGTGGGCGATCGCGCGTCTCTCAAATATCCAACAAATCTGAGGCTGACATTAACGTATTGTTGGTTCTGAATTCGGAAATGAAGCCTCACAACAAATAGATCAGTGAGTGAGTCAGAGAGAGGAAGAGAGAGAGACCGGGTGGTTGGAGATAGAAATCTACTGAAATGGGACATATACAGAGGTATCATAGATAGATATATCATCAGAGGCGTCTCGTCCCCACCCCTCTACCAGGGCTAACCTGTGGGCGACCCCTAATATTTGTATATTACTTTCCTTCATCTATCTACTCGCAGTGTACAGTGTGCTACCATAGGTGCTTCGTCATTTATTATTGTCATATTTTGCCCCCCCCCCCCTTTGCGCGTTCTAATCTGCTCATCCGTGGCAAACTTCGACGTGACCTGTGACTGCTGTTGTAAATCTGATCTTCACCAGTCTCCATGCGACCTGGAAGGGCCCGTGGCGATTCATGAGTTCCTCGTATAAGTCTCCCTATTGTGGACGTACGTACGTGTTTGTACGTACACCCTGTATAAGCTCGATAGAGGTGTTGTACACGACACAAGAATATTTCCCGGCCACCTGGTTGATATTAGTCATATCGCACTACGACTCGCTTTGACTGCTTACGAGTTACGAACTCTTTGTGAAATGCCCTTATTTGCGTAGGGAACGTTGCGGCGGGGAAGGTTGCCTCCGGAACGGCCAGACCTTGTCCAGGCTTGTCTCCAATGCCGATGTGAACCTTTCCCAACACCCACCTATATATATATATATATATATATATATACTACTATGTATACTACAATATGTATTCTATGAGATGTAGGGAATACCCATCAATTGCACACTAGCGCGCTATGAGTTGAGCAAGCCATCCATTCGAGGAGGAGAACGGATATCTGGCATTCTGCTGATGATATTATTCCGGCCCTGATTGACAATACTCTGGCGGGATACAAGTACATTGGGGGACGCCGCAGACTGGCATCTCTTGCGTTCTCTTTTCCCTAGGCCGTGCAGTCGCGCTGGCAGCCGAACTGAAGTCTTCCTCGGTCCGATCCTCTATACGTCTGCTGACAATAGCTGGTACGAGACGAGCGCAAAGAGCACTCTCTCGCGACGGAGCTCCACAGGATGCACACGGCCGCCAATGGCTCGCGTCTGGTCCTGCTTCTGGCGTCGCGTGTGTTCGCATTTCGCCCTCCCGGAGTCCCCCCGTCCGCCCCCGGACCCTCCACAATCAGATGGGATGAAGGACATGCAATCGCTAGGCGCGCGCTAGTTGCCTGCATGTTTTGTTCAGGCCCGATAGTCTAGCCAGCGGTTTTTTTGCTTCGAGAAGCTTTAGAGTGGGGTGTGGTTTCCAGCTAGTCGTGCGGCGGGGTGTTTTTCCCCAGGATCGCAGAAAAAAAGAACCCTGAGCGCACTGGCCGCGCTTGCTCTGTGAACAGCGCGCGAGAATCCACGAGATTGCTAAACGCGACGGCGGGCCGAGGCATCGATCTCGGGCCTTCGACGAGGATCCTCCAGAGGCTCGATGTTCCGAACCGCTCTGTTTCCTCTTTGTTCCTGCGTCGCTCTATCGGCGTTTCACGTTGCATTCGCTGCTGCGTGCTCGCGCGAGTAGGACGGGTAAGTCTAAGCTAGGCCAGGGCCAACGATGCTGTCCTCAATCTCCCGAGAGACCGAGACGGCGCCGCAATTCTGTGGCCTGCGATAGGCCGACGAGAGAACAACGCCCCTAGTACGGCGCCGCTTGGTAAAGGGTATTAGGCAATTTGCTATGTTTGGTTTGTTGTAAGGGGGAAGACATATATGAGCGGGCTGAACTTACCTTACCTTAACGTAAGCGAAATAGATGTGTTCTTTTTTACGATATATATATATATATATATATCATATATACCCTATGCATGGGGGATACAGATTAGTGTGCATAAAAATAACACCAAGTTCCGGTTATGACTTTCTCCTTCTTGGCTACACACGTCTATGTAGGGTGTCTCTTCGAGAATATATATATATATATCTGCTTCCTGCCGTATTTCTATGAGTGTTGCGCCGGAAACCGTACCGAGCAAGTCAACCGCAGACCTTGATAATTAGTAACACATATTATCCTGCAACGACAGGGCGGTACAAGCCAGACAGTTGCTTTACAATCATTTCTTCTTCATCTTCTTATCCTTATTATTAATTCAATTATCTAGAATTCTATGCACATATGCAACCTATCACGATATCACAGACGCTAGTTGGATCCTTTTGACAGAATAATCTTGACTCGGCAGTTGCTCGGCACGCGTACACTCGTCGCAAATCACGCAGCATGCATATTTACATGTATTATACAACATGAGCACACATACACACCCACACACACACTGCGCATGTATCGTACGCGTAATTAGATTGATATCTATAATTATATTGATTAGTACGTTCGTAGAAGCTTAATTATAATATGTTGAGACTATTGATCCAGGCTAGCAGTCGGTGTTCTCGAGTTGCCTTGAGCTCTGGAGGTCAGGAGTCAGCGCCGAACGACTCCTGAACGAATTCGTCCTGTAGACACAGCCATACGAAGAAAGACTTAAAAAAAACGAGACGATGCCGCCGCTGCCTCCACCCGCCTCCACGCTCTGCCCGCACCAGCTTTCCTTATCTATTCCTCTCTTTTTCGCGACAGAAATCCTTCGTTCTTTCCTTCCCTCCTCTCCGGATCATGCGGGCCCCTATGTAGCTCTCGGAGTCGCTCGTGTCTCGGTCAGCAGCTCAACTTGCCTTGGTCAGCAGGCGGGCGCAGAGAACCGCCGAGCGTCGACGTCTCCTCCACAACCACCCACTGCATTGGTGGACGGCTCGTCCGGCTGTGGCTAGCTCGGGTCGCGTTTCTCTGCTCGGAGACAAGAAGGAGCTACTGCTCCGGTTCCTATCAACGAGAATGATTGAGAGAGAGAGAGAGAGAGAGAGGCAGAGAGAGAGAGCGAACTCGAGCTACCATCATCTCCGCGCTGAGTTATTCCTTTGGGGATTGATCACGACAAGCTAATTCGGCTTTTGGTCCGGAGCCGGTACGTTGTGCTGTGGCCGCCTTCGCGACGGCAGCGGTTTTAGCGGTGGGTGGCATTGTCGTCGTCGTCCTCCTTGGCCTTGACGTGCACAACAGCGAGCTCCCGAGCGGGGTTTCTCCTCCCGTTCAGCTCCCATGCTCGCTCTCCTGTCTCCATTGTTCGTGTACTCGACGCGTGGTGGGTCGCGCCGCGCCGCAGTTTGCTTTGCAGAAATCAGCTCTTGGCTTCTCTTACTTCTTCGGTTGTTCCGCTTTTGTTCGCGTTCGAAACAGCGCGCGTTTTTCTCCTCTTGCGCGCCAAGCGGAAGAATGCCATTCGCCTATAGTAATATAATAGTATAGAAGTTGAAGCAGGGCCCAAAGGCGGGCGACGGGAGAGTAGAGGCGGTGGCGATCGTTAACGCTGAGTCCGGATTGGGGGCCTCAGTCCAGGCCTGTTTATTTCGGCGACGTTCAGGGGGCCTCGGGAATCCCTGCTCGGGGAGGTGGCTGGGCCAGCCGAGGGAACGCCGCACAGACGACTGGACCTCTGCCCGTCGCTCCGACGACATCAGACAGAGAGAAACCAAAGGGGAAATTAGAGGGAGGGAGAGAGAGAGAGAGATCTGTCGGTGGAAGGGGGCCTCTGGAAGCGGCTTTGCCGACGTGCGTCTCTCATACGCCCACGTCGTGGGAGAGGGCCGACTGATGGTTTGAGGCAGTCGATTCCCACGAAGAGTGATTCATGCCTCACCTCATTCAGGACCCTCGCCTCACGCGCGGGGGTGTCACACCTCGTGCGGCTAGCCGGCTTTAGTCCCCCCCCCCCGGAGGCCAGCTCTGGTTTGTCCGTCGCCGAATTGACGTCGCCCGTATTCAACTTCGACAGTATACGCGTTCGAGCGAGGTGTTCAAACGAAACTCGACCCCCGTAGCCGGCTCTCTATTATACTTCTGGCTCTGTCGCCCTGTCTCTAGCTGATCGAGGCCATCTTGATGGTACGGCCAGCCTTGCTTGCAGGCCTTGCTCAGGCCTTCCTCACGCCTTCGGAACCGCAAAATGGTTCATCAGTCTCGCCCCCTATGTGGCGTTCGCTCGGGATACGCTTCTCATCACAGGTGCCATCCTCAGTCTTCCCTTCCAGCCTCGAAGTCGCCCACCTACCGAGCACCGCTGCTGTGTTTGTCCTTCAGCTTTCCCTGTCCTTTCGCTGGTGTCCTTAATTTCGGCAGCTTGGCCTGAGCTCCCTTCTACGGATCAGATGCATAAGGTTCTGCGTGGCAGTCTGCTCACTGACGGCGAGACTTAGCCGGGGCAGGTCTAGCGTTGGCATACAATTCGATACGATTGGCCCATCATCTGCTGATGTCGTCAGCGGCCTATTCGCCAGCCAGCGCCTGGCAGACGACGACCTTTACGCGAAACACTGCTCGGGCGTCTTCACCCCCACGCCTGTGTCCGGGCTGAAATGTGTGTCGCCTGCACGAACGCCCGTAGCATTTTCATATGGTTCCCTGATATTGTGCGTCTGCCTGCCGTTGTTTGTGTGCCTCGTAGTCTCTGCGTGGGCAAACGCGTATATCCGTCCGTATGGCCGCACGAGCGTGTACCGGCATTGCAGTCGGCGGCTCTTTCTACGTGGGCGCCGCAGGGAAGAGCATCTCTGGCGGGGGCCACGGAGCTTCGGGAGATGGACATCGAGGAGAAGGGAACATTCGGAGGAGGGACCGGGATGGCCTTCTCCTTGGGAGGCCAAGCTTTGGCCGGTTGCATCAACGCGCCGCAAACCCCCGGCATCGCGTTGTACATTGACGTACCGCTCAGCTAAACCTGCACTGAGCTATCGCCGTGCACACCGTAGGCATCCCAGCTGCCTTGGAAGACAGTTCCGATCGTCGACCCACGCGCAATTGATTTGTCGACTCGTATCGAACCTTGTTTCATTTCAGTCTTCTGGTGCTGTATTGAGTTGAGTTCGTTGAGTCAATGTGATCTGTGACACCGTGGAAGCGTAGGAAGCAAGACAACGTTGGAGCTACGTCTACCGGCAACCTCGGCACGTTGTCATCTCGGCTGAAAATGACCAGTTACTGAGGGTTCTAGATAGCTCGAGCTATTGCAGCTATTGTGCGTGTGGTCAGCAGCATTCGTTCGTCAGCATATGACAGCGACAGTGGTGGTAGCTGTCGTTGTCAGTTTTCGTATGCGCCTGTCGAAGTGAAACGGTGTCGAATCGAGGATTCCGGTGTTGGAAGCGCATCATTTTGCAGGGCACACTCCTCGACGATCATCGAGAGAGACTTTTGACAATTGCAGTTCGCTCGTCGCGCCGTTTTCGTCTGTGCCAATTTCGAGCAACTGTCCACCACATTGAAGGACAACACAGTAGTCGCGCAGCCTCCGGCCGTTGATCCACGGACGCGTTAACATGCGCTTACTTCGCCTCGGGCAACCATCGAGTCGGTGATAGCTCAATTGGCAGAACGTGACGGTGAATGGATTCTACGGATGCGTAGGGTGCTTACCTTATTGATAACTAACAACAACACCACTGCTGCTGGATCCACTGTCAAATTGTGCCATTGTGGTGAGTGGCATATCGCTCTGGTGACATACGTCAAGAGACACACGAGCAGATCCGCAGACCCGCGGTCGTTCGAGTGTGAAGACGATTTCAGAGGCCTACAGCCGTCCGACCCTCGCATCGCGCGCGATCCCGTTCAATTAGCGTTCAGCGCTCGACAACGGCCCGGCGAAGGCAGGCGTGACATCGTATAATTCAAGACGAACGTTTGCTTGTAACGGTTTTGACGACCCTGACGCGCGTTGTCATGCCGCTCTCCGAGGGCCATACGCCGTACAGTGGCTTGAAACGCGCTAGCAGCCGCTCGTGCAGCCGAATCGATGCGGATATGGATGTGTCCGATTTTCAGACGAGCCTCAAACGGTTCGAGGTGCTCCCATCGCCGATCGGCGCCGCTGGCGCGCTGAAGGCCGCTGCTACCCGGTACCACGAGTGTCCCGAGGGCGAGGTGGCCCTCGGCGCGCACGCCGTCGCGCATAGTCTTGGCCAGCGCGCTCAGTCGTATCGAACGCTCACGGCGCGTCGAAGTTTGCCCGGCTACCTGAGTTCACCGACGAGTCGGACCGAGGCGTACAACCTGCTCAACGCTCTCGAGCAGGAGCTGCGAGATCTTCACGCTCGTTCACTAGGATGCACTGGTACCGCCGAACAGCAAAACCATCAGCAACAGCAGCAGAGACCACTGCAAGACGCCGTGCAGCTCACTGACGATCAGCACTCTCCGTTGCAGCAACAATCACTTAATCAGCAGCAGCAGCAGCAACAACAACAACAGAATGTGATGCAAGCGATTTCTGTGCCCTCAAGTCACGAGCCCCAGGATATGTTACATCAGTTGCTGCGGGCTAGCATCGTACGATCGGCTGTGAAGGCTGGCAGTCTCAAGCTGAAACGGTGTGTATTGACAACCACCAAAACAACACCAACAGTATCGGCGCCAACAACAGCAACAACAACAACAACAACGACGAAGAACAGCAAAATTCGTTGACATTGACCGTTGTTGTTGTTGTTGTTAACATTCGAGTTTGTTTTGTCAATTTGCCAATATGCCACATGCAAATAGAGATTGTCTATTTAGTGTCATATGTAATAGTCAACAGGGGACCAAGTTTGGACGGGTTTGCTTTGATATATATATATATATATATATATGTATATTAGTACTAGACCAATTGACGAATACCTAAAACAATAATAACAACAATAGTTACAGAACTTATAATACAGGCATGTATAGAGGCGGTTGACTGCCTCATCGACTCGTCCAGTGACATACGTAAAGCAACATTGATATGTTCCGTTCACTACGGGGAATTGCAGTGAATCCGTATTCTGATTTCGTTGCATCCCGCATTGATTTCGTATACCGCCTCCCATACGCATACAGCTGTACCCGTGATCAGATTCGAACCCCCGTTCTGGGGGATTCGAACGAGAGGCACACCCGAGTGGGTCTCTATTGGGGTAAATTTTCGACTTCCAGGACCCCGATTTCCCTCACCCCCAAGCCGATTTCTAGCAGCAACGTCATTGCATGCTATTCCATGACACGTACCTATCACATGAATCTATACCATTCAAGGAATGACAGTGGATAGCGCACGCGACACTGTCTTCCTGTTATTGCCAACCCCCGCGTTGTTCCACGAACAAACCGGCCTATATATATATATATATATATATACATATATAGGCCCCGACAGGTCCTCATAGTAATACCTAAAAAGTTAAGAGCTGAGATAGGGGAACAGCTGAGGGTCAGCTCGAAAAACAGTACATATATATATATATATATTTATATATATATATCAGCTGTCCCGTGGCAGCTATAGCGGCCGCCACCTCTGACGCATAGTATCTCATCCAGAGTTTGGAAGCAGCCAAAAAACTTCTCCCTGCCCACACACCGGATTGTCCTTGGCAGCAGCGGTAGCGGCGCGGAATCGCGCAGCGCCCATGCGCGTCGACCCACGCCTGTTCGTGTGTCCGTTTCCACATCCGTGAGGGGCGTAGGAGAAACGGCGTCTCGACGTCAATGCGACGTCATGTACACATATAACAACACATCGAACATACTGACATCCGACGTCGGTAGGGACGCTCTTACCAGCCTCGGCGAACACCGACATCATTCGAGTGGCTCTGTCTTTCTTGCGTTTCCTTGTTGTGTTGTCGAATAGGAGGAAAGCCCGTCGTAAGCGTGCATCACGACTCCTCATCCACTCGATCAAGATGTGACGAGCTGAACGCAGACGAGTCTGCTACTGCCGATGCGATCATCGTTTCTCCCTGACGTTCCGCAGATATCCCTCATCCGAACCTGGCCCTCTGCCCTATACCCTCAGCTACCCCTCGTTACTCCGCTTCTCGAGCCTCGCTTTCACGGTTAGTCGCCTACTCGTTCTGGGGCCACGCGGGGCGTGGCCGACCCCCGCCGAACCCCACGAGAGTGTAGAGGTTCTTGACGTCACGAGAAAGTCCCCCAAAGTCCCTCCGCCCTCCTCCCACTGGCCGGCACTCACTAGCCGGACCTCCTCTACCTCTTCTGCGAATTCTAAACGATGGTTAGCGAACGAATGCGATAAACCACGCTGGCCACGATGGCAAGGCGCGGCTCAGAAGAGACACAGGCATCACATGCTCTCGCTTAGGCTTTCTCCGTCAGAGCTATCGCGACGACAGCTCTGACAGAGTAAGAGCGATTGAAAGAAATGAATGGAGCCGGGAGCAGGGAACCAGGAGCGCGGCGAGGGTTTGAAGGGATACCTTTAGGGGTTCGAGTTAGTTTGATGCTAGCGAGCTGGGACGAACGTATCCAACAGCGATATACTGATCGCTGTCAAGCATCAGGAAGGTGTTGGGTGTGTGTCATGCTTTAAGCCCTGTAACGCCCTGGAGATGGTCAGTGTACGCGATTTGTTTGTTTGTCGCTCGATAGATGACGTCAGTTCCGCGGTTCAGGGAAATCCTGCAAAATTTTATACACTGGTCTGACGACTAGCGTACGCTATTTATTTGTTATCTCGATTTGCCTCCCTGCCGCTATACGTCGAGTATACTATCACGGTATAACGTACGGTGGCGACTGGTGTCCGAGGGATGAATGAGCGACCTGGTAACCGCGGATGAGATGACTTTGCCCATGCGCGCTAATGTAAACATCAGCTGAACACTGCTGATATCGCCTCTGCTAACGGAGTGAATCAGACGATGGCAATCCGTCGGACATCCGTCGGACATCCATCGGTCACCATCCGGCGTTCCGGCCGAATAGCCAGTCCGAAATGAATTTCAATACAATTTTCGTAGTCAGATAAAAATATAATTTATTTTATAATATATTGTCGAATTAAAACAATCGCACAAAGGTAAGCTCAAGGTTATCTTTCAATCTCTCTCTCTCTCTTCAGCTATATAAAATTGGCAATCAGACGCTACTTATGCGGGGACAAATCATTGGCCAATCTATCTCGTACGGTGACAACGTTATCATCTAGACGGGTGGTGTTTATCAACCCTAGTGACGTCCCCATACCAGTTGTGCCCAGCCGAATGATCGATGGTTGCCCATAACAACGGCGGAGTCATAGAGAATGATGGACAGACTAAGAACGTCGCCCGGTTAAACGGGAAAAATCAGCCGTGCCCGACCTAGGATCGAAAGGGCAGCAGTCTCTTATTTAACCTCCTTAATTGTGTTGACGCCGTCGAAAGTTTGATTAATGACGACAAGGGCCTTCGGATTGGACAAGGACGCAATAATCCAGGCCGATTCATCCCAGAGCGAGATAAAGAGAGAGAGAGAGGGGGGGGAGAAACCGTTTCGTACATCATGGTGCCGTGCGATGTCCACGCCGAGACGGTATGGTACGTTTGGCCCCTTTGTAGGCCCGAATCCCAATCACCTCCCCCTACGGTGGCTCACTCCCATCCTAGACCTATGGTGCCGCAACAGAGTGGATGAGTCAGTAGTCATCAAGTCGGCCGGGGAAACCAAAGCGGAAATCGAGGAGGACGATCGTCGGTTCGTGCCAACGTCTCGTAGAGGCTTGCCCGCCGTTCGCGATCGGGTCGACCCGCGCCGACTCGGGCCAGACCCAGTGCCCGCTAGGTTGGGACGGCGCGCCGCGCCGCTCTGTGCAGACCGTTCGACCCTCTGAATCTGTCAAGTCTCGTCGTCTCTGCGGCAAATGTGGTCAGGATGTTGTCCCCGCATCCGGAACCATGGGACTACTGCGTTCACCACCACGACCATCACCGCCACCGCCGTCACCGCTATGACACCGTATTTCGATTGCAAATCACGTTAATGCAGCCAGACGCGTAATGTTGATGCTGCGACGCCGCTGGCCGGGCGCCTGTTGCCAGCGGTCTGCGACCGCTGTAATGGCGTTATGTCGCGGCACGTACGCTGTCCGCAGTCGCAAGGAGCCGCGAACGATCGGCCGCTGAGCGCTCCCACCACGGAGTTCCTTTACCAGAGTGTTGTTCCGCGCTCAGTGAATCAGTCCTCTCTCTCTCCCTCTCTCATTAATCTCTCTCTCTCTCTCTCTCTCTCGCTTGATCATTCCACGTAGACACCCTGCAGGATGTCGATGGCTGTGCCTGATGGTACCGTTTGCCCGAGGCTCCACTTGTACCACTGCTCCTACTGTTGCTGCTGGCAATCATTTACGTCTACTGCAAGCAGTTAGTGGTTAGGTTAGGTTAGCTCAGCCTACCCCATCTTTTCCTGGGCTCCGCCTCTGACTCACAGATCGTGGTGGCGTCGAGATACGAACTGTATCGCCCGCAGCCATCTCCTTGCTAATTGATCGCGGTTAGCTTAGGTCCCGTTGTTTGTCTGCCTTCCTCTCTCTCGATATATCTCTCTCATACGAACACCCAATAAGGCTTGCGGGCCACCTGGGGCGACCTAGTCAACAGGTTAGCCGAGCTGTTTCGTCGGTGAGGTATCACCATAGTCCTAGCAGCGTCTACGATGAAATAGACACAATCAATGCAGCGCAATGCGAGCAACAGCAGCGCCTTACGCGCAGCTCTGACACGGTGTCGCTGGTGATCGTCTTGGCAATTGCTGGTCCCTGTTACTGTTTGGTATCGTTAGCAGCAGGGATATCGGTGGCGCGAAGCCGCTTTTCCGCGGCCGTCCGCTGCCGCCGCTACTGGGATTTAGTGAGATTGCCATTTCTCGCCTGACGCACCGATTTTACCCGCGGACAGTACGAAGGCGCTGGAAGGGGCTACCTAGCTGTCGGGCGATGCCTGCGGACCAACGAATCAAACGACGAGCCACTCGTAGCATCCAGCCCCGGTTGACTTGCCACGACGCAGTCTATACAGATCGAAGCGCTTGCATTTGGACGTCTAGTAACGAGAGAGCGGCAGAGAGAGAGAAACCTTGATTAGGGCGTACTGTAGCGAAACGAACGGAGGACTTGACCAAAGGAGCAACACCTGCAAACGAATATCTCAGCCCAGTTTCTCTTTTCGATTTATTCCGCCGTTTTCTCCGTATTCTCACCGGTCTCTACGAATACGTGCGCTGGCGAGCTGCATACAGACACACAAAAGAAGAGAGGGAACCCAGCCGCCACGAATCGTGTACGCGGACTACTGTGATGGTCGCGGTAGATCGCCGTCGACAACGACAACAACAGCAACAATAGCAGCAGCAGCAACAACAGCAGCAAGAACAACAACCATAGCAATATCAGCTGGCTCCGACCCAAGCTAGCTAGCCATCGGAAGCCGTAACTAGACCGCGTGAACGTGGAAGTCCACGCGAGACGCGTCCAAGAGAGCGGCGTTGCCACTAATGCTCCTGAGGCGTGCTGGCTCGCTCGAGCCACTCGAGAGAACAAGCTAAGCCCGTCGGGTAGCCTTATAAACAACGTCTAGAAATCCGGCAAGATTTGGCGTAGCGACAAACCGACAACCGCCGTCAACTTTCACAACAGCCGCCGGACCTCTCCAGCCGCGACGGTCACTGGCCGCCGGTCGGCAGCGCGTGAGAATTAACATGACCCCGGTGGCAACTGTGGGCAAAACGCCGCTCGGCTACGGCCGCAGGCACTGGCCGTCTTTCATGCGCGCGTTTGTGTGTGTCTGTGTACTCAACCTCCTGCCGTCCCTCCTAGTTCTTTAGTTCTAGTCATACCGAGTCGGTTGGACAGCCGAGCTGGGCAAAGTCGCCAGTTGTCAGGCCGCCGTTGGGCAAGTGGTTACCGCACGGTCATTCTTAGAGAAGCAGCATTATACTGCATTGTGGATCACCTCCTTCTTTCTCTCTCTGTCGCCACCGGCGAACGCCAACTACCACGATGCGATGAAGAAGTACACGAGTCCAGCCTGGATCTAATACTTGTAGCGGGGCCCGGCCCAGCTCGACTCGACCCGGCTTTGGCTAGTTTCTCTCTTGGTGATCCCATGCCGCCGCCGTGACGCGGCTGCTGCTGCTGCTGCTGCTGCTGTCGCCGTTGTTGCTCGATCGGCACAGGGCGTCGTCACCCGGGCAATGCGACGTCGTGTAGTTATTAGTTAACAGCCGATCGGCCCGTACCGTCCAGTGATTCAGCGGGCAGCTCCTTGCCCCGGTCTTTATCTCTCTCCCCTCTCTCTCTCTCTCTCTCTCTCTCGGTTCTTTACCGAGTAGCTGTGCAGTTGACGGCTGCCGATGCCGCTGTCGCTTCGGTGCTCTTACAGCGGTTTGTCGCTGATTTACGATCGGCCAGTGCCGGCACTGCCCGTGGTGCCAACTGTGAACTTAGCCCCGCCACGACCGCGAACGGACGGTCTCGGAAATTGTTGTGCTGGTGCGCCCACAGCTGATCGTCAGCACGCTTCCGGGCATCAGATTCGAACCTCACAGATACGTTTACGCCACCGGGGCTCTCCCCCTTGCTCGCTACGTTCTGCTATCGGCGGAGTCCACCAGAGATCTCGACCCCGAGCGGTATCCGCTAGACGGACAAGAGATCATTAAGAAAGTCATAGAATGACAGGCGAACGAAGGACAACAAAGGATAACAAGCCAGATGAGGAACGGGAGGAGCAGGAGGCGACGTCCTGACTTTGCCAATCAAAACTGCCAACCGAACGCCCTCCGCGTGTCTCCTCCGTGTCGAGCGCACGTGGTGCTCCGACCAGCTCTGCCCCGTAATAGCGGAGCAGGGGCGTGACTGTTTGTCGCCCGGATCCCAGGCGAGAACGTACGAACGGACATCCAGCCCTGAGGCAAACGGACGCCCATGCTCGGAACTTGCCCTGTGCTGAAACGTCAGGCTAGCTAATCGCTATCAGCGATGTCACGCTGTCCATGAACAGAATAGTCAAGCGTATGTCCCATACTTCGGCAGAGTCGAGGGCTAGCGGATGAACTTATCGAATTCGTGGCGTCTGCCCATCGCTCAGAACGCATTGTCCATCAGGTGCTTTCTTGTATCGATGCTCTTCGTGTGTAACTTAGCAAACAAGAGCAGAGTCGAGCAGAACGCCACGCAGACGGTGGGAGTGACAGTGATTCTCGTGTGGATGTAAATTCGTGTCAGTGAGTGTACGCGAGCGTGCCCCTTGCATCGCAGCGAACGAAAAGATTGATACCGCACTCTAGCTCCGCGGGCAGCTGCACCCCGCCACATCCGCGTGAGCAAAACCTCTCAAGCGACAAATGACGAGAGCGGTGGTCGTCGACTGCACGTAGCCGTGGCGGCCGTGGTGACGGCAAAACGTGTCATCATTAGGAGAAAAAACCGTCCCCGTGTGGTTGTTAGCTGGGCTGAACCACGCACGCCGACCACCGACCCGGACTCGCCGTGCGCCTATCGCTAACGCTCAACGCCCTCGAGTTTCCGTCCGCTGCAGTCGCTGACGTTCCCGCCGCCTCTGGACGATTTCGTGTGCTCGGCTACCACCTCCGCCGGAAAGGATAGGAATACCGGCATTCGTCGCCTTTCTAGGCGTCGTCATCGGCGCCCGTACTCGTATCCGGGGCCAGGCGCGGAGATTAGCGTGGTGGCGTGACCCACATCCCGAGTCACCTGCCCTCCCGCTGTGTTCGTTTCCTCGCTGGATCGGTCCGTCCGCCTGTCTGCCGCCTCTGGTGGGCTAGGCAAAGAGCTCGATTATCCCCTTCACGTGGTAGGCGGAGCCGTAACAGAAGAGGTGTGAAATAGACGAGGCGACCGCCCATTTCTTCATCCCTCGAACCATCCGCGAAACCTCCCACGAGCCTTGAAACGCGAGAGAAGAACAGCACAGAAGGGGGAGGCGCGCGCGCGCGCGAGAAGAAGCGGACAGGAAAACAAATCGCTTTTGCCGAATTCTCACGGCTCCCTCTGCAACTCCCGAATATATATACAGCACGTACGTTGCCCTAGTCATCGTTGACACAGCATCCGCCACCGCCGACGACGGCTGTAACAACAACGACACGCTGTCTGCATTCTCTCCAGCGAGGCGTCAGGAGATCGGCTTCAATCGATCCCACTTTGCAACGCGGTCGCTGCCCGCATCCAACTTGCGGCGAAGCGGAACCCCAGCCAGCGAGTGTACAACGTGTAGCGAGAGAGTACGAAGAGCTGTGAGAGATAGAGAGAGAGATAAGTATTGCACGTTGCTTTTGCCAGACCCAGGCTCCTTTGCGCAGAGACAAGCAGCCCTGCCCCGCACCGGTATCTCGCGGTTCCCGCCGCGTGTCTGCGGCCCGTTGACTTCGCTAATCGTTCCTGAGCTGGCACGCCCAGTGTAGCTCGGACGCCCACCGCGACACGGGGGCAGCTAGAAGGCGATAGAAGACGCAGGCAACGTGCCGGTAGCACGAGGAGGCGTTTACGTGACGTACAACGGAGGGCGCAAGGAGGAGCTAGAGCATCGTTTGTGGTTAGTGGTGCCCCATAGCAGTACCTGCCGCACAGGCCGGCAGGATTCAGGGCTGGATTTTGCCGTCTGGGGCGACGTTAAGTGCCGCCTGTACTGACGTTGGCTTTGCGGGCCGCACATTCTCGCACGGAGGGGACTTGCATACGGCGAGCTACTCCGCCGCCCTCGTTCAGCGCAGTGATACCTAGCTGGTCGGAGAAGATGAGAGGTCACGCAAGTGGTTGGTACCCTGTGTAAGCTGAAGTACCGTAGAGGCGGAGAGAGTTGGGGAGCGGATCGAGGAATCAACGATTGAGGAGCAGTCTCGCTGAGAAAGGAAGCAAGGAAAATCCACGAAGTAGCTGGTACTCCGTTAAGTACCCTCTTGGTTAACGTGGTCTCGAAATTTGGCCATCGACAATAAAAAACACGTGGTGGGCAGGTGTGTAAAGGCTGGACACAAGGACGATGATGATATTTCGAAAAGAGAAGCAGACCTATGTATCATTTTGACGCTGACCACGATTAAAGGAACTATGTATGACATCCATTATGCCACCTTCTCCTTCTGCTGAAAGGCTGAAAAATAGCCACCGAGAGAGAGAGAAAAACTGACGAGCAATCTTTCAAGGGTGTACTGGTGTACATTGACAGTGTGGAAATCATTTCTGTCGACAATTGACCTAAGATCCCGAACGTCAGAGATAGCAGCGAAACATGGCTGCCCTGCAGGCATACCCAAGATCTTCGAGATCTACGACGACTCGAGCGTCCTCTTGTATGCCGATTAGGCCCGACTCAGTATCGCCGCAGCGTCATCACAGAACACCGAGCCCCGGCGAGGTCAGCGCAAATGATAGCGGCACAGTGGTAAGAAACCAGCACGTCCTTCTCAGGGCGGTAAACCCCGCCGAGGATCGTAAGCTTCGCGAGCGTATCAGACGAACAACGATATCATCACTATGCGATGAAGCGCTACCCGCCACCAACGCCACAGCTAAGGATGACAATGCAAGATCATTATCCAAGGAGGCGCTGGACGCCGTGCCGACCAATCCGCTTGGCAACATGAAGGGCCCATTGGGACGATGGGCAAGCCAGCCCCAGCTGTGGAAACTCGAGACAAAGGATTTCATCAGGGAGTCCGACATGGACTCATTTGGGAGCGTCAGCGATGTGGACGACGCCTCACAACGAGAGATCGTCGAAGCTCTTGGGCCTTTGGTGACGTCCGAGTCCCCGGTCACGGCCATAAGGTCGAGGTATACGAGTCGTGAATATATATATAGATATATATATATAATATGTTCATATCTAAGTATGTATTTACTAGTGTCGGTACATTTGTTCATCTGAACCGCCTTTAAGAAACGTTGGCTTTAAAGGTCCGTCACCCAAAATTCAGCATGACCCTGTATAGTGGCAGCAGTACTGTCCTGATTATA
The DNA here is from genome assembly GCA_019614645.1 of Stratiolaelaps scimitus. Classification (NCBI taxonomy): domain Eukaryota; kingdom Metazoa; phylum Arthropoda; class Arachnida; order Mesostigmata; family Laelapidae; genus Stratiolaelaps; species Stratiolaelaps scimitus. Next base: position 698,510 of record JABWDB010000011.1, on the reverse strand, counting down.
ACATATATAATAGTGATCGATTTGAACACCGGTCGGGAAGACGGCTGAAACGCATCTAGATGTCCGCTAGAGACTATATGAGAACCGTCACCTTCACGGTACGCTGACGCGGTCTTGCTTTCACAGATGATAAAGCAAACAGCGACGGCAATGTCTCACCTATGAAATTTGACGAGGCAAAATTTTACAGAGGTTCGCTTGTCTCGGGACATTCGCTATATCTTTTCAGTGGCTTGTGACAGCTTGCGTACACAATAGCATATATAATAGTATCGAAGTCGATAATGATATATATATTACGTATATATATATATATGTTCTCGATAAAATTGAATGCGAAGGGACGTGTCGCCCTCGGACGTACCCAGACACCGTAGGGCTCGTCCGAGATACCCAGACACGGTGTTGCCATGTGTGTGCCGTCACTGCGTGGGCATGTCAGCATGACAACACGTGCTTCTTACCTCGGCCTGACATCACTAGGTATTAACCAGAAATGCTTACAGATACACAGAGCTAGCTACTCTTGAAGGAGGCTCCCCACGACGTCGGTGTCCCAGTTTCGATACTGACACGATTCTGTTGCGGGAACTGCAACGGGACATTTATAGAGCAAGTCACTTATTCCTTCTCGAGCTTTATTGTCAGAGGGCTCTATTCCCCTGTTAGAATTCAGTCGGGGGGCGGTTCAACTACTCAGCTGCCGCGTTCCCAGTTCGTTTCATTAGGCATCACCGTATGCGAGCGTATTATACATATCAGCCAGTCGAGATTTTCTCCTTATGAATACCACCGATGCATGTCCCCTTGGTCGCTGTTGCGGCTTAGCTTATAGCCCAGACATATGTGTTTGTACGCCACAACATCATTTTTCGGCGCCAAATGTTAAAATGACCATTGACGTTTCTCGATTTCGTGCTGTTGTTGTTGTTGTTGATGTTCTTGTCGTGTTTGCAGGGAGCAGCCCATGTTTTCGACGAAGGCGCACGTGTTCCACATTGACCCGGAGACCAAACGATCGTGGATTCCGGCCTCCAGTCATGCCGTGGCTGTTTCGTTCTTCTTCGATGCCTCTCGCAGCCTCTACCGGATCATCTCAGTTGAGGGCACAAAGGTATGCCTCGTCTCGCGGCGTATGCTCTAGTGTAGTTGCCCGACAACAACAACTAGCGAATACAACACCTATTCGATCTATAGGCATCAGTAAATTTCTGCTATTGACATTATTATGTGACATTATCTCGATGCTCGTATGGTGATCTCGAATAAGCATGACTCTCTGGCGGCGACCGCTGCCCGGCTGGCGGTCGCAAATGGAGGAGGGAGCGGGTATCAACAACACTCACTCGAACAAGCCGCTGTGGTCTGCAGTAGTTGCGATACTGTGAAAGGCCCTTGCGGGGTTAGCGACGTCAGTTCAGCCAGACGACTCTCAGATGACTTTAATATAAGGCGGAGCTTTAATATAATACAACAGACTACAATACATGTTAATTGACACGACAAACAAAGGCTAGAAGGAGCACTGTCGAAATTTACGGTAATGTCATGTTACTGTTTAACTTTGGCATGCTTCCTGCATTCACGTCAATGTGACGCCGAAAAATCTACATCTCGCCGAGGGCAGCCGTGACAGGGGCCCTGATCCGAATCTGTGACCTGGCGACATATCCCGCTTTTATAACAGGATTTATCAGAGGGCCTTCTGTATATCGTTCAGTGTATGTATTTAACATTACATATTTGACATTTCTCATAGAATGCGCCCTGTGTCCGAAAACAATTCGTACATTGAATAAGATCGTACGATCACCGAATTACGAACGGGTGACCTCGAGCACTCACGGCCTCAACCACGAGTGGTCCATGCGATCTGACGTGCTAACGTGTTATGTTTTCGAAACTATCACACCCCGCGACCAACCCCTAGCGCAAGGATTTAGCTATTAACGAAACACGAGCAGAATTATGAATTTCAAACAAGCATAATATGCACTAATAATACAATGTTGAGGTCCTGTGACGCCTCGAGCTCTCGATGTTACTTTTTGTCTCCTCACGGGCTCTCGAACAACCGTCTCCCAGCAACGACGTCTAGCTAATTGATGAGCCGCGCGGTACAAACCTTGACAATCCGGCACAGCTTTGTCACACCGAGCAACTGGTCATTCAATCTTGAGAGCTTAGGATTACCGCGGAAACTCGTTGAGCTTTCCTGGATTTCACGATGTGCAACACAATGATTTTCGGGTGAAGATCAAAGATGTTTTTCCCTGCGGCCCGTTGGGCCTCTTCAAACGGAGCGGTTGAGTCGAACGGCGACACAATCGAGCAAAACAACATCGTACCCGTGAAAAGCTAACGGTGAAAGGTTAGGATGCGTTTAAGGTCGTCTGTACGTGGTGCGCCACCTCACCTACAGGTTCATAATATGAGGCTCCGGGGGAGCACAGTTTGTAGCAGCTTTAGTTTATTTATGGCTACCCATTGCTCACGCCAAGTTCGTGTCTGGCCATCGCTGTTCATAAACCAGCATAAACCATTTTCCTAAGATTTTGCTATTTCGTCGCTGGTTTGCTCACCTGCGTAACCCGTGCGGACTTGTACCTAATTAGGGCTACATGTCGTTGTATCGAACCGAATTTGATGAGGAAAATATACCAGCCTCATTGTCTCTCGACGTCCTCGACAGCTTCCAGGCCAGATGCATCTCATTTGCGTCTACATACCGACAAGACATCTAGGAGAATTCACTGTGCAGGATTGAATTGCTTTATTTTTCACTTGTAGCTCAATTACCGAATAGGATGTGAAGCTAAATTGATTTATTCAACATTCCGGGCTAACTCATAGCCAACAATTAAGTGCTATCTTCGATAGGATACTCAGCTTGATCTGAGAGACACTTCTGGCCAACTATGTAAAACGGGATTTTGACCACCCGAACCAGCTCCATCTGATTTTGCCATGTATCATCACGTTGTCGTTTATGGCACAGTTTAATTATTTTTCCACATAACCTGAACCGCTGCTTGTTCTTAATGTCACAAATAGGCGGTGATCAACTCAACGATTACGCCCTCGATGACGTTCACAAAGACCTCACAGAAGTTCGGCCAGTGGTCTGACATCCGAGCTAACACGGTCTACGGGCTCGGCTTCCAGACTGAACCAGATCTCAATCAGGTAACCTCGGAGGATGCACCTCTTCATAAAGACACGAATCATTCTCGACGATACATATACATCTCTCTTGCTGGCAATCGCTCGATTTATTGAATTACGCGATGTCCACCGATGAGAGGGTGCATTGTTGCCCCCCTCGCTAGCCCCCCCCTGATCTTCTGATCCCATCATTGACTGAATGTTCGTTTCACATGTTAACGCTCTTGTGACTCTTTGCCGCTGTTTCCGGGCACAGTTCATCGAAAAGTTCCAGGAGGTTAAAGAGAAGACACGGGTAGGCCAGCCCCAAGCACAGAAGGGTGCAACCAATGGCGGAACGACGGGCAACGGGGGATCGCCAAGTTCGACATTGGTTCGCGCCGCTCAAAGCAACGTTCAGGGTCATCCGGGACATCCTGCCGTGGCGCTCGCCGCAAGCCTCGATGCCGGTGGCCCCGCCGAGGACAGTCCGAAGCATAAGGCCGGCCAGAGTGGCCAAGGAGGACAACCTGCTAATCAACTACCGCAGTCCACCGTCGAGGCGCAACTTCGATACGAAAACGATAGGCTCAAACTTGCTCTGGCACAGAGGTAGGTGTCTTGACCTTCATCTCGAGAGGAAAGATAATGCAGGTATATATATATATATATATACATGCTTACCATTGACATAACACAAACCAAGAACCTACTCTGGTGAAATTTTACATATGCGTATTTAAAAATAACAGTTCTAGAAATGATTCATTATATATATATATACATAAAACTAAAACCGACTATAAAGGTACCATCCGTGTGCTTCAAGCCGCCTCCAAATAGATACAGGTTTAAGGCAATCTTACAAGTGATGACATATCATCAGACATTTATAGGTTTGTCTCTATTTTCTTTCATTTTGCGCAGTTCGGCAAACGCGAAAAAATGGGAGGTGGAATTGCAGACGCTAAAAAATAACAATGCCCGACTAACAGGTGCCCTTCAAGAAAGCACCGCAAATGTTGAGGAGTGGAAACGACAGTTGCACGCCCTTAAAGGTATGGACATGGAGGAATTAATTGAGCGGTAGCGATGACTTACCGATGTCGGGTTGCGGATCCTCATGTTCCAGACCCAGTGTTACTTTCAAGTTATCTGAGTTGTTAATAAGAGTTCTAACCGCGTATGTTGACCGGTGGCGTGATGGGCGCATTAATGTGCGATGCTTACGTGTAATCGGAGAGGCACGTGGGTGCGCGGATTCAATCCCCGCCGTTGCATACTTGCATTTAAGGGGTCCGTCTCATAAAGCAATATCGAAAGCAGTCGTACCGTGTACGTAGCGAAATGCTGGCTGGGCATTAGCCCGGAAAATCTACTATTTTCTGGAGTGGTCATCATTAATATTTCTACCCATCGCGTCTATAAATGGCCGAAATAATCCCGACCGCACCACGAAAATTGCGTTCAGTGCGCATCAGGGTGCTCGAGAAGTTGCACTATAACAGATGTCCTTCTGGAGAACCGCCTAGTGAAGTAAATGCTGGTTTTCCCCCGAACACAATTCGTTGCGAGCACTATAATATACCATTCTACTACTGTCATTTTCCTGTGAAATTCGTGTTGCAGATGAGAATACGAAAATGCGATGTCGAGAGTTGGAAATCGAGGCATCGCACGGCAGTCAAGAAGCACTCACAGAACTCGGCAGGGAGTTAGCGGCCCTGCGACAACGGAACCAAGGCCTCGACGCCGAACTTCGACAAAAGGACAAGGAGATCGAGACACTCAGAGCGGCTGTACAAACCGGCTCTGGACAACAACAGGGTGAACGGCATAAGGTTTGTTGTGGTCGACGACCTCAGTAGGCGTTCCTGCACGAATAGATCGCTTATCAGAACGATAAAGATCGTCTCAAAATGACCTCCTTCGAATGACGTCGATGTTTAACGTGACAACGAGATAAGCCATACAAAATACACACAATACGTTCTCACACAATACGTTCTCTTGTTTGACCACTCCCGTCAAATTCTACCGTGTCAAATCATTCCTCCGAATCCTCGATCTGCGCGCGATCTAACCTGTGGCCTATTTCTTTTCCAATTTTCCCGTTTGGCCTGTTCGTTCGGCTGTTAGGCGCTGCTGGCCGAGAACGATAGCCTGCGCATCTCCGTATCGCGGCTACAGGAACAGCTCGAGACCCAGCTGCGGTTATCTGGTGCGGCGACGCCCGGCATCTCATCTCGTCAACCTGCCCTAGAACAGCTGAGCGCGCGACTCGAGAGCAAAGTGTCGGAGCTGCACGATCTGCAAGCGGAACTCGCGGCGCTGGTACTCGCGCCGCCACCTCCTCCACAGACGGCGAGTGCGGTCTCGACGGCTGGGCCATCCTGAGGCCCGGCTCCACCGGGGTCACCCTGGTCCTCCGGTTTTGCTGCCTCCCCTGAGCTGCCGTCGCCGCCGCCCTCAATACTGGCCCCAGTGGTCCAGGCAGGGTTAACCGGGACGCTCCTCGGGCAGGGACAGCATCAGTCACAACACCATTCCAGTCATGAGGTGCTCCTCAAGTAGAAACAACGGAGAACGAATGAGCCGAGGCGACGATATCCGAAAATTATCGGACGCTGTTTCGTCGAAACCAATAATAACATGCCAGTAATAATCTGACAGCAATGATGATAATAATACTAATAATAATAATAATAATTTTCATCACCAACTACATAATCAATAGACAACGACCACAACAACAACAAACAACAACAACAAAACTGCTCTGCTGGTATATTATTATTAATAATTAATATTGCCAGCTGGCTCGTTCGGAAGTGGCACGCAGAGCAACACTTGGAACAATAGAGGCCTAGACGGACGAACGCGGCCGCACGAACAGAGGAGCGAGGAGACGCTTGCGAGAGGTGCTCGAGATGTGGACCGGCTCAACGGAAGCTGCCAAAGCGGAAGAATCGATCCGAAGCTGATCTCGAAGCTGTTTGGTATCGTACGCGACAGTTTGTATAGGCGAGCGGACGGAGGGATGGACGGATGGACGAACGATCGCGCACTGCTGAGCATCACAGACCTCCGGGACGGCGTGTCTTGTCTGAACCCCACGTCAATCGTCCGTTGTCGAAGCTCAACCACTACTCATCGAAACCAGAACGACAACGCCAGAGGGGGGCACAACGAGATAGAACGAAAGAACTCCGGATGACTAATTGACGGGATGGAAACGAGACGGGACGCATATATATACACATATATATGCATATATATACACATATATATGCATATATATATATATATATATATATATATATATATATATATATATATATATATATATATATGTATATATATATATATATATGCATCCGTAATAGCAACACGCACACTTTGCGCCGGCGCGGAGGAAGAAGCGACGCCGGCGATGATTGACGATTGATAGTAGATCGCGCGTAAGAGGCGTGTGCCGTCGCCCTGTGCCAATGTTTGTATTCCTAGTGAGTTGGTGTGAAGGCAGCGGACAGGTCTCCGCATTTTCCATGAAGTCCAAGTTGTGTGTTGCCGACAGAGCGTACGTAATAGTAGAATTAGCTTGCGCGTGTAATATTTGTGAGTGGACGTCACACAGTCGTTCGAATCGTAGAATATATATATATATTATATATATATATATATATTATATATATGGGTGTGCTGGTAGTGCTCGTAGGTAGTAGACGATGAGCGGGGGACTGTGACCAAAATGATGTCGGCATTGACCATTTAGAAATGAGCTGAGGAGTATGTGATGTGTTACGCGTTGCTCACGACGCCTGCGTTAAGTTAATGATGATGAGGAATTGTTGCGAATGTCAACTACGCGCGCGCAGTTCTTGGTTTCGGCGGTGACCGTACCTTCATCGAAAAAGTCCGAACAGAGGTGCTCGCGATTCACGATAGAGCTGGAGCCGTGTGCGGGGCTGGGCCAGCGTCTGTTACTCGATCGCGTGCCGGGGATCCTCTTAACCTCGTGCGGGATCATAGATGTCCACATTCTCTATATGGGGAAATGATATATATATATATAGGATGGCATAGGAGAGAGTGATGGCTTTTGTTTGCCTGTTTTGACGCCATTCTCTCTCATGTAGATGTACCCTTAGCTTAGTATCGTTTACGAAGTGGTGTTGAGACGCGGCGAATTTACACAAAACGAAATTCGCGCCACGAACAACACGGGATAGAATATGCGCGCCGGTACACAGGGAATACACGGGAATATATACAGAACGCACGAGAGGAAAGCTCGACAAAGACAGAGTTCCCCTTCAAAAACGAGAATCACAAAAAGCTGATCAGTCCTGCTCCAGCATCGTACCGAAGTGCCGGACGCCACAGTGACGAACTACAATGGGCAAAGATGACCATGAATCGCTCATGAGACAGAACGCCAAAAATAGGACGCGTCACTGACGCGGGGCTGTACATCGACTTATCGTCGAATCTCGTGCGTCGCGTTGCGCCCATCATCGATTGCTATGTGGTCGCTCGATACTGTGTCTTGTCTTGACTGGTCGTCACCGCGGGCACTGTGTTAGGCGTCTAATATACTAGGGTCGAAGGCGGGCGACGAAATCTCAAGAATAGGCCGCAATTCATCGAGTTTGAATTTACTCTTGTCCCCATCGATCGAGATGGACCAATTGTCACAGCAACAGTAGGAAGATTTCGGAGACAGATTATATATTAGATACACGTACATATATATATATATATAAATATATCCCTGTGAGTGTCTGTATGTGATGCATAAGGCTATACTCATTCCACAGCCCAATCGAAGTGTGGTTTAGCGTTAGTGGGCGTGACAGCCGACCTTCCATGAACCATTCCATATCGGTGTGGCAATGAGAAGCTGTGATTAAGGTAGCACTAACGATATATACACGAGAGGTCCCACAGAGAGACAGGAGACATCGAAGCGTCAAGAATTGAGCAGAAGTTGGCCTGAGTCGGGGCTTGCTCGCGTCTCATATAGTCGTCTGTCGTCTACTGACGATTCGACTGGACCAGTCCCTTCCATGTCATAGAAAGCCGTAGAGAACAAATTGATAGTTTCGTGTTAGAAGCGCCAAGCTATTTACGCCGAAGAGCAGCATCGTCAACCGACCTCCCATAGATCCATATACGTTATATATATATATATATATATATATATATATTGATCAGATCGATACTTGGCCGGAGAGACAGGGTTTCCCCAGGAAAGAAGAGTCGAAATGCTCACAGAGTGTCACATCTTGCAAAGGGCACCTCTACCCCCTTACGAACGTGACGTCCTGGATACGACTTGATAGCGACTGTCTTAGGGTCTGAATCTTGACGACGCACCGCTAGCGATTGCGGGTATAGAGACGGACGGGCCGTCATGGTTACACGATGCGGATACGGGTTCTATCTAGCCCCGTTGGATCCCCCCCCCCCCGTATGTACCTCACTATAGGTAAGCATATATGGAAGCCAAGAGCACCGGACGAGCATCCGCCTTCGCAGCGAAAGATGCCCGGCAGACCTCGACTGATTGCTGATCAGATCTGGTCGAACCCCGGGAAGCTGCATCGCGGAATGATGTCGTCTCCATAAAGATAAGGAGAGTGCGAGACAGAGAGAAAGAGAGTGAGAGCAACGGTTATTGTTCAGTATGAGGATACAGTCAATTTGTATGAACTTGCCTAATGCTGAGGCCGGGCTCGCAATCGGTTTCATGTATGCTTGAGTAAAGCTAGCCAAGCTGCTCTACTAGCTCGAAACGACAAAGCAGACGGCGAGTGTCGTCAAGCAGTCAGTGCTCGAATCCAGGCCTCGACCATACATGAATATGGATAGAGCTTTACGTGAGTCGACGCAACGAGAAGGTCCCAAAAGTATAGTTTTGATGTTGGACAGAATTACGTCGCCCGAAGGTGGCACTTCAATCCCCCCCCAATGTCATCGGATTCTGAGCTTCAAGCAGGCTTCGATACCACAGCATACAAACGAGCGCGCATCATCTAGCATAGCATGGAAGGGTGGGCGAACGGTAACGATTGATCGAACGATTCCTTCACCCTAGAGGCTGGTCGTTCGTGGTCGTAATTAACGAATTCTCCTACAAACGAGTACACTACCTCAGCTGGTGGTGGATTGCCCCATCAGCCGATGGATAAGATGGCCCTGTCCCACGAATGGTGTCATCGTCCAACCTCAGATGAAACATTATTGACACGCGGACGACTTCGCAGTCGTTGAAGTTGGTCAGGAGGCAAGCACCTGTTCACCGTTAGAATCACAGTAAACAAATGTGGGTAATGTGTATCGCTAGTGGGGCGGGGGGCGGACCCTGGGTCGGGCCAGGGGCGGATCGATTGCTGCGTTAGCCTCAACTGATCGTGACCGCCCCGATCAGGAAACGCCGACGAATCGAAGCAGAACCCAAACCGAGGAAGAGTATGAAATCTAAGATAATTACAGATATATATATATATATATATAGACTCAGCGTTTGCTCTTAGCGGGTGCCAGGTTGGCGGCAGCAGGCGGCTGCGACGGGTGTTATTATATGTAGATGATCGCCTGAGCTATACGGCGGAGAGTGACTAATTGATCACTTATTTATAATAAGATTCTACTAAGATTCTACATGAGTTAATAATGAATAACATCATTAACTATGGAAATAAATCGAATACATGCATCATGTTTATTATACAAACAAACCCACAGAGACACCAACAAGTGTATGTGCGTATGTGTGTTTGTGCGTGTGTATGTATTATTTCAACTATAATTTTCGATGTGTCGACGAATCTACTCGTTACGTTCCGTTGAGCGAGTTCGACATATGCTTATTATCTCAACTACTCTGTTCGCGTCGTCCCACCTCCCGTCAATTAATAACCCATTAACTCATTAAATTATTTGTTCATCGCGAACGAGACAGAGACAAGGAGGCAGCGAGAGCCGACAAAACAATAAATTAATTTGAGATTGTGCGAAACGATATTACGAGAGCGAATTAATTAATACGGGATGTAGTAGAACAACAGCGCTGTTACCAACCGAACACATGAGCGCTAGCCAATAAATATCATAGAGTCAAGGCATGTTTTGTAATATTCAAAAAAATCTACACAAATAATGTCGTTGTGTGTTGTCCTTCTAGGTATCCCGGTGACCCCCCCCCGCCCGGGGGGTTCAGTAGCATGTTGCTGCACGCGTACGCGTGCGTTTGAGTTCGTATTATTGCAAATTGTTCGTCGTGTCAGAGGCGAGAGAGAGAGAGAGAAAGATAGGGAGAGAGAAAATGGACATCTTAGATGCAATTGAGAGTTGATGGTGTTGAGGTCGAACTAGTGACAAAGTGACAGGAATAGTGTCGTTTATTGCTTCTTGTAAATTCAAATTGCCTCGCGCTTATATACATGTAGGACGTATATTTGATGCAAGTGTGTTTTTTGGTTTTCGTTCTTAAAAATACGTGATAAAGATTTATTCTATTGATCGTAGAATAAAAATAATAGATTATAATAGTATTCATTATACTACTAACTTCAATCACGAACAATAGTAGTAGTAATAAGCAATAAGTCCGAGCGCACTATACCTGGGCGAATAATCTTGGGCGGGGGACCGTTGACTTACGCTGACTGCCAATAGGTCGGCGCCATCGATTGATTTGAGAATCGGCGGGAGTGTTGAGAATTGAGATTGGATGTTCACCGCTTGCTAAATGATTTTCTTTCAGCTAATTTATCTCGCTATCTACACCAGCCGCCCTGGGTAATTATATCCCTTCATAAATAATAAGCAGTCAAATTAATAAGCATACTTACTAAGCAGTAGTGCTTGACCGTTACCAACATAGGGTGAACAAATGAGTGAATGACTAATTAACAAGCGCCATTTATAGCTTGCATTTCTCACGTTTAATTACTCCTCTATAGTAGAGTGGTACGGGGCACGAACTCAACAGCCTCTCAGTTGCAGGGCGCCTGTTAAAACGTGTCTATTCGGTTGATGCGCAATTCGCCGGCCGCGCCTAACAAACGTAATCGCTTTTGGATACAAACGATGCCTTCAGCTTGGCTGCTGTCGGCGAGTCACAATCATCTATGTATGTCTCGTTTTCGTGGCTTGTCACCTGAGAATTTTCATTCGCATAACGACATCATTTTCTTAAGAGCCAGTGATATGTTGAGCTAAGTGATAACGAGGCTGCTGCAAAAACCTCCTACCCATCGGAGAATCAAGAAGCATGAGATCAAGTCGCCATCGCTCCCGCTCGCCGTAGGGCTCATGTAGACCCGTTGTTCGTGTTGTGTCCGACCAACCACGAACGGAGCTTATCGTTGTTCAGAGCTAGACAACTCGGCATCACCAACTCACCACCGTGAATTATGCCAATTCCACGATATTCACTCATACATTGTCCGGGCCGACTCACAAGCAATATTCAACTAATAAGTCCACGGTACAACTACTTTCGGCATTGCCGGTTCATAAGACGGACAACCACTTTAAATACAAATGTGCAACGGTGGGAGTCGAACCCGGCCACTTACGTGTCTCTCCTCCGATTGCGAAGCGCACGCGACAGTCACCTGGATTCAACGAGTGATTAAATAAAGACAACTTTCCATTTATTCAATACGGAGCCTGAATAAATGCTCGCTCCTTACACATTGTAATGCCTTGATGCTATATGGCTTCGAGGGGCAAATTCTGCCCGACCATGGGCAATGCAATGTAACTAATAAAGTCGCTAGTGTTATCCAATGAACTCCAATGACCTCCAAATATCATATAGACCTGTACCAACCGATCTACATATTATCTTACGAAGGGCCTTTTCTGGCAACGCTGCCTACTCTCTAAGCGCGGTGCTGCTCATCTTCTGAAATCCTGCTTCGTAGTTTTTGCCTTGTGTGTGCACGTGTCGAAGTATCTAAATAATCTCACTTCGTAACAATAAGCTGGAATGAATGGCTCGAACTTACGGTCCCAGACCTCGGCGCTAAACCTAGGAATAACTACGAGGACATGCTGCGGTCAGCTTCTGCAGTTTCGAGCGACCTGGTGAGGACATACACGAAAACATAAGCATAATAAATTGCAGCAAAAGAAATTGCAGTTTTTTTAATAAACCAACAACCCTTTACCCGGTCATACCCGTTAAGAAACTACAGATGACGACAAAATCACAAAGAAATCCAAGGATTCTCCAAGCGAACCTCGTTACACAGCTTTCACTAGCTCTAGCCAATTCAGCAATCCCCGTTCCAATACACGAAATCTACACAAAATACACCACGCCCACGACAAACAAATGACCAAATGTCATTCTCCCTCATGTTGCCCATAATCGTCACCGTCCACCACGGATATTCCCCCTTGACAACGCTTATATTCGTTGTCGTTCGCACCTTCTCGGGTGCCGTTTGAATCCGCGCGCCAGCACGGCACCCTTCCCGCCCGAGTCATCATCCTGTTTGCATTCGATCCTAGTCCAGCGCCGTTCGACAATACCTGGGGCTAATCGTGCCGAACCACAGCAGATGTCTGTACCGCCAATCGGCCGGGACTAAAACACGGCGGCCCCCATAGGACAAGCAGTCGCGTCGACGGCAATCGACACATTGCCCATGCTGTGATTCACGCCATACGAGCCATACGTGATCCGTGCTCCTGACTGAATCATTCACGCTGCGGCGACGCGTTGCCGACCGCTCCAACGTCGGTGTTGCCAAACGTTCTGCTGCAAGACAAGCAGTCGTCGTGTGTCATTCGTGCGTGATATCTCGTGTGATAATAACAATAATAAACATAATAATAACGCGAATAATAATAACGAAGAAGAACATTTGTGTGTGCGTGTGCCTCTGCTTGCGTGTTTGTGTGCGTGTTGCCGTCGTGATAGTGGCCACCGCCGTCACCAACTTCTCAGCAAAATAACTTCGTTTCGTCCGGGGCCGGCGGACGACACCAACAACAAGACAAATGGTGGGTGGCTATGTTAGACGAGGAATCGTTTTTCGGGCTGAAATGGCACTCTCGAACGAATTTTCTCTGCAGCTGGACGGTTCTCGCCAGCCTCGAGAGTATCGAGTGTGTGTATCGAGGAACGGGCCGTACCGGTCCTGCTCCCCTGTCTACTGTTGTGTCCACAGCGGCCGTCCGGGGAGTGGCCGTCATTTCATGTTACACCAAGGCAAAGAACAATAATAAACAGCTAGTATCAGTGATTCAGTGAAGTGTGAAATAGGCTCTTAGCGGCGAGCTGGGTTGTTGTTCTCGTTTGTGTTAATGACGACCAGCCGTATCACTGTGGCTATATTTGGGCATAGCTCCGGGGAGACTAAGTTTCTTGAATGACGGACACTCCGCAATACGCCAGCGTTGCAGTAGCTCGCTTCGGTATAACGTGGTCATTTGAATAATAATCGTATTTTATTATATATTATATAGATATACTGAGCTTGGCGAGGTGTACCGTAGTTACAGAGAAGGATATTGTCCAGGTTGCAAGTGAGTGGAACGGCTTCCAAGTTCGAGGGGGACCGGCACAAAGAATGGTTGGTACAATGGTATCGATGCGATGATTTTAGATGAAGTTGAAATATTTCAGTGTTGTGTCGAAGATGCCTGCTGGGTTCGTGCCCATTTCACGGACACTCTATGGTGAAAATGCCCGATGATATGGATATTAGTGGTAGTTATTATCAATCATGATTCGATTTGTATATTACGCACAGCGACATGTGGATGCTGAATTAGCGTTAGTGATCGAAACGCCCCCTTTTTTCCGTAGATATAGTTCAATAACTGTTCATCTAGGATCGAATGCTTCTTGCTTACGGCAGTACTAAAAGGAAGCATTACGTGGCTATATATTGGAAGAAGCCAAGTGTAAAAAAAAATTGTTTTTCCGAGTTGACCCTCAGCTGTTCCCCTATCTGACAGGCCTCAGCTCTTAACCATTTAGGTATTACTATGAGGAGGATCTGTCGGGGCCACCTTTGCTTATTCTCTTTCTTACTCGTGCCTGGTAAGAATCAGTTCAGTGGAATAAGCCAAGTGTAGCCTAATGTCACAGCATTCAGATACGATTCACATCCTCCGAGATCGAATTTTCCTTTATTTAAGTTCATACTTAGTTATTTAATCGTTACGTTGTCTGGTACACAGGCGACCCTGAAACCATATTTGAACGCGGTTCGGCAGACGCTCAATGCGGCTATGTGCGTCGAAAATTTCAACTCGCAGGTGAGTAGTGGAGCAAAAACCGATGTGTTCTTGTCAGCGAGCAGATTCCCTTGTTGACAGGTGGTGCGTCAAGCTGTTCCCCTTTCACCACTGCTGTTTATTTTCACCTCAATGTATAGATGAAGCAAGATAAGGAGACCTCTTGCAACGATGTACCTGACCTATATTATTAGCTGTTGAATGATTTTCTTACGCCGTTTTCGTTCGTTGTCGTCCCTAAAGGTGGTTGAGCGCCACAACAAACCGGAAGTCGAGGTTCGGGGAAATAAGGAACTGCTTCTGAGACCCGTCACGATCTCGCGTAACGATAAGGAGCGCGTCCTCATCGAGGGCAGCATCAACTCGATACGGTAAAGACGATCGCTGTGATCACCATCATCGTCATATTGTCTATCTCGCAAACGAATGTAGTGTATGTTTCCGTTCGCAGGTGCTAGGAGACGTATATCACATGAGCGACGGCTTGGTCCCGTTGTGTTTTCACTTGTACGCTTTTCGTTGCCTCGTTCAAGGACCAGCGACCAACGGACGGCAATATCTCATAGGTCCGAGAGGATAGATGTAATGGATGCGCTCGTAGTGAACAGCTCTGTCGTACGAATTGCATGAAAATGCGCTAACGGAACGAACATTATCACGACAGTGGCAGCATCTGATATCGTCACAAATTAACGGCAAATGCTAATTAGTGAAACGAACCATGCAGGTTGACAGACAATATTGAATGCTCCTTGTTGTAACAGTGTTTTGTGTTGTTTTCTATTCCGTTGTTCCGTGCGCACAACTTACGTGCAAATGCAGGGTATCCATCGCGGTGAAACAGGCCGACGAGATTGAGAAGATCCTTTGTCACAAGTTCATGCGATTCATGATGATGCGGGCGGAAAACTTCATCATACTTCGGCGCAAACCCATCGAGGGTTACGATATCTCTTTCCTCATTACAAACTTCCACACGGAAGTCATGTTCAAAAACAAGGTTAGAGGAATAGAGAAAGGCGGGCACTAACGCCTGTAGAAAATCTTTATCCGTTGTTCAGATTACGATGACAGCATCTACATTTCCGCCTACTTAATTTATGCAACATTTGTGTCAGATCATTCGGCAGCCATTATCGTTATTGAGTCATGACATTTTATCCCTCCCCCATAGGTGCAATCAACCGCTCTGTAAATTAAAGAGAGAGAGAGAGAGAGAGATTTCGCAGAGAACTATTTCAGATAGCTCTGAGTCGGAAAATATTCACCATGTTATCACTATCCGACGCTATTGTTAGATGTGTCGAACCTAAGCGTGAGTGATTCGTTACGGCGGCATGTAATCGTCTATTGTTGTCACACATTTCAGCTGGTCGATTTCGTGATCCACTTCATGGAGGAGATCGACAAGGAGATCTCCGAGATGAAGTTGGCGCTTAACGCGCGCGCTCGCATATCCGCTGAGGAGTTTCTCAAGAGGGTTAGTATAACACTATTGCCAAACAGAAAAATGCCGGCAAGAGAGAGAACGAGAGTAATTAATAATGTTTGTGTCACACGTGAACAGTGAATACAGTCGCGTGACACGCTTGCTACCGAGCAATTGAACCTTCTCCTGACAGACGGAAAAAATACCGTGTTTCACGAAAAAGGGGACGCTATACAACGTCAAGAGAGCCGGTCGCGCCGGTGCATAGGCCGTGCACCCCCGGGGAAATTCCTACCAATTCAATTTAACAAAGTACTTCTCTGACATTTTCCCTCGTTTCAGTTTTGATCGCGTCAGATAATCGTCGGGGCTCGGACGGAAATTCGGACGAACACCCCTCCGTAACGTGGGATCAGAGCGAGCGATAGAGACAGAGGGACAAACAAAATGTGAAGGCGAACAAAGACGAGGATATAATCCGATGTCACTGCCGGCTGCCAGCATGAGAACAACTACACGGCAAAAAAGTCGTCGCGACGACAGATGGAGTGGTAGCACTCCTCTAATTTATCTAATGTGTAAACACACATATTTATACATACACATATATATATATACATATATATATATGACAGTCGCTGCAATTTATATTATTATTATATTAATTATTAAAGGTAGTGTATTGATAATTATTATTACTACTACTACTACTACCACTACTATTAATTATGACGACTATCACGTACATTGTACATGAAGAGTAAATGTGACGACAAAATGTGCAAGATAAGCGTGAACAGGCAGAAAGCGTCAATGATGATGATCACAATGAGTCATGAATGATTAAGCAAAAATGAAATCAAGATAAATCTAAGAATGTTACAATACAACGGAGGAAAAAAAGAAGATATGAGAAAGAGAGCCAAATGGCGATGCTTGCTTTATACTGGAACGATATGGAAAACATGCTGATGGAAATACATTTCCGGGAGTTTGTCTTTTCCCCTTAACGTAACGCGGAGATTTGTATTTACTTAGGCATAATGCACGGACGTGGTATATGATAGGTGCTAGGTTCAGTACTCGAGTCACTGGGTGACTAGAGGACGTCCCGAAGGCATATGTCTTACTGGGGGGACGGGTAAGGTTCATTTGGTGAGAGGTTTAGGTACTCGCAAAGGTCGCAAATCGACAGCCGAACAGCATACTGCGCAGGTGTATCGGATTTTACTTCGAACCTACCACTTGCCGATCTCTGATGAAAGGACCTGCAGTATTTATATGTTGCGAAATATACAAAGAACCATGCCATCAGATCAGAGTCGACGGAGTACTGGTCCAATTCGGGGATAAAAGCACCACAGTGTTTTGTATAAAATATATTGGTACATTTATTATAGTAAAGTCGAAAGAATATTTTTCGTCGGCCTTCAGGGTACCCGAAAGGAAATATCGTGCCGACACCGTCACCCATTGAGGACAATAATTATATTTTGTTACTAATATAAAATTTCCTCTTGAATTTGCTTGTGTCAACGTCATGCTCGACCAGCGTATACTCCTGTGATCGGAGTCGCAGATTTGTTTCTCAGCACTGTTTTCTGCTGGTGAGGCGGCGGATCCTTTCACGTTGGCGAAAGGAGCCCCTTCCTAGTAACTTAGCTGTCATTATCATCGTTAATATAGCTAGACACTGCTGCTGTTTCTGTACCTCTCTTGAATATAAATACACCCCTGTAGCACCATTAACAGCGAAACATTTTGCCCGGCACGTTGTCATACAAGCGTGTACATACACAAGCTGCGGGCGCGTCCACATTTATAAACACACGGTCAGGGACAGGGCGTATCCTCCGTAAAAACATACCCCGCACCCGCACACACACAGACACACTTACACACGCGAGTGGAACGATGAAGCGATTCAGTTGAAAGTGAACCCCTGGTAAATGTATTACCTCTTGATACGCTTTTGTACCGTTTTACATACTGAACCATAACGGTGCTCCTAGCTGAAGCTGGCTCAACTGTGTATCTTGAGAAGGTCGAGTCTCAGCTCATCCCTTTCATTAGGGATTTGCGTTGGTTTTTGCGTGCCGGCTTATATATTATTGTTGTCGAAGGTCGCACACTTCACTCGTGAATTTTTGCCCGTTAGTAAGAACACCGG
The DNA here is from genome assembly GCA_019614645.1 of Stratiolaelaps scimitus. Lineage (NCBI taxonomy): Eukaryota > Metazoa > Arthropoda > Arachnida > Mesostigmata > Laelapidae > Stratiolaelaps > Stratiolaelaps scimitus. Next base: position 680,499 of record JABWDB010000011.1, on the reverse strand, counting down.
AGAAGAAATGCTTCCAAGACGTTTCGCAGAAATCCTGGAAACTGCGAACTTGGCTTGAGGACTCGTCAACAATTGCTACAGCTAGAAAAAAATTCACCCTAAGGAGAACAACTATATGTCTCGAAACGCGTTAACAGGACGAGGTTCAGGCCTCGAATAAATATTTCACCTTATCGGCGGAAGGGTATACCCGAAACACGTAATCGAGTTTGAAAACCATTGTAAAACATTCAGCGACAACAAGCCAGCGTGTTGAGCCAACAAATTGATTAGTCTGGTCTCGTTCTGCGAAAGAAGATTTACGGTGTATCATAAAAAAAAAAGGTCTCTATAACATTTGTACTCTCGGGCAAGCATCTGTGCCCATTCGGCCCTAATTAACATTCCGCGGGTACTTCATTTTATCGATTCACACTCATTCAACACTTGTGACTCCCGGTCTGCAGCACATAGTTTCACGGGGGCGTCTTGCTATTTGTTAAACAGATGGCTATCAGTATATATATATATATATATATATATATATATATATAAAATATTTCATGTATTCAACTAAGTAATGCAGAATTCCTCCAACCCGCTCATCACCACACGACTTCCTCGAGCGATCCGGAACGAGGGCTCGGCCTCGTTTCGAACATCGCGACCCCCTACTTCAGAGCCATCACAACATCGCTGAGCGCCTGCTTAGCACGATAGCACTGGTCGAACCCCTCGATGTTGCCAAGACACACGTGGACGTACGTGTGAAGCCTCTGGCGGGCTTCGTCGACGACCCCGGAACTGAGAACCTGTGCGTAGAGATCGGCGTAATCGATGTGGTTCGCGTTGTGTTTCTCTGACGCGGACGCCTCGAGTGCGGCGAGGATATGAGGATTCCGCTGAAGGTAGAGAACAACAGGGAATGACGTCAAATCGAACGGGGTACCTGCGATACGCAAATCAAATATATATATATATGTGTGTTAGATAAACGGTCGAAGGTTAGAAAGTCGTGATATGAATAAAGTGCTCCAGAACTTCCGAGAACGGGTCTGGCGTGTCATAAACATGAGGAAAAAAATTACGACAATGCTGACACTAGACAGTGTTGGCGCTAAGTATTTCTCTTACTATTTTATAGTACATGTTTACATGTGCATATGTATTTATATACGAATGTAATACATTCGTGTATTCATCATTGTTGTTGTTGTTGTTTTTAATAAACAATGGTATTATATATTTTATACATACAATATTTCACTGTTATCCCTATATATTTGTTTAGTAGATATTTTTGACATGTTAGCACAAAGTATACTAAGTATTGTGGCTGGGGCAGCCATCAAATTTTACCGTTATTTTTGTGATATTTGCAAAAACACCTCGGTGCACCTCGCATTAGAAATATTAGACATTTGCACATAGTGCGCATAAGCGCTTTGCGTCACCGTGTTTTTTAGGTGTCATGATACCACGATCCAGCTAAAGGTAACACAACCGCGTACCGGGGGCCTGGTAGAGAAGGTTAATGAACGGCTCCAGCTCATCGTGGAGCTGCCAGGCAAGGCCAAGGCTTCGGCCGAACTCCTTAGCGCGACGTTGAGCCGCTTCACCCTGTCCCCCCATAATCACGGCCGATTGGCAAGCGTGGGACAAAAGAGAACCTGCAACGAAGAGAATAGAACCACAAACCGCTATATATATATATCGTGAGACAGCCTAATTGATTTAAAGGTCAAGTTCGATTTGTTGCCTATATTTTTGCACAGAAATGTTTGTCCAAGAAAAATCGTTAACGATGACGTTCCTATACGGCTGGTGTACCTGTGTTGAGGAAAATTCGACTCTCCCATGCAGCTAAGTCCATACAGGGTGGTGGGAAAGGTTTGCCGAACGAGTCGTGCCGAACTACGAACTCGCTCTTCATGAAGTCTCCAATGGATGTTGCAATTAGCTCCAATACCTGAAAGCATCATTTACGGGGTGAACGCCTACAATTTTCGTATATACGCCCTTAGAATAATCCTCGTTATTATTATATGCCTCGCTCGAATCACTGCATCATTCAAACAAACATTTCCATTCATATTCGTCATTTCCAAATTTCCCGCAAACATCACAATGCATTTTATCACTGTATTTTCCAGCAAGTGCATTTTTTTAACTAATACACGCTTTTTCGCACATAAGTCACCAAATCACACACGACGTGGACGGAATCAACCACTGGGCAAGCACGCACCTTGCAATCATTCAGTTCCGCGGTCATTTTCGACGCGTTTGCGATCAGAATGTCCCCGACGAGTATAGCGATCTTATTTCCGTATTGCAGTTCGCCGAGCAGTGACGGATCCGTGATGAGTTCTCGAGAGACGTTTAGCACGTCACTGTAAAAAGACACACCGGGTGGTCGCAGGAACACGCCGAGAACAGAAGGCAAAGAAAGAAAGCAAGCTGTTTAGATTTCATCTTCGTTTGTGAGTTCATTCTCAAGTGTCTCTTTCGCCTGCATTTGTTGCTTTTCGACGCGTTCCTGTCGAAGGATTCCATCTATAATCGATCGAAGAGAAAAAATCATGTCGCAATATATGTACTGACGTAGATTGTTTAGTTTTCGCTTCGAGAACTCGAGGCCCGTGAACTCGAGGTATCGTCGCGGACGGCTTCATAGCTGAGCGGCATTGAACGGAACGACAATTTGAGGCCTGTTGCGGCCACGTGACGCCGATGACCTGAAGTGATGTTTGTACATCCATCAATTTCTGATTATGCCGAACTCTCTAACCTCTCCGAGACGCGTTCCATGGCGAAAACTTAGCTGTCTCTCGCAAACATCATACATAGATGTTAGGCCTCGGTAGCGCTGTTCAGCGCTGCTTGAAGCACGTGTCAGGTGAGGCTGTTCGTGCGAAAAGCAATTGCAGTGCTGTGCGCCTGCACAGCACTGCAATGGCAGTGATTATGTATTGTCATATTTCCCTTATGTCTTTTACTTTTATCCGGCTGGATTTGTCCGTGTGCTTGACCTGCTCGAGGTTCTTCCAGTTGAAGAAGCTTTTTTTGCTTATAACGATGCTGTTGAAGGGGGTAACCCTGAGTTCGGGTTCGACGAATGTTTCCTTGTATGCAATAACGTCATAGCAAGCTAATTATTGCACTCAGAATGAGTGCTAGCCTGCGAACGAGACGCAAGCGAAGACCCAGCTCAGCTGTTGTTCCCCACCTACCGATGGATGAGGTGCGACGTATAGACCATCTCGACGATCTCGGCCATCGCTTTCTGCCGCTCGGTAACGCCGTGGACGCTGGCTTCCTCCCATTCCTCGTTCAGCATCTGAGGACTCCCCTCGATGTGGCCAGCGCATCGTGACAACAGCAAGACAACTAAACCTCGCGTTTGTAACTGGTTTCGCCCGTTGTAGATTAATTTCCTGCGGCGCAAATCACGTAAGGAATCGTGCATTTGAACAAATCGTACAATCAATATATATATATATATATATATATATATATATATATAGTTCTTGAGACGCGAAACATTTCTAGTATTGTGTTTGACGGTATGCATAAGCTCAAAATGAACACGTACAGCTCTTGCTGCCGACGACATTCATAAACGACTATCGAAACTAGATCATAATAACACTACACGTTTGCTCCATCTTCAATATGTAATAATCTAGTTGAAATATATTTATCATTACGATAGAGGGATGGTTTTCTGCCCCAAATTAGCGGAGATATCTCACTGCTTCGTTTTGACTCGGATTACAATTCAGTGGACTTTTGTTCATATGACGCGTACTTAATCGTCTTGATCACAGGATGCGTGGTGCCCAGAAGCTTCCGGAGATGGCCTGCGGCCCCGACACCCGTCTCACTGGTGAGCAATTTCCACGTAAACGTCGAGTGGGGTGTGCCTGGAACATGACGATGATGACAGATGCGTTATACACAAATGCAATAAAAAATAAAACAACAAATCATACATCATATGATTATGGCACCCTTGACGATTGAATAGAGGCAAGTCCACATTGTATGAATATATATATATATATATATATATGCCAATCGTGCCTAAAATTGGTATAATGCGAGAATATCTTCTTATCGAATAGAACAAAAAAATAATACATGTCAGATGAAAGCGACAATGTATGCAGTGTACAGTAACTTACCGACAACCTTTTCTGCGTTGGAGATAGCCTTATGCCATTGCGCTTGGCGATGGTCATGCGAGATCGCACTCAACGAGTATGAAGAGAGGGCAGCTCTCGATGGAATTGTGACAATTCGGTCGCCGTGCGACCGAAATACAGCGCCCCATCGAAGACACTGTGCTGCTATCCGATGCATGCCAGCTCCAAGGGTTTAACTCCAGCTAATTTGAAGTAATATACGTGGTACAGGTAAGTTAGTATAGGCAAACCATTATATATTCGTTTACTAAAGGAACTGCAGCTCTTATTGCAATGCTTTTTAAGCTCTCTTATATATATAGCCATGAGGTCGCGGGACAAGTCCAACCGGCGGCTTCAGGCATTTCAATTGTATCAACTTGTGAATGAACAGGCGATATCGATCGCCTACGACACGGGACACATTAACGAGGATCGTAGGATACAGAAGTTGGGATGCGTTTGATAGTTGGATATCTTGCACTATTCACAGGTGTCTAACAGGGCAGCTGGGCAGTGCTGCCAGCTCAGCCAGTACGGAACGTGATATCAACGATCAAGTTGCTGAATGTCTGTGGCACTTCCTTACTTTTAGCTGGACGTGAACCTATATATATATATATATATATATATATATATATATGGTTATGAACATAGCTACGATATGGCTTCCTTGGCTATTTCCGGGCACAAGTCCAGTATAACAGGTGGCCATGTATAGCCGAAAAATTATGATATATGACAAATCACTAGAATAATGGAACAACAACAAGAATAATAATTGGAAAAGACAATCTATATGGGAGTGTCACTAACACTTATTGTCGTGACAATAACAACAACTCGTGTTATCGATACTATCGAATATCGAATGAAATGAAACGCTTGTTAATCCAATCAAACACATTTGCACACCAATCAGCAGTGGGCCCACGGCGACGACACCGATTTTCCGGAGCGCTCATTAGTTTCCTGGTTTTTTTTGGGTTCCAGTGACCACCAACAGACCCCCCTGCTCCGAAATACGCAACCGCACATGTCATATACTAGAATACGATGCAATGCACATGTTTACGTGGGAATAGTTCACAGGCTGTAGTGGACAAGCCGATTCGGCGGGCCCGTAGGCAATCGTGTCTAGAACGAACTCAGTCGATAGTTCCTCGCGATCCGGCAGCTTCTCGTAAGCAGGCCGGTGACAGATGGTCGGCGTCGCAACATGAGAGAACAAAAAAACGCTCCAGAAGCACGACTGGCCCCCCGGTGACGGCAGGCGAATGCTGCTGACCCAATCGAGAGAATCAGGCGTCGAAGCCGGAACATCGACGATGTGTCCCGCTCACAGAGCACACATAAGCCATCTCTACCCGCAGTGTCCACTAACCAGCATTGCCTGTCTCTGTCGAGGTGCATATATGCATATATATCTATATATACATATACCTACCTTCGCAGCCAGCGTAAATGCCACCCGACCAGTTGTTGGTTGCACTTTGCGAACCAAATCGCTACAGCTTACACAGCGACAACAACAACAAGAACTTCTTTGTTCCGAACTTCCTTTTCGAACAATACAGTGCCTAGTCACAGCACCATATACATGCATCATGTTATGTTATACATACATACGATACTCACTGCATTGAACGAGCGGCTAGTCAACGAACGGCTTATCCAGCACTTGGCACACGGGGACACACACACACACACACCGAGCACTGTGTTACTGGGTCACCAGATCTTCGTTCGGCTCGCACATCGGCTGGCTCACTGGCAGACGCATGCAAGCAAGCGAGAAGGGAGACTACGATGGTGACGGTCTTTACCTCCGCCGTCTCGGCAACCCCATTTCGAAGAAGCGCAGGAGAGAGCTGAAGAATCAACGGAGTAACAAACGGGCCGGACCAGCCGGCCAATCCGCCGATGGACCGTGATCAGCTGGCGAAAACGCCACAGCTGAGCCCTCTCCTTCTGCGCGGGAGACACGCAAGCGAACGTCGGAGAGAACGGGTGCGAGGGTTACGACTATCCACCGCCAAAAGGTGATGGCACCGCTGAGAGGGCCATATATCGTCGCTGTGTGTCCCGATAGCGATAGCCGCTGCTAGACAGGGGCCGAGTTGTCAACAAATGCGCCGCGAACGATAGCACCGATGTTGAATGGCAGCGAGGCTGCAATTGACGACGGTGGTTCGGGCTGTGCTTTCGGCGTGGTGGTAGTCCGCTTCGGACCAGCCCAGAGTGGGGCTTAAGTAGAGCGTGAGCTCTAGTGGACAGGGTGGCCACATCAGCAGGCAGGAGTCAGTCGCATAGAGCCATGTGGAAAAGTCTCTGATGCGAGGTCTGGTCTGCATGAGCGTTATCCGTCATGAAAAAACAAACCAAAAAAAAAGTAGAAGTAGCTGTGGTGAGATAATGGTTCCGTGGACGTCAAATGTGGGCCGAGAGTCAGCCTGAAATAGTTTGGTTTAGTGGAACCACTGTAGGCAATATCATAGGCCCTTGAAGCTATGCTGATGCTAAATAGCAATGATACCGAAGGAAGTTCTATATATATATATATATATATATATATATATATATATATATAACCGTTTTTTCGAGCTGACGTATGTTGAATCATCAGGAATCCATCTTCGTCCGTTTCGAGTTTGCGAGATCAGTGTTTCGTCAAACCGCCACCTGACTGTCATCGTCACATAAATCATCAGTCCAGTGGACATTGATTGCCTCAGTGGGCAGCTATTGCCTCAATGTCATTTCTCCCTTTGTTCAACACTCACAGATCTGTACAATAGCCACACATTTAAACAAACAGACAAAAGACTTGTAAGCTGACTTTCAGCGCTGCTGTTCTCCAACACGACAAGCGTCCTTTAGGTAAAGTAACCTTTAGGTATTACTGCCAGTTCCTGTTGGGGGCCGGCCACTTTTGCTTACTTTTTTTCAACCTTATCGTACCTGGCAATCATTCACAGATGGAGAAAGATAATAAAGAAGTCTGAACGATCGACCCTGGGCTGGTCTGTCCCCGCTGTCGTGTCATGTCACGGTTTGGCGCGTCATTTTCGAAATGGTCCCTGACCACACGCCGAGGTAAAAGTCAGCTCGCCTCCGCCGCCAGCCGGCATTTTCCTTCTTCTTTGCCGCGGGCGGCCAAACAACTCAAGTGTCGGCGGTAGACCCTGACGCCGCCGCCGCTGCCGCTGCAAACCTCTACTGTGTGGAGCCGCTTTCAGATGTGTCGCTTGCTTTCGATGCTGGGGCTGGTGTGGTGTTCCCCAGCCATTGTGGTGGCGGCGGCGGCGGCGGCGCTCTGCTGAACCCATCTCCGCTCGTTCGCTGGTCCGCTCCTCGTCCAGGGCTCTCGCTCAGGGCAGTGTCTGTGGTTGGGTCCATCGACAGGGGCCAACACTGGTGAGCTTTCGGTGGCCAGCCGAAAGGCAGAGCCCGTCCGTCCCTCTGGGTCTTCTGCTAGCAGCGGGTAGTCAGTTGCTTTGGTGTGGAGTCAGCTAGGCAGCAGTAGCAGCACCAGCGGCAACTGGGGCTTCGACAGCCGCCCGATCATTGCTGTTGTCGCCGTATTTGAATTGCGCCTCGTCGTCGCCCGAAAGCGCTGAGCAGTTCGTTCGTTGAGCATTGCGTGGGGGTGACGTAGTTCGCGGTGTGGGGGGGGGTGTGCTTCTTGCGTGCCTGGCTACCCATCTGTAGCCCTGTGTCGCTGTGTGTCCGCCGCTCGGCCGAGTGTCACGCAGTTGTTACCCGTTTGTCACGGTTGATCGCCGCCGGCCGCTGTCGTTCTCTCGGTGCGATGCGCTAGAAGTGGCAACGATACCATGAGGAAGAAGTTTCGCCAGGATATTGATGCCAATTGTCGTCAACGATAACACAGGCTAGGCTGCGGTAAGTGAACGACGCTGGATGACACAGCGTGAGGCCGCCGAGCTCCATAAGGTCGGGTGTCCATGTGTTTGCCTGTAGGAAGATGTGTGCGTGTCTTCCGCGACGCTTGCGTCGTCGGAGAGTAGGGCTGATATCGTATGGTTCGTGATTGTATTAGTTGATGTCACATGGTTAGAGAGGATTCTGATGTCAAACAATTAGAGAGTATGTTAGTATCACAGCGTTTCGTTTCGATATGTCATCCTCATATAGGTGAGTATCAGATCGTGGAACAAATCGGCTGAGTATAGTTCGCTGTAGAAAGGGTTAGACAGATGTCGAGAGGAGAGAGACCCTCTCAAACCCCCGTCCAAAATGGTGTTGTCTCTGACCACGATTCGTTCGGTTCAACGAGGGATCAATTACTTGGTAGGGGGGGCAGTCGTTAGAATAACGGACACAAAATCAGAAAGACCAACGAGCGTCTTCGAAGGAGACCGGTTGGTGTCTTCGCAACAGCTTTAGCCTGACAACCGGTGTGCGACAGTCGCCGACGATTTAGATCCGGCGTACGGGGTTTCGGCCGGAACCGTTGTGCGCCTTGTGACCACCGTTCATGCTAGCACTGAGCATAACAAATATCGCTGAGGGAATCTACACGTGCCTCCTCAGGTCAGATTTGACAGCCGCTTGCAGGATTAGAGGACAAAGAGAGACAGAAAGAGAGAGAGAGATGAACAATGCTGTAACAACGTGTGAATGAGGCCTGTTGCTGCTTTGCCAGTGACTGATCTTCTCTGACGGGCTGGGCGCGCCAGTACAGCCTGATCAAAGTGGCAGAACGATAAAGGGCCCAAAGAATATGATCCCCAGGCAACAACAGCGTCAGATCGTCTGTGTTGAAAGCGGGAAGTAAGGTAGTGTCAGGTGCGCGAAACCTCCTCTCAGCACGTGATAGCTGTGTGCTGTACTATCTGAACAGGCGTACTGTCGAGCTGGCGTACAGCTCTACCGTCTCGACAAATAGGTACCATAATGAGCGAAAGGTTCAAACGACCTGGACATGTGAAGTCGGTGGCGACCACCGCTACAAGCCAACAGCATAATTTGAACAAGCATCGAGTCTCGTCAGGTTAAATGTCAGCCAAGTGAGCTCGATGCCGGAACACCAGAAGACGAATTACCTAGGATACGAAACCACGAAATGCAATCGCCGTGGGACATTGGGCGATCGCATTGAAATGTTGAACGCAAATGATCGTTACTCGCTAGTACCCCTTTGAACTTGGTAACAAGTCGACAAAGTTCACCACAGCATTTCGTCAAGTGTCAGTGGGGCTCTCTTGCAGCTCCACGTGGAACTGGGATATTATCCGGTCCCTGGCGTACTAGCTGATCAGCCAGCCAGCCAGCTTTTGTTAGTGTCATTCCTGACCATCTCAGTTGGGGACAAAGAAAAATGACTATTTTGACCTTCTCTATTTAGACTTTCGTTGTTGTTGTTGGTCTTGTTGTCGTCGTTTTTGTTGTTGTTGTTGGATGAAGCCTCCTGAAAAACGGACGATCGGGCACCGCCGACAAAAATAGAAAATACAGGACGGGCACTTTGGACCCGCGTTCAGCTGGGTCAGTGTCAGTCTGTCATTTGAGTTGTTCGAATATGAGTCAATATAGCAGGAATCCAGCGCTCCCCGTTCGGGCTGGACTCCCTTAAACGTCGACGTTTTGGGAGACTTTAACAGTCGCGGATTTCTATTGCGGCTGTAAATTCTGCTAGTAATTAAGGGTGGATAGTCAATTGGACAATATAAACGAATTTTGATACCGCTGCTGAGTTGAGCTTGCCTCGGAGTCAGTGTTCTATCCAAGTATGATTGGCTAAGGCAGCCTTGCCACAGACGTGAACGTGAGAGCGCAGCGATTGGTCAAGATGATCACATCCGTGTATAGTCTGGCAGTAACCACCTCGGAGACAATGAGATTTTTAAATCCTATTTATCTCGATTCAGAGCTCATCAGAACCTCTATGGTCAACAAGCAGAATCTACATTTACACTATTTAGCTGGCAATTGCTACCCAGTTCGCTAATTGCTAAGTCTGATCCACTTAATGAGTGTGTTTCGTCCAGCATTTATCGAACATTGAGGTACTGACGATTCAGCAACGTGTTAATATTGTAGCAAGTATACACACATAGATGAATTTCATCATTTCAATGCGCGATGCCCGAAGTGATCTAGCAACTTAAATCACCCAACAATGACCTCGACCACTTGTGTGTCGTACAAGTGTATATAAGCTCAGTGCCTCCAGCCGATTTGTAGCTATCGGCCCCTACGTATTTATTGATCATGATTGTGCATCGGTGAATATACAATATTACTCTCTATTCGAGTCCCGTGTCATGACATATAAGAGAGCTTAAGCATTGTAAAAACTGCAGTTCCTTTAATAAACCAATAAAGCTTTACCTTTACTCTATGGATTTACCCTCGCTAATATGTGGCACGATTCATTGACGGCAGCAACAACAATTGCCTGAACCGTTAGGCCGCTAGGGGTTACAAGCCACAGAGGGTTCACACAGGCTGTATGGTCAGGCTATGGAAAACAAAAACAAACGCATTACATCAGATGACTATTTCACTGACTGAGGATGATAGCCGTGACGGATATGGATATGTCTATGATAGCGGCTTTGCCCTAGGGTACCACATGTCGACATGTTCCCTTTCGATAACTCCGGAGTAGATTGTAGCACGCTGAGAGGTGATGTCGAAAAGCTGCACGGCTGTCATATGCCACCCGGAATTACGAGGAAACTACGAGGCTCCATCGATCTCTCATCGTTAATAACAGTATACTCTGATCCTAGTGGTCACCGTGCCAATTGCGCGCTAGTGGTAATCAAATATCCGAAATGCCAACTAGCCTTTCCTTGTCGCGGTCGACTCTACCGGAGAAGTCCCGTCAGCTGTGCGGGCCTCGTACCATATGTACGAGGGACCGTTATGCACCTAATTAACCTGCTAATGGCGCTCTCTACTGAGAGGTCGATATCGATTATTCTTATTATCTTTATTATCCTCAAGAGCCGTTGTACAGATCGGTATAGGGTCAGATGGATGTTCAGTAAATGCCGGGGAGGGATTCTTGCTCAATATGACGAATGTAACGAATCGATTCGCGTTTAGCGTTCGGCGTCTCGTTATGTCTCGTGTTAGGAGTCCTTAAATTAGTAGCTTCCTCGGAGTCGATAGTCGATTAGCGGTGGACTTTATAGAGTTCGGAAGGAGAAGTTTGATGTTAAGAATCAACGCTATACAGACTGGCGTGTCCAAATAATAATAATAATAGGATGTTGATCATTTCAAACTTAATTACAATATTTTACATTCATCCGGTACAATTGTCGTTCACTTTTATAATTAAATAAACAGGGGAAATTACAAAGCTTTTAGTTTCATCTTCTGTTGAAATCAAGCTCGACTAATTCGACTATTCGTTGTCGGTACGCCCCGTCCAGCCAATATGTGGTGGCAGCTTGCTCTCGCAAGCGATACACAAGAACACAAACAAACAATTCGTATTGTGTGTAATCATCGATCGTCTCGATCGATGACAGTAACCACTTCCAACTGATTTGCCCACTTGCCAGGAGAGCGTCGCCGCTCGGGCGTTGCGTCTTTATTCATGTTGTTCGGCGGCACAATCCGTTGTCGTCTCACGCTGTGTATCATTTCACCTTTGCAGAGATGGATCACCTCCTCCGGGATAGGGGGTCACTGGTAACCGCCCTCGGGGCTGGGGTCGTCGTCGGCATTTCTGGCATCTACATGTACTACAGGTGGGTGCACGAACGAGAGGCGAGAGAGGGCGATTCCTCACACATTTGAATCTGCTAAAATCAAGCGAATAAATCGATATTCATATCGTATTCTCGTCAGATCATCATAAATTCTATGCTGGGATACACACGCACTGCTTTGATTCGCCCGATGAATTTGGTGTCCTCACGTTTCGTCCGAGGGTACGACGTGTTTGAAATGATACGCCGCCGCTTACTTCGGTATATATATATATATATATAGAGAGAGAGAGAGAGAGAGAGAGAATACAACGAAATGTGGCCATCCCGGTTGTGCAGGACTTCGACAACGAGTGAATGCCGTTTGGCTGCGATTCTAACGAGGAGTGTTTGTGTGTATATGCATCACCATTTCACTGTCGGCTCGTATATTCTCTCCCCTTGCTTGTAGACTCAACAAGACAATGAATCGCGAGATTAGCCAGTTGGCGGGGACGATCGATGACCTGAGGAAAGAGATCTCAGACCTCCGCGAGAGGGAAGAGCTGCTCGAGGCGGCTGCCCAGGGAAAACCCCCCATCAAGAGGTCTGTCTCGTCAACCTCAAGGATCAGTAGCGCGAACGGCTCCAACTTCAGACGGGCGCCGCCGTCTCAGAGGTATTGAAACTGACCATCAGTGTTCTGAGATGACAGTGGTCGGACGTTATCAGACATTCTTAAACTTTTTTCGGGCTGACTCTCAGCCAACATTTAACGTCCACGGTACCGCTTTCGCATTCGTTATCAGACATTGGAACCAGTCATACATACCCGTTATTTGGGTTTTTTATTTTTATTTTCCAAAATGAATCGTTCTAGTTGAAACTGGCGTTGTGAAGCTTTATTACCCTGAAGAAGACTAAAAAAACAACAAACGATATATGATCCACTTCATTCAAACAGAAAATCGATTTTTTCTTGATTGATGAACGACTGCTTGACTTGATTTGAAAATTCGCAGAATGGAAGAAACACATCTTCCTTATTGTTTTCTGTGCAGAGAATCAAAACGAAACGCCAAAGTAGCAATAATAGTAGTAATAATAATAATAATAATAATAATAAATAATAATAATAAAAGTGTGCTCCGCCGTTCCGCAGAGTCCGGCGAGCTGTGGACGGCACGGCCTCGTCGGCCTCAACGACGACCACTACCACCGACTACATGTCAGCTTCGGAGGCGACCCTGGTCAATGGCGTTCTCAGCGACGACGACGATGAGGAGGAGTTTTTCGATTTCCCGGACTCTGAGCACGATGCCGGCGGCTTTGCGGGCACCCAGCCATTGGCCGGCGCCGGCGAGAGCATGGCATCGCTCGAGGTCGAGGAGGGCGGTGATCGCTGGCTAGCGCTTATCGACGCTCGCCTCGACGATGCCACAAGCGACAAGGAGGATATCTACTTTCAGATGAATCTCAAGAAGGCTGACTATGCTGAAAGTGCTGACTTCTACTGGCGACTGGCGAAGGCAACGCATTTAGCCGGCATTGTCGCACAGAGCGCGGGAGATATCGCGAAAAAGCGGGAGCTGGCCTTCGAGGCACACAAGTAAGTCGGATTGCTGACCCCGATGATGTTCGCTGTGGTATAGCGATCGCTCGAACAAGCTCAAGTTGCTTGTTGTGTGCGATCCGCCATGTGGAAAGCAGGGCGGACGCGGAGAGCGCTTGTTGGGTACAGTCACACCCGGTATCTGGCTCTCCCGCGGGGCAACGAACCTCTGTGGCAACGAACTTCTTATTGCTCAAAGACGTTCTTATCGAAAATGCTGGAGGCTGAACAGCGAACGTTGCGGATGCACGCGGCGCGGGGTATGATTACAACGAATAAAAAAGACACAAGGAAAAAAGACAAGAGAGAGAGATACCAAACGTCATGTGAATTTTTTCCTGCATGTCTATTTCTCTCCATTTGGCATCCTGTTGTTAGCTGCTGTTCGCGCTACGAACCCATTGACTTTGTTGAGTTTGTCGTCTACGTGAGTGTTCATGATTCTGACAACGCCAGCTTGTGATGATCACTTGCTCGCTAACTCAGCTGACACTTTGTCCTAGCAAGGAGACACTATGTGAACGGTGCAAAATGATGAGGACATATCATCGGCGGATGCTAACATGCGTAGCGTATTTTTCTTTCGTCTGTCTGCTGTCGATTCAATCCCACCGTGTCCTCACACACGATTTCAGGTATGCAATGGAAGCACTGAAGATGAATGAGGAGAACCCCGAATGTCACAAATGGTATGCCATCGCCGTGGGCTCACTGTCCGAGTTTGTTGGCACCCAGCAGAAGATACAGAATGGCTACCAGTTCAAGAATCATGTTGACATCGCTGTCAAGCTCAAACCGCTCGATCCGACGTTGCATCACATGCTTGGCCGGTGGTGTTATGAGGTACGTCCGTATCACGGTCAATGGTGTCGATGACAAATACGAGCGGAACCACGGTGTCTGGGCATCTCCGCATGGCAACTCCACAATTTATATATATAGTGATGTTGCCATATATAAATATATATATCCACCAAACCATATTCTGCTGTGATTTGCTCCGATCGCTCCGATCTATATTCTGTGCGCGTCTTCATGCTGAATTCAGAGTAGTATTGCTCGGTGGGTAGCTACTCAATAACGGGGTATGTCGGCGCATCGTTCGCCTCCCAGGGGCCTTGTCGAGAAATTGTTTTGTCCTGTGGAAATGGCGCTCACGCTAGTCTTCCACAGTCTCATCTACACTTCAATCAGTAATCACTTTCAAACAGCTGGGCTACATACGTGAAAACTCGAAATCTACATAGCTTGGTTAGGCACTTTCACCCATAACGTTCTAGCCGAACACACCGATTTATGGTGCAACGAACCAACGAATCCATTGTGTTAGTGGCATGGGCGGACAATTACCACATGAGCTCACCTCATCACGCTGCTTGCAGGTGGCGCAGTTATCGTGGGTCGAACGTAAACTCGCGTCGACGCTCTACGCGACGCCGCCCGAGTCGACGCTGCAGGAAGCTCGCGCTTATCTTTTCGAGGCCGACAAACTCAAGCCTCACTGGAAAGAGAACATGCTGTATATCGCAAAGACATACATTGGTAAGTAATTAATAAGTACCCCCCCACCCTCTGCCGCGCGCAACAACACCAACAATCGGGGTGTATGAAATAGACCGAGAGTTTCCTCTGTGGTCGAAGGTTTCGCGTCATTCGATGCTCAGCACGCTGACGAGGGTTAGTCTAGTTTCATTGCTGCTTTTATTAGCCTCATCGCGATATGGACGAACTGCTTTATGGACGGTTTTGTTGCCCTCTGTGCGAAATTTGCAGGCGAAGCCAACTATGCCCCTGCGATATCTTGGATTGACCGTGCGGTGGCTGTTGCCTCGGAGACGGACGGCGATCGGGTCGCCCACAAGCAGCTCATTGGTCTACAGGGCACCTATGCTAAACACCGCCAATAATAGTACACTAGGTACAGGACGAAGCAACCGAGTATTTTCTGAGGGAAGAGGAAGGTCAATGTATCAAGATGCCTTCATTCATATCGAGGGAGAACGGATTGAGCACGATTGAACCGTTGAGGTCAGCGTCGTCGAAGCTGCGAACATCGACACCACGGGTCGATCCTGGCAACACGTGCTGTCATGTATTTGTTTGCACTCGGAACAGCACACGAATCATTACGAGGTCGTAGCATTACGATGTCTTGTTGACCCTATCAAGATGCGAGAGACCCAGTTTTGCCCGTAGCGCCGGTTTCTATATAACACAATAGAAAGGTCGATCTCCGAAGGCCCCCTCAGCTGCCAGGAATATCCTGGGGTAGAGGGGATCTCGAAGGGTATGGCTTCAATTTATACACAGCAGGAATACACGGTGGAGAACGCGAACATCCCTGCTCTGTGACAGCAAGTCTAGTGTTTCGACTCACGTAACGAGCTGCTGGCAGTGCTCGGGCCAACGCAACGAATTTATATTGATGTCTTGACCCCACTGATGTGAACCCGCCTTTTAGGATTCTAAACTCCGGACCTCTCCGACAAACATGTTACACGCGTCGCTTTACGTGAGCCCTCAAAATTATACATAAATATATATATATATATATATATATATATATATATATATATATATATATGCCTCACGACCATGGTGACCATGAGGTCTCTGCCTCACGACCATGGTAATGATAATTGGCGAGGTAAATAAGATAGTCTATGAGATCGCCCTTGGCACGAATATAGTGCAATAGTCGTCGAACGAATGGTCAGTCACAAGCAAGCTGAAGCATAATGATGTGTATAGTACAAAGTGAGACGACCACTAATCAGATCAGATTCGGGGTAATCTGAAGTACACAACATGGAGTACACAGCGTGCAAATCTGTTTCACAGATCCCACCACCCATAGACTCTCTATTCCTGCATGCGGTGCCAAAACTTCCGATATAGCCAGCCCCCCTCCCCCCACGTATTGAACCGTTAACTTAAAGCCAACCGACGCTGAAGAGGCCCACTGTTGACTCCCACCGGCAGGTTTTCATCTGTCAGAGCAATTTGTCACTTCGAACCTTCGCAAGACCTCGGACCCCTTGTGCTCGGGCACGCCTCCCACGAATATCGGATACGTCCCAATCACGTCAGTATTCCTTCTGTATTTCTCGTCACGCCGTGGGCGTTCATTACAACAACGGGTGTTCAAACGAACGAACAAACGTACTAGCGATTGTCGAGGTGATCACGATTGAAGCACCAGCTGGGATGGACACGATGTCTACGACCATCGCATCGGACAAGGGCCGATGACGTCGCCATGACGAAGAGATCGATAGGCGTTCCTCCACAATAACAACAGTGCACGTATACACGTACACCCCGAGGCAGCGTAACGGGACGTAAAGACACTGGACGACGCTACTGACGACGGCGTCAAACGACGTCGACTTTTCTTATCTGCGGAACCATCGCGTCCGATCGGTTGACGGTGGTGAACGCCTCGTCCCCACAAACGGCTGAAGGCGTACGGTTGTGATAGGAAACCCAGAGACATTTAGAAATTGAACGGTGACAAACGGACCGATGCAGGTGCCAGCCCAGCTCCTGCGAACAACAGCAACAACAACCAACGACGACAACGGCAGCGGCAACAGTGCACGACGGCACACGGCTGCTGGTGAAGACGACAGGGTGGGGGAAGGGGAATGAATGGAGATGAGGCTCGATGCGCTAAGTCGGGTAGCGAGAGGGAATATTATCACTGGCTGAGAGGATTGTGATCGTTCAGGCACCGGCGTTGACTCGGTCATCGTCGTCGTCGTCGTGGGGTGATGAAGGTGACAGATTTTACATCGAATGAACCCCTGGCTGATAATAGCGAAGTAACTAAGTAAGCAATTAACAAAAACAAACATGATTATATCATAGACGGGGTGCTGGAGAGAAAGCTGAATGAGATTGCTTCTTTTAGATGAAGAATGGTTTATGGAGAAATACAATAGAAATAAGGATCGAAACCTACTCAGATGAGAAGGGTATATATATATATATATATATATAACCAATATAGTTTTACGAAGCTGACGTTGTTAGGCCATCCCGCAGAGCAGATTCAAGCACAGCGTCCATGTGTGGACTAATGCAGAACTAAATAGGGGATACATGTAGCTTAGCCTCGCATGAACGTTGTCGGTCCGCGTACGCCCGGCGACGCAGCCCCAGCTCAAAAAAATGGCGTTACCCTAAGGAATAGTCAGTGTAGCACGGTCTTCATCTTCCCGGCATAGGAGGCATCCCCCGCCGCCGCCGCCGCTGCTCCCAGACACCCCAGTGTTGAGTCGGAGGAAAGCCAATGATACGTGTTATTCGACGCTATTTTCGTGTGTCTTCATCATTAGAAATCGTTACGGTCGGCCGGCAGTATCAGCTATAGAATACGATGGGGTGACGTACGGAGATTATATATATATATATAATATATAATATATATGGGGGTCGAGAGAGAGAGCGAGAGAGAGACGAGGCCAAATGGTCGATTCATTGTCCCCCGCCGGCGACGAACACTGATACATAGGCCACTTTACCGCAACAAACATTGACAGCGTTTACAACTAAAGCAATAGACAGATAGGATGGTATGAAATGATAAGATGATAGAGTTGCCATATCTCCTCATTTCTCCATGTTCCCGAACGGTGACACAGGTCGCTGGTCCTGTGTGCGAATGTGGCGGGCGAGGTCGACAACCTCGACTCGTAATTTCCCTGCAATATCATCCCCGGGACGATAGCGAATAGGAGAGAGAGGCTCTAACATTATCCGCCTTGATCGTGCGAGAGAGAGAGAGATATAGATTTTAATAGCGTACGCCACGCATTCAGATAATAGGCATTTTCTGCTAATTTTATCATATTGTATTGTAGCCACAAAGGCGAAAGTGGTATGATGACGAAAGCAAGATCAATAACACAAACGATCTCCTTCGGCATCCTCGCATTTTGGCTGCATGCATGTCGCGGCGGCGGCGGTGGCGACGGTGGTGTAATCGCGCCGGCAACGCGAACATCACTGGTAGGCAGACATAGCGTTGTTTCTCAACTATAACACAACAACTGCCAGTGGGGTGGTGATTATTGCACAGTTCTGATCGAGGCTGAAGACGGGCGCGAGCCTCCAGCGGTAATAACTGGTATAAAATCGACGCACGTTTGGCGTTGTCCATTAAAACGTTGGAGGAGTTTTCACGTAGAAGGATACGGCTCGGCGTGTGTGACTACACACACTCTCCCGCAATAACCAAAAGAGCAACTTTATATATATATATATATATATATATATATATATATATATATATATATATATATATATATATATATATATATATATATATATATATACATATATATATATATATACATATATATATAAATATATATGTGTGTGTGTGTGGCGTACATTATTTCTTCGTAAAACACTATAACGCAGAATTCGTATGTACTGAATAGTGAGCCTACGCAGAGCGTTGATATCAGAAGGTAGCTGCCTAAACTCCCGAGCGATGCGAGCATGAGGAGGTAGAGAAATTATTTTAGTTGTTTTTCAACTCTCCCATTGACGCAATCTTACATAGTCCGCGTCACATAATACTGTTCATATATATATATATATATATATATATATATATATATATACACACAGAGAGAGAGATATCCTTCTTCACCACATCGTTGATCTATTTTTTTAATCACACAGAGATGTTGTATTTCGAAGGCACAAAGCACAAATATACAGCAGCAGCAGCAGCACCATCAGCATAAAAACACCGAATGCGATGTCGTGGACGATTATAATGGCACAGTGCTCGCATTGATTAGGTTGAGCAAGCGGAAGGCAATGTGAGTCTCGTTCGATCCACACGGACGGACCTAGACAAAGGTTAGAGGAGCGAAAATTACGACAGACGTGACCATCTGCGATAACAAGAGAAATACACCATAATATATATATATATATATAGTATCACACAGGGAGCCAGTATGAAGTGTATATGTGTGGGTGGGGCGAGGCGGCTGCGTCTGTGGGTTCGGAGGGCCAGGCGCAGACTAACTGCAAAGAGATGAAACTCAAGAAGGGATAATACAAACGAGAACAGGCCAACGTACGAACGACCATTGGGGAAGGGGGGCGGTGATTGCGGATAGGTGAGGTGTTCATCATTGGGGGTCAACATTTGAGCGAGATGGTACACAACTCAAAAAGGGGATGTCCTCCGCGCGCTCAGGAGAACGGGTCGACGCAACGATAACGCTGAACAGTCGCCGAACGTACAACTCTAGCTGGTCGATAAAATCGTGGGGGTCACGAGCGAGAAGGAAACGGTAATATAAAGCATAATGTAAACTCGGATTTTGTTTTTCAATAAAAGAAAAAGGTTTGCCGATAAACCTTTATTTCTTTATCGTTCGTCATTATATGCGTGCGCAAAGCAGTATTGTGATGAATTACGTTATGATTTCGACCAGCGGATGTACTGCGTATATATATATATATATATATATATGTAGAGAGAGAGAGAGAGCATGACTATGGTAAAAAGGACAACTCTTTGTATTTGGTTTCAATAAAAAGTATTTTTAATCGATTATTAATCATTTTTTATTTTTCATTTTGATTAATAAATTAAGTTCACTAAATTCCTATAGTATAAACCGCTCCACAAACTTTCTATATGAATAACAATAACTACTGCCTATTAACAAGGCAAAAACGTCATCAACGTTTTGGCGTACCACGCTACTGGACAACAATGTTCTGCATCTCAGCGTCACTCTTGTTCGGCATTATCATTGTGGCGTCGAATGCACGCAGAGTCGTTTTGTACAATGGCCGGCCTTTGAGCACCTGCGAACTGCATTCGGTCACCTTGACTGCGACATAATCCCCGGGCGCGAGCTGCTCACCGTTCACGGGCACATTATCGATGATCACTTTCGTATTGCCTACAAACGACAGGAAGAAGAGAAGCTACTATTTGAAAGTGGCCGCCATATCGCTGAAAATATAAATCTGTAAAGAGGTAGAAAAACATATAACTAACGGAGACTGCAGCACCTTTCCTTCGCCATGCAGCAGAGAGGCAATACCATTGCGTCCCCCCTCGGGGCGGGGGGCGGGTGACCACGACCTCCGGGCCTTACACCTCAATTGTCCCCTAACGACTTCTCGCATTACTGTATGTTGTACGACGCACAATTATGATTAATAAACATAATAAACTATTCGACTTTTGACGAAACAAATTATCGCGGGATTTCTATTCTAGTCGCGCGTGCAGCTCGGTCACGAGATCACTTCCCACCTTTTGCCCTTGTTGGTCATATAATAATTATAATTATTATTATTATTAGTAAATCTAGGTACAGTGGACAATTTCAGCAAGGACATTCGAAGAGCCCGAATGATAGTTACCATCGTTCCGGCCGACCAATTGTTCACCCGATCGTCTGGGGGCACCTTCAATAAGGATCAGCTGCGTATCACCGACTTGCCTGTGAGAGAAGAGGTCAGAAAGCGCAAATGCTTGTCAATGAACGTTGTTCCGGAGACTCCAGCGTTTGGAGAAGCGAACAGGGCTCGATCGAGCCCTTCTGAAGGCCTCATGCAGGCCTAATGTTACATTGTTAACCGACAACACTCTGAATACTGTAGAAGGTACCGTCTAATGGAAGGTACAACATGGGAAGTAAACAAATGCTTGTCAGGACAGGTAAACAAAAGCTTGTAGCTGAATCTAAAAAATATATAACTCCGCAAGCCGTAGACATTTCTCAATTCAACCGATGTCTCGTATCCCAAGTGGCGTCCGATTGTAACCGCAAACGATTCATCCAACTCACGTTTCAAAGTGGGCCTGAACAGTCTGTCGGAAGGCGGCCAGCACTTCGGTAACTCTTCGTTTCTTCACATCAAACGGCACGAGGTCCTCAAGTTTTCGGTGAGCTTTTGTCTTTTCACGCATACTGTACGGAAACACGAAGCAAAAGTTGTAATTTACCTGTAACCAAGTAATCAAGCAAGCAATTAGTATGACGAAGCAACATCGTCCCATGGATAAGCCGATTATTGATGAAGATATAGATGCACGGCCCACATGTGGCCCGAGATTTGACAATAGCGTCGATCATAAACGCACAACGTGTGGCTGGCTGAGTGCTGAGAGTGCCTCGAACAAGGCCGTCACGTACGATCGATTTGACTAAAATAAAATCGATTTTCAGCTGTTTCGGCCACCGCGAACCAATGCTTTTTGTTCCCTCGGAAGCGCGAGCTATCCTAACAAATGCTATTTCAGCTTACGCCCCGACTAATAAACAGCTAAGCAAGGCTACGTGATCAACCTGACCAATTGATGCCGTCCATGATCCCACTAACGCAACGGCACTAGATACGAATCACTCGCGCTGAAAACAAACTCAGCGCTACTATCTGCCTATAGATTAGCATTGACTAGCAACTACAACCAAACGGACTGCGTAGGCACTACAAACCTTTCGTACGAGATCGACCGTCAACTCGTGATCTTCGTCTGTTTCTCCACAAAATCCAGAGATAAAGTCACTGGTGAGCCCCACCCCTGGCAGATATCCTCGGATCGTCTCCACCAGCGACAGGTAGTCTTCGCGCGAATACCCCCGCGCCATGCGCTCCAGTACAGCGGTGCTACCACTCTGCGCCGGCAGATGGATGTGGTTGCAGATGTTCCGATGCGAAGCGATCACCTGAAGGACTTCGTTCGGGAAGTCCTTCGGATGTGGCGATGTGAACCGTATCCGCAGCTCCGGATCGACCTGTGCGACCTGATGGAGCAGGTCGGCAAAACCGAGCCCGCTCGTTGGCAATCTACATCGCTGTTGGAAGCCCTTCGCTAGGCCGATACCTGCAACATGTTTGCACCGAGTAAAACGGTAAGTTTCTATTTGATTATTCAACGGCGCTCCTCCTGTCTGCTGAAAACATCGCCGGCGGCATTTGCAAAGACAGACCAAACCACCACTACAAAAATACGTACAATTGCGACCTTAGAGAACTACACGCGCTATCCCGCCCACCTGTGTATTGAATAAATGAATGTGACTCCTCGGACATATCGCGGTAACTGTTGACGTTCTGCCCCAGCAGGGTGACCTCCTTCACTCCGGTGTCCGACAGATGGCGAACCTCATCCAGGATCGACATTAGCGGCCGTGAGCGTTCCCGACCTGACAGTTTCAACGTTCGTCGATGTAGAACAAAAAGAATCAATGAAAATCGAAGTGAACTTTCTCGCACAGGACGCCAAACCAAACACCGTACATGGTGCCACACCTACTATTTCACGTGGGATTACAAATAGTCGAAGTTACTTATACTGTTCCAATATAATGTCAACGCTTGAAAACACCAACATCGAACTCCAAGGGAGAGAGATAGCAAAGAGAAGAGAGACCACGAAGGTGCCTTTACCGATTTGAGGCGTTCTAAATCCAGCCACCCACCTCTTGTAAACGGTACGATGCAGTATGTGCAGAGGTTATTACAGCCTCGCATGATCGACACGAACGCGGTCTTTCTGCTCGCGTCCAATCGTACCGGCGTCACATCAGCGTAGGTTTCGTCCAACGACAGCTGGACGTTGACACCAGCCTGACCTCCCTGTGCGGTCTCCAGAAGTCGCGGCAGATCTCGGTAGCTATCGGGGCCAGCGATCACATCGACGCTCTTCTCACGCTCGAGCAGGTTGGTCTTCAACCTCTCGGCCATACAGCCCAAAACCCCGACCTGAACAAATTCAAAGATGAACATCGGCCTGAGTGATACAAATAACAAATATAAATTGTCGCCCTCGAACGCCAGCTCGTAACGTCCGCTGACCAAAGAGAGAAAACACAACGTCTTTCGTGACGAACATTGCATAGATACATATCTGGATCGTCACACGTCGCGACAAGCCCATAGCTGCTTTCGGCAAGCGATTTCCTTCTCTGTGTTAGAACACTCAAGCCCCTCTCCGGAGTAGACTGCAAAGAACCTCGGCACACACCTGTAATTCTCGAACACGTTTGAATTGCTTCAGCTCGCGAAGTCGATGCCAGATCTTGTTTTCGGCGCCCTCACGAATCGAGCATGTCATTATGAGGACAACGTCGGCTTGATGCTGGTCGCGTACCCGTTTATAGCCGGTCTTGTCCAGGATTGACCACACGATCTCGGTGTCGTTCACATTCATCTGACACCCGAATACCTGCCGAAGAAAACATCGCACAAACAAACGCACAGATGAATTGAATGTCGGATCAGCTAGTACTGTCACGATCATTGCAATGCATAAGTTCTCCTATAGACGTCACCAGGTAGCGGGTTTCCAACCCGCGACCTCTGGCTATTCACAGCCAGATACTGAGCCGTTCAGAGTCACCGAGCAGTCTGTGAAAAAGGTTCGCTATTTCGAAAACCCGTACACGAGTTCATTGCATCGCTCGCCAGCACGAATGAGGGATCTGATTTTGATCTGAGTATAGCTCTGATTATAGCTCTGAGTATAGTGAAACTTGTCTCTCGTATTTCACATCCGTTGAAATCGAATCAGAGAACTAAACTGCGATATATCCTCATTTGTCTCCACGTCCGAGTCCGAGGCTCGAAGGAGAGTGGGGGACGAGGGTTTCACTTGACGTTCTTACGTCCCCAATGTATCCCTTCAGACGCTTCAATAATAATAATGATAATAATAAAATAAGTAAATAATGATAATGACAATGGGCGGTAATGGGGCAATACAAATCATGAATAAATGCCATATGTACAAGAAGCGGTATTATCAATTGATATTTGTTTTGATTTTAGATTAGACCTCAATATATAGATAAATATATTTGGCTGTTTATATCGGTTAAACTTGCACTTTAAAAGAGCTTCCAATAGAATATCACCTATTTTTTTCGGCATTATGTGCCGTGTCCTACCTAAGTAATCCTTGTTTGCGATAGGTGACCATCAGCTTCGCACAGAAGATGTACAAGAAGCCAAGTTAATTAAGGTAATTATAATATTTAAGTATACATATAGATATGTATGTATATATATATATATATATATATATATATATACAAACGTCTACACGATGTTCGAATATCCTGTTCGATATATGATCTCATTGATTTAATCATAACCTATATTGAACACGATATCGGAACATCGTAACGGAACCTCCAATCCGAACCATACCTCAAAAAAGACATTCTTCTTCTCAGCGTATTGTGTACTCAGATACGGCACATCTGTGGGGAACTCATCGTTGGCAACATTCTGACTTGACGGAACCGCGTTAGCGATGAAGCTCTCAAGCGGGGGACCTTCGGCCAGCTTTTTCGACCACGAAGAACAGCTTCGTCGCAATGCCGACCTCAAGTGCATCCATCGTACAGGCAGCATGCTTACTGAAGAGTCCCCGACAGAAAAACAGCCTACTCGTCCACTGAACTGTTCGTGCTTTCAGCGAGGCCAGTCTCACACGCAGAATGTCATCACGCTTGGCGGTAAACACGGTACAGTATTTTGCGAACCTGCCCGTCTATCCCGAACAACGCGAGGGTGAACTGGAACAAGGCGCACTGCACTTCATCTCGCTGATACGAGTTTGTGTTCGCGCAGCTGCAGGAAATCGCCCACAGATAGACCCGTCCCTGTGACCAGCACGTTCAGAGGTTGTTGATGTTGATGCTGTGTTATTTTCAGCTAGCCACACTGTCATGCGTGCTCATTTCCTCTATTTAACTTTCAGATGGATTGTTCTATATATATATAACCGCTCTTCGGCTGAGCACCCGGCTAGTCGGAAATCCTCACGCGCATCAGCGGCAACGAGCGCCACCACACAAACAAACAACAGATTCTAGCCACCCCGTCGCCGCCGTCGCCGTGGCCGCCGCCGTGGCCGGCCTTGTTAGCGGAGCACGAATGCAGACGAAATGCGCGCCAGCTCTGATTTGTACTTTCGTTTGTGGAAGGAAAAGATAAGCAAATGTCCTCGCAGAAGGTTCAGAGCTGAAGTCAGATCACAAGAGGAGCAGCTGAGAGTCAGCTCAGCACATATTTTTCTGTTGCGGAGCAAAATTCGCTTACTAACAACGCGGCAAGATTTAAACCTGCGACGTCGCTCACCGCCAGTACACAAGCGTGCTGTGTTGGCTGATACGTTGGCGTTGCTTTAAAAGCCCGCGAACCCGCGAAGGCAATGGTTATTCAACCACTTTCTCCTTCAATCGGTGTTTGCTAACGGATGATACATTGCGGTACTAATGATCTAAGCCAATGCTTGGACACTATCGGGGACACTATTGATATTTTACAAAGATTATGAGATAGTTGAGCAGCAAAACGAAGTCATAAGGACAACTGTGAGAGATACATGGTGTGCTGAAGGTCACGCATAGACGGCTGCGTTATATGCCTATCCATAAGATGAAGCAGATATTCTTTGTTGAAGAACGTCTCAAGGAATATGCGCCATCATCCAACACCTTCCTCCTAGCCAACACCACCATGTGTCCGAATACAGAAGCCTGATGAGGACGATACGTCGATACCGTCTACGGAGCCCACAATCACTCAGTCGCTGAGGTACAATAAAAAAAACTATATTTCCATACTTATTATAAAATCGCTACTATCAATAATGGGAAGATCTTTGTCCCAGGCAGCGAAGAGGCGAGCTAACATCGTAAATCCTTTTTTTTCACCAGGGAACGATTTGGCCGACATTTCCCAAGGCTTTGCGCATGCGTTGGTATCCAAAACCGAATCGTTGCAACAACGGTCATAAGTCACATTCAACCTCGCATAGGTTTTCGCTTCAGTTGTAGTCCAGTCTGACTAGTCCGATAAATCCTATCTTATCTTGCTAACATATGCAAGACTGTCTACACTGTTTCAGACAATCAAAACGAAGCACTCGCCAATACGATCTGCAGGAACCTTTAACAAGACCTGGGGGGGTCACGGCCCCCTCACTGCGAACTTCCTCGAAGGGGTCTACCAAAGGCTGATCCGCGCCACCGGGGACAAGCGCGCAGGATCTTTTCTTCTGCAATGCCTGTCCCTCGCTGTGCAGAGAGGCAATGCCATCGCCTTCCTCGGGACAATGTCGGCCTCAGCCCCGGTCCCAGCTAATCCCCCCTCCCAATAACCCCTATGAATAATTCCTAATTATTGTATGTTTGAATAAATGTTTAACAAGGCCTCTAGCACAGCTCGGTGGCCCAGTAACTCCAAGCCTGGTTTACACTTTTCGTTCGTCGAGCCCGGTGCCGTGATGCATTCGTATGCATCTTGCAATCGGAGGAGAGACACGAAGGTGCGAGAGTTCGATCCCAACAGCTGCACATTTGCTTTTAAAGGGGTTGTCCGTCTTATGAAGCAATGCCGAAAGCAGTTGTACCGTGGAACGTTAAATGTTGGCTGTGGGTCGGCCCGGAAAAAAATTAGACTTTTCGTTCGATATCTGCCTAAAACAATCCTGCACTGGTACAAATCTCGGCAATTTGCCTATTTGCCTTTGGCATTTACGGAGCAAACCTCAACCTAAACCTTAGCAACGAACGGCAACCGCTTGTTAACAACCTGGGAAGAGCACCTCTATAGGATAGGTGGATTAAAGTTTCTTCTATTCAACCGAAGGCCACTACACATATGAGACAGGTCCATCATCTGTTCATGTGACGGGCGTACCGCGATCGATCTCACTTCTGGTCAATCTGCTAACCGTCCATGAAACTCTCACGCATGACCTTATGGATCCCGCTGATGTTCGTTGTCGGGGTGAAAGGTATACAGCACATATACCCCCGATCGAATATTCGTTGATGATCACTACCATTTCCCTCCTCGTTCCGCGGGAACGAGACAGGCCTGGCAAGCATCGCAACGAAAAACTCCCTTTGAAATGACCCTCTCTTAACTGTTGCCCATGTTATATAACTTTGGGTAGTACTACGATGAAATGAGGGGGCGGGCAGCAGCACCTTGGCTATATTTTCAACCTTGTCGTACCCGGCAGGAATCCACACATGACAAAGAAATCCCAAAGTCCTCCAAAGTGTCTTGCAGGATTTAAAGCCAAGTCGTATATCCCTCCTGTCTAGCAATCCTGAGAGGAGACGCTGAGCATCCTAGCAGCCCGGAAGTAAGCCTCCTTCCATTGGTGCATCGTCCCGATACATGGAGCCGACCAGCCGCGCCGATCCGATCTCCGGCAGTAGCCGCAATCATACACGGCCTCGGTACGAGCTCCTCGTCTCTGGCCGTTCCGTGTTTGCTGCTCGTTTGGCTTACCCCCAGGATGAAAACCCAGTATGTGTTTAGTCGCCGCCCCTCCGCCGCCGCCCCCCTCCGCCGCCGCCGCCGCCGCCCACGAGCCGCCAGCTGTAGACTACGTCCGGGTATTCTCTTTCCTGTAGTTCCCCTCTCTCAGAGACTCGCTCACAGATGCTGGCCGCGACTCAGCCGGCGACAGATGACTCTCGCCTTCTCTGGGCGAGCGACTGTAGATGGGCGCAAGGGCGCGTCTACGTGGATGTGTTCGTGTGCGTGTCGTCCACAACCTTGTTGGGGTCGCTTGTGCTGTGGCTCGCTCGGATAGGATGACGGAGCAGACCCTCGTCACCCCCTGGGCCGCACTTCGCAGCACCTCACCGGCGACGAGGGCCGTTTCGTCCTAAATCTACAGAGCAGTGAAATGAGTAGCTTCGCGACGGGACGGGCAGCGACGGCAGCGGGCGGCGGCCGCTGCTTCCGCTGTTTGCTCGTTGCTGTGGTTCTTGTTGACATTTTGTTGATAGCGTTGCCGTGAGTTTGTACTCGCGCTCCGTAGCATTTTCTCCCTCTCCATAACTCGGAACAGGGGAGACACACGGGGCACTCGATATTGTAATAACCACCGCCGGGGACAGGCGAACCGTATATAAGGACTTCACCCTAGAGAATAGCAATATAGAGCGACTAGAGCCTGTAGTTGATACATGGCAAATGTGAGTGTCCAATAGACAATTGACTAAACTAAACTAAACTTTTTCGGGCTGACTCTCAGCCAACATTTAACGTCCACGGTACCGACACGTAGGTGCACGGGTTCGATCCCCACCGTTGCACATTTGCATTTTCAAGGGGTCCGTCTTACGAAGCAATAGACAATTGACACTGCTACAGCTACTACTAGTACGCTGAAGGAATCCACAAAATATACGTGGACTGCAGAGCGAAGCCTAAGGACCGCCACCAGGTGGTGCGGGGGCCTTTTTGTGTGACATTTGAACGCACGCGATCTAGAATAAAGCACAAATTTTAGCTTGGGTTACTTTCGTGGACAGAAGATCCCAGGGGAGAATCTAGGAACTTCTCATTTCGCAATGGTGGACAGTGTAGCTTTATGTTGGGGGTAGCTGACAGTGTTGATCACTATCGCGAGCGCGAAACTCAGCTATTGCTTGTGATCTACCTGGAGATATTTCGTTAAATAACAGCGCAATCAATACGTAACATGGTGCACTGTATTCCACTTCCAGGAGTCCAGGAGATTGGTGACGCTGTCGCGGCAGTGACAATATACGATGAGCCTAAGATGTGGCAACCTTCAGGATGCTACGATGGCCTCTGTGACGTTTGATTCGGCTTTGAATGAGGATCTCTGTTCAGTATGAAGAACGCGGTGGGACAAAGCCGTACTAAAGTCCTGGCGAATCCTAAATTCATCCAAAACAAGTCTCGGAGAAGACGTCACGAACAGACCTGCGACAATCCTATACATGTGCTGTAAACGTGGCCGGCGCCCCGGCTAACACAATGATCAGGGGATATCGCTATCCATATCATACATATAAACTCCAGCCTACTCCAAGATAAGCGAAGTCAAACCGAATTGGAAATTTTATATCACAGAAGAAGAATTGCTTGTGCAGATACGTTGCGTGCCTCGGGAGATCTTCAGCGAGTTAAAGGAAGTTATTTATTTACTTCTGTCCGATTGGAATCAGTTGGCACCCGGCGCCTCAATCCCTATTCCTTTATCGGGAACGGAGGTCGCGATACAAATGTACCAGAACAAAGCTGTAGCATAGAAAAATTCAAGAGAAACAGACTGTCACTCTCATACTTCTCGATACACGATCAGGTGCCCCCCTTAGGATCGATCTGCCTTAACTTAAACTCAAGCAGCATCAAACCTAATACAGCCCCATGCAACAATAATGAGCTAATAGCAGACAAATCCAGGTTATAATTGTTGACCGTTCAACGAAGTCACCCCAGCAATTAGCCTGCTGGTCCGTAAACGCACTATCAGTTATAGTTGAGCCCTGTGGCCTGGTGGTGCATTCGAGTGCGCCTTGCAATCGGAGGAGAGACACGGGTAGGTGCACGGGTTCGATCCCCACCGTTGCACATTTGCATTTTCAAGGGGTTGCCCGTCTTATGGATCGGCAATGCCGAAAGCAGTTGTACCATGGACCTATTAGTTGAATGTCGGTTGTGAGTCAGGCCGTAAAAATGTGTTTAGTATCAGCTTTATTGTGATACCTTATCTCTTAGCAGCGGGCCTTATGAAGAGATGCCGAAAGCAGTTGTACCGTCGTCTGTTCAAAGCTGAAAGTCTGCCCGCAAAACTTTTGCCAGGTAGTGTTATCCAGGTTTTTTTTTATCCACAGAAAAAGTAAGTAGTAATTATGCAATACAGTAGACGGAGCCTTCGACCGACGAAACCCACCTCCCCCTGACAGACAAAGGCGCCAACAACTTCGAGAGACACGCCGACGCGGAGAAGACCCTCCACGCAGTGACCCGGCGCTGGCTGGTGCTCGTGTGCACAGCCGCAATCATTTGGCAGGCCGACAATAGCCCGTTATCCCAGCACGCGCAGCCATACGCTGGCCGGCCAGCGGTACACCAGCAGCTGCAGCAGCAGCAGCAGCAGCAGCGGAGGAGACAGCGACGGCGGCGGCATCGTTGTCGCGCGCGATCTGCCCCAGTGACCTTGAACGCGCGCCGAGGCTGGGCGCCACTGGTCGCGAAGCGTTCCCGCGAACGGGCCACCACCGTAGACGTCGATGTACACAATGACCGCACAGCCGACAGAGAGAGAGAGAGAGGACAAACTGCTGCTCTCGCGCGCCCGCCCCCGCACCGCAACGCCCCCTGGCGTGGCGCCGGCGGCGGCGACGGCGACGGCGCCAGAGTTGCTTGCGAGTAAGTAGCAAGCAACTCTTCGACACCGGCATCGAGGAGATACCGCCATCGGCGGCGGCGGCGGCGGCGGCGGCCCCGCCAGCATCGCCGACGACAACAGGAACAACAACAACAGCAGCGCGGTCAATGACCTCGTCAGCTCAGCGCGGCTGACACAGACACGACCTTCGTCATACAGACGCACATACAGACAGGCAGACCGAGCGACAGCTACCGCAGGCTCCCCCAGCCGAGCTCGATACAATGACAGCGGTGACCGGTGACACGCTCGTCGGACAGCTCGCGCGGCGGGACTTACGATACTTCGACGGCAAGTGGCAAGCTGTCATTGAGAGAGAGAGAGATAGAGAGAGGGGGGGTGGGGGGAGATGTATGGCAAGAATCGTCGAGGCAAGAACAACGGTTGCCACAGCAGCAGCAGCAGCAGTAGGTATATAATAACGATATGATAGCAAGAGGTAGATTGTGTCGTATCCCGTGAGGCAGCATGAGGTACTACCGTTGAGCTCGCGGAACGATGACAATGCCCAGGCCTGTTAGCCTTAGGATTGCCGATATCTATGGGGTCACCATGCTTTACCTCAACGAGCCGACGGTTGGTTGCCTGCAGTTGAGGTTGGATTATGACGTTGGTAGTAGCAGTAGTAGTCGTTGGCGAGGTTCGAGTTAGGGCACAACGGAACTAAGAAAGCGCAGAGCAAGTCTTTCAGCCAATGTTAGTACATATATTGTTTTTTTATTTCGGTGAACCGAATGAAGATCGTGTAGCTGGCTGAGCCTATACACCGGAACAGGGGAAGCGGCCAATGCTCTCGCAGAGGCAGCGAAAATTGTGCTGTATTCAATGCGAACGTTGCTTCGATGCGTAGCCGGAGTCTGATTGTGGATCCCTTCGCCGTGTAGGTTACGAGCGAGAGGGATCGGATGTCTCCTTGTGGGCGCGATCGAGTTTTGAGGGTTTATGCGAATTAGCACAGACTGAAATTCAGGAGCGATTCGTAACTGAGCCACTTAACTGCGAGGGTGTTGTTGTTGTTTAGTCCACTTTACGAAAGGTAGATTACTTTTTGTTGAAAAACAACGTCGAACGCCGTTTGCAGAAGAGGCGTTTCAGGGATACTGAGCGTTTGTGATACACACAAGATACTCACTAGTGCACGACTGATGTAGGAACATCGCACATGCCTATTCGTGGATTCTTATGGTCGAATAATAATAATAATAATTTTAGCTTAAAACGTCTAGTTTTAAAATGTTCTAATTGTACGGTATAAACGATACAAAGACACCTCGTATTAGCCAAATGATGGCGGTACAATGCGGTGATGCGAAAAAGATAAACAGTTGATTGGTTCATTATTAATTAAGAACGATGATTTTTGTTTGAGTATACTCTTATATGTCCTCACCAGGTCGGGAAGCACGAACCTGCGGCCTAATATAAGTGCTTAAATGATTACTATCCTAAGGGTGCTTCTAAGGGTACAATGGGAGCCGTTCGGTTATAGCCGCTGAAACAAGCGGATATCTGCGATATCGCCAAGTTTCGTTAGAGAGGGAGAGGAGAAAGTCCAGAAAGTGAGGTCGAGAATCCTGACCTCTCTTCCGACAGGTCCGTGAGGCGACGCTGCCGTAGAGCGATGGCATAGAGGCATTTCTGCCGTCGAAAGAACAGAGTTGGGCAGGGTTGACGATGAAGAGCGTGCCTCTGGTATCTATGTTTTGAATACGTATCTATACTAGGTTTTACAGAGTGAACAACATTGCGGCATTGTAAAAAATGTTTCAGATTTACAATTCATCTATACGTGAAACCCGAGTATATACATATATTATGTGACGACGAATATCATATTACTTCTAATGAAAGCGTTGTCCTATTGTGCAAACAGTTAACGCGTGATCAGTATTATTTTCATAATGTCTACTGAATCAATCTCGCAGATTTATTCATCCATTCACACCAGTTCACACGGCTGTCGCTCATCAACGATTTTTTTCATAAGCTACATTATTCAGCGGCCACATTACACAAAACAATCAGAGAGAGAGAGAGAGAGAGAAACGATTAGAACAATACGAACGTCCCTTAAAGTCTCCCGACAACGATAGAAACCGATCGTAAGATGAAGGATTTGTTGTTGTTTTCTCAGCTTTCGTATCTTCTATCCGTATCATCGCACGCACGTTCTCATTGTCAACAAGACGCTCAATTGCCAGTTCCCCGAGCATTGGGAGCCCCTGACGCCCCAAGGCCATCCACGCCCCCGCTACGCCCCTTGACGACCTCATCGCGTCTAGCCGCTGCTCCAATCTGCAACAGTGTTCCTCTCCCATTGCGTATGCGAGTACCGGCTTCATGTGGCTGTGACGACTTCATGTGGCCGTCACACCTGTGTCTCTACGTGTGAATGCCCATTGGGGGCGGGGGGCAGATAAATGGACAGAGAAAGCGGGTGTATTCCAACATCGCTGTGCGATGCTGGAATATTGGATTGATTTCGTTCGCGGTAACACTGTCGCCTCCTAGTTCTTCTAGCTTTTTCTGCTGTTCTCTCGCGGGCTCTGCCTCGGAGGGCGAACCGCTCCAGACGTCCCCCACCTCCACCCCGTCCTCTCTCGGAGAGCCGCCGCGCCCCTTCGAGCGTGAGCGGTGGCAACTGCAGCGCGAGCGCCGTGGCCGCCACTTGCGCTGCTAATGCTCCGCACACAGCAGAACACACGAGAGCACTTCTAGCCACAGCAGAACCACACACACACACACACACACACGTACGTAGACAGCCAACGATTACTGATGTGTCTAGCAAACAGCAGCAGCAGCAGCAGCGATTACGGCCACACACCCGCCCCTGCGGGTAGCTCCGCTGCTGCCGTCGCCGCCGGCGCCGCTGCGGCGGCGGCTCATCGCCAGCAGTCACTCAGCCATTATTCGGACTTCTCTAGACAGACCGCTAGACGGGGGCGCAACTGTCTTCTGCATCGAACACGAGACACGCTGACGCGTGACCCACCATCGTCGTCGATGGCCGCTTATACTATGGTACGGTGGGGTTGGGCGCGCGTTTGCGGTCACGTATACGTCACCTCACTACGTATGAGGTGAGCATCGTCATGCGCTACCGTCGAGGTGAACAACAAAAAAGCAGCGGCGGCGCCAGCAGCAGAAGCCGTAGTGGGCTCGTTTTCAGTGTCAACCAAAGCAGCTACACCTCACAACTTCGTTAGCATTTATATATTCATTAACGATTTAATTTGAACCATCTCGCACCAACGTCATCGTCGCTTTTGTCGGCCGCTCGCGCCGGCGAGATCCCGTCAACGTATCATGCTATTCATTCACTTCTCGTGGCTTAGCCACAAAGCCAAATTCAAACTAGCCCGCCGTCGCTCGATGCGCAAGCCGCCCGCCGCTAAAGGCCAATCCATGAGCGCCTAACAACCCCAAACAACATTTGAGAACCAGCTCCTCTTCTATGGCCCGCCGCTGAATGTATTTATTGGAGTTGTGTTATGTTGCCGCCGCCGCCGCCGCAGCCGCCCCCCATGTGTGTGTATACAAGTGCTGCGGCTGCTAAAGCTGCTGTTTGTTAGTGCTGGTTGCCTGACTGCCTTGCCTGTTGTGTGCTGTGGTCTTCGGCGCCGCCGCCGCCGCCGCCGCTTCTGCTGTGGCATGCTACAGTCGTTGGTGCTGCTGCTGCTGTATTGGCTGCCGCAGTCGTTCTGTCGTCTTACTTAGGACCCTTCAACCGCCGCCGCCGCCGCCACTGCTGTGTCGTGCTGTGCCGTGCTGCGCTCCCAGCAGTCTGCTGTTGGTGCTGTTGCGCCCGTGCTACGAGTGGCCACAGCAGCAGCAGCAGCAGCACTGGTCGTACGGCCGATAGAGGTGGCTGGTCTGTTGTGTGTTTCAGCGGCAGCAGCAGCAGCTCGCTACCAACTAGCAGCTAGAGCTGCTAACGAGTGCTATCTGTGCGTGTGTGTGGGTATACATCTGTGTGTGTTGTTGTTGTTGGCGGCCACCGCAGAGGGTGCACTGCCGTGGGGGCAGAACAACGGCCGGTGAACGCAAATCTGCGTCAAGCAGCACTCAGCCAGCCAGGCAGGCAGGCAAACAAGCGAGCAGGCAGCTTGCTGCGTTCGTCCGTCCGTTCGGCCATCGCTCGCTCGTTGTTCGTCGGGCGAGCCGAGAGGGAACAACAATCCGAGATACATAGACATAGTGTGGTTAGCTGCAGCTCGGCAGCTTCTTCAGCTGCAGCTGCTGCTGCTGTGGCTGCTGCTGCCGTCTGTCGGCGCCGTTCAAGCAACGAGTCGAGCAAGTCCGGGCCTAGCAAGCGAATGTGAATTCGAGAAAAGAAAATCAGAACGTCCACCTCGGCTCCGTTCCTGTGGCCATTTAGCTCGGCTGGTGATCTGTGTGTCGCTGGTTCAGTCTCGGCCAGCCCCGGTGGGGTCGGGCAGCCAGCCAGCCGTTTTTGTGTGAATTTCTTCGCCCAATTCGAAGAGTTACTTCTGGCTACTATTACTATTACTACTACCTCCTGTGCAGCCTGCATCGGTCAGCCTGTGGACGACAGGCTGGATGATATCAGTGGTTAAAGTGTATCATCAGATGTATACGTGCCGATGCGTGATGTGCTCTGGGGTCGCCTCCGCCGCCGTGCTCGTTGCTGCTGCAGCCGTCGCGCCCGCTCAAGCCGTGGACTAACAAGCTCCTCCGATCATCATCGTCGTCGTCGTGCTGTTCGGATATGTTTGCTTCTCTCTGTGTCGAATAGGATTGCATAAGTAGTCAGCGATTGCCGCTCGAATGTTTCGGCTCGTCCGTGGCTGAGGGCCGCCACCGTCATCGTAATTCGAGTCAAATACAATTACAATTACTACCACTACAACAACAACGTCGTCGTCTTTTTCTTTTTCTTCTGCCGCCGCCACCACCGCTGCTGCTGCTACTCAGTGACTACTATACGTTAGCAGTTAGTGGTGGTATCAGACAGGCCGATAGTCGATCTGCCCAAGGGGTACTACTGCTGCTGCTGTTGTTTCACCCTGCCGTATCATATTCGTTGTTCGAGGGGACTTCCGTACGACGATCGCCGTCCTACGATCGCCTGCTCAATCAGACAGAACACTACTTTTAGCTCGTTCCGCTGTTGTCGTGGCCCACTTCGCTGTGGCCAGCGTTTGTTGGGGGGTCCGACAAATTGTCCTCCGCGCCCAAAACCCCCCCAATCAGCCATCTGCATGGCCGTTGCTATCGGTCGTAGCGGTCCACAGACTGGACTCGACTGACTGTTTTTGTGTGTGTGAATTCGAGTGTGTGTGTTTGTGTGCCGAAACTCCAAGGAGGGGGGGAGAAGGCCCGATTTTCGAAGGTAGGCTGGCTGGCTTGCTGGCCGGCCGTTCACCGTTCGCCGCCACCTGCGAACGGGGGCCGCCTGCCGAAACCAGACGCAGGTTGTAGAGCTATCAAGACGCGACGCTAGGTAAAGGCAACGAACGCCGAAGCTGCTGCGGCCGTCGTCGCCAGCGGCAGCAGAGCAGAGCAGCAGCAGGGGGGGGTTTGCAGCTCCCGTTTGGCCCGCGGCCCGGCCCGCGGCTTCGACTCCGACGTATACAAGTCAGCAGGAAGTCAGGCGGGCAGCTAACGTCAGCCGAGGGCAAGGACCGGTCCGACGGTCCTTGTCGTACTAGGACAAGAACATGGACAAGCTCCATCCGGAGGCCACGGAGGCCTCGCAGTTCGTTCAGACGCTGCACGACTTTCACCGTGGACGCGGGTGAGTGTGGTGTGAAGTGATTCGATCAGTTGGGCAATCGGCCGAGATCCGATCGTCCAAACAAAGCTCGTCGAGTTCGTTCGTCTCTGATTGTGATGAACGTAGAGGGGGGGCAGCACCACCTAAAAGACGTGAATAAGAAAACACGTTTGGCTGGTGTGCGAGCGAGATTGTGTGCGTTTCTAAGCGAGCTGTGCAACGAATGCTTGTGGCTGGCCGTCGTTGTGTTTGTTTGTTTGTGTGTGTGTGTGTCTGGTGTGGGTGTGTGTATGACGAGGGCCACGAAAAACCACTTCCGTTCACCATTGCCAGTAGTCTCTAGAAAGCTACCTTTCGATCTGCTGCTAATAGATACCAGATCATCTGATAGCATGGAAACAACAGGACGTCCGACGTCCACCACCGAGTGGACACCGCATATTTATGTTGCAGCAGCACTACTGGCGTTTTGAGTTGTTGTTGTTGCTGGTCGTGCAAGTTATTTAGCTATAGTCGTTAGAGTGTTCGGTTGTTCGCTTACGTTTCGACCAATTGTGCTTTCTTCGAGTCAACTGCACACTGACCAAGCAGCTAACCGTCGTGTTTTTGTTCGGAATCATCTCGGATGTTCTCGTGTGTGACATACATGTCATCGTGTGACTTGATCCATCTCTCGTGTATCTCCCGTGCAGGCATTGTGTTACGATGTGCTAACCTGAGTGTTTCTGTGTGCTGTGTCTCGGACGAATTTCAGGACCGACTTCAAGTTCGCGCCCAAGATCTGCGGGCAGGAGATCGACCTGCATGCGCTTTACAAGACAGTGACTGCCGCCGGAGGATCTGGCAAGGTGAGCGGGCTCTCGTATCGAATCAGCCTTGATTCGTCGTTGCCATCATACAGTGATAGTAGAAATAGTTTCGTATACGCGTTTCAGTTCAGTGATAAGTGAACGAAGGGCCCTGCGCAAACTCGGGCAAGATCGGGTTTGTGCGTGTCCAGGCAGAGTGAGTTTCGTGCGACAAAATTACCCCACCCCCCCACGTCCGCCTCCCATTGCCCCGAAAACCTCCAGCGTCACAAAAGCAGAACAACCCCCCCTCGTCGAGAATCTCGAACCCGCGCCACTTCCGAGCTGGCGCGGGGAAATCATCGCTTTCTCGTTCCGGCACTTGCTAGTCGCTCTATGCTTCGTACTACTGCGTGCCCTGCTGACGCGGTTCTGCCTGTGCGAACAGCTCTGTGCTGCTTCTGGCGGCGGCGGCGGCAGCGGCCCGCGGGCGCTGAGAGGGGAGCCCGCACGAATCGGCTCAGCCCGCTACGGGGGAGGCCCTCAGCGGGATTGTCATGGTGAGGTTGGCGGAGCGCTGCCCGGAGACCCTTCGAGGCAGAGGACTGCACAGGGGAACTCGAATTTGTTGTTCGAGAGGGGCCTGCTGCCGAATGCCTGCCTCCTAATGCTGGCTAAGCCTAACAGACATTGAGCTGTGCAGCGGCAGAGTGGCTGGCTGGCTGGCTCGACCAGCGAGAGCGACCAGTGAATGAACGGGCCGCCGTGCAGCTACTGCTGTTGTCTCTGCTTGTGCTAGCCCCTGCTTAGCCTGCCAATGCTGCCACTGTTCGGCTGACTGATCTGCGTCCGATCGATGGAGATACGAATGATTGCCGCTGGTGTAATAATGTGGTCAGTTTTCATTGCGAACAAATATAAACAGCAATCAGTGACTCGACCAGCTAACGAACAGCCGACCGACAGGCTGGCAGGCAGGCAGACGAATTAGAATCGTCAAATGGCAAAACCTGTAGCTATTTACACCGTGTATATAGGTGTGTGCGTGTGTGGGTGGGGGGATGCATTGAACGAGTTTGCTGTTGCAGTGAAAGTTGTAATGCCTGATAATGCTGGATGGATTTTCGAATTTTCAATGGAGACAGAAAAATAAACAACAGTCAATAGTAAACATTGAGCTTAAGGGGCCCCTGGTTGCAATCTCGTAGCTCATCTGTGCCTCTCGCCACGCGCCATGGAAATTTCGACGCACTAAATACTATGCTTCGTGCTGGTGCTGTTGTTGTCGTTGTTATTGTTGTTGTGGGTGTCTACCTCTGCAGCTAATTGGTGGTAGCAGTAACTAAGTTGTGTGGTTTGATCTCCTCATGTCTGGCGAATTTCGGATCGCTATAGGCAGTTGATCTTGGGGCCCATGCAATTCCGTGGCCTGCTTGGGCCGTATTGTGATCGGTGCTCATATAGCAGCAGAAATCGCAGCGCTACCCGGTGATCAAACATTGTCTCAGTCACGGCTGAATTCTATATCTCGATGTTGAGGCCTTTCTCCTCACTTTTTGGTCGTTTAGTAATGACGCTGCTGCTGATGATGATGATCAGCATAGACATCGTTGCTTGGTTGGCTGTTTGCTTTATGGGTGGGTGGACAGATGAATTTTGGCGAAATGCTGTCGTTTAACAAACGAAATATGATCGTTATAGTCACAACCGATCGCAGTGATGGCCCTAAATTCGACTACTATATATATATATATATATATATACATCGTTGCTTGGTTGGCTGTTTATATATATATATATATATGGAGTTAGAATTATATATTAAAAAGACGAGGGACCGATTTGCTAGCGCTAAACATATTCGTGCAGCGCATATCTACCTAGAGGAAGAATAATTTGGCGCCGGGTGTCAAATGCTCATTGCATTCACCTGTCGAACAGCTGCTTGTACTTGTTTGTCTGTAAGGTTCTGCCCAGGAGACGACAAGCTCAACATTTGTGAATTTCGTTCGAAATTTAATGCAACTCGTATTTCTTACACTGCGAATGTCTCACAATCCGACTGCAATGTATAGAGAAATTTGACACGCAACATTATATTGTAGTGTTGTACTATTTAAGTGTTCTAGTGAATATTGTAGCTGTCGTGGTCTGTCGTGCTAGCTAACAGCCTTATATATTCTTGAGGTCGTCTCAGACGAACCATACTTTGTTTGTGGGCAACAGTTATGGCTAAGGTGTATCGAAACTGGAGCCTCCGACGGGTGTCAAGCCCCCGGTGGCCGGGTGGTAGGCGCCTGTCGTGTTCGTCTGCCTTCGGCAATCGAAGAAAAACAAATATAGGTGTTCACACGGGTTCGGCCCCCACCGTTGCATGTCTGCATTGAAACAGGAGTCCATTAAACGTTGGGCTGAGAATGAGCCCGAAAACATTGGACCTCCTACGGATACTACAACAGGCAACAATGGAGATGCATACATTAATTCGATCTGTGTATTTAATGCCGAGCAGATGAGTTAATGAGTCCGACGTGAAAAGTGAGAACGCGTCACGACTAAGTCAGCACAAGCATTTTAATAATGACTCTGTCCTAAGTGGCACGTCCTATACCGCTGGCGTCCAATTGGCTGACAGTGTTGGAGGGGGTAATTGGTTGATTCTCGCAACGGAAAACGAGAGAGAGAGGGGAAGATTGAGAAAAGCCAAGATACCCTATAAAGCTGTCGTTACTATTATTTTTCTTGTTATTTTTGAGCTCACTCTCTCCTTCACCTGTTGCCCAACGTGACCTCTAGGCCTCAGCAGTTGGCCATTGTCTAGTTCTATGAGGATCTGTTGGGGCCACATTTGCTTAATTTTTAATGACAAATTTAATAGTAAGGTGAAGCTTACCACTAACGAAAAAGTGACTATTAAATCGTATAGCGCTACATACAACTTCGATAATTCCATTCGCACTCATTCCGTGAGGCTGAAACGGGTACGCTTTTCTCTCGCCACTGTACCAAAACACAGCTGAACCCCGAACGCGTTCACGGGTGTTCGAACGTGAACAGAAATTCGCGCCAAACACACCCCGATTGGCCTCACCATCGCAGGCCCGGCTGATTGGCAACACACGGAAGCAAGCAGTTGATCCGATCCGTTCGCGTGAAAGATGTTTCGCGCTGCTTGTCTCTGCTATCGCTCTGGGAGAGCCACTCAGAAAGCACGGCGCGCGCCGGCGGCGGCGTCGGCGGCCGAATCTCGAAGGAACTTCTTCTGAACAGAAGAAGCGGTCAGCCGTTCAGAGAAAATACCTGCTATGCTCTGTCTTTGTTGCGTGTTATGTATTGTGACAGCGGTGGCAGTATCCGCGGAACCGCAGGACCCAGCTGGCCTTGGTATAACTGACGTCGGCTGCCTCTGCGCTAGTGGATGTGGGTAGCTCAAACTGTGTGAGATTTTCTTGTGCATAAATAGATGGGCTGATGATGACTGCAATTGTTTTCTTTCCTTCCTGTTCGCATGAAAGACACGAGCAGCGACACGAGAGCGAATGTAAACGCAATGAGAGAGCTGGCCGAAGGTAGAATTTGATGGAATCGTGTTATGGAGTTATAGCATGATGAAATGATCGGTTTGTCGAATTTTTCTTTCACGGCAGTGACCAGTTGTAGGGGGAACAGTAACCCTAATCAGTGCTCGGTCGGCCAGGTGAACCAGGTTTGATACATAGTGTTGCCGCGTAGACACATATTGGATAGAGTGAGGTTGGTTCTTCTGTTATTTATATCCTGTGATAACGTGACACCGTATGGATATGGCCATGATAATGTCGGTATATACAACACGCGTCATTCATGGCCGTCCACTCGTGTAGCTGGGGATGCTTTACCGCGTTCGAAATGCTGTGAATTGTATGAACACGAGCACAAGTTTGAATTGTCACTCGTGGCCTCCGCCAGTGAACAGGCTTGAATATACATTATATATAATGTACATGATCATATTTAGCTAAATGTATGTTCTAACATTTATATATATATATATATATATATATATATATATATATATATATATATATATATAATAAAATCTGTCATCAGCTGTACGTCGATTCGTAACCCCGTCGAACTTATTGAGGCGAAGTGCCTACCTGCCCAATTCTTTGTCCGACGTTCATAGCATCGGATGAGTGTAACCATTTGTAACGTCAACGGTCATTCGAAGCAGACCTACGAGTCGGCGTCATCTTGATCCAAATATTTTTTCATATCTCCATATTAGCTAACGGAGCTATTCATTGTCGCCCCAAACGTAAATAGGTTAGAACCAACACTTTCCTCCTCCGTTGTTGTTGTTCCCGGTGGATGCCGACGGGTGTTACCGACAAGGGGTTTGTAACGAGTTCACTAATGCTTCTGCTGCTGGTCGCTGGCGAATTCATGGGTCGTCGGCTCGATGCGAACGCCGGGGATCTGTGGATCTGTCGCGCGGCCAGATCGTGCATACGGACTTTGTCATGGTGTCGTCTTCGACCTGATCTCGGCCGAGCGAACAGTTGGTTCGCGCCTCTCGTAGCAACGGCGAGCGGAGCGAGGTTGGCGTTTGGCCTAACCGTATAGCGATATCTATTTTCTGTTGGCGCGCTAGCAGAGCGGCAGGACGTAGAAACCAGGTGGGAGATGTGTACGTACTGGCTCACAGACCGATGAGCTCGGGCTGAACGCGTCCGCCGTATCGTTTGTCGCGCCTCTGTGGTAAAGCGTTGTCGGCATCGATCGAACGCGCGGCCGTTGAGAACTCCCTTACGTCTACTGGATTCGTTTCTGTTACTATGACATAATATCACCATCGCAGACAGGAATCAGTTGATAGATAGAAGGGGTTGCCTGAGACGATCCGATTTGCACCTGGTCATTCGCTACATCTCATTCGGATGTTCTTCGAGTTGCTTCGATTGGTCGGTTGCTAGCTAGACGCGCCATAAAGCTCCTCTTCAGCTCGACAAAGTGTGGCTTTGTCGGGCTGGCTGCTCGAATACGAATAGCAAGCCTAATTAAAGAAAATTAGCGCCAGCCGTCGTACCTGATGCTTCTTTCTATTGCCGATCACTATGCTGCCGTCCCATAACGTCGAGTCTCGTCTCCAACGTCTCGTTCTACGAACCCTCTGATGCACGGGGGCGTAGAGCTGTCCAATCGATGCTAGTATAGATTTAGCAAGATTTGTCTCCACTGTTACGTGTGTTTATTAATGGTTAAACTGACCCGCGGACTGGCCTGCCTCCGTAGCCAGTCAGGCTCCCAATACCATTTCGTGAGTCGTCGTCATGCTTATTGCAAGTGTCTGGTTCTCTCTTGGCTGACCACCACCGTCAAGGGTTAGCCGGATCCGAGAGCGGGTGTTCCAGCTCGTACTATCCGGCGGCTCTCCTCTTCGGAGCTGAGCGTTAACGGTGCCGTTGGCGAGAGCGCTGAAATCGTTCTCGGCATTCTCATCTCGCTGCTAACCGGCGCATATGGCTTCGCGCGCGCGCGACCAGTGCCGCTATGCAAGAGCCGTCTTGTTCGCCATGCATGGTCGGCATATGTGTCATGGGTCTGTCCAGGCCTGGTCGTGCCATGCAGTGTGGGCAGCACTGAGCGTTGCCGCGCCGGCCGCCTGACTCGTCAGCGGAAAAGACTATCAAGGATTCGATAGTTGACGAGGTGGAGATTTGAGGGGCTGCATTGATTCGGATAAAGCGTTTGACATTCTTGAGTGGGTGGTGTGGTTATGATGTTCGGCATATGCAGGCGTCTGTCTCGGCTGTTTATATAGCGGGTTCGCCAGGCAGGTCGGCGTAAAGAGGCCGCTGGAAACTTATTCTGGAACGTGAGGCCGTGCATTTATCCATTCGCACAGCTTCGTCTTGTCAGTACGACTGCTCGATAGATTATCTCATATCGTTGACCAGTCATACTAAAATGCTAATAGTTCATCTGTCATACGGGGTTTATCGGGGATGGATTTTCGATGCCAACATATTACGACCGCAAAGAGACATCTACTTAGCATAACACGTCGTGAGTAGCCTTCCTCCGAATGACACACCAACTATCACATCAATATATATATATATATATACAGATGTCGCCGACTTTACCTAAATACAAGTCAAGAATCGTCGGTAATCACAGCTGTAGGGTACGCGATCAGTGGCCTCGAAAAAGAGCAAGAAAAAACAAATACTTCAGGAAAAAATGATGGTCTTTCCTTGCAACGGAACTGGAGAGGACGTTTACCCAATGGAGTCGTCTGTCGATCATAACAGCATCCTCCGTCTTGTCACTCTCTCATTGTTGAATTTTAGCCGAAGTTCAAATGAGATTCAAACGAAATACAACGACGATTGCTCCTGTCTTTGAGGAGAGGGTGACGAAGTGGCCACTAACATCTTCGTCCACTTGATATAATGAGGGTGGTAAGGGCGATGCTTGAGATGCTTCAAGGTTGGCATCAATCGATGCCCACTACCCAGCCTGAGGTGAACTTCACCGCGCTGAGACCACTTAGAATGAGGGGTTTCATTAACGACACATACGGATGGCGAGAGGGGTTGGTGAGTGTAAATATTACAGCTGGCATATGTTGAAGCCTCGAATGCACACGATTCGGTACAAGCTACGGCTACTTATAGATCAGTAAATAGTTTGGTTAAAGATCTGCATAGTATGGCGTGGCGATCATCAGGGACGACTTCCGCGATTATCATTATTGCTGCCGTAATGTGTACGCTCGTCATAGCATACCCCGTCGATTGATAGCAGATCAAATCGTTAACGCGAGAACAGCTCTGAATCGTTCTTCTAGCAGTGATTTGTTCACAGTTTCACAAATGACCATAATAAACCCCTTTGCTCGATGTCGTGAGGCTGGCTAAAATTGCCGCAGCGATGGGGAGATATTCTAGCAAGGTATTGTGCATTCTCCAATACTAACCTTGTGTACTGAACGAGCAGGGTTTTCGTACGGCTCGGTTTGTGTGGATGTGTCGTGTCAAATCATCATTGAGAACCCCTTTGACCAGTTAGGGAAGGGGACTGGTGAGCAACTCGTGTGGGCCCCGACCTACAGAGGCGGGGCGGGTTCCCCATGGGGATCAGATTAATGTCCATTCTATTGGCAAACACCTAAAGAACGTATGGACGTCTTCGGCCGCGTATAGCATCCTCTAGCAGGGAGAGATTTGCGAGTAGATAACATTGCGCATAGATAGTGACTGAATGAGCAAGTTCACCACGGAATGGTTACGGTCGGAGAACTGGGACGTTCGCACGGCCGAAGCCTCAACCGCAATGTCGTACAGCTGTACTTTGCGGCTACTTCACGGTAATTGCCGTCGTTATGAAGCTACTCGATAATTTCCCCCGACGGTAATAGTTGAAAGTAAATTCGGTATATTCTACATAGCCTTTTTTTATCATTGGGAAAATTTGCGCGCGTTGAAGGGCAATATTGCGGCAATGTAATGTGGTGGACATCTGGCCACCGGCGACGTGACGAGTGCTTGCGAGTTCCTGCGAGTGGTCCGCCTTTTCTCGTCGGGTGTGTTCTTCATAGGAAGGATATTGTTGGCCACCGAGTACATGTGAATTATTCGTATAATTTGGGCAACAATTGTACCCCGAGAACGTGTACTGATAATTACGAAGCCGTACGATATTCACGATAA
This sequence comes from Stratiolaelaps scimitus, assembly GCA_019614645.1. Lineage (NCBI taxonomy): Eukaryota > Metazoa > Arthropoda > Arachnida > Mesostigmata > Laelapidae > Stratiolaelaps > Stratiolaelaps scimitus. Next base: position 635,590 of record JABWDB010000011.1, on the reverse strand, counting down.
CTTAAGGCGCCTCTTATGGGACGTTCCATCCCAAAATGTGGTGCTTTAATTAATCTCCTCCACGTGGATCTCGAGTCCAGTGAATGTACAGTAGAAATTTCGCTGAACCCCTGGTCCTCGTCGAGTTTCAAAGGCTACAATTCTGAAGTAAAAATTCTCCCTTTGATGTAGCGTATTTTCTGTTCTTGAAATGTTCAACTGCGTTGAAATTGAGATTTTTGCAAATTGGTATTTGCCGTATTCAGATGACGGATGAAGTCGCTAAGATTGTGGACGTCATATTTAAAGGTCGGAGGCGAGGCACTCGCCCGCTATAGTTTGTCTGAAAATAGCTTTTTGGACAGCGATGTCCATTCGGCCTATCTTCGAACTCGAGATCATTGGTAGCATATGCTTGTTTTAAGCGGTAGAATCATGTGTCATAGATTGAACATGTTCATTGATTGCGGGGATCTTATAATGGATACGTACGTAAATAATATTCATAATATAATATATATATTTGAATGTATATGCACGTAAATATATAAATGTATTTAAACGAGACATTAACCAGAGCTCTTCGCTACACATTTATTCGTTGCGTTCGGGAACAAGCAGCTATTTTGCCGCTCTGATGGGAAACGTCTTAATGTAATGTCGTTAGTCCCCTCTTTCCAGAAGTAAACTCACGTTTAGGATTGCACTGTGGCTTACACTTTAGCACCTTCATATGTCAGCGACACAGCGTGGTGATGCAGCCAATATAGCCGAATAAGCCAAGAACAGAAAATACGCCTCTTTGATGAATGAACACTAAGTTAGACCTGTAGCCTTCGAAACCTTGAGGAGAGTGCGGGTGGATACAGTCATTAAACTTTCTTCAGATATTAGGAGAAATGTTAGCATCCGCTACAGATGAACCACGTGCAAGCGAATTTTTAGTGTGAAATTTTTTCTTAGATATCCAGAGGGGCGGCGCAATTTCTATCTTGGTCACGGGGACTAAATGGTCAAGGGAAGTGGGGCCCTCCTTGTTCTAAATATTGAATTAAGGATATATAGAGGAAGGTGTTCTTAGACGCATTTCACGTTCAGCGGGCACAATTATCGCCCACGTTTACAGTTGTTGACCAGTTGTTAACAATGCTTTTTTTTATACACCCATTACAATGGATCAATTTCAGTCGTACTAACAGTTCGAATAACAATGACAATATTTTATCCTCCTTCTCGTGTGAACCTCAGCTCAACGAGCGGCCGGAACGATGGTACGAAATTACCCACGCTTTGCGGTTCCCGGACAAATGTCCAAACGGCACGCTGGTGCTTCGTCAGGTTTACCAGCGCTACCTGGGAACGTACGAAAAGGTGACCTTCCTCGGCGAGGACCCCGACCTCGAGGTGGAGGACTCGGGCGAGGTGACTTCATCCTCATTCCGCGGAGGGCGAAACTCCTCAAGAGGCGGTGGCGCCAGTGCGAGTGCCTTTGTGATTCAGGTGCCCATGTCATACAATCGGTGAGTCGCTAATTAAAACTTCATCTCATATATACCTTTTGAATAATGAGAGGGACTTTCTTGGGTTTGGAGTATATATTGTGTATTTATTGTATATAATTATCTGGAGTGTTCTTGAAATATGCAACAAATGTATACATTCCAAGCTCTCGGAGTGTATCCATTGAAACGGTGATATACTCAATGATGCAATGGTATATAGGCAATATTTTTGAATCAATCAATCATCCGAGTTATCTCGGATCGGATCATTGGCCCCCGTGTTCACTTGTTCAATCGATCAATTCCTATCCACACAGAAGTTGTGTAGTTATGACAATCACGATCACTAATCACCAATATATATATCCACCTGCTCAAGTGCCTGCTGTCCAGTTCATCAGCTAAGACATGCGAACGCGTCTCCAGATCACGGGCGTTCTAACAAGTTCGGCCGCTCGCGCGTACATCCGTCGTATTCTTTCAGACAACAACACGAAGTCACCGATGGTCAGCGAGCGAACTATGGCCTCTCGACACAACTCGCCCCGCCGGCGTCGCCCTTCGAGCGGCTGTGTTTCTCACTTCAGAGTGGCCTACCGAATGAGGAGACGTTCGCGCTAAATGTGTGCACACTTCTAGCAAACGGTGGCCGTCATGCCATGCAATTGAACAAGGCGCCACCGCGCCTCGTAAATCTCCTCGTGTCACAGGCTGGACTCACGGCTGACGACGGCACGCTGCGGGACACACTCGATGAGTCGTGGCGGACCTCGGAAGCTCGGCGGATGACGAGGTTCTGGCAGGACCATGTCGATCCCGCCGTCGGCCTGTGTCTCGGCCTACCTCCACTCGATCGGTTTGCCGAGGCGGCCGAGAAGATTGTCGAGGAACGGGACTGCGTGGAGCTGATTGCCGAGGGCGGCTTTATGGCGACGAGGGAGGCGCTCGACGATGAGGACGACCTGTTCAACCTTGACAACGAGGTCAGCCCGAGGGATGCCGAGGCGCAGAGGGTGTTGCGCATCGCGCTGATTCTGCACAACCTCAGCTTTGAAGAGGCGAACGCGCAGATTCTCGCGCAAAACCAATCGTTCCTTCGAATGATGATGCTCGGAGCGGTGAGCCGATGGGCTAGCCTTCGTCAGGTGGGACTCGACTGTCTATCAAATGTTGCCCCACATCTACAGCTCAACGTACACGACGATGTCGTCTGCCGGAGCCTTTTGCGGCTCGTGATCGATGGTATGTATCACCCGTATGGTATACCTCGCTATACCTCGCATTTGGTCGCATGGTTACGCGAAAAAAGGATTTTGTACTGCTTTGCTATGTGAAGAAATTGCTCCCCACAGAACTGTGCTTCGTATCCTTCCGTTCGTACCCAGATCACCTCTATGCATTTTACATTGCCTACGATCTCGTTTCCCCTCAAATCATTTCAGGCATCTTGAAATCAGAGGACCGGGGCTTGGTCACCCGCTGCCTCGACATCATCACCCATCTCGCCCAGTGTGAAAATAATCAACAGACGCTTGTCGCTGAACTTGACAGCTCACTGCTCGAGCGCCTACTTGAACTGCTGACCGTTCACGATGTCCTATTGATAATACATAGCCTTGAGACGCTGTACGCGTTGACCGAACTCGGCGATGGCGTTTGCGAGCGACTCGTCGCTGTCCGACACGCGATCGCCATGCTGGTATCGATGCTGTCACTCGACCCGATTGCGTACGGGCCTGGTGCTCAACGCGGCATGAAGATCGTCGAGCATTTCGATCCGATGTTACCACCCGCTACAGCGCCCCTAATTCCGCCAACGTTAGCGTCACATCATGGCCATACACAGCTTATGCCGGCCGTCGTCCAGACGACGCACATGGCTCCGCCAGCGGCGCCCGTGCAGCCGCACGTGGCGCGGCCTATAGGCCAGCCCAATGGTGGGATGGCTGCCGGACCGCAACCGCCTGTGGGCGCAACGCCGCCTGCGCATGCGGCCGCCCCGCCAACGTCGGGAGGCCCCGCGGACACCGGCTCCGTCGGCGAGACGGAAGCACTGGCTACCGCGTGGATACGCGCTCATATCGAGTTGACGCCGGGCGTGTCTGTCGGCCGCCAGGAGCTCTATGCTGACTACGTGAACTTCTGCTCAAAGGCTGGCCGTCGCAGCGTACTTAGCGGGCATCACTTCTCGACGTGTATCCGGACGATCTTTCCACAATCAGCCCTCAAGGTAAGTGAATCGAGAGCTAGCTTGTCGTAGGTTGACAATTGTCGCGCAGACAAACTTCGGAATAGTGCGTTATACTGGGGGTTACGGAACGATAGGGTCTCCCCTTTCGAAGGGTTTCATAGGGTACATTCGAATCGATGCGGTATTTAGTTGCAGAGTTGTCAATATAGTTATTATTATTATTATTATTGCTGTGGGTAGCCTGTGTAGGGGAATCATTATGTTATCTATACGGTTCAATGATGAGGATTATATTTCGTCGCGAGACTGTATCTATTTATCATCAATTAATCAGGCTCGTTCATTTCGGTAGGGTTCGTATGTGACTTCGGGGGAAGGGAGGGGGTAGCTATTATATGTATATGCCAGGTATTGCTGTCGCATGGCTATGCCACATAGTGATATCTAGACTCAGTAATGCCTTTATGTTTCAAAGGCTTTGTCGATATGTATCAGTACTTGAGGTATCTCGCAGCTTCTTCGCTGATCTCAACACAATGACCAAATAGATACGTTGGCCTACATGGAAAGAGGGAGGGTTCTAACTTTGAGATACTTCTGTTCTTGCCATCCTCTATCATATATCTGTCTGTGCCTTTATAACACACATTCACTGATCCCTCTCAAGGTAACCCAGGTGACGGGTCCTAACCAACAGCTGAGCCAGGTGTTCCAGTATGATAATCTGCGGCGTAAGGCCGTGCCTCTCGCGGTCACTGTGGCCCAGGCCGGTGTGAGCAGTATCCAGCCGGGAGTGTCTACGACTGTTGTAAGCCAGGTAAGTCGTCCTGTAGTAATCGCAAGGTAGACGTATTTAAATGAACTCCATATTCTCTTAGTTTATATATATATATATATATATATATCAACTTTGTGTCGATAGCGAAGCTTTTTGTTTTCTAAAATTGCATATCGAACAGTGTGTCAGTCTCTCTTGACATTTCTTAAGAGTGAAACCAATATTGTCTAAATCTATACAAAACATTGTACCTATATGGCGTGCTAATTTTCAAATGTACGATAACGTGATACAAAGCCAACAATATGATACGATTTTGACCTTACTCACCAATACATATATGTACAGTACTGGGCATAAACTTAAGGCACCCCTATATTTCAACAAGTCGTTACAAAGAGCACACATTTGAGGAATTTATTCTGTATCAGATTAACGTACGTGCCAAATAACATACACACCACAAAGAAGAGCGCATATAACGTCGCATGCAGCCTGCTACAATAAAATGTGTCATCTTTCGGGTGTGAAAAAATGATAAGGCACCCCTTGCGTACATCAATATAACCGTTAAATCCATCTAGCCCATCCAAATTTAAATTCTTCTCGTCACTGAAGGCGATCTCAAACAACATAGTACCTTTGAGATAGATGTACACCCTCAGGATATTATTTAAAAAACGTTGCCCCAATTCTCATCAATTTCTGTCTCATGTTGTTGCGAGCGAAGTTTAGTTGGGCAGTCATGTGGTGTTGTCGAAAATGAGGTCTTGTTTTCATTTGCGCCCGTATGATATGCGGATAACGCTTAATTGTCCTCAAAACTGTTGATCTCTGAACCTGAAGGTTTAACTCTTGCCTGATTGCTTCACTATTTATGGTCGAATTCGAGGCCAATCGACAAATGTGCTTGGCAGTTCGCTGGCTGATCTTTCGTGAACGTCCTTTAAACTTATTAGTGCCATACGTCGACGGATTGCGTGAATAATTGCGCACTACGCGACGACTTCTGCCAATTTCTGTTGCAATTGCAGCCTGGATTTTTCCTGCTCGGTGTAAAGCTGATTTATCATTTTTTCACACCCGAAAGATGACACATTATATTGTAGCAGGCTGCATGCGACGTTAGGTGCGCTACTCTTTGTGGTGTGTATGTTACTTGACACGTACATTAATCTGATACAGAATAAATTCCCCAAATGTGTGCACCTTGTAACGATTTGTTGAAATATAGCGGTGCCTTAAGTTTATGCCCAGCACTATATATATATATGAACAAAATGCAGTTTTCCCCTCAAAATTATATATTCGCTATTAACAGCTAGGCCAGAAGCGAACCGTTTGTGCAACTGTGAATGCCTCTTACGCGAGACTCTTGCTAGCAATCTAGCTGTCTGGGGGTGTGTGTATTGTAACCCACTGAGGACGCATTGTCCATATCACCATTTTGCTGCTGCCAGAGCGACGATGCTACTTATACTCACTTATTCGTTGAATGCCTAGATATGAATCTGCTGCCCACTCCACGCTGAATATATCGTTGACGAATGGCTTATTCTCATTGACCGATTAAACAAATCTGACCACTGAATGACACTGGTGGCGAGCCGAATGACTGAATGGACGTTCGCCTCTTTACTTCTGTTGTTTCGAGTGTTCGTGTGTTCTAGTGTTATCTCGCTTTTTTTTTTATTCTGGTTCTCTCAGTCTTCCGTAGTTTTTTGTTGATATGTTTTTGTTACGCCGACGAACGAGGGAGCCGGACAACGTGTCCATGATACATTGTTTCCCGGAGCGCACAACTGCTGTTGTCACCATTTGCATGCACCAATACTACCATTACCGCCACTGACTGCCGTTAGCCGTCGCCGCCGCCGCAGCAAAGAAAATAAGCACGAGGTGGCTGGCCCAGCCCTCTGTGAGGGGCGGGGGGGGGGGGGGGGGCTTGACAGAGGCGTTAGGGGTTTGAGGTTCAGTGGATGATGTCGATCCATGGCAAGCCCGGGTGCATTCGCGACGAATACAAAGATCGCTTGGCGGTTCATCTGTGTACGCTAGTCTGCCTATGGGACACACGCTTGCTCCTGCTGTGATTGCTGGCTGGGTTCGTCTGTTCGACCGCTGACCCGAACTATGTTCTTATGACAGGGTGGTACCGGCATCCGGCTGAGGGTCCCGGGGAGAGTCGGCCAAATGTAGACTGGGGCTTGGGTCGTGGGTTGAAAAACCTTAATAGTAATATATAATTATCTAAAATGTTGACTACAGCACGATATCTCGTTGTGACCAAGTACTATTGCGTGATGATATGTTCATATCGTTCTCGTCTAACGGATAATATCGATGATGATGTGACGATCGGAAGCCGGCAGCGTTCGCACATCGTCACGTGGGTGGATGGATGTGGCCATGAATGGGTCACAGGGTAATATATTACGCTATATTCCTGCTAATATAGGGAATGCAATCAGACGTTTGATACAGATGGAGGTTTTTCGTCACCCTTTAGAGAAACAGGATCTTTATGCCGTGTTGTGTGACTGATTGAACAGGTTGTGTTATATGATTATACTTCGCCTAATGAAGCCACTGCTGCTGACAGTTTTGAGATTTGATGTGTGCGCGAATGTCTCTGGGTATGGTGTGTGTGTGTGTGACGCGTCTTTTAAAGGACACCGCTAGAAAATACGCATGTATATATAAATATACACACATGAGTGTAGTATATATATATATATATGAAATCGCTGCGCTAACCGACCACACTGATCAACGGCCTAACACTGTGGCGTATTGCTGCACAACTGAATCCTGCTAGACTTCTGAAATGAATCGGTTTGACTAACATCGAATCACATGACTGTCGTCTACTATCGGGGCTGTCGCGGCTGACTGGAATCATCGGTTCAAGCTCACCTGTGCAATGCGATGTCAGACCTGCACATGGTGGCCAGCTGATGGGTAATTCGGCACTGCAAATCCGCGACACAATGCCTTGTTTTCATGTGTGTGTGTGGTGTCTCTGTGTGCGCCTCGGCCCCCGCCCCTAGAGGTGATGGTAGTAACAGCGTTTGCATGCAATGCACATACACACCTTCACATATATATATATATATAGACATGCCTCGGCGTTGAGCAGCGGAAGAAACAATGCCAAACGCGGAACGTGCTGCTTGTGAACTAGAAGGGCATGCTGGTCTTACTAATGGATAGACGGAACGCTAACTGAACGATCGGGCACCGATTGAACCGCACATGTGCGCGTGTGTGCGCCCGATATTCTCACACTGCTACAGCTTGCATCGCCTGGAAATAGCGTTCAGGTTCACCTTCACATGCGCGCTGCACAACCATCAACACGTTGCGTTGTAACACACTTGGCTGATACACAGGACTCCCAAGTGCGCTACTCAACCAAGTCAGGAGTGCCCAGTGCGTTAATCCCCGCAACATGCCGCTTTGCCTGAGTTGCTTTGTAGTCGAGCTCGTGGAGGCGAAACGCAACACGCGAATCAATCTCGGCCGATCACAAAATCATAACCCCTGGATGGAGTCGCCGATTTTATCGACCTCTCGAAAGCATTCGATAACTCTGTAAACGAATTCGGCTATGCTCGGAGGCCGTTGCTTGCTATCCCCCTATCTTAATCGACGTCAAGCGAAGCTGAGACGACGCAATTTTCGTCTCGGAGCGATATAACAGAGAAAAAAGAAACAGCAATTTAGTGGAAACTATCGATTGACGCGAGATTCCGTCGAAATGTTGGCGACGTTCGTTTGAACATCCCTGATATGACATGGCCGTTCGTGTCTCTTTGTTTCTGTATCTCTCTATCTCTATCTCTCTTCTCTCTCTCTCTCTCTCTTCTCTCTGTATCTCTATTGTGTTCGCTTGTTCCTGACGTTGTTATAGCTCTCTGCGACAGCAATGAGTACGCCGAACCCTCCTCACAAGATTTCCGTGACGTCGACACCGCCTAAACAGCTGGCGCTCGGCTCACAGCCCGCGGTAGCAGGTGTGCTAGTTCGATCAATGGTTAGCGGAGGGGTGCCGGCTTCGGATGCTAGCTGCTGTGAACCCGCGGCCGCCGCCTCAGCCGCCAGCGCCTCGTTGGCTAACAGAGCGGCAGGGACGACAATGTCGCCTGCGCCCGTCGCCGTGTCAATGGCGGTGGCCGTGCCGCCGACGGGAACGGGAACGGTGGTAGCATCTGCATCGGCGGCTTCGTTAGCGACGCCCGCGACCAGCTCTGTGACGAACTTGTCGGGCAAATCGGCCGAGGCGTCACCGCTCGCCGGTGCTCCGGGGGGCTCCGGAAGCAGCATTCTCAAGGCGCAGCTGAGTGCGCCTAGGCAATGCGCCCAACCGACCCCTCTTAGCAAACAATCAAAAACGACGGACGATGACGGCGTGTCTGCTACCAGTCAGGGTACGGCTTCGGCCGCCGCCGCCACCGCCACCAGCAGCAGCACCAGCAGCAGCCCTGCGGGCGTTGCTCCAGGCAATTCAAACCTCATTAAGAGCTTACTGGCGTGTAAGGTAGGTCGCGATAGGACTGCCGGGAATGGTCGGCTTCTGGCCAGCACTGGAACGTTTGAGAATCTTGCGATGAGACTTGGACATACTTGTGTCTAGGTTGGTGTGTATGTGTGTGTGGGTGTCTCGGCGTAGCCGGAACTTGCCGGCTCAGCAACGGTGGTTGTGGTCGGTGATTAGTTTGGTTAAATCGATGGCAGTATGGCAGAAACACGGAGCAGAACAGGAGTAGTAACAGAGAGGAGCGAAAACTCAGCTAGATGCAGTCTCCTGCTAGGGAAGAGGCTGGCCACTTATCAGTGGTCGCGCCGCGTTGGTTCGGTGTTTCACAGCGTGCTAGCTGGCGGGTCGTAAACGATGATGGGGAAGGGCGATGGACGAGACCAGAGCAACTTCCAGTGACACACGTTTTCATGAGGCGGGAAACATTTTGTAGCGAGGAACTATACACATTAGATAGCGAGAGATCACCATTCGATGCCATTGTCGTTCCCCTCATCACCACATGCTGTATTCGCATCTAGATACCTCGTCTGTAATCAGCATCAAATTCCTTCTCCTGCTTATAATTCCAGGTCTCGCGGAATCTTCAGAAGGCGGCGTTAGACAGCGCTAGGGCAGCGCTACCCGAAGGAGCGCAAGCGGCCCCGACAGCGGCTGCGCAGAGGCTAACGGCGACGCCATCAGCGCCTGTTGCTGTTCTAACGTCGACGACTGCTGCGAGATGCACCGAAGATGGTGCGACGTCTGGCATGCCCGCCCACGTGAACGGCGTCTCTGGAAAGGACGCCACGACAACGGCGGAGGCGCTAGCCTCGCGGGGTGTCACGCCCACCTCCGAGGAGACCACGAGCGCTACGTCTAGACACTCCGTCGGTGTGATCACGGCGGCCACGCCCGTGATACTAAAGACGAACGGCAACCACGAGAGCGCGTCGACGACCGCGACAGTGGTGGTGTCAACGACAACAACAACGATGACAACGGTGGCGGCTGCTGCTGCTGCTGGTGGTGGTCCCGCCGCCAACACGCCGAAAATTTACAAATCCTCCCCTCTGCTCAACGGTCTCCTCGACAGAGGGACGCCAAGCCAGCCGCCACCGCCGCCGCCTGTTCAGCGGTCTGCCTCGACAACGGCAATGAATGGCAACGGTACCGTTGATTCCGTTGTCGCCGGGAGCAATAACAACAACAGCAACAATGGGATTAGCCTGCCATCGGCGGATAGCCGTCTGTCGCTTCTGAACGGCGAGACGCCTCCGATTATTGGCACGACCACGCCAAACACAATCGAAGCCCGGAAGCGGCGACTCACCTTTGGGTCAGAGGACTCGAACAACCAGGACGCCGCCCAGGTACGTTCAATGTGTGGCCTGCCGTATAACGAATTACCTTTAGGGTGCTTATACGCTGAGTAATTCGTATGTTCCTATGCACCGACGTCAAACGCTATCGGATTTTTGTGTCCCCCTACTGCGATATTAATATGATGAACATCATCCCCCTCCATCTGTGTCCTTCTCCATCTGATTTCCCCAGGAGAAGGAGCCAAGCAGCGGTTTGTCAAGCAACGCCAATTCGGCACTATCAAAGCTTCTTCACAACGGAACCACGGAGGACTTGAACATCAGTGGTGGGAGCCCCAGCGTAACGTCGGCGTCGGCTGCGACAACCGTCAGCAGTAGTGGCAACATCTTAATGAATAACAACAACAACAATAACAACGACGCTAAAAGGATGAAACTGATGCAGGATGACGAGAAGGAGCCGTCCGCCAGGGTAAGGGCAACCGCTTTGTTAGGTCATCTCTCTCTCTCTCTCTCTTTTTCTCTCTCGGCGTTTATTTCTCGAGCGGTCAAATTTGAATGGAACATCTCTGTGGTAAAACAACTCTGATCTCGATGATCATACGACTATTGGATTAACACGCTGATGAACTATTAGTTAATTACGTTCAAGAACAGTGGAAGATTAGTGGTGTTCATTCGTTCGATCGTTGTTTGTACCTTGCATAAAATAGATTATATATATATATATATATTTATATATATATATATATAGGTGGAGGAGGTGGGAACCATGAAAGGTGAATGGTTGTCTAACGAAGAGTGTCCACGTTTGCGTTGTCACGTTTCTCTCTTTCTCTCTCTGGGAATCAGCACACGAACGGAGATGTGAAAACGCATGAGGGCGTTATCGCTGTGGTTAGCGGCAACACCACCGTGGGCAGCTCAGCGCCCGTTAGCTCTACAATTGGCTCGGGTGCTCCGAGCAATCCGGGGCCGGTAAGTAGCGTCATGGTCGTTTCGAAAGACGCGATGCCCAACCCGACGAGGGAGATTGGTCTCGCTGGCCATGGGGTCAAGGTGCCACTTCAACAACTTCGGCAGGGCGGTCAGGAGGTGATTGAGGGCGCGAAACAGCCTCATGAGGCCATTATTTGCAAACAGCCCCAACAGCAACAGCTACTACCGACGCCTGCCGTCGACCCGACGCCGCAGGCTAATGTTCAGACCACAATACAGCCACAGCTTAAGGTAGCCTACCTATTCCAGGGACATATATATATATATATATATTATATACAATTCATTATTGTATGACAACGATACAACTTAAATGAGTCATTTAGGATATATATATAGATATATATATATATATATTTATGTATACACATATATGTATATATATTTGCTACACGTATATATACATATATATATGTAGAATATGTCAGTATCTTTATTGTGCTGGCTGAAACACACAACATCCTTTTGCAAGATACTTGTCCATAGCATGTGCGTTGTCATGCGCGCTCCCTCTCCCTCATCCAACCTCGCAGCTAGCTCTTCTATGCGATGTATTTATAACGTTTTTTTGCATCGTGCACTTTGCACGCTCATGTCCTCTTCAGGAGGTCCAACGAGCCGTTCCCGTCGCGGTTCCCGCGGCGCCGGTCATCGAGAAGCGGGTACTCCGGTATCACTGCGAGTGGAAGGGGTGCGATCAGTCGTTCGGCTCCGCCCGGCACGTGCTCCTGCACGCGATCTACGTGCACGTCGGCTTGCGGGGTGGCGTCCACCCTGCGCAACCACCGCCGACCGCGGACTCGGCCCGCGAGAGCCTGTTCTGCCAATGGGGTGTCGGCGGCGACAAGGAGTCCTGCGACGGCATGGCCCGCCGGCGCCTTTCGCTCTGCACTCACGTACAAGAGCGCCATTGCTCCGAGGCACATCTGCACGTGCAGGCTATCCGGCGCCAGCAGATCAGTCAGTTCGGAGCGGCGAGCCTGCCGGCGCCCGTTCAGCCCCCGCCTCATCCGGGCTATGCGGCGGATGCGGCGGCGCATGCAATTCGACGGCATGCCGCATCGTTCCACGCCTATCGGGACGCTGCCGATGAACGCGAGCACCCGGTCACCCGGAGCGTGCGTCTGACAGCGGCGCTGATCCTGCGGAACCTCGCACGCCATGTTCCGTCCTGTCGGTCGCGGCTGGCGCAGTACGAATCGCGACTTTCGCAGGTGGCCATGTCCGCCTTGGAGAGCTCACGAACGGTGGCGCAGTGCCTCGCTGATCTGCACGTACAACAGGACTCGGCTAATAAGGTAAGTGCCGAGCCGCATGGCTCAGGCAAGCTGGCCTTCAACGGAGGAATAATTATCTATTATAATTAGCTGGCAAACTAGTCGTTGTTCCTTTTGTCTTTCGTTGACCATTGGAGAGAAACTAGGGGAGATGCAGAGAAGATACCTTCGACCTGAACATAGTTAACATTCATATGGGTATGGCTGGCTTATGTTAGAGAGTGCTGCTAGTCCCCTGGATGGTCTAGTGGTGAGCGTCTTAGACTACTAGACCGGAGGGACACGTGTGTGTTGGGTTCAAATCCTGTCAGACGCTTTGGAGAATCTTTGGAGTTCTTTATCATCTTTCTTATCTGAGGATTCTTGTCAGGTACGAGTAAGGCGGAGAGTAAGCAAAGGTGGCCCCGACAGGTCCTCATAGTAATACCTAAAGGTTAAGAACTGAGGCCTGTCAGATAGGGGAACAGCTGAGAGTCAGCTCGAAAAGAAAAAATAAATAAAGTGCTGCTATAACGAGAAAAGAAACTAACACCCGACACAGGCAACTCCCCTCGCACCAGCACATCCCACCCCCCTTGACTCTTGGACAAGGGGTCTCACCCTGTTGTCATTGGGCCGTTCGCGCCTCCCAAATGCGTCCTCGTTGGGGACACCTAATAATTATCCAATATGATAATATTGCACTGTTTAACTGGGTCCCAAATAGTGTATGATGATTGTTATTATTCTGCTTAATTCATATTGTCAACATGATCGTATTGCAGACAACATTATCGATGGAGCACGGCCAACTGTTCCAGGAGGAGACGCGGCCGCGGTACCCTACAGACTAATAGGACACGAGCCTAATCATCACAACGATCATCATTAGAACGCCACAACAATTAGTAGAATAGGAGTTATCCGGGCAGAGGCGCCGACCTCCACCGCGACACAATCGATGGACGATGGCCGAACAAAACGCTGGGAGCGCTGAGAATCCCCGACGAATGACACTCCCCCTCGGGGAAACACAAGGCAAATCTATGCGGAATCGAGGTCGACCCAGCGAGCAGGAACGGCAACAGCGGCAATAGCATACACCACAACAATCTACATGTCCTGCCAATCAGCAACATCATGTCGCTTAATTGTCGCCCCCGTGATGATGAGCCCCCCCGGCGGCCATGGAGGGTGGCCAACCTGAGCGTTGACTACCAGCGACAACCTGTTCGCTATCGTCAATAACGAGGGGAGGCCAACGGTGCAGACGGTGACGACTTTACCCCGACCTGGACCACTGCACGACTCGTGTCGCTTTTGGGTCGGCCTTTGGCCGACGGCCGTCTACGGTTATCTGTCCAAGACGAGCGTATCTGTCCATCGTCGGGAAGGAAATGAAGGGCCTGGTTGGTGGGAGAGAGATAGAGAGAGAGAGAGACTGCTAATGCCATTGTGACAACTCCAAGGATGAGTTTCCTCTTTGTCGCGTGCCGCTGTGTCGTTCGTCATGAGGCGTCTTAGACGTGTGTGTATATATATATATATATATAAATATAAATATACAGTACATCTATACACACACACACATATATATATATATATATACCAAGATTTATAGTAAAGCTACCGCCACCAAGTGTGTGCGCTCGTATGCCTGTGGGCGTTTGGCCGCGACTGTGGTGTGATCATGTGTGAGTGTTTTCTATAAGGGCGTAAAACGGATGATGTTTATGACGACGATAATGATGATAATGCTATATATATATATATATATATATATATATAAGTTGCGTGTGATGAAAGCGTTGCTTACTTGAGTGCATGTGCGCACTGGCTGATCGACATCGGGTGGGAAGCCGGACCACAACAACAACATACATGTAACTCTGACCCTGTCGTCAGTCACTGGGAAGCGGACGAAGAGAACCGTGACATCAGCACAGAGGAAGGTGTCCAATACCCCGCTGCTGGTTGGCTCCCAGCGCCGCCAAATGTGTGCGGGCTGTGAACGATTTGAGCGGTGGCGCGTGTGCGTATGTGTTGTATTTGGTGTTTGAACGACAAAGATTATATACATATATATATATATATATATAGCAATTCATGCTGACGAGAGACACGGAACAGTCACAGCATAAGCAGAGAGAGAGAGAGAGAGAGCTGGACAGGCTGTAAAGCAAATGTATGGAGAACTTGCAAATATATATATATATACATACATATTATAAACACATAACACGTACGTGTGAAGGAATGGAGTCCTATACGATGAAATCGATGACCGGCAACAACTAGCGGCGGATGATCTCGAACTGGTCTTCTCAACCCTGGTTCGGCTAATCGATGATGAGCCGTCCAGCGGTACGCTCGCCGGTCAAGTGAGACAGGTAACGCTGAAGATCTGGTGTTTACTGAACAACTGCACAACGAGGCTGCGGTAACACCTATTGTTGACAAGATCGAGAATTCAAAACGCGGCAGGTATCCGATACTGCTGTCAGCCAGAGAAGAGACGAGCGCCAAGACTGAGCAAGCCGAGACCGTCTGTGTGAATCATCTTGCAACGCAATGCCGCTAGTGACGTTGGAGAGATGCTGTTTTTGACTGAGGTGCACGCGCACCTGAATATGTGCGTCTAGTGGTCTCCGTTAATTAATTCAATTAAAGATTGTAACAACGAGCGACGTCGAGACGGGGAGGGGGCGGGGATCTCGTCCGGGTTCTTTTCGCCGAACGAAACTGCGACACCAGAGCAGCACGAAATGGCGCTTCGCCTTCTTGTGTGTACATAGCATATACATATGAATTATATATATATATATATATAAATATAAAAATATATTCATATATATACATAGATGTGTGTGGAAAACTTGATGAATTAATGATCGACGACGAAGACGAAGAAATGATGATAATAATGTGGCTGACTAATGAAGTATAAGCTGCTGATGCTGCTGCTGATGTGCTAGAAGACGAATACACGATTACGAGAATGATGAATTATTGAAGAGTGCACCTCAATCTAGGAAGACCGACAGAGAGAGATACAAGCAAAACAAGAAATCCGACGGAGGATGACAAAGAACTCAATATACGAATGGCGACAAATGGCAACAAAGTCGAAGATGTAGGCGGAGCAGGGGGCGGGGTAGCGGGCGGGGTAGCGGGCGGGGCAAGGGGCGGGGTAGCGGGCGGGGTAGCGGGCGGGGCAAGGGGCGAGGCAAGTCAACGGGAGAACAATAAGACGCAAACTGTTCGATGACCAAAAGTGACCAAAACCGAATATGACAGTTGAATATGACACCTTCCATTGTGCAGTTGCATTGGTGGATTTTGGCGAATTTCACTCGAAGAGAAGACTAGTAATTAGTACCCGTTGTAACGTCTTCATAACAACGACTGCGGCGAAATTTTTTGTTTGCCGGGGCGAGTTACAGGTAGGCAAGGGCTGGGTTGTATGGGGAAATAAATTGGGGGTGGACATATATTTTTTGTGTGTATCTATCGAACATCGATAAATTGCCGTAAATGAATCAATCAATCAGCCTGTCAATCATGTACGATGTTTTTGGCAATTGCATAGGAGTGGGTCACTAAACGCCGAGAACGTTTTTGCTTCTGACGAAATTTGCGGAGTGAATCGGGAGACTTTGACGATGACGGGCGCAACAGCCACGTGATTTTGTTCAATCATAGCAGACGAACGATGGCGGAGACGTTACGATATGGATTGAGGGGTGGGGGGGGGTTGGGCAGCCTCTTTGACGGTCATATTTTCTACGTGTAAATGCTTGCTCGTGGGTGTTTATGCGGGAATAGTTCGCGGCAGATTTCAACGATACGAGAGCTACGAGGAGCTGGATCCACAGCCTGTGGGGACGAGAGATGAAGCCGGATCGATACGGGCCAGAGGATTGCACTAATCAGTGACAGAAATCGAGATGCAAGAGGAGAGAGAGAGATAGAGATAGAGAGAGATGGATGGAAAAAGATGGAATAATGGTGGCTGTGTGAGAAGTGGATGACCTTTTTGTGTGTAAATACCGCGTTTGCCAGCCACTTATGATTCTAGTGTACAGTGTCGCATGGACGGGCGGACAGACAAACAAACAAACGAACGAACGGAGAAACAAAACACCCTGTATTATTAAAAACCGCCGCCGCCTCTGCTGCTGCTGCTGTTGCTGCTGCTGCTGCTGCTGCTGCTGATCGAGCGAATGCTGCTCCAGCGGAGTGAAGGATGTGACGATAAGTGTGCGAAAGTGAATACGTCAATGATGGCGAATGTAATCTAGGTAGCAACAACAAGAAAGCTGACTGATGTGTGTGAGTGTGCGTGTGTGAACAAGAGTTAAGTATACATAAAGAATACTAAGAAATATATATATATATATATATATAGATATACACGATTATGTAAATGCTGACATACATAATAGGGGCGATTCAGTGAACGCATGAAGAAGTGATCCCAAGAAGAGAATGCTAGAGAGAGAGAGAGAGATGGAGAGAGAGAGTGAACAGCGACGAATGGATCTTTTGGAACGTGTGCGTTCGATAAATGGAAAGAAAGAAGCTGAATGGCTGTCAGAAGAGCTTGTTTATAATTAGATCGTTTATGGACAGATTGTTACGAATTGAATAGACAGTCGGGAGTGCTTGATCGATGAAATACATGATGATGGAAATGGTAACACGAAGACTAATAATAATAATAATTAGTATTACACAGAGAGAGCGAGAGAGAGAGAGAGAGAGAGAGAGAGACATGTGTATACAGAGAAGTGGGTTTTGAGCTGTGGATGTCGGTTGCGTTAGAGAAGGTGAAGAGCAAAGTGGGCAACAGCAACTTTCATTAGGCGTTCATACATAAAATGCCCCTATTTACTTCATCGTCTAGCGCTCGCTACCGCTGGCGTCAGCTCGTGGCGCGTTCGGTCTTGATTTGATTGATGATGCGGGTGAGGCGTTGGCTTGATCAGACGGAATCAGCCGACGCTCGGTTGAATGATTGGGTGAACAGTCGATCGCGGCGCGGTTTGCGGCTGGGGAAGGCTACAGCATTGTTTATGGGGATTGCCGCGTCAGCAGGCAGATGGACTGATTGATTCGACGAATACCTGGTTGGCTGGTTCGTTCATTGAAAGGTGGTTGGTGAGTGAGGATCGATGATGATGATGATGATATATATATATATATTCGCTTGTCCGACTGTCGGCTGAGTGGCCCAACTTCTCGAAGGTAGTGGGTGGGGGCGGGTGAGACACCCCACCATTCGTTGTCAAAACGACCCAACGGCAGGTGCGACCGACCACCAGCACTGCTAATCGTACCGACTGTGACTCGTCTGTAGCTCGCACTTGCCGGGTAGTGCGTAGCTTGACGTCGGTGCGTAATTGTTGTTGTGGTAACGATGAAGATTGCTGGCCATTCTTCGCGATTGCAGAGGTCCGTCCCTTCTTTGAGAGCGATCTATCGATCTCTACCAGAGGGCGTTCGCACGATTCGAGCTCATTACACCGCGAGGGCGTTCACGTGCTTCGCCTACGGTGATCGAACGTTGAATAGTCCTGTCTTGCCGCCTGATCTGGTAGGTTAATTCAAGCGCGTCATCGACGCCTAGTGAGGCAGAGGGAAAGGGTCTGGAAAATTTCTTTCTTTTCCTTCCGGGGGGCGGGGGGGGGGGGGTGAAAAGACTTCACGGGTACTAGAAAAACACTGCTCGGCTTGTGTTGTCGATGACAGTGGCGATCACGTAATGCTCTCTGTACGATAGACAACTATTCCATTGGGTGTGCACTCGTAAAATTCGAAAAATCTTCGTCGACAATATTCCCCCGCTCAGCTGACAGCCGCTGGTCGGTCTCGGCGCTGATTTCGGTGGCTGAGCCCCGGCTTGTACGTTCCGTCAAGATCACACTCTCGACTAACACATTCATATATATTCACCGATACATCACAGTGCTTCTCGGTCTCTATGGTCACATGCGGCATCAGTGGACACAGTATCCCTCAGAATATTGAGTAGAGTAGCGTTTATTCGACAACCAGCCAAGCAAACAGCCATCCGATTGTCATCCTCGTTTACCATTAACACCACCATTATATATATGTATATATATATATATATATATATATATATATATATATATATATATATATATATATTATCGGTGACCAGTCATTTTGAAAGCACAACGCGCAGAACGCCGCAGGGTACCGCTTCGGCCCGATGCTAGTAATGCCATCAATTATGAATTTTTTTTTATGAATGTCAACCTGAGCAGGACCGATTTTTATTCGTTTCTATTGAAGACGTGCATAAAAGTACACACATATATATATAAAACTACCAGCGATGATGTTGTTGATGCGACTTATCTCCGCACATCTTTCACCGAGAGCGAATTCACGAATTTAGCAGACGGACGTACGGGCGCACGAACACCACGATCACAAACAACTATCAACAACGTCCCAGTATGGTAGCAGCAATTACATAAGGAATCCTGTGGATTGATTAGGTGCAGCATATATTCCCAATGTATTATACAGTTTGTTGTCCTTGAATATTGGTGTATCTTCCTTCAGTCCGGTGTATGACGATGATTATTATTAAGTATGATCTTGTTATTACGATGCGACAGTTTACGTTGCATTTACCGTCTTCTTCATCCAGTGTTTCGCTTCGTTTCCTTATCAATGAATCAATGAACCTGTCAATCAGTCAATCATCGGCCAGCTGATCAGCGGTATCAATCGTTGCGCGAATTAGCGGGATGGGATTATTAACGTGTCCGCCTGATCGGTGGCTGGCCTTATCGTTATTTGGGTGATTGTTCGCGCGCGGGTCGGGATATTTACGACAGGGGGCAGTTTGGCCGGTGGGGTGCGAATGCATGAACGAGTCCGTGAATGAGTGGCAGGGAGCGATCTGATCGAGGTGGCGACCGATCACAGAGTGTAGTGTGCATAACAGAACGCGCCACGGCGGACACGAGACATCATGTGTACACTGCGAAATAAGGACGACGAGTATATATATATATATATTGATGATCATCATTATTAATAACGAAAATAATTAAATGATATATATATATATATATATATATATATATATGTAATGTATGTGAAACGAATATGAGACGAGATGACGGCGGCGGCAGCAGCAGCTCGGAAGCAGTAAGAAGACAAGAGGCCAGCGTTGGATGTTGGTCGGGACCACAGATCTGTGTGTGGTCCCGATGAGGACGAGTTAGTTGAAAGCAAATATATTGTTTCCTATTATACTTATTATGACGATGATATACTATAAATATTGAGGTTGGAACGACTGAGAATTGAGCAGCAGCAGCAGCAGCAGCAACATTAGCAGTATCGGGATTATGATGATGATTATGATAATAATTATGAAAATTGAATGGCCACATTTGTGGTGGGATCACTGATTGTGACGACGGCAACAACAACAATAAGAACCATAGCATCAGCAGCAACAGCAACAACAACAATATATTATTTTGTAAAATAAAATATTTAAAGTATAATTTCCGCTATACGTGTGTTGATTTCTAGTTTGTCTAGTGTCACCAGGTGCATGTATATATATTTTTTTAATTTTTATCATTATATAGTTTAATTTATTTATACGTGCAATACATATTGTTCCGACAATAGTTAATAATTATTTATGATACCTTAGATTTTATTATATATATATATATATATATGTGGTATAGGTCGCCAAGGTGTCGCAAAAGTCGACAATACTTTCCACTAATGAATTGCCGAAGTGTGTCCTTCGAACGTCTTCGAGGCTAGTCTGAGAAGACGGGACTTCAAGAGCGATACTCAGTTTCGGTGTATCTGCATATGTGTGTGTGCATGCACGCAAACGATGATGCGTAAATGCGCTGTCATTTGGCTGACCCAGGTGGTATATCAAAGAAACGTGGAGACCCAATTTCTCTCTCTCTCTCTCGCTTGTTCGCGTGCTATCTCCATTAGATTGAATGCTGCAAAATTCCGAGTCATAAATATAATAGCTGAACGAATTTGCGCATACCCATGAAACACTTTCAATGCCTCCGCCAATCGCTAGGTTCAACACTAGTTGTGTTTTATACTTTTAAGTAGCTAGTGATAAAAGGGTCACACAAAAGCAAAATTGCCTGTGTTTCCTTCCGTGTGTATATATTATCTATTCCTCTGTTCGATATCGGTTTCGACAACACCGTTGCCCCGTCGAAGTTCGCTTTGAAGGCTGTAGACGGATTACCTGTCGTGTTGCTGGCGAAAATGTTTCTGTCACATGGTTTTTGTTCAAATGTATCGAATTATAAAAAAAGTGGACGACAATTGCGCCCGCTTCCACTCGCAACTCGTTCGAACCATCGATCTATAGCGATCTGACGATGTGGGTAAGTCTATGGCCGTCTAGCTTGGACGGCTAAAAAGTCGTATGGTTATAAGAAGCTGGAGGCCGCAGGTTCGAATCGCGTTGACGTGACTGTCGAGAGAAGTTGGACGTTGTAAAAAAAGAACACAATGCAGTTCTGTTTCAATTAATCAAAGCGTTATATTGTATCGATACAATGCATGCACTGTAATGTTACTAATTCATTCACCTATGGGAAGAAAGGCTACACCAGAGAACAAATAATAAATAGAACAAATAAGTCTGACGAACTTTCTCTCTCCTGATCTCCCGATGCGTGCGTCCATCTCCTCCTATACCTTCTAGCGAGACTTAGAAGCGAACGAGTTGAATGTATGTATATATATATATATATATATACATCTCGATCCTGTGTCATTTGATCAGAATTGGAAACGACCTCACGTCTGGCTGAACTCCCAACTGCTCCCGTTATGCGACGAAGCACAAGTCGGATCGGCGGCTCAGCGCGAAACCACAATCGTACACGAACGAACCTGGTGTAGCCAAAATGGGTCGGGCGCTCGCTACCTCATATAATTTTGATCAGATACACTGGTCTATTTCAGCTGGCTCACCATGCACTCGCTGGCTGGATTATCAATTTTGCCATAAGAACCCAGTGGCTTAGCGCTTTGGAAATTGGAGCTGTGGAATCAGTTGGAGACGAGTGCCCGAGTGAGTTGTGTTCCCATGTAGCATAATACTACTAATCAGTACACTAATATCAGTAATAATAATAATAATAATTATAACAGTAATTACGGTTGTAGCGGAAGATCATTTCACGCCGGTCAATCGTACATCAAACTTAGTGACGTCGTTGCCTAGTCGAAATCGCACCAGTGAGAATAGTGCCCACCAGTGAACGTACTTGCCACAGAGGTGAGCCACATAGCGGGTACACCCACAACGTCGCCCACAAATGATTTCGAACGGTAGCCGCCATTTTTAATGATGTTTGATTTATTAGCTGAGAGATTGTTATTCACCATCAGCGTAACCATGTGAAATAGGTTCCGCAAAATCGACAGGAACGCGAGTGAATGAATCTCGTGCGGTCAGATCGAATAATAACGGATCCCGACGATGAGAAAGTGTCGTCACACATACTGAAACGGTGCTAGGCAGTTAAGAGCAATTTGTACATCGGCTATGTGCATCAGGGAGAAAGCGGCGCAGGGCGACGTGACGAGAACTTGGCCACGATAGTTCCCTCTCGTTCAACTGCGCACGGACAGAGAATGACCCGGTGTACCGGCTGTAAGCTTTACTAGAGTGTCGTTAAGTATAGTTAATTAGCTGGTTAAGGCTGAGGCCTGAGGCCTGTCAGATAGGGGAACAGCTGAAGGTCAGCTCGAAAAAAAAAAAGTATAGTTAATTAGCTACTTACCGTTCGTTCGTTGAAATTACCCTCAACCCTTTGGTGATTAAAAATAGTATGTGTTTTTCAGCAAACAGGAATAAAAAGGCACCTAAGCGCATAGGTTGCCGACCTCACTACCAGATCGCTACGTAGGCTGCTGCTGCTGCTGCCACTGAAGCTAGAACGATGAGGAAACAACAAGTGGCCATTTAACGTTCCTTGTAATAATACTGTTTACATATATACATGTGAGCATGCAAATGCGGAAAAAATCCCTGTCCCTTTTCACTGCTCCCACTGGAGCGTTGGCTCCAGACGCGAAAGGCGTGTTGACGACGTTTGACAAAAAGGCCAGACAACGTCGTTGTCGTTGGGGACAGGATAACGTAGTCGTTGTATTCGAAGGACTACCGCAAAACGCTGGCTGACACGGGGTTATCGGCGGACAACCGTCTCACTGTGGCGGATCTCGGATGACGTCAACGTTCTGCGTTGGCGGCTTACATTCGTCGGTCTGTTTCGGCGTCAGGCCACGTTGTGACGTAGTCGGACGTGCCGAAGGTTAAGCCGCAAGCAGAGAACAATACGGTGGACATTGATGCAACGCTGGGAGGAAGGTGTCGACGAAACGGTAGATCGATATATATATATATATATATATATGACCTAGATATAGACAGTAGATTTGGTATATTTCAATTCTTGAAAGTAGCGCCCTGATAGAAAAACTTGAATAACAACAGTCGCATGCTACGGAGCTACTTCTACACATGCTACGGAGACCTTCATAAGCTTGTGGGCAGCGTCGTACGATGAAGAACCAATCAGCGCGGTGGCTTGGACGGTGGTTAAGTCTCTGGCTATGAAAAGCCAGAGGAAGCAGGTACGAGTCCCGCTGCTTGATGAAGACATCTGGGAGAATTTAACCATTGTAAAATTGCAGTTCCTTTAATAAATCAACGACAACCATATATATATATATATATACGCGGTGGCTTGGGTGGCAGAGTCTCCGGCTGGAAGCGCAATGACTCACTGATTCAACCACCGTGGCGCGACACATTCACACGCGATTTTCGTCAAATAAGTAAAATTTAACAATACACATTGGAACAAGTCGTATGCAATAGTAGATATGGAGAAGGACTAAAGAAGTCGGTGGAAGTATATAAGCATTATGGCATTGCATCGTCTGCCGACAGCTGGACAGCAACTCGGACCATTTCATTATATCAATATGTATAAGTTAGCGTTAGCATACATTCGTGCATGCCATCTAATACAATATACATCCATCAAGAGGTGCAATAACTAATTATGTCAATTAATTAATTATTATTGATTAATTATTCTCAATTATGTCATTTCCAATAGCCCCCCCCCAGGGTAGTGCTAAACCCGCTATGAAATATCGTCCTCTTCAAGGTTCAATGGCTAACATCTTCGGCTGTTCGACAGAAGGGAACTAGGGTTTGGAGTAAAATCACTCTGCCCTGATGCGAAACGACGTTGGGTATTCTTTAGCGCTCTCTTGTTTATCTGTCAACGACGATCGGTTCAACGTAAGCAACGGATGGCCATCCCCCACCTCATTGGCCTTATTGTACCGATCTGATGATCAGACAGTTGATGATCAGCTAAAAACACGCACACACGGTTCATATTTAACGCAACGAAATAACGACAGCCAGTATCCGCCTTTGTACGTCTCTTTCGCGTTCATTATTTGCCCTCACATGTAAAAATAGATTTGAACGATGACATGTATATATGCTTACTATATATATATATATAGGGGGGATCTGGGTTGGTCGAGTGCACGATTCCAAACGCCGTCCCGATTTTTCCATCGACTCCTCAATATCCGTGTGCTGTTCTGACTTGCTGCAGTTTCCACCAATAATTATAATGTAGTACAATAGTTCATGGATCGCCGCTGTCAATGGGACACGGAGCAAATCCCATGTTGCTGTGTCCCATGTCCTAATTCTTCGTTCTCGCGTCTTGTTCATACGGTACATTGTAACATTCAGCTAGTTTCGTCGACGCTGTCTCGATATCGCTCAAATACTTGTGAGGGTATGAGACACGTTCGTAGCATTCTAATTGCAAATTTTAATGATTACTTCAATCATTTCTATGATTTATTATTATTCGTAGGAGTAGTAGGAGCAGTGGTAGTATTACCAGTAGTTATTGTTACCACCATTATAATTGTCCGATATAATCAGCTGTTTCATCACGACTGCACTGTCGGCATGGCGCGCGCACCAACACCGTCAGGCGAATTCAACTACTAAATCTTCCACGTCAAGTATGCCCCCGATGCGTTCCCCTGTGGCCGCTTTTTATGCAGCCGTGTCTTTCACTCTTAACAACGAAGAAGGATCCAACACACTCAGTACCATCGCTGCGTCCAGACAACGCACACGCCCAGTCTCACTGTACCGCCATCGCTCGGCATCTTCCAGCCCCCCCCCCCCCCCACCTTTTTAACGCCTTGGTAATCTTTAACTCGACGGTTCCCCCACGACAACTTTCTCCTTTCGTTTCTCTATGAGCCATCTCACCCGAGCTATGCACGCCTTCTTTGATTTGCTGTCGACCCGATCAGCGATCAGGTCCCATCGGCCTTCGGTCCACTTTGGAAAGGCGACCATGGCCAACTCGAGTTGCTTCTGTTGGCCGGCCGACCACGCCGTAGGGTCGGGTTCGGCCTCGGCGTCCGAGTCGCCCTCACCGGCCTGCTCGTCATCGTTCGAATTGTCCTCGTCATCCTCGATTGCGTTGTTCTCCTCCTCGTTGTCCAGCTCCTTGGTCGATATCTCGCTTTCGACAAACAGCGACTTGGAGCTGTTCTGCTGATCTGGTATGACGTTCGTCTTGGCTGTCCGCATCGACTTCACTTTGTCAAGTATATCCAGCGACGAACGGTTCATCGCTTCGGCGATTTTTTCCCAGCGGTCCACAGAGCCGATCGGGTGCTTCTTGAGTAGGCGGATCAGTGTCGTTACCTCGTTATTGCCCCAGGGACCCTCTTTCACCCGTCTCGTCTCGGACTTCTTGCCGTCGCCGGTGGCCGACGACCCCTGGTGTGTCACAACCGGCGTCGTGCCGTTCACAACTTCCGCGGCTTTTACCGGTTCGCGTTGACGGGGTGTCCTCTTTGGCCTGACCGGCTCATCCTCCTGTTCGCTTTCTTCGTCATCGGGCTCCTCTTTCTTGGCTAGTAACTCCTTCACGAAGCCTGGCAATGCCACGATCGCACAGAAGAAGCCGTACGGCAATCGAATAAACCACATATCTTTGTAGGTCGGCGCCGAAATACGCGACATGAGTTCCTGTCGAAACTGTTGGATCTCCTCCTCAGCGGCCTTGTTCTTTTTGGC
The DNA here is from genome assembly GCA_019614645.1 of Stratiolaelaps scimitus. Lineage (NCBI taxonomy): Eukaryota > Metazoa > Arthropoda > Arachnida > Mesostigmata > Laelapidae > Stratiolaelaps > Stratiolaelaps scimitus. Next base: position 609,840 of record JABWDB010000011.1, on the reverse strand, counting down.
ATTTGTTGATCGTTGCTTTTTGCGTTTGATCGCCTCGTTGATATTCGACTCAATGGTGAACTTCTTCTCCCAGTACGATGCCAACATCCAGAGGATCTGCGCGACGGTGACAATAATCGCCATCATCACACTCATCTCGGTCGGGCCCATTTTACGCGCTTTCCTATAGTAACGATAGTACATGCTGCGCGCCCAGTCGGGAATACCGTACTGGAGCACCTCATGGTACTTGGCGCGCTTCTTCTCGTCCCTGAGGACCTCCGCGACGGCCGCTATCTTCCGAAACATCTCGGGCGCTTCCGGGTCGGAGTTTCGATCCGGGTGGTGCTGTAATGACAGCTTTCGGTAGGCTTTTCGTATGTCCGCCGTCGTTGCATTTTCGGGGATCTCGAGGAACTCGTAGAAATTCTGTTTCACCTCCTCAACGATGTCAAATAAGTCCAGATCGTCGACAGTGAGGTCTGCCTTAACCACGACAATCTCACAGAGTACAACGATGACTAGAACGAACAACAGCTTCATCGTGACTGCTGCTCGATGATCAGCCCTTCACTAGGGGGATGAGATGATGATGGGGCCTCTCTATCCCTGAAGGTGAGCACGGAATAGGATTTCTTTGGTACACTTCACAACGCCATCTGGATGGCTGCTGACGGATCGGCGTGCGACGGCCCGACCTGATCTCTGAACTTGCCAGCCGGACAACACGATACCGTAGACAGCCACTTCAGAGTATCGCTGTTCGAACGATGCTGAAATGTGGCATAATTCGAAGGGGCGACGTTGGGCAGGGCGGGCCGTAGTTGGACCCACGCTGTCGGCTTTGCTGGCTGCGCCGGCCCCGGGCATTTAGCTTGTGTTGTTGACATCGGTGAGCAACTATGAGCGGCACTCTCTCGAGTGAAAACCGAAGATTTGCGGCGGATTTATTGAACACTTGTGTATCTAAGCTAGCAAGTTGTTCGAAGTGAACCACCAACAATTACACCATATACATAATTTGCGGAGGAAATCTGTGCCAACTGCTAAAGACAGAATTTTTCGTGAATTACTCGCTATTTCTGATTAGTGTTTAACAGGAAAGCATCGATTGACGCCTTACCGCATAACATGTGGATGGATGAGACAAATAAAAGTCTACGCTTAAATTTATTCCCCAGCCCTAAAGCAGTGAATTGTTTCTTGAGGAAAAAAGTCCGCCACCGCCGCCGCGATTCGTACAAAAAAGTCCAGTGCGCGTGACGGATATATAATTTATTCTCGCTCTCTTTACTCATCAGGCTATAAGCTATAAAAGTACATTACAGCGTGCTTCGAAATACTCCGATTTCTCGATTACATCACAAATGAGGTCGCACATCAGGAAAATAGGTCGGCGCCAGTACTTTTGGCTTTTGCCCAGGCCTCCTCACGGCTTAGCTTCTCCTCCTCGGACGGTTCCAAGGGTTTACCGTCAGCGTCGAGTTTTCCATCGCGGAGGTCGTTCTCGATCTTCTCCGAGTACATCGCCTCGAACAGATCCTGCAAGCAGAAAAACGTAAGGCCGCGATATGATGATAACGGGCTTTGGTTATCCGGACGATAAATTCATTGTTGTTGTTATGGGGCGAATGAAAATGACCAAGTCTGCGTACTGACGTGCCCACGCTCTCCGGAGTCACCAACGAGAGAGGACGCGAGTACATCGTTAGCACGAATACTGCAAGGGGGTGAATCGTCGAGGGTGACAAAATCGATCTCACGAGTTCACACCAGCTGTATCAAAATGACAAAATGGCCAATAATGAAGCGTGTTCACGCTGTAGCCTAATGAAAAACTAGGATTGTCAGACAGTTGAAGGTAGACAGTAAGCGTTACACAGAAGGGTTTGTCTCGGCCAAGCCGGTTAGCCTTTCGCCGTTGTTTCGATTGTTGACCGGCGTTGACGCGACTGAAATTGTGTTAGGTTTTTCGACGATGTCTGGAAACCTAGGCGGTCGTAAAGGTTGACCCTATTCAAGGTTCATGTCGTCACTACACAATTAGTGGAGTAAGTTGCAGGTCTCGTAGGACGTTGCCACAAAAATTACAGAGAAGAGGACGCATAGCAAGGTCGGCTCCGCGTAGAAGCGTACAATCCAAATAGAAATGAAATGGCAGTCTCGGATATGTTATATAGACTAAGAGACAGCTTGTTTGTCGTTTTTTTTGTCCAATTTCAAGGCCTCTCCCCCCTGCAAAAGTAACACATACATTGGCTCATCGTCAATCGAGGGGAGTCAGTAGGGGCCCGCCATAAGCAGGATACAACAAGTAAACATCCCCATGCCTCGAGAATATGTATCATGAATGCAGAAGTTACAAAACGCACAAACACAGTACGAACAAGACAGGCGTACAACCAGCCAGCCAGCCAGCCAGCCACCCACGCACCTTAGCAGTGAACGCGCTCTGCGTTACGTCAGGGACGTTGTACGATACGTAGGGTTTGAGTTGAAAATCGTCGAGGTTCGGGACGATGATCTCGGGGATCATCTCCGGTTCGATTTGATTCGTGCCGAAGAGAAACGGCATCCGCTGGCCATATATCTTGTCTTCATCTTCGAACTCCTCGATGACGGATTTCGGAGTCTCCCGATCGTGGATTGAACCTCGGACTGAGTTCGGCAACCAGAATTTGCGAAAATTCTTCCTTCCGAGACAAACGCCCGAGGTACATATCCTTCGAACAATCGTGAGACTGTTCATCATTAACACACAGTTCCCTTGGCCCAGTCTCTCTCCCTGGCAAACCTCTGACCGGCTCGATCTCCTCCAGTAGAGCCTGGATAACTCCTGCTTATGACCGTTATAATGATAAAGTAAGTTGTGACAGGGGCCGAGTAATCGCGAAATGTTCTCCAACAAGGTGCGCACTACACTGCTAGTCGCGCGAATAGCACTTGCGCGTTGCCTTCGTAGCTCGTTGATAGGAAGAGCAATGTTGTTAGCGGGGCCGCATGCGCTCGATTGTCCCCCCCATATGGGTCCAAACACCTCCCAGCAGGCGAGGTTGGACACGGCTGGCGCAAAGTGGATTCATGATGAGTTCGGCAATTTTCCAAGCGAATTTCGTCTCTCGACATCGAATGAAGAAACAATGTACAGGTTTGTAGGTTTCCGTATGAAATTTGCTTGATTCTAGCCAATTTTGCCATGAGCTGTCAACACCACCAAGTTGTGTGTTGTGGTGCTGTGGCCCGTGGGAGAGGGTAGCCGCTCATGGAAGACGGTGGCTGGCAAGGCGATTTCGAACGACTCGAACGGACTACTGCTTTAAGAATCATATCGTGCTGTTTTAGAGGGATTCCCGCTATTGGCTTTCGTCATATGGAGAAGCCGAACTCGGAGAGCTGAATGGCTGACTGTATTGTTGATATTGTTTCATCTATTTACATATTTGCACCTGGCTGCCGTACTAATCGAGGTGCTTTTAGAAGATGATTCGTTGTTAAACACGATAATGTCATGCCTCGCGCGAAACATGTCACCGAGTTCTGCTGTATCGATCCCCGTTGTGAAGTTCAGGGCCGGGCGCGCACGTTCGCTAAGGCAAGTCTCCTTCGACAGGTGAGTGACAGAAGCCAGCGGCCAGCGAAGTACACTGAGCCAATGAGCCTGCTGTGCTACATATGACTAAGCTAAAAGCTATCGGGGGATGGCGACATGTGCGAGTATGCCTTAAACTAATAGCTTCACAGCACTATAGTTTAGTGGTCATTCAACCATAATAAAAAATATTGCCATCCCATGAAAAGCAATTTTATGCCACAACCAAATGTTCGAGTATGTTCGTTCGGGAATAGCTAAATACACAGAGTTGCCCACCCAGCTCCCTTTATGGCGACTGTTATGTCTCTGCTAGTGTCCGTGCGTTTGAAGAATTTTGGTCCGTGCGTTTTACCAGGAGAAAATTTCCTTCTCGTAAAAAGAAAAAGTTGCCCGACCAGCTGCAGGTGCTTAGAACAAATGGACTGAGCACATATGTAAACGACCGTGTGTATATTTGGGTTTCATATGCCGTCGTACGTGTACCTTTATTGTAACACATAGGAAAATGATTATGCTGTTCACACTGTGTAAGTCGCCGCTGAAGGTGAACTAGGTAGGGGTTTACTCGTCGACGTTCATCTGGGCCTCTGTGGCGTCCCACTCTTACGCCAGCTGTCAATACGCTAATCACTGACCAGTTGATTCGGACCGAACGACGCAGAAGCAATATAGAATGATCACAGTTGTGAAAAATAAAATAAAAAAGCTTGTGGAGTGGCTTTCTAACGCAAAACGAGTGACACAGCACGGCGACTGTTACCTCGTCACCAACGAACTGTACGCAGTGTACCTAATAGTGGTGTCCAGGTTAGGTTGTGTCTATTATATCTTTGCATTTACTCTCTATCCATCTCGGGCGTGTCAGCATCAGTTAAAGGTTCACGCGGCGAAAACACTGAAATGCCAGCAATGCTCTAAGGCCTTCGCTGTGGCCTATCTACTTCGACAACATGAGACTGAATGCAACACGATGGCGGTTTGCAACGACTGCGGAGCCAAGTTCTCCTATCGGAGTTCGCTCAGGAGACACTACAAATCAGCGAAGCATGGACCGACAGCCGGCTTGTCATCGTAAGTAAATGTCGCAATACCACAAACTAAACTGACTTCTGTGTCAGATCATAGAAGAATCGGGGCACGAGACGCCGGTGCCGTGGTGGGTACATTAGGCATGCTTGCCTGTCCCTGGCAACCTGGAGGAAATTCGTTGCTGCAAATAGATGAGTTCGATGGGCGCCGTTGCATTCAGGGGTGCACCTTATGAAACAATACGCAAAAGCAATACGTTGGGTGAGAATCGTGGCGCCAACTTGGAGGCCAAAGCAGAGAAAGTCAGACTGTATGAGAAAGAGGGGTAAATCGGCGGAAATCCTGTGACTATAAATCTTCTATGGGGCTTTAGCGTTAGGTGTAGAATAGCCTACGTAGATTGAAGTTTGGGTGCAGGCATGCCATTGGAAATGATCACCCTTCGGTATGAGAAAATGACCATTATTGTCCTGATTGAAAGTTACAAACGCGCGTACACTGGCTGACTGGCCGAGTGCTCTGAAATTGACGAATATATATATATACATATATACTGAGAAACTTAAAAATCTGCATTGGAATGGTTTCATTGCCACTGATTTCAGAGGGTCATCAACTAAGGCGCTCGATGTCACTAAGGCCTCATCATCGAGCAAGAACATCCAAGGGCCTAATGTCGTCACTATTTTACCTCTCCAGATCGTGCCTGTCTTCGTATCGACCACTAGCCTGGGGGGTGCTATTGGTACGGCAAACGGTCCCCGCAAAGAAAGGCCCATCCTGCCGAAGAAAGTCGTCAAGAAGGCCGCTTCAGTTCAGGTCGCTCGACCCATTCAGCCCAAGCTGACGGTGTCCACTCAGGTATCCGCCTTGGACTATGACCCGTATCAGCTTGGGCACAAAGTTTCGCAGGCGGTCGACGCAACGAAGACTCGTATTTCTGTATCGACCTCAACAGTTACCGAGCAACAGCAGACGTACGCCCCATCGATCTCTACTCAAACCGGTCCAAGTCCCACGTGCAATGTCGCCGTCGGAATCGACGAGGTGTTCGACGACCTGCAGAGACTGTTCGAGAAGTCCTCCCCACCGAGCCAAACAGCAGGGATGTCTCCAAGAGAGCAGCAGCACAGCTCAGGACCGCTCAGGCGACAACAAGACGCTAGCCAAAACCAGCATCAGCACTGTTCCCTGCAGGGCGACTGTGCACGTGCCCCAAGTCTCCTACAGGAGGTTTCCTGTTCGCTGAACGGCGCAAATTTCCATCACGTCGAAACGCAGACGTATCAGCCACGCTTCGCCGACACGCACATGCAGACCTCGTATTACAGTGATGAGCCGTTTGACGGGAGCTTCCTTGTGAACAACGACGTCCCGGAGATGCAAAATTCCGCCTCGAATCAACACAGGACTCGGGAGCCTGCCTTTGTCGACGTGGGAGTTGGAGGCGCGCCCTTCGACGAGCGGATCTTCGGACATATGGAGGTTCAGACGACGTCCTTCCCGCCGCAGGTGCAGCACTTCGGCATGCAAACAGCGCCGAGCATCGGCGAGAGTTCCGTCGTTCGGCATGGAAACATCGCCGAAACTCAGACACTATGCGTTCCAGCGCTTGACGGCTTCTCGCAAACTGGCAGCATGGAGCTGTCCTCCGTGGAAACGCAGACGATCGAGCAATTCCTTAATTGTTTGGAAAATTCCTAGGGACGCCGGGACGAACCATGGGAGAACACCTGTACAACGGTGTTCAACGATCAAAACATTGAACAAGTGTGATTTTCGGCTCGGTGGGCCAGACCGAAAAACCTGTTTGTAGCTAATATCGAAACCCACACGCGTCGGGGGAACCCATCAGGGCAGAAACGAAGGAGTGAAACTTCGGCTAAAAACTGTACATTTTCAAGGTAGCATTAAAAAAAGATCTGTTGTTAAACAAATATATCTCTGTAAATAAACCGTTGAAGATATGCTAGCAAGTTGTTCATAAACGAGGTATCTCATAGCAAGACGACGTAATTTCTCTATTACATGCATAAGTATATATAGTAGATATGCATATGGGCTAATCACTAGCAAAGCGTCAACAAACAAGGGCGTAAATAAAGTGGATGTGTATGTTTATCACTTTATTTGGTCGAGGTGCCACTGTCAATTCAGGTGAAGCAGTTGGCCTCGAAGACCAATACGAGGCGCGTCATAGTAAGGTAAGGTAAAGCTTTATAGGTTTATTAAAGGAGCTGCAATTTTACAATGCTTAAGCTCTCTTACATGTCACGCAGCGGGGCTCGAACCCGCCGCCTCTGGCTAGCCAGCTAGATATAAATTCAATCAGCGAGATCAGCGACGTTCGATATTATCCTTTGTGTATAATCCGTGTCCGCATTATTCCCATTTGGCCCCAGTTCGAACAATGCCAGCAGACACCTGTACGTCGGCCTGTTTTTTGTTTCGAGCTGAACCTCAGCTGTTCCCCTATCTGACAGACCTCAGCTCTTAGCCTTTTAGGTAATACTATGATGACCTCTCGGGGCTACCATTGCTAATTCTCTTCCTTACTCGTGCCTGGCAAGAATCTTCAAATAAAGTACGTCGGCCTGTTTAGGTCGAATGAACATAAGGGAAATCACCACGTGTATGTTGAATAAGACAAGATTTCTAATTTATTGTACAAATATGCAACAAACATACAACGACAACAATACTAATGCTTGCTTTTGTTTATACTTCCAGTATGCCCTTCTCGACTTCCTAATGTAATCCGCCAAACAATGACCTACCTACAACGGCGAGTAGAGATATCACAAAGATTTCCGTTTGTGATTATACAAGACACCCCCCCTGCCCCGACCCAAGAGGTTACTCTTTCTTATTCATCGCCCGTTTTTGCCGTTTACTAGGTTCGAGTCCACTGTCATATTCCGATATCTGCTTCCTCTTCGCCACAAACGGCCTAGCGGCTTTGGCGTTAGCAAATCTTGTCTTGTTCTCGTTTCGAATGTGTCTCGGCGCCTTCTCACCGAGCACTCTTGGCGGGTCGTTCAGACAGAACATCTTGGCAACGTGGCCGAGGTGAAGTTCCTTAAAGGGCGCTACCTCCCTCAGCTCTAGCGGGTAACTCGCCGCTGATCGGATGTACGTCGTGAAGGCGTTTCGCGCCAACTCCAGAAGTTCTGGCTCCTTTTTGATCTCGGCCTCGAATGTCAACTGGAGAGCTGTGCAATAGTCTTCAGAGGTTTTCAGTCCGAAGGACGGATTCTTTCGAGACAGATAGTCTCGGAGCGTTTTCACGTAGTTGATAACGCCACGCATCGGCATTTGTACCGGTCGCAGGTGCTTTTTCGCGAGTAGATTCAAGTATTTGGCCTGGCAAGGCATCAACAGAAGGACTGCGCATCCTTTCGTGCCGATACGCGCAGTTCGTCCCACCCGATGGACGTAGTCCTGTACACCCAGCGGTAGCGAGAACTGTACGATAAGATCGACCTTCGGCAGGTCGAGACCACGACTGGCCACGTCCGTTGTGAACAACACGCCAGACTCCTTTTCACGAAACTGGTTGAACACTTCCGTTCGATCGCCCTGCGACATCGTTCCATGCAACCTATAGAAGTTTACCTTGTAGCCAGCTTCCAAGAATGCCTCGGCCATTATTCCCGAAAAGAGATTCAGATAGAAATCGACTACACCCTGTGTTGGGAGAAAAACAATAATCTTATCCTTTTGGATTGCACCTCGAATGATCATGCTGGATAGTGCGACCAAGTACAGCTTCGTCGGACAGACCATAAACGTCTGCTCCAAGCTCTCCGGCAAGACAAAACTGTCGAAGGTGCTTTCGCATCTGTTGGTGACGTCGACAACTAACGGGTCGTTGAGCGACAACCCCGCCAACTTCTCCACGCCTGGCGTTAGCGTGGCTGAGAGCAGCACGGCGTTCGACGGCAGCCCGTCCCGGGACCGTTTCCATGCCTGAATGATGCGAGAGATATTCTGCTCGAAGCCCATCTCAAGCATGCGGTCAGCCTCGTCAATCACCAGCCAATCGGCTGTCTTGAACCCAAACACGCTCGTGTGGTCAAGGTGATCAATAAGTCGTCCGGGCGTGCCGACCATGACAATGATACCCTTTCGGAGGCGGGCTTTCTCTGACTTCTTCTTCTCGCCGCCCATCAGAACGCCCGGCACGATCCACTTGCACGCGTTCGACAGCGCCTCAAGACACTGGAACGTCTGCAGGGCCAACTCGCGCGTCGGCGTTATGATCACCACGCGGGTGCCGGCCTCTCGTTTGATTTTCGGGTGTTCCGACATCAGCAGATGGAGTATGGGCGCCGCATACGCTAGCGTCTTCCCTGAGCCCGTCGGCGACTTGATAAGGAGGTCCTTGCGAGCGAGCAGATGCGGTATGCTCCTTTGCTGGACAACGGTCGCCGTGGTAATTTTCAGACGATCTCTCATGCAGCCGACAAGATGCGGGTGGATGCTCAACTTTGAGAAGTCATCCTCGGAGAAAAGTTGCACGTCCACTCGGGGTCGTTCCTCATCGCTCTCCGGAGCCGGGAGTTCGACCTCGACGTCGAATGGATCCTTCCTCGGATGTCGCTGTTTGTCCCTGAATCGCGACTCAAGCTTAGCTTTGCCCCGTTCGTACAGGATCTCTTCGAGTCTTGGCTTCGTCTGTGCAGGCTGTAGCGCACCTACAGCCTTCTTGGGATCGCCATCCGATCTGCGATTCGGCGATGAAGGTACGATTTGTCCGTTCCGTTGGGGGCTTGACTGTCGCGTGTTGTCAACGATGTCCTCCTCGTGATCGTCGCCGTCTGTGTCGTCTTGAGGGATCCCATCAGTCGCTCCCTTGAGCCGGGCACCGCCTAATTCCGGAGATGATTCATCGGACGAATCGTCGCACCTGATCGCGGTAGTCTTGTCATTACCTTTTTTCGATAGCTCCTCGCCCCGGAGGAGGGCGTCGATGTCGATCGGCTCCGGAGTGTCATCTGAGCAGATATTAAGCAGCAACCCGCCTCCGTCGTCCATCGGGAACGCCTAAGATAAGACGAAAGTAATGCGATAGGTTACAAATTCGAATATACGAGAAGATATAACAACGCCGAAAATCAGAGAGTTAGCTAACAACACACAACTGGTGTGGGCTGAACTCATCGTCGTGCTCGGTCGGTCACGGCCAAAAAAACTACGAAGTAAATTTCCACATACATCGTAAATAGTATACCTTGGCTAGGTCAAAATCTCCATAATGATTTACCAATAATTATTACATTTCATTTATTCGAGATACCCCTGGAGAAGTACGCATGTTCGCGTGACGAAGCCATAGTAAGATGACAACGAGAGCTACGTACACGCGTAAAAATATAACAGTAGTTCTAGTTCACTACCTCGACATACAACGCGAGAGGGGTGAAACACAGCGAAGTCGGTTCGGCGACGGAGCAACATTCACCATTTATTACAATTGCACATAGACACGACGAAGATAGCGTTGCATGTTTGCAATATGATTTTGAGTTGACTTTTGCTTTGCTAACGTTCAGTTTCCCCATAGTATATATCTAGGCATTTTAATTCAAGAGAACATCGCCGGGGACACCTCACCGCGGAGTGATGTCTCCTTTGTTTTGGAGCAGAGAAGGAATAACAAAAATATTCGAGCAAAAAATATATCGAAGCAGAGAGATTTTTTTCTGCTTTAGCGTTCCGAAACTGAAATTAATTATTAATTAGATTTTTTTTTTAGCAACAATTTTACTCGGGCGACTAAGACGCAGTTTGTAATCGAAATCACGGATGGTCGACGAACGTGTGTGACATGCGTTGACAACATTCGCAGGTCTTTCCTCGTTCTAGCCGGGAAGAAGGAATACATACGCTGCGCCTAATTCAGCCTTTGACCACCCTCATCAAAATATCCACTTGGAAATATGGCTCTGCATATAATTCTCGTGCTAACCTTTGTCGTTTTTGGCGCTCCAAGGGTTCAACACCCACGACACAAAACACACACAGAACACTCTGTAGAGCAATCAGATGTTTTTTCTACACGCGGCCCGGGGACTGATGCACGTCGCCTTGTTTTGTCTGAACCCGCCACTAAATGCAGACACCAGCTACAGTGGGTCACCGAGGGGCATCTAGCCGGCTGGCTAGTTGGAGTAACATTTACAACTTTTGCACGGCGGCAAAAGTGAATGATCAATGGTGGTACCTCGAATTGAATTCGCATTCGGAACGACTTTATCCCGCAGTGGAGATTTCTGCTTCGTTGCAGTCCTGACGGTATGTCGGCAAATGAACTATTGCCGCTACACCATAATCGTATCAGTATCATAGTCGATTCTGCCCTTTTATAAGCCGCGTTTAGGCTAATCTTACCAATAATCATGAGTCGGAAGACAAAACGAGCTTAATCGACTGTTTCTATTTGACACAATCACATACGCCTCCATATTTGCCTATATAAAGTCCAAGTCTCCCACTTAACTTAATATTGAGGTCGATTTAACGTCGCTAAACGAAGATGGTTGCTCGTGGCCTGAACAAATCGTACAACAAATAAACACAGTGACAATGATACTCACACACATGAGGAATATATTCATATCGTGTGAACATCTTTGGGCTGGCCACAATCCCACTGTTCATACCACAGCTGAATGAAAAGGGTGATCTCACCTCTGTGGAACAAAACGATACAAATGGTTTCACCAGCAAAAGAAAAAGTATTCACCATGAAATATAATGCTTAATTAAAAAAAAAAGCATTTCCTTGAAATTCAAAGCCAACGGAAGCATCTCCAGCGACGCACGTCGGATATAGAGCGACCTTTCGACAGGGCCCTGAGAGAAATACTGATACATTTTTCAAGGCATGGACGCGGTGCCGATTCCTAAAATAGCTTAACTGCTGAATAATACTATGGGCTGTATTAATCATACGATGTGAATGCGCTTAAAGTTAAAGTCATGTTTGCAAATTTATTCGACAACTCAATTGAGAATAATTAATATTATTATGAGTCCAGTCGATTTACTCAAGCATATCTTCGCCCTTAACTGATTTTCCTTCGGAATTTCTTCTACAGATGTGCTAGTACCATATCCCACGGCCAGCACTGTGCTGTCAGTTTCTTGTAGAAGTTCTACCGACTTCATTTATCGGATCCTAGATACTACCAGTTAGTTCTAGATAACCACGTGATTCCCGTACCGCAACCGAGGACATGAGGTGGTCGTCGCTGGTCTTCTACACATCTCATCGCCCCCTTACTGAAGAAATGCGCTAAGCGATACCAAGAAGGTCGGTGCTGTTGAACATCGTCAACAGATCCACAAGGGGGAGGAGCGGTCATCGTGTTGTCATGCATTCGCATAGCAACGCTCCCCTTGAAAAAATTCTAGTTGATCTTAAGACGCCGGGTGTTACCTTCACAATAATAGTTAGTTGGCAACGATCGATTCTATTGCAGGGAGGCATGCCTTCGCGCGCGTGTGTGTGTGATTCGTGATCTTAGCGAACTGCGGTTGCGTACGAAACTAGGACTACTTATGCTAATATATATATATATATTTAACTAATGCTACTACTTTTTCCTTTTGCGATTGAGTACGAAACTAGGACTACTTATGCTATTATATATATATATATATATATTTAACTAATGCTACTACTTTTTCCTTTTGGGTATGAAGCCCTTCGGCGGGAGACTTCAACTGCTTTAACGTGCTATGAGTGAGGCGGAATATAGCATCTTAAAGGTAACGTGGTCAAAGCTCACCAAATTTTGTTGTAACAATCTCCGCTGGCGAATAGCTGCAGAGCGGCCGCGATATCAATTTATCCAGAAACGTCCCCAGAATTGCTGCCCCCCCCCATAGGCTGACGAAAGCCAAACGAATTAATTTCCACTCTCTAAAAAAGATACTATTTAGCGACATCCAATGACACCACGCAGTGTGGCCTAACGCAGGAGCACCGTTTATTGATTTGCTGTTGTCATCATTTATTTACACTTTCTTCATCGATATGAGTGTTCACACATTATGGATGTGTACAGGCTAAATCCGTAGAGGAAATCTTTTTTAATATCGCTTCAGATTGTGACACAGGACCAGGTGGCCTTCCTCAAGAATCGCCATTGTTGTTATATATAGTATTACATATATATAGTCGTCGATGCTGTTACATGATGGCGAATGAAGTGAGATATAGTACAACAGCAACAACAGTATTAATCGGCTTCTTAATCGAATCCAAATTTTGCTTGGTCCTTCATGACCGAACAACGGCGTCCACACACCACGATACGTTTCTCCATATGACGACTGCAGTATGCAACATGACCAAAATAATAATCCAGCCCCAGCCGCCCTTCTGCCGATGAGCGATGCGGGCTCAACTGCAGTCGCCAACACATTAAAATTCACACCTGTGTGCCTGACAACGGGCCTCCTTATAACGTCGTAACCGAAGCGGAACTTATTATTGCCTTCGGCCTACAACCTGCTGATGATAAAAGCACTAGGTGGATAACACGTGCAATTCTCGCAATAGAAGAGTTTATATAATACACGGTGGTGACACACAACTCGTAGAAACCATCGTTCGTCGTCCATTCGGACTTGGCGACATTTTCTTCCCCTTGAAAATGTCGCCGGCCTCGTCCGCTTCCGAAGGGCAACGTTTTCTGTGCGTCTTTTGGGTGGCTTAAGACTTCTCCTTGATGATCTCGTCAATGGCGTCCATGTGCTCCTTGAGTTTGTTCCACTGATCGAGCGACAACGCGATTCCCTTCTTGCCTGGACGGGACTCCCCATTGCTGTCCTCGTAGTACTCGCGGATGTTCACGTATAGCCGACCTAAACGATTGAAGAATACCAGGTTCAAATCAAGAGAGAGGAAATGGCGTCAGGGTGGACAACAGTGATCTGATATATCAACGACTATAAATGAGAGTGTCACGAGAATGTAATTACAGTGTATATAAGTCCTGTGCTTTTTTTCGGCAGCAGACCTCCCTAAGTATTTCGATCTTCACTCAGCGGGGTCGTGAATCGAGTCAACACTTGGATGATGTCTAGCCGGATACGTGACGCTAATTGACAGGATTAATTGTGCTTGTATAATGTATTTATCCATGAATGCAAACGCCACCGAGATAGTATATATATATATATATATATATATATATATATATATAGAGTATTCCATGTAAACACCATATTTACCTTTGAAATCACTGACGGAAACCTGTCGCATTTTGCTCAACTCGAAGGTGGTTTCGCCGCCAGCCTTGCGTTTCTTTGACGGAGCAGGATTCCTGTCCTCGGGACCCGAGTCCGAGTCGGACACTTCCTTCCTGCTTGGTTTCGGCATGATGAATTCAACGTCGCAATCGTAACCTATTTAACAGATATCAACTGGGTCGTGTCAGGTTATAAATGATTGGAAAATTTGACTTGTTTTAGGCAATAAAATGAATGGATAAATAAGCTATGCTCTTAATAACAAAAAAAAAGCAATGCCCACTTAAGGGTTACCATTAACAGGTTGTTCAGATCAAACTTGCACGACCCCGCTGGCGAAGTCGATTTGGCCAGCGGATAGAGCAAACTACAGTGGGGGTTTCAAGGCAACACGGCCGTTCTCTCGGATGAAATCTGTACCATGGTACATGTGGCAAAGAATTCAGTCAGTGTCAAAAATCAGCTGGCAATTATCCAATGTTTGCACCTCGAAGGCTAGTCGAGTGACGACAATGACTGAACACAGATATGGCTACAAACTTCCAGTGAACACTGGAAGTTTTTAGCCACATCTGTGCTAATTAGCCTCGAGAAACGAACGCAATTATGTTGATATTATTATTCGTACTCTTTCGGTCCTATCAGCGACAAACCGATCTAAATATGATAGCTGGAACAACGTTTTCCGCTAAGGTGAAACTTGGACCCCCGAGCTGTTCGTCGACTTAGCAGGCTGGCAGTACGTGGTGGCGCACCAAAAATAGTCGAGCCGGCAAGACCACACCTCCACAATACCTGAGTCACCCGAATCCGGCAGAAGCACGTGTAGTTTTGGCTGATGGTCGCAAACGCGATGACAGCTTATGATGCGTATATCAGAGAATTTCGTTGACAGGAGCAAATAATAGCCGAGAAGTGGTTGAAATCTATGCGGAGCTCATCGATAAATAGCGGCAGCAATCGGCAGTATACTTACCTCGCTTGAATTAGTTCTGACGACGCACGGCTTTACAAAAAAGTGTCGAAATTATTGAGGTACGAAATCGAAGGTCACAATATTAAGCGATGACTTCAACCTCCTTCAACGGGTTGAAAGGAGAGAGAGAGAGAGAGAGAGATTGGTGGTATACATTATGCAAACATCGATTTGCTCAGAGGCGCTACAGGCATGGAGACTGGAAATTGTAGTTATTCACCAATTGAGTGGCTCCAAAGGTGCTGGATCCGCTGTGCAACTAAGTTCGGTGCGCCCGCAAATCTGACACAAACGAGAGTTTTGTAGAGCATCTAGCGCCAATAATCTTGAGCGGGCGATGATGAAATAGTCCTCCCGAGTTGAGTCCTAAGTCGCGAGTTTCTTAGACGCCGGCGTTACGATCGCAGCAAAAATTGAGCACATATACGGATTCAAATAGATATCCACAGGTATCCAATATCTCACAGAGCGTCAATATCGCCCGGAGAGGGGCGACCACATTGGTGGTAATCGCTTGAACAAGTGCACATACGACAACAGGCACAAGGCAAAACGAACACACAGAAGTAGCCGCTGATACGACCGTGACATATCCAACGAACGCGTGGACCGCTGCTCTAGAAGATTACATCGAACGGGAATGTCAATTAACATGCTTCCATTCGGATACGCATTCTATGATCGTACGATATTGAGAAGACAATCATATTTTAGCTCAAATATCACTGAAATGTGAAATTTTGAGGGTGATCCAGTTCGCGGGTTGTAATCAACCCGCATCTGATCCATAAGGTACGATCAGGATATAGTTGAGAATGTGAATACTGATTAGTAAATCTCCGAGTAGCATACGCATCCATAATACCCATTGCTATTTGCCTAACCATTTAGTGGATAGCGCGGTCCTCGCCACAGTATCCTGGCCGCTTAAGGGTTAAGGTTTATCGGTTTGTTAAAGGAGCTGCAATTTCACAATGCTCATAACTCTCTCTTATGTGTCATCACGCAGCGGGACTCGAACCTGCGGCCTCTGGCCTCCGATAGCCAGAGACTTAGCTGTCCAAGCCGCCGCGCTGACAAATGTCAACCAACTAAATTTAGTTTTTCTAACGATGATATATATATATATATATAGTCTGTGAATATGCAAAGTGGCGTTGCCGAGACACATAAATCTAGGTTTAGTAACCTACTTCGCTTCGAACATTAGCACTTGCCCTAATGAATTCGCTAGAACAGCGTTATCGATACACGCGAAAGGTCGTTAATGTACGTCCCAGCTAAAACGGAAATCACTCCGTCGCTATCGTAAACAATGAGTACCCGTTCCCGCCTTAGGCCACCATCTTGATTTCTAATTTCGATGCGTTCTAAAAATACTCCATCCCCTTTTGCGTGTTTTATATACCATAGATATCGGTCAATGTCAAATGATACTAGAATTGTAAGGTAAGGTAAGGCTTTATTGATTTATTAAAGGAACTGCATAGAATGCTTAAGTTCTCTTGTATGGCAAGCAATGCCATAACAGTGCGCTTAAACGGAACAGACATACATAGCATCAATGATCAACGGTTTGCGCGTACAGCAAGGCCCAATTGGTGCTAACAGCTTAACGGTCTCTAAATGGATGGACAGTCTGGTGGGAGAAGCGCTCTGACTACCAACCCCCCTCCCCGCCCATCTATCTTCATCAAGATACTTCTCGGTACTTGTCCATTAGGACACTAGGATTTTTCGGCAGAAAAATGCACACTAGTCGAGGGGCTACGGCAGGATTTTCAACCCGCGACTTGTTTGGACATATCCCACTACCGGTCAATTTATCCACTCTGTGTCCCCATGTACTGCGACAGTGCTGCCCCACTCCTTGGCACTGGCTGGATAAATTTAGTTTCACCCGATCCTAGAGTCAAATGTACGGCCATACCGATGTGGATACAGGGAGACAGAAACGTGTAACGAGCTGGGCGGGATTAGCATTCCCTCGGAATTACGCCCACTGTTCGACAGAGACAGCCTTGGGTCAAAGGAAAAACGCTTACCTGTGCTATAACTGACGCCTGTCCCGGGGAGATACACACTGTTTCTCTCTCTTTCTTTTCCTCTCACGGTATCTCTCTCTCTCGCTCTCTCTCGCTGTCTGCCTGGCGGAAATTGACGGAGCTTCGGCGCCAAATGAATCACGCGTGTCGTTTGGGTGAACGCGCCGTGGAGACTGCGACCAACGACTTGGCCACACAGCACCGTGGACAGCAGAGACAAGTGTATGACAAGATCGGCGGCCGAGCTGGATGCCTCAAAGATGATGCCTGCGTCCGCTCAATACGCACTTGAAGCAGACGACTGCCGGCGGCGGGGCCGAAGAGCAGACGGCGTTTCGTCGAGACGGTCCAGAAGTGTGCACTCATCTATGCATCTAGCTAGCGGTCGCTCACGCGGTGCACGGCTTGCTGGAGTGGCCTGCTCACTGCGCGCGAAGAGATGTGGGGACGAGGTCCTGCTTGGTAGTCTCACTCAATCCGCATTCGAATAATGCAAACGAATTTGGACTGATTAGTCAGTAGCCACTTGCTCTGTTACTGGGTACTGAAGCAAACGGCACCGTGTGGTATTAGGTGGGGGACAAAAACGCTAGCCACCTTGATTGGCCGGAATATTTGTTTCAGCAGTATTTGACTAATTGACGCGCATCTCACTACAATAACGTAGCACGTAGTAAGTTGTACGTGCGACTTTTGAGCAATGATACGCGGCGTGGTGGTTACAACATGCAGATTGGCGTTGACAATCCGATTGATATTAACGGATCAAATGATCGTGGGGGAACGGTCCCCTTCGACTGCTCTTCCTATCTGGCTCGGAATCAATATGGGACCACTGTTTGAGTACAACTGTGGGAATACCACTGAGGTGTAGCGGAATCGCCGCAGGCTCACAGGCCATCTACGCAGCCCATTCGCGGCTTCATTGACGATTGCTCGTCTGCAAACGGAGCTTCCGCCGACCCTCGAGGAAGATGGACGGATTTCTCGCGGCGAGACGTGTCGACCACGTCGCAACCTCCTGACCTCTTTAAACTTCACAATCCATTCACAAGCACGACACGATCGTCGAGACGCGCTGTGTAGCAGGCGTCGAGAGTTTACTCATTGGAGGCCATAGACATGTATCCCTGCAGGTCTCTCGGGTTACACAATTTGTTCATTGTTCGAACGCAAAGTCGTCGACAGGGCTGTATTTTCTGTAAAAAAAAATATTAGCCGGCGCGATTTGCGAAGAAAGATGCGCACAGTGGGAGCCGCTCGAATCACCTGCGGAAACTTATCCGGCAGCCGAATACCTGCCGTTGGTCGTATGTCGAGGCCAATGTTTGACTTGAAATGGAAGACCGTGGAGAGACGACAATGAATTGTGGCCATAATATATTATTGCTTACATTCAGGGTGGTTTATTCAGACCGAATAAATAAATACAACAATAGATCGACTGCGGCGGCTTGGACGGCTAGGTGTCCGGCTGCAAGAAGCTAGAGGCCGCAGGTTCGAATCTCGCGGCCTGATGACGATATATAAGAGAACTTACAACTCATTGTAAAAAATGCAGTTCCTTGAAAACAAATAAATGTTTACCTTTACTTCAAGGGATTGTCTGCAAAATTAGTATTAGTTTTCTGTGAAATGAAATGAACTAAGTCTTGTTTTGTTATTCTTCCCTGTTATTATTATTGATTTGCAGGGAAACAATCTGATTCAATATTCCCCTAATAATCCCTAGAAATAATTCCTAATGATTGTATGTTTGAATATATATATATATATATATATATATATATATATATATATATATATATATATATATAGCCAGTTTTGTAGCAACAAATAAGTTCCGTGCCTCAAACTCGTTCGTAAGTGCCTGAGAAGTTTGTTAGAACATTCATCGATATTTGGCCTTGGCCAAGAACTTGGCATCGTTCACTTGCTGCACCTTCATCCACAGCGGTGCACGCATATCAACTGTATTGTTACTGTATGATGATTTTAGGCAAGGTCGGAGGTCACACCTTCACCTTGGAAGCATCCTTTGGATTCCCCGTTGCGTTGGTATCTAACCTTTAATTCTCTCCCATATATACAATACATTTCGCGGCCATGCAACCCAGGCCACTACTCGTGTGTGTGTGTGTGTGTGTGTGTGTGTGTGTGTCTAGAGACGACATCAAGATTTGCATCGAGGATTTGTTCGCCGCCGAGGTGGGTGAAGACATTTCCTCATTGTGGCATCCTCCAACCCGCTTATCACAGGATTGAAGACAACTCTTCTCGGCGACCCCCGTTTTTCCCCCGTTCAACCCGTTTCATTCAGAGTCGCATTCGGCGGGAGATGCTCTCCCCGTCGACAACCCAGTGCACCGACCTCGTGGGCATCCGCTCTGGGCGTCGAGAGACGAGTCGAGAACGGTCGTAACCCAACGCTTGCACGGACACCGGGCGACAGCCGAGCCTGTCGGCTGACAGGAACCGGATTGTCGGCGCTGGGTTGAGAGGTTTAGAGGGCTAGAGGTCTCCCCTCTCGCTTTTCACCGGCAGTACTCGACTGCGCTGTGGCTAACCCTTCTTCTACTACCTCGAGTGTTCAGGAAGTGGCGCTCACGAAAGGCGTCGACCTTCGTGGATTTCGTGAACGAGCGTATTTGTCAGAATCCTCTGAGGGGGGCTGTGTATGCGTCTGTGTGTGGCCATGTGGTCGACATATCAGGGCAGCCAGGGCCAGCAGCGATATCAAACGACGCTGGTTAGCATTTCCCGATTCAAGGGATAGACGACGAGCCCGCGACTCATGCGTACACTGCATTTTTTTCTCTACCTGAAGACCTCGGCTAGCGGCCATTCGAGCATCGGCAGAACGTCCAATTGTGTCGACGGTACAGAGAGAAAAAGAGACAGAGAGAGAGAGAGAGTCAGGTAGTTTACCCAGTTTTCTCAATGGGTGGTGCACTGGGGTCGGCGGCCTTGGCCTTCAGCCGGAGTACGAATCGATTTAAGGGTCTGTGCGGCGACAGGCATCTTGGGCGACGAGGCAGCCCAAACTTCAATCCTCAGCTCTTTGGGTCAGGCGGGAAGGAGAGACAGATGAGTGCGCTGAGGCAGTCTGCCGCTTCACGAAGTGCACACCCCAACGAACTGGCTGTATGTCATAGGAATCAGAGTTGTCTATCACGAGCGCACTAAGTGGACGTTTCCTCGCTAGTCCTTCCGCACAAGCATCCACAAGATCGAGTGTATATGGAGAGGCCGAACGCCACAGTTCTTCGGTTCGCCAGCGGCGGCAGCGGCGGAGGTTCACTAGCAGCAGTCTGCGGACAGACTACTAAATACTACCAGTCCAGACCTGGGTTCAACCGGCAGTCGGAACTAGATCAGCCGTGGCGGCCTTCCTGATATCGAGCGGATTGCGCTCGGCGCATGATTTTCTCGTTTTATTTTTTTTGTCAATAACGGAAGTGCCGGAGGTGCACTGTTCGCCCCAGAAACCGCGGGGTTACATTCGACTGGCTACTGCTGTGCGCTGGCGTGACCTTTAAGTAGGCAGGCCTTCAGGTGGAAGCTGGCGAGTCGATAGCCATTTGACGATACGATCCATAAGGGGTGTGTACGCACATGAACGCACAAATGAACAGGCAATACGCTGGCGGCTGGGGGAAGCGAGTCGCCACAAAATGCACAGGCCATCGTCATCGCCCCGAACGATAGCTCATGACGCCATCGCCGCGCTAGCCGACCGCGCAACCTGGACAGTCCAAGGATCCTGCGGCAGACGGATCCTCGAGGTCGGCATCCTTTCGTGAGCCACTTCCTCGTCACTGTGGCCATGAAAGCGATGAATCATGGCAGTCGTTAAGGGATTTGTTTCTTTCAGGCTGGGCACCTCGAATAAGCACGTGCGACTATGTGGTGCGATGGTCGTATTGAAAAAGAGATGGCGGTTCTGGCGAAAGGGTTATGCTAACGGTCGATAGGCGCTAAATCGACGTCAGGCTACTTATAGCCATTGTTTGGGAAGTTGACAAACAGGAAAATCCAGGAAAATCCGCTGTCGCTTGCTGTCGAGAGGCAAGTCGAGAGGTTCTACGAAAATTTACTCGGTGTGCGCGTGTTGTATGATGTACTGATGTTCTGTAGGTACTGCTTTGATTATGACAACAGCGACTGCGTATCGCTTATCGTATCACTTTGGCTGATTACAAGATAAACGCATATAGATTTAACTCGACACACGTTTGCCAAGGCACCAAATGCAACTGACCTGGATCAGTATCGAGATCAGTAGCAGACCTCGACACTGATTGTTATATATATATATATATATATATACAAACGTAGGTAGGTAACAATAAGTATCGAAGTCAAAGTGTGTGTGTGTGCAATGTTTGTTCGCTAAGCGATACCGGGAAGGCTTGCAGTTTGAACATCGTTAACAGCCATAGTGTGTGAGCATGACTCCTTCCCCCACCCAGTTAACGAAGCTGCCGCCAAATCCCAATGTTCGCCTCACTCTTAACAGGATCAACTCCATTGTGATCACATCACGTCCACGGTACAAAAATAATAATAATAATAATACTAATAGTCACAGAACAATGCACACAACCCAACTAACTGCACGTTCTGCATTAATTACGTCGCTATGATCGACTGCTCCAGCGTTGTCATTGCTGGTCGAATTCGACCGCAGTCGAACAACGTTGCACGATGCACGTCGACACTAAAGTAGTCGTACGTAAACAAGAACAGACACTCGTCAAGCATTTGTGTGATTCGGGCTAAGAAATTCGCCTCGCGATCCCGGAAGCGATATGGAGGCGTCACGAAATCAGTTATCGGAAAATCGAAGTTCAAAAGCTGATGATCGGTGAGTTTTGTCAAGGCCTTGAGGGTGGTAAGGGCGAGGTGTCTTCAAATGGGGTCCATCTCGAGTGTGCAAGCTCCTTCTTGGCTCGGTGCAGGAGAACTTCGCGTGTCAATAACGTGTGCCCACGCTCAGGTCATATATATATATATATATTTTTTTTTTTTTTTTGTGGGACGTTGCTTGATCACTTGGACATTTTTCGGCGTTTCTTTGATGAGACAATGAGAAATCCAGTGGGAAAATGTAGACGGCACTCGAAATGATTATAGTAGGTTATAACAACACTGAAATGTTTGGCTATTATTGCGTCTTCTGAAGTGGAATGGCTATAACGCCAAACATCACGGACACGCTAAACGCCCTAGAGTCACCGCAACTGCCTACAAGATATCCCCAGCCTGCGAATCTCTCTCGGTTTGGTCCCAGCAATGCCTTCAAAAGTTCCAAGTTAGTATTGAAGTTTTTTTTTCAGCAGGGTGAGTTTGTGTGCTCGTGCTACGTGTCCATAATATATATACATATATATATATATATATAGAAACACTTTATTCAAAAGTTGATGGTAAGATAATACAATTTTCCCCTTATATTATATATATATATATAATCCTTGAGGAAACGCTCTGGTCGACTATCGCTAACTATGATCGTGTCATCTGCAGTGGAATAGCGACAACGTCAGCCGAGTCGGCGGTGCTAAGCGTCGTGGAGACACCGAAACCGTGTCGAAATAATGTCAGGCCCGCGGAGCGTCCTCAGTCTGCTCACGGACTCAAGGGAGATATTCGCAATTTCTTCAAGAAGACCAAGTTAGTACCGTTCATTGTTTGACGTTGTATAGGACAAGCTCCACCTAGGGATGAGAGTAAAGAGGCAGACTATAATATGGAAGTGGACCGTGGACGTTAAATGTTGGCTGAGGGTCAGCCGGAAAAAAAGGGAAGACTATAATATGGAATAAACCCGCCAAAGAAATAACGATGTGAGTGAGATCTGTTGAACTGATTATCATCGCATGCATTCGAATCAGCGATTGGATGCTGCTTTGGATCGATCGCCCTCTTGTGGCCTAAAAAATCAATCATTGATGTTCTTGTAGCCTACGCGGCGTCTGTCTACTAGTCTCGATTCGATCTGTGTTGGCAGGTGGGCCCTTGAGCGTGCCCGTAGACGACTACGCGGCTCGGGTGACGGCGGGGCATCGGACACAGGGAACCGGTTGTCTCGAGACAGCCCCAGTGGAGATAGAGCTCACGACGAACCGGCCGGAGCTCGACGAAGGAAGCAATGGACGCCGTGGTATGACAATCTTGACCAGAGCACGAACACCATGGACGTTAAGAAGTATATGAGACATTAGCGGAACCGTGGCGGGATCATCTTCCATTCATTCGATAACATGTAACAACGATAACGAGAGGCCACGAAACGTGTCCACCGGGATACGCAGAGATGTGCTTCGCCCCATTGATTGAGAGTCGCTGATCCTTTCGAAGTTGCTGCTGAGCATTGAGGTTCTCACACACGTCCCTTTGAAATGATCCATAGGGTTTGACAGGGTGAGATACGCAAGACGGTTCTTGCAAGACGTTCAAAAAAAGGAGCTCACCACAAATAGAACGCGTGTGGAACTTCGGTACGGGCGAACACTTTCGTGAAATAAACGACTACGCGATGTAATGAGAGGAAGGTCGGGCCGAAGCAGGAGTACGAAATTAAGTCGGTTACCACCGTGAAGAAAACTCTTGCTGGATAATTATCTAACACGTCATCATTAGCAAGCCACTGGTGGTCCGAGGATCTCTGGAGCAGATCAGTGAGGACCTGATCTATTCCTAGTCGAATTTTACCTGGATTCGAGTTTGTCTCAGAGCGATCTTGTTGTCGTTTCTGCTGCATCTCCATACAATGATGATACATATCAATGATTTAAAAACAAATAAAATAGTGATTTAGGTAATAGCTATCAGGGTCGCCAGCATACAGTATAGTTTTGTATGTGCTGTGCGAGCGTGTGTGTTTGTATACACATTTGAATGAGCGGTTGGGCAGTTTCTGCGATTCGAGCCATCAACGCCGATTGCTCCATTGTTCCTGTTGTTCGACCAGGTCAGGCCAGAACTCCGCCTGACTCGATATTCGAGTATATTTTTTGCTTTTATTGATATTTCCTAATAGGGAAATAGTGTTTAGCTTACACCCAGTACTGTTTGTTTCGTCCAGTACATGTATATCGTTTTATACTGATTCAAATATAACTCCAGTATATCGTACACTGCATATTGAACGTTGTGGAACTACAGTTCCATCAATAGACCATATACCATGAATCAGAATCTCAATATATGACTGGCAGTTAGCTCGTATCGGCAAGGAAGGGTCAAACAGACATTTCTTGTTGCAGCTGTCTTCGCGAATGATGATAATATACCTCATACAATTGATTGTTACGATCGGCCACGAATTCAACGAGTATGTGTCTTGATTTCGGATCTATGGGTAGGACTAGAATTAATTCGATTAAGGCTATCATCCCTCGCTCGCTGTTTTTCCTGTCCTAGAAAAAAAACAAATGTAATTTAGATTTGCTGATTATCGAACTTATCGATGGATGGGAAATTGAAGATGTATATTGTATTTGTTAGTATTATTATAACTATTAGTATCTTTATTATTCTTATTATTCGTATTATTATTATTATTATGAGAGGCCAAATTTTTGAAGAGAGACTACAGAACGCTAAGTGAGAAACTTCGCTTCAGTCAAACCCATTCTCGATTCAAAGAGTTCCAGAATAGAGCGAACGGAGGCTGGGGCGAAGCAATTGGTAACACCAATCGCTATTTGCTGTATAGAATTTGCTAGACCGACGTTTTTATGAGTGGTTTTTGCGCTAAACGAGTTTGACCTTCCTTGGTGGCTTGGTCAACAAACTATGTAATGAGATTTATTTTTATTCAATTACGAAATTGGGGCAGCGACAATTGTACCCGCTGAACGTGAAACGTACATCTAAGAACAGCCTCGTCTAGACATAGTCAGCTATTAGTAGCGAGTCCTAGTGTGGCTACTCCTCGCCATATTTCCGTGGACCATCGACATCTACGGGGCAAAAGTCGACTAATTATATTTGCACTGTACCCGGAACGATAACGAAGTCGAAACGGCGTATAGACGTTACGTCGGTCAGGATCCGTCATCTGTCATTACCTCCACTCATTTCGCTAACCCGTTCCAAAGGAGAACCGGCTTAACGGAAGGGTATTGAAGGCGTCTTCATTATTCGACTGCTTCGCGCATGGCCATCGATAGATATTTGTTCCTGTCGAGTTTCTCTCGTTCAACGTCGTTGAATGGGCGGCCTTCACCTTGGTGGCTTCCGCACTCGGCCATTCTGTCGTGGCATGTGCAGGAAGATGAAGGCAGCTAGGCCCGATAGGCCGTTTATGTCCTGCGCTCGCATGACCTCCCGAACCCTTCCCTTGATCTATCTGGTCGCCTTGAGAGAGAGATTTGCGCCACAGCTCGCTGGTCGCGCAGCCTCGGCCGACAGCGGCACCTGCACCGGTAGAGCAGCCGAGAACAATTCCGCCTTAAAAATGTTCAGGATATCCTTGCTCGTGTCCTTGGCGGTGTGGCGTAGCCGAGAGGCTGCCGATCCGATCCGGTGACGAGAGGGTTAGATGTCAGCTGAGGTGGTCGCTGTGCTCTGGCTCCAGCAGCAGACAGCACAGTAACGAGCCAGTGCCAGCATTAGGGAGGTGTACATAAGCGAGAAGAAGTCACCTTTGCGAACACTGGCCTAGAACAATCTTTTCGATATAATAGCTTTGCCAACAATCACACTGTTAAGTCTGCTGATCGGATCAGATTGCTACCTCAATACGGGTGTAGGGCGAACTGGTAAAAATCTGGGGTGCTGCTCTGTCGGGTTCAGGAAGTCGTGCGAGCGCAGGACACAAACGGCCTATCGGGCCTAGCTGCCTTCATCATCCTGCACATGACACGACGGAATGGCCGAGTGCAGCACACTACTTTTCTGTATACGTATACTGCTAGCGCGACATTCGTGAGCTATCCTCGATCCATATGGCCAAACCGAGTCTTGCCTTTGTCTGTCTTGTTGTTGAGCTTTGCAATAGGCGAAATTTCGGAAGATATCGCTTGATGACTGTACCATAAGTTGGGGGCTTCTACCCACGCGGCAAACTCCCACCTATGGCCAAACTGGTGACGCACATCTTAGAGCGTCTATTTATATAAGGACATTTTTGTACCGTTTCTCATGGAAACATAAGCTCCACGTCAAGATGTTGCATACCATCTCCGCCTTCCAGCTCATTGTAAATCTGAAGGAAAGCGCTGTGCAAATTCGACAGAATACATTTTGCTCAAGTGCTAAAAGACAAACTTCTTTGACATATCTACTATCCATAATAATAATAATTATTATAATAATATTAGAATACTACAGCTAGAGCGAGTGATGATTGTAGCTACTATTCTCATTCATTTCCGTGCTAAGGCGATAAAGCCAGAATGTATTTACAGACTATCAAGTGTATAGGTATATTGTCCGCCACTGCCCCTGTATATTTGTACTACAGCTTGGCGGCACCGCCATGAATCACACTCGGTTCACTCACATGCATGTTCGGGCCTGATACAGGTGCGGCCGGAACTAACGCCTGAGTAGGTTTCTGGCGAGGAGCGCAGGCCGTAGGCCCGCGGTTTCTGCGCCCTCCGGTATATTTCTTTGCAGGCCTTCAGCTCCAGTCAGCTCAGCTTGACTCGTTCGGGCTGGCTGATCTCAGCTCGTTTATGTCCTGTGTATGCGTGTGTGTGTGTGTGTGTAGATTGATAACACATAGCTGTAGTTGAAATCGTAGTACCGGTGCGATAGCCGCTGCGGTACTTAACCATGAGTCGCGCGCCGCGCGAACCTATGAAGGCCCTCTGGCGCGTTGTAACAGACGTAATGACTTGACTCAACGTCGGACTCCCGGGGGTGTCCTGGCGTTTTGGGTATCGTTCGCCCGGGTGACGCTGCTGCACCCGGTACATTCTACCACCACGTAACGCTGGGCTGCCTCCAGGTGTGGCAGTGCTCGTAGTGCTAGGACTCGGTGGCGGTGGCGGCGGACAAATCAAATTTGCCGTAGGGAGCTGGGTACTCAATCGCAGCCGACAGCTGACAGCGTCGAATACCGTTCAGGTGAACGCGCAGAACGAGAGAGAGACAGAGAGTAAGACATATAAAGATTGGTAGATAGATACATAGAGCCACATCGAGTCACTGCCGGAAAGCGGAACCCGAAGCACGTGCACCGGAACCCCGAGCGGATCAGCTAGGCGTGGGGTTGAGACGCTGCGACGGTGTTCGGCGATGTCTTCGGCGACAGCAACGACGACAACAAACTTGCTCAAACGTTGATAGCTGTTCGTGGACACAGCGAGAACGGCTGGTTTCAATCTGCAGAAAGAAGAAATTCCAGCCGGAATTGCAGCAGGGATGAAGTGGATGACAACTATAATATATCATGAAAACCAGTGGATGGACAACGGACAAGTGTATGTGGATCTTATCGAAGGGGAGAGATTGGGGGTGGAGGAAGAGTTCAATCATCGCGGGAATCTACGGGGTCATTATCTGTTTTTTGAGTTGTCTACAGTTTCACAACTGATCGTAGTTGGGTGCTCTGCGCCGATCGGCGCGAGTTTAGTTTCACATTAGGTTACCGGAAGTACCCCGCACTCCAGGCAACCCACCTCTTTTCCCCTCTTGCTTTTGAAACATTAGGCGGACACGGCCCCCTCACTGCAAACTTCCTCTAAGGGGTCTACCACAGATTGATCCGCGGCACCGGGGACAAGCGCGCAGGATCTTTCCTTCCGTCTGCAACGTCGCCTACCCCGGGAGTGACCATGACGGCCCTGGCCTGACATCCTGTCCCAAACTTCTAATTCTCTAATTATTGCATTTTTAAAGTTGTATAAGTAATTAACAATACATTTTGCGTATTATATATATATATATATATATATATATATATAAAGCACTACAGTAGTGCGTTTTGCAGCACGGCGCACATGGATAGGACCGCTCCTTGGGGGCCTTCGGAGGGGGCCGACTCTCTCAGCCTTAAGCATTTAAGGTCGACGAAACTGCTTCCTGCATTGCGTCGTAATACAGACAACCCCTAATAGCAGCGTCCCATAATAAGAACACATCATCGAGTTCTACCCGGCTCGACGCTGTCTATCAAATCGTGAAAATCTGAAAATATACTCGCTTAATCGATATTCGATATTTTCGATCCTCGCATCGGCGGTCTCCTCCAGCGTAGTGATTACCAGCCTAACAAATACCTCATCCTCTATCCAACGCCATCTGTGGGACACTTTGCAACATCTGGCCACCAGGTAGCCCCCAACACAAACCCGACAATATATATTCTCCTATGGGAGAGAAAGCGTTTAGTGCAAAGGGAGAGTACGAAAAGAGGAACAACCTGCTAATTGGCGTCGTGCGCGATTGACCCGCGGTATGAATTGCTGCCAATCGCTGCTGTGTGAGCAGGGCTGCGGGTGCGGTCGCGACGCTTTTTCTACGGCGAGAGAGACTCGCCCGTCGCCAACTGCCGTTGAAGAGATGTCTAGAAGAGACACCGGGGAAACGCACGCGCTGCTCAAATCATCCGCGATTGAACGGCCGGCAGGTTGCCGTCCGCCGCCGCAGCAGCAGCAAATTGAGACGATGATGATGATGAGCCAAGTGAAATTTGATTACCCCAGTACGCGCTACCCGCTGGTGGTCAGTAAGTGCCGCCACCGGTAAACGGGTGGATCTCGGGTGCTGGTTACGATGGGGCTGTCCTGATTTCCGCACGGCCCATGGGTTAATTTGTGGTTTGCGCTACGATCCGGTAGCGCCCGTCCCGTTCATCCGGGTGCCGCTGCTGATCTATGGGTAGCAGCTAGTCAGGCTGCTGCCGCGACGGCAGACGCCGTGCTGATAACCGACCATTTTGTATCTCGCTGACCAAAGCGACTTCGTCGAATGCGGCCTTCGTTACTCTTGTATCTAATCATTGCTGCTGCATAGACACGCGTTGTCTATGTGGACATCGGCTAGCTACTGTTGCTTCGGCTGGCGAAACGACACGGGTTTTTTTAGTAGGTAAGGTGCCCAACTCGCCTGCTTCCGCGGGGCTTCCTGGTGCCTGCAGTGCCACCTCTTATAGACTTGGCCGCCGCCTTTGAAGCTGTGCTAGCCGTATGATTCGATGGTTCAATGGCGAGTGTCTCAGACGTCGAGTACCGGCTTCGCCGTTCTCGATCGCTGCTTGCCGAGCGCGTACACATTTTGGCCAAGCATGCTTTGAGGGGGACTGGACAAGCTCGAGTTCGCGTGAACCTAGAGCCTAACCTAGATGAGAGACGGGCTGGACCTGGCTGACTTCGTTCGATCCTCATTGTTTTGTGGAGCTTCGGGCCTTCGGCCGATGATTCTTTCTGTCGCTCCGCGAAACCGAAGTATCGATTATACTGTCCTGTACGTAGAGTAGTCGGCATCATTTTGTTTTGGGAGCGGCGACCGTCCGCGGACGCTTCTGCTCACGACGTCAGATGCTGGCGGCCGCGCACCTGTCGCTACCGAGTTCCACTTGCTGTCATTCTCTAGTCGGCCAAAACGACTTTCTGAAGAATGGGAGGGGGCTGAAGACGCCTGGAGCTGCCCAGAGCCGAGCTGAGCTGCTGAAGCCGACGCGATTTCGTCGGGGGGTCTAAATCTTCTCGGACTGCCCCCGAAGGCAGAACCGATGTTCACGGACCCCGTGAACATCGAACTGATTGAGCCGAGTCGAGCCGATGACTCGACGCGTACCTGCCATTAAGCCGGTCCTGTTCACGAGGAAAATCCTCGTTATGAATAAACTGTGCGGCCTAGAGCCTCGCCGAGTCAATGTGACCCACCGGCCGGCCGGTCGGTCCGAGAGACTATTGTCGCGGGCATGACTGTTACAACCCAGAACGGCGGACAGACAATGACGACCTCGCTAGAAATATGGCTTAAGAAGGAGACACTCGAATTGGAGCGACGTAGCTCGGCGGAACAGCGGCTGTTGTCGGATCTGGCGGCTGTCGCCGACGTCAACCTAAGTCAAACGTACGGGTTAGGGCCGGGATCGATGCAATAGGTACACACACACACATGTGTATATATATATATATATATGTGATCTTGGCGGATTATGGCCACGTTGTCTCCTTCTTCTATGGGAGAGTCTACAGACCCATCAGACGCGTACGAGACGGTCGAATTATATAGTTGACTGGGGCATACTCGGTACATCGACAAAAGCCGGTAGCGATTTCGGTCGAGAAATGGGTGCGGTCAGGCCGGTAGCCGTGTTACGTACCAGCGAGCATACGCTTCCGTTCATCAGGTTGTGTTTAGACAGAGATTGTGCAGGTGACGCTGATCAGACGAGAACATAGACTAGTGCCGGAGTCAAGGCGGCCCTTGTCAATTGAAAGCGTTTACTGAATCTGATATATAACTGAAATGGATCTCGATTACGAATCTCTCGATATCGCGATAAGTGGTACCCGATATTTGCAATCGAGGGATCTTTTTATCCGGCTTATGTGCCACGGAGGTGCAATTCCAGCAAAATGTATGAAGAAACGATTACAATTGTTCTTTGTTTGTTGTTCTATCAGTTATGAGAGTTGGCTTTTATTCCACGGCCACCACCACCACCCCCTCTTAATTACGCCACTCGGCGGGTCTCTTTAATCGGCAGATATCTACTCAGATGTGCGTAGATAACCGCCCCGGATTATACCATACTCTGGCAACGGTTTAAGTGAGACCCTCTATCTCTTTCTGTTGCTTTCAACGAGACGAAGGTCAAAGTGTGGTCCGGTCATTATCAATTGTTGCAATGCTCGGACGGCGAACAAAGAATTCGAGAAGTCAGAGACGTTCCCAGATTCGTTCGGTATTGATGGGAAAATATTGCACGTTTTGTGTGTATGCGAAAATAGTGTGTTTTTCCTTCGACATGTCGACATTTCGCTCGCCGATCACCAGTTACGTTCACCCTCACACCCTGGCCGTAGTGGATCCAATGAACTTGACTACGAAATGGACTGCACTGCTCGAGACAAATGTCGGTACCGGAGTGGGGCTGTTATGGTAGATTGGATACATATACGTATGTGTTGTAATATAAATGGAATATCGAGACATGGCATGAGACGAATCGGAGTAGGACATATTTGTTGATGAGTCCCGCTCTGGATTTGTTGTTTCGAAGCAGCGAATTATATGAGTACCTATAAATGGGCTACTATGTGAGACAGCTGATCTACGCACGTTGGAATACTCGGCAAAATCAATGGGACAGATGAATATCTCTAGTCTCTCTCGCTCGTCCGATAAAATAGCCTACGGGGTGGCAGAACAGCAAATTGAATTGAGGCTGAAATTGGGAGGAACGTCAACGACGACGACAGCAGCAACAACAACAGCAGCATGGGAGCCTATGCACTGTATGTAACAATGAAAATGAACAATAACTGGACTCGGAATCCCTCACTTTCATTATAGTATTTAGAATACATTTCAACCTGCTTTACAGAGAACTTTTGAATTTATTCAATTATAAAAGTGGGCGACAATTAACCCGCTGAAGGTGAAACGTATATCCAAGAATACCCTTGGCCTGACACCCTGTTCCCAACTAATTCTCCAATTATTGTATATTTGAAGTTGTGTGATATATATAATAAATAATATCAATTTCGTTCAACGTGTCCTTAGTTCATCTAAAAACTTCCTCCTCATATATATATATATATATATATATACTCTTAATAGAATATTTAAAATAAATAGGTGGCTCTTGCTCAGCCGCTAGCTTGTCAAAAATAGAGATTGCGTGGCCCCCTCGAATATCTAGGGAAAATCCTTGCACTAACAATTCGGTTGGACGCGGTTTTCCTGCGGCGGACGATAGCCTTTCTCCGAATATTATAAATTTATAAATGGTCGTCGTCCGCTGGCGTCTTTACATTGCATTGTATACCTACAGCAATCACAAGCACCAGTTCTCTCAGTCATTTCGTTGAGGAGTGAAGCCCCGGTCATGACCTACCTGAAATAAGTGTTCGACCCTCCCGCCGAGGCGGAAAGCGAACGAAACAGCCATCACTTGTAGAGAGAGAGAGAGAGACCAATGATTTTGTCGTCATCGTGACCGCTGCCACGAACGCTTCTGCCGTTACTGCTGCTGCTGCTGGCGTGGAACAGTTCTTCTTATAAGCGTGCACGGCCTGAAACGTCCAGATCCATATGTCGTGGGGCTACTTCTGCAAGAAGGTCTGGTCACGATCTGTGGTCTCTCGACGGTTGGAAGCTCAACGAGCTGCTCGCTCACCTATTTAAGATGTCGTCCAAGTACGAAGCCACCCGCCCCTGCCCTCCCCTCAGGCTCCACCGTATGCTGTCTGTTGCTCGCCTCCTCGGTACAACGCTCATTTGTACACCGCTTATTTTTCTATTTTTCTCTCTTTTTGTCGAATTTCGCCGGCGACCAATCGATGAATGGGTCGAACCACCAGCCAATCTGTCCCCGCAACCATCAAATTCTGGCTGAATCCTGCTGCTGCAGTCGAATGAAGGCAGGTTTCAAGATCGTCGTCGTCCATTTCTTCTCCCCAGCATAACCGTTCATCGGATAGTCGTGTGGCGGCTGCTACTGCTACGTTAACTGTAGCGCTATACCAGTGAATACCTCCTGAGCCCCCCAAAATCTACCTCGTTCGCTACCCACTCACAAACACACACACACACACGTCGCGTCGTACCCCACACATGCTCGAATAACATGTGCGGTCGTTAAAAACATGACATCTTTATACGCGAGGCATACGACGATGTGATCCCGTTCATTAGCACGCTTCGTTCACGTACGATGATTATTGGCTGTCAATTAGCGCTCGAATCTTAGCCTCTTCTCCAATCCGAACCTTTGATAGCTATTTCAGAAAGTCGTCATAGCCGCCGCCGCGCCTGTCGACACGGCCCAAACACGGTCGGGGCCAGCAAAAAAAACAGACCAAAAAAAGAAAAAAATAATAAAAACAACAGCAACAACCACAGCGTCATGTGCGCGACATCCACGGGCCGCTGCTCGTTGTAAAGAGCTACCACTGTCAGCTATTGTATCCCGATCAATGCCAGTAGTAATAGCACTAGTAGTAGTAATAGTAGCAGGTAATTATCAAAAACAGTCATTATGATTAAATGTTGGCTGAGAGTCAGCCCGAAAAGCTTTAGCACCCTTTGCAGGTAATTATCGAAAACACTATACCACCTCGCTATATGCGCGTGAGATCTGTTCACGATATTGTTGCTCACATACTGCTTGGCTTTGTGTACCCGTCAAGCCACCCGGTGCCCACTACCCCTACAGGGCTTTCGTATGGGGTGCAGTTGAAAAAGTGTTTATTGAGATGTCTTTGGGTCGCGCCATGAACGTCAACGCATTTGGCTAATTGCGGACGGCGCTGCCGATTCCCTGCATGTGCTATTAGACCAATTGCCTGTACCGAAAGCGTACTGAAACCGTACTCGCCCATAGGGGACGGCCTCGAATTCGGGGTGTACGCTCACTCGTGGCGTTCGTGATTCCCAAAAAAAAAGCACCCTGTAGATAAGACGACTTTATGTGTTATCGTATTCCACCAGGCGAGAACATTACGATCATCGTTCGGCCGTGGTCAAATCTCAAATCGGTTTCATATTTCTTTCTCAAGCCTGGATTTGGCTTGGCCTATTCGACAATTGAACTCAGGTCAATTCTAATTGAATAGTTTTACGTATCATGTCACCGGTGTTTTTTCTCCTTTTGGCGTGTATCCGTTCACGCCCCGATCAGGCGATCTAACCCACGAATATGACCGACACGACACTGAAGGTTCTCCATGCTTCACTATTGTATAACTACTTGTATACGAGCGTGTTCTATTTTTTGACGTGGCGTCCGTTTCTCATCAAATCATCACCGCAAGCGACCGAATGTTGCCTGTCTACCCGATATCGTACCGTCGTCGCCGTGGGCGCAGGTGATTTTTCTCGATCATTGGTTCATATCGACCATTCGGACCTTCGGGCTCTGAGAACAGCTACCTACTCACCTACATATCTATATATATCTATCTATCTATCTCTCGTCGCGAACAAAGCAGAACACACTCCGTCAGTCTGGTCGATCCCGCGATAGCGCTTCGGCCACTGTAGACCGCGCGGCCGTGGCAACTATTACCACTACGACTGCAGGGTGTAACAGCAGCAGCAGAAGAGGCAGAAATCACAGCGATGGTATCTCCTCAGATCGACTCGATTCGATGGGAATCGTACATGCGTGGAGCGCACGGCAGATGAACAACGCCAAGAGAACTTGACTGATCGAAGCAACGTACGCGAGACAATGGACACCGCCACCATCTAAAAACGGTGGTGCTGCTGGTGGCGGTGGTGGTGGTGCTGCTGCGGCTGTTGTTGGCTATGGGTCGACCCGGCGAGTTTGTACCAAGATGGCATCAACGCCGCCGAACGAGCGAGCGGCCGACCGACCGATCCCGGCAGTAGCCGCTACTGTTGCGGTTGTAGCGGCCGGACGCGTTGCATTTTGCAGATGACGCAGCCAGGGTCTCTCCGTTCAGCGACGGCGGCAGCAGCGATGACTGCTTGTGCCAGTAGCAGCTATCAGGCCCTCAACCATTGTTGTGGTCAGCAGCAGCAGCAGCACAAGTTGTAGTGGCAGTAAAAAAAATCTATGTTATTCCTTTTAGCTTGGATAAGAGTGGACGCGACGGATGACGACGCAGTAAAACTGAACCGAAACGAAGAACGAAATCAACAATAGCCACCGCAGCAGCAGCAGCAGCAACACAACGGCAGAGGAACAGGCGTCCAGTAAAGCAGGTTTGCTCGTGGCATGCCGCCGCCCGTGGGAGCACCAGCTGACAGGGACTGGTTCGTTTCCAGCGACCTCGGCGGGGATCGGAGCCAGGCGGGGCGGCCGTAGATCGACGGATCCGAGTGGTCGGGCAGGCAGGCAGGCGGGCGGGCGGGAGGTCGTCATCGTGGTGGATTCCCATCGAATGGGGAGCAGATGCTTTGCTCAGCCGTTTTGGTTAGACCCGTGGGCCGCGGAGCTTGGATCGTGGCAAGCGGCACGGCCAGCATTGCGGCTCCTTGGGTCTCGTCTACACGCGACGTTCTCATCTGCGAGGCAGATCGCTCGATCGTACGCATAGCCGAACAACGAGATATATATATATATATATATATGCCGAGAGAGAGAGAGAGAGAGCATGCTTAAAAGGTGGCCGGTGTTTTGGAAGTGCAATAGCTGTATATTGCGTGTATCATTTATTGATTATACAATGTCTGATGCAAGAGCGATCGAGATGGACGATGAGAACGTCTTCGTGAGATTATGATGTTGCTGGGACACTGTACGAGGGAGAGGTAATGGGGATTAATCTCGATCTGCCTTAGTGTTAATGAGCAAAAAGATGGCTAGACAAGAGTGTGGTGCTGGAAGACTCTTGATAAGCATACCGATTATTTGGATCGAGAAGATGAACTCGAAGAGTGACAGGCGGAAATTGTACTATTAAACAGTGTGAGAGGTTATTTTTAATTAACTTACCCTATTGTTATGCTACGCAAGGGGCCCATCCCTTGCTATATTTGCCAAGCTCATGTTAGATAGTTTCATAATAATGAAATTGTTAATGGAATGATTGAAAAATATTGTGAAGAAACATTTCGTATGTTTGTATAATATTATATATATATATATATATATATATATATATTGAGATACATATTGATATATATACACGTACATATTGAGATTACAGAGAAGGGCACAGCCTCATTGTTTTTCCGTATCTCGTAGATTACTGATATTTTCCTCGCGAAGAACCCTTTAATGTGTCCAACTAATCAGCAAAATTCATGAAATTAGAATGAGCTCTTCAGGACATTAACATATTTATACCCAATAGTCACTTTGTTCATTGATCGAAACTCTTCGTACACAGACATCTCTCATTATAGCTAGATGTATGGATATGTACGCATCATTAAGTGTAGATTAGGTGTTAGTGTTATAAGTGTTTCCTTTATATTGGACGCAAACTTCTAATTGGAGAGATTCTTGACCGTGCTAGTCTATGCTTTGGTCATGACCAATACGCGCATTACGGAAAACTGTCTAATGTCGCTTGAGAGAGAATATACACAGAATTCGTAGGGTGAAATTGCCTCTCGATATAATTTTCAGGTCTCGTCAAAGCTACCGATAAAATAAGAGAAGCGATTTTGTTGCTATCGCTCGGCGTAACTTGAAAATGATTCAGATACTTTACGTCGTATCCTGAACACGCGAGCGGGTCTTCGGTATTGAGTCGTCGATATACTGATCATTCACTGTTCCCTCTTAGGTGTTCCCCTTGTAGCTGGACCTCGCTCCGGCCGAGTGGGTTTAGAGATTACTCAGACGACGGATAAACTCTCCAGTTCAATCCGATCATCCCTGCTCCGAAAACCGCCATGTCGTTCAGATTCTTGCTCCGAGCAAACACACACGATAGGCGACCTCAGTGGCAGGGGTTCACATGAGTAAAAACGTCGGAGGCCACTGCTGTGTTCACATAAAGAGTCAATATGGAGAGAAGTGGCAGCCCGTTCGAATTAACGCATTGATTTATCTTTGCGGAAAAAAAGAAATGTAGAAATTCAAACTCAAAACCGGGCCACAATATAGACGCTGGCTTGCTCGGGCCCTAGAAGCAAGCAAATGGGGTGAAATCTGCTGAGAGTGAGCTTCTCATTACATGCTTATGGACAACTTGATAAGACATAAATAAGTAATGTATTACAATTATAAGTTAATAAGGATAATGTTAAAACTTAGGAAGCTATCCTATAGTCAATTAACAGCCAAGGATTTACCCTTAGCCTTGCCCTCATCATAACCGGTGGTAGATACTGAATCCTGGCGAAATTTGATAAGGACCAAGAACTTGTACAACATCACTTTCAAGTCCTGTGGGTGCCGCTAATCAACCGAGCCCCACCTTCACTGGACTCAACCCTGAATCTTCTTACTAATATTTATGTGTACGTTAGCTAAAACGTTTGAGACGGGAAAGGTTAACTTACGCCGAAGAAGTTTGACCTTCAAACTTTTCTGAAGTGCGCGCGTAGATCTGCGAAGTTCTGCAAGCGCTTGTCGTACCAACAGGTTTCATTTGACCACTACGACATACGATAGCACGGTTCATGCTCACAGAAACAAAGCGTCCACTCTCTGTTGGGCCGCTACCCTAGTCATAACTACGCAGCATGCGTGTACA
The DNA here is from genome assembly GCA_019614645.1 of Stratiolaelaps scimitus. NCBI lineage: Eukaryota > Metazoa > Arthropoda > Arachnida > Mesostigmata > Laelapidae > Stratiolaelaps > Stratiolaelaps scimitus. The sequence goes on along the minus strand of JABWDB010000011.1, from coordinate 572,640 downwards.
AATTCATACGAACAACACGGCCGCGATTCATAGGTCCCCGGTGAGACAGGAAGTCTCACCAGGGAGTTCTGTAATTTTCCTCCCAAAATGTACGATTCACACCGTATATCTAGAAGGATTCGCACACATTTTCCATTGCGCCTTCTGGTAAAATACATTCATTTTGTCGAGGACATCTGGTGGCTTCATCGGGAAGACATTAAGTGTCTGTATGCTTGATATATATATATATATATATATATATAAGTGGTGGATTTATTCGGCCGCAGACGACAACATCCATGTTCTCTGCCTCAGTAACGGCAATGATTCTGGCTATAAAATGACGGTGCGGCCATTACGCCAACGGCAGTGTACACAGCATCAGGTGGTTGCCTGACTGTACATAGCCACTTCGCGTCTGACAAGATCGCGCGCGGTACAGGCGTCGCGCGAGTTGATCCTTCTCGCTTCCAAGTCATCAACCCCTTATTCATGGCCGCCGACGACGACGAGGCGGCACGAAATCAATTAATTTCATAATTAATTTTGGCGCCCTCGATCGCCATCGCTCTATTCGGCGGATACTGTGTACTTCAGTATATTCGAGCTCCTCATCGGCGTCTCCTCGATCGCTGAACACTGCCGCGGCAGCAGCCACAGGAAATGGTGAAATGGTTTTCTTCAGGCGACGTGAAGATCACAGGATAAAACAGGATACCTTGAATTCGTCACAGTTGCTTCGCCCATTAGGATCAGCGACGACTGGCTGGCTATCGGCGTCAAGTGGCGAGCCAGACTTGGAGACGTGTCAAACACCGAGACTACCTTCGCCTATCGAAGGAGAATTGAAGAACACCTTTCCAGCGCTCGTTTTCGTTGATGAGCGCCCACAGATTTACCCATACACAAACGCCCACAAACGACATCGGTGGGCGCACAGCAATTTGCTCGAACGTACTTATGACACCCATACATACATAGATCCATAGACACCAACTCCTCTGCCGGTACACAGCTTGCAGTCGGAGGCGAAATGCGCACAGTGGACGCGGATTGGGACCGGGAATCCAACAGTTGCCACTGGTTGGTGATTGGCTAGAATCGACAGTGCCGCTTACAATTACACTAAAACGGGGGCAATAACGCTGAAGACCATATGTATTTTTATTTTCAAATATATATATATATATATATATATATATTACGACTTCACTGCCATTTTGAAGCTTTTATATTAAGAGAATAGCAGTGTGGCCTTCGGGTACACGGGCAATCACAATACGAATCGAAGGTGACCTTCCTCTGTTTATGCCTGGTGCATTTAGCAAAATGAACTTTTCAATTGTGTGGCTGTTACATCGTGGAGAATATATATATATATATATATATATATATATATATATAACGTTCTGTTATGGTGTGTTTCTGCCCAACCGCGCCGCACCCCCCCTCCGCTGTTTCTGATCAACGAAAACAACAGGTTGGTCTCTCTGTCCAGCCAGTTTTTCCTGTTCAATCGCCTTAATACATGTACTCGCTGCAGTGTCATCATTCCAATCCATCCACATATGTTTAACATGATGTTAATTAAGCAAAGCGATCATCGCCACCATCATCACCATCAGCGACAACAACAACAGCAGCTCTGTTGTGGTTGTTGTTGTTGTAGTTCGACACATGTTATTTCACCTCTTAATGTGTTCTTAAGCTGACTCGTTCGATCTCTAGTCGTCTCGATCCGACATCGCGCGCCGCTTCCATGTGCCACCGTCTCCCATAGGATGATAATCCACAGATCAACTGGACTCGAACAGCTACTTCTGTAAGGTTGCACAACGGTGACGACAGTCCGTTTCGACGTCGTACGAAATCTTGAGCAGGGAGCGAGAGAGAGAGAGAGAGAGAGACTGTAACAGCAGAAGCAATGGTATCAGAAACACGGGACATGATGATGAACCGTTCACGCCGTTTACTTTGAACGCCTGATTCGCGCTTACTGGCTGCCGACCGGTTTCTCGATACATGCGGACGGTTGTCATATGGACATGCATAGCAGCCCCATACGAGACAGACAGATAGATATAATATATATATATATATGTACAGACGTGCATGTGTCTGCGAAGCTCTGGCTGTTTGTGCACATAACGAGACGTTGTATATATACACAACCCGACGAAAAGCTGCTGTTTTTTTTCGTTTAAGGGCGACGGCGGCGGCAGGAACAGCCGATGTAGTCGGGGTATTGTGAACACCGGATGCCACAAGTTGTTGCTGATGATGCCGATGCCGCCAACAAGAATAATTCGATTTTGTGAAATCGATTTTAGCAGCAGCAGCAGCAACAGCTTACTTCGGTGTTTTGGCCTTGGGCTTCGGGTGTGCCTTCGTTCGGGGCGGCTGGCCGCTGTTGGCCTGGGGGACCTATCCAGTTGGCCTGTGCCTGTGGCTCTTCACCTACCGCCAGCGCTGCGCTGACGTCAAACCGAGTACCTGCCCTGGGAGTCGTGCGAGATGCTGCGGTTGTAGATGATACTGCTGCTGCTGTTGGATAAGGACACAGAGTCTATAGTGTCTCACAGCAGAGAGACGATTTGATGAAAAAGTGCTACGTGTACCGCCGCCGTTGAACAGCTTTGAGGCTTGTGAGATAGATCATGGCGAAGTGGCAAACCGTTGGTGACCGAGTAGTCTTGCCGAAGAAGCGGTTGTCAGCATATGTGGCACGAGTCAGTTGTTACCTGTTGTTGGCGTACAAATGGCTCGGCTACCGGCTACTGAAGCGTTGGCCGTCGGCGCCTTACCTAGGCCATCCCCGGGCCTTCGCCGAGCGGGAAACAACGGACGGTCAGAACAAAGACGACGAGGCAACGAGGATGACGACCTGTTATAGCCTTGTTAGAGCGTTCGAGCTGACCGTTTTCGATTAGGTTAGGTGCCGAGCGTGTCGTGTATTGGATTAGAGATGAGCTTGGGCTAGGTGTAGGTTAGGAGCAATTGGCGCAACAACGAGCCAAAAGGTAGCGGCTGGTCTGGCTGGTTAGTCGGCCTGCCTACAAGCTGTTGTCGCTGAGTGGTTGGGCAGGCGATGCCCCGCTGGGCCGGCGCTCGTTTGACGACTCTGACGATTGCTGGCTGAAGCAGGCCTTTTACATGGACATTTGAAAGACACTACCTACTATACTAGGCACGGTTCGGTTACCGGCGATCACAGAAGCGGTGGCTGCTGCTCAGCCATTGGCTGCTACTGCTGGGAAGACCAGTGCGATCCGCGCGGGAATCGCCCGAAGACAATTTCGCTCCGAAAACAATGACCGTCTGTTGACAGTTTCGTGTACAGTTGGGGGATTATCGACGCGCACATGGCCAAGGGATGCCGACAACGTTCGGCTTGCAGCAGCAGCAGCAGTAGCATTTGAGCAGGAATCAATTAACTTCGAAGATGGCTGCGACTGTTAAACGTGTGTAGATCGATTGAGACGGCGACGAACACAGGGGAGCTTCTGGACTGGGTCCAGACGGCGGTACGGATAGCGTCTCATCCAGTTGCTAAGCGAGCCTAGTGTCGCTTTTGTGGAAGAGCTCCTTTGTGATTGTTCTTGAGAGTAAGGCAACGAACGCCTTGTACGTTCACATAGGCTTAACGTGATAAGTGCTGACTTGTTATAGCGACAAGTATAGCGGAAATTCTGTATGCAGTCGGGACATGTTAGTATCGCTGGTTGAGTTTGAGCGAGAGGCGGGACGGCGGTGGGGAGGGCTCTCAGACTCCGAATAATACAGCCGTCTGATAAACGAGGTTGATGAGAAGGTAATCGTATTAGTATAATTAGTAATTATCATTGACGCGAGCCACATCGACAACGTACAATATGCATCAAACGCATTGAGGTAATATTTATGCCTTCGTTCATCTTGTAAAGTCGACATGAGAGACAGCGACGATTTGTGGTCGTCAATTCGATTCCGAGACGTGGCAGTTTGGGCTCGGATCTGATTAACATTGCTCTGCCTCCGCGGATATAGACCTCTATCGGAGAACGTCCACGTACGTCCAGAATCATCGACATTACAGGTCCTTGCAGCGGTGCCACACAGCAGTATCGACGTTTGCTTTGGAAAGTAAGCTGAAGGTCAGCTAAGCCCAAAAAGATGCTCGAAATCTTACGATTGTGACCTCTTCAGTGACCCCCTCGTGCAACTCTCATGTTGCTCAGTTCGTCCAGAGGGACGCTCGCCACGAGAAATCCGAAATTGTCTGTGGCTATGTGGAACGTGCAAGAGGTTCCCAAAACGAGCCCGTCACATCGCTACGCGTCCGAGGTGCGACGTTCGCACATTGTCGCAGGCACTCATACGCACACGCACATATTGCCACCCTCGTTTGTGGACGATGAACACGCACTCATCCCCGTAAACTACCCGCTATATTGACAAGACGTTTGTCAGCGTGACGGGTGCCCACGAGTGTCGCTGTGTGTCGTTGATCGCCTGCTCCTCTGGACGATCTCACAGTAAACAGCGGAGGCCGTCGTAATCCCGTTGTTGAGCCAACAACAATCGAGGATTCGACCAATGCTCGCAATCACCTATCGATCCCGCCCGGGTGACACAATCTTCGTGGCTGCTTCGGCGATGCTCGAACGTGCTCAGACTGTCACGATTGAGATCGCGATAGAGATCCTTTGCCTGCAGCGTCATTGATTACACCGTGGTGATAGATCTATCACGGCACAGTCCCTATGATATCACCTCACGAACGTTGGGCCGCGATTGAAGTAGACGGGGGGCGTCGCTGTGTACGCAACGACGCTGTCCCGCAACTGTTTGAGCCCAGTTTGCGAAACACACAGTTTTTCTCTCTCGACCGAGCGAGAATGCAACACTATCGTGAGCATAAAACACACCGAAAAAAGGTTGGAGACGCCAACCTCTCTCGACGCCTCGATCGGATTGGCAAGTGTGATCAGTCCGAGCAATCGAGAGAGAGAGAGAGAGAGAGAGAAAGAGCACTGCCTTAATCCTCACTACTGCGCCTGTTCATGGATGACGGCGATAGTCTGTTCGCCAATGGAGGATCGACGTGTGAACTATTCCTGGCGATCGGTGTCTGTCGTCCCTTCGGATCAGAGAACGATCTTCATCTCGCGTTGGCTAGCGAACGTGTGTCTGTCCTCCTTGTCGGATAAGCACAATGACGAACGGCGATTACTTGACTGTGTCGAAACGAAACTACGGGCCGCATTTGGAACAACAGAGCAACGCGCGCTGTTAGAGGCCAGGGGGGGGGGGCAATTCGAGGAGGTGGTGGGATTCTATCCCTGCGAAATACATTGTAAATATGACTTTGCTCGCTGACAGCAAATGCTGATCAGCAGTATTGACGCGCTGAGAAAAGGTGTCATTAAACATCCAACACATGAGGCAGCCTCTATTTTCTACCTTCCCTGTGTATTGGTTTGATGCCAGGAGGTGCGTTAATATAGGAATCACATATATATATATATATATATATATATATATATATGTGTGTTAATTGCATCGATTTCTTCAGTACGTTCAGCATGTTGTTAAATGAATACACGTTTCCTATTCCCTGAAAAACCTTGTTCATTTCATTTATAGATTCAATGAGTTTTTTGTGTATGTTATACATATGTGCGCTTAGCAGCATAGACATATAGATTAGTTCTATAAGAATTCGATATACACATCTGTTGTAGAGAGTACATCACACTACTATCAACTCTTCTAGATCTCTCCGTATTCAACATGTTAGAAGCGGTTATACATGCGAAAGAATCGTTTTTTGCACAACAACTCTAAGTATCGTCGGTGATGTGCAAGTTTGTCATTTGTTGAAGAGGACCCTTTAGTTAGGGTTCCGATAACATGGTTCCGATCAGAGATGATGGTGGTCGAGGAGCCTCGCTGGGCAGTGACATATCTCGGATTTTTTCAACAAACCTAGATGACGACCCTTCTTTCAAATGATATTATGTTGCCCTCTGCACGAGACGACCCCCTCTCCGATCTTCTGCGTCTGCAGAGAATATCATCAACCGCCGTCGACAACAACGACAACACTGGTCAACATATGCTAATCATCTACCATTCATCTAGCCAGCTAAGGTCTCCTCCGAAGATCCAGCCGTGAGGTGGTTGAGTTCTGCCTTGAGGTGGTCGCTATCCTCGATTCCTCTTGCGGGCCGCGCCCGATCAATGGCATCGACAACCCCCGAATGGAATTCGTTCGTGTGTACACCAAACCAGTGCTCTTCGCCGCTGGCGGGATTCGATCCGTCCTATGTATTTACCTGGCGCGTTTATTTTGCGAATGTTGACGATGAGCTCATCGAAAGGCGTCTAGGTATCCGCGGCTCGGCATGTCTCCGTTGTATACCGTTACCGCGGGCGGAGGTCTTAATCGTTACATGGTTGTGGGCGATGTTTGTCACCAGCTGAGCCGGCGCAGCTCGAGTCTGAGGCCTGTTGGCCGTTGGTTCGACGGTGGTCACCGTCGTACGATTCGAGAATGAGATCAGAACGCCCACGGCAACGTTTGAAAATACGTCCAGCCGTTGCTCGTGCTGAGACGTCGCGTCAGGATGACGCCGACTGTGAGTGAAATGTGGTGGGTTTCACTGGCGACATTCGCAGGGCGAGCCAGGAACGATGCTAGCTGGAACAATCGGGGCGAGTCACCCGCGAAGAACGATGACGTGTAGCAACTGACACTAGCAGCAGAAGTTGTAAAGAAAATTCGATAACGGAGGCGTAGAGGGAAAATTGATGCTGAGAGAGTTCAGCAAGTAAATGGCCCGAATCTGTATCGGCTTGCACTCAATGCCATTACTCACAGCGATGGCCAGTCCACCTCGGCAATGCCTGCATGTGGGTTCTCGGCACCCCTCGACCGAGGTGGGACCATAACGATGTTGCAAGAAGTGTTCACTCGTTCCTCCTCCTCCTCGACCTCGTACCCGATTCATTGCCATCGTCTGAACTATCATACGTATATGCAATGTCGATCCCTGTGTCGAGTATAGAGCCACCGAAGACTTGATTGAGTTGGACATTAATATACAGACAAATCCAACTTGTCCTGATGTCGTCTCCGCTATACTATACAAATGCAGAAAAGGTCGTGCGTCAGGAGCTGTGGCCGCTCGTGACAGCCGTACCGCCTAGGACAACAGTTCAGGACGCTCGAATTCTGCAATACCTATACGAAGCCATGCAAGCAATTCCTGGCACAACTGATGAACCCCGTTATTTTTCGTGTGCTCGCTCCGCTCGTCGTTTATCCCCGCGGTCAGACAGGCAGAAGGGCGAAATCGTCCATGCCCGAGTATAGCACCAATTTTCGCATCCTACTCGAGTATATATATATATATATATATGCCTGCTGCCCTAGCGTTCTCTTTGATATGCATTATTAATGAGTGCCAGCCCACACATATTTCTGGACTCGTACTAATTCACCTGTACTAATTTGTCCAAGTGTATGTCCATGTGTATATGTTGATATTCCAGTACTTGTTGTCGCGTATCCGCGCATCGGTCGACTGAATCGAACAGAGACACGAAGGGGGGGGAGAGAGAGAGAGAGAGTTGAGGGGCATAGATAGATAATAGATAGATCTAATTGATCAGGGATGATTGCGTATACCAGAGAGAGAGAGAGAGAGGCATTTCGTAGTGGCATTTCGGTGAACGCTTCCTGGCGTTGTATTTCGCAGAACAACCCTCGCTGGATGGCTGACTGTCTATCTGCTCGTCCGTGTCTATGACGCAGTGGGTTCCCTGTAGCTCGCTATCGTTTTCTACCACTGCGTCCACCTCCGAGACCCGCTCGTACCCCCCCCCCCCCCGCCCCCCCCGGTTCAGCGTTCAGGGCCCGGGGCGGCCGAAGCAAGTCACAGTGGCGACAACAACAAGTGGCTGCTGATACTTCAGTCCTCTCTCGAGCAGAATTCGCGTCGAATGGGGTCTGATTCTTTTTTTTTTTAATTCTGGGCTGGGACGAACGAGCAAGAAAAAAAATTGCGAAGACCATATCTCACATTCCCGAGCCACTACGGCAACGGCAATTAGCGTCAATCGTCAGTGAAGTCGGTGAAGAGCGTTTGGTGAAGAACGCTGCTGATATGAGCTGCTGCTGCTAGCTCGGCTCCCTGCACGACATCTAGCGGCGGCGACAGGCGCGACATCAGGGCCGGCAGATCGGCAGGAGGTGGTCATGTTTATGTAAAGGTTACACACAGATATGCGAGAGTATGCATCGTTCGCTGATCGTGACAAGGCACGCTTGCGGGCGACGCTTGAGGCGGACTAAGGCGACAAGGTCGACGATATGGGCGAAACGTCAGAATCCTATGTTACGAGGTCGAAAAAACGGTGTCCAGCACCTCGAGAGGATCGAAGACCGAAGACAAGGTCGCGCATTCCATACATCGTTGTTGGTACTTCGATACATACAGTATATATATATATATATATATATATATATATATATATATATATATATACCCCTATATATATGTTCTGGTCGAGAAGTTCCACCAGGAGATGTCATGTCTGGCCTATACACTTCTGGTTGTATGCGCCGCTGATATCAGCCGGGTCAGCCTTGTCGCGTTAGACTGGCCCGGCTAATCTCACGTAGGCATGCGTAGCAGCGCTGGCTGCAGGCACAGGTGCAACGCGCGCAAAAGAACTACCTACATACATTGGCTGCTGTTTGGTGATCGCCAGACGATCCCGAGCACCTGGAATGTCCACGTGAGCCTACGCAGGACCTGGTCCCATCGATTCGTCCGTTCCTGCGTGCGTGTGTATGAACGAGCCCGGCCGAGGACTTGCCTCGCTCCGCGTATACTGTGCCTTACCGAATACGGCCAACTGAATCACTGATGACCCCTATCGAGGTCTTTCGCGGAAGGATACCATATCGCTGAGAGTGGACGGTCGAATCGCGATCGAGGTCCACAGGCGAAAAACGCTATGGGGGAGTTCGAGCCTGTTCAGCATCTTCACCTCGAAGCCATCAGCGCTGCCGGCACCGTTCGCCAAGGCTATGATTATGTCAAGGTATAACAAAGTGAGCGAGAGGCGACGGCGATCCGAGATAGTGGCGCTTCGGAGAACGTCACTCTGCCCTGCTCACCTGAAAACCTAAATAGGTTACGTGTGTGAAGGTGCGAGCAAGGGAGATAGCGAGATACAAAGACACAACATCGGGGCGCTCACAGATTGAACAACTGACTGCACGCCGAACGACGCGGAGGAGTACTGGAAGATGAGACCAATTGCGACCAATTGGTCATCCTCGTCGTCGTCGGCGGCGGCGGTGGCGTCGACCGATCGTTCGCCGGCAACATGAACAACATCGTACGCAGGTAGGCACACACACACACACATACACAGAAAGCCGAGACGAACAGCGTACCAACGGCGACGATTGCAGCACAGAATCGATCCGACTTCCATTGGGTGGCAGGCGGGCGGCGGTGAGGTGGGTCGAATACGATCATCGATGACTTCGGTGCCTACGATCCGCGGTGTCGACGTTCGCCAAGGAAGATCTCGCATTCACTCCCGGCTACCTCGGTCACCTATATCTATGTATCTATGATAGTATGTATCTAGCTGGCGAAACTGCCCTCAGAACTCGACTGGTGTCGCTCGTCTGCCTCCCGGCAATCTCGTGTTGATCTTGGAATGAGACGCTAAACGGACGGTTCGCTAGAGGGAGCGGACAACCAGCGTTGTCTTGAACAACGGGACGAAACGCGAGAAGCTAACGAGTGGGCAGAACTTGATACGACTTTTAATAACATGCTTCGTAACATGCTCTCGCAGCGAGAATCGCATACAGACGGCTATATATATATATATATATATATATATATATATATATATAGCAGGTAGTTGTAGGTATATGGGCAACGTACAATACGACGAGATCGTATCTGCCACGTAAATTGATTAAGGCCAAAGGGGACGCCGTTCAAATCATGATCATTAGCATCGTCGCGAAATACCAGCAAGGAAGTTGGCCTAGATTGCGTGGCCAATGGATAGCTATCGATGGGCCGCTGTCGCTGCTGCCGACTGTCAACGGAGGAGTCTATGGCCTGCTACATGGACAGGCGCATAGCGAAGTTATTTGGGCTAGCCGAACTATGCCCATTCAAAATTGGACTTGAATTTCGACCTGAGAGAGAGAGAGGGGAAATAGGTCGAACGCGCGTTTAGTCGCAGCTACAGCTTACGCCTTCATAGTGGGAGGTGGCCACTAAAGTGAACCAATTTCGTTGACACGAAATTGGATCGTCGTCAGTGCCGTTATGGTTCGGATGGCTTGTGCCATAAGGACACCCCCGGTCGACCGGTCGACGGTATACGAAAAGGCAGAAATTTTAATGATTTTATTATTATTCTTGTTCTTATTATAATTTCTGATCTGCGTTCGACCGGTCACCGGCTCGACCTCATTTGACCTGACTGCAGCGATGATCCCTTATACGAAGAAGACGGCGGGGAGGGGGGTCATGAGGGAACGATCATTACGCTGCCAAACGCTAGAGCCGTTAGAAGATTGCTTCGTTTGACAAAGCAAGCGGGGCTGAAAGTGTCGGTATCCACCCGTACACAGCGAGCCGTTCGATTGCCTGTCCTCGTGAAACTGGACAGAGAAACGGCTGGGATACCTCCGAGAGTCTGGCCCTGCCACTATTGTACATTGGGCACCCATTGTTGACCTTGTGACGATCTGCTTGAACGGGATCGACGGACGTCGATGCCCACGTCGCTGTCTGTCACCAGATACGAGACCTCCTCCTCACGTGTCTCTATTGACATCTCGAAAGCTTTCGACACGAGGCTGACGTGTTGACTGATCAACCTGTACGTAAACCTGTCGCACTCCCGCGCACGCGACGGCTCGCGGTGTCGGCGGGAGCATGCGTCATCTGCGACTTTGCCGGCTAGCCAAGCAAAGTCTGGGGGAATATCGGCTCCACGGCGGGGGTCATGCGCCGTCGGGGAAGAAAGCGGCTTCGCCTGAGCGAGCGGTGTCGACTGACCTGAGGCATACTGCTAGGTTACGTTGGTCAGGCAGACGGTAAGCCTGAGTACCGCGGCACCCCTCAGCCGCTGTCCCGGAGAAACCGCGTCGCACAGTCGCGCACCGTGCGTACGAAGCAGCGCACGAGCATCGGCACGAGAGCAACAGAATCGCATAGAGCCATATCATCTGATCTCATAATCATCCTTCGATCGTGTCCGCAGCGGGCAAGGAATGCTGCAATGCTATTGTCGTTGTTGTCGTTGTTCACTTGGCTCAATGCATTGCTACTGATGACAACAACTGCCCCAGAATAGAAGCTCGTACGTGATGAGCCGACCACGAGGTCCCGTCACCGTCGAGACGCTCAAAGATTGCCGGATTGCCATACCTGGCCGATATTCCTGAGCATTCCTCCTTACGCCTCTCTCTCTCTCTCTGTCTCTGTTTCTACGTGAGCTTTGTGCATACCGTAACGAGCGATTTTGGCTTACCGTCGATGACGGATTAGTCAGTATTGGAACAATCCGAAATTCAAGGGAGACGCAAAAGCGAGTCCGGCCATTCTCACTGGCATACAGATATCAACAGGTCAATTCGCGCCAGACGAATGATGACAACCGCGTACAATGACGCACAATTGGCCACATCCGTCATCTTGTCTCGCGTTCAGGTGATACCTTCCTGCTGGTGGACCCTGAGGGTCCCCGATCAAGTGAAGATTCGATGTTCAATCATCATGTCCATGCAGCAGCCCCGTCAGTGACAACGATTTGATCATAGCCAATCTGGCTCCCTGCTCGAGCCGAGCAGATGCCGGGGCCTTGACTCCACCGAAGAAGAAATAGTGCCGGGTACTCGCGGCAATGCCTACGAGTAACAAAGGCATTCTTTACGAATGTGTCGTCCAGTGAAGCGCTCATTGGTAACCGAGCAAGTAGTTTTGACACCTTACCATGTGGTAATAACCCTCATAGAAGATGTTCCGCAGGAAATACCTTCTCAAGCTATGTGTGTGTGTGTATGTATACTTGTTCTCAACCCCTTTGAATGGATACTGATTGAAGAGGAATCAGAAAACGGAAAGACTAAAACATTAAGAGATGAACGTTTCGCCAAACGCGAATCCCAATAATTCGGCCAATGATTCGAGGCGAAACCTAAGAAAAGAACCGGGTTATTCATTTTTAAGTTTGTGGTCAACGTTTTGCGGGCATTTGTATATAAAATAAATATTAATATTCATAATAATAATAATAATAATAATACAGTACGACACGATATACAGTTTGATACTGCCAATAATGTGAATGATGCGATTACCTGGCACTCGTACGTGGAGAAATCCATATACAGCGTATTATATATATAATATATATTTTATTATATTCTATATGTCCTAAGATTTCTTCCATTCTCACTTAGTCATTGACACTGTTGCGAACAATTGTGTGTATATCAGCTACCTTTATCCCATAGTGCCTAGTATACTCATCCTATACGGTTGCTATTCTATTTGTTCAATGACGATATGGCTAAAGCACCTCGGCCCCGCAGTATCGGCCCTTGCAATCACCCGGCTCCGAGATCGGAAGTTCCTGCCGTAGGCAGCACTAGCAGCATTTGTTATGTGCTACCAGCGCTCAGAGCTCAGCGCACAGGTCCATCAGTTGGCTTCGATTCGTGGCTGTTCACCGCACTCTCGATATCCGCCCCCGGATCGTCGCGGCCCTGGAGGTCGGTGGAGCACTCGCTGGATGTGGGTGTCACCGCCGACGCGGCCCCCGCCGCGGGTTGGCGATAGTGTTTCCGGTCGCCATCTGGTCTGTTCTTCTCTGTCGCTTCCTCCTCCTCCTAAGGTCATACCCGAAGCCCAGTACGCGAGCACCAACTCGACACCGGTGTTTCTTGGCTTTCCTCGGTCACTCTGAGGTCAGCGCCGCTGGCGCCATCGTGAACGCTCCCTCAATGACGATATTGTTGTTCTTGTTGCTGCTGCTGCGACTTTCATAGTGGTAGTCATTTCTGGCTGATACTGATGGCCAGAGCTCCACGAGCTAAGAAATCGAGCCTTGCGGAACACCGAACGCAGCTGCCTCCACCTCCGCTGACGAAAAGCATGGACAGTTCTTTGCGGTTAACTCAAGGTTCGCGTCGGGTCACGCTCGTTGGACCAGAACGCTGTATGGGGCGTGTGGCCTTCAGCTAGAAGGAACTTAAAAAATCGCGCAGTGGATTAGAAAGAAACGCATTTAGGCGCACAATGCTAGGCGTAGTAGTAGTAGTATCTGAGTAGATTCATTCATTTAGACGAGCCTGTGGTGGACCTCCGTATGTCAAACGAGATCGACAAGTAGCGAGTGCTTGCATTTCAAGCGTCACCAGAGCAAACACCCCACGCTTGTTCCTCTAAATATATATATATATAAATATATATATATATAAATATATATATATATATATATATATATATATATATATATATATATATATATATAAATATATATATATATAAATATATATATATATATATATATATATATATATATATATATATATATATATATATATATATATATATTTATGTACATCCTAGACCTCAATGGACCAACAACCTAGAGCTTATTATACTATCATTAAACGTTTATCGTAACGCGGCTCTTGCATTTACTATTTTCCAGCCAGTAATTCAGTGTAGACCATAGATGTGACACTCCCTTTTAGGTTAGTGGCGAGCAAGCAGAACGACTGTTATCGAACATCCGAACCCGCTGCTAGACGAACAAGATGGGTTCAATCGCCGCGGCAGACCTGGCATCTAGAGACTAGAATGAATGTATGTATATGTGTGGAGGTCGTTTTCGTCATGACGAGGATTTGAGAGGAATAAACCATTTGGAGAGAGAGAGAGAGCGTGCGCTAGAAACAGTCCGGTAGCGGGCACCAGCGCGACAAGGTGTCTAACCCCGACTCGATGGAGTGCACGCTAAGAATACTACCGAGAGAGAGAGAGACAGAGAGCAGGATCCGACAGTGGGCAGCCGTTACCCCCGATCCGGGTTGCACCAGCTGAGCGTAACCACGATCGTAGGAGCACAGAGCCAGGGCAGAAGCTGGAGGTTGTAGGAAGCGAACGACAATCTAGTAGAGTGTAGAGTACAACAGACGTCCATTCACATTGAGGACAGGTGGCCCCGCTGAAAAGGGGGTGGTGCGTTTGGCCCGGCCTGACACCGACGGTTTGTGCTGTTCGGGTTCAGGGGTCGTTCCGAAACGCCTTTCATAGCGTACGAGCTGGGTCAGCCAAACAGCGTTATTCTAACGTAACGCTTGGCAGTGCCGAGTATGGATACAGAGGCGGGGAAAATGTTGGCATGTCACAACCTACCACCTTCGATGTAATCGAGGCCGATTTTGTTTAGAAATTGCGAAGTGCCCTTGTGGTTCGCCATGCAAACATTTTAATGCGGAATCATTTCCGACACGCACAACGTTTCATATAGAGAGGGACTCAGTGGTTTTTTCAACGAGGTCGACTTTACGGTAGGAAAAACGTCCACGACGCGTTACGTTAGGCAAGCCTGAACGCACAGCGTTATGGTCCCTGAAAGTAATGTATGTGAACTGGTAGGGGCTAGGCCCTTAGCGAGGCCCAGTACTGACACTGAGAAGTTTCAGGGTCCTTGCCAAGTAATAATAGCACATTATCGAGATGACAGAATGACAGTATCAGACAAGATGGTCATGTTCCAAAAAACAACGGTTACACCATACCTGGTAAGCTTGCCTCCGTCTAGCTGGACTCTAGCCGGAGCCACCGTTGCTCAGGCTCTCGCTCTCTCCTTGTCGGATTCACACGGTTCACCCTCGCTGAAGCGGCCCTTAACCTAACCTAGTCCACGCCAACAGGTTGGTGATGATGTGATCTTGGTCGCGCGGAGACAAAGACCAGGAAGACCCTCTGCCCGTCCGGCTGGCTCCGGACTACTGAACTGGTGCCATTTGCTATCGGCGATTGTTCGTCTGTGTGTCCGCCTGAGCAAAAGAAACACCAGCCCCGAAACAGTCTCAGGATTTCATCGTCGTCATTTTGGGTGCTGCCACCGAGACACTGACTGACTGAGCAAGTGAGCGCGATTGTGTGAGTCTGGTGTTTGCCTGCGTGGAGCGCGGGCCACAGTCGGAGTTCTTCACCGGGAGTTCGGCACTGGCTGGGAGAGAGAGAGAGAGAGAAAGAGAGATAGAGGCTTGTGAGAAAATCGACTCCTTCCCTAGAGTCCATGGAAGCAAGGAACGATGCGGAGGCTGAAGAGCATCGGTCGATAGCGAGGTTATATATATATATATATATATATATACATGTATATATTAAGCTGACCCGAAACGAGAAAGAACAGGAAGACACCCTTTTTGAGTTCGGAGGACCTTAGCGAGCTCTGCGAACAGGTTGCCGTCACAGTGGCGGAGCGCCAGTGAGCGCTTCTCATCTGTTTTTGTTGTCGCTTGCGTTTTTTGTTCCGTCCTCTCCATCCCTCGATTTTACCCTCCACTGTAGTTCTACTCTCCACGCAATAGTGGATAATAGTAGACCTCGGCACCACTTGGGCTCGGCTGTGGCCCAATTCACTCGAAGGTGTGGGCAAGCCACTTCTGGATATTGCGATGGAGATATTGACTCGGCGAACGAGACAACGGCTGTGAAAGATTGCCGCCTCACGATCTTCATGTCCCATCTGAATCAAGCCAGCTTCTCTTCTAGAAGAGAACGACCCGAGTGGTCTAATTGCTGTAATTAGTACTAATAATCACTACATGTGTTTTTTTGTTCCGTTTTCGTGTTTATTTTATAACTTCCCAAAGTATATTCTGTCCTAATTAGTTCTGCTGCCACTAGTGAAGGTTCACCTTAGCAAATTACTTTGTGCAACGGAACATCAGTGGAGATCAGATCTAACCAAACATCGACAGGGCTGTTTGGCAACCGAAGTCCGGACTTTTATTTAACTCGAATTTCGTCATAAATGCGACAACCCAACGTATCTGTTTTTCACGACATAGCTGAAATCGGGAAGCTCAACGACTCCTCGGATCGGACCTGCTCAGTTTGTAGCTGTTGACATTGTTGAGAGATGATAATGCCTTTTTTTGGGGTGGTATCTAACCAAAAACCGCACCTCCCCTAACCATTATATCGGCCATTTCAGACACCACTGCATATGCTGTCCTTCAAGAATGCCTCCATCCATGATCGGCCATTCACTGTTCATTCACGACGGCGCCCTTGATCGCGTCCGATTTGTCAACACAGACAGTCAACAAGTGGCCAGAAGGCCACAGCCTGATCAGCCGTCCCGACGACCCCTTATTGTACAGCAGACACTCGCTCACTGGTAGCCGTCAGTTTGGCCATTTCGTCAAAATCTCTTACTCATTAGCTGTCGGCCAAAACGCACCACCTCATTTCTCGCCCTTGTCCGCTAGCTGATGATAGGCTATCCGCTCCCTCCGGCCGGATCCTCTGCCGCCGTCAGCGCAGTCAGCAGAATCGGCCTGCTATCGGTCGAATGGAGCTGCCACCCAGCGTCTGTGTCACGGGTCGAACGAAACAGGTGTCTTCCCATGCGATCCCATACGCAGTGTATTCGTCGAGACTTGATGCCGGACCCTGGCCGCGTACGAATATGCGACATGCGATCTGCTGCGCGCCTCTGTGTATTCCCCACGTATGCCTATATAATATAGTATATATTTGCTTATGTATGTGTGTGTGTGTTTGTGTGTGTACATGGAATATACTTCACAGGGAGAAATCTCTCGGTCTCTCGGTGTATGCTACGCGATGCCATGCTAGGTTGGACGAAGAAGCCGGGCGTCATGGCAGAGCTTGGTCGGTCGGCCTGTATCGCCTGTTCGGCATTCCCTGTGGCCTCGCTGGCTATCTACCGGTAGCAGAGCAGTCGCTCCCACCGAACGCTTACCGTTCCAGTAGCGCCAGCATCTTCTCGAAGAAGGACTCTCTCTTTCTTTCGATATATATCTCTTATTCTTACGGCCTTTCAGACTCATCCCCCTCAGCGGCAGAAATAGGCCGGCGAACAGACGCGCCGGTTGTGTTTACACGACAACCTGCTGCCCCAGACAACGCGGACGAGGCTCCAGCAGAAGGCCAAAGACGAGACGAGGCCGCTGCGCTGGTAGCGAGAGAGCGAGACCTGTGTGAGATGCTGTTTGTCTGTGGCCATGGTGACCTAACTACCGTGAGAAGAAGCCGAACGGCTGCACGAGCAAGCAACAAAACGAGCAAATGAGAGAGAAAGAGAGAGAGAGAAAGAGAAAGAGATTGGACCGAGCGCAGGCAGGTTCGTCGTTGCGCGGCGTTCTCAAATCTTCTGCCAACGCGAGATGGCCGCAGGAGGGTACGGACGGCCTTCCCCGGGAAGGCCGTCCCCGTGCAGCCACGGCGCGGAATCGTGCTCCGAAGCTGTGGTCCGGAGGAGAAGACGCTGTAGCCTTGCCGCTGCCTGGCAAGACAACACCTTGCGGGGCAGAACTCACTGGGAAGAAGGACAACAGAGAGGGGTTGTTGACGAGGAGGACGGAGCATAACGTATCATAGCGCTAAAGACAGCAATGACTGACTGACAAAGTTGCCTAGAGAGGCGGTCTGGTTAGAAGGCTGGCTGGCTTTCAATATCTCTCGCTCTCTCTCTCTCTCTCTCTCTCTCTGTCCTCGTCTCTCGCTAGAAGAGACGGCCGAGGCGCGATTCATCGCGGACGATTTGTTCACGGTGCTCGTCTTCTATTTGATATCCGATGGGAATATGGAGGGGTGTCGGGCAGATAGAGCAACGAACGAATCGACACGAAGCGAGGTGCGGACACGATACAGATATCAGGCCTGCGCGTATGCACTCATCTACAAATGTTTATATACAGTGTGTCTAGCAGCAGCAGCAGTATCTAGTCGAATCTGCAGTAGGATGGCAGGACACGGAGGCGTCGGACGAAGATGGAGAAAGCTGCGCTTTCTTATTAGCGGAGAAATTGAGGGGTGATTGTATTCTTGCGGTGTGAGGCGTCTATTAGCGGATTGCCCCTGCCCGCCGTGCCTCTTACAGCCGTAGTGGCTGTACTTGGCCTAGTCTACTGTGACTGTCGATAGAGATGGGTGAACAGAAAGCCTGGTGATCTTCGGCTGGGGAACACTTCGTCGGTGTTGCCACCTTGACGAGGATGAGAACATTGTAACGCGGTGGTATTGAAGATCTAATATGTGTCCATCGTGAGAAGAAGAAAATGGATGGATACGAAGTCATACACACACACATATATATATATATATATATATATATATATATATATATATATATATTGGACATTTCTCCGTGCTAGCAGAATTACGAATTACGATTCGCTTACTTTTTGACGGCTGCTTGACATCGAATAGATCAGTTCCGAGTTGAGGGAGAATTTCTCGAGCAGATATATTCCAGTCGTGGATGCTGGACAAAACACTCCTCGAGCGCTGAAAGATACAAGGGGTGCAGATCTATCTAATTGTTTAACTATTTCATTAGTAGCCGCATCGCGGTCATTATGATGATCATTGAAAGCAGTGTCGCCGGTTGCTTTGTGCCGGAATCTACTCCCACACTGCCATACTGGCTCAACTTCTGATACGTCCACATCGGCTGTCACACTCTTTTTTGTCCCGACAGCGCTTCGCTCTGATCTTGGCTATCTTTTTGTCCTTTTACCTGGCTGGCCCTCAGCTGACTGACTCTCCACGGCGGGCCTTGGCACCGCTGTATAGCATTGCTTCAAGGTCCAAGCATCATTTTCCCGGTCCTGCTAGACTCATCTGGGCTTTTCCCAACAACCCATGTGATCCATGGTCTGCTACAGATTTCAGCTTCTGGTCGAGACCGAACGCTTCCGGAGGCAATCCACAAGGGTTCGTACGTCAGCAGGGCTAACGTAACCCATACATCGGGATGCATAGGATTGATCGTTCAAACCACCGACGCATCGCTCGGATCAACTAACGCGGTCCCTCTCCGCCTAGCCAGCAAAACACCGCCACAGGCCTGCGGCTAGCGTCAGTAGGACGTCCGCTGAGAGAAAAGAAAAAATCGGCCTGCAGCTCCAACGTTTGCCGGTGTCGGATTGCTCCGTGGGGCTGCTCATAAGCCTTTGCCACATATGGCAGCGGGCTCGTACGGCTTTATTTATCGTCCTCATGAACCCATCGTTCTACCGCGCCGTGGTGGAGCGCATCCATGGGTGATGGCTGCAGACCTGATTCCACGCCCTTCGGTGACATATACAGACGGAAGACACAGGCAAGCCATCTCGTAGCAGTAGCCGGCCCAGCCAACCCAAGAGCAACTGTGTGTTGATATCTATGCGTGTGTGTCTGTGTAGATATGCCTCCCGAACGGGTCCATTCAGTTCGGCTAGCCAGTCATTGACCCTTGAAGACAAGGGTTCCTCCTTCACCGCGCTTCAGCAGGAGCGCCAACAAGTGCTCAACCTGCTGCGAAGTTCCCGCGGAAGTGACCGACGCAGCGCAGTAGGTGGACGTCATCGGCCTTCAGCAATCAGGCGATCTTTTCTACGTCATAAACGTGAAATTGAGTCGACGACTTCGAGTCGACGATATGAGACAGTTGCCTCCCCCCCATATGAGCAAATTACAGGCGGCAGGTAGCGTGCAATCGTCAGGCGTTGCCCATTGCCGGCTCCGTTGAAAACCTGGATACCCCAATCGAGAGCAATATAAAGCCAACATATTTAAATTGTGAGCGGTAGCCGCGGCAGACCTCGGGTTGTAGGCGGGCTGGGCCATTCATATGGGCATTCATACGATCCCATGATCTTTTAACTGTTCCACTCTCCTCTGCCGGTGTACTAGTCCTCTCCGGCAAATGACATGGTTTTGTGGCGTGGTTGTTTGTATGTGTATATGCTTCGATAATCGTACGAACTGGATATTCTGGGTTTCGTTCAAATGTTCGGAAATGTCCTCCCGCCTCGGACACACGATACGCTCGTTCCCAGCAGCTCCACCCACGACCTGTCACCACAACGCAGCTGAAGCGCCGCCCGGAACCCATGCAACCGAAAAACCTCAAAAAGTTTGTTCGTATGACGATCGTGTGTGCGAGTAACCCGCAATGACGCTACGCCCGACGTCCCCTGATGACGGCAGCGATGCCGACGATGAACACGTTTACTCAATAGCTGTGACCACTGAGGCGGACCGGAACCGAGCAACAGCGTCATTCGGATCAACCTCAGCAGGCGATCACCACCGGACCCGAAGGAGTTATCCGTCTAGAGACAGAATCGATGATGATGATGATCGCATGTGGGCGAAATCGGACGAAGACAGCCAGACTCACCAGAGCAGAGACCGGAGACCTACGGCAGACGCCGTGCGAATTTCGGTTCGGGACAGTCTAACTGTCGTGCTCAACCCCTACCCACCCCCCCGCCCGCGGACCCCTCGGCGTTGTTTCCGTTTGGTTAACGGAAACAGCCCCCAACCGGCTCAGGCTGCGGCTGGGCTGGCTCTGTATCTATCTATTTATCTATGTATATATATATATATATATATATATATATATATATATATATATATTTGTCGATCATACGGCCGATTTCTGGACTGGCGATCTGCATACAATCGGCTGGGCATCACTACAAGGGACGATGCTGTGGCCGGTGCTGGCTGTTGCGCGCCGCATGTTCGATAGCCCACCGCGCTCGGTAAGGCCAATCGCAAACTGGGTCACCATGCGTAGAGACGGAACGTGAGCTAGAATGAGACATCGATCGGATGAGTCCGAGGGGAAGTGGCGACTTCGAGCGTTGAACGCGACGTTTTTTCCGTATGCTTTCTTCTTTTGTTGCTATTCTCTGTCGGATCAGACGTCAGACCGCGTTGAATCGCACATCGATCGACGTCGATCTTGTCGGACCTGCTCATGTCTCAATCCGGACCCTGTCAGCGAATCTGAGCGGAGCGACACTCGCGCCGCTACGGAGAAAACTCGCCTGGGCCAGTTTTTTTTTGCCAGCACGGTACGCGAGGCGCAGTTAGCACCGGTGCGGGCTGCCATTGCTGAAAACTGTCATTGCTATTTTGTGTCACGACCTCACGTTTGATGACTGGCTGCCAGGAGTCGGCAGAGAGGATTCCTCTGTAGAGATTCTTCCACTTCGTCTGTCTGGCTGCCCGAAACGGGAGCCGAGTCCGCTTCGAGCGTCGGGTTAGCGGCGCGCGCCAATTCGATATACGGCGATAGCTTGGCGGTACTGATTTCGATTTGATACCTGTCGACCCGTAGAAATCTACGGCCCATCGATGTCCACCAGCGAATCTAGAGAGATCATTCCTTCCTCGCTCCCGCGTTCTCAGCTCATCGATCTACCGATCGCCGGTACTGTTGCACCACATACACATCGCGACGTGCGATGAAGTCGGGGCGAGTCTTCGGGTGTGTGTGTGCTGCTGTTGCTGCTGCTGCCTGGCGGGAGTTGCGCCTGTCAGGTCCTGAATGGGTCGTCTAACTGCTACTACACTGCGTGCTGGCCTGTGAGAAATCGGCACCATCGGAGATCTACGTCAATGAACACGCTAATGATCGGGGACAATCATCGTCTGCTGATCGTCCGCTCGAGTGTGGGAATACACCTGATAACCAATGACCGGTGCTCATACACCGTGTGTTATATATCAAATAGAATGCGATGGGCATGGATTGGGTTGGCTGAAGAACATGTCAACCTGGATAGAAGCATGTGAATGGAGACCTTTACGGTTTAGCAACATAACGCGGAGAGCGGACGACTTAGCTAATAAGTAAACGAAGTTAGTGGACTATCAAAATTGGAATCATGAGTAAACTATCTAGTCAGGTAGGTGCTTCGTTATTGAAAAGGACAAAAGTACAAGGCAGTCAGTATCTAGGAGAATATCTAGACATAATCAAAATCGATTGCTGAGATCGTTCCTGTGGAGTTGCTCCGCCGTGAGTCGACATATTCAATTTGGATAATGTGGCTCATCTGACTCGGATCAAGATTAGGTATAAATTGCTAGGTTGTTGGGCTCGTGTCAGACAAACAATATTGGGAGTTCTCCCAAAACCTCATTTCGGTGTGATACCGCTTGGTACAGCACGGTACGCCATTTTCTTCAAGGTTCGAGTTATCCTGCGACCTGGTGACGTGTATCAGATAACTTGCATATTGTAAAAATTGCAGTTCCATTAATAAACCAATAAAAGTTTCTTGGGTCATACAGGCGCAACAGGGATTTATGACAGAGTTTTTGTTGTAGTATATTCAGGGCGCCTTTGTTTCCTGGCACATATGGAATCGTTGTGAGCTCGGATAGTAAGCAGCGTCACATGTCAATTGCAAAAACCACTAAGCCTACATAGGCTTAGAATCTATAGGATTTCTGGCTTCCCCCACGTCGTCGTTCAGTATCCGAGTACCGACACGTTTCACTCATTACAGAGCGCATACAATTTTCTAATACACGAACGTCACCCTAGCGTTCAGTCTAGTAGCCGCAGCAGCAGCACCATCACCACAACCACCACCAACAACATCAACATGATCAATAACTACAACAATAACAACAACAGCAACAAGAACAACAGGAACAACAACAGCAACAGATGACCCCAGCTAAGTTCAATGCTCGAGTGCTCCCTCGTTCGCGGACGTCCATCGGCAACAATGAGCAACATGGTCACCCCTACCCAGCGGCAGCCGTTTGTGTTCACATATTGATTCACCACCTGCCCACGCTGTAGCAGCAGCAGCAGCAGCTGCTGTCCGAAATCGAAATCGATATTCAATCTCGTTTCGAAGATGCCTAACGAGAATGAAGGGAAAGATTCAACAGTTATAGCCACCCATGGGATGGTGGCCAGGGGGCGAGGGGCCTCTTAGCGGCTGAAAATTCACTTAAGCTAAAATTGTTTGACTCATTCACATTGCTGCTGCTGCTGCTGATGCGAGCGATGCTGGTGGCCACCCGCGACAGGCTGGCTGGATACGTCAACTCTCCGAGCAGCTGAAAGGGCTCCAGTTAATTTCACTTAGGACAGCAGCTCTTATTCTGCTGTCTGTAGACGCGTGTGTAACCGTACCACGGTGAGGCAAGCGATGTCGGTAGCGCTGGTAGCAGCCGCCGATAGCAAGACGCCGCCCATGAGCGTTTCGTCCATCGGTCGCTCTCGTGTCTCGTCGCCGTCGTCGTCGTGTCAGCGTTGTCGAACAGCGTCGAAAACGCGCGCCGGGTCGGCCCATCGTCCTGCGCAAGCTGCCACGCGTCTAAGCAGTGTCGGAGAGCAGAGTACCGCGCACGTCCGCCCGCCCGCCCGGCCGCCCGCATAACGAGCCGCGGCGTTGCCTTCGACGTTGGAACCGTTATTATTACCGCTGATTTCAATTGGATCGAAAGACAGCGGCGGCAGCAGCAGCACCAGCAGAAGCTACGACGGGCGTTGGAACTAATCGGCTCCTTTCGGCCGCAGCTGACGAGGAGATCGCCTCCGCGCTCGGGCGACGCAGCACCTCAGCTAACCATGGGCGGGCGGGTCCGCAGCCGCCGACGCGTGGACCTACGCGATGGGTGAACATCTCGGCCGGAGCCACCACCCTCGGGCTCGAAGTAGCGACGTCCAAGCGTCGAGAGCACGGCGACCGCCATCCGTTACCTAAGCCTTTGATTACCCTTGCTCTCTCCCTCTTTTCTCTCTCTCTATTTCTCTCGGTCTCTCTCTCTCTCATTCTTATCGAAGTCGAACGATCATTATCTCTAGCGGTTCCGACGGAACAACTGGCTTCCTCGTGACAATTCATCTGGCTGTGCCTTGCCATGGGCTGCAGCCTGTTATCGGATAATTGATGATTGGCGGGTGGATCGCCGCTGCCGCCGCTGGGGCCGCTACTTGAATCGTGGCGATTTGCTTCTTCGATTTGCGAATGGGCGCAGGAAATTTCGACGGGCAATTTCGTCCGGGTCGATGCCGGCGACGTCTGGCGACGCATGATGAGGGACGGGGCGGTCGGCCAGACCATGTATGCACGAATTATATCATAATAGGCATAACAACGGGCCTACGGCCTGTCAAGGTCGATACAATTCGACCCCTGCATCGCGCATCGTGGGCGAGTCGGCTGTTGTCGTTAATTCTGTTATTCAATATTGCTGTTGTTGTTGTTGTTGTTGTTGCTGTTGTTATTGTTGTTGCTGTTGTTGTTGCTGTTGCTGTTGTTGTTGGTGTTGTTGTTGTTGTTGGTGTCAATTTCTTTTTTTGCTGTTTTTGCCGTGTATTGCGGGAGGTTACCGTTGAAGTGATTTTTCTCTCGTCTTCGCTCGGCGGCTGTATCCTAAGAAAATTCGCTGCCTTCGCCCATTGACGAGGAGCAAGCCTGCTGGCCAAGCTATATTATTGCTGGCTGGTTCGTCCGAGGCTGGCAGACGTTTCATTTCAGCGAAGGGCAGTGTACCCTGCGAGGCGCGTGCTGCTCCGTCACCTTCGGCGTCGGCGGCGCCGATCAAGCCGCCACGACCTTTGCCGACGTCGACGTCCAGATGCAAGAAGCACCCGAATCGACACAGGGCTCGGTGGGGTGAACCGGTGTTTCTGTCGTGCCAACGACAGGACAAGCGAACGGCCTGACGCAGCAGCCGCGTCGAAACAAGGAAACAAGAATCAAAGAAAAAAAAACAACAACAACAGCGAGAAGGCCGAGCGAAGGACAACGTCTGGCACGCGAGTCGGCGAGGCGCGGCGTTTTTTTGGCCTCGTTTCTAATGAGGATCGGCCGACCGGTAGAAACACAGTGCCCCAACAGCGAGCGCGAGCAAACGATGATTGAACCGTGCAACCGTCTTCGTATGCATACACAACAGCGCGGCATGGACAGAAACATGTACACCTCCTACGATTCGGTTGAAGGTGTCCGTCCTAGTCCAGGACGGGCAGACGTTTCGAGCAGATCGATAGATGATGAAGACAAAGAGGAGAGGAACCTCTCCTTGTTGGTGACTCGAATCCAGACGAAGCTGGGCGGCATCACCACTACACGTGTGTGTGTGTGTGGGGGGGTCTGCTGCGCGTTAGTTGGGGCGTATTTTTCAGGACGAGCTAGCGACGGCCTGATTGGGTTCGGCTGGACCTTTTACATATATTCGGGGGGTGGTTGGGAAGGGGCGAACGGAATTGCCTAAGCCGGGTGGAGGTATCTGTGTGTGTGTGAGGGTGGCTCTGTGGGCTCTGTGTCACTCATTTGTTGAACCCGAATATCGGTTGGGATCTGGCGCCCACTCAACCTGGCGGCGAAGTGCGGCGTCAGCAGGCAGTATCGGGCTCGTACACGGGGTCCGGGTCGAGGGTCACCAGGGTCCTGATCACGAGTCACGACCCTTAGGCGAGCGGGGCGCATATGATGAGTGCCCATTCCTAGTCTACTCTGGTTTACTCTTCAGGGGTCTTTCTGGACGCGCGGTTCGGCCCTGTGCGTCTTCAGGCTAACAGGCAGGACGTGTGTTCCCCAATCGTTGTTACGCAATAACGGACCAAAAAGAAACAGACACATGGCGATAGCACATCAACAATCATAAGAGCAGCAGCAGCAGCAGCAGCGACAATATTTCCCTGCAATAGCTCAATAATGGACTGCCCCACCTATCTAGCAGAGACAGGACGACAATTGGCGAATCGAGAGGTCTGGCTGGCGATCTGGCGATGGTGCTTCTGAAAACATCTAGTCGATAAGAGCGCACGGTTGGCCTTTGTTCGTTTGTCCTCATTTTGTGTTTTGTCCTATTTTGATCATCGTCGTCGCGATCATCAAAGACGGACATCGTCGACGGCCCGTAACAGTTCGGCTGGTCACCGAGTGATCGTAATTACGCCTCGTCCGCGTAGATCGGTGTTTTGTCGTCGTCTGGCGAAGAGACAGCCACCGAGAGCGATAGACGAAGCATGACAGCAGCAGGCCCTCTAAGTGGAGTACACGAAGGGCATAGGGCATGCGTTAAGGTGTCTTACGTCGAGAGGTGAGGGCGCCGACGACGTCTTCAGTAGGGTTGACGACCTCAATGCACCTTTCCTACGAAATAGCTAAGGCCAGCTGATCGACATAGCATTCAATCGAATCCTGGGTGAAATAACCAGATCTGTCCCGGATCTGTCTGCTGCATGATAGTACGTAACAATCAGCTGTCGTGCGGGTACCGCAAATGCCAACGAAGTTGCTGAGTATCCCATGGTAAACTCCGCTGAACGAATGGGTTGGTTCGAGTTGTTGAAACTTGCATTGCGAATATTAACATTGTGACTTGGCGTTATCCGACATCTGATCGCTCTTACATCTGCGCGTTCTTCGTCTGGCAGAGATTCATATCATATATTCATGTATTCATATTCATTCATACATTATCGTAGGCATTTATAGCAACTTCGAGTCTGTAACCAGTAGAGACTTCTTTATCTTGAACTTATAAATAACCTTAATAAGGTTAATTACGCCCCTTATGCGTGGCTGATACACTTATATATATATATACACAGAGAGAGCGTACATAGTTGACCACTTCTGCGTGATATGCATTTAAGGTTATCCAACTGAACAAGTATAATCGATTGATCTCTCCGGATATTGCACCGGAACTTCGTGGGATCCTTCAATGCACGAACCTCACCCACCTCACCTCCACTGCCTACACAATCGAGTCCCCCACCCACTTGTTAGCGGTCGTCTATCGAATCTCGCCGTTGTAACACCAGAGCTGTTCGCTAGCCAGCGGCTGTGACCCCGGCCACATCTGCATGCAGCGAGATGGCTGCTACCACCTCGGGTAGCACTACAACAGCAACTATAACCATCAATGCTACGATGTACTGTATCACTCCGTATGCGAACTATAATGCACCTGAGTGGAGACGTCGACAAACGATAGATCGGCGCCGAGCTATCTCGGACAGGACGAGACTTACGCCTGAGTCACCCGGCCTGACGACCCGGCCCGGGTCGTCTGGCAGCAGCGGCAGAGCCGAGGTCGCTGCCTAGCCTCGGCTCACCATTCGTCCGGTTTGCTCGCACCTGAGCCGCCAGCGTCAACCTCTCCCCCCCCCGATCAGGCCGCTTGTCCTAGTGATGCACCAGGCCCGCCAATAGCGAGACCCCACTATGCTGGAGTTGGGGGTGTCGACACCGTCGCTCCCGGTCGCGATTCATTGCGCTCCGACCGCATCGCTACGTCGACCGAGAGCTAGCGCCGAATTGACGACGTTTAGCGGGGCGGCCGTACACGCGGACCGCGACGGCAGCCGGCGCCCCCGCCTCAACGGGTAACTTACCCCCGCCGTAGAAAACAGTGAAGCAAACGCAAGGAAATGAACGCGGGCCGCCCGGATGACGCCCGACGGTTTGCCGGGCCGTCGGCCGGATATGCAGAGATGGGGTGAGCGAGCGTTCGGCGTCCCGAACGGGGGGGGGGGGGGGGTGTACGAGGTTGTGTCGTTGGGAGATCGGGGGTCGGGGTCGGGTTCAAGCTGGTGACGAAAGCAGCGGATCGAACGCACCTGGTATGATGAGAATGCCGACAAGGACAGCTCCACACAAACCCCTACGATTGTATGGACCAAGGCTTGAATCATGCCTCGAGATGTTGTACTGTTCAGTTTCGTCTTGCTCATAAAAGCCCGAGATGATTTCAATTTGTCTGCTGTCCAATATGTCCAATAACCGTCCCCGGGGGTGATTTGCGTGTTTTTTTTTTCGTAGTCTCGGTTGAAGCGGATCGTTGTCGATGCCGGCCAGATTAGACAAGATTTCCTTAGGCAATGCGTTGTTTCTCTGGACTCGTTGCTGGAACCCTGTGATTGCAAGTGGTGCTTGTGATTTCAGGCCGGATCTTCTCCGATTGGAGTCAGACAGCAGCTGGTTCTGACGATGGCCAGACTTGTTACGGACGGACGCTTGCTTATCGATATATTTGGCGCAAAGTGTTTGCGTTGAACTAGTGTTCGCCGAACGAAGAGATTACAACAACGCCATTCGCACGCATCCAACCGTCGTACAGGGGCATTTTTAAAAAGGGATCTACCTTATGAAGCAATGGAAATTGGTCTCGGATGGACGGTGAATGTTTAAGATCGACAGTCAGTTGGGAAATATCGATTTGCAGTTAAGAACGAGCTGATGCTTAGCATTAGTGCATAGGAGCGTCCGATTTAACAGCTGTTCATTATTTTCTTTATTTTTACCCTCGACGTATAGTTACTGACCGGGCCGTGGTTCGGAACTTCAACGTTCGTATGATGTTAAGCCATATGTGTCCAGTGGGATTCGAACCGGAGATCGTGCGGCCACCGACAACTGTACTTACTGTACTGGTTCTATTCCTCACGGGATCTTCCGCGCGTGGTCTACGAAATGATTGTGCATGTATAGAGTAGTCTGTCACAGTGTTCACCCAAGTTCACTTCGTGCTGCATCCGAGCGGCGATCCGTTTTTCGAACACCTGCCGCCTCCACGCGTTCGCGCCGTGATCCGAACCTGACCTTAGGGGAGGATAGTCCGCCCGAGCCGTCACAGCTCGAACGTCGCACACGGCTCATGCCTCGTCGAAAACATCTTCGGGTATCGAGGGACCAATAGGTGATGCATGGTCCTCTCGAGATCAGCGCAACTGTTTGTACCAGGTCGACAGCACCAGACAACAACAACCGCCGCCGCCTCCGCCGCCACAACAACACCAAGAGATCCATGGTGCCGGTTCGTGTGCCGGCTCGACGCCAGTTCCCGGAATATTTGCACATGGTCTCTCGGATCGTATTTTTCCTTCGTCCTTCTCGCTAGCGACGGCTACAACTCCTGGCGATGCCGATCAAAACGAAACGAATGAGTCCCTGTGAGTGTCCCGATTCGGGCTTATCCGAATCGACACGATCAGCCGGCAGCCGCCCGATTCCTAACGGCTACCGATCCGCGATGCCTTATGGCTTAAGCACGCGTCATGCCGACCCGTCGCCTCGATCGGCCACAAGCAGTCCCGGTTCGACCGTTCATAGACTCAGCCATCCATCCGTCTGCCAGCCAGCCAGCCAGCTCCTTCGTGTGTACGCTGCAGCAGCCTGTACTAACAATCCCCGGCAAGATCTTCCGCCGTGACGGCCGCTCTTCTTCTAGCTCCTCTTGACGTTCGGCTCGGCCGCTTGTTCTCGAAACGGACGCTTCTGCGCGACACTACGGTCAATCGCTCTCGACGGCCGCATTAGAATCGTTCGCTGCCGCCGTCGCCGCCGCCGTCGTCGCTAGCGACAGCGGCAATCCACCCACCAGGCGTCTTCTATGGCAGAGCAGTACGCGCTAACTGCTGCTACTATCGGAGTAGAGGCGTTGGTCGATGAGCAGGCAGGTCAACAACAGTCGGCAGGTAAAGTGTGTACTGTGGGGCCTGAACGTCGAGCACAGTGGACGTCGCCATATTCTACGGGGTCGTGCGGGACCGACCGTCTCGGCGGTCGATCTCGTCAAATCGGCAGCCGATCGAGTAGGAAGACGACTGCTCTTCGGAGTCTGTTCCTGCGAGTCTTCTGCAGGCAAATGGCGGCTGTTTCTCGCGGTTGTGGGGGCAGCTGTCGTCTACTGTGTAATAATAGATCTGCTTCGTCTCCAGAGCTGCTGACGGTATCCGCGCCAGACCTGGGGGAAATTTGCCGATGAACAGCAACAACAGACAACATCGGCGGCACGAGGAGAGCCAACAGCAGCAGCAGCAGCAGCAACAACAAGAACAACAAAAACAGCATGGACGCGAAGCGCGATCGCCAGCAGCAATTTCGTTGCTTGTGCTGTTCAGGCTGTCAGGGGTGGGTGCACGCTCCAACTCGACCGGGTCATGCTTAGCTGACAGATCGTCGAACGGCAATGGGATGTGCAGACCCCTACGATTCAGTGAAATATCGGAGCCGTAAGGGCCGATAGAGGGTTCATGGTGGTGGCCTCTGGAAATAGCACAAGACCAAGCCAGTACAGCAACGAGTGCGAGTCCATATTATCGTAAGCAAACGAAATGTGTCGATGATTGTGGGAGGTGTACATTGAATTTATACAATACAATGATAATAATTATTATACACTTTATTGGACACAACAAGCGAAAGTACTTAACCGCATTTTGGCTCTGTACAGCGACGATGCAACCCTTACTAGTTACTTCAGCGATAACTATTCATGTACAGTCATTATCTTGACCTATAACGTCTGTGTGGAGTGGTGGGGGTCGTGGAGGGGGGGGGGGGCATAAGTCGCCACTCAAATCGTCATCCTTTAAGTAAGGTAAATTTAAAAGTTTATTAGCTTATTAAAGGAACATTGCAATCTTTAAAATGCTTAGCTTCTCGTACATTATGCTCACCGGGTCGCCAGGGCAACTCCTAACTCTCGCGAACTCAGCCTTTTTACTTCACAGCCAGAGACAACCCGGCCACCGTCTAACTGCCGCTCCCCTCGCGCTGGGGCAGATTCGAGCTTGCACTGACTGAATCGCTTTCACGCACGCGCCCTATAAATCCTATACATATTAGAATAAACTACGAACAATCGATTGTCACCTTCCACAATGAACGTCGCTGGATATCCCCGCCAACAATGCAAGCGTTCGCTCTGAACGAAGCCCGTGGCTACATCTTCGGTTTTGATTGAATCTTGTCGGCGTTGCCTTGTTGGCACCTACCAGACGATCGACTCAGCGGAACCCGGCGTACAGAAGCACCTTGCTAACCGAATGCCGAAACAGGAACGAGTGAATAGTGCCACTGGCTATGTTGCCGAACCCGCGACAGCTCCATTTGACAGCTCGCGCTGTCACCTACACAAAACCAACCTGCCCTGACTATAACCTGTCTAACCTTTCTTTCGATAAGGAACGGGCTACACCCGGCACTGCTACTTCTACCTGTCGTGGTGTCATTTGCCAAAGCTCTTGACAGCCCTGACAAATCGCCTCACTCCTCGCCGCTGTGCACTGCGCCGCTGTGCGGCACTGATACCTACTCATATGATTGTAAACGCCATCGCTAAATCGTCCCGAACATGGTATACCACCGCAGCAGCGTCATTCTAATGATGAGGCCACGCCATGGCCTTCCATTGCTTCCGGATCATCCGCCTCTGAATGAACAAGCAACGCGGTGTCGTCGCCCGATCACGTGTATTCTCGCCAGCAAAGATAATACAGAACGCCTCGGTGTCGACGACTTCGACGCTCTACCAGCCCATGAACGTTCGAGCTGGCGATAGCAGAGCTCGCCGTTACAGCCACGCGGGGACGCCGGAGGCTGGTCGTCCACTGAGAAACGCTGAATACAGAATAGCATGCTATCATAGCATGAGTGTGGTAACCGCTGCTGCTGCTGCTACAACCCCTGGTGATGATACTGTTTCTACGGTTTCTAGACGATCCTGTGTGTCATTGTGCGGCGTGGCCGAAGTGTCTCCGTAGACTGCTCATTTCGTTTGAGTGCCCCGGCAGTGGCGAACCGGCAACCGAACTCGAATCGAAGACACTGCTTGGCCCGACTCGATATCGCGAGTGTTGACTGAGCGCGCTACCCGATGTAGACCCGATCCGCTTAGTTAGCTCTCGACCAGGCTAACCAGCCACCGCTGGCTGCTGTCGACGCCACCATCGCGATGGTCGCCGAGCCGTCGACGGGTGCTGTATCATACAATATACTCGATTATGTGATATTTTCGTGTCGGGCCTGCTACATAGAACACGCTGCGTGCGAAGCAGCAGCATCCTCCGTTGATGCTGTCCTATCTGACGCTCGCTTTACCCGCTGATTTATGGTCGTTTTAATTACAGCTTGTGTGCGCGATGATGCTAGATGATGTTGTTGTTATTGTTGTTGAGGTTGTTGTTGTTGTTGTTGTTGTTGTTGTTGTTGTTGTGCTCGTTATTATTGGCGTTCTTGTCGTTGTTTTAGTAACAGTGTGTCTCAGCCGGAGATCGTCGGAGACACACTCCGAGACACCATTCGCATTCGCTTCACGTTGACGATTTTTGCCAACGTATCCTGTCATCAGCTATGTCTTCCAGCGAGGGATGTTCTAGAGAGTCAGAACAGAGGCGGCGCTGGTGTTGGTTCCGTTGCACGTGTCGTTGACAATGAGACAGCTCGTTGGTATGACACTGTTGTGCTTTTACACCTTTAACCATGAGGATCTGCTTGCTAACGCAATGCAGGGCCTGGCAGAGACGCCGGGTATTAGACGCGATTATAATCATAGGGAGCTGTCATATCATAGTGTGAACCTGCGTCCGCAGTGTCATGTTTGATTACATTGACAAGTATGCTGAAATTCAAGTGAACTATAACTGATTTTCGTTTAAATAGAACAAACTGACTTGCAGATATAGCTGTGTAGCCTCGTGCCGTGCTTACGAGCCTGCCCAGAATACGGCAGTGACTCCGGATATGTGCGACAGGCTGCATAGAGACAACGTTTAATTTCAATCGACAAAAAATGGTCGATCGAGTTTCCTTGCGCAGCTATTTTGAAAACGTGTATGAGTTTGGTCTACGCGCCCACTAGTTATAATTGGAGGGTAGCTGTTACTGAAGGCCGTCCCGGAGCTAGAGCCTGGCCTGGTCCTCGAGACTTCGCATTTCAGTACAGAACAGCTAAATCTTCGGTCGTTAAGAGTGTTTGACTAAAGGGGTGTTTCTGAATAGAAGCAATACTTTCCAGAAGATCTTTCACCTTGCAAATTTGTGTGTATTTTATATTGCAATCTACGAGGCCGGATATATTTGCAGCCTTGACGGTGTCCTGTCGGACTTGGCTTTTGCGCAATATCGAATTAAATGAAATCTGTTTCGTTAATGCTTCGTTCTGCAGTTGTTTCGCGTTTTTAGTTCGTTTTGTGATTTTTCTATTCGAACCTCCTGTATTCTACAAATCACTACAATAGAATTAGATGCCTATAAAGCACTGTATTGTGTCCACCGTGGCGGTGAACAATTAAGATGCAGGCAGAAAACGCTGTTTTAATTACGGGCGATCCTCCTCGTACCCGTGAGCAACGTTTACCCGTAAAACGGCACCGACCTCAAGGAACAACCACTGAGCTGGATAGTACCCCCTATATATATGACGATATCGACGTTGCTTGACTTCGCCACTAATAATAATGGGACACAGCTCAATCGGAAATTGCGCTGCAGGCTATCGGTTGGCTACCTGTCGCCGACTTCGCTTCCGAGCCCCCGATACATCCCCGTCCCAGCAGCAGCAGCATCAGTGATCGCGTCATATCCTGCGAAGCTACATCCACCATGAACTTGTGGCTGAAAGGAACAAGGTGTGCCGTGATCTCGCAGGTCAAACCTAACCACCTTCATTGCCCGGACAGTTCACCGAGACAGGAGCTCTGGCGTCGGTTTCGACGATGACCTGCGAATGTCCGCGCTGGTGGCGAGCACTGATCGAGCATTGTGGGAACAGCCGATGAACTCCAGGGCGTTAAACTTGAAGGAACTCGGCGAGCTCGGGGGTGACTCCTGCCTCCGGAGTCACCGGCCTGAGCTATTCGTCCGGAGGATGTTGAACGTCCTGCACATATTACACATTTGTGTGCGGATACACCCGGACGAGTATGATGTCGAAACTGTCCTAGAGACAGGCGTAGAGGTGCTATGATGTCGGCGTAGGCCAACGCGTACCTTTTCTGTAGGGCTCTATCGGCAGGCCGAGAGCTCACAAGCAGGCCAATAAGGTTCACTGAACATGTCACCCGAATGCACTGTCAGCCGCGCGCGCTCACAGTGCAGTGTCAACAGTTGAAATTAATTTGGCTGGAAGAGCCTTATACCGAGGTGGCCGCAGGATACAGATCGGAAGCGCTGTGGTTGCACAAGATGCTCGAATAAAAATGTTTGGTCATTGTACTTTATTTTTGTTCGATTTGAGATGGAGCACAGCAATGACTACGAAAGCGATTGGGTGACGAGAATTGAATAGACGTTTAGCCATCCATTGCGGTCTGGGATCAAAAGAGTGTCATTTTTCCGTGAGAACCTTCGAAAAGTGAATGTTATCTATTTAGTTTTTCCATATCCACCGGCATATATGTATATATATATATATATATATATATATATGCATATATATCTGGTAAAGTCTTACCGCGTACCTCCGCGACGTGACACGTTGACGTAGCAACCATTTTCGAAGTTTGCCCGAAGGTTCTCTCGAATCGATGCATCACTTCAGGTGCTAGATACGAACGTATGAACGTGCAAAACATTCTGGTACCAACTGATCGTTGATCTTCTAAATGCGTCATGTCTCGATGCTTTGTAGCTCGACTCCGAGTAGCTTTGTCCTTCGTTCGCCTTCAAGGAGGATGAGCCTGTCGCTCCAGGATGTTCAACTGCCACCCTGTGCACCTGCCTTTGCCTTCGGCCTACGCTGTCGGCCTTTTGTCGGTGTCTCTCTAGACTACTCCAGTATCTATATAATTGGCGCAGTCCGCGCTCTGGACGTTCGTTCTGGCGATCAAGCGGACAGGCCAATTCCTCGTACGGCTGGCTAGCCTTAGTCCTTCTGGCAGGCGGCTGGGTGTGGATTCATCCGACTGTGTAGCGTCAGCAGGTCCTGGTTCCGGTGGTTACCGTGGCCGACGATCAGCGCCGGCGTCGCTTAGCGGCGTTTAGCGCGCAAGGAGACTATGGGAATCGACGCCCCGCGTCGAGCACCTACAACACAGTAGACACTGAGGGGGTGAGTGAGAAGTACCCGTTGCGCTGTAGCCGCACAGCATTCACTGTCTGCAGAGTCACGGCGGCCGGGCGGTGAACGCTGATCATGTACCGGTGTAGTACACACAGCACGCATCGAGATGCACACCACTCAAGGAGATGCAGACACAAGTACAGCCAAACGAGATTTGAAAGCACGCGGATCCGAAAAGCCGATCCGAAAGGATCTGAACAACCACCGCTTGTTCTGCGGTGGCCAGCTACTGCTCGTAGGCAGGCCCATTGCTAGATGGGCTGTTTACTGCTTGTAGACACTCCTTCGAGGAGCGGGGTATGCGTGTGTGTGTGTACATCGAACCTAAAGAACCTGAAGGAGATGTAGGCACACACCTATAACCATCGGCCTTAGTGCTAGTGCAGCTTTTGTGGCCTGAGCCTTCATAGCACAATCAGCCACTGTCGCCATTGCCGTCTCTGCTGCTGTGACGGCTGCCGCTTGAAGGACCAACGTCGTGACCGAGCTAGTTCCGCAATGGTGGGAATCTCTCGTCGCTGGGCCGGCGGCGCGATAACGGATAAACGGTACAGTCCGCGAGGGCTGTACAAGCAGCAGCAGCGGTAGCTAGTTCTCGACAGCTATACGCTAGACTGTACACCTAAATCTATATACAATATGTACAATCTGTGCAGGTACTACCCCGCGTCCAGCCCAGTCCAACGGTAATTTCTCTTGCAGCAAAGTGACTTCGAGCCGTTCTCAGGTCCGCAGCGCTCGAGGAGCGAGCGATCTGGCACAGCGGTGCGCCCGCTAGATTCAGACGCTACGGGAAGGCAACGGGGGTGGTTTACTGGGGGCGACTTGTTTGTAAGTATTTTGCCGGGGCAGCAGCAGCAGCAGCAATGGACGGTCAGTGGCAACAAACAGCAGCAACCCCCGGGCAAGACGAACGTAAAAAGGAATCGGACCTGTTCAAAGGGCAGAGAGGACAGACTGGGTATGCGTGCCAGACAGTGATGGCGTATTCGCACACGGAAAACGATCAGGCGTGCTGGTATAGCCGATAAGGAGGGCGCCGTGCATGCGTGGTTCTTCTGGTTATTGTTGTTGTTCCTTTGTCAATTTGAAAATTGACCGCCGAATTTCGATCATCGGCGATATATGCTGCCGCTTTTGTAGTTCAGTGAAAATTCTTGTGTCGCGGAAGCAAACATAGCTCGATTTCGTTACTGCCGCCAAGTTGACTGAATTCCGTCTCCTGCGCCGCGCCAATCGGCCGGATCCGCGATTCGTCATCCTCGTCCGGATATTCCCGCAAGGACCGGCGATGTTGTTTCGGCCTGCGGGTCCGCCCGTGTCGCGAAACAGCCACCTCTCGTGGGGCAGCATCCTGTGTGAGGTCGCCACCAGGCGGATGTGTCCTGACTTGTGCGTCCTAAACTGCTGTCACTGCTGCTGTGGCCCCGCAGTCGCTTCTGGCTCGGCGATGCACTAAGGATTTTGAATTTTTCCCTCGTTTAAATTTGATGGTCCTCTTCGGGAGCTCCGACCAGTCTCCACTGCCGCTTCTCAACCGGTCGACCAGCGCTTGTTGAGTCGGTGTCCCGATGTCCTCCCGGCTGGACTATGCTGTAGCACTTCAACTGCCCAGATTGTTCCCACCGGTTGGCGAACCCAAAGCTTGTTCGAACCTCCTCCTTGTGATCGGATCTTTGATTCGGTGATCCCGCCTGCGGTGCACTCCAGTTTGATTCGTGTTGAACTCGATCTCATGCGCACCCTGTATAATGCCTATCTTTCTCTCACTCTCTCTCTCGCGCTGTCTCTCTCTCTCTCTTTCTACCCAACGTTCGGCATCGATTTCGAGAGAGTTTAGTAGCCGGTAGCTGTGCGACAGGTTGTTCGATTGAAATTGTTTTTGAGTTGTTCCGATTCGCGATTCTTGATGTTGAAGTCCGGACGGGTCCGCGCCGAGCCCACACATTACAGCCACATCACATCGCCTATGAGGAGCGCGCCATAGGAGCATTGCCTGAGAGCGGGATTAGGCTTGTCTATCATGTAGCTGGCTGACTGGCTGGTCCGCTTCGTAGCTACGGTTGTTCAACGAATATCTCGAAGCGTTCCGGTCGCCTACGAGCTCATCCCTTGGCAAATGTTTTCGCGCACCCCCAACGCGCGGCAGGGGTTTTGACTTCCGTTGCGAAGCCGACGAATGCCACGACTTCCGATGGAGATCGCTGGCGGGCGGATATCATTGTACTAACAGGATAGATCATAGCTTCGAGTATGGTGAACAGTATCAAGCCGAGTAGATATCGGATCGTTGGGAATCGAAAAATGATTACAGGTTGCTTAGATGTCGTGGGGTTAGTCGGGTCAAAGGAAGGAAAATAGTGATGTAACGATCCGCTGCTGGACGAGAAGTCATACTTGATGATGCTGATGATGTGTCCGCTAAAATGGCACTGACCCCGAAAAATCTGCGAAACGAACGTGGAGATATGAACATGTTTATTTGTCTCGGTTCAGCCGAGACCTGTCGCAACCGCTATGACCAAAGGTGCTGGATACTAACGCGCAGGCGAAACAAACGGTATAAATGATTGGTGGCGAATACGATCATGGCGTATGGACAATATAGCTACCTGATATAGTGTCCCTATAGCATCAGCTTCATTTCGGTCACTTGTTGCGTTATGGCTACTTCGGGAACTCCTCTCCTCTATGTAGCACATCATTTGAGCAACGTTCATCCGGATCGATTTCTCGACGTCCTCGACGTTCACATCGCGAAGCGGCGTCTGTTCGGCGTCTGTTGCCGTAACCTCCGCCGCCCGTCGCAAGGTTCCTTCGGGGCGAGGTCGTGGCGATGGTCGTTCGTTCCAACTTCCGCTCTCACTCGCCGTCTGGCGAGGTCCGCATCTCTTCGCAGCTGAAGGATCTTCAATCTCAGGAGGACATGTATCGACAGAGGCATAGAGATGGCTGTCCGGGTCAGCGCCAACCGCGAAGTCACTTTTGCTTGGGGCCACTTTTGCGTTCGGGCCTAGCGAAGATCCGCAGGACTCGGTGCTGCTCGGCTCACTCTTTGAGTTCTCTTCTGCTGTCCTTCGATACGCCGAAGGGCTGAGACGGGACCCAATGAACACAGCGTTTAATCGTGACTGACCGAGGTCGCACAGTGGCCGAGTGGCCGGCGATCCCGATTTCGGCGGATCGGCCGATTACCGATCGTGGTCTGTTCAATCTGCTCACTTTGCCTTTCGTCCAGATTGCAGTCTCAGGAATCGATGTTCGCCGGGTGCGGTGCATCGGTGGCCCAGCACACGTCGGCAGGCAGTTCTCACAGATCCCACCGTTCATTGTGCACAAGCTCATACGCTTCTTCACTAATAAGAAGAGAGCACGTTTCGTTTGCACGGCGTTACGATCGCTGCCGTCAGGGCAGAAACAACGCACGGATGCGGAGATCCAACGCGATCACGCTCTTTCAATTGGCATCACCGGTCTGCCGCACGTGGGAACCTTGGCAAAACAGAGCGGCGGCGGCGGCGGACAGTGGCAGAACTACTATTGCCACGATGATATAAGGAGACTTCTCATTGAGAGTGGTACCCCCCACAACCACGATGATTCACCAGTGGATGACGGTGGCCTTTTTTTTCTGAACGGAATACTCTATCGGGGTTACGTTGGGCACGACTGAGTGCAGGGGGAGCCTGACCCTGTGGCCGGTAGTGAGGGCTCACTGTGGTTGCAGTCTTCGTTGTCTTTGAAGCTGCTCACAGCTGGGTGAAAAGTTGCCCCTCTGCCAGCAGGCCGAGCTCAGTTCGATGGGAAATGAATTAATTCAAACGAATGCTACTCGAGTCGAGCTGCCACGACCGATATCTGATACAAGATCATACTGTGTGAGGTAAGGGAATTGTTGCAGATCTCTGTGTAATTTCATTCAAACTCTACACCAGGTAATAAACGAATAAGGATATTACGTATTCTAATTAGTAGGATTGCTATTGAATTGTTCGTCTAAAAAAAGGCTAAAGCAAGGTGCCCATTTAAAGTCTTTGAAGCTCAATGTGAGTCGCCATATTTGAAGGTACCTATACATGCCTAAGAACAGCAGAGCAAAGAAGCGCCATCGCTCGCAGGTCATCACTGATCTTCCTAGAGGGATCTGCTAACCAATGAGTCTACAGCAAACAGCAAAGCACACACCAAGGACAACCCTTGTTTGCGACAAAGGCCCCTCTCGAGATTCACTCAGACACCTTCGACCGATCCTCTTCATATGCTTCCTCAGCAGTGACACCAAGGAACTCCTTGCAGACGACCCCGACGCGCAGGGCCAACCGGTCACAGCGCCCGTCTCTGCCTCCGCTAAGCGATCGTATCTCGCATCCCGTTGTCGCAATTGACTCTCCCTTCACTGTCCAACTCACCACGGCTTAACAGAGCCGACAGAGGCGACTTCGCCAGCTTGTAGTGTTATATCTACAATATTTTGCGTCAACAAATCCAGCGCTGTCTCTCCGTCATCTCGTCTGGTGATCAGCGCACGTCTGTGTTACGCGTCAAACAACATCAACACCCATAAACAAACAGCGAAAACATGGCATACTGTTGTTGAGCAAACGCTTAGATCTCTCTGCCTACCCGTGGACGTCATCGATTCGAAACGTGACAACGTCTGCCGGCTCGAGGACTAGCCAAGGCTTCAAACTGATACCCGTGCGCAGCATTAGAGCGCGTCATGCCTGGACTCGATGGTGGCCGTGGCCGATGAGGCGACGGTATCTTGAAACGCGCGGAAAGCCGGCAGGGCAGGACAACCGAGCCTGCCGGCAACGTGCCACCCTGCGGCTCTGGGATCGGTTCGAGCAGCCGGTGAAGCGAATGGATTTTGAGAAAACACTGGCGACGTCCCTGTCCCAAGTGTCGAGACTTACGTTTTCGTTGAGAACGAGCCAGATCATGATGATGATGATGCAACCGATCAAATCTGTGCATCCACGCCGCCATGGTGGTGTGATTAAGATTGAAGACTTCAGACGGGGTCCACCACCTCAGATTGCGTACACGTTATGTAATAGCATTGATGGGAAGAGGCGCCTCAATTCGGAGATAACAGGGACATTTGTCGTTCGGACTCATTATGCAATTTTCGATTAAAAATGGAGGTTAGAGACACGTATTCGATTAATGTCGTCATTGTACATTGCATTGTATCCAATGAATGTACTATGTATAATGTTTTAGAATAACAAATACACACCTAAGACTATAATGATACCATGATATCGTGTATAACACATAGTCATTGTATTGACCGCATCAAACGCTGTGTGGCTTCGTGAGGATCTGCGGTCGTTGGTGCTGTCTCAACCCACTTAAGGCCTGTAGCATACGTTTTACAATACTCGAAGTGTACATATTAGACATTTTTGGTATATGTTTATTAGTCAATTATAAAAGTGGGGGACAACTGCACTATCCGCTGAACGTGAAATACTACAGGTAAGCGACACCCTTCTCTATATATTCGTAGTAGAATATCTGGAACAAGGTGGCCCCATTGCCTCATTGTCCTTAAGTGTGTGCCAAAAATAGAAATTGCGTGACCCTTTATATATTCAAGGATATTCGAGGGAAATCTTTGTATAAAAATTCACCTTTATCTACATATATACGTCTATATATACAAGCAAACAAGAGGCGCCGCTGGTGTAGTGGTATCATGCAAGATTCCCATTCTTGCGACCCGGGTTCGATTCCCGGGCGGCGCAGTTGTTAATTATTTTTAGAATTTTTACGTCACGAAACTAGATCAGTATTTATTTTACTTGTGAATGCCTACTTCAATTGTGAACAAAGCACATTAGCTTCATTCAATTCTCCACCTACGTTCTATGAGTCGGCGAATCCGTTCCTGGAAACCATTGACTCAGTAGAAATTTTCAACGGGCCCGTTCATTCGCACGCAGGTTCACCCTGCACTGATTTCAATGTAGTCTCTCATTGACGGCGCCTGCAAGAATGAGTTAGCCAAGATGAAAGACGACCCCGAATCGTCCGATTCAACCGGACCGCCAATCATCATCGCGCTACAGTCATCGTGGGTACGGGCGTGGATGTGTGAGTACCTAGCTGTATCGAAACGCAGAGATCTATTGATAACATCCTCCGCAAAAGCCAGATACAACACATAGTCAACGACAACAGGAGACAGAGAGAGAGAGAGGATTGTGCGAGAACCAAGCCTGTTTCAAGAAGTAGGCGTGGAGGCCTACCCAGCAACCGTTTGTACTACGACTCCCGTAAGAGCCTAAGCTAGCAGCATAAAGAGGGGGTGCCATGAGTCCTGCTGCAGGACGCGTAGTGACGATTGATTTGGTTGCCCCTGAGTGCTTGCGCACGGCGCCAGCTCTGCAGTTCCGCAATCGCCGCGAGTGTAAGGGATCGGAGCGGGTTCAGACGAAATTCATGGGCGTCTGTACGAGTCAGACCGGTTGCCAGCTCGGCGCCAGACATCAGGCGATCGCTCATCATCAACGGTTCGCCCAGTTTACTTTGTGCGTGGACCCTTCTCTAATCTCGGCGAATTTTCAGGCCAACCCTGGCCCACTCCCAGAGGCAATGTTGCTAGCCTCATTAATCATAGTGTAAGTATAATTTTGATGCTCTTTAATGAGATTCTCGTCTCTGCGCGACTCTTGTCAGATCACACAGTAAGTCAAGGCGCCAACGTAGTCCCGGAGAGCGTCGGGGCGTAACACGTTAGTCGAATCGCGTGAACGTAATTTGTTAGTACTTTC
This sequence comes from Stratiolaelaps scimitus, assembly GCA_019614645.1. Lineage (NCBI taxonomy): Eukaryota > Metazoa > Arthropoda > Arachnida > Mesostigmata > Laelapidae > Stratiolaelaps > Stratiolaelaps scimitus. The sequence continues at coordinate 530,960 of JABWDB010000011.1, read as the reverse complement.
ACTAGTGGAAGGATTATCGCTGTGAGGTTGGTTGTGTACAGACTACGGCGCGATGTGGGCGGAGGGCAGTCGGTGGTCCTGGAAACCGCAAGCGCCCGAACGAAACAAAGCGCAAAGAAGAAGAGCTCGAATCAAATGTGAAGCTGCTGCCCCGTTTGACGACCACCGACAATATTTACTTTGGGTATCTAAGTGGTGTAATATATATATATATATATATATATATATATATATATATATATATATATATATATATATATATATATATATATATATATTTATATTTATATTTATATTTATATATATATATTTATATTTATATATGATGTGCAGCAACTAGGTGCGATTCTCAAAATAATTAGTTTCTTTATTATATTTAACCCGAACCTTATCCGTGACGTCTCTCAATGTAAAGCCATTTTGTTGGATTACCACCTGTTACCACCGTTATCACGTTAGTACATTAGTGCGTGTTCACGTCGACCGGCGACCATAGGGACAGCACGAAATTGTAGCAATTTTACTGTTCACGTTGATTTGATGATATCGAAACAGATATTGGTTAGTATTGAACTCATTGACCTTCAGATTGCGCACACATATCCATCATATGGACTCAAATCATAAGTATACCGAGGATAATAAGCAGGATGGATAATAAGGAGACGTGAGCCCCTTTGCAAAATGACTTCGGCAACAGAGTTAGCTCGAATCATTGATGATGAAGTAAACAAATCGTCTTTGATTATAATGCAGCCAAGTGATAATTCCTTGATCAGTAGAATTTGGTCTTTTTGGCAGAAATACACTGTGGCGTGCTATCGAATGGTAGGCGCACAAACTCGAGATACAAACTCGAGACGAGGATGAAGATCGTTCAGATCACATATTCTCCCTTCACGAATTAATGAATAATTACAGCGCAGAATAATTTATCAAAATGTAAAGTGGTCACAACGCTGCAGGTTCCCCAGGTGTGCTTGTGGGCACCTTCGTGTGGATCACATCGTTGAGTAACGTTAGCCAACCTTAGATTTGGTGAAATCGAACAATTTTAGCGGGCTATGTCCGTTTCTATCTGACCACGATGATTGCCACCACTGACCGGCAGACTCTGGCACCGTAATGCCGCTGATGTGGAGTCTGCAACGCGCATTCGCACTTGCGAGTTAGCTTGTCTAGGCATCAATGTATAAAGCGGTAGCCGAGGCTGAAACGTCGCGAGAGTTCGCTTGTCCGTCAGCTTCAATGAATTCAGCTGTTCATCGGCACTGTTATCTTCCCGTCCACCACCACCCCCCCCCCTAGATCAAACAATCAATCAATCTAACCTATGTATCATCCCTAACTTACAATGCCACAAGCAACATCAGCAGCATGAAATTAGCCATCAATTAAACCTCCGAACGAACACAAGACACAGCGCACGCTTTTTCGCTACAGTCATACACAGGCAAGACACGACGAAGACACCCCACATTTGGCAGTGCTCCTTCCGACAGAGGGAAGGTCGCCGAGTGGAAGGCGCTGATCCGACCCTACAGAAGCATATGTCTGCATGCACCGATTCCTTTACCGGCGAACCCGATTCAGTGTCCTCCCTCGTCTTCGGCTCGCTCGCGTTTCAGAGCTTTCTCCGCTCGTCACCTCCGACGATGCCGCCGCCGCCGCCACCGCCCGCTAACCTATCCTAACCTATCGTATCCTAACCTTGCTCCACATTCAGCAGGTCTCGCTCTGCACATTCGGCTGTCTAGTTCGGTACGTGTTCTGAGCTTCGCCTCTGACAACAACAACAGCAACAACATGTTTGGTTGCGTGTCATTTAATGTAAGGAGGCCAACCGTCGGCAATGGCCGCAATAAGATGAACCCCGTACTCGAGGTTTTTAGCTGATCGCCGTACCGCCATTGTTTCCGCGACACAGTCACCATTCGGCGACGTATGCAAGCAGCAGAGCCTCGTCGGCAAACCATGTCAGCTCTGAGCGGAGACGCAGGTAGTGGTTGTGTGCTAGTTTTTCTCTCGAGAGGAGGTGTACGATCGGCAGCAATCTCAGACATCGACGGGAGACCTGATCAGACCTTATCCGCAGCAGGTTCGGATCCGTGTTCGGTCTGGTTGGATCCGTGGTCGGGTAGCGAAGGATAGCGAAACGAAGAGTCTGAAATGGAGCGAACATCGACGAGGGCTTCCTATTATAGTTTACTAGGGCACTGAGCGGAGTCGGTTCCGCACGGAGCGTATTAGCCTTGACCCGCTAAACGCTCGCCAGCTCCACCTGTCTCGAACGCCAACGACACACAAGGAGCCATATGCCAACAGAGAACTCCGAGATATATGTATGTATATATATGTGTGTGTGTGTGTGTGTAGAGGGAGAGATAGATAGATATATGGTATGTTCACCTACTCAGTGGAGGCTAGAGATTTCGGGACCCCGTGTGGCGGGCCGATGCTTCGCGTCTGGGTCCAGGGCAGAGTCGGTGGTGGTGCTGCTGCTGCCGCTGTGACGAGAGATGCTGTACCGAGGGAGATGCAGGTCATAAGGTGGCATTACGAACGATGAACGAACGGTTTCAGGACGCATGGCATTTCCTGCCAGCTCAACCGGACGCATGCGTGCGTGGGGGAGACCTTCGAGAACATGACACACATCGCGCAACAGGGGGCGGCTCTTCTTCGAGACACGATTCAAGCGGCGACTACCGCCGCCACGGCCCTCCACCCCGCCCGGAAATCGCTAACCAACTCCTGTCTCAAAGGCCGCAATGTGTACACATCCATAGCCCGTTTACCTTGTCATGACTAGGCTATCCAGCCATGGTAACCATGGTGCCAACTCGCGTTTAGTCAAGCACTCGACGAAGGTAGTCCGAGATCTGTTCACGTTCAGGTGGACAGATGTCCCGGCGGGGAGTGAGATTGATATCGACGATTGATGAACAATCGCCTGATACTCAATTAAATTTCGCCGAACGTGAAGCGCACTCGGAGACGCTTTGGTCGAAGCGACAACGCAAGCATTGTTTACTACGCTCTCGTCCTCGCCGATTGATAAACCAGAAGAACGTCTGTGATTCTGTATGCTCGATCTAATTTGATAGCTGCTTGCATGCATCTACTTACTCTTCTGCTCGAATCAGCCACTAGATCTGCTCCTATGAAGGTCTTAATGTTATCTTATTATTATCCGGAAATAGTGTGTTTCACAGCTGATATATATGTATATATATATATATGTGTCAAAATCGGTTCTGGGTTTAGTCAGTAAGGGTCTGACACTACCAGGCAAATACATCAGTGTGAGTCCTAATGTCCATAAAAGGATTTACCTTTAACCTCTTAAAAAAAAAATATATATATATATATATATACATAGATATATTGATGCACCAAAGCAGGCAATTTCCACCTCAGTCTGAAATGTCTTATTAATCAAAAAAAGTTGTTGCTATCTGGACAAATGGCGAGATCTTGAGAGATCCCCAAATGAGGAAGTTCAATTCGTCTCGAGATGCCTACCATGTATCAAGCATGCATGCATGGATTCGACCATTGGATCTCATTCTCGAGATTAGACATTTTTCGTGTTGTCATCGACACGTAAATAGGATGTTCGTTTTGTGGAAATATGCCTGGGAATTTCTGAACTATGCCAGTGGCACAGATGCCAACTTTCTCTCTGATCAATATGACTTCACATTCGATGGCCTCTTCGACGAGTCACCCACATCTGGGTAGGTAAGCCGAAGTGGAGAAAAAAAACACTTTTCCCGGTAGCATGTGGTCCATCTGATAATTTTCAGATATTTCCCGCACTCGAAAATTGCTCGCAACAGCATAAATGAACAATTATCTAATTATAGGACAAACGTCACACCCATCGATATGCCGAGCAGCGCCGAACATACTTCCGCACATACGAAAGGCGTTCTCACATAGAGATCAGCATTCGACAGAACTCGACGGTATTCGGTACCGTGCCAATCGCGTTCGAGTCAAGCTGCGAGTTCGAAAATCCGTTGGACGAACAAGCTCGTTCCTCTCAACGCCGCTCGCTTATCGACGTCGCGATGGCCGCCGGGGATAATGCATCGGCGGACCCTGCCATCATACGCGGTAACAACAGAAACCTCCACGGCTGCGTCCAGCTTTCGATACACAACCCGCGTTGACGCACTTCGCGATGAGAGAGCCATATGCTGCCCGCGCTGCTGGCTACGGCATCGGTTCTCGGGGGTCTCACCATATATATTTTTTGTCTTCCTTTTCGTCGTTGTGTGTGTGTGTGTGTGTGCGCGTATGTGTGCTCAGTATTGATAGCGCGGACTAGCGAACGACCTCTCGTTCGGTTCCCGGCATTTCAGGCACCTGAACATCTCCCATCGCCAAACTCCGCGTCCATATCGTTTATGCGTGAATGTACATATGTGTGTCTTTGTGTATGTGAGGACTGTAGTCGTCTGTGAATTTGTACGGCAAACGTCAACAACAGCAGTAACAACAATAACAAGTAGCCAGCAAGAATATCCCATCAGCGTCACAGCCGCTGAAGGCCACACAATCTCGTCCATCCATCGAATGCGGCAGCACCGCCTGTGGCCAATGTCGATGGTGGTGGCCCGGTGCTGTCTGTTCATTAGCATCAGCGCCTAAGCTGGCTTGTCGTCGTGAATTAGCGCTGAAAATTAATGAACTTGAGAAGATCAGCGACAGTAAGCAGCCGCAGCAGAAGTGCCAGTAACAGTAGCAAACAGAGACGATCCGAAGTCGTGGAGATGACAGAGCTAAACAGGAGCCGCAGCAGCCGCAGCAACAGCGAAAGAAACAGCCGAGATCGACAATACGGCATGCGCCCCTTTGAAGGTCGGGAAATCCATCGCGATGAGAAACCCATGGATTTCCCAATATGAAGCCACGGCGGCCTGAGATGGCGGTTAGCGGGAACTGCAGCAACGGCACCAGCAGCAGCAGCAGCAAAAAACTCGGTCACTCGAAGTCATTCGTGAACGCTACGGACGGGCGAGGCGGTCAATGGGCAATGGCTAATCGTTATACTGTTGTTGACGCGCCACCCGGCGTGTCAAGAACACTATAGCGATTATATTATAGCTTCGATCCACCTTCAAATCCACGATGCCGTGGACGGCGATGTATGTGCTCGGCGGGCAGCTCATGAAATCACTGATTGAAATGAACCAGTCATCGCGCAGTCATCGCTAGAGAATTGTTAGTTGAACTAGGCGATCGTCAAATCGGGCCGTTTGGCCTGGCCGAACGATGAATCAGGCAGATCCTTGATGCCTGTTACGTCAACGCAACACGGCATTATTGAAAGCATTAGACCAATGGCCTGCATCCATAAGCGTACGCCCTTCCGTTACGTTCGGTGACGTCGGTCTGTTATTTCCTGCCGGAGCCCAAAGTCGAATATGATCAGTGAATGATTGACTGGCTGCCGCGGTCTCCAGTGGCGTCCGCTTCCCGGGATGAGGTCCACTGTTGCTAAACTGAACGAAACGCCTCAGACGATTGAGAGGAACTCGGAACGGATCCGGCCTCGGCACAGGTTTACCTATGTATGTCCTCGTCGGGTGAAGTTTCTGGACATTACTCATGTTGGACGAGAAGGCGCAGACGTACGTGTTATGGTGTTGGTACTGTTATATGGCTGATCTGTGTATGGTGTTTGCGATGCAGGACATGACGATATCATTGGCCTGAACTTCGCCTGTCCTTCGAGTTCGTTCGTGTTTCATAGGCCCACAAACATTGATAGTATGAAGCGCATAGAGAGAGGACAATTCTTGATTATTTGGTGGTCGATCAGAGAAGTCCGCGGAGGAGGTCGTGAGGTGGCGGGTGGCAGGGTCTCTCCTGCTGTTTAACCAACGCCAAATCTTCTATTAGGCTACATTTTATGATGCGTGTCTGTGAACAAATAATCACATCATAGACATTTCGCATCGATCAATCTACGAATCGCTCAATTCATCCCGAGACTAACTGTTTTCCACAGCTGACCCACAGCTGGCTTCCTTTTCCGCAGGTCACTCTGTACAGCTTTGTAGTATCGCTTGTTAACCACCCGGAGCGAAGCGAGCAGCATAGGTCGTCGTGCTGCTGCTGCTGTCGTCCAAGGAGACGAAAGAAACAGTCACTCAGGAGCTGGACAACGACGGCTGTGCCGGCCAGATCGTTGGACGACACAGAGTGCCCAACCGAGTGACCGAGCCTGGATCTGTAATTTACAACTGAAACGTCACTGCACTTAGCTGTGCAGTGTGTGGCTTGGATAACGCATCAATGATGACGGTGGTGGCGGCAGCGACGTCTACGACAACGACTTCAGGCAGCGCCCGAGCGGCCAACCAATCGCCGAGCCGTCGAAACGCCTCGCTTCTCCCATACGGGACACCGGCAGCGAAGACGAGCCTTGTTCCTCGAACGCGGCGCATTCGCATTCGCCCGCATTCGTCGGCTGGCGTGGCCAGGAAGGCGGGCAGCAAGCTGTAGAATTTAATTAAAAAAATGAAAAAAGCGGAGCAGGGCAGGTGCTATGTATACTATATTTTGCTGATTACCACTAGAGAAATTCGACGGCCTGACGGCGCTTCGCTGACGCAGCTGAACAGCTGAGCCCGTTGCGGCCGGCGTCAACTCGAAGCTGAGCCGGTTATTGTAAATAGTTCACTGTCAACGGGCAGCAGGCGACTGCAACAGCAGCAATATGCTCGAGTCGCTTCCCAATCGATTAGGCGACATTCGATTAGTAGCAGCCGATGGGAAGGTCCGGCTATCCTGACGGCAGCGACAGCAGCGGTAACGAAACGCTACCGTTCAAGTGCTATATCATCACCATGGACAGCTCTCAAACTATCAATAATCTCTCGCACATTTGAGCGAGCATAGACACTCGCCACCTGGGAAGATGTGATATTTGGTGTACGTACGTGCTTCCTCAATATAATATCTATTATTAAGGTTTATTTGCGTTTAATATGAATAGGAGCTTCATAGAAAGTCGGATATATTGAGGTGGTATTAGACTTATCATCAGCTTGCATTTGGGAGCCTATGGGCACGGTCTCTCTCTCTCTTTCTCTCTGTATATATATATATATATATATATATACCTAGCTCTCTCTCTCTTTCTCGCACGAATGCACGAATCGAATTTTTGTTTCTTGATAGGTGTTCTTTTCACCATGTAGTTTTCCCCCCATCGAGAAGACAGGTCTACCTTACGCCAGAGGTCAAATAATCGAAATCTCTCTCGGGATCGTCAGCACTCACTTAATACACGAACAAATGCTATGTTAGTGTAGACACAGGCAGCTATTGCACAGCGTCGTCCCATTTTACGGAGCCTTCTATTTCTTTCGCTCCTGAACTCGAAACGGCCCACGGCGCCGTGCGCAATTAATTAAGTACTAAGCATACAATATAACAACTGAACATGAATATTACCTATACGTTGCGATTTGCAGCAAAAAAAAGATAGTCCACCGCTCTGGCGTTAACGTATTTCAAGCCAGTGACCTTGGCCATTTCAAGGCAGCCGGAAATAAGGGTAACCTGGAGATGTTTCGCATGAACGCGCATGGTTGCGACATAACAACTATGTAATTAATTATATACTACAATATATTAGTCAGCTAGATGTTCTTAGTACTGTATTTACTAATTGTTGTCACGGCCGTCGCTGCCGCCGCCGCCGCCACCGCTACCACTTTCGATGAAAGTCATAGATTAGCTATGGGCCCGGCTGGATGGGTCTAAACAAGAAGGGCCTGCATGACCCATCGACTGTTGCATATACATATCACCTTACAAGTGCCGCCAGGTACAAGCATAGCGCACTTACACCTATGTATCTATCTATGTATCGATATCTTTCTAACAATCATCAATCATCTGTTTTTTGTCTGTTTAATGGAAAGTTTACCATTCACCTGGCAATTCCTCGTCCCTCCTCCCACTGAGAAACATCTCCGTGACACCGGCCCAGCAGCGTCGTCTCTCTGTCTTATACAGTACATTAGCACAGACGCTCACCCCGAATGTATATTTGTGTGTGTGTGTTTGTTTGTGTGTGTGATTGTGCGCGACACAATGTGGAAAAGTACACAGGTCACGTTGACTCTCTATGGGAAAATCCCCATAGGGATTCTCGGGGTCTCGGCGCGCACACGCCGGTGATGCCTACAAGCTTCTCCCGTCTGGGTCAAGATGCCTCGATGCTTGTGCCTGTCATCTTCCAGCGCTCCACGTTCTTCCTGTATCTCCTGCTGCTGCTGGTCTCAGGTAGAACAAAACAAGGCTGTCTTTGCTCGACGCTCGATGCGGCGTTGCCGGCCGACCGGCTGTCAATGCTACAACTGTCGTTCATATGCACGGTTGCTGTCGAGATCGCGCTATCCAAACGACCTCCGCCCATACCGCCGGCCGGCTCGCTGCTTTTCCTGGTGAGCTCTTCCTGGCGAGCTTTTCATTTTCCTCGCTTGCCGCTGCGGGAAGTATATGTCATAAACACGACTCGGCCGGCGGTTCGCTCGACTCCGCTCCTCCTGAAATCAGCTGGTTTTAGTCGAACTAACTATTTCGTTTGTTAATGTAATATAATAGGAACGACGAATATTTAAATTTGATACCTCGGATTAGTTATTGCGTAATTTTACTCCCATTGTGTGCATGTATTCCTGTGTACTCACCAGATGACTAATACCTTTTAATTATTTATATATATATGTCACGAACACTTCCCTATCTGTATCAGTCTAAACTAAATGACTACACGATATTACGTAGATTGCAATTCAAATAGACCGAAGCGACGGGGAGGCCGTGTAAGGGAACAGGCTACCGTGACAATCCCCGCAGGGCCGCGTTGAAAGGACACGGGTCACGGGAAAGCAGCCGACTCGTTGATCTCACGCGAGGTCAAGAAGAGAAACTAAGGGAATCACTAAGGGAATGTTTGTCACAATAGATATATATATATATATATATATATATATATATGAGAACTCAAGCATTGTAACAACTGCAGTTCCATCAATAAATCAATGTATGAATGAATAAATATACAAACGAACTGTTGCGTCGTCCGGAGCCTTCGCGCTTTGGTGGTCGACGCGGCCGCCGTCTTGCGCCGCTGTCCGCGTCAACGCGTTGCGGGGACCCGTTACAGCAGCCGCCGCCTTGCAAAACGAAGCCTAACCAAACCGGGTTACCGGTCGCTTGCCAGAGATACGCGAGTTCAATGGGATGCCGCACAGACCATGTTATAGCATAACCCTGCCCACGTCTACATCATTGAGTCGCACGTATGACTACGTATGCTGATACTGCTTGTGCTGCTTGCGCCCCCCCATTGCCGATGTCATCGCTCGCGACCGTCCTCAGCGTGATCTCTTCTCGTGGCATTGTTCCCCTCTCGATTCGCGATTAGCCGCGCGACTGGTGCTTACCAGTGAAACAGACACAGAAAAAAAAACCGCTCACTGTTGTCATTGTTATCTGTCACACGCGAGCAAAGGTACACACGCGCGCTCAACGTCGTCAACGCCAGTGTTACACGCAAGCGCGATCGGCGCCTCTCCCGGGAGAAATGAGGACGCCACGCTAACCATCACAGTAACCACAACAACAAAAACAACAACAGCAACAACAACAAAAGCAACAGCAACAACAACAACAACAGCAGCAACAACAACAGCGACAGAGCAAAGGTAGGAACCGCGAGCCGGCTGGGCCCCGCCGTCGCGGAAGCACCGTTAGCAGCGTAACACGGCGCGCAAACAATGAAACAAGTGAACGAGATTGTCAAGTTGACTTCGAACGATGAGAATGGCGACAGCGGCCAACCCCCCCCGCGTACGCGTTGGCATCCGGCCGACCGGTTTGTTGCTGGCTTTCTTCAAACAACGTACTAACGGACGTCTACGGAAAGCTGTTTCCAGCACCAGCCGCCGTTGCCGTTGCCGTAGCCGCCATAGTTAGCTGCTCGAGCTGGCTGGTAAGTTGCCAGAGGAGTTGCTGGTGAGCGAGTCGTGCTGGAGATCATTTTGGTAACGGACGAGAGCCTGGACAACGGGCCGATAAATGGTTTGGCCATATCGATAAAGCGCTGATAAGCAAGAAGAAATAGCGGCCATAGAGTGTAGTCAGCGGTGACTTTCTGAAGCGGACGGCAAGTTTCCTTCGCTAAGAGGGAGGTCTTTCGAGAGCTGTGCAACTAAGCGGAAAATATACGTCTCCGCCTGCACACAAGAAATATGCTGAAAGACACGACTCGACTCGTGAGAGAGACACGCCGACGATCATTGTTGTCGCTTTGCAGTGGAGGAAGATCACGCCCAGCTTGCCAGAGTTATGGCAGACTGATCCTACATGTGTAATAGTTCCGAGATTGCATGCGAATATTTTTTGCAGCATCCCGCTGTGGCTATTTGATACAGTACAATATAATAAGACAGATTCCTGACAGTGATCGCTTTAGAACGAATCAGTTTGCTCTGAGATAGCTTACCCAGGGCGGGGAACATCGGGAAATTAAAACAAAGGCCACGAGCGAAAAGTTCAATTATTTGAAGCGCGAAGATATATACAATATATGTCACCAATACAATATATATATATATATATATATATATATATATGTATTGTATTGGTGACACCGTACTTGCTATGAGTTGAACCCTACAAAACTATTATATATAATAGTAAGCCTAACGAGTGTGCCTATTTGTCCTGGCTGCCCAATCTATCCTGAATAGGCCACAAGTATTAAGAATTATTATACAGCGATATACACACACGAACACTGCCCCTGTATCAATCTCTCTCTCTCTCTCTCTCTCTCTCTCTCTCTCTCTATCAATGTACTGCTCGCGCTACAGCCACCTGGCGTCAAGTCGCGTGCCACCGAACGGCTTCCAGCCAACATCAGCAACACAACCACTACCAGCAGCAGCATTCAGCAGCAGCGGCGGCGGCGGGACCAGCATTTCGTTGTGGTCACGGCGATGGACCCGTGACCCCCCGAGTGGAGACTTCCAGGCAAGGTGCACCCGCAGCAGCAGCAGGGCCGCCGCCGCCGCCAAAGCGCAAACGGCCTAATCAATAACCACACACACACACATACACTCTACAGGGATACACAGCGATTGACCGATCTAGAGAGCGGCCACCGCTGGCTGGACAGAGGCAGTCTGCCAAGTGGTCAAGTGAGCAATCAGCCAGCCGACCGCCCTGCCGCCGCCGCCGCCGCCTCCGCCGCTGGAAATGCACTGGCTCGGCATACTGATAAGATCTCAGTGATCATCCATCGGTGACAGCGGCAGCATGAGTTGTCGCGTCTCGTGTCGGCAGACCTACGGGGCCGCTCTTGGCAGCGCGTCCCCACTCTCGGGCTTCACCAGTTTCTTCTCGTTATTGCGCCCAATCTACAGCGCGCTCTCTCTCTCTCTCGCGGTATCTATCTGTATGAGTGTGCTTGCGTTCGTGGGTGAATATGAGCCTGTCTATGGGGTACTGCTTCTCAGCTTCGTCCATTCAACGTGGCATGTGTCCGCTGTATGAAGCTGCCAACCGGGCCCTGGCTACCATAGGCAGAACTCGCGCAGCAGCGCAAACATATATTGACAATATCATATACAATCAATCGCGGCACGATCAACGCCAATCAAGGTCAGCTGGAAGCCAGCCGTTGGGGGGTTGATCAAGATATCAATTGACAAGTATGACGAGATACTAAATAGCTACTAACAAGTGTTTAGCTAAACGGTAGTAATGAGCAGCATCGACGACACCGATTGAAATGATGATACAACCACATGGCAATAACACAGCGGCCGTATAGGTTTCCGACGGGGTCAACCTAGCATTCAGAAGCAGCTGCGGTGGTTCCGAATGCCAGGCAGACCCGTCAGAAACATTTGACAAAGGGAATTGTACAGGAATTGTAATGGGACATGGCAGAGAGGATAGTTGTGGTTTGTTTTTTGTCTAGCCAAGCTAGCGTCCTATCACAGACAGGGCGCGGGCTTGGATAAACAGGCCGGCCACTATGGCCTTTTTTAAATATCACACGGCTGCCGTGGCTGGCCTCAGGGGGCGCGGATTCTTCCTCCCAGTGACATTTCATCTCGTCACGCCACGGTTATGCGGATAATACGTGAGAAAAACAACAAAACATGACGCTATACGTAGCGTTCAACGAACGGCTGAAATGCACCACGCCTAGTATCGGGTACAGTGAAGCGTATGAAAACAATGACGGTAATGTTGAAATACGTTCGCGCGTAACAACCAGCATTACATCGAGCACGTGACCTGGAGGGCGGGGTGGCTTCATCGTAGACGGCTGTCGATTTGAAGTTTTGCCTTAGAGAGAGTTAGACACTTTAGTTAGTCCATATGACACAATCTCTGAGTTGGATTTCTCTCGAGTGCAATGTTCAGAGATCGACAACGAGGGGGTTTCCTACGGAGAAAGTTCCATTTCTAATCGCACCGCCTTTTCTTGGCCACACCTCTTTCTATGCATACTTCTCATCGTCGAGTCCTTACTTAATTGGTGAGCACATGCACTGACGAACGACAACTGAAATATATGGAATTCACTCGAGGCCAACTCAGTGCCTCCATCACTGATAGATATTATACATATATATTTAGATTACTCATTATGCTGGTGGGGATTGTTTCTACTGACGTGGATTTGACAGGCTGGCTCACAATCAACATTCAACAATAATAGGTCCACTGCTCTGGGCATTGCCGATTCATAACGACGGACAACCCCTGTTCAAATGCAAATGTGCAACGGTGGCATGTTTCTACCGACTGACTCACACCCAAGCAAACTTTTTCAATTCTATTTATAGCAGTTCATACAATTTGGGTTTCCACTGACCTCCACGATGTGCGCGAGTTGTTTGGGCCAGTTCCGCGTCTTTGCTCTACGGTGCAATTTCCAATGATGATAGTAATTCATTTTCCGAGATGACCAGACACAGCCAACATTTAACAGCCATGCTGCTACAACTGCTTTCGGGATGATTTTCCAATGATGATACCCCCCACCCCCTTTTTCTACTGGCCACGCGCGTCGGGGGCATTGCGCAACGGCAGAAACATCGGTTTCAGCGGCAACAGCGGGCGGGTCTATTCGTCAAGTCGAATAGGCGACTGGACGTACCACCAGACCTTAGCCCACAACACAGCTGCAAACCTTAGCCCACAACGCAGCTGCAAACCTTACCAACGCAGCTCCAAACCAGCCACACTGTTACAGAGGCGTCAAGACTATCTGGATGGCGGGCGTTTGTAAATTCGGATTAGAATGAAATCCGTCAAGGCTGAGCAGTTAACGATCGCAGCTTGGATCTCGAGATGCAGAGCTCGAGGCATGGCATCTCCACCCAATGTTCATGGGCCCATATACGATATCTAATATTGTGTTTGAACGTAGCTATGCTGGACGGGGGGGGGGATTCAAGAGGAAAACGTTGTCAAAAATTTTAGAACATCAGTGAGGTTTTGCTAAATCCGCGATTGTTCGCTAGTGTATCTCATTGTTCCATTGATGAACAGCTTGTTTCGATTTGTTTAAGGCAATTATCAATGCTGTGAATGCACACAAGTCAAAAATAATCTGACGTAAATTTATCCAACCTCGTTAACATCAGCGGAATATAATGGACAGTGAACTGCATTCAGTAAATGAGTACATTTTTGCTACCAATGAATTTGCATATACTGACTATTCCGTACCTGAGCTTCTCTATGTGCTCATTGTATCATGTTGGTGTAGATACTTTTGATATCAGTGGTTATTCTAGAAAACAATCTCTGGAGATATAGATACATGCCGAATACAAACAGCGAGAAGTTGTCTATGATTTTAATTTCGACAGCGATAAAAAAACACGTGAGGGTATATACTTCAACAGTTTTCAACGACATGACATTTTGAAAGTATTTCGTGTATTGATTTAATGGCGTTTTCATTTTAAATGGCGAACAAGTTAATGAATAACTTCGTTTAACTCAGAGTTAAAGTTCAACTACAAATACAAGATAAATTGTAACGGCGGAAGGTGTCCACGAAGTGCAGTGTAAGCTGGCCCTGTTGGAGGCGTTGGCCGACTCATCAACCGTACTAATGCCAATTAATAAACCTGCCCCTAAACCTGAAGACCCAATGACAATCAGCACGGATTCTAAAAACGCCTCCATCAAAATATCTAGACACGCCAGTGTTGATAGTGGTCACGTATATTTTTTTCACATCTCACGGAAGGGAGGGAGAGAGATCAATGCAAGTTAGGTTAGGCTACAAAGGTAGAATTTCCAAGATGGTAATTAGGCTCAGCCTTGCTGTACTTGCGGGGACGAGGTAGTGGGCGAAGCGCCACATGGCTGTTGCTCGCCTACTACCCCATATGACATTTCATTGGTGGGCCTTCCCGATGAACTGGTTGTGTTCTCATTGCGCCGATTCGCCACCGTCTCCATAAGCAACACGATGAGGGCCAATAAGATAAGGAGGGTTCTTGAGGCCCTTTGGTTGTCACTCAGGTACCTCACTGCCTGGCCATCGGTGCCGGCCCCTGGACAATTGTTCAACGAGTAGGTAATGAGCTTACGCTCGAAGAGGTAGCTCACGCCCACAAGGACAATTAGAATCAGATCAGTCCTCCGATTCGAATAGACCTGCGCGTCCCGATACTTCCAGTGAATCCGAAGCAAATCCGAGCCCCAGACGTGAGCGACAAACGACCAGAATTGTGCTGAATTTTCTATAATCTTAAGTGACATCTTGTACGGCACGCCCTGACATGTGTGTACGTCAGTAAGGGCAATCCGTGGGAAGCGAACCCAGAACGGGGCAGCAAATCGTAACAGTTCAACAATCTGACGACACCTAGCTATGATGTAGCTTGCGCAATGCAGCACCGGCGGACATAACGATTGCGCCACTTGGGCCAGCACATCGATCACTGACCTGATCGAGCTAAATAGCTTGCTAAAGACTCCCGAAGCAGGTGCATAGATCGGCTGGAAGACATTCTGCAGTCTGGCGTAGATTTCCAACATCCAATCGGGTATTCCCTCCCAACGATCCATGACAGTCGATGCGGCATGCACGCTCAAGTATTGCCAAGCCTGACCACAAACGTGTATAGTGTAGTCCCAAAGTTGGGCACACAGATGGCAGACCCTGTCGGTCAGATCGTACCATTGCTGCGCGTCCTCGCATGACTCACACCTTTCATCCTGCTGGGCGTTTCTTTCCTCATGGTGGTTGTTGTCGCTTGCGGCGCCCACAAATCCCTCATGTGGTGGGGAATATGATTCGTCGCTCGCGGAGGGCAGATCCTCGCCCGTTCTGCTGCTCGTCTCATTGTCAGTCCAATGGTCACAAAACGTGTTGCGCATGTTCAAGAAGCCAACGTACACCTGCCGGTGCAGCTCGTTGCGAAGTTCGCTATGAAGCTCCGGGCATTTGACAACTCGCTGATCGTCAGGGCACCGCACCTGTCGCCCCTCGATTTTCGCCAGGAAGCAATTGTACATCGCGAGAGTCGCCCGGGCCTCGGTCTCCGTCGTCAGCCGCGTCTGCCGCGAGCAGCTCTCGTTGACAAGGGCGATCGCGTCAAGCCAACAGTCCCCATAAAGCGACTGCTTAGCCAGCATGTCCTCGTACAGAGCTCGACTCTCGCCGTCCGATGCCACTCGATGACCGCATTGCAAAAGCACAACGATGAGGACACATGTTACCAGATGCATCGTTGCTCGTGGCCGCAGTTCGCGCGCCGGCTCGTCCAACAGGTGACAACCATTCGTCTCCTCAAGCGAACACAAGTTGGGGCAAGTTCAGCGTTTGATTGTCATTCGCTCACTGCTGTTAGCGAGATATCAACGTAAATCATATCGTTATTGCGCGGGATTTGGGAACTGGCACTTGGGCTAGACACTCTCTGTTCGCGCGCGCGCGGGGGTCACACACTCTGGGAGTTCGGTTCACGGCACTGAGGCTGTATTCGCACAGAGGCAAGTGAGGAGAAATGCCTGCACATGTCGCATATATTGCTTCTCTTCTATTGATTCATGCCTTCACATATATATATGACTATTCGACATTTTGACAGTGACAATTTGCAAAAGTAACTAGCCGTCACACTGCTACCGTACGCCACGGCAGGCTGACTAGGTGCAGCCGGAGAGCTTAGGCTATTTCATTGTCGTGCGATAGTAATCCAATTAAGAGAGGAATATCCTTGAAAATCAACTTTGCTTTTTCAACCATTCTAATCATTTAAGAGCGTTCCCCTGCGCGCGGACGACGACATCGAAAAATTTCGTCCAATCTTGCTATTGCGAGAACTTCTAGCTTGTCCAGCCCTTAGCGCCTTAGCGGTAATCCTTCACGGGGCGCGGCCGCAGCGATGTTAATTTTGCCTAGATTGCTCCAGATGGCAAGGTCCACTTCTTTTATTCTCTAGCTCTCTCTCTATCATATGCGCAACCACTAATTGTACACAGCTGAGCGTCGTCCCGTCGTCATTAAAGGTGTGAGCGCACGCGAATATTCATGCACGCGAACATCACGCACACACAGACGCACACGCACGCGTGCACGCGTCACCCTGCAATATGAATGCTACCTTCGAGACGCATAAAAGCTCCGTGAAACTTTCCCTGTCCCGTGGACCGCACCAGCATTCAAGTGAGGTAAAGGTAAAGGTTTATTGGTTTATTGAAGGAGCTGCAACTTTACAATGCTTAAGCTCTCTTATATGTCACTTATATATGAGTATTGACCGTTGTTTAATCACAATCTACGGACGCCTAGAATGACTCATTTGGAGACATAGTACCGCTGTTCCCACAATCCGAATGCAGGGGACATATGAGTGAATTCGATATATATATATATATATATATATATATATATATATATATATATATATATATATATCGCTGTAATGTATTCCGACCTGCTTGTCCAATAGGAGCCTGCCATGGAATCGTACGTTATTTCACCTGTGTCACTTGTACATTACATTGGGGCACAATGCATCCGTCCTCCGCAAGCCCGAACGTTTACGTAATGGCACGTTCATGATAAATGTTCACGACAATAGCGCACATGCACTCTGCTCGGTGAGATCTGCGACGATGTCGTGAATATGGTCTCTGCGTAAACTAGTGATCAACGGTTCATAGGGACAATGTAAGATCAGCTTTTCTCATCTGATTAACCAATAGCTGATAGAAGCAAAACGGGAGCGATTAGCAACGACAATTAGCTACTTTTGACAATGATAGTAATAATCATCTCATAAAGCATCGCTATCACGTTCACTCGTATATGACTGAGTGTGACAAAGTCTCATGTCGTGAGATCACCGCGCGACGAGATCACCACGCCAAACGGATACACGCAGCCGTTGTATGCGATTGCACGATATATAAATGCCATGTTTGCCCAACGCAATATTGCACGAAAATAAGCGCATAATATCAGCAACTCTTCGATTGAAACGTGATGCAACAAAAATAAAGTAATCAAAGAAATTTGATTGACGACCCACACACTTCGCTCAATGCCCAATATATGTCGATATCTTTCTCGATCGCTATACCGACTCAGCATGAATGATTAAATAAAGGAAGGTATTATTACATATCTCTCCCTATATCCATCTATCTCTCCCCGTCACAATTCCCCGGTTAGTTATCACGTGGTTGGGCACCTTGCCACTTGGCCTCTAAGTAGGTGCTGCTAAACTCGGGTTAGATATATATAAATATATACGTTTTCAAGCGTTATATATATATATATATATATAGCTGCACCTTAAGTTTGCACTGGCGATAGCCGTTGACACGATTCGCTATCGATAAATTTGACAATTCCACTGACAATACCATGCTGTGTTCGACGTGGCTGTAGCTCAGAGGGTTCAACGTTACGTTCAGTTCTGCAACAGCGTGGGTCTCTCATTACAGCTCTGTCAAATTCGAAATGTCCATATATATACATATAGTGAAGCTGTCAGCGGAAACTATGAAATAAACACAAAGGGATATGGCTTACTGCGCGTCACTGCAGCGGATCTTATCCAAGTATCCAACGTGCATACCGTGTACCACTCAGGGTACAACGATAAGCAACGATCTATTCTATTTATCAACGGAGTTATCACTGTTCCAGCTTATAGAAGCCTGGAGCTGAACGCCTATATCTGGCGTCATAGCCCCTGACACACAGGCACACACCTAAATCCAAGGGTAAATATAATATATGTCTCGCGCAGGGCAAGACGCGCTTCCAGCACAAAATCATTAGGTGCTTCATATAAAAGCACGTTTGTGCAATGTTGTCAACAAATCCAATCAATAGGGGTGGGAAATACGCCGAGAGCATAACAACATTTCACGAATTTTTACTGCAAATGTGACCAACAAGTAAATTCATTACTATAAATAAATATTTGCAGACGCTCCCGACCACTACAATGACTATTATAATTATTATTATCGTTAGTATCATTAGTATTAACGTTAAATGGACGTTCAATGTAAACCATGTGTTTATTTTGTATCTTTGATACTCAATGGTTAAATAGTCGCATACTATTTTTTCGACAAGTATAAGATGTAAGAATGATTGATCACTCTGTCCAGTTTGCACCTACCAGTTAATGTTATCATTCCCAGGTCATTTTAGGGTAGACAGCACAATTATGCTAGCGATCAATTACTATATAAAGTGGAACCGATTGGACCTCGAATTGAGATTCGCTCGAACGGTCTCCCCTCAAGACAAGGTGGGACCTCGAAAGCAGGAACAAGTACAATAGCACACAAATAATAAACACGATCAGTACTGTACGCTAATCGCATCTTGATTCATTGTTATGAGTCACGACCGAATGTGATCTATGTTGATCTTTTTTTTTTTTAAGAGGAGGAAATTTTCTTCAAACGCACGGTCACCACCAGAGACATTCTAGAGAGAGAGAGATCTATGTTGATCTGGATATAGATCTGCGTACAGCCAGCTATACCCTTAAGCCTATCCATACAATGGCAGGTATCCTATGATATATTTGTCCCATGCCAAAGTCTTCTATGCAGCAACACTGATTGAGTGGTTGGTATTCGTCTCCCACCTTCCTAGATGTTCCTCCGTAGGGCAGAATCACCATCGCATACATTGAGGGGGTGGCGGCGGGGGCTCTGGGGTATTGTCGTCCCATCTTCGATTTTACCCCCGGCAAACCTGTCACATTCCAGAAGGAATCTATCGCCCACCCATCCGGCGCTGGTACTCGACCACGCGCGACCATAGCCCGCTTGCTTCTTAGCGGCGTATCCTAAAGGAGCACTACACTGGGCCGCGGAAATCGCCGCCCCCGTCTTCCTGCCTGCTCCAGGTGAGGGCCCAACCTGGCACCCTCGATACCGCTCCTCTGTCACCCATTCTGTCGATTCGCTGATACGGCCGTTGTCTCTCGCCGACGCTTTGCTCACAAATAAATGAATCACTTGCAGGACAACTCGATATTGACACGGGAATGTTATTTCGCGCAAGCGATCCGACCATCAGGCCGAGGCCGACAGAGAGACGATCCTATCGTAAAGGCCTCAGACAACTGACGGCAGGTTAGATGGCTCGGCCTGGCGTTCGTTCGTGGCCACACCGATGCAGCGACACCAAAGTGGAATTATATATATATATATATATATACACTGTGGAAAAGCGAAGAGGGCAGGCCCTACTTCGATTGCACAGTGCTCACCGACACTCACTACAACCCGAGCGAGAGATCTGGCGTCGGCAAAAAACCGACGCTTTCAGGATTCAACTCGATCAGATCACAGTACATTGGTGCTGGAATGGGTGGGTGGCAAGGGTGGGTGGCAACTGATTTTCAAGTAAATTCGTCCCCAATATATAGTACTTAAGAATACAGGCAAACAAGATCAATTTGCGTTGCCCTCTCGAGACCTGAGCTCGTGTCTTCTATATTGAGTGCGTTGGCGGGGCAGGAATCAAAGGTTATTCTTTATTGTCTTCCGTGCCAAAAGCTGCGGTGATATTTTAATAACTGTACGCTCGTTACCTAGGGACATTAGGCGGCTTAGTGACGATTTTCGGGGATATACATATATATATGTATACTATATTGAACCTTGTCATCGAATGTGGTGTTATTAATTAGGCTACTTCGGGCTACTATAGCCAATCGTCAATGAAAAATATCCCTCCCGCATAACCGAACACGTAACACGGAGGGGTTCAACCGCGCGAACACAATCCTTATAGACGAATAGCAGTTAACTTCTCCACCTGGGGATTTCCTCAACGATCTACTCGTTGAGCAAGTCATACTTCAAGAGGCAACTCATCTGAGGCGCCGATCACTACCCGATTTCCTGTGTGTTCAGTTCTGCTCGTTTGGTACCCCTTGTGCTAGTTGGCCATTGCGACTTGCGATACTACAGCCACCGCGGTCTGGTCAATGCACTTTGATCACACTTCGAAGCGAGGACCAGTGCGACACGACGGCTCGCAATCGTCCTCTGATCAGTGGCGGAGGGCGTTTGATCAGACCAGGAAGTTCCTGGTGACCTCTGCGCTGCTGCGCCGCCGCCGCCGCCGAGCGGAGTTCAATGATAACCGCGCTCGATGGGTCAGCACCTACATAGGTCGGTCGGTAGTAAGCTGCCGCCGCCGCCGCCGCAGCGCCGTCTGCTTCCGGCCAGGCGTTCGGCTCGCCGATCAGCAGCTGCAGCACCAAAAACTCCCCAAACGACCACTGACCCAACTCCGGTTTCGATCCTGTTCTCCGCATACGTCGAGATTGCGCTAGTCAACATCGTGCCGACTCGACCCTCAGGTACAAGACGAACGAGGAAGCAACAACGACCGGGAAGAACACCAGCCACAAGAAGGCGACACAGCATTAAAGCAGCCTCGAAGCTGAAACAAACGACTTGAGGGACATCACGAACGAAGAAATTCGCTGGAGACCTGCCGATGCGTACGCACAGCCCGTCTCTGTCCCATAGATCTGGGCCGGTGGGGATCGGTTAAGCGGCGGTATGGCACCGTTTATGGTAGGCTTGACTGACCCGAATTCGAACCTGGCTAAGAGAACGACGCCGGGACGCACGCGTCATCCTGGTATTATGCTCGAGATCGCTAGCTTTGGCACCGCGGAGAATAATAATCGCGATGCGTTCACATTGCTAGAGACAACAATGAATTAGGTCGCGTCATACAAACGATGAGTTCGATCTGGACATTGTTATATTTTGTGTTTCTGACAGGTATTAACCCGACTCTTGTTCGTCTTCTTTTACAAATAAGCAAATTGCTCTTCATTTACAAATAAGCAAATTGCTCTTCATTTACAAATAAGCAAATGTATGAACTGGTTGTGCTTTGAGTCGATGTTCAAAGCACAGACGTTCTCGTTGAATGCGTCCGCCCGCGATGCTGTGTTCAACCACGTACGATTCATCGTAGCAGGGAGGATCCGAGTTCCACTATACTAAAGATACAAGAGATCCATTATTTATGCCATTATTCGCATCTTACGCATTGAGTGATTGCGTCCCTGCCACCATGAACGATCCTGACTCCGTCTCCGTTGTGATCAGGCTAAGACCCCCTTGTACAAGAGATTTAATAATGCGGTGGTTCTACTCGGGGCGACGTTCGTTGTTGGCGAGTCCAATGAGTTCCCCATATGAACTTCTTTCCGTTCGGAAACACGGCCCTGTGCAGGCCAATTTCATGGCTCCCCGATTTTCTGCCTCGTCATTGACTGGGCTCGTTGGGCTGCCCTTAACGCCACCTTCTGAAACGATCCACGAAATCGTGACGAGGATGCCAGCTCCATAGGATCGATTGTCTCTCGGGCTCGATGTTTCTTCCTCAAACAGGAAACTCTCGACTGGTTTCAGTCTACCCCAGAGCAGTGCGCTACCTGAATCGAACCTGACCGGACCCACCTGCCTAGATCTAGGCGATCTCTTACGAAGAGCAGATCTGGCGGCCAGTGCGCGCTCCGATCAAACCAGAGAACTGCTCCAAGAACTAGGTTAGGTTGCAGCTCCTTCTCGCACTAGCGACACTGATGCCTGCTCTCGTTGAGTTCCGTCGAAAGTTTACCGCTCGAGAGTTGCTTCGAGTCGGCGCTACGTAGACCTATCACACTACACGAACACAAACTATGACTTTGGAGCCGTCCGGGGCGCCTTGTACAATGCAAATAATGAATAGCACGTCACGACATCCACCGTCACCGTTCATTAGACAGTTCGGCCCAACCTCTCATACAATAGAATTGTCCGCGAACGCAATAGTAGTACTGTTAATGACGGGAGGGAGGAATGATCATCACATGCCTGATTTGTTTGCGCTTTAATTGATATATCGTCCATTTCGTATATCGTCCGATTTTTATTGGGAAAACTCCCAAAATGAAAAATTCATTACTTGCATCTAACAGACGAAACAGAGGCGAACATAAAGCCCTTGGCCGTCAGCGCGGTGGCATTTGGGCATTGGATAGGTTATCTACGGCTGTAGTTAAAGTCCGAAGCAGCAGATTCGAGCTGTCCCGCGACCTGGTGACGTGACATATGATAAGAGAACGTTGCAAGATACTGCTGTTCCGCTAATACGCCAAACACGTCGTATTGGATTATACATGTCAATTGAGCAAATATACGAACACACACACATCGCTCTGAACGCCTTAACAGAAAGGGACTGACTTTCTGCTGTCATTTGTGCTACCACCTCTTCCAATTAATTTTGGCGATTATCCCACTCTCTCTCTCTCTCTCTCACTGTCGCTCTCGTGAAATTGATGAAGGGGTCCAATCCGATGCCAGCCTTAGCCGCGCTACGTTCATATCCCTTTGAGGATACTTTTTGAAAGATGGCCGGCTACGCCGAACACGACAATATTTGCACCGCCGGCGCAGTAGCGACACGGGCGAAGGCCACGGCTTCGCAGCGATCGTCGATGAACCTGCATGGTGTCCCTATTCGTTGGCCGAGCAGGCCTCAGTCCGTGGCCTTCACTGACTGCGCGGTGACCACCGCTAAATGGCAAACGCAGCCGCCGTAGTCGCCGACGGCGAACGGCAGATGTCTGTCTACACCCGTCGCTTGGTCGGTACCTTGTGGCGTCCTCGTTTCCTGCGGATTTCGGCCAGTCAACGGCTGCGGCCGTTGCTGCTGCTGCTGCTACTTCAGCTAAACAGTTGGCAATCGCTTCTTGCAGCATTCACATCCGTCGCATCCGAAGTACACAGTGAACCATTCAGAGTCATCGGATCTTCTTCCCATCTGACGAATCCCCTCGCCTTCGCCTCTGCCACTGTGCTTGCTGTGCGTACCAGCCGAACACTGGCCGTGCTGGCCACTCCACGCGACTCAGCGCTACAGGGAGGCGGTGTCGTCAAAGCATCGCGCTGTGTTTTTCGTTGTCTGCGGCTGCCGCCGCCGCCGCCGCCGCCAGCTCTGTTATTGCAAACCAGAAAAAGCGCGTATTGACAAAAGCACCACGCACTTCCATCGTCCGGCCGGCAACCGGGCCGCTAATCACGGCGACAATATCTAACTCCGCCGGCCCTTTTCCCCCAAGATATCGCTCAGATAACAAAACAAACTAGATATCATCGATCGCTGGAACCTCCCCGGTACGAGGACCGATCTGATACTGAACATCTGCGTAATGGGTCTCCCCTACGCGCAGCGGGCGGACGCATTCGACAGAATCGTATTGCCAACCAGAAGTAGCACAAATCTACACACACACACGCACTTCTTGTATTGTCGCTGCTAACGCCAGCAGCGCCCTGCGCATTGTCGTACACGATATTCTCGCTTCGCCAATGTGTACGCAGCGAATCCGCGCAATGTGACGCCGCCGCCGCCGCCGCCGTATCTCCAATTGAAACAAATATCGTGGTCAGCGTGTGCCACGTTGCGGCAGATGGATCAGCCGTCCGCGGTGCGCCGATGCCGTTGGCGTAATCCTACTGAAATCGTCCAAATGAACAGGACACCGAAACAATTTGATTTCTCGCCGACAAACGACAATGATCAGGGCTGCTGAACGAACGCACGAATGTGTCGCACCCGTATCGTGCGATCTTCGACGAGTATCTAGCTCGGGAATATCGTACGCTTGAGGGTAGATGTGGGTGGACATTACGTATGCATATATATGTATAGACTTGTCGACGAGGCGGTGTCGATAAGTGGCAGAATTATCTAGCATTGTGTAACTGATTAGCCGTTGATGTGTTCGTTGCCGAAGGGGGGGCGCCGCCGCCGCCACGGCCGCCGCCGCCACCGCCGCCGCTCGAACAGCGGAACTGGAGCCAGGAACGGAAGAGAGCCGTCGAATGGTCAAATTCGACGCCAGATGCAGATAGCGAGTGTAAGGTAAAGGTAAAGCTTTATTGGTTTATTAAAAGAGCTGCAATTTCACAATGCTTAAGCTCATGTCTCATGTGTCACGCAGCAGTGCTCGAACCCGCAGCCTTCGGTTTTTTTACAGTGTGGTATCGCATTGTAGATTAGGTGCTCGGAAGGCGGTGGCCACCTCTTGGAACGGTGCGACCCGCTAAAACAGCCGGGGTAATGTTTCGTGTCTCGGTTGCTTGTGTATATATGTATGTACGTGTGATTATTATTATTATTATTATTAGTAGTTGTTGTTGTTTGTGTTATTAGGAATGTGTAAACAATGTTGTAGAATAATTCTAATCAAACAGTGCCATTGTCGATGTATAGTGAACCGCGACCCACAGACTCTGCTCAGCAGACCATCTCAACCACTCCACAAGGATCAGCGTTCCTGCCTAACGATATAAACGTCGCTGGCGGTACGCTGCTGCTCGGCAATATGATGCGTTTCGTCCTTCGCTTGGAGCACTTCGAGGGTCTTACACAAACGTTCCTGTGTAGGCACATTGTTTCGGAGCAGAGCTGATATCGCTTCCCGTGCCGCGACGGTCATGCCCATCCCCGAGCAGGGGCAGACATCTCTCCCTCGAACGATTCGCATCCGTATCAGTCGGCTGAAGGGTACCACCCACCACCGCCGCGAGCGACGACGCAGGCGAACTCGCGACTTCCAACAACCCTGGCCGCGGCCCGATTATTGTCAAGGCCTAAGGTGCGGTAGAACCCACAAGTTCCGCCACCATAATAGTGGCTGGTGTCTTCTCGTTGGGCGGAACAGTTAGTGAGCGCGTATCTATATATATATATGTCTGTGAGCTCCGTGTTACTCTTCGTACCATCTGCTTAACCTTAGCCGTAAACTTACAGGTTGCTCCACCGCGAAACAGACGGCAACGAAACTCCTGCTCGTCTCAATGCCGGAAGGAGGGGTTCCTCAAGGCTCGGTCTCTTTTTTACTCCATCTCTCTCTCTGTGTCACTCTCGCTCAATCTATCGCTACTCGCAGCGCCCTGAGCGGCGAGCGAGAGCGGCGCAGAGGTCGTCGCCTCGGCGACTCTTGCCGCGTTAGGGGCTTGGATTCGCGAGATTAGATATATATATATATATATATATATATATATGGAGAACCAGGTAGGGCTTTGGGCTAGGTCATCTGGTGGCGGATCGGAGTGCGGAGAACGAGCAAACAGTTGCTAGTAGTTCGGTGTAGTTTAGGTGGCGAGAGGCGACCACAGGCGCATTAGAGACAGATTCAGGTGAGAAGAAGAAGAAAAAGAAGGTTGATGTTCTGAGAGCCATATGGAGCGGGGAGACCGGGACCCGGGGGGAGAGGGGGGGGGCGGGGTATGGAAGAAGAGAGATCGTACATGGATCCTCCATTGAACGCCGTTGCGCGTGGATCTCAACTTACTACAACCACTATTACCACGGCTCTGACGACGACTGCCTACTCGAAGACGCCCGCTCTATTCTTTTTAGCCTCGACGTTGTCGCTTTCTATTGTATATTGGTTGGACTCTCTCTCTCTTTTTCTCTTTTGGTGTGTGTCTTGAAGCACCAACGAGACAGCCACCGATAGGGGATAAGGGGCCAGAAACGGTGGATTGAGTTGGGCAGATGAAATAGAATAAACAATGATATATACATATGTATATAAATACATACATGTATATATATATATATATATATATATATATATATATATATGCACAAATTCATTAATGTAGTGTCATTGATCCCATAAAACTCATGATTAAATATTGTGTTGTAACAGGCTAAAAATAGCGTCACCTCACACCATACACCAGATGATGTTAATTACGTCGAAAAATAATTAAAGCGATTTCTAGGTGGTGCCGGGTTATTTCCGAAGACATTATCAGCCGTGCGTGTGAGCTGATTACGGTCCAAGTTATGAACAGATAGCATATAAATACACTAGAGATACTATTATTTTTGGCCACGTTTATATGTGTACCAGAACTACGTCTGCTTTTAGGCCATCATGAAGAGCGTCGAACTTATATATGGTAACAAACAAAGTATGTGATGAAATGGAGTCCGCGGCTTTGCACGTGAACGGCTGTGACCAACGGCTTCATACGATGCAATTTTTTACTCTTAGAATAATCGTGATTGCCCTTTAGAGAGGTTGTCAGGCTGACTCTCAGCCAACATTTAACGTCCAAGGGTACAACTGCTTTTAGCATTGCCTGGTAAACGTTATGGCCTTCTGACATGCGTATTTGTCAATGCTGGCCTAGCCACTTAACCTGTGCAAGCATCGTGCTTCTGCGGCGTTGTCATGATGGATCGAACCCGCGCGCAGGCACATGTAGGCCTAGAAGAGTAAAGACGTTACCTGTGTCCGTGGCTAGGCTTGGCACCAGCGGCCCTATTTCGCTGATCGGCCTGAGGTGCAAAAGGCTCACACGACGCTCGAGGCGGTGCAGCGCCTCTCCCCTGTGAACCCAGTGTACGCCATTATTATCATGATCAGCAGCCCACCCCATGGGCCCACATCACTCAGCGACGCGGCATGACCATCACACGGTTGCATCTTAACCCCAAACCCCCGCCTGCACTTCGCCGTTAGACACCACCTCTTATTACCTAACCCCTGCACAGCGACGATGCGGCCGCAGCATGGTGCGGCCGCAGGTTGTTCCCAGGGAGCAGGTCCTGAAATTCTCATATTATCTCTACGTATGCGAGAACCGGAAGGGGATAATGGAGCGGGAGCAGATATACATACACATACATATATATATATATAGATATATATATATATGTAGGCATATCTATGTATATAAATAGGGGTCCACAAACGGGACCAAGAGAGAGAGAGGGAGAGATCAGAGGGGTGGCGTCCACGTGCCGATTTGCTTGACTGATTGACCGGCCCCCTCATTTTCTACCAGTTGTCTAGTTGTGAATGGAGCTCGTACCCACGCCGGGGTTCCCACACTATTATAGAGACCCGCGCAGACTCGTGGCGACTGGCCATCTCTCTCTCTCTCTCTCTCGCACTCGTCAATTGTGGTCCCCTCCGAGTCCCTTCCCCCAGCGACCCGCTGTCAGTGCGAGCTGCAGTTAGCTGGTGACTAGCCGCGCCGGCAATATCGCACAGTGCTCGCCCATCGGCCTCGTTGTCCTAGGAATCCACCCTCGCAAGGCTCACATCGATTTTTTTCTTTCTCTTCTGCTCGTCGTCTCCTCTCTCCCCGTTAGCTTCTCACACCTCTCAGTTAGCCAGTGTGGCCATGCGTGGCCGGAGAGTCCCTTTTGCGGGGGGAGCCGGACCGGGGCGACTGACAAGGCTCGAGGGACCCGAGGGAAGCCGCTTCCGATCCGGCGGTTCACAGCAAGCAGAGTCACAGAACGACCCAGAATGGTCTGGGGAGCATGAGAACCTGATCGAGGATGACTAGCTACATACCGCAAGCAGACATGGACGCTCTCTATCTCTCCCTCTCTCACGCCATTCGGAAAGCCACGATGTTCCATTTCGTAGGCCAGCAAGCTGTACTGCGGGTGCGTGAGATGGCGGGATCACTGTGAAATTAGCAAGACGCGTTGTGCACGTTGCTGTTTTCAAAATAGAACGCGGAGATAGCAGGGGTCTGAGAGACCGTTAGATGCCTGGCGTTCACTGGAAAGTTCTTGCAGAGGGCTCAAGCATGAACATGCATGCGCCTTCCACTGAAGCCTTTCTCAATATAGTTGCTTACGTCAAATGTAAACGTAAGCAACTACATTCTCGTCTTAGAGATTTGGAAACCCCACAAGATTTTACACGCGTTGATAGACTTACCTGTTTGCAAGGACTGTTTTTGTTCTCGAAGTTTGGATCTAAAGTTCCGAGTATGGGATAGCCCCAACAATAGCCCCCATTATGTACTCTATCTCTCATGCCGTCCTCTTGCGGTATATGACTCTGCACTTGTCGATCACAGTATGTAGTTGGCTATACAAATGCTATGGAAACTAAAACGGCCGAGTGTCCGTGACTCGGGTTTTGTTGTTACCTTGTGTTGTTCCTACGTAGTTTACCTGGCCCCCACATCCTATTGCATATAATCAATCGCCATCCGTGATCGAAGCCGAGGGTTTCTTAATTGCCGTAACGGTTAATTCAAGATGGGCAGAGAGCCTTGTTTCTGACGTTTTCACCTGATCGTCACTTGTCCATCTTGAGGTCGTCGAAATTACCGGATGACATTGACTGGAGCTGTCGGCGGAGAGTTGCGCGGGTAAAGAAGCCATGTGACTACAGGAACCTTGTATTCAGACAGTGCCCTTCCTCAAACCTATTCGCCTGTCGTAATTATTCGGAATAATAATAATAACAATTAAAAGATAGGTGCTTCAGCTTCTTCTCAAACCTCATTCACCTGTCAATGACTAATGACTTCACAATGGTTCGTAATCGCGATAACCAAATCGACCATGATATTTAACGACCAAGGTGAATATGACTTATGGCATTAATGAAAGATGCGTGTTCCTTTAAGCAATTTTGGTCATGTGCAGTTGCGGCAGAGGGCAGACCCATCCTCAAAGAAAACACTCAAGCTAATATGAAATACATAAAGTAAAGAGGTACGACAACCGTAGCGCCAATGTGCCACGGTTTGCCCTCTGTCTGAATTGAGAATTCTTTCAAAGGGGAAAATCTTTAGGGAAATATGTTTGAACGTCCGCTTTTCCAGGATTTCCCAAGGGCGTAAAATGGGATATATTATCTTTCAAATTGTCCTCCTTAACATGCACGAAGCCAATTTGAGACGGAGTGGTGCGTGCACATTTGCTGTTCTAGAGGCGATTTTCGTTAATTGCTGAAGGCAATTGGCTAAATCGGCCCGATAAGTTCTATCGCACATGAAGAAAAACGGATGTATTTCAATGCTGAGTTCGCTAATCATTGGCCCTCCGGCGCTGACCCAGAGGCATTCAACACATGGTTAATTAAAAAATACCGAAAAGATTACTTAGTAGCTTCTCTTCAAATCAAAGGTGTTGTTCCTTCTTAGTAGGGAGGATTGGTAAAAACTATACAAAAACAACTGATCTAACATACGAGTGCATTAATTCGCGAGCTGTCAATTCGCTGCTGATTTGATGGACACCCTTGGTGCACCCACAGGTCAACCCAGTCCGGCACCATGAACGCGCTCCATGATCGAGTCTCGGCATAGTCGCTCGTGTGGCCACAAAACACGACCCTTTCAATATTGCACTTATGCCAACGAAACTTTATTGACCATATATATATATACATATATATATACGTGTTACTATATCATCTCGATGTCTGTAACAAGGAACCATTTCTGCAATCTACCAAAAAGAATAGGGTACATGGCCCAACTCCGGTAGACTGTACCTTGCCAGTTGGCCGTCCGCCGCCAATGAATTCCACACGGTTCGATAGTCGGACATGGTTTTTGTCATTAACCTTTCCATCCCGTGTTGTCATCCCACCAATAGACCACCTGCATACGCCTCATGAAGCCGGTATACTAACATACATCGAGAAACAGGCGCACAATTTGAGAAAACTAGGGCTAGTGTCGTACTTCATCTGAACCGCAGCAGGCAGATGTGTGGATCCGTCGAAAACGAGTAGATACGTCCACGTATGGAGTGTCTCGCGCATTCTCTCTCTCCCCCTCTCTGCTTATGGCTCGTACCTGGCGGCGGCGCCTGTGTGCGCTGAGCACAAGGCGGTGCTCGCACACCGACTCACACGGCCGGTTGGGAGCGACTGAGCGTCGCTACCGCCGCGATGTCCCGGCCGAGGCGGTCTTCTCTTTCGCGATCGGCGCGTACATACAAACCTGCTCCGGGCGGCTGCCCTTTCCCTTGCGCCCTCTCCCCGGGCGGGGGTTCGTGTGAAGGAGGAGCGATGCGTCGTTATAAAAGCGAGCTGGAGCGGTACTCTCATCAGTACGACGTGCCACCCTCCTTGGATATACAGATCGACTTACGAACACACAGGAACGAAGACACCCGTGGATATTAACTCTCTCAGTTGACTGTTCGTCCCTACTCCCGTCGTTACAAGCTACCCGAAAGACGAGATCAAGATGCCGAAGGCGTTTCTGATCAAGAAGAAGCACGAGGCCATGATAGCCGCTCAGCTGACCGGCGTCAAGCGCCCGTGGCTAGATGATATGTGTATGCCTGAAGACCTCTCGAGGTCTTCGTGCTCGCCGGCGTTGTCTGTGTCACCTGCCCCTTCGGAATGTTCAGCTACTGTACCCGGTACGTATCCTACGTAGATGACCTGTTGATTGTTGGCCCATAACGCCAATACATTGGCTAGCCGTACGCCGTGTCGTGTTAGTGCTGTTCGTCCAGTAGACTAAATCCATGTGAAGAGGTCGTTGTTGATCGTTACAAGACCATTCGCAGCTAAAACGGAAGCACAACGAACAAATCAAACAGTCTTAACTAACCTTCTCGCTATTCCTCTCTCTCCCGCTGACCATTACAGACATGACCATGCCGTACGATCTGACAATGAAACGGGCTCGTGGACCTGCCTGCAAGTCCCCGGATCGTGTCGCGTCGCCTGAGCGTACCGAAACGCCCGAACCTGCAAAGGCACCTATCATTGCCCCCACGCCAATGTTCCCTGCCAACGTAATTCCTATGCCGTACGCTATGCACCCATACTACTATTCGCTGCTGCCCCACATGCAGCCTTTCTCCGCGGTGCAACTAGCGGCAACGGCCCAGTCCCCGATCGTCCACCCGGTCGCCATTGGCATGCCGATCCCGCCGTCGGCGGTATCCGCGGCAGCAGCGGCACAGTCCGCGATTCCCCTTCAACACCATGCGGACGTCGCTGTTGTGCCATCGTGGAGCCAGTCATCGGAGTCGTCGTACAGCGAGTCCGACGAAATGGCAAAGCCGATCTCTGCACCTAGCTCGCCAGCGCGTCCGTCATCCGCCTCCTCGGCGACGTCGACGTCGTCGTCCGCAGGATGCGTCTCGGAGAGCAAGGGCTCATATCAGTGCAAGTACTGCCCAAAGTCGTACGTGTCGCTCGGCGCCCTCAAGATGCACCACCGAACGCATACGCTGCCCTGCCGCTGTACGATCTGCGGCAAGGCGTTCTCCCGGCCGTGGCTTCTGCAAGGGCACATTCGGACACATACCGGCGAGAAGCCGTTCGAGTGTGATCACTGCCACCGCGCGTTTGCTGACCGCTCCAATCTGCGCGCGCACCTTCAGACTCACCAGGAGGTGAAGAAGTACTCGTGCTCGAAGTGCTCGAAGACCTTCTCGCGCGCGTCGCTCCTGCACAAGCACCAGGACTCAGGGGCGTGCTGTCAGAGTAACGCGTCGACGGTCGCGCGACCATCGCCCCAGTCGAGTCCGGCGGCAGCGGTGCCAGCCTTCTAACAGAACAAAGCTCAGGAAAAAGAACAAAGAAAAAGTCACCTTCAAAAATTCTCGTCACATTGGCACATTGGCCGTCCTCGGGGCACGCGCGGCTGACCCGCGAAAGACAGAGAGAGAGAGAGAGAATCGCTCCGTCCATGATCGGATCTCTCGGACTGATTGTGATATAAATCTCATGCATTATCGTCTGACAACACTGGTTGTAGCTCCACTACACCTAGTCCGTTCAACTGCAAGGACACAATGCTATGGCTTGATCAATCTATTGTTGCCGTTGTTGTTCCATTGTCATAAGGAGTCTTGTTTCGCCGACCTGTTGGCTTGGTGGCGTGGCTAGCGCAGCCCTTTGAAGGGGGCCACGGAGAAGCTATGCTCTCATAGCTCAAATCACCCAGCTACCACCACCGTCAAGAAGATACAAGCAGATGAGAACACGGCACATAGAACGACAGCCATGGTCGAGAGAGTCTCCTCGACAATTGCATGGATTTTCATTTAGGTAGAATTGTACATACTTTGTAAATAGATATATAATATAATTTTATAAAGTGGTACGTTAAGTTATAGTGGAAATAATGCAGAAGACGAGAAAGAAAGAAGAGAAAAAGAAGCACATAAGATGAGCGAGAGAAATAAAATCATAACGAAATGGTGCCCACAGTCGTTCGGGTGGCTACCGCACTGTAAACCTTTGTGTATTATTTCCGAGCGGAGAAGCAGGTAGAGGTCACGAGGCATTCAATATATAGATATAGGCTAAGTCTCTGGCTATCGGAGGTCAGAGGCCGCAGGTTCGAGCCCTGCCGTGTGACATATAAGAGAGCTTAAGCATTGTAAAATTGCAGCTCCTTCAATAAACCTTTACCTTTAAACCCCGGGACGTCGGTCACTTGGGGACCGTACTGATTTGCCGACCGATTTGTCCAGGTCACAGTCTCAAATCATATTCCGTCTAGCAGATTCCTAGGGATACAGCTTGGGTAAAGAAGGACGGATCAATATCGCAGGTTAAAATCCTACCCTGGCCTCTGCAGGGCGGTGGGGAGGGGGGGGGGGATTTTTCTTCAGACATTTCTCGCAGTTATGCAATTATACGGATAAGTACCGTGAAAGATCAGATAGAAGTTTCGGTTCAGTCGTAGGCGACACGTTGATTAGTGGCGAGAGGAAAACGCGTTGCTTGACTAAGTTTGATTAGCAGCGTCAAGTTAGTCGACTGGGGAGGATCTGCACTGTAATTTCAATTGCAAACTATTGTACCTCAGCTCAGTATGGGATAACGGAGCGTCCCGGCATTATTATAGTGTACCATCCTGCTTAATCACCTTCTATAGCGTCAACATGTCTCGACTGCCAAGTATAGTAATTAAGACTATTGAGAGCGTGAATAAGAAGAATCATACAGTACGATACATGTTTAATGAATTAATTACAATAAATTAATTGCCAATAAATATGCAATGGCGGAAACGCTGACCAGGACAATCGGAGGCGTCCGTTTTGAGAATATCCCGATTGCAAAGCCATAAATATGACATAACTGTGATACGAAGCGATCATTTGTCTCTTAGACGCATTGTGGTTACGGTTGCTTCAACGAACTATCTCAGCTCGCGGAGCGCTACAGCTATATCGTCGCATGAAAAAAAGAAATTAATTATAAAATAGATGAAGCTGTGCGCGATTTTGACCTCACTGGTCAAGTGTGCTCGTATGATATGAGCAGATGGATTGGATCTGAATTTCACCGTCGAATTTATTGCGTAGTCTGAAGTCTGCCATCAATAGTGCCAAGTGGTGGTTCTCTGGAAACGTGCGCTCTTCCTTCATGACAGTGCGATCATTGAAATGTAGCTGAATCTCAGCTCGAGGCATATCTTCAGCAAAAATCGAACAGATCGAAAAGGATATCAACTGTATGGGCTGTAATCATTGATTGACGTTAATTCTCCCCCCTCGCCTCCCCCCCGATCAATCCCATAGCAGAGAGGTGATAACGAAGGCGAAACATTTTTTTTAGTCTATTTTCGCCACCTGAATCTATTATATATCATGTTGTACGATGGACGTCGATCACGGGATAGCGTCGAGTCCATGATCGCCTCGTCCAACCAAGATAAAGCGGCGGCTAGCCGGGATTCGCGTTGATCCGGAACGACGTCAACGGCGACGACCACGTCGATGTGCGATTCCGACGGGTTCGATTGCCGAGCAAACCCGAGCAGCTTGGCCTAATCCGGCCCCGCCCGGCCCGGCTCGGCCCGGCTCGGCCCGGCCACGATCTCCGCCATACCGCCCAAACGCGTATAGCTATGAAGCATATTGGAGGCGCGCACCATCTATCTGCTGTGTCCGCAGCTTTCCACTCGTCAGACGTGACAGTGGGGTTTTGTTGTCGTCTTCGGACGGAGAATGCTCACCCGGAGCGGGGTTGGGACATCTTGTGGATAGGCTATCCGCATTCGGTCGGAGAAGAAAAGACAACTATCGGGTTAAACGAGACACCGGCGTCTTCGACGCCGCCGGCGCCATCTTCGCGCGCTGTCGTGCCCGTCGACAGGAGCAACGGTGACCTCTGACCGGAAGGCGGCCGCGCCGAACGGAACGTCTCTTCCACCAGAACGAAATGGCACTGCCGCACGAATGCGAGGCGGCGGGGCCGAAGCCGGCTGGTTCGGCGACATCTGGTTCATCAGGATCCCAGCCCAGATCCACTTCCACTCCAGGCGACAAGCAAATGAGGCCGAGGCGTAGGCCCCGCACGAAGACCGCAGGCTGGCAGGTAGGCTAGCGATAATCGGCAGCAATCGAGACGAGGCGAAAGGCAACAACGATGCGTTACCGATGTAAACCCCTTGCCAATGGATGGCTTGAGGGGGAAGGAGGGATTTCTTTCGTCTTCAGGTGGAACGCCGGCTGTTCCGACGAAGGGCCGAAAGGCGACATCGCAGAAGATACTCGTTTCTGCTCGCCCAACGAATCGCGGCGCTACACTGCACTGGCCCGGAAGAGATGCGATAAGCCCGTTGGAATATCGAGATCAAGAATTCAGAGCAGGGGATGAATGGTACAGATCATTTTCTTTTGACCCTCGACGTGTTGTTGATTGGGTCATGGTTTGGAGCTGCGTTCGTATCACTGATACGGATCTGGAAGTCGGATCTGCAAGTTGACATAAATGCATGTGTGTGTGTGTGTGAGCGTCTTGTGTCTGAGCAATGTGAAATGTAACAAAATCAAGGAGCGATTACGGAAATCCAGAAAGGGCAGCAGGCGTATAGATAGATACGCATGTGGTGAATTTTACGGATTTTCGACTTTAACGCGGAAGGTGGACGGAATCGGCGAGTAGACAAATCGCATTATTAGGGCAGGACAATCAGCTGTCGCGTACCGATTGACTAATTAAAAAAAAGAGCTCTTATTTCGTACAACAGCTTAACATGAAGCTACAACAGGGTTCCGTAGCTTCAACGCCAACAATGCTGATACCTATCCGCGGATGATCATTATTGTTTGTATCTGTATTCAACCACGTAATGCATTCAGTCAGCTAGTCACCCAACAATTGAAACCGTGCGAGGTGTTCATGCGAGGGTGAGGTCCAACCGATTTTCAAGCTAATTTGCTAACTAATCAAACGTAGGCGTCAATTAACATCATCCAAATATATAATAGTAGATCACCCTGCAGTAAATCACCTAGATAATGCATCTCCATGCACGATCCCCGTAGCGTGCTCTCTCACCGCAAAGGGCAGCCTCTTTCGCTTTATTTCTATCTTCAAGTGGTACTCAAACACTTGCTCTGCTTCGATGACGGGCTGATTCAAATCCTTGGGAGTATTTCGTCTTAGTTCGTCTGCCTCTCTCTATTTTAGGTGGGTAGCACTCAAGGTGGGTGCAAAACCTCCCTTCATTAACGATCCTCGATGGGGAGAGCGGCTAGCTGACGATCCAGCATATTCCGCCTGTTCCTGCTGCTCGGTATCAGGGGGCGATCTTCAATCAGCTCGGCGGCAGATACACCGCCAGATTATTACACAAACATACGCCTCCTGCACTGAACAGGTACTACCACCGTTATCCGACAGGTCTCCCAGAGTAGCAGAGAGATCAGCCAGCCTCGGAAAGAGCCATATATAAAACGCTGAAGGAGAGATCGACGATCGGGCGACGCGAGACATCGGATTCAGCCGCCGTAATCAAAATCGCGACGGAGCCGCTTCTCTCCGTCTGGCGCCGACGTCTCACCTTTGGAGCATTGGTTCGCCTTTTCTGCATTCGTCTCGCGCGAGCCTCGCTGCTGCCTTGCCATCAGCGACCATCTGCTCCTCTGATGCTATGCCGGCCAGTGTCGTTTACAGATGCTGCGCGCTCGTTTGAACGCCACCGATGTTCTGGGGTGCATTGGCTTCGGCATAGTGCTTGTTGTTGCTGCTACTGCTGCTGCTGCTGCTGTTGCTGCTGCTGCATTGACGTAATCGTAGACGCCATATGTGAGCCTGCCATGGGCGTACAAGCCGGCCAGTTGCGTACGGCTGTAGACCGAGAGGGGAATTGACCTCGCTCTCTCGCAGTGCCCATTGCCCACATCGCTACCATAGTCAAACGCCTCGGTTAGCAGCGACGTATATGAGATCGAGGCAAGTTGAGCTCGACATTCGCGAGCAGGTATTCGATGAGAGAGCGAGAGAGAGAGAGAGAGAAATTGGCAGGCAAAGTTGTTCCTGCTGTTGGCTGATTGTGCTATTGTATGGGGCGAGGCGGGGCCGGGGATCGAGCACCGGTGTTGTCGAAGGCTTCCATTCTGTCACGCGTGGCAGCGAAGAGACGTCGCCGCAGAATGACGGAGGAGATCTCTACGAGGTCTCGACAGAATCCACCATTGTAGACCCCCCCCCCCCCGTCGGCACACGACGCCAGCTGTTTTCTGCCGCGTTTCAGTATAAGCAAACGGGAACAGTTATAGGTAAGTATACGGATTTTTTTTTTAATTTACACTGTTCTTTGTGAATCGAGACTTTGGCGGTGGGCTTCTTTCATTGTGGAGTGCTGCTCGTCATCGAATGGTTCCGATTGAAGGCAGAAGATGGGCAAGATTTTGCTCTACTCAATATATACATATATATATATATAGTCGCGAGGCTGTTGCACTCTTCATAACAACTAAATACTCCCTGGTATATGTATATATATATATAGAGAGAGAGAGAGAGCTTACGGCGACGTTAGCTGTGAACAGTGGCCTTGAACATAGACAACGGAGGCTGTACCACTGTTTCTCCGCGCGGTTGTCTGTATGCCCCGAAAGAAGGAGTATCTGGAGAGGAGTCCTGGATATTGTAGCCGTCGCGAGGGAATCGATAACATTTGGGATCACCAATTGCAGCAACCTGCTCGTGGTAGGATGCACCATAGTGTTTTTCACGTCGACACCGGAATGAATGAGTTCAATATGCGAACACTCTTGGAAATGTAGCGGGCCAACGAAAAGAACCTATTAGAACAGATTCAGTTCGACTTGGATATGTGGTGTGAGATATTTTTTCCAACAGCATCTCCCTGTACCTTTGTGTTGTTTCCGTACACAGACAATTTGATTAGATAATTGATTAAAATGATAACGCGGAAGATTCGCTCATACATTGTTCCTTGCACGAGGGTGAAAGTTCGGTCGAATGTCGATGCTGGTATTGGACGAACGTTAGTATTGAACCTTTGAACGGGATTGCCCAGAAAAACGAACGCACGTAGTCACACACACACACACACACCCATAAATACTCAATAGCCAAATGAGCATTGTAGGTCTGACATTGTTTTCTACTTAAGTCTGACATGGGAGATCTTACTTGACTTTGTGCGTTCACCACGACAACGACAACTCTAACAATTATATAATAGATTCGTTCGGCGTTCGCCCCTTATACGGGCCTATCCATCGGGCTCAATCGCATCTTAATCCCAATCGGCAAATACGACGCCATTAACGATTCGTATCGTACGTATTCGTGTACCTTTATTTGGCCGTCTCGGAGAGCCCCGAAGAGGGGCTGACATAACAACGTCGACGGCATAGCAATCACCGAGACGACAGTCG
This sequence comes from Stratiolaelaps scimitus, assembly GCA_019614645.1. Lineage (NCBI taxonomy): Eukaryota > Metazoa > Arthropoda > Arachnida > Mesostigmata > Laelapidae > Stratiolaelaps > Stratiolaelaps scimitus. The sequence goes on along the minus strand of JABWDB010000011.1, from coordinate 492,922 downwards.
CCCGACGAAGTGCCTAGACCCTCGCTGCCTCTGTACCTCAGGGGACGCTAGCAGTTGCTCTGGTTATCCCGTTGATGTCGATACTGTCGTCTCCATCGGCTACGTAGACGCAGGGCAGGTTGGACGGCCGGGCTGCATCGCGGCGCCAAACAGCAGGTGCGTGTCCGTTAGCTCGAGCGTTCGAGCGTCGCAAGCGACGAGCGCCGCTTAAGCACCGCTCGGGCAACGGGCGGGTAAGCGTACGATAACGGTGCTCCTCCTCGGCGCTGATCCGAGCACCGGTACGGAGCGAAGGCAACAGGGTGTCTATCTATTATATCAGGGTGTCGCAGGCTTCTCTACCCGCTACCAAAACATGGTCGATCGGTCGATGGTGCGGATGCTTTATGCGAACCGGCGCAAAGCGACAGAGAGAGAGAATAGCGGTCTTCCCGATGTCGCGATGACGGCTTGAAACTGCGCGCCACAGCCGAAGCGACGTTTTGCAGTTGATTCGCTTTCTTTTCACTGTTGTCCTCCCCCTATAGAGTCGATATACGGGCGACTCTTCGATGGGACCCCTCGCGGCCGTTGGTTGCCTTCTGGTTGGCGAGCCGGTGACACAGGGCAGGAGGGGATCGGCCATCGATCGGGTCGAAAGGGTCGTTGCCATCAACAATATAAACATATTGACTCCGTCTGAGCTGCTGATGCTGATGCCGCCGCTGCCGTCGCCGCCACAGCTTTTTGCTCTGAGCTGTCGCCTTCGACGACGGTTTGATCAGGAAATGATCGAAGTGCCGGTTGGTACCACTGATCATATAAGAGTGCGCGACAGCCGTAATAGCTAAAGGGAACGAGCCCCTGTGTGGCGTGATATATGTCCGGGTGTGGGGATTCATCAGCTCGGCTGGTCAGGATATAGGTCTTTTTTTTATAGCCAGCAATGACATATACCTGTTCAACGTAATCGTGATTAAGCATTGAAAATAGTAAAACAATTATGACCTTCTCTCTGTCTCTCTCTCCCTGACACCCTTCACTTATTTCCTTTCGTCGCCTCCTTATATATAGATATATTTGTTTTTTTTGTTATTTTTAATAAAATTTCTAATATAGTTTTGCCATTCGAATGATCCAGTCTTCAAACGGTCTAGGAGGAGATAGTTTCTTTGTACGATACGCAAGTTGTTTAAGAAACGGAATAACTCTTCTAGTGGCCTCAACGTTCCTATAAATGCACGAAATGAAATTAGACCAACAAACGAGCAATGAGAACCCGGAACGCTGTTGTTGATGATTCGCTCCAGCGGAATCACTTGCTGCTTTTCTCGCAGCCATTCCCTTATCGGCCGTCAGCTATATCGTATCGCATGAGTATAACGAAAACGCGCATCCTGCGTACGAGCAGCTTGTAATCGCGCAGAATATAGCTACATTGAACGCAGGCAGATATACATATATATATATATATATATAGTTATACATCTGCTGGTGCTACCATATGATGTCTACGTTCAGAAGACGCGACAGGCCACGAACCCTTGACGAAAAGTGCACGAAAGATGCCGATCTGTAGCAGTGGACCCGACACGGTTACACATGGCTACATAAGATAGGAAAACGTATGGAATTTGAACCCGTTTTGTGACCCTTCTCGACCGCTTGTCACCGGTGCCATTTGGTGATTGGCGGTGATTGCCGCTGCGACAATTCCGCGCGATAACCTCACGCAAGCAGGGGCCATCGGCCAGGAGCCAGAGACCGAATGGCGTCCCACAAGGCTCTATGGCGCGGATGACAAACGGCTCTCGATGGTCGGCCGCGTCGCAGGTTCGTAGTTGCCTGCAATCGCTTCGCCGGTGGCGGCGGCGGCGTCAGTGCTTCAATGTGCGTTTAGCGCACAGAAGATCCAGAACGAGCGGATGCATTATAACGAGAGGGGATGGGTTGGAAAAAGGTATAAGGTTCAAGTCGCACAAGCAAACATTGCGGGTAACTTCGACTGGTGAATGCGCGCGCGCGTGTACATGTGTGCGCGTTTTCGAGGAGATCCGGGTAAGGTAAAAGCCCCGACCTGGCTCAGTCGTAGGATGCGCGGGCGCCCGCAATAGCTCGCCTGTGTACAGAATCCCAAGTTCGTTCGACATTCGTAGATCGAATATTTATGTGGTGTGGTATAGCGTGATGTGGCAACTGGTGATCGAGACCTCTTGCCAAACAGAGATATAAATCACTCGGCCACACTAGTCCGAGTAGTCTTCTCAGCTCCGACATCACAGTTATATCAGTATGAAACATCTCCTTTTATTGCTCCTAGAGATAGTGCAAGGGTGCAAGCATGATATCACAGTGACGTTACCTGCACAGTGCAATTGTGATATAGTTCTGATTATCTCGTTCGTACCTCTGCATGCCTTGATATAGTGAGCAGGCAGCAAGGTAGGCGGATGACGGCGTTTACGTTCCGCCTCGTATAGGCCAGAGCTGACCGCCGATGCCATCCGCTAACCCCTGCGTTTTGTATCATTCGCAAAGCTCTGTCGTCGCCCGCTTCCGTCCAGTCAGAATGGCGAATAGAATGGTGGTAGTCATTTTAGCTGATCCCACCAGGGCGGACTATTTGACTACCTTTACTATGAGATGTTATGCAGGCGATTCAGTTACGATCGATTTCGTTGATATTTTCTAACCTCGTAAAAAACTCTAGCAACCACAGGAAAATTTAAGCATACAATTTAAAGCAATTCATAAACTCCACCATTTAATTAGATCACTGTAGCGTTAACACCACACTATATTTCCATACTACCTAACTCGCATCGCACCTGAATCGTCCTCCCAATTTCAATCTTTCCCTGTCAATTCATCAGCGCTCGAAATCTCACAGATAGATAAACTTCATCGCTCTTCTTATAGCACTTTCTCACCCCAACCCCCGAACCCCCATGAAGGGGGTGATGTAAATGTTACCTCCGATTATCAATTTACGTCGTCCCACTCTCGTTGCCCTTCTTAGTTCAGCTCATACACTCGTGTTCCGTTCAATTGTCACCTGCAGCGTGCGCAGTCACCCCACGACACGGGGTGCGCGCGCGTAGCCCATCAACGGGCCGCCAGGTCACCTCCTACAACCCATTGGCGAAGTGCCCATTGTGTCACAGCACTGATGGTGGCGACTGATGGTCCGCCTATTTCCCCATGGGAACAGTGGCACGTGCGTCCGTGGTTCGCTCTGCAAACGGCACCCCAAGGCATAAGCGATGTGGGGTGTCCCCTACCCCCGCCTCCTACAGTTCCCTAAACCCCTATGTTTACCCCCGAGGGCTTTCATGGGTCGGAAGGACCAAGACGGGTACTAAGCGGGAATAAGAGGGAATAGCGGAGTGCCATGAATGTACGGACAGCATCGTTGTGGCCGATGTAATAAGGGGCCGTTGGTGGTAATCAAGACAGGAGTGACGGGGCCGCAGACCGTGACCAATGTCCTCGGGGCCGGCAAAGACTTGGCCGAGGCCGACACTCTTGGAGTTGGCAGATCGAAGCGAGCGCGTCATCGGTGCCTATATGTGGGTGTCTGTGCTCTCCTGCGCTTCGTTTTGCACGAGACAGCCATGCACTCGTCACGCATGTCAGTCCCCGTCGACGTCGAGCGACGCCGATGTAACCTCCCCCCCTTGCTCAGCCTGTTCAACCCCACAGAGGCAGGCATTTGTGGGTTTTGGGGGCATGGTCACTGTGAAACCCTTGTGGTCGTGTAGTTTTCCTCTTTTTGAGGTTGGCAAGGGCGACCACAGGCGACTGCAAGGCGATATCAACGGTAGGTCGATATGGGAGTCTGGTAGGTGGAGTCGACGCAGGCAAGCAGCTGACGGACGAGATGATACGCTTGCCATGCGGCTTACCAAGAAGCTAAGAAGATATGCTTTTACCTGGACTTCGTGTATAGCGTTCAACGCGAAGACGATACACACACATACACCACACTCACACACACAAACACATACAGCCGTATACATCGTTGTAGTCGTTCGCAGTCGTGGATACCATCTATCTGTCAGTGGTGGCTGGGAGTGGGGGCTGGCTAGCTTGGGGTGTCAAAGTGACGGGTTGCCTCGATGTGAGACGGTCCGTCAGGGTGTACCGACTGGTCGAATTCGTCTCCGTCGGCCAAGTCCACTGCATCGAGTTCGGAGATTGCGGCCAGGATGGGCGAGTGAGAAAAACACTATAGTTGAACAATGTAAAGGGATCGGTCCTATTGCAGATATCGCTTAAGCTTGGCGTGCCTAAGATTACAACATATCTCTATGGTATTCACGTTGATCTAACGGGACAGACACAATTTCTATCAACAAATTGGCAACAAATGCCTATGCAGAATTGCAGAAGTATTTGCTATCATACACAGTGGCGAGATTTATCCAAGTGGATGGACGCTTGGGGGAGGGTCGTTGTAGTCGTGCGTAACATATATTTATATATTACTCTAGTTGTATACATATATATATATATACTCTAGTTGTATGTATATATATATATATATATATATATAGAACTAGCATCCCGAGACGAAATCTATTTCTCGACGGTTTGGAGCGCATTTGAGGCATTGCAGTCAAGAGTATGCATCACAGATTGACCCTATTGAAGACTGAATGAACTGATGTCATGCCGTGCGTCACATGCAAGTGCTTGGTACGTCCTTCTGCGGTGCTGCAGCTGTCGAACCACTGGGCCGGTAGGATACTCAGCAAAGATGATTTTTTTTGTACTTCTCTCTCTCTCTCTCTTTCTACCCTATGTTGATACATGTTGCTCAATCAAGCTTTTAGGCTGCGGCGATCCTGAGCTATACCGTATCATCTATGTGCGCCTGCAATGTTGATGAAACAACCCCGCCCTCACCGAACAATCTCTAATCTCCTACACTTTCCGTGATCGAATCTATTCCCAGAGACCGATCCGCCTGCGGTAGTCTCAGCGATTGCGTCTCTTTCATCTTCTCTGCCCGGTATTTGCGTCCTAGGCCTTATTGTGAAATCATTTTCTACGACGCAACTGTGTTTAGGTTAAATCGTCGAAGCTCCCCTTACAGGTTGTTGTCAGGCCATATGATCGTTCCCACAACAGTGCCAGCAACAGCGGCCACAGAGCGTCACTAAAAGAAGTCCTATCGAATGATCGCGTTGTCGTCAACAATGATGACGCGTATGCTGACGGTGACGGCAGCCCAATGTATCGCCAAGGTATTCAGCTCTGTTTCGCTGAAGGACCTTCCCCCAGGCGTCCATCCACCTGGATGAATCTCGGCCACTGCGCCGTGATCGCCGATAGGTATCTGCTATCCTTCGAGGACAACAGCGAAGTAAACGAAAGATCCCGTTCTCGGGGACAGATCCTGACGCAGAGAGGAACGGCAAACTTAAGGATCAAGGCCTGAGACCAAATCCGCCTCCCAAATACCTCTCTCCCTTCCTTAACCTGCATGGAACAAGTATACATATGCATGTGCTTTTGCACGGGTATTCGCAAGGACGAGGGATCCTTTTGGGAGTTCGTCCGCGACATCATTCCCATATTAAAAAGCAATCCCACTTCTGATTCCCATAGGGGTGGAAAGGCCGGGCGGGCGACCGCTCCTCGACGACGGGTCGAACGAACGAGCGAGCTAGCGAGTACCACGCGATCACCACGCATTAGCGGCATCCATGCACGGGGGACGTAGGTTGACATTCAGTGGCGAGGGGGAGCCTATTGGGTGCCGGGAGAGGAAAGCTCTCGAAGGCGACAGGCAGATTTGGGTAGCACCACCCAAACCCCCCGCGAGATTGCCGAAGTGGGGTCTGCTTCGACGAGCAGATTACATTACAGCAAAAGAGAGAAGGACACTTACACGAATGGTTACAGCGTTCTCAGGTGTTTTGTTCGCTGACGCTGTTCTCCTCGTCCCAGCGGCAGCACGGGCGAACGGGAAGTGTTGGCCTGGGAAGATTTCTGGCAGACGTTTCCTGGCGGCTGAGAGATCGAATGGAAGTTGGTGACAAATGTGGAATTTTATCTTTCATTCTCTAGCTTATACAACCGATAGCTAAGAATCATTCTGATGGGTAGGTCAAATCGCTGTCTGTAGAATAAGGTTCGTGATATGGTTCCTGACGCATGTCAGGATATTGACGTCAGCGTGCGGAGAACGCCCTGAAACTATGACTTACCCTGAGTACATCTTAGTATTCTTATTGCGGCGCACTGATGCTAGCGGTTCGATTGCGGTTCGAGATAGACGTTCATTCTCGAAGTTGGTTCGGCGCACATGGTGGCGGAACGCTTCAACCTAACTTCATTCATAAGTTTCAAGATTAATTCATTTATGTCTCAGGTGAGCATGTGAAGGCGAATTCGGGACGTGGCCACACGTGTCTCTGTCAAATAGCCCGAGGCTTTTTCGACAAGCAGCCGTTTTCTCATGCATCCTTCTGCTTGAGGGGTTCCCTGAGCGCATCCTTGAAAGTCTACCCTTCAATAGCAAACCACCACCAGGCTTTTCCCTCATGTTTCACTTATGTAGTTCGAACCGTTGCATCTCGCGTAAGCCTAGACCTATAGTTTAAGGTCACTAAAAATCGTGTTCCAACCTTTGAAAGAAAATTTCCACCTGGCCGTCTTGCCTCCCTACACTTGTATAATGTGATCGGCACCATGTTCTATCGGTGAAAACCTCACAAGGGTCACATTTCGGAAAGATCGACTCGCATCATTTTGAGACGAAGCTTCTTGATGAGCCTGCTTTTATTCGGTTTATCGATTCTCTCCTCTTCTTTAAATTTGGCCGGCGTCCCGTTAGAAACAAGCGATCCGCCGTACATTCTCGGCATCATCTATCTCATCGATGTCATGTCCATGCTCTATTTAACTGCAAGGTCAACATATTCGACACACCATCCCGCGCCGCCGGCTCGAGCGAGCCACAACGTGCTTTGTCCTTTCCTTCACGAACGCAATGAACGGTGCCCGCAGCTCCTCGCGCCCGTGCGAGCGGACGGCCGCAGGCGCCACCAGTCGGCAGCCTGTCTGATTCGTGTGGGAAGTGTCAACAGCAAGTGGGTGTAGGACCACGGGAGTGTAGCCTTCGCTGGGGCACTTCGCGTGCACTATGGGCCTTTGATACCCCCGCGGGGGTTGAGGGGTGATCGGTGAAGAGAGGTAAGAGCGGGAGCCGGGCGGGCGTGGATTGAATTCGTGGGAGAGCAAGTACGGGCCGACTCCCGCGTTAGTGCCCCTATCCCAATGATACGATGTGATGGTCGCACGACTGCGGCGGTAGCGCCGGTGGCGGTGGTGACGACGACAAGAAGGGACACCATGGGATGTGGCACTGAGCCGTCGCTCGTTTGAGGGCACCCATGTACCCAAGCGGTGGTGAGCGATCCCTGAGTTCGGTTAGATAACGGCGCATTGTCATCCGCGAATTCCTATACGATAAAGGATCACTGGCAACTGGCGGCGGAGATGACGTCGTCATGAGGGATATGGCTGCTTATAGTGGAGGGGGCGGGGCAGATGGTCGGATATGAGACATGGAGGAGTCGAGTGTTAGTAGAAAATTGTTACACTTATATAGGTACACATGCATACGGTGATAGCAAGATGGCGTCTGATGCCATCATCTGATGCCGCTGCTGCTCCTATTGTTGCTATCAGCAGAACAGGCAGAACTAGCACTTAGACCTGAGGTTTGGGTGGGCTTCGTCCTGCGGGAGGGACAAGGCTGGGATTCGGGCGTTCGCGCATCATATCGTCAACGGATAGATAAGTAGTTATTTCGAAACGCAAAACGACAAAGGGTCTCTTGCCGTCAATTTATTCATTTATTTCCTTGCTGCCTTGATTTATTTTGACAGTGGCCTGGTACGGAGGACCCTTAGATCAGGGTGAAGTCTTAAGCCATCATTGCAAAGGAATAATGAGCTACTCAGGTATTCTGTGTCTAGCACAATCATTAAGAAATAGCCTGATTGCAGCCTTGTATACCTAGTCTTCCTAATCCACTCTCTATAACCTAGTGCTTCACTCGCGCAATCTTGCACGGAGCGTGCCTAGGAGTTGTGCCGAAACGTTCTCATGACCAAATCGATGTTTTAATGAAGCTGTCTGACTGGCATCATTCGCCGACGAATTGTCTCCCGTAAAGAGGTTTTCAACTTGTTAATAATTGCCCTAATTCAGGTGAACATCAACTTCGAAGCATAGACAATTACTCAGGCTGCCATTAAGCACTAATACGTTTGATTTCGTACAGTTGTTGCGCGCCTCGAACGGTTTTAAAGCACCGCCACCATCGGCAGTAACGGGACCGATTGGGGGCCAACGACGCGTCTCTATTTCAACTATTTTCTCACTGGCACGCCAGCTGACGCACAGCTTTGTCGCCTGAGCGCAGTGATGCGCTCAGGTTACCCCCCAGTGAGCACTGATCACCGGTCCCCGTTGTCTTTTCCCTCGGTCGTCGGGAGGCAATTTGGGCTCAAATTGGGGATGAGACTAGGTCAAATCCTCTCCCGTGACCTCCGCAGACAGACAAAGGTGCCTATATCCATCTCACATGATCGCGCTTGATACACGCTGGATAATCAGAGCGCCATTCGTTACGTTGCAATTACGTCCTCGCTCTCTCTCTCTCTCCCTCTCGGTTTCACAGTCGCCTTCATCGTGTGCTTCATCGGGCACAGCGAGAGCTTCACTCGCTCTTGCAGAGGTCGTACGCTCCCACGCTTATCTGCTCTGACCATACGAGTGTTTCAGGGTGGAGGGGTATCAGATGGATGCGCGTGGGTGGATGTCTGTTTGAAGTGAGTATCTCGATGTGTACGCTAACTATGCAGCACCAGCACAAGTCTGGTGTTGTTCATAGAGTAGACCGTCGTGGTCACATTGGCAGCAATAGTATAGGCAGTGGCGATTGAAAAATGCTCCAAAAATGCTCTGGAAAGGTTAGGTATTAGTAAGAATTGAACAGTTGCCGTCATCCCTAGCGTCGTCTATATAACCAGACGTATATATATATATATATATATATACACGAAAGGCTAGCGTAGCTGTAGCCATCAATCCAATCCCGTCATCAATATGTTATGTGCCTGCTGCCCTGTACCCCGGCTGGCGTAAACACCCATCCCGGAGCACTGACTGCCGCTCCTCTCCCGCTCTCTCACCATCAAGTTCCGCCGGTGTCCTTCAGTCAGGAGTCGTCCGGACGATTCCGTTCGCACGCAGTCGTCTGTGACTGACTGCTCCGAATTCATTCACAGCCGCTCCGATGTATCACAGCCGGTGCCGACCGCCACCGCTACCCTCCCACGACGAGGAGCGCATCGGGCACAAGCATCCCCTAAACTCCCGCACGGCCCGCGTCGCGCTGGCCCCCCCCGCTGTTTTGTTGGTCTAACCCGCTGCTGAGCTCGTCCGTCTAGCATACTCCGCTCTCTCTCACACACAGACACACACGTACACTTGTGAGGACGAGACAGATGCGATGTTGTAGTGCGCCTATGGAACAGTCGTATACAACACTGTCTGCCCTTCTATATTTAAATACCTGCCCGTACCTTTGCGTTGTTCCCGTCATTTACCCGCCCCCGCGCCCCATGTGCTTGCCCGTCGCCTGCGCCCACCAACGCTTTTAGTGCTGCTCGGCAAGAGTTTGACTTCGACAGACGCCCATTCATCCCTTCATCCAAACATCTATCTGGGGTTGTGTGGATGTTTTCGGCTGCCGGACACAACTGCACGGGCTGTGTTGTTGTTGTCCTGGTAGCCGAGCGCGCGCGCTGCGCTGTTCAGGGCTCGAGAACCGGTGTGGGGGTGTTCTTTTGGGGGGCGCTTGATGGGGGGTTAGGGGGGTCTCATGTGGAGACCACAGAGGGCTTGGGGTGGGAGGAGTGGGAAGACAGCTAGGGGGTCGATGTGTGTGTGTATTGCTCCGGTGGCCGGCTCCGAGAGCCGTCCCGGCCTTTAAATCCCAGGCCCACCATCCATGGGAACCTGACGAAGGCACTGAAACGCAGAACGAGAAACAGAGATAGAGTATGGGGTACGAGCAGGGAAGAACAGCAGCGTCCGATAGAGGACTAGTAGTATACGAGGCGGTGCGCCCCCCCTCCCCTATCCTCAGCTACTGCCGCCCGCTGCCAGCAACGAGATATAAAGGGACAGAATTGGAGCGAGCGGTGTGGGAGCTAGACACAAAGTGCGGGGCCTACCGATACTCGAAGTCAGGGGGCCAGGGGAGTCCAGTTAGCAAGGTGGGAACAGCGGAACAGTGGGAACGCTTTTGAGTCGCTAGATGGTTGGGAAGGGAAAGGAATTCCTATGCTTGGCTACGGAGAACATGAGAGCGAGGGCGAGAGAGAGAGAGAGATAGTCGAGGAACATTGTACCGCTACCACCACACCACAAAGACGACGACGGGTGAAAATGACGGCCCATGCGATGAATGAGACTCACGAATGGCGGAGGGAGCGCTATCGAGGAATATGTCTGAAGCGAAGGAAAGCGGCTATATATATATATATAGAGAGAGAGAGATAGATAGGGGAGGTTGGGTGTTCCCAGGGGAGAGTTCTGGTCAATTGGTCGACAAGTAGCTTTCAATCGCCGTGAAAACTGACGGTGGGAGAGATCAAGAGGCTGGCAATAGCTGCATTATGGGAGAAAACCTGGGGGGTTGGCTCAGTTGATAATGATGATAATGGTGGAAGCCTGAAACACAATGAGACAGAAGCTGACCCGGATGAGAAGAACGACAAAGCAAGCTGTGTGCGTCTGGATGCGCGAATCCTCCGAGCTGAAAGCGGAAGGTTGCCTTGCAGGCGAGAACCCGTGAGCCTGTCGTTGAACTTGACCTAACACCGGAGGCTTCGCAAGATCGAGGTCGTCGAGCTCCTTGAGCAGAAATCGATCGTCCATGGGGAGGCATACGTAACCCGTATCAACAGCGAGAGAATAGATAGCTGTACATTTCGAAAAATAATCAACCATTTCCAATTAACATTTAACATTATGCGCTTTTCTCATAGCCTTTTCACTCAGGCCTATCTCTTACATGTTTTGAATGCAAGCGCGCCCCTGCGTTTACGAGCTTCCAGCCTCCGGTGCCATGCACAGCTTGTCCTTCCTCGAACGCCTGTGTCTTCAGATCAGTCGGACGGTGGCCATTCCGATTCAGGAAGACCCCGTTGCCACTGACCCTCACGCCAGCAAAAATCATCTTTTCTGTCCGCGCCATCTGCAACCCACATCTTAACGAGGCGCCAATGCGGAGATAACACGAGCTGCTGTTACGTCTAACGTCTGACCGCCAGCCGGCGGTCAGCCTCGATGCTCCGCGCCCTGAAGTCGACGAAAAAGAAGAAATTCTAATGGCACCTACAGCGGAGAGCAATGCCACACAGCTGCTGGTCAGTAGGAAACTCCACACACCGGCTACACGCTCATGTCGAGCATTGGCAGTGCCCGGCTCTGGCGTTGCCTTGCGGCATGACCACCATCGCAGAAATGGGCCAGATGAACAGGTGGCTCTTGGCCGCGACGCACAAGATGCCCCGTCGTCACCGAAAGCCGAAATTGCATTTCTTGCTGGCGAATCTCTCCTGCACTCTATCTCTATCTAACTATCCATTTGTCTCAGTGTATCTCGCTGCTGGCTGCTGACAATGTCGTATAGATGTGTGTCAATTCCCCAGAGCCACCGGCTGCTTGCCGAGACCACCAATTGTATCGCGTCGACTTTGGAAGGCGTTCTTTCGCTTTATTTGCATCCGCTGCTATCCGACGCTGAAGTCATTCCGTCGGGCCGAGGTCGCCGCGCGACGCGACGCCGCTCGAATGGCAGGTGGCTTCGGTGCGGCGCGGTCCAGTCACCGACGTCGGAATTCTGTCATCAGTGTGCTCTTTCAGCGCGCGCGCGCGGACGCCGGCCGCCGCGTTTTTCTCCACCGTCTCTTGCCAATAACAGCAGCGCCAGCAGCAGCAGCAGCAGGTACCACGCGCGCACCGATGAAGCCACTGCCAAATTCAGCCAGGCAACCAGCCAGCTAGCCAACCAACAGCGATGAGCGGCAGGGACTCCGGCCGCTCGACGTTCCTGCGACTTCGCCTTGCGCGAAGGCGACGTAATACGACATATGTACACTGCTCCGGCGTTACGTCGAACCGGTGCAGCGGCGTGCTAGCTGACGCCGCGGATAGTTGGGCGCGTCGCCCGCGCCATCCTCACAGCGATTCCTTCCATTCTCAGGACAGCTCCGCAGAGCGAATACATCGTCGCAATCGCCCGCCTTCGTTAGCGAAGCTAAGCGACATTAGAAGGCGCCTGTACTTCGGGACAACATCTGCGCGAAAATGTGGGCCACACCGGCCAGCCTGCGGCGGTGTATGCCATGTGGCGGGCTAATGTGCCGTCGCTTGATGACGAAAATCGCGTTGCCGCTGAACGGTGGCTGAACGGGCAGAGCTGACGCGGCGAATATTAGCATACATACATTGCGACATCAGCTGAACTACAACAAAATGACAATACAATGATAACAGGCGGATAATAACGAACAATAATTATGTTCAAATATGGACAAGAAAACTAGGAGCGTTTTAACTGTGCCACGTTGTTGCATGGAGCCATTAGAGAAATGCTCTCGAAGATGTCGACACAGCAGAAACATTATAGATGAACGGCGTATGCCGTTCATGTGAGTTTCGACACCTTGTGCTCTATCTATTCTCGCCTGGATCAAACTCGTTAGACAATCATTCTCGCTAGGATCAGCTCTCTGAACAAGCGATACATCGCAAACGGTGTTGGGTCTGCGGGGTGCACAAATGGTGGCACATGCTAGCAAGTGTCGAACGTAAATACTTAGCTTGGCGTTATCGCCGCACTAGAATTTGGTAAAATTTCAACGAATTTGACAAATGCCCATTTTTCCCGGTGTGAGCGTTTATCGTGTCATCTGTATCCTGGCCCACAACAATCGAGCCGCAGCAGACGAGCGATATCGACGATAAGACCAAGTCAATCTATCCATTATATTCCTGCATTGCCGCTGACATCAACAGCACACTCTATATAAACAAATAAGTAAATAAATAGACTCAAGTTCGCTCTGCAGGGATGTCCGTACACCTGTGGTCATTTCAACGTCGTATCAACAATACACGGTGTACGTATTCGATACGCACAGCGTTTTTGCCAATCGACCCAGCCGTCTACCCCGACAGCGCAGCCTGGCCCGCGCTGCCGCTCTTCAGCCGTCTGTCGCGTCGTTCAATAGTGTTTGCGTGCTCGTGAAGAGGGTATATCCGACATCGGGATCTTCACCCTGAAGGCAGCGCTGTCTTCGGCCGGATCCGACTCGTCGCGGCGCTCAATCGGCGAGCGACAGTTGGGAAGCGGAGGTTTCCTCTTGTTACCGTTGTTGTTGCTGCTGCTGCTGCTTCTATGGTTCTCTTCGGTGGCCCGCGCTTGATGAATCGACGCCAATTGTTGTCCGGAAACATTTGGAAGATGCTACACATTTGCTAAATACTGCTGCTGTTTATCTTGCTGGTGGGAGCCGTCGATCTTTAGGAATGGTGATGACGAGACGAAACGCGCAGTATTGCGCATATATATATATATATATATATATATGTATATATGTATATAATTGATTTCATGTATTTGGCCCCAGTCTCTCAACATCAATAGAGCCATTTACTGCTGGCAAGTTGAGTTTTGTTGATCGGAGTCGACGCCGTGTACACCTGAGATACGACATCTGCGCGTCATATCGATACGGGCTGAAGTATTGTATGATACTGATAGGGCCTGTTGCATTTGTGATACGACACACAGGTGGGCAATGATCGGCAAATGACTATTTTGCGTTCGTTAGGTCAACAACTCATTCGTACCGTCACCAGGCAGCCTCGTTTGCAGGGAACCCATCTGCGGGGTGTGACGACATCATCGTATAACGTATAGCGCGTCATAGCAGCCGTATGCAACGGAGGCAGAGGGGGGCTCATTGCAGTATGCATTGCGCAATCGTCGCAAAGTGGCTTTCTCAGCTTTCAGAGGGCTATCGGTCGCACTTCTATGGGAGTTTCCATTTGTTTCGCAGGATTCGTGCAGCGTAGAGATAAAACCACACCGCTGCCAACATCTGTTGATATTGCTGTACGATTTGTTATGCTAATGGCTTTAGTGGATGCTGACTGACGGACGCGATCATAGACTACTGGATAGCGATTCAACGACTCGGACTGCATCGTACCGCCATTTTCTGAAGGAGGGCCCGTCCGAAGCCGGCTCCACGAACCCCACCTCTGCACGCCCTTGCACATTCGACACAAATATCGTAAATAAGTGCACAGGTTCTCATCTATCGGTCGTTATCTGAGTAGCCTGAGGGCGACCTTTGACGTTAGTGACTCAATGCGGCTAGTGTCAATGCGGAGCGCACATCTACAAAAACAACAACGACAATCTACCGGCATGTCAAACTTCTAGAGGATTGTGTGAGCAGCGATGGGCTCCACGGAGTTTAGTTGTCGCATTTTTGGAAGGATAGCCATTCTGTTCCAATGGATCGATTGATTCTTCGTGCTGCGGCGAAGAAGGGTGTGAACGCATCGGGAAAGGTCGACTTAAACGCTTATCCCTCGAACACGCCGACCACTGTCCATCTATTCCACTTTCTTTGAGCATTTTCCCTCGATACCTAGTTAGGTAGTTAAGGTCGTTAAGGTCGATAGTTAAGGTACACTCATTTATTCATGCACAATGGCCTATTACCCATTGTATCTCTTTAAGTTTTAGTTTTTGAAAAAATCACCTCTTGTTCAACCGGTGCCTATACCATCGTTTTATCTCTAAGCTGACCTCCTTTTCGATGACAGACAATGCCTCGGAACCGTTGTGCGCCAGCATTGCTTCAAGGACCATCGAATCATGTCGGCCATGCTGGACTTATCTCGTTCTCCAACCAGAGGACCATAGGCAGAGCAATGTTAATCATATCCCAGTCGAAACCGCAATGCGCCTCCGTACCTGCAAAGTCTACTGAGAATAGCGATTATGGACGGCCATTACTGCCAGCGGGGTGCCGTTTTTTCCATCTTCTCTCTCGTCGTCTTATCAATTAAACGCCCCCGCCTCCGGATCCCCTCCCCCGACGACCTGTCTATTCTCTCTCAATCTCCTGGGCCATAAGCACGATCCCTTCATCTGAGCACCGTTCGGGTCGCACACGACTTTCAGCGCGTTCCGCCTCGTCCCCCAAAGGCAACCCCGAGAATAAACAGTGTCGTTAATCTATTATCAGGGATTCTTCCTCGTCTGAGCTGTCCTCGTTGATCCTCAGATCCACCTCTCTCTCTCTCTTCCCTCATCAACCCCAAGTTCGCGTTGTCGCTTCTTTGTTTCCTTCGTGTGGGAACGGGTCGCTGCGCTCGTGCGAAGTGCTTGTCGCGCGGTCCGAGTCGGGCACCCGAGGCGGCGCGGGCGGGCGTTCGGGCGCTGGTCCCGCTCTCTCACTCTCTAGTGAGCCTTGCAAGGTCCGTATTGTGGGCCGAAATTCAGGAGTTCGGCGAGTGGCTTCAAAGGGAGCCCCTATCCCGCTTGCTAAGCTTGCGACCGAGAGCCGTGCGAATGTTAGCTGGCCTTGTAGCGTTGTAGTATAGTTGGATAGACGAAATGAGGAAGGAAGTAGATGCACCGCTCCACGATCTTCCCTTCGAAACGCTCTTCTCATGAAGATGAGATAACTCGTCGTTCGCCGCCGCTGAATCAGCTACCGCCGGCCAACCCCAGGATTCCCGTGAGCGTATGCCTTTCCCTCTATCTTTCTATCTCTCTTTCCCTCGATGTTCCCTGCACTCACATGTAGTCGTTCGAACCTCGCTGGTGGGATTGTACCCGCTCGCACCCAACCTGCGTGTACGGTGCGACCGAATGGTGGGAGTTTGGAGACTTCTAGTTCAGGGCCATTTGACGCGAGGCAGGGAGAACGAGTGCGAGAAACGACTAGATATATATATATATATATATATATATATGAGAGAGAGAGAGGTGGAGAGAGAGAGAGAAGCCAAGCGATCATTTGCACAATTACAGGTGTCGGGTTACCCTCGCCGGCCATGTGACTTGCGCATTGTCGTCGGCAGTCGCGAGCGAGCTGGCGCACCGCGAGAGCAAGTTACGACCAAGGGGTAGATGAATTGACCAGGTCAGCGTAGGTAGTAGCGGTGGGAGCTTTCACCGAACTGAGTCCTCGCCCCATTGCCCGCTTCCCACCGGGTCGGCGCCAACCCAAAAGGAGCCCCGAACCTCTGCCCTGTGGTTCACTACACCAGCTCCGCCACTCCGCATCTTTTCTATGGGAACGAACAATATTTATGGCAATTGGAGGATTGTTCGGCACATAATGCTAAATCGTGGACGGGGAGGGCAGAGCGGCATTTCTACGAGGACTAACAAAGCGAGATATGCAGCTAAATGTCACAGTTGCGCCGCGCATCAAATTGACTTGGCGGGCCCATCCGGCTAGCTCGATAACACGATTAGAATATCAGCGTTCGTACGGGCGGCGAAGGTGGTTCCGGGTGGCGTTGAAGGACTGGGCCTAGTCCCGTGCGTTTCTTGTGTGCCCAACCACGATACCGAGAACACAACACGGAATAGAGCGAGCCATGTACCACCTTCTAGTTAGCTAGCTCTCGAGATCCCATGGAACTATTTGTACATATATGTGTGGACTTCGACCACTTTACTTTGAACAGGACGTCAAAGGAAGGAATAAAAGGTTCCGATAGTGGGAAATGGTGGCTGGCAATCAGTATAGGAATAGAGTATATTAAGGTATTTCAGTAAATGGTGTTGGTTACACTTACGTGTGTGTGTGTTCCGTGTCGAGAATGTCATAGTTTGATTCATAGTTTGGGTCATAGTTAGGGCCGCAATAAAACAAAGAAGCCCGTCCTTAATTATGCACAATCAGCCGTTCATTGCGAGGTTAACGTTACGCTATCCAGCCACGGCACCAGAACGCAATCGCCAGATTGCGTTCGAGATAAGAAGGAGGATGCATCGCCATGGTTGTTGAAGTCATCGTTATTCATCAGACAGTGACAATTTACTTTAGAGCGTTCAATCAGTCGCTTGCTGGTAGCCTGGCGGGGTTGCTTCTCTCCTCTCGAGCAGTGCACGCTTTCATTTCAAAGACGGTCACAGCGTGCAGCAGTCAGACGAGGTCCATCAGACAGTCGTGGCTAGGGACCGCCTACGACGCTTAGGGGCCAGACGTCGAAGTAGGGAGCTGCTCAGAAGGCGAGGATAAGGAAGGATAAAGGCAGGAGGACACATGCATCGCTTAAATCTCGGCATGCGGAGACAGCAGTGCATGCTTCGACCATTGTCGCACTCAATGGTCTGTGAGTTGGAGAGTGTGCGTGGGGGTTGGGGCATCCAGGGGCTGAAATCCTGAATAGGTAGCAGAGCTGAGACTTCGCTGAGTAAAATGGGCTAAACGAATGCCGAGGACGCGATGGGCAGAGATGTACTACCGGTGGACAGTAGACACCGATGTGCCTAAGCTATAACGGTTGCCATGGTAAGCGGCAGACTTCGACCTCAGGCTGGGCCAAGCAGGAGGGCGGGCGTAGGGTAGTATTGGTGGGGCTCCTTTCCTGCACGCCGTTATGAGGAGTGCGCTCCACAGCGAGAGGCATGGTGAGCACAAATAGGGAAAATGCTGCCGGCGCGAGCGCAGCTTGCTGGCTACGCCGTCCACGAGGTACAACCCTGCGCTGTTGTAGTCGCACGATCGTCAGCCGACGCTGTGCTGGAGACAGTGGTGGCTTGGCAGTAGCAGCAGCAGCGGTTAAGGCCTTGGCCAATAGCCTCTAAAGCCTCGGCACGGTTGCTGCCTCTTTAAGAGAAGAGAATGGTGGTCTGTCTTGTCACAGGCCCAAGGACCACGTTCACTCGCCCGGTGCCCCGCCACAAGAAGGGAGGCAGGACCCGCTACCGTTATAGCGAGCATACAAGCAGAAGCCGAGCAGGTTGATCTGGCTGTCGAACTGGCTGGTGTATAAAGCAAAGCATGTGCTCTCTGTGTGTAGATATATGAGCCACCACGCACGGCTACCACCAGTGTACGCAGCACCGCGGAGGGACATTGCATCCTGAACAAAGCCACTGCAGGGTCCTAGCGCCGGTAGGGCGCTCTTGCGCTCCGCCGGCTAAGGGCTGCAGGCTCTGACTCAGACACGACACGTGCCCCCATACCCTTGGCCACGCCAGTAGCGGAGGTAGCCGCGTCGAGCGTCAGGGCTCAGGACTCGCTAGGCTCAGCCGCCGGGATATCGCCGGCACCACCATGAACGCCAACGAAAGCCGAATCGCATAGTGACATAGCGGTGGTCCCGTGCAGAGTACCTAGCAGTGTTAGTAGCAATCGTAGTGGTACCATTCGTAATATTAGTTCGAGAGGAGTTCAGCGGAAAAACACCAGCAGAAGCGGCGAACAGCGAAGACGAGGACGACAACGAGATGGGTTACACAGTTGGAATGGGGGGCAGGATCGTAACAGTCGTCGCCATGACGGCAGTTTGCTCGATGGCGCCATCATCCTCAGCTAAATCTACAGCCGAAGGCCATATTCAGGTCGGCTTACCACCGACTGGTGGAGGCGGGAGCAGGGAGCCGAACACCAGAGCGATATCGACTGCCGCTGAGCATAAAGCCGAGCGAGGTGATGTAGAAGCCAGTGCCATGGGGAACCTTCGCATGGTGGATAGATAGAGAGAGAGAGGGAGACCCTTCCTTGTATCTGTCTTGTCAAACGTGGGCTTGATTGAGGGATGCCGTACACATTGAATTGAATGTCGTTGCCCTGCACAAGCGCACAGCTTCAGAGTCCTCCCGTGCTGCCGCGGCGAAGGCGACGGCAGTCCTGACCATGTTTCCCCAAGGTTAGCGTCGCATATTAATAGCAGCCAGAGGATAAAGGGGGCGATGTGTTTGCTACACGCGCAACATCGCGAATCCGGTCGAGTCCGTCGGAATCGTCGAAGTGCGAGGGGTATTCGCTTGTGTCGCGTGTTAGCCCATGAGATACAATGGGTCTTTGTGCAGTGGTGGACAGCATTACATGCGCCAGTTCCACTTCTTGCCCATTCACCGAGCAATGTACATCAGCGATCTCGGTGTTCGTCTGAACTCAGCTGTATAATACCTCATACGGCCTCGTTGTCACAGACGAAACGCACGATACATGGGACGAAGCAAATAGTTCTAGACACATCCGCCTCCAACGGTGTCCCACCCGGTTTTGACGACAAAGTCGAGAAAGGACGAGTCGTCATTGGTCAAGCCCTGCGGTGCGGTGTACGTATAAAATATACATGCATATGTACATTTCCCTTGACTATCTGCTAGTCCCAGTGCAATAATCATGCGAAAACACAACAAACTTCTACATCCTGTGTGAACTGATTCGCGACAAATAAGGGTCGCCCGCAGGGTCGTTGTCACGCAAGCGACGTCTCCTAGGCTCGACGATATCATCATCATTGGCCTTAAATGACATGGCCGTAAGGGCGTGGTATACAGTTCCTTATCAGTTACCTATTGACAACCTGTAAATGAACAAATAGATACAATACAACACTATCGAACACGTGCGATAACCGAGGATCGATCAGTCGAGCGAGAATAGTGAAATAAATCAACCATAAGCGGATAGTAACGAAGACACACAAAAGAGTTTCATTTTAATACGAAAATACAATGTATTTACACACGGGAAACTGTACAGCAAGTTCATATGTAATAATCAATGATCCATATTACTATTATTATTATAATTGTTGTTGTTCTCATTAAGGTGTTTGTCCGGTGTTTTTCTATGACTAGAAACAGCGCTATATTTGTCTGTATACACACATCGTATTTGGTCATCGAGTCTGTTAACATATCAGCAAGCAACGGTAGCTGTATATATATATATATATGTGTGTGTGTTTGTGTGTTTGTGTGTGTGTGTTTGTGTGTTTTTTCTTGTAGCCGGGTCAATCTCAATGTCACATTCGTCTTGCCTCATCGTCATCTTCCTGCTTCTGATTCTTAATAAATACTCGATTTGTTTACTCTTGCCGAGCTCATAGTCCTGTCATTTGTTGTTGTAGACATCGCCACGACGGCTGGCATCGCAAAATGATACAATTATCAGGAAACATTCGCTAGAATCACGACGGAACAGCTTCTCGAGTTTCCGTTTTTTTTTTGACTATTCTAGCCGCGTCGCAACAATATACAATTGTATATATATATATATATATATATATATATCTAAGCTTGCGCTCTCCAACGTCGAACACATAACGTATTGAACACATGGGGTGGTAGATTTGTGGGACGACCACAGGTCAGCCGGACCTGACTTCTCTCGTGCTTTAGCCGTGTGCATTATCCAACGCGACGCATTTACACTGCACAGAACACTTAACTTAAACAGTGTGTGACGTTCATTTCTGAAGCACAATTACCGAGCGCAGTGAAGAACGCCACCCTCGTGGGCTTACTCTGCCCATCTGCCAGGGCTGCGTCGTCTCATTGCTAGCTCGTATCAACCGGTGAGCTGGACGAGCTCCGTTGCTCGTCCGAGGCCGTCGTCGTCGTCGACGAGGCTGTTCGGCCACTGCCGGCTCCCGCACATGCTCCGGAGACCTGATGCTTGTGCAGGAGCGACGCCCGCGAGAAGGTTTTTGCGCACCTCGAACACGAGTACTTCTTCACCTCCTGGTGAGTCTGAAGATGTGCACGAAGATTGGAGCGGTCGGCAAACGCCCGGTGGCAGTGCTCACACTCGAACGGCTTCTCGCCGGTATGAGTACGAATGTGGCCCTGCAGAAGCCACGGCCGAGAGAACGCCTTGCCGCAGAGATCGCATTTGCACGGTAGCGTGTGCGTTCGCACGTGCATCTTGAGCGCGCCCAGCGACACGTACGACTTCGGGCAGAACTTGCACGAGAACTCCTTTCGGCCGGCGGCCGAGTTCACACAGTGGAACTCCTTGTGCTTGCTGAGACCGGCGAACGTCGAGTAGCTCTTATGGCAGTCGTCGCACGTGAAGCGGTTGGCGCCGTTCGTCGCCGTCGTACCACTGCCGGCGATGTTCGTCGTCGACGATGATGATTTCGTCTCGTCGACGCCTTTCGCCGCCTCGGCTTTCGGCTCCTTCTTGCGATCATCGCGTGGAGTAAGACGCGACTCCCACGAGGGGACGACGGCGTCCTGGGGCTTCTCATGGGTGAGCACCTGGGGCCGGAACGTCTGAGCGGAGAGACACAGCGACGAGTAATACAACGCAGGTAAATGAATCGGTAACGGGTAGAGCAGGGGGCTCCAACAGGGCGAGTCTAATAGGGGCGCGATCATCGGGGGTATGATCGGTGTCGTTGGCGATATCGGTGTTCGCGGCAGCCGAAACGTCGGGGAGCCGCCTTCGCTGGAACTGGACGAGAGTCGGCCACGCTTCGTCGACAGATCGAACGGCGTCGAGTTGATCTCTGCAAGGATTTCGCACAGCGGAATTCAACATAGGATGCCAACGGTTAGTTAGCTAGCGTTGTGGTAGATAGGGCAATTGGCCCTGTCCTAGTACGAGATAGACATGCTTGCTATACCTGCAGGTGGACGCTATGACTCGGCGTTCGTTGGTTACACGTAAACTTTACTGTTCATGCATTTCTAGGAGGAAATACGCATGCACAGTGATTGATACACTGATTGGTCTGTGGTCATGCTGCACTCATCAAATAACATTCATGCGAGGTCGATCAATCATCTCGAGCCGAACAACAACAAGAACAAGCTGATATCACGGTTGTCGTTCGAAAGTACTCTTGACAACGGGATTTGTCTGAGTGCCCTCAATGTAAGCAGCATCTCTCCTAAAACTCGGTTAACTAGGCTGGAAGTAGATTTCGCACCATAGACTTCAAACATCTAGGTCCCCGCTGTCTGTCGACCGACTACAATTCTGAGCTGTCGATCCGAATTCTTTAATAACAACTTTATTGACAAATCCGCAAGTAATTACGGCATCTATCCGCATGCGTCCTGTGGGATTGGACCGGAGGACCCTGTGGAGCCACGTCCCTGGCGCTACCCATACACCATCCCGGTGAATATGATTCATCTGTGCTGCTATTGCTACCGCAGCCGGAGTACTTCTCTCGTTCCAAACGGAAACGCTCGGATCGATCGGTGTACACGAGATCACAGAACTCACGGAGGCGTTCTTGTACCAAAGCTAGCTGCACAGTATATACATGTTAACAGCAAGTAACCGAGCAACGATTTCATACGAGAATCACGACTTAGGTATCACACAACGGGCATCGTAACCCAGAGCCATGTTTCACATCTCGGGAATCGAGCAGTGACGTTCTCAGCGAGAGACGCCTGCGTTTTGAAGGAAGCCGAGTTTTCGCATGCGAGATTCATGAATGACACGAAACGGCGAACGAGAAGTCTGCATATATATGTATGTATATATATATATATATATATATATATATTTTAAGTCTTTATTGATTTATTAAAGGAACTGCATGCTTAAGTTCTCTTATATGTCATGCAACGGGATTCGAACCTGCGGCCTCTGGCTTTTTATGATATATATACGAAACGATATATATATATATATATATATATATATCGTATCATCAATATCCCACAGCAACATATATATATATATATATATATATATATCGTACCATCAATATCCCATAGCAACATATATATATATATATATATATAGTAGTAGTTCCACTCACCAGGCACTGTAGCTGCTTCGGACGGCGAGGGCGAGACTGACAGCGAGCTCCTCTCGGAGTTTGTCGACAGATCCTCGGGTCCCTCAGACGCCGGCTCGCTCGGCGTTGCCACAACGACCGGCTCGTCCAACCATGGTCGTTTGACTCTACTAAGGCTTGTCATGGTTCTCTAGGTAACTGACATTAGAGAATATAGAACCACAACAACAACGACAACAACAGCAGCACCAACGTTCGCGACACGCGCGATATCCGCAAGCAAGTCGATGAACTCCCGCCTAACGACGTCCGTCAGGGGCTACCTCGTCGTCTTTCGTATCTGTCCAGTTACTTAGATTTCGTCCCGTCTTTCTTCGAGTCCTCATCGAGATCGGAGATCGGCGGGTCCAAATTAACAGGCACTTCCCACTCGAATCGTTCCAGTGGTGAACATTCGGTAGCGGTCAATTAGCAACATGACGATATTGCCGCAGCACTTTGTCCCTAGCTAACTGAATCTAAAACAATCCACACAGGCACAGTGAGTGTCGATCATGCGTCCACGGTCACCTCAGGTTTACCGAACCTTTGAATCTTGTCAGCGTTTTTCATTTCAACCTTGTCTTTCCCATCAAAGCAACATCGTCACACTTCAACGTGTGAACACACACAATAATGGCCGAACCTATCTCAGACTTTCGTCTGAACCAGTCACTGCACTCCCGATTACTATTCAGTCATCCGACTTTGACACCACCGAGGTTAGCCTGAACACACACACACTCTTGGCCGATCTTCGGACCACCGTACGGTCAGCCGGGACAAACAGCTGAGACGACGCCACTCGCCGCACTGGCTGCTCGCACTGAGACCCTGTGCGCACACTTTACCTCGCGCACGGTGTCTCTGCTGCCCGATCGCTGTGGCCGCTGCAGCCGCCGCCGCCGCAGCAGCAGCTTGTACCACTACCGCCACCACCCGTGAGTTTCCGAGTCCCTCTTGCGGTTGGCTGCTCGGGCGGTCCTCTCTCGATCCGAGATCGTCTGTGCGCGCGCGTGTGGGTCTCTCTATAGTACAGTTATGCTGTGTCCTGCCTCTGCCTGCCCGTGAGCGCCGCGGCTGCGCGAGCGCCGCCACTCGCCAAACGGGTGCCGACGACAGCGGGCACTCGGTCGGACGACGATGACGACGCACGCGCTGCCAGCCTTGTCCCTTGCTTCGACGAGGAGCGCGAGATCGGCAAGTTACACCGAGCGCTAACAGCGGCCCCGGCATCTGCATCGAGCAGCGCAAACAGCAGTGGCCAGCCAGCAGCCTCGGCAAACCCACGGTTCGGCTGCCGGCCAGCTCGCCACATCCTTCTCTTTTTCGCGCGGCCGAAGCGCGCAGCTGCCCGGGCGGCTGCCCGCTTCGTGTCCCATCGCTGGCGCGGGAGCCGCTTGGGTGCTGCCTCTCTCCCGGCGGCGCCAAGGGACCGCCCCATGGACCGCCCACTCTTCGGCGGGCTCGCGAAGCGGACTTCGGCGCGTGGCAGTGGGACACGTGCGAGGTGGTGGGCGATGCTGCACCATTCATAGGTAGCGGGTATCGACGAGACAAGAATCACTAACAGACAGATAGACGGACGGACAGCAGGATGGGTACGTTGGACGAACGGGCAGGCGGACGCATAGCCGGGACATAGCCTCTGTGGCAACGAAGCGGCGGCAGCAAATGTAGGCTGACAGGCCAACACGGCTGAAGCACGGAGACAAGCTATCATGGTCGTCGCCGCCACCGCCGCTGACCGTACGAGACGTGGGAATAATGAATGTTGTACTGTGGTGATTGTGGCGGTGATGGCACCCGTCTGCACCGCTAGCACTTGGACAAGGCAGCAAACACCAGCTATCATTGGCAGAGAGACGTGCTGGCCACCCAAGGGAAGGGTGCTTTGTGCAGTGCAGGTACAATAGCCCCCGTAGGTACACCCAGACAGACAGAAACCCAGAGAGAGAGAGAGACAGAGATGAGATGAGATGCGAGATGGACGGATGTAGTTTATGGACGTGCGGATGCGCTTTCTCGACGAAGAACAAGGTTGGAAAGGAAGAAATCGCCGCCCTGGTTTTCGCTATGTGCATATTCGTTCCGCGTTGTGGTGTGTACCACATCTATAATAGATAGAAAACTATGTTATTTCATATGGGCGCCGGGGAGAGGGGATCGGCACGCCAGATGACCAGGCTTCAGGAACGCCTAGCTGGACTCGTTTGATGAACCCACTTGATTTGGTGATTTACAGCAAGACGACTAAGCTAGGGGTAGGTACAGTAGCTTGTGACAATTTGTGTGAAGTCATCGAGCAGAGACAGCGCATTGGCAGCACAATCCTGATGGAACAAAAAATGGTCGGCAACTAGTCACAGTGGTGTGGTCTGCGCGCTGACGCGACTAGGCTACCTGCAACAGGTTTCCTGAAGTCAAAAAGTAAAGCTGAAAAAGGACGTCGTCCCGAAAGGATGACTCTGCTAATGAGTCGGAGAAGGTTCAATCGTCACTTGTTCCCTGCCATTGTATGCCGATGCTTGGAGATCGTGCGACGGGTGAACAACAATTGTGGCTCTATCGTCCGGGGTCGATGTCTAGAGCCAGAGTTGTTCTTGAGCCGGAATGACAATCGCAGTGAGAGACGCAGCGTTGCGTCTGCCGGCTCGTGGAAAGGAAGACCCAGACTTCACACGCACGGTATATAGACACATTAATATATATATATTTATATTTATATATATATATATATATAATTCATCAGCGCCCACGCACGTACGAACAACACCCGCACCCATACATACACCACATAGCGAGTGCCATCTGAGGTTCGAGTGGAACAGCCTGTCACGGAGGAAGAGGCTGCCTCGAAGCAAACGCCGCCGCCGCCGCCGCCCGGCAACGGGAACAACCTTCCCTTGGCTCGGGGGACCCGGCACGAGGATGAGTACATAAGAGCGAACGAGGACACTAGACGGCATCCACTGCGTGAGCGGGGACTTCAGTTCAGGGAAACCTCCGACAGAGTGGGAAAGCTCCGAATCGCTGAGAGGCGGGAGTTCCTGGGGGGGGGGCTGTTGGGTCGGGGGTGGTCGATTCAATCAGCTCTGTGTCTTTGCTTGTCCTTCTCTCTCTATCTCTCTCTTTCGCCTACCCGCCACTGTCCTAGGAGGGATGCGACGCACCACGATTCGCTGTCGACGTGCGGCTGTGGGAACCGGAGGTGGCTTTCCAAAGCCTCCCGCTGCTGCTATCGTCACCGCGTTCAAGAGCTCTGTCTCGAAGTGACAGAGAGCGTTACTTCGTTGAGCCTGTTCCCCTCTGCACTAGCTGTCGGACGGGATTCTTCTCCGCTCTCGTCCTTGCTCTTCCTCGATACACACGCCACATTCGCCATCTATTTATCTACAGATATATATATATATATGTATCATATATCTCTGCCTGTATGGAGGACGTCGCCAGGAGCCATCTCCAGCCATGTCTGAGTGTCCTAGCTATCCTAGCGTCGTCCTTCGTCCTGCGCTGTAGGCTTCCGAGTCTCATCGGCGCCGGTCGCCTGCAGGACAGACAGGACACGCGCCATCCCCTTGTGACTCGACCCGACTAGGCCCGACGAGGCCCAACTAGGCCCGACCGCCTCGATCCGCGCATAAGCTCCACTCGTCCTCGTGCCGGAATTAATACGATGCGTGTGCACCGATCTCGATCGTCGATCTTCGAGCTGAGGCTGCCGAAAGTGTCCCTTAGGTTGCCTCTGGGTAAGGAGTTGGTCTGGAACGATCAAGTGAATACGTTGCTGCTGCCTAAGGAGGGTCGCTAGTCACTGACTAAGTCCTACGATGACCGGTGATATCGGGTGCGATCGCCGTCAGGATTTGTTCAGTCCAAGTTCGGCTTGTTGAAGCTGAAAGGAATCTCCGACAATCCGACCAGTGATGGGGTACCCGTTCATGCTGATGGAGGGCATAGATCACATCGGGTTCACTGGGAGAATGCTGGCAAATACTGAATCGTGAAAATGGTTACCCTCTATGGACGTGTTTGTGGAACGTCACACACATCTGCAATATAATAACAGCATATTGATAACAGCAAGCAACGTTTTGTTAATTTATGAATAGTAATAATAATAATACATACATGTAAAACAAGTTTGCCCCAGATACAATTGAATTCTTGTGATTATTCAGAGAGGATATTTTACTTGTGCCATATTTATATGATGTTCGTAAACTTGGCTAAACATAACACTTGTGGTGTGAATCTTTCATCCATGGTGGAAAAAATCTGCCCGCTCAAGAGAAGCCTTAGTTTATCGTTTGTCTATTCGCTATGCACAGAGACAGCCTTTGGAAGTACTTACCTTTCATCGGCACAAATACCACCCACTCGTGTGATGAAGATAGCTTTAGTTTAACAATCTTTAAGTTTTAATAAAGCTTTGTATATTTTCAAAGAGATACTAACTGCTTCTCACTATCGCCGCAATATCATCGATCCTCGCATGCCTAGACACAGAGATAATCCTGACACTAAATTTAGCTCCAACGGGGCAGACCCGGCAGAAATCTATCAGTAACGCACCCTCCAGTACAACCGTATGGACCCACCCATCCTTCGGCTCGACCGTCCACTTGAATGTCCGTTAGAATCGTCAATAGTCTCGGTGAGAAAGGCCACCTTACTTGGCCACCAGGCTTACCATTGCGTCAATTGGATGAACTCCACATCACCGGTGGCCTGCTGTGCTGTGGCAATATCTACAATCAGTTGATGGCGTCACCGGCCGAATTTCTAACCGCTCTAACAAGTGTGTTATACCAATTCTCCGGGCTGGCTTACGGGAACCGATATGCTGTTTTGTTGCTTGGCTGCGTATTCGACGAATGAACGTAGTCGCTGCGAGCCTTGGAGCTGGGAACGCATATTTCGGAAGGACTTCACACCTCACGTGAAGGCAGCATCGATAAACGTTTACGTGACGTAAGCTCTTCACGTAACATGGACCGCATGAATATTGACTGAGGAATTTAATCAAAATTATGAACTCATGATTGACAATCGACGGCGGTAAGATCGCTGATCAAAGGTGAAGACGTTCATAGCGTTGCATTCATAGCGTAGCATTCATGACGTGAGACAGTGTAATTGAGACCGTGGCCGTGACCGTTAGTTGGTTGGTGGTCCAACAGGCGGTGGCCCCGTCTGGACAGGTTCTATTTAAATCTATCTTGCTGTTATGTAGGCAATTCTTCTATAGTGTTCTTAAGCGTTTCAATTAGGATAAGGGCAACAACACCGGCGTGACGTCTTCAAATTGACTGAATCACGTTTAATAATAATAATTAGAAAAAAAAAATATAGATATATAATATATATATATATATATATATATATTCATTTAGCTTCGTAATGCATGCATACATTATTTCGAGTTATTGAACCTGAAAGTAGACCATAGGTGACTATATTATAGTTTGGTGTACCATCTTATTATACCTTTCCATACGTGAAGTTAAACCATCCTAAACATTAGATACCATTGTATGTAACAGCAGGTCAGCGACATCAACGTTCAATACCATCCGCAGATTCATTTGCATCAGGAGATCTTTGTCCAAACGCGAAGCTATCACAATGTTCCGCCTGCTGAGCCAATCGTTACAATATTTCATACGACACATACCCTGTGCTCATTGATTTAGGGGGTTCAGGTAATTCAGGTAGAAAATGCACTTGCGCCTCGGACTGATGTTTTTTGAAGTATTAGGATACCTCAGATCAGACCCTTCAGACGTTTGTCAATTGACGCAAATCTTAGTGCTGCAAGCCAGACGACACTGTCCGGTTGTTGTACAGGTTCTATACACACGTAGGCACACCTCTAGCGTGTATAAAATAGACGACGCTGTTCATACGCACGCCACATTCGTCTCCTTATGCATAGCCGTAGGACTTCCACGCTGACATCGAAGCTTTCAAAGCAAAACATACACTGCCTATGTATGTATTCACATGACCCCCACCAATGTCTTCTACATTGCCGCTGGATCGCAGGCGGATGCGCCAGACGGCACAGTCACAGCAGCGATGTTTTCCGTTTGAGGCGACGGCGGCGGCGGCCGCGGCCGCAGCAGCAGTAGCGAAAAAGGCGGTAGTGTCAAAAAACAATTGCTTTCAGTGTCGAGCTCCCCCAGCTGCGGATCCACGGACAGCGGCGGCTCGTCGGCGTTATTCATCAATTCGAGCGGATGGCAGCACTAGTGATGTCGCCCAACAACGCAATCACGGGAATCGTATGGGGCCGGACTATGGGTAGGACAGACGCGACGGCCGCAATCGTAGCCACTGTTGTGGTACGGCGTCAGAAAACGCGACGCGTTGAAGCCGACAGACAGAGGACAAACAAGAGGCTCGGCCTGACTTGGCCTTAGGTCGGCCTGACTTGACCCAGCCGGTGTATAGCCGTCCGGCGCATTTGGCCTACATGTGTACACCGACTGTTGTTTGTAGGAGGATTGAGCCGTAGAATTCACTGGGGCGCGCCAGTCTCCCGAGGACGATAGAGCAGCACAACGCTGAACGTCAGGCAGCAGATGATCACGATGCATCTCCTGGTAAACTTCCGTCTTGACGGCGCGGCTGCCGCTATTGTTGTACGATGTACTTCGGCTGATGACGGCGTTTCAAAAATGAAAACAAGACAAAAGATGAACAGATGGACTGAGGGAACGATTGTCGGCTAAATCGTACAGAGTAAAGGTTTGAAATTTGAATTGTGAAAATTAAACTGCCTTCCTCCGGCTCATACGACATTTACAGCGGCGGCTGCTGCTGCTGAACGTTCTGAGCGCAGGACTACGAATTTGTCGTTAAATCGGTAAATGGCAGGCTCGCAAAGACTATACGAGTTTGCAGGAAAGAGTACAACATGATCCGGGAATAAGCGGTGTGATTTTGTGTGTTTCTGTGTGCGTTGTACTATGAATTCACTCGGACGTCAAATCCATGAACGAATCCATTCTTATTGCAGTTAAAGGCGATGCTAAAGCTTTAATAAATGACTTTTTTTTATCCTTAGAATTAGTTGTATATTAAAAATAAAAACAATGCTGAATCTAGATCGATTAGCAGGTCAGTTTTGTGGTGATCACCCTGGAAAGGCCCGCAACGAGGGGCGAGGTGGTATTTCGTTTTGGGGTAGTTTAGTTAGAGAATTCGTTGTGAAATTACCGCTCCAGCAAGTCGATTTTAATTCTGTCCTTGTATCTAAGAAATGTGAATGGTGAAGAGCCACTAACCTAATCGAGGTAATTAATCCTGCTCTCGAGCACAGCTGGGACATTTGAAATGAAATGACAATTCACGTCGCGGGACCACCGTTGCACCGACCGCGAAAGGTCACTGCAGTTCACCATATGAGGGGTACCCACCAGCAACGGATCGACCACACACAATCATCCAGTCGCCGGCCGAGAATAGAGGTGTGGGAGGTCACAGCCACACCAGTGATCGCGAGTGACCGAGCCGATCTCCAGGTGAGCGATTGTTCAAACGCAGGCGTACGCCTTGTTAATAAACAAAAAAAATGCTCGGTCTCGGTCAGCCTGTATCATCTCATGCTCTCCTGTGTTCGTATCGGACACGCAGTTATCACCCAATCGAAGGGCGAATCTTTTGTCGCGAAGGCAACTCGAAGTTGAAGCACGCGCACGTGGCCACCCGCGTGGCCACGCATCCGAAATCGCGCGATACCTCGATAACCTCCGCTCAGAGATCTGACACCGATAGCCATTCCGTCGTCAGTTGCTTGCATTTGTAGTCTAGTCCAGCCTGGACGGGCGGCCAGGCAGACGATCGATTGCTGGTGCCAAAGCAAAAAAAAAGTCGGTCCCGTAAGCGGCCAGCAGCAACAACAGCAAACACCAACAGCGAAGAAGACAAATGTCATCGATTCGAATGTAACGTGAAATTGTTCAACGCGTCGACAACACTACAGCGACATAGGAGGAGCTCGTGGTTAGAATGGGAGGCGACGTATGAGGCTTTGCTCGAATCGCGTGCGGCTCCTGAGGCCCGAACGACGCGGTGCGTAGCGGCACCTCCACCCACCGCAGCCTATTTCCCTACCGGCCAGCGGCATACGCATGATATGTCACTGGCAGAATAGCACCTTATGGGCATCGTAAGCAGCTCATAGCCACACACACTGGCATGGCTGGTTGTTGTTGGTGTTGTTGCTGCTGCAGCTGCTCCTGTTGTTGTTGTTGTTGTTGTTGTTCTTCGATACGGAGCCTCGCTTAAGGAAACCGGACAGCGAACCTTTGGCGGAGACTGAGACGAACGCGTTGCCGCAATACAGCCATTGGCGGACGAGCCAGCAGATACAGAGCTAAGCAGAGCAATAGACAAACGCAGCCAGCATCCCTTATCGCCCGCGGCGCCCTGCCACGAGCGGCAATAACTCTTGCGCAAACAACAGCAGTGCCGCCGCGACCAATGATGTTTGTCCTAAGGACAGGCTTGACTGGTCTCGCTCCTCCTGGCTGTCTGAGAGCGCGGCATAGCAATGGTATAGTGGCCGGGATTGTACCAGAACGCTGCGCGCGATCGGTTAGTGTGCGAGCGAGTGGTCACGTGGATCGTCGTGTACGTCATGAATAGAGGCAATCTCGCTGATCTCGGGTGAAGCCTTTTGAGATGAAGGTCGTATTTCTCATTCTGCTGGTCAGGACCGGGTCCTGAGCGAGTGACGCCTGCGGCGGCCGGGTTGACCCTGAACCGCGCGGAACCGAGAGGGCAACGATCTATTGTATATCGAGTGGGACTGGATTCGACAGCGTCTGCAGGGCACGTGCGACATGCATTGTCATGTACGTAGTAGCCGACTGTGAAACCTGTTCGAATCATTCAAGTTCGAGTGCAGTAGGAATTCGCTAGTAGCTCCCACAAACGAATGGATCGACGCAATAGGGCTGGTCAAGAGAACGACGGCGAAATAATATATAGCAAAATCGCAGCAAAATAACAACAATAATAACTATGACTGGGTGTGGAGCGATTCGAACTAAATGTATCTCCCGTTGGCCAGAAAAGACATCCCCAGGGGGGATACTTTATCTTGACGATCAAGTTAATTACACGACTGAGTTAGTTAGAAGTTTGAATTTACGTGGCAACACAAGTCAAACTTTGGTGGATCGACCTTGGGTGTGGAACTTGATCATGGAACACATGGTTTTGACTCGAACATTCTGTGCATGGGTCAATATTTTAAGAGAGATTCAGAGAAGCATGTGAATCTCGTTCGCGGAGGTACCCCGATGAGACGGGTAACGGAAATGTCAACCTGAGAGCTTCTGCTAACGAACGTGTTAAAATAAATCTACTCAATTTCGTTATTTAGAAAAAAAAAGGCGAAAAATACATCGGAGCGACGCGGCCCTCGAGCCAAACGACAGGTTGAGGTTTGTAAAAATATAATCTCGACAATACTGTTCGACCTTATACGAACTAGAATAGAATTCGATCAGGTTCTATTGAACTGAATGAACGCTGTGTCCATGGTGACTGTTGTAGTTCTAAAGGCGGAAATATCTCCTTTGGAGGAAAGCCTGTATAGAAGGCCTTTGCGAGCTGAGCTGTGAAACGCCACCCGAACCATTCGACCTATGCAGTCGCTCTGACAACCGCTACCTCGTAGCCGAATCTGTCTGACCGCCCGCCAGCAGCCACTCTTAATGAACCCCACCACCTCCTGATCTCGGACGGCGCAGCACATAACAGACGACTAGGCAACTCTTATTTTCTCTCTCTCTCTCTCTATCTCTCTCTCTCTCTCCTTCAGTTACCGACGGTCAGAGTGGCCTCTGCTTATATTGACAGCATATCGCCGTGAGGCATACACGCATAAGAACACGCTAATCATACGTGAGAGATAATTGATTCAATCATTCATTAGGTCGGAACAAAGCACCGTCTCGGGTCTCCGTTATTCCAACGGCGGTGAGCGTCGATTCGGTCCTTTTTTCCCCGCATGTTCTCGCCCTGTTCATTGTTCGTTCCACAGCGATCTTCCGGGTTCGCCTTCCGGACGACACTTCCCTGCCGTAATTCGTACAGCGGCTAATGGTACACAAGTGATGACGCTTGAGACACAAATGGCCCGGAGCTAGCGGATACTGCACGGCGGCACGGCACCCAGCGCGGCCTTCCAACATCGTCGTCTCCTGAGACAGCGCATCTGGATTGAAGAGGGGCTGGGGGCCCTTCGGAATCTAACGAAAACACAAACTGCGCCCACCCAGACAGGCGGCGGGACACATCCACAAATCGTTCGGAACCACCTGGAGTAGAATGCGACTGAAAAATGTATCCGAATCGTATCTTACTATAATATAAGCGTTGCGAAACCAGCCAGCGCGGATGTGCTATACAGTACTACCGCGGGCGCGGACGCTGTTGCCATTTCAGCTGCTGCGTGCTCCTCGAGTGTGCCAACGATGGAGCGCCGCCTTTAACACAATAGTGCTTCGTTGTCTTGTTCCGTCGGAACGAGCTGGATCTCGAGGCTAGCGAAGAATGGGCAGAGAGAGAGAGAGAGAGAGCGAGAGTCAACAGCTCGACAGATAGATATAATAGAAGACACTTTGGATGACTTTTCCTCTGGTCGGAGTCAGCGCTGCTGAATCAACCGACACCCATGATGATGTTACACCATGACTCTGTTGTTAGCATTGCTGACAGCCCACGCTCGCGCGACGAGCTGGGCCGAGCCACGCCAATGCCGCGCGCTACCATCTGCGGTACACGCAGCGTGTTGGTCGGCTCGCTGACAAGCACTCCTCGTTCGGAGGACGGATCTTTCGTCAAGAGCAACTTCCCTGTTCTATTTCCTTATTTTCTGCCCGGCAGCGGTGTCCCCGCCGGCGCGGCGACGCTGCCGAGCTCGATCGCTCGCTCGCTCGCGACTAATCGCGCGAGGCAGCGCCAACAGCAAACTATGAGATGCCCACCAGCGTCTGTCGACCTGGAAGCGATCTCGCTGTCTGCAACGAACGTGACACCGCTCGCTCGCTTGTGACACACCGCAAGTGCCACCGAACAGAAGGCGGACATGATGATGACGAGGTCGTGCATGCGGCGACGACTCACTGCGACGCATTAATATGCTCGGAAAAGGTCCCCGGTAATGTCAGGTGATTTCGGTAATTCTACACAATTTCTATTGTAGATAATAACATTCGATGTTGGTCCAAAAGCCTGCCACATAGTCGGCACCCCTTTATAACTATTATCCTTAGGGAAACTTGAGCGTTTATAACACAACGTACTTTCGTTAATAATCAAGAAGTACTTTCTAGTGTATTGTAGCTACGCGATTTAGTGATCAGATGGTTGGTAGTGATACGAAAGTATTACAGTTCCAAACCATGGTCGTGCTTCAAAAAGAAAACGCGCCACATCGAGCACCAAAGTCGAGGAACATCTTTAAACGTAGCAGAAGTGTACCGCGACACAGGCAACAACAGATCCAGGACTAAGAAACAATAGCGGTGGTAACTCCCGTGGCTCGAGAAACGCTGCCTTGTACCGGTTCAGCTATCAGCTACTATAGGACATATGTGGTCGGGCTAGATGACGATCATGGTGGCGTTCGATGATGCAACGATATGTGATGAACTCCACTGGTATCATCGATGTCATTTCTGGCTGACATGACTACCGTTATGTTGGTTTCGGCGAATATACCATACAAATGATCGAATATATATATATAATGTACCATTTAGCGAGTTTTCAGGACAGGATGTGCATGTTGGCTTGTTTTCCTCTGGCTAGCGGCCCGCTAACTTTTAGTTCGCTAAATCGGGGAATTACGTTCGAGTCCATCGAACCGTTAAGACAAATTATGTGCCGGGTGCAAAGCGTAGCGCTCGTCCAGGTTTCGACGAACTGTGGAGTTGATATTGCCCCCCCACAACTGTAATCCATGCTTGTTTTTCGTTTCCATCAAAAGCCAAAAGCTAACCAGCGCGCTCCTTGCCTCTAGGCTCGTTCAGAAGCTGGATACCATACGGTATTGTGGTGCTTTAGTATTTACTCGTGCAAACAAACACTGGCAGAATATTACAATTCATATCGTACATAGTGCGGGGTGAATTCGATTTCATACCCTGTCCGTACCATTAGCACGTATTCGGAACTGCAGCCTACGATACGGTTGAGCATTTCACAGGCGAACGCAAGATAAAAGCTAACACTCTTATCTCATTATATTATTATATTATAATTTTGTTTATATATATATATATATATATGTCTTGTTTTCGTTCTAATTTGTTGAACATGACATCCTGGGTGCAAGGACAACTTTGAACTTTGAACAAATTGACCCAACTGTCAAAGTCTGTGGCCAGTTACCTCGGAGCGGGTAAATGCCAGCCATCAATTACAGCACCTATACCTATCACTGTTGATGTCTGATAGCCGCTAGAAGTGTCGTATCTGTTACCTTCTTCGTCTGCTGCAGGTACACGACCCCCGTACGCCGTTAATCACACACATCTAGTCTGCTAGTCACCCATCTGCAATCGATCACGCTCAATTATTTACATCCACCCCGAAACAACACCCAGAAGCCTGGCTGACCGGAAACGAGCGATCATAGATACACTCGCGACCCAGAGCGGTCTACCCGAATCATTCGTAACGATTACAGCTCAGACCTCCGGTCATTCCAGCCTCCGCTCCTCGAGAACAGCAGCGAAAGATGTATCACAGTAAATCGGAGGAGAGGCCACTGTCTCTAGCGGGGACGGCCACCACCGCCGCCGTCCATCCAGCGGAACACGTCGCTCGACCGTCTTGAAACAGCATCATCGGGCGCGTCCTTCCACTGCAGGTTTCAGTTCCGATTTCCGATTTGCCTGCCCATTCTCCATCCGAGATATGACGTCCGTTAGGAGAGGTCCCCGGAGGTGGCACGGTGGCTAACATTTCCGATACCTTCGCGTAGGCGCGTGATCCAAAGTACGAGATCAGAATGAGAGAGAGAGAGATCCGTTCCGGGTCAGAAGATGAGCGCCCCCGAAAGTGTCTGTCTTGTCCGCTTCTTTCTGATTGACAAATAAACATTGCAGCTGACGGCCGTCCATCGAGCGGAAGGCGAG
Source organism: Stratiolaelaps scimitus (assembly GCA_019614645.1). NCBI lineage: Eukaryota > Metazoa > Arthropoda > Arachnida > Mesostigmata > Laelapidae > Stratiolaelaps > Stratiolaelaps scimitus. The sequence goes on along the minus strand of JABWDB010000011.1, from coordinate 456,884 downwards.
CTAGAGTGTGTCTGGCAAACAGGCCTATAAATGGCCTGGACGACTAACGTGCCTCTCGCTCTATGACAGCAGGTTTGTAGTAAGTGGCAATCGATCTCTAGGGGGCTTCAATGGGGATCCAATAGCCGGGCTAGCGACAGAGTTCAGGCTGGCAGCTGATTTGCGGTGGCAGTCTCCCGACCGGTAACCCTCTTGGCAATATCATAGGAAACAGTTTTCTTTATGATTGTGATACGCCTGTTCGGATATTGATTTTTCTATTAGTGCATGTGTTTATCACGGGAAAACGCCAACGGTAGGTGGCGGTGGAGTCGAATTTGGCACTCTGAGCTTCTGGACCAGTTGTGTTCAAGCTACTGAGTATATTTCAACCCGGTGACCAACTCGAGACCACCCGCTCCAGCCAAGCTGTCAGCGTTCAGGTTCACGTACAGGGTGTTGCGTCGTTCAAACGCTATAAGCAGTGTGTTAGTGCCGTTGAATAATCTTGATAAGAATGATCCTCGGTATCAGCGTCGTCCTAATTCTCTTCAGATCGTTTAGTAAAGAATGCTAAAGCTATTAACGAGGAACTGTGCTGTCCAACTGTTCGCGATCTTTGCCAGCATAAAGGATACGCTACTTTTTCTAGTAACTGCTAGTTACACGTCGCCACCAAGTTAGCCAGCTATCATATTGGACTACTATGACTCCGGACGCCTCTGATCAACAAGCATTCCCCGAGGCTCAAAGGCTCGGAGGCAGAAGGACAGCCGGGCAAACAGACCTTGAACATCACACGCCTGGCCACGAGGGGAAACGATCTCGGCAGGATTATGGATCAGGACAGAAGGTGGTCGTCCTTCGCCCTTTCTCCTCCCGCTGGTTAACGAGGGCCAGCCAGTAGTCCTGACACGCCAGCGCAGCGCCAATCTGACTGTGACGCATGGGTACCAGGTGGTAAGAAACGCTGGCTGAATTGATACCGCCACCGGTCGTCCATTCTCTGCCAGAATGGCCTCAGGGCGGACGTCGCTCGACGACACTCGGATAACGCTGCCAGCCTGCTGAACGACGACTGCGACAGACCGGGTGGCAGAGAGGGTGGAGAGCACCGAAACGATTTCGACAACCTACGGTGCCCGTTCCTTCCCTGATCCTAGCAGCACCTAGCAGTGCGGATATCTTCGAATATCTCCGATAGACAACGTACAAGCAGAACGCGACGAGCCCGATCCGTCTGGATGTCGCAGGCAAGATACTGTTGCTTGCGGTGAGTTTCGTGTGCGAACAGCCGACAGCCAGTTGGTGCCAGTTGCCGGTTGGAGGCCGGTAGCTCTGAAGCACTGGGAAAAACGATACTGCGAGAGATATCCGAGGCCCAGCAGGGGAGGAAAGATCGCCTCAGTTGGCCTTCCTCCTCCTCCTCGGCATCGCTCCCTTTGGTAGCCAGCATCGTATGCGTATGAGTATTAGTGATCATGGTGCGTTATTAGTCGTGGTGGTCGCTGCCGTGCTACGACGACTCGATGACAGCGATTTTTGCGCGTCCGATTTTTCTTGCTAACCGTACCCGTGTCTCCGTAGCCATGGCCACTGGTGGAAGCGGCAAGAAGAAGAGGAACAACAACAACAACAGGAGTCGCGGCGATGCACGAAAACACACAGCCGCACAGACTATGTTAACAACGAGGCCAACTTCGGGAGAGGCCGAGGAGAGTTGCCCGAGAGCTGTCGAGAGAGACAGACAGAGAGAGAGGGAGAGGAAGCCTGGGAGAGAGAGAGAGTTAGAGGGAGGGAGAGATTGTCCCGCGGATGTGGCTCTGATCGCTTTGACACCGATCACCGTCTGACAAGTACTGGCAAATAGGTGACACTGACTAGCGACGCTTGGCTGGTAGGCGATTGCCTACGACAGTGTCAACATGGGAGGCGTCGACGGATGGGGTTAATTCGAGAAGAGACCGATGAGGAAGACAGCGAGAGAACGCGCGAAGGTGGAAACGCCACCGGAGGCAACAACGTTTAGCCGGTTAAAAGAGGGTCCGGACTAGCTACTGTGTGCACAAGCGATACACTAGCTACACAGAGAGTAGGAGGCGTGCGGCGTCGAACTTGAATTTCAGAAGTGGAGTTGTGTATAACATAACATTTGTGGTTTATTTCCGGAACTGCAATTTTAACAATGCTTAAGTTCTCGATTAAAAAATAGAGTAAAAGTAAGAGTGTATTATCACCAAATTGTTCATGCAATTACGATTTCGTAATTATAATAAATTATTCTGTCAACAGATATATATATATATATATATATGTGACAACAGAACCAATAAACGTTGACATCATGTGGTAGAAAAAAAGCTGTGGCAAAAGCTAGAAAATAACATCGGAGACTGTGGCCATGCCGCTTTGAGGGCTTCGCACAAGAACCATGGCAGATACGGTCTTTTGTTCGTAGTTCGTATCTTTCGTTGAAACACTGAGAGAGATCATTTCTTCTACTACGCAACAATCACTGAGACCCTCCTAGATTTCACGGCACGCCACTGCGACAAACCTCGGAGTATCACTCATTTGTCCTCGACTAGCAAAGGAACCATATAGCAAACGTTGTTTTAAGGGAACTCCTTCGTAAACGACATGCGGACAAAAGCATCAATGTATTTCAATGACAACCAATTGCAATTGGTTCTGCCAATGCTCCCAGCTGAACCCTTATCACAATCTCGTTCACATTCATGTCTCTAAATTGATCTCCAGAGCGATCATCGAGATCGACCATTTTCTATTTGTATAATCATCGCGGTGATTCGTCTGCAGTGGCCAATGCTCGCGCTACGCACACGCTTTGTTATTTATGCACATGGACTTACGCACTGTGATTACAATACAACGAAAAATTATGAAATAAAATTGACAAGTGGCTATTTGGGATTAATTTTTGACTCCGCGGCGTTGTGGCATCGCCCCGCACGAAGATATCGTCTCTCCAGAGCGTTTCATTCGAGTGTGGGCATCGTGGAACTTTTCGACGATTTGAATAAAGATGCCTCGATCAATTTTCCCCTACATCTAGCGCTTCTCGTCACCTCAACAGCTTTGTTCTCTGTGTAGTAGAGATCTTCTCAAACGACTAGCCTTCAAATGCGTTCCTTGTCTAGAAAGCATGTCATTAATTTCAATGCTGTACTCTTCTCCACTTCAATACAATTTCCTGATCTCGGTCGGTGTTTAGATGTTCGTCGTCTTCAAGCAGTTTCTCATCATCCAATGTACCTGCCTTCTGCCTCGAGCCTCGAGCCACAGTGACACCAGCCCGCCCGACTCAGCTCAATATCGTTCGCGTGGCAGATGCCATCTCTCTCTCTCTCAATCTCTCCTCCTTTATCCTATCCACATATATCTAGCATATAACTAACTAACTCGTTCAGGCAGAGAGAGAGAGAGAGAGTGCAAGAAAGACAGAGTTCTGCGCGCAAGAGTTCCACATCGTACCTTCTACCCCTGTCGAGGTCCACTGATCATCGGCTATATGTTCTCCGTTAGGCACCCCTCCATTGTCCTGCTTCGCCTCGAGTCTCTTCATCTCTCCCTATCGCTCTTCTGCTTTTTCTGCTGCTGCTGCGATTTTGGTGACTTCTTCTACATCTTCTACCGGCGCCGCCCGCGTCGCCGAACCAAGTAGCCACGCAGGCTTCAACGGGTTGATGTACAGGGGAAGGGGGTAGGCGGTAGGCGATCGCGTAGTCGACAGCGACGTCGTTCATCGTCGTTCAACCCGCCGCCGTTGTATCACGGCCGCCAGAGGACAATCGCTGAAGAAGAGCTACTGGCTGTCCCGAAGTACCCGACGACTGTCCTGCTGAATGGCTGGCGTTTGTTCAACGACAACGCTCCGAGCTCGGCCCTGCTAGCGAGACCAGTCGAGCCTGGCAGGCCCAGGCCTAGCCAGACAAGGACGCATGAGCGTACGAAGCAGAAGAAATATGAAGAAGTCGCACCAGGACGAGCTACGACGTGTGCCTGGCGGCTGGCTAGTACAGCCGGCGAATGCAGACCCCGGCGGAGCTTCGATACTCCGGCCCCCCCATTCTAACCCCTCGGGTCCAATCGTCGACGACGGCAGGGAGCCCGAACGCGGACTTGTATAGAGAATGACCTTCGGAGAGTGAGAGAGAGCGAGATAGAGAAAGCAGGTTGGACCGTTCGAATTGTTCGAGTCGAAACGGTCGCCGATCGTCGATCGCTGCCGTGGAGTTGGCGAACGCATCGAACTACAACAACGATAGCGGCAATGACCATATCTGTATCGGCTGCCCGATGCGTTCTGCCTCCCACAAACACAGCTTCTGTCTAGGGGATCTCTGGCGTTCGCCGAGACGGTTCTGGGCGTGGGGTTTCACGTGACACGTGAGTGTGCTTGTGTCGGTCGCTTGAGGAATCGTAATCCTGCGATCCCTGTTCGTTTATACGTGCTGCACCGTTCCACGTGTTTTCTGCTCTAACTATCTAGAGTTGTGTAGCGTTTCGTTAAAGGTACCGACCTCAGAATTGCTCATTCTGTATTCCGGGTACTGCCCAGCCGTCTATGGTGTATCTTCAAATGGCACTCGCAGAAATGTAGAGCTGCTGCAGAACTCTGGTGGTAGTCTAATGAATTAAAAAGGTGCATATTCTACATATTGAGATAGACGCCGACCTACCAAAATATCTTTAGATATATCGATCGACAGATGTATATAAACAAATCCTGCGACCGCGCTACAGAACCTACCGTTGGTCCTGCGCTAAAATGTTAAGCGCACTTCGCATTCGGCGCCCTAGAATGATAGAAGCATCTGGCGTCTCTCCCCCCCCCCCCACCCCCGTAGATCTCCCCCTGCTCATGGCAGTCTGCCTCTGGTCGTGCGCCTGGTCCAATCGCTACGGCCGCACTAACCTCGCAGCTCTCATGCTTGAGGGATCGTCAAGTCGCATCAGACGTCAACAGGATAGAAACAGCAGAACAGATCCAGCAGGCTGCTCAGAGGCAGGTGAGCCACCTACGCATCTCCTGTCCTATCCTCGACGAAGGAGCCACCGGTCAGAGGCGCCAGGAAGAAAAAGGTCCAGCACCATGGGCTCTGATAGAGTTCTGGTGTCGGCGGTCTTGAACGGCGTCTTGGCTCGTGACAGGGCCCGGACCCGCGGACCGCAATCTCTCATTTCTCTGACGCTTCTCAGGTCGGTATGCCTCGTACGCTAGATGGTGTGTACCGCAGGGGGTGCCGTACTCAATGGGTCTGGCCTCAGTCGAGCTGGGCACTCGGTTCGAACTGGCTTGCTGTCGTAGTGGATGCGATCGGAGAAAACTGCCAGCGCTTTGGGCCGGCTGCATTGGCCGCCCAACCGCATAAGCTATCGCGACTGCTGCACGGTGCCAATGCGATCGTCGGTTGGCGCGTGGCTTCTAACCGCGTCTGGTTGGTGCGTTGTGCTCGGCCAGCTCAGTCCGCCTAGTATCCACTGCTTCGCCGAGGCACCTGAACCTGGTGCTAGTCACCGAGATCTAGATTACTCTTACGAAGGTGCATCTGTGTATCTGCGTGCGTCCGTGTGTCTGTCTGTGTATGCCGATCAAGACAGTTGCTTGTACACACCACAAGACTGACATACAGACACTCCTGTAGACAGCGAGAAGTCGTTCATAGGCGGAGGCAGAAAACAGCTGCCGCTGGAAGGAACTGCTTCTTCTTTCTGAATGGCTAAACGAACGACTGAGTGAGTAAGTCATTCGCTCGAGACCAGAAGCCTCACTGGTCCGTGTTTTTTTTCCTGGATGCGTTCAGCGGATACCAGATGCCCTAGAAGAAACGGTTGGCAAGTCGATAGCAACTTCTCTCCCGATCGAAGCTAGAATGAAGATGCGGACAGATGGAAACGACACCCGAGACACACGAGGCTAGCGGCGAACGGCGTTGAATCAAATCTGCAGATTAAAGCCACCTAAAGGCTAATGCGTATTGAGGCCGGTTCTGTGCTGAACAAATCGTCCAGCGCAGAATGGCTGGCGACGCAGAGAGGCTGGCGCGACAAGCTTTTCGTATGGTATAACTTCGACCATATTTGGCAGGTGGTTTCGGGCGGGTGAGCTATCCGCATGTTGACGAATGCGGCTGCGGATATATTTGCGAGTCTATTTGTCAAACATTGCATACAAGACTGACGAACATATTCATTGTTACAAATGCAGCCTGGCACATTGCCAAAAGCGAATGGTTACCGCATCGCTGAAATCGCAGGTGTATCGCAAATGTTTATGAGAAGCGCACTCTACGAATATCAGTGAAAAGAAATGGCGATTTCCAATTCAAAATTTCAAGTCCTTAAGGAAGAACGACTTGACAACATGAGAAATATAATATATTAGGACTGCATTCAAAATCGTACCACTCTATCCTGTATTGTACTAAGCTGGTTATGTTTCATCCTGCTATACCCAGCTTGTGACATACCACTTTAATTATTATAGTACAGCAACCGAATATAATGGCCTACATCAGTGTGCTCCAACGAACCTTGAGGGTACGGTGGTAAACAGGATGATACGCAGGTCAATTTCTAGCGCTGTTATTATTTTTTCCCAACTTGCAACAAATCACCTAGGCTAGGCAGACGTATACATGAACACAAAAACGTAGAAGTGACCGTCTCGCTGACACATGTTAAAGTCAATCAAAAGATCCGGAGCGAATTTATTTTTGTTGACGATTTCCCGCTGTACGACAATTCCTCATATCGGTACTACTATGAGTTATTGTGAGAATTGACCATCAAAGATCGATGACGAGTCATCGACGAGCAGAATAGCCTACTAAATATGTATATATTGTGTAGCCGCGTGCTTGATAGAAATAATCTAGTCTATATCTCTTGAATGCCTCTAAGAAAACATTGAAAATTCGTCCAATGACGTCCACCACATGTTTAATAACAGGTCCTCATAGTAATACCTAGAAGGTTAAGAGCTGAGGCCTGTCGGATAGGGGAACAGCTGAGGGTCAGCTCGAAAAAAAAAGCAAGATGTTTAATAACGAAGTCACAAGCGATTTAAGCAATCGTTTTTTTACTATATGAGAACATTTTGCGTAATGGGTAACAAGCAATATTTCAATGGGCAACTGCGGGCCACTCTACTAAATCGACCTACATTCCCTACCAATAGAGAACTTGTGCAACTCCTTTAGAATTCCCCCAGCGGAAATAACCTTGGCATATGTATATATATAGCTCACAAGGTCGCAACGTGCGCAAGAACCTCTGTGGTTACGATAGGACTTCCTGTAAGAACGATTGTAGCGTTCAAGAAATGCGGATAATCAGTGCATTTGGATAATAGCTATGGTAAGCTGTCCATAGATGCCAACAGAATGGGAGCACATGCTTTCTCGCCAGCAAGCTGCCTCCTTCGAGCTTGCGGGATCGAGAAGTGTGGGGGTTGTATTGTCAGACGACTCCTGCATCAACCCAGGACTGAATACCCTCGGGGCTTTGCAAAATTGGAGTTATCAACGCCGTGTCGTCCGTTAAGGTTCCGTCTACTCATGCCTGCCCTTCAACAGTCATATCAAAGCTGTCCTATCCGCTGCGGAGGGCGCGGTCTGTCATTGTACAATAGACACTACAGGACGGTCTGAAGCAAAAATGAATCGTCCTAAAGCAACGAAAATTCCGTCCATAACAAACCGAAGAAGATAGAAAAAAAAATGATAGAATGATGATCCTGCCAGCAACACTGCCAGGAGGACTCCCTCGTCGAAGGACACTCTAAGGATCTTATTAAAGCCAGCCATCATGCTTCTAAAGGACATGTCTCTCTACGGGCGGCACGCACGCTGTTCGATCTGATGATTGCCACTGATGCCAATAATATAGACGTGAACTATAGGTGCTAGAACAAGATACAACTTCCGAGTACAATTATGGATAGGCTGGTTACGATACGATTAATGCTCGCAACTTTAACAGTGTAACGACTTCTGAGGAGCTAGGTGGAATAGCTGACGTCTGGCTTTCAAAGGTCGTATCCTGTCTGACTGTGAATCTTTTCCGATAGCTGCCGTTGTCAAAAAAACGACCCGACGAGTGCAACATAATTTAGGAGGCCAAATGCCCCAAAAAGGCTGCGATCGCCATGGTCTAGCTTGCCGACCGCCTTCTGTTTGGATTTCTTTTAACGAAAGAGCTGTAAGAATTGTGAGAACTATAGTTCCATCAATACACTACGAATTTGAGTTAAATTGAAAAATAAATCGAGAGACGGGTAGCGAATGAATGCACACACACACACACACACACACCTTGTCCCAAAGACATTGTCGTTCGAATTCAATTGACACCTGCTCAATCCTGGCTCTCTTCGCCTAGACGATCTGAAGGGAAATGATCCGAAAGTCAGCGTTCTGCCTTCAGCAGATCGACATCCTCCCGCGAATCGAACTGTCGAAGTGCTCATTCGATACTCACATCCGCTCAGATACAAACACGATCCACTCATAACACTGTTTGCAATTAGTCCCGCCTGGCATTGCGCAACCGCAGTGGCGAGGCGAACAGCGGTGGCAGCGTCGAGTTGAAAGGGGTTTGAATGAGTTTTTGGTGGAAAAAAGTCCGCTCAAAGTTGTCGCCTCACGCGGCGAGCGAGTGGAGGTCGTGGACGAGGCGGCGCAACGCGGTAAAATAGAATATTTCAACCCGATATCTCCCGGTCTCTGCCTTTCGCCGATAGGTGACGTATGAGCGACAGAAACGGACCTTACCGACAAGCGCGTTTGCCTGTGCACACCAAACCTCATTCGGATAGCGGCAGTGGTACATAAATCAGCCAGGTATATAAGATCCCTGTGCGGGGAACTGTCGGGTGGCGAACGCCGCCCAAAAACGTGTCACGAAGACACCGGCCGGGTATCCGCAGGACATTGATTTTTTTCTCCCGAAAATTACCGCCCAACGGATTATGTTGATGGTGGTCCGGTGAGTGGTTCGGAAGCACCAGCTTCAATCTATTCCATCTCGAGTGTGTCTGAGTTCGAGTTCGCCCGAGTTCACCGGATTCACCAGCGGGAAATGTTCCATTGGGGAGTCGGCGGTAACAGGCAGGCAGCATCGCTTTGCCCAAATTTGTAAGCAGAAAGAGATGAACGAATGCATTGCTGCACAAAATCAAAGGCTTGAGCCGTTGCTGAACCTCAGGTAAACCCGCGGGGATGGGGGGGGGGGGGAGATCCACAGAAATCATTCGGCGATAGCAAAAATCATCATTTTTGATTTTTTTTTTTAGCTCGCTTGACTCAAACTGAGCCGTCGATGTTGACGCTGCTGCAAGTTTCAGCTACCCTCGTTTCAACTTAATGCATCACCATATTCGCTGGTCGCCACGTGTCCCGTAGGGTGTGAGTTGAAATTCAAGATTTTCAATCTTGCCTCGAGCAAGTTGCACGCTCCATGGCGAAATCTGTAAGTCGCTATTCGATAAAATTCGAAGTAATCTAAACGGGGTTGAAGCGGGATCGAAATTTGTCGGCAATGGACGGACATGAATGCCCTCGGACTGGCAGCGTGTCGGCCACAGACGTAATTTTCAGTGTTCGAGTGGACTATGATCGTTTGGCTTAGCTCAAACGACGTATAGTGATCGAACTAATTATGAATCAATCTTTGTTATTATCTCTATTATTATTTCGATAGATAAAGGAGCACGCCTTTTGACACCACCCTCCCAAGCGTATAATAACCCATGTGAAAGATTCGTTTTTTTTTCGTTCATAGAAGACATTTTTGGAAATTCATAGAGGAGTATCGACATAGTAGCATTGCATTCTAGACTGTTTGGTTTCTTTTTCAAAAATTCAAAAAAAAAAAAAAATATCCTAGATAAACAACGGGCGGCAGCCCATGCATCGTTGATGGGTGTCAGTGCCATCAGTTTTCAGACGTTTTTTTGGGCCGGCTGCCGAGGAAGAAGGTCTATTATATCACACATCAGCACGAAACCGACCGGAGGCTGGCTCGCCGCTGAACCCTAACCATCGCTTTGCTGGCTCTGGGTGGACAGCGCTGCCGCAACCAGGCCATCGTCAACACAGAAGGCCACAGTGTGTCATCCTGTCAGAAGCAGGTGAGCCTACATTGCAGTTGGGAATCGGTACCGGCTTTCTGACGACGCGTCAGCACGCGGCGTCAACTTTCGGGGCCTTGGAGCGGCTGTTTTTTCTCTCTGTATATATATATATATATATATATATGTGTGTGTGTGTGTGTTGCTTGTATTAGGTTGTTCCTTGCCTGTGTTTCTTTGATTTGCTCTGTGTTTCGCGCCATTACCGCACGTGCACGATCGCATAGGTACAGGCACCAGGCAGGCTAGGTGGCGGTGGAGTCTTGACGGCTGTCTGGACGGACTGACATTAGCTGACACTGGCGGGCGTATTCGAAATTGCAGGCATTTCGCTGTCTACGTTTACGATCCGCAGCTCCCCGCGCCCGAGCCACTGTCTTATGTTACATCTGCCCCCGGTTCGGTGCAGGTGAACATTTTTGCCGGTCGCCGACCGGACGATGTAGAGGGCTGTTGTCATCTGCGAGAGGGCAGTATGTTTATGCTCTATATATTCTAGAATGATGATATATCCTGTCGGTCGATCTGTACGTTTGGCCTGGCCAAAGTGTCGACGAGCGTATTAGCGATTATATTGTAAGGGGTGGATTTGCCAGCGGCTAACGACGAAGTAGGAAGATATCATATGCGGAACCATACGTGGGATCTATTGCCGTGCCACATTGGGACGTACATGTCGTGAAGAAGGTCAGAATGCGGTTGTGAGAAAGCGTTGCGTCTCAATGGGCGAACTGCGACGATGAATAGAGCGACACTGAAAGACTGCTTTGCCAAGACTGGGTCATTGTATACACGAATGTATACATACACACTTACCTTTGAATTAACGGTAAGCGGGGACACGCTTAGGTTGCCTATATATATATATATATATATATATATATATATATATATATATATATATATATATATATATATATATATATATATATAGGCTATTATTCTATACAAGCTAAACACTTCGCGAGTAGTCCTTCCTTCCAGCCTACATACAGAATACAGGTTTGTCAAGTGCCCGCCAGCGTTTCGATCCAACGATAGCTAATTTGCTATCCGGCGATGAAAGGCCTGCCATGCGATGCTTGCATCCGCAAGCACATTTCACTATGCAATGAGATACGCATTTTATTTCGCAGTTTCATTCCCAGCCGTCGATTTTCCTTGATCGACACATCGCCAGCTTGCTAAGATGTAATTGCTACGCCATGCCTATATACCACTGGCTACAATCGCTGATTAGATATGAAGCAACTATGGGGGGCACCCTTGGCCGCGAGATGGTTTAACATGACAGAATCTGAATGAGCGGCAAATAGATGAGACGTGCGTAATACAGGTATAATAATAATAATAATAATAATAATAATATGCGAAATTGCAGGCGTTAGTGCGCAAGCGTCACCTGAACATGCGACGAGGTGCTTGGCTACTAGTGACAACGCACGGCGAGGTCGCGGGTAGAGTAGCAGGCTACGTAGGCGGCTTGGTCGGGTATCTCGAATTTCGAAACGTGTTTTTAGTTTCGCAAAAGTACAGCAATAACCTAACGAGAATGCTAACTCGTTTGGAAATTTGTGTCAAAAGGGCAATATGAATTTTTCCCGCAATTTAGAGCTGAGAGGGAACTGTTCACGTATAATCGCAATAATGATTATTTAAGAAATAGTCACTGAGGCACTAGTAATATTGGCGAATATTCAAAAACGTTTAGCTTATACAATAGAGAGACACTATGTTATGCGAGAGTTTTCCGATTGTTCGATTCTCGGCAGTATTGCTAGCTAATTACTTTTGAGTATATTTTAGCAATTCAGTTAGGTACGACGTCTGCACATAGATAGCTAGACCGCTCAGCGCGCATGTGCATCAGGCATGTAAATGTGATATCCAACAAAAAAAACTAATTAGCTACGGCGTCGCAATTAGTCATTTATAAAAGACAATCGTACACATGTACGATGATGGGATGGATGAACAGCGGAAGGAGAGTTCCAAAAAACAGATGAAAAAATGATTCAGTTCAGCAGATTTTCACAAGAACCCCATTTAGAGGACATATTGAAAAATGGCATTTTCACCAACGTCTAGACACCGACTGGCTATTTAGGCATACACTCCAAACGATTCCCTGATGCTGAATTTGTAAGGTTGTTGAAAAAAATATCCTCAATCCAAAGGAGTTTGTTGACCAAAACATCTTCCGCCGTTCGTTTTAACCCCAAGCTTAGGTTAAAGATTACAATCAATCGCGTCGCCAGTCTGATGATTTTAATATAATAACTTTTGCGTTGTTGACCTTTAATCGATGATCAACATCGGTCAATCGGACGGCACTGATAACACGATATCATACAAGTGCACACTTCCCGAACGGTACTAGACGTTCGCAAAGCATTAACAAGCCTAGATTTGGTGGCACACTATCTAGCTACGAACCTGTCGGCTGATATGTATGAGTATCAATAGGGAGACGTGGCGGTTTATAACAGCGTAGCACCATTGAACCTCCTGCGCACTGCCCGCAAACATGGCCGCATATGATGAATGGTGTTTAAGCTATTCGTAGGCAAGTGTTTTGCTGATGCAAGTATCTTCCTCGGTTTCAACGGATGCCGCCTGAAGTGCCACTTCTAACGCAGTATGAATGACTAATCATTCCAACTCTCCCCAAAGATTTCCTCATTATTCTATGTTTAAAGTTAGTAACTTAAGTTAACTAATACTATAATGAAATCAACAAGGAGATAAATCCTTTGACTTATGTCTCGGTGCCATGTACGGCGACTTGTTCGGACTCTCCGGCTGGCCCATGCCGATTAACGGGTAGCTGTATGAGTACATTATTGTTGATAGTAGACAATGGCCACCATCCATCTCGTCTCACCCTCCGTTTGTGATTGTTGCCAATGTCTTCAATGTGCCTTTCAACTACATAGGCGCTCTTCGGCCTGCTCGTAGTCAGGCCAATAAGAGGTGCTCATAATGGTCCTAGGCATAGGTTACATCGTAGATCGTTTAGCCGCGAAGCCGGCGAAGTGAGATACACTTCTGTGTGGCCATCGAGCCTCGAGCGTTGTCACTCTCTAAGCGATATTGCGGTGGGCTATGTTCGCTTGAAGACCGGCCTCGAGTTCGCTGCAGGGTCGTACCAATAGTTAATGCCTGCTGCAAGCAATATACTTCCCAATATAACCGCCGTTATAACTATTGCTGTGAAGAGCTCCTTTACGGTTTGTGTATATATATGTGTGTGTGTGAGTGTGTATAAATGTGCAGCTTCTTCGAACTCGGGAGTTGTCTACCTGTATGGCCAATGGCAAGTCAGTGAGCGACACCTAAACCTACCCTGGATCAGGACGAATCTGATGTCGCCGGTACCTGTTACAACAGCAGGCAACGCATGCAGATGGTGTCTGTGGACAGAGTCTTGGACATTTCATTTATCCTGCAGATTGCACTGGTTTGTCGGTTACCCACTTACGTTGTTGGCGTCCTTCACCTTCTAATTATCGATCAAATCCGCTGTAGCTATCCTCTCAACGAAAAACGAATGGAACAAATCCGTGAGGACAAATTGGTGACGACTCGACAATAGAAGACCAATATAAAGAAATCACCGACGCCAACTGAATGCGACCTGTTCGCCTCGGTTGGACCTGCGTAAGCAGTGTGATGATCTAGGAATCTAGTGGCAGATCTCGTTAAGCCGTTCGCCCACCCCCCCCTCGAGACAATCACTAATTCGCCTCGCAGTGGGCGCAGACACGACGAGTCAAGCGACCCCAAAGATAGAGCTCTGTAGTATTTGCTCACCATATGTGCCTTATTATTATATTATTAGTAGTAGCAGCAGCAGTAGCAGTCGTATTGTACCGGGGAAAGAAAATTGACACAGGAAAGAGCCATCCGTTGCTTTCACTGCATTACAACGCTGTACTCCGCTACAGCAATTTCACACGACACATGCGCGATTGTCTGCCTTGGATGAATCACACGTGGACCCCTGCAAAGATTCGCCAGTGACAAACCATTCCTCGTGTCGCGTTCGTCTCGAAGGAGGAAAGCGCCCACCGGCCCACAGCGGATGACGCGGACGCACCAGACAGTCTCGTCGCGTTTGTTCTGTGAGCGGTGCTCGAACGGTGCAAGCGGCCAGCGATCTCGAACACTCGCCGCCTCCGTGCCATACCACGCCTAGATCTCTGCGCCGAGATGCAATGTCGGGCTGCCAATATTGCAGCCAGATTTCAGATGCTTCTGACAGTGGCCCCGCGACCTCCTGGACCGATCGGTGTAACAAGCAACGAGAGACCCTTGTTAGTTGTTGGCGTCGTCGATAATAAGGGACGCGCCTCGATGTTTTCTTCTTTCGCTCGAAGCATTTACATCTGACTGTGGTGTCATGTCATCTGTGTGCGTAGCGCGCCGATACCATGTTCATTGGCAATTTGCTCGACTGTTTAGGTTATTCTTAGACCGCATACGTAGCACCTAGACGACTGCGGCCAGCACGAGGCGTTGACGAAAACCACAGCGAGTATTGAATATATGCCAGCCTGTATAAGTGAGGTTCGTCGTCTGGTCGTTTGTTGTTGTCGCTGTCCCTCTGCTCGGAGTACTTATATTCAACCTTTGCGTTAATAGATATCAATGACAGCCGTATAATGAGACGGTTAATAATACTTGAATACAGAGGAATAAGGAGAGTACGAAATTCAAATATGAGAACAAAAATATACATTTATTTCTATCGGTCGTTACGATGAGGAACTTTTGTTGAGACCATCACCGATTTCCTGCTATTTATGTCTAATAGCCAAATTTACCGTTGACAATGCTGATCGATCATAACAACGAGATAACGTGTGTGTTCAGCATTTGCGATACTTGTGAAGAGCTTATCGTGATATTATTGCTGAAGAACGGCCAATCATTATATTTATATAGCGTAATCTTCACTTGAAGGGAATCCTTCTTCTTGTTAAGACCTATGATTGCTATGTGCAGATAGGTGCGGGACATGATTGGCGTTTTTCAATCGAGCTTGCCGCCAGCCGGTCGCCATCACGCCGTCATGGCAAGCCCACAGCCGGGTCCCTCCCAACCGTCAACGTAAGGTGCACGCACCTTCCACGTTGGGTGTGCTCGGCAACCTTGTCTGGCCAAACATACGAACACGCTAATGTCCACTGATATACGACCCCCTTCAAAGGCCAACTCGAAGACGTCTGCTCTCGAAGGCGCCGGCTATCGGTCAACAGGACATCTTCGTCAGGCCCAGAAGCTGGGCCCTTCAGGCCCACCCTAAGACGTCGGGGGCGGCGCTGTTCGCCCGCACGTTTACTACAGGTCGCTTCATGTTCCCGCTGATACGACCGACCCTCCTCGTTGTTGTCACTGTACGGTGCTGGTACAGTAACGGCGGTCAACTGCTGGTGCCGCCGCCGCCACCACCGTCGTTGGCTGCACCGCTGGCGCAGAGTTTATCGAGCGTTGCACCGTTCATTCTACACCACCGGGATGTGTCATCGAGTTGCCACCATCGCGGTAGAGTCTGGTGCGCGTTCGTAGAGTCGTTTCGCCTTCTCGAAAATAGGGGGTCGCCATTGGCGCCACCACCGGCTCACGCCCACAAAATACTTTTGCAGACATCACTGTGGCCGCGGCCACGGCCGCCGCCGCCGCCGCAGCAGCTGTTGCTGATAGACAAGTCGCTCTTCGGGTGGTAGCTATATGGGCAAGCCGTCTGGCTGGTTCGCTGGCCAGCCGGCGCTAATACGCCTCCCGCCACAATCCTAAAGCATTCACAACCTTATAGCGAATGAGGCTGATGCTGCTGCTGCTGCAGCCGATCTCGTATATGTTCTAGGGAGCGAGCGAGCTGAAGGGTGAGCTGCCGGCGACGATGTCGCGCGGGGCCACGGGACCTCGAGTGGACCATCGCTACCGAGCCCCACCCTCGCATCAATGTAAGCACGAGCTAACTGGTACAGCAAAGACAGTAGCAGCAGCAGCAGCAGCTGCATCCTGAAAAGTGCTGTCTTTAGTCTCAGCCAGGTTATGAAAACAGCCATTCAGTCATCACAGTCGGGCGGCGGCGGGGGGGCGGCGTCCCCGTCGGCCTCACATCAGCGTCCGTCAACGCGGTATCACGCTGTTGTCGACAGTAGTTCACTTATTCGACGTATCATCGTCTTGGCGCCCTACCATGCATCTAGTGTTAGGCACGCTACAAGAGCGTGACACCGGTGTGCACCAGTTTGGGCAGTTATTGCGACGACGGCGGCGGCGGTGGCGGCGGCTGCGAAAGTACCATCAGAGTCCGTGAGGACCTCCGACAACAAAAACAAACAACAGCAACAACACACCGAACTCGGCAAACAGGGTGGCGGACGCGGCAGTTCGGGCTGGCGATAGCGACAGCAGACGCACAACTGCACTGGCCGCGGTTGTCGCTAGGTGGCGTTGTGGCTAAGGGATTGCCAGGTTAGCTGCTCGACGGCAAACGACGCAAACTGCCTTGTCGTGGTTGACATCATCTGTAAGCTTAGAACGAGAGTAGGAGGGAGAGGGCCGCACGTGCTGTAGGAACGTCGGTAACATTCTGCAGGGCAAAAAGATCACTGATGCCTGGGAAGAGACTCACGCCTTTCGTGTCTCAGCAGCGTGCGGTTCTGCACGATTCACTATATATATATATATATATATATATATGTTGCTATGGGATATTGATGATACGCATGGCCTGTTGGTGTTTGTCAGCAGCAGAAGCAGAACAGGTCACCTGGGCCCCGGGCAACGTCATGCGTATGGTCACATCTATAGAACCGCATCATGATGACCTTATACTCATACACAGAGATCGTGAGCGGGTGCGCGAGCTTTCCGCGAGTTATTTCTTTCTCGTGCAGTTACCGTTCCATCCGTCGAGCCGCCTCCATCGAACACTGTAGGGGATCTAGTTGCCACACAGATTCATTACCTCCAAAGCGACGACAAGAATCAGCCCTTCGCAGACCTCTTCCCTACCTATCGCTACCAATCGGCCGCTCGACCATCAGCGACAATACGTCCTGCCCTATATCTCGTCCTATGTCGTCGCTAACGTACCATCCCGGTAGGCATACAGGCTCGCTCGCCGACGAGCAAGCGCGCTTTTCGAAAGGTGACAACACGGGTGTCGCTCGTAAAGTGCGCGGAGATGCCTCGCTACGCCGGCCCGCGCGTCCGGTGTCGAAGCTTTAAGGGAGACAGCAATCGTCGTTAGGCGGCGGGGATTCATCTAGCGCGCCACGGTGCCACGCCGTCAAATAGAGGAGGGCCCTCTCCTAAATCAAGCAAAGTTCTGCTGAGCACGTTCCTCCCTTCCGGGCGTTAGCATTTCTCCTCGCTTCGTATATTTTCCCCGGCCACCGCCGCCGCCGCCGCACCAGCCGTCGGGTGTGTCATATTAAAAGCACACACGATGTTACGTGTCGGCGTGGCGGCCGGCGCGCCTATGGTCATGGTCCTTCGTAAACAGGGAGCGGCGTAACCCTCTCGAGCTCGGCACTCGAATCGTGTCCGGCGTTCGCCACGCATTCGATTCGACCAGAACTGTTCCCTAGGTGTTGGCAGAAGCTCGAGATGGCTGGAAGCAAGGGAGGCACCGTGTGCGTCGGATGGCACGCTATAACTTTACCGGGGGACTGGGTGGGCCGTTCGTGTCGGCCAGTTCGCTGTTTGGCGCCGGTGGACGGGCCCGGACGGCATTGACTAGGTATCAAGTAGCTGCAGGCTGTTGGCCGGGACGTCCGGTCGAGCGATCGGCGGTAAACATGCTTCGCGTTTGGCGTGTTATGACCTCGTAACACAGCCGCATGGCAACGCGCCTGTGTGGAGGTGCGAGCGATCGCTAGATGACGACGTCGCCGTGAGCAGCGGCGGACCTGCTGGCACCACGCGACGGTGACGGCAACTGGAAATACACAGCTGTAAATACAGTGGTGCATTTTGCGAGAGTGCGCGCGAAGAGCTGAACAGCTAGCGTTGCGGGCGACTTGCTCGAAGAAGAGGTTCCGTCGAGTCGAAGGACAGCTAGGCTGTTGCCCGTTGGCAGGCGCGACCTGAAACCTAGGCAGACAGAAGCGGAAGAAGGCGACCTTTACAACGTGCTAAACATTCGCACAAGGGTCTTCTACACTTTCCAGCAACGGTGTAACTCGTTGACGGTGTCACGGCATAGGAAAATATGAGAAATACCTTACAGTTATCTACGTGGTAACATGCTATGCGTGGTCAGCACGCTCGACGCGGCCAGAGAGGATGTGCAGCAATGCCTAGGCATCGTCGTCACCAAACAACGCTTGTCCGTCGCATCTGATATTGAGTGCATTCGTCATTAGACGAATTCGATTGATTCGATGAGCCTTCCAACATCTAGGCAAGTTTTCGGACAGACATAAAATTCAAGAACAAGATTCCAACACACACAGAACATAGATGAGCTTCATCATTGTACAAACAGAAGATACAAACGTAGTTAGGCAAGCTACTGTCCAGAGAAACGCCTAGTTCATTCGACCTGCTCGTACGTCACCTCAGGAGCGTTGCACGGACCGAAAATAGCCACCCCCCCCAAGGAATTATTTCAGCGAAGGTTCAAACATTTGTGCACAGTACACTGATAAGTTCAAAATTGATCCCGCAGATTGGGGATGGGACATTCGTAAATCGTCTCGAGTGTGGCCTGACTCATTTTTAAGTTTTTCATTTTTATGAGGCACGTCTGACGAGGCCGGTTTGCACACGGCCTGATGCATATGTCGTTACATATGCTCAGTAATTAAGCGCCGCACCTCATCTTACATCTATTATGTGATGATATTGTCCTCACAATATATCCATCAAATGTGGAAAAATTAGAAAAATAAAAAAAGGTAAAAATTGAACAAATCGATATTTCTAAACGTTCAAGAGGAAGATGGCATAGTTTTTATAAATTCGAGTTCCATCAATCAAAACTAATTACGATCGAGGTTGTCCTCGATATCTAAAATCACTTACTTAATATACTATCTTTACTTAATCATTCGGGTTGAGTATTGAAAATCGAATACAACTCAATGTATAGCAACGTGCTTCGTTGCTTGTCGCTTACTCTCAAATGGCCTTCACTTGTAGTAACTGAAACGGTAGGCTGAGCGTTGACGCTGCCCGCCAGAAGCGCCCGAGATGGACAGGTGGCTCCGTGCAACGCTTTGCGCCAACCCCGAAGAGTTAGAGCTGCAGAATGCCATCTGTCCAGGTTCTGCCTCGAAGCGGTCCATGGGCCGCCTCGGCCTTTGCCCATAGAGCCCCGTCTTCTCGTTTGGCCGACGCCTCTGCTACTGTGTGTTCGTCGCCGCTGCAGACCTCTACGCTGTCCGGCTCTATGTGTGCTTCTGCTTAGCGTCTCTGAACTATAGCTATTATACAGTCGTTCGGGCCAGACCAAGGAGATCTGATCGACCAAGAAGATCTGCGTCGGAGCTTTGTGGTGCTCGCTATCACTCTCTCGCGCGGGAGTACTCCCTGTCTCTCAGCGCTTCTCAAGCCCCGTGAGCTCGGAAGATCTCCGAGTTGCGAAGGTGAATCGGACCATCACAGAGTGGGGCAGGCGTTTACGGCCATTCAAGGGGTCACGGAGACAGGCTCCGGCACTCTCACGCCATATACATACGTTTACACTGACGCATGCATACACACAGACACACATAGAATGAACGAGTCAGCTTGGAGGTGAACAGTGATCGAAAGAGCGCACTAGAAAGCGGAGACGCGGCGAACGCGCGGGGGCGCTCTGCAGCGCTTCGCTAGAACCTATTATAGAAGAGCAAGACGCCAGACATCTTGTACTCGCCAGTCTGCCCTCGCTTACGCACGAGAGGGAGCGGCTAAACCAGGGGTAGTGGGGGGGTGGATCAGGGGTTTTGGACAGGCACTTGGCCAATGCGCTAGCTGGGCCCATTATGGATATCTGTGTGTGTGCGTCGGAGTCAGCGGCTGTGACCATTGTGGTGCTTTCGAAGCACCTGCCCACCATATGGCTTCCTCAGTGCTCGCAGTTGACTGACTGGTCAACTATCTCTAGTGCGGCTTGCTTGTCTTCGTTCATGTCCTCGTGCTTCTAGACAGGTAGGCAGGCAGAGACGCAGGGTAGGGAACACCGGCTGGAGAGCAAGCCGAGGGTGCATGCAGGATATTGAGCTCTGATCGTCCGTGTCCGAGGACTCTACTACACGGGCCGAATAAGAGCTATCAATGAGAGCTACCTTTTATACCGAGTTAGCACGTTCGTTCTACAACTGCGCCTACGTTTGTGTATCCCCCGAAGAGAGGCGTGCGCAAGAACGAACCTTAACGCCGGAAAGGATGTATCCAGTACTCGGCTAGTATGTATCCAGTAGCGACACAACGAGAGGGAGAGCCATAGGAACAGACAAGGTGCCTCACAAGGGTCTGTGGGGGCAAATGGTAGATCAATGAGGAGGCGAGTTGCTTAACAGAACGGGTTAGGAGCCATTAGTGAGAGTTGAAGGGTGTTTCTCAGGTTAACGCACATTGTCAAAATACTTTAAGATCGCCATATCATGCTAATCTAAAAATAGAAAAATCTCAAACGGCAATAAATACTATAGATACTAAATGTTTGCTAATGCATTGTGAGTGTCCTCGTGCCAAGAGAAAATCATTTGTTGCCCAATATAAACACAAGATCGTCTCTTCCCTAACCTTTTTCGTCTGTTTTAGTTCTCGTAATATATTATTTGGATAGACTTTTGCATAGAGCAGCTACCTTCATTGGGTCTTATTTGTAACAACTTCGTTATTTTTTTCACCCGTTTCGTATCGGCTGTTGTTACATCGTTCACAGGAACATTTAATTTCAATTGATTATAATCATGAAAACGTGTAGTTGGTGCATGCGTTTCATGTCGTACGATGCATTGAATAAATATCTTGTGAGCAGGTGAGGCCCTCAGGGTTTTGGTGCAAAAAGAAAAACTAAAATGCAAGCCTTTTTCATCTGCCAATAGTGAGATTTGAAAAAATCACGCGTAGTTTCTATCTATGGAAAACTATCGAAATTCACTCCATACGCCAAAGACAATCTGGTTTCTGCATTTTCCACAGAAACTGCATTCCACCCCCCACCGCGGGGTGGTGCCCACTAACCTGACCTAATCGATGCCGAGCTGCCATCGCCTCAGCTTCGTTTTTTACATCGTTCGTTGTCTTTCAACCCTTCCTTCTTCTACGCGTCCTATTTCAGCCGCTGTGGAACCTGTTCGAAGGCGCGCAGGTACCGAGGACCGGCAATTGCAAACGCGGGTATTTCTCTTGTTCATTCCTCCACATTGCCGGCGTTAGAGGCGCCCCTCGGCATCGAGATCGACACGAAGATCGACACAGAGAACAAGGACGCATTGCACATTGCAACGAACGCAACTCGAGAAAGATCTCCTTCTCTTCGTAACAAAGCGACAAACCGTTAACGAATCTCTGTTCGACGCCAGCGCGCGACCCGTTAGAAAGTCCCATACAGCGAAGACGCTGTCCATCTGTCGATTCGTTGACGCCGTCGACAACTGCCCGGAGATAGGCTGGCGAATACCACCGGTGACGATGAGTGAGGACACTCTGAGGTGATCGCGTCGAGGGAGATAATCAGCTGAGCGGGCGAACAAGCTGACGGAGCATCTGAGGCGCGGGAGACCCGGTGAACCTGTCCAATGTGTGCAGGTCCACCGCCGATGGGAGATGCGTATCCAATCAGACTGAAGCAGAATCGATCGTCGATATTGCACTGCTGTTACCGTGTTGCATTGCCATTGTGGGCAAAAAGCAAGTGGGTGCCCCCAGCACAATCTGATTGAGAAACAACGACATGGAACAACAGCCGACGAGATTTAGGGCAACGCCCAGATAGGAGGCCCAGATAGACAGCTGACCTCTCTCTCGAGAGAGAGAGACCTAAGATTTACAATTGTGTCTATTGGTTGCGCAATGTATAATAATACTATGCGAATATCGCGTTGCTCATCGGCGTCGGTAAGAGCTTAGGTACATGTGCTAGGAAGGCTCGTTTAAAAAGAGCCGAATCAAAAAAGGCCAGCGGAGATTTGGGACCAGCGCTTAGGCTCACGTGAAATGTGAAGGTCGACCTGTCTCGAACCAACAATCGACGAACTGAATTCTGAAATCGGGGCCAACTAACGAGACAGTGTATAGAAGATGGTAAGGCCATATCGAAGAATCGAACAAGTCGAATCGCGCTTCTGCGATGCTCAGGTATCACATTTCTAGCGAGAAAATATTGTCAGGTTGCCTTAATCATATTGAGCTTTGCAGTTAATTACTAAACAAAAATGAGAATTACATTTTTTTTCTCTCCCGCCTTGCTAAACAGTGTCAATTTCACACATTTCAAAATGCGCCACGATCCTGCTATAGAACGTATAGATTGCAAAATCAAACAGTGAATTAACTGTTCTGGTACAAAGCGTTGAAGGCTGCTGAAGAGGCAGGGCGCGCCTCGAAAGCGGCCTCAACGCTCGAGGCCCTCAATGCAAAACCTTGGGAGTAATGCGACACAGGCTGGCGGGATGCGGCCGAGCTGGACTTCAGCTCCCGAGCGCTGACCGGATTTCTTTCGGATGTCGCCAGACGGATGTCAACACCGGAATCGTTTTGTAGGTAGTTGAGTCACAGTCGAGATCTAACGGTACTGTCGATGTCTGATCTATGTCTGATCGCTCTCTCTGAAGTTGCGTGGCCAGATTAAACGAAGGCTATCGATCGGATCCAGTTAGAGAACTGCCCACGAAGAGAATAACGTGACTGAGCATCTACTCGCCTGCCATTTATCTATAATATCTAATTAGTAGGATACGGCAAGGCGGAACGCTGACGTATCTTCTTTAAGGAGACTTCATTTTCAAAAGTAATTCTGAAAGAAATATAATCGTTGTTATGTTGACGTGTCATCTCACCCAAATTCCGTTTGCGGAATCGAGTTCCCTGTTGACCCCGTTTCCAAAACCTCACCCGTGCTCATTTTGCCCAAGAAATTGGACGAATCAGCGGACCAGTGTCCACGTTCGTGTAAACGTCTCCCAGATAAATATACTGTATCCACGGCTACTATTCATCATCTTCACTAAGAAAACGCCAGTTCTCAGCCTTCTCATCCAGTCTTGCAGAGGAGTCGATCACATGCAGTCGGCACAACTGATACAGGTGATCTTTACCCACGCCGACACAATCGTTGCTCAACGGCAAGGTGTAAGAGGAAGCACAGCAAGGCCGTCCGAGCACAGGACGACGCTCTTCTCATCAGCAGGTCCGCTCCCACGATTCCACGATGTGGCCAGCCAGCCAGCCTATCCGGCCCCAACGAGAGGCTGGTCTGAACCCAGTGAGTCAGAGAGAGGGAGAGAGAGAGGTACCGTAGGGGGACCAGCGAAGGACTGTCGACGAAACCGACAATCCCAGGCCGCCACTGTATTGGCCGCCTCGTCGGAGACCTCATCGCCGATGCTTCTGCAAGCGCAGACAGATAGACACATGTGAACAGCCTATGCTGAGCTCCACTGCTTTGTCGAGCTGGGTTCAGTCTTCGGATGGCTTCAGCGCGCTAGAGGAGAGTGGTTAAGCGACGAGCGCGCGAGACCCCCGGGGTGAACCTGTAACTCACCTGTAATGCGAGCCAGACTCTTTCGTGCGCTGATGCGAAGCTGGAGAAACGGATGAACCTCGACAATAGGCTAGGCTCGAATTCGGTTGATCGGAACGGATATGTGTTTCTGGGCCGGTGTGAGATCGAATGGTGCAGCGAGCGTTGCACATCCATTTGTACCTGTTAACCTGTTGGGGTCTAGTGAAATGGGTCGAGCATCCGATGCCGTCCGGGTACAACATGGTGAAATTCAATCGGAATCATCACACTATACCCCATGAATTATTCTAGTGAACGGGCACCTATAATGAAAGCCTGACTCGATCTTCGTACGCGGTACAACAAAGTTCGGCCGACAGATGAAGCACGAGTTGAAATAGCGTCATCAAAGAAATATTTTGTTTCTAATTATAACTACGGCAATGATTGTAACGAGGACGTTGTCAATTATCTAGCTCAAATTAGGCGGCGGCTTAAATAACGCCTGGTGGCGACATTTACCAGGTGTGGCTATGGAAAGTTGCAGACGTTCGGGAAATAACAAATTGTTCGCCCCGTCATTTCATCGCAGACTTTGCCAATTATCGTCCGCCTTGATACCTACTGACTTTGTTCCGATGTCGTGAACGAGGGCTCGCCGAGCAGTTACCACGGCAATTAGGCTGCCGGAATGGCGCGCATACTAAGGCCGATGATCGTTCGCGTTTGACGCCCACAATCTTGTTTGGCCACGTTTGCTCGCTGTTTTTCCATGGTGCCGCCTGTGTTGCGACTAATCATTGTTGTTATTATTGTATCGGTGTCGTCCCAACGCGTTTCGACACAAGAGAGTGCGGCCATCTACACTCTCAATGGTGCACATCACAGTATCAGCCGATACATCCCGAGGTACTGTCCACTTCGCTTGGCACCTAATACAACGTGGGCGTACTACGATGCTGCTCGATCACCGATCTGGTCTCATTCGGGCCCGCAACGGGGAGTGGAGGCAGGCCACCGGGTTCGCCTGAGTGACATCGCTTACGGTAGGCCGTAACTCGTCTTCCGTCAGACCAAGTCCCGGGTCACGCAGTAGAAGTCACCTTTCATGCAGCAAGGAAAGGTGCTCTTAAAGGTGTATTGCATGCGCGTCTAGGTGCACGACAGGAAATGGAACAGATCCGAACCGAGTGATCGAGAGAGATCAGCGTTAGCTGAGCGGCAGCCAGAGGCAACAGTGGAAGCAGACCTAGCAGAGCACATATCGGCCATAGGCTCAATGTGACGCTGAGGGTGTCAACACAGCTACGCGACTGCTGCTGTCTGCCGTAGCAATAACGCTGTCATCACCTCCCCTGTTGTTCTTGCTTCTCGCAACTTTCCTAGTCGTTTCTTGTTCCTCTGAGCATTTCGAGATAGGATGCGCATACAGATGTGTCGGTGTGTCCACACTGTCTCGTAGCAGTCGCCAGCAACCGCCGCGGCATACGGCTCGCATTTCTCTTCTCAGTTCCGTCGGCACCATCAGCCAATGATCTTCCCTCGTCATCATAGAAGCCCGACGCCGGCACCGCCACCACCATCGTCATAGCCAAGCAGCAGCAGCAGCAGCAAGAATAACCACAATAAGAGCAGCTCTTCAGTTCAGCTGTCGGCCGGCGGCATCGATGCCGCGATGTTCCTCTACGTTCGCGCCCATACAACATCCCGAACACCGGGCTGCTGTTCCTTATTTCCAGGCCGTCCTTCGGGCTCAGCAGCGACGTGTCGTTAAGCCGCGCCGTTGTTGTTGTAGTGATGTTGTTGTAGTAGTAGTGGTTGATATTAGGCCGACCGATGCCGCGAACGACCACTAAGTCTTCCCTCTCCTTCGTGTCCCCTCTAACCTCCGGATCATGACTCGTTCGAAGCGAATCGGCATAGGAAGTCACCGGGAGCTGCCGCCGATCCCGCTCTCATCGAGTTTCTCTCATCGGGAATTAGGGCCGCGGAAGGCGTCCAGCGTTCAAAGGTGAAGGTAGACGTTGGAAACAGAGCTAGCGAACGATCTGGATTTCCGCAGTCGAGTCGGTTTAGTGGCTTGTGCCACGCGCCTTCTTGCGTTTTCCCTTCCGCGACAATCTACCCATTGAAATCTATCTGGCCGACGAGCAATCGGTGTTATACACCTTGATAAGTGTTTCTACGAATAAGTGCTCTTGTATCGAATTTTCCCCGAATGTTTCCCGTTTCCTCAGCCGCCTTTACCTCCACGATCCAGCAATACGATCAGACAGTGACTGCTCCTCGCCCGTTACGGGGGGGGTGTTGAGGTCAACGATGTCCCTAGAATAATATTAAGTTCATGCAGGGCTGGACAGCAAGGAATTGCTGCGCCGAGCCTCAGTGTCTACGGCGATTTCCTTCGCGTTGTCATCAAGGGGGTCCCCTTCTCCTGTTGCTTGACGCGCCTCGAAATAGCAACCGCGGGTGAGATCGAACGGTGGCGTGGCTTACCAATGGCAGCTGCATATCTCATAATAAGGAAGGCGTGGCTTTTCGATAAATATTGTATGTCCCTCTCTTGTTAGGCGTTGTCGATAAGTGCTCGTTGCCAGGCTCATCAAACTCCCGCGAAGACGCGTCCATCTTTCTCTGCCCGGGTCCTAAGTTGCGCGGCCTTGCGCAGCTGTCCCACCTAACGATGAACGTGGCACCTGGCGATGACCAATGTACGAGGCCAGGCTATTTACGAGGCGCACAGAGTCGAACCTGCACATGCAGACAATGTTTGTGACGCTACTATCTCTCAATCTATCGGCATTTCAATGTTGCGCCAGTCGATAGCTTACACCACCCATCTGCAAGACAACGATGAGCCGTAGGTAGCAGTCGCTGGATGACACCCCGTCTTAGCCTGTTGACGTTCCACTTTTGTCTATTGACTTTGCCTTGAGGCAAGAGCGCGTGGTCGACCACGTCGTTCGGCCTCGTTGCCGTTGAGGGTGTCGCTGTCTAAAGTGGATGTGACGCTTCTCAGCATGCTGCACAGGCAAGGCAATGTCTGCTCGTCATCGGACGAGAGAGAGTCCGCTGATATGAGGCCGCTTAGGTGTAGACTCAAAGGCACCTCGGGCGGAGTGCGTGCTCGGCCCACTTGGGCGTGGCACGGTGCTTATCTATGCAAAACGGGTCGACGTTTAAGGGGCTTGCATCGTTGCTAGTTGATACAGAAAGAAAAACGCTAAGCTGTTACTGCCAGTCAAAGATGCAGTGTGCAGATCACCTGATGCGCTGTGAAGAGACAGTACATGTTATCTTCAGCATATTGGCTGAGGTACGTCTGAGTTGATCAGTTACAATTGGCTACCATCTAGCGAACGCACTGACGAATCCTGCCGCAGCGTCTGGCAGAAAGGAAAAGTGAGAGAGAGCGAGAGAAAAGGTAGCTGATACGAAACAAAATTCTTGGAAAAAACGGACTCCGACTCCGGAAAGCGGAGATAGTCTGTGTAGAAAGTCTTCTACGACGCATCATCCTCGGGTGGATTCTTCTCGACAGAGAGCTGGCCGTCCTTCGTAGGCACGTATTCCTCTTTCGACAAGTGCCCTCGAGACAAGCACTCACCGATTCAGCGAACATTCCGAGTGAAGCCACGACCCGAACATAACATAACATAACATTTGCGGTTTATTTCCGGAACTGCAATTTTACAATGCTTAAGTTCTCGATTAAAAAATAGGGTAAAAGTAAGAGCGTATTATCACCAAATTGTTCATGCAATTACGATTTCACAATTATAATCGATTATTCTGTCAACAGATATTTACATTCACTCAAATTATTTACAATTCACAATATTCAGGGTATCTAGTTCACACAATTATATAACATTATAACTGCAATATTTTCTTTATCTCCTTGGCAAACTTCCTGGTAGATGTGAGCTCCCTAACCTCCTTCGGGAGCGAGCTCCAAACCAACGGCATCTGATAAGCCAGAGACTGGCAAGTAGTTACCCTGACGGCTGTAGGTAGTACAAACTCTGTTGCCCGGCGAGAAGTTTTTCTGTCGACGGCCACAATGGGGAACGCGACATCGGACGGTATTATACCCTTGATCATTTTGAAAGCCAGAATCGCGGTGGAAACCTGACTTAACTTATCCACGGTGAGGAGTCTGTATCTGCTATAGGTGTCGGTAACAGACTCTCTGCGGGACCTTCCAAACACTGCTCGAAGTGCATCATTTTGAATTACTCTCCCTCTACCTACTACCTCTTTATATCCATTGCCCCAGATGGACATGACATATCCCAACGTCGGTATTAGCAAGGAATTGTAGACAAGCAAGAGGCAATTCTTCGGAAATCCAAGCTCTCGAAGACGTCGAATGCGAGCAATTACAGCGTAGCATTTAGGAGTGATAGCTCTCAAATGGGCAGACCATTTGAGATGCTTATGCAACAAAAGACCGAGGCATTTAGCCGTATCCGATAACGACACCTGCTCACCACAAAATAAAACTGAGTCTACCGGTCTCCTTCTCTGAGGTGTACAAAACAGAGTAAGGCAGGTTTTCCCCGCATTGACGACTAGACCAAATCTCCCAAAAATCTTTACTACATACTCTACTTTCTCTATCGCAAGCAGTAACTCTGTTTGGTCCGCCGATGGTCTGATGCGAAACAGGAGTGTCGTGTCGTCTGCGTACGTAATTGTCTTACAGGGAACAACCTTCGCTATCTTTAATAAGATAAAATTAATCAGAATGATAAACATAAAGGGCCCCACGATAGACCCCTGTGGAGTCCCAATGTTAAGGACTTCCCAAGACGATGTCACCGACCCAACTTTCACGGCCTGCCGCCTGTCCATCAGATACGACCTGAACCAGCATAACACCATGTCGTTGCATCCAAGATGTTCGAGCATTTGCAAGAAGAGGGAGTGACGTAAACAGTTGAACGCCGCCGCTATATCCAAGAAAACCCCGAGGCACAGGTACTTGGATTCCAGCGCTGTAGACACTTCGTGGCATAAA
The DNA here is from genome assembly GCA_019614645.1 of Stratiolaelaps scimitus. NCBI lineage: Eukaryota > Metazoa > Arthropoda > Arachnida > Mesostigmata > Laelapidae > Stratiolaelaps > Stratiolaelaps scimitus. The sequence continues at coordinate 428,048 of JABWDB010000011.1, read as the reverse complement.
TGCGCAAGGGCCAAGTCGGTTGAGCGGGACTTGCGAAAACCAAATTGGCAACCTCGTGCCGTAGACGATAAACGTCGGCGCCACTATTCAGGCCACTATTCAGTGTGGCCGCCCATCGGCTCGACGCTACATGAGTCGAGTGGCGTCGGCAGAAAGTCATGCTGGTGATCGCATAAATAACATAGACGTACTTGATCACTCATCACTCTGAGCATTCGCCACCGAGCGCGAACTCCGACGAGGCGCTCTACTGCCGCGGCTCTAGCAGGCAGATGATGGCGGAGTTTCCCTTCTCGAAACCTTCCCATCTCGGAAGGCGCCGGCGAAGGACTCAGAGACCGGCGGCCAGTGAAAGCTTCGATGTATTGACTAACGCGACACGTAAATGTCGATGGAGATACACCCGTACAGATGGAAACATGTTGTCGGCGCTGCCGCCGCCAGCGCCGGAGACGTCGTGAGTAGTCCCTAAGTGGGCAAAGTCGGGGTATCGGTCCTCTCAACGGTAGCTGATATGATGGTTATGATGAAATTGGGACATTAATGATTAATGATAGAAAATAATCCTAGCTCTGCAGAAATCTGCAGAGAACTGCTTTGTTTCGTTTGTGGAATAGCCGCTTTATGCCGCGAGCTGTTCGGAGGGGACGAGGAGACTTGAGGAACGACTCGAAGAATCTGCTGGACTGCAGGTCCTCTCTCTCTCTCTCAAGGTGACGATCGAATCTTCTCCATCTGTGCGAACTGGGTTCTCTACTCTGCACCGGGTGCGCGTCTGCCCGAAGCGGAGTGCCGGGCCTATGGCTAACAGGAAAGGCTTGTGTCAATGTACTATATGTCTCCGCTGGCTGATTTAAATCTTGAACCAGTGAACTAAGCCGGTTGACAAGCGTTTGGTAGAGAAGAGAGAGAGAGAGCGAGAGCGAGGGTCGCACTTCCGTTCAACAAAGAGATCAGAGACAACGCAATTTATGGCCGCTAGTTCAAACCGCTGCTTGAACGAGAGATGGGCAACCCTTGCCAAGTCGAAGGCTGGATGAACCGCAATGATACAAAACAGATAGAAACTTGCTTCTGTAGCGTTTAGCGCTCTGCGAACTCAGCATCGATAAGTCGAGGGCAATCACTCAGTCTAGGCTGATCACTGCATCGAGGCATTCTGACGCACGCCTTATACGACGTAACATTACGCTAGAATTGCTTATCATCGGCGCGTTCGTTTCAGCATGTTTTTTTTTTAATAATTATAATAGAATTCAAAATGAAGAAACACGTATTCATGGGGAGGTGAAATTTTTTTAGGTTTTACTTTTGTAAGCTTTGTGCTGTTATAAACATGTTCTAAGGTGAACCCCCCAAGTATTTAACTTCTAGGAGACTCCTCACCTGCTAAGTGGGCGCGGAAAGTCACCAGGAGGTCTGGAATTTGTATGCAAGCAGAGCCCAAGTACTTGCATGCGGTTCAATGCAGCATCCTACAGATGAGCCTGCACGTTAAGTTAGAGACACTATAGACATTTTACTAAGTGGCATATGGAACGCATGCTCTAAGCCCCTAAATCTATACGTGCCACCGCTTTACTTGTGGCTCTACTGGCAACATGCTCGTAACCGTGTCTCATGCACGCTATTGATAGTGAGTGATTAATTGACTGATTGGTTAATAGATATCCAATCTAAAAACGTGCAATTTCCAGGCTAACGCTCAGCCACCATTTGACATCCACGATACAACTGCTTTCGACATTGGAAGTATTAAACATATTCCGGACTCACTCTCACAGGTGTCCAATCATTATCAGCATTTATAACTCGAACGTTCCGCGTGAACCCTTAATTCTTTAATTACCGGAATCATTCGGTGGACATCAGGGGACCTTACTTGCTCTTTCACTCGATGCTGGCATGTCTTGCAGCCATCACCGTTTATTCATCGGATCCCGCTCGGTGTTGGGTAGGCGCTTAGGTATAGCTGTGCCATGTAGTATACATCAGTGAAAAGGCTTGATAGGACCAATGTTTTCTTAGACGTTCCATGAATGGCGGGATCGAGTGCGTCCCCTTGAAAAGGAATCTCGAGGCGCGCAGGATGCGTGCACTCCCGTCCTTTCGTTACGAGCTCTTTCCTTCCTGGCCTTGGCCAGACACACGTCGGTGTAGAACGTCAGCAGTGGAAAAAGCAACATTATCCGCACGAGGCGACGTTATACCCTGCTATCTAGAAAGGTAGACCTACCAGCTGTTCCCCGTATATCTTGCTAGTGCCCGCTCGCACTGCCGCTGGTCCCTTGGCCGTACCGACTGGAGTCTCTAGTAGGAAGAAGAAGAACTCAGAAGGACCTTTCATAAGAACCAGAAGTTGACAGGAAACATTTCACAGACACCCCCCCCCTCAAAAGTACCAAATAATTATTAAATATATATATATATATATATAAAGCAAGCATGAAATATCGCCTAGTAGGAAGGATTCCACGACAACGTACCGATGGGCGGGTCCGCAGATTTCGTCCTTCGTAAATATTCCAGTTGTATAGTCAACAGTTGTTGTTGTTGTTGTTGATGCATCACAACTAAACATAACATCCGAATAAAGTGCTTCCTAGCCATGTTATGATATGTATATACATTCGAAATGGCATCCATGGTTGAGCTAAGCATTTCGTCGATCTCATAAGCCAATGGAGAAAACGGACCATAGTTAAATGCATCTCGAAATGCTGAGTACGATCGTCAATATACCGATGATATCTCATGCGAAGTAGAGTGCGCGTAATTCAATATTTGATATCTGTTCATATTTCGCACTGCTCCTCTCGGACAAAAAGCATTCCCCGTCAGAAACGAATCGTGGAGACACAGAGATTGCGTTGGATCACGTGAAACCTCTACATTGCCAATCATATGGTATACGCCCATATATCCTGGACATACTTTTCTTTTCATTGTTTAAAGTGCCCATAAAGGACAAGTTGAAATGTATGTCTAGGGGGATTCCGAAACACTGCTAAATAACTAGACAATGCTTGTACGTCGGTTTGGTGACACAGTATCACCTATACGCTTTTCTAGTGATGGGATCCTCAAGGTTCTCTGTCGAAACGCTAGTCTATCTAAGATATCTCATAATACAGCGAAAGGCCATGGACAGCGCCATGAGTTCTTCGAATGGACCGCGACACTCGATATGTGACACAAAAGTGTCTCATACGCTGACGATATCTTCGAAAATGATATATTCATTTTGATTTGTTTTTTCGAAGACGTCGAGCCACTCGAGAAAGATCACGTTTACTCTTGAATTACTGTCCAGTTCTCAAAACGAGATAGAGAGAATATATATAAACAAAAATTGGACGAATTGGCCCACGTGTCGCGAACGGCACTCAAACACCAAAGTTCCGGCTCATTCACTCGTCAAAATGGCGTACTGATATGCTGTCAGCTGCAGTGGATAGATAAACCATAAGAAAAAAAACGCGCTGACTTCCTTGCGACTATAGGCCTCACGTTATTAGCACACTTGGGGAAGGCCCCTTGCGATGGCCACGCCATAATGACGACGACGATGATGATGATGCGTGATGCTTGAAAGATCAATTACCATGTATACGTCGTACGGGATCATACCTGGGCATGGTTTCCATCTCACATGGTCGCTCGGCGCCTCGTGCGTGCAGCAAGCGCCAAGTGCTATGAGCCAGCCTAACTAGCCAGATAAACGTCCAGAGTCAACATAGGTGACTCAACAACGGTGAACGCCGTTCGCGTATGCTTCGCTCACTCCTGGGATGGAAATGAATAGGTATCCTTAGCGGGTTGCATCCTGTCTGTGCTGTGTATCAAACGTGGATGTGTGTATCAAACACCCTGGAAATGCCCTAACGTGGAGCGATGCAAACGCGCCACCGTGGACATTAAGTGCTGACCGAGAGTAAGCCTGAAAAGATCTCTTCTTTTTATATCTATCTAACGCATTCAATGTACGAGCGCGTACATATGTCTCGGCGCCTTACTTCCTGTCGTCTGTTGTCCTCGTGTATATATATATATATATATATATATATATGTATATATAGATGTTGTACATCGGTGTGTTGTCACAGGGGATTCTAAACTAATCAATATCCGCCAGCCCCTCCTACTCGAGGCGCGAGCTCTCCAGCACAGGTTAGGTTTTTCGACCCCGGCTGAAGCCGAGGAAATGTAGGAAGCAGGCTAAGGTAAAAGCTCGATATATCTGTCACCTTTAATCTGCCTACAGCTTGGGACAGGTGGCACTCTCAGGGCGGGACAGGTCCGTCCCGTCTCTCGCTGGCCGGTGCGTCGAACAGGCTAGGAGGCCTTTGGGAGAAGCGCTTGGTGTCTGGAAAACAGGTTCCTTTCCGCCAGGGCACAGGCGTCACCGGCAGCTGCCGGTCGAACTCGATTGAAGCGTAGACCTCTTCCTGTGAGAAGCGCCGCGGGAAGGACCCCGGCCGAGGCGAACGAGCACCGACTGTTAGCAATAAGGTTAACAGGAGCGCAACGTATCGATGTCACGCTCGTAAGGTTTCGACAGCGGCGACGTTGGTGGAGAGAGGTTCGAGTTGTTACATGGAAGCCTTTTCTCTGATGCGTTAATGCGTTTGCCCGTATTAGCGTCGGGATAGTCGAAGCCATGAACGAGGACAGATAGCCTAATGCATATGGACCTTCGTAGGTGTGCAGACAGCCAAGTAGGCCAATATCCAACCTGCTGCGTCACCTAAACGTACAAATACACTTGATCGTATGCTTACGTGGCAAAGATCAAATTGGCGGAAACGCTAACCATCATTTCGTGGCTGCTTTTTTAACCAGTAGCCGCACAGTTCTCCCCTCGTCTGATAATTGAAGGGGGCGTCGCTAAAAGCATAATGATACCGATGATGTCGATGGGATGATCGGCATCGAATCTGATGGCGACAGATAATTGATGACACAACCTTTCCATGCATCGAGCGCTTGGCTGCAATCTCATCGACGCGACGTTACGAGAGGCACCTAGGCTACCCGTGATGGAATAAAGGACCTCTCAAATGTGTCGTGTGCTCGACGCTTGTGGGTCATCGGCACAATCCGTGACATGGCGGCGTCCCTGCACAAAGTGTGACTAAATTGGTTAACGAAGTGCGCATAGACAATTTATACCTGTGGTAAAGAATCCCGTACGGTATCCTCGTCAGAACTCCGGCTCATAGCTTCGCTATAGTCTAAAATGTTCGAGAAATGTCAGAACGAGTGGACACATAGCTTTGGCCCTATGGGAACCACAGCGTAATCTCTGATAACTTCGCTAATCGGTCACAATCGAAGCCAGTTAAAACAATTCGTAGTGATACGGAGGCTCTTCCTACTCTCAGTTATAAGTAAATGAATCGGAAGGGCCACATAGAGATTTGGCGCGATTTCCTATTTCTTCTACCCAAGTGTCGCTTAGACTAAACCGTGCACTTGTGCCGCCCACCCTTAAATAATAATATATTTAAGGTGGCGAAATCGTAGGTCATGTTTTGGGGATCCTCACCAGCACTCGCGAATGGCCAATAGACATATCGGGCCAAAATACACGCTCTCTTTGGAGCTTCCAAACTGCCCACTTCACAGCGGTTTCAATGGCCATGGTGCCACAACATCCGGATGAACCTATGCGACCTCGCCTCGAATGTTGACAGTGGCCTGTAGGTCGGTCGTCGAAAAGGCTCCTTGTCATGCGTTAGTTACACTTGTCAGCCAACCCATGCAAGTGTTCTGTCTGGAGAGGCAAGCGTTCAAGAGTGTGCGACTTGGGTAAGATGCCCCACTGAGGTGTCTAACCGGGATGGAAATTCCCCGGGGATCGTGGCAGAGCGAACCTGTTGATTATCTCGGTACCTGCCACTCCATTACCGGCTAAGTCTCTCGCTATCGGAAGCCAGAGGCCGCAGGTTCGAGCCCCGCTGCGTGATGACATATAAGAGACCTTACGCATTGTAACAATTGCAGCTCCTTTAATAAATCAACAAACCTTTACCCTTACCTACCTGTGGTAGGTCTAACTCTAACCTTCTAACGAAACCGACGTTCGCTTTGTCGCCTTTCGCGCGCCTTTACACACTGCACCATGTTGTATATGTATATATATATATATATATATATATATATATATATATATATATATATATATATATATATATATATATATATATATATATATATATATATATATATATAAGAGCACAGAAGTTGTCAGTGCATAGACCCTTTCAAGGGTCTTCTTTCTGGAGTAGCTGTGCAGCAAGTACTTGGCAGGGGCGTGCCATTATCTCAGGAGGCCAACTGCCTCTGGCATTGCTAACATTTGTGTTGGGGGCACCCATGCGGCAACGGACGTCAGTGTCTCGAACAGGCGGCACTACCATACGACAATCCGTGTTTGTAGTGACCGTGTGCTTCGTGTTCTCTATTTGTCGCTTCGGCCTATGTCCTGTGTTGTTCTATAGCCGAGATTCTATTCGAGATGATCCACAAAAGATGTTTTGCGCCTCACCATCCTGCACAAGGGCGTCTCCTCTTAAACAAGCTGAGATGCGCTCTTGTTCATGGCGAGCAGTCCAGCGGGCCCGTAAGGCTATAGACGTCAATGCAAACGGACGTAGAAAGACGAGAGACGCTTTAAGAGACTCACATTGATTCGGTTCAAATTGACCCACTTGGCTGTAGTCTGTGATCGCCACCAGAGCCGACAAAGGGTCGGGACAGCCGGCGACAAGTCCGTGGTACGCTAACGGACGCTACCCATCTCTCAAGGACTGCAGGTAGGTCCGCCTAGATGCGAATGCGCCACTGATAGCAGTCGATAGTCCGAGGCATTTCCAAATCTCGTAGCCTCGAGAGGCGGAGGACGGTGGACCTGGACGGTGGGAGGTCGGTGCAGCTACCTTACGCACTGATGCTAACTGATACGAACTCGAGATAGTGGATAACGGTGTTCAGTCGGAGCAGGCGTGCGGCAGAGATTCTCACAGATGTTCTACACAGCTGCATTATCTCGATCTTGTTATGTACAAGGCTTCTTCGCCGTCGGAGAACGCCGCCGCCGTTAAGAATCCGCGACGTTGTTTCCGTCACAAGAAACCCATAACCGTTATCTGCACTGCACTCGGTGCCGACCTATACAGATGAACGTCCCAAGCCTAACTAGTCGCACCGTTATCTAAGCTAAACAACGCTAAATATCAATGATTCGGTAGAACAACGAGAAGCTTTTGCATCGAGTCGCACTTCAATATCACATCCGCCCAGTTCTTTCTCTCAGATTGCAGACGGTGGGTACATTTTGTCTTCAAGGGTATGCATGCATTTTGTGTATACAGACATATCATCGTACGTTGGCTACGTATATTGCCGTAGATGATAAAATACCAATAGGCATGCATCCACAATGAAACGGTGGCCCTCTAGTGGCTCATTGAAGTTATCGACACCAGACGTCTCAAGTGGATCTTAGATCCTCTCGCGGGACGTCCCACTGGGGGCTATTTCTCTCCATCTCTCTCTCTCGCGCGCGCGTTGTGCCAGAGCTGGGAGGGACTGTTGACCTGCTTGTGACCGGTGGCACAATCCGAAAATCTCGTATCAAGCAAACCTCTGAATAGGGCTGACTATCAGGAGATGGGATGCGGGGTAGAGACATCGTAGAATAGGTTGAATATAGAAACTGCTCATTTTTGTTAGGGACAATTACCTAACAATACCTAACGATAATCTACAACCCTTATTCGAGTTTTTGGTTGAAAAACGTCACCTAGCCTGCTTGAGCTCGTTCCCTCCTGTTCTCAGCTCTAATCCCTAGACCCTCTGCGAACATTGACGGTGTTGAACGACCAAGGGGTCCGTATACCGCGCGCGAAAGTCTTAAGCTATCCGTGACTAGTACGGTCCGGCTTCAGCGTCTATGTATGCCATTTAACCCTCCGTCCATTGGGCGGCCTGTACATCGGTGTGTACGTTCGTCCGTCACTGTGCGCTGATTCAGAACAGATCCAGATCCTTCAGACGATACCGGGACCTGACACGATACCGTCAGCTGGGAGTCGGCTGGAAGAAAGAATAATCGATCATTTCATCTTGATTCATTAATGAGAACTCTACCACCGTCACCTTTCATTTGCTGCTTGAAGGAGTCCCAGCCAACGCCACGCTGATCTATGCTTCAAGCTGTGTTCAATCAATAATTCCTCATCACTCGAATGTACCCTATATATATATATACGATTGTGGTGCGAATTGAAATCTGAATGCGATCCGCCTTGAACGCTAAAGAAAAACTCGTGTTGTATTGTACATATATATATATATATATATATATGTTTTTTTTTAGTGACGGTAATGACAGGCTACAAGCACCCGATGTATCGCCATTCTGCTGGCGCACGTGTATCTTCTACCTGTTGTTGTGTCGCCAATCTCGCCTGCCGACCAATTAATCATCTCATCTGAACGAGGTCTGTCGTCACAAAGCTACAAGCACACACATCGAAGATAAAAAAAAATGAGAAAAAAACAACCAATGATTATTATTCTTGTTATTATTACTGCTGGTCATGTCCACTTTTTTCTCGTTCGTGGGATCCACGTTGGCTCGCAGTCAACGGCACGACTAATCACTTTTCGAATTGGGTCGATCGATATTTCGATGCTCTAATGCCCCTCGATGCCTCCGTATGAATTGAGGAAGAGATACGAAGACTGAACATAGTGAAGGAACTCAATCTCGCCGGTGCTCCCCGTAACGCCGGTGTCCATGCTGCGTGTGACTCTCTCGCCATTTTGATTTTGTTCGATAGCCACCACGTTTTCTTGCGCCTTCTGTCTAGATTCTGATTGCCTATCTCATAGTATTTTAATGCGCGAAGTAAAAACATTCGCAATGTGTTCCCATGGTGTCCCTTTGTGTTTCGCGTTCCGCGAGCGTTCGTCTGCGCTGACCCCCATCGAACGAGTGGTCTGACGAGCTCGCTCCCTTTGCTAACAGCTTTGATGGACAATAAAAAAAATGGACAATACTGTTGCTAGTACTACTACTACTATCACTACTAGCTGGTGCCGACCGAGCGTACTATATTGTGGCAATGCGCAGGGCGCTCTCACATCTATAGTGAGACGCTATATGGGCTCGACCTGCTCGCATCCAGATGCCAGCACTGGTTCGCCGGCAGCGCGGAGCACCGGACAGATATCAGGAGGACAGACGACTGAACCAGACGAGTCTCAAGTCCCCGCGAAGTCAGTGCCGGTAGCGGGGGATTTCGGACCGACCTGAAACACCAAGAAGAATGAAGACAAAAACGATGGAACTCACCACAATGCGTAAGCGCGCACCTGATGCACCTCGTTTGACGTGTGAAGTTCGATTGTCGAGTACGGACGTAAAATATGAGCACCATAAGGTCGGAGGAACAATAGGATGGGTAGACAGCGTGCGACAGTCGGCCGTTATTACACAGGGTGCCATTCATTGAGAGGGTGCCACGGCCAGAGTCGTTCAGGCTAGGTTCGTATTGACGACAAAGAAACGCATCGGACTCGCGTAACGCTCGAGTCCGTCGGGATTGTTCTTCGAAAGCTCCTGCATTCGAAGGCTACGGGACAGGACGCTTGCATTAGCACAATCTACGGTTTGTGCGATCTGGATGTGCTGGTGTAGCCTCTCTCTCTCACCGCGAGCATCTGGCTACGCGTGTGTATTGCCAGCATCGAAAATTCGATGACTGACTTCTTCCTTTTTCTATGCGGCCATACCCAGCCAAACCCAAAAAACCAACCCACACACACACACCCGCCGTTCACTGGGTTCAATCGGAAGCGGCGCCGTGTCCGCGACACCGTCTACAAGAACGTTCCACTTCTTATTCTCAGAGCCTGCTGCCGTGACCCATCTTCTCGCTTCCGACAGGAGCAAAATGTCTTCCCTTTGTGCTGCTTTGTTTTCTTGCAGGCTCGAAGGCCCGAAGGTACAACTGTGCGACGTGGACATCTGCCGCGGACCGCGCACGTCAGAGCCCCCGCCGTGATGCCGTTTCTTTCGTTTATAGTTTCTATCGACGGCAGCTATCTCTTCTCCTCTCTTCTACTACCCCTGCTTCGTCGCTGTGCGCGCATCCGCCGTTTGATCATCGCGTAGGGAGTTGCCTTTCTTCGGTGACCTTCACGTTAGTGTGATAACACGTTCTGCTCTAGATTCTGCCTGTCGACGGGAATTGAGCTCGACGCTCGGTGGTGGAGCCGAGCCTGACTGTAATGGACTCTTATTGATCTACCGATCGATTGGCTAACGAACTGTAATACAAACGACATGTACTCGGCATGCCGTCGCCAGACAGTCCCAATTCCCCTTGGGCCAGACCTGGGAGCAGATTCCCGATTTCGACTCCGTCACGAAACCTGCTTCGATCGCCCGAACCTTTGACTAGCACAGCTCGAGAGGTTTAGCACGAGAATGAGACGGTCCGCACCCGGCCCAAGCGTTGTTGCATAGGTAGTACGGACCGTCCACCGATGCAAATGGTGCATGAGACTTGTTACGAACAAATGGACCCAATGAAAGAATGAACGCACACCAGTGAACTTGTGCCTTCATGTGCCACAGCCAATGTGCGGCGTAGACATTAACGCGACATCCACACAAATCGTAGTCGCCGTCCGGGTAATGCCATTACGAGCGGTAGCGGAATTTTGCTATCGCTTACATGGGACAAAAGGACACCACCAGCGTCGTGGTCATGGCGCTGGTTATGGTGGTGGCCCTTGGAGAAATCCCGCCCAGGAATCGGTGGGCGGCATTTCTTTTGTTTCGATTTCTCCGCCTCTGCCTTTACCGCAAATGGACAAAAAACAGGGACGTCGTTAGCAAGCCGGCTGTTAGCGTTATGCTTCTAGCGCTGAGAGCGGGCGGAGGCTGTTGCACGAAAACGGGCTCGTGTCAGTGGCGTCGCAGGGAGCCAATGAATCCGCCATCCGGCTGCAATTTAAGCCGAGAGCTTATGGGATAATGATAATAAGAATAATAATTACCCACCTGTTTTCCCCCCTTGCCTTTGAGACCTTGGGCGGGCACGGCCCTCTCACTGCGAACTTCCTCGAGGGGGTCTACCATAGGCTGATCCGCGCCACCGGGGACAAGCGCGCTGGCTCTTTCCTCCTGCAGCGGCTGTCCCTCGCCGTGCAGAGAGGCAATGCCATCGCCTTCCTCGGAACATTGTCGTCCTCACCCCCCCCCCCCCCATAATCCCTAGAAATCCCGCCCTACTGTATGTTTGAATAAATTGTCAATATAATTATTACCTTTGAATTATACGTTGTATAAATCAATATATATATTGAATCATACAACGTCAACTGTTTAACGTAATGACGATGGGAAGTCATCTCATTTTATTTGAAAAATATCCTGATCTGTCCGCATTGAGCCTAATTGAAAATATAAACTGGAAGAAAACAGCAAATACTGAACGATTCTGAAAGGTCATAATGGCGAATGCATGCGAAATAAATACGCATGATGTTGGTCGATATTTAAAGACATTATAGCTAAATCTAACATATTCCGACGTACATATTAGAATTATATGTCGTTGTAACATTTACGCACACGTTCATTATGTATATGATCCCTAACTAATTCTCTAAGTATTGTATGTTTGAAGTCGTATATACGTATATAATATAATAATCATAGCAACAATTTCACAAACCCAGATAACATTTGTAAGCGATTTTAATAAAATTCCTTGCCTAAATCCCATTTTAAATTGAATTCACATACTTGTTCTATTCGAGCTGAGGTCTAGCAGCATTGTACATTCGGTTCAGTCATATGAGCAAAAGGTCTTTTAAATTCTATTTGTTTTGTGCCAAGATTGAAAAGCGAAATAATCCACTGACGAAATAATCCATAACGCAATCAGCCGCCAGTCCTAGTCTCCGATCCCTAGCGAATGTTTACCATTGTTATCAAACCAATCAACCTCTTAAACTCTAATATATATATATATATATATATATATATTCACCATTCACCACATTTCTGCACCATCCTACACGGAATGACAACAGACACCCGGACAACACTCACTGCTACCCTCTGGTTGGAGAGCCCACCAAGGGAATGGACATAACAAGGTGGTACGTTCAATACAGCAGTAAAGTGCAGCTCACCGTATTCATGCCTATTTTTAAAGAGGTTAAAGGTATATCCTGCATGGACACCAGGCCTCAAAACTAAAGTACTTGGTCCCTGATAGGATAAGCGGTCAAGGCACCGGTGTGACGACTACCTGTGAGATCTGTTCGCAAGAAGTATGTATATACTTATGTAAGTGGGATGTTGGGACGATTGGGCTCTTGGATGGATCTATGTCCATAGGAGACACAGGCAGATTTCAGACGACGGCTGAAATATGCGCAATTCGTTCAAATCGCTCGAAAGCTAAGGAGATAATCCTCCTTCTTTGAGGGTCCGTGGTCACCTGTTGCTGGTTCGGCTAGCATCTATGAATATGATACTATAATTTGTATCCAAAACGTTGATACCGCTTGCCGCTATATACGATCGTCGACGAAAACATAGGGCCTTTAAACACGGCACGAAGTGTTGACGCTTCAAGTGACCCATGGATATCATCCGCTAAACGGTAGGATGCTGATTAATACGTTTTTTTACGAACAATTAAGCGTTATCACAACTGTAGTTCCAGTCGTAAACTTCAGCTTTTGTGCTGCATTGTACTAATTGCTAGGCTGAGTTCCGCTCTGTCTTTGGTATCTCATTTGTAGAAGTGAAGCTTGCTGGAGCGAACATTACCGCAAACAAAGAAACCCCAACTCTCTCGAAAACGTCCATAAACAGCCTTAGCATGTGACGGGTGGGAACCTTCACCGGCTCGGCTATAGCAAGTGTCGTTGTTGGCTACGCCACTTCACGAGCCTGTACTATTGAGCGACACTCACATTATACTTTGGATAGAGTTCAACAGAGTTATGGCCTCAAAAACGTCTTTGGCGCCGTAATACCATGCGACAACGCATCAGTGGCAATCCAAGCATGCGCAATAACTCGAATGTTTATAACAGCAACGGCTGGTCTTTATAGCATTTACTTCATCTCGTCGCTGCACCAATAGTCGACCAAGCTGCTCACTGAAAGTGGTGGGTGCGCCAGCGGTATGTTCGCAATACGTTGCTAATATACGCACGGGTTAGTGTCCGCAAGGGTGTCACTATCACAGCGATTAATACCTAAGATGTAAAGCTGTGGTGTATTTTTGAAGATTTTGTCACTCAACCTCGTTGAAAAAAAAAGGGTGTCGTGCATCCGGTGACCGAGTTTAGCTACCTGCCAATGGGCGTGACTAAACTCAATCACCGGATCGATCTGCTTAGCTATATCTCAAACATATAAGAGAACTCCAGCATTGCAACAACTGCAGTGTTCCTTCAATAAACCTATAGACCTTTGCTTATACCTACCTACGAACGATATCAGAAGTGGGACCCCTAAAATCTCCAGGTCTGCGATTTCCTTCTAAACGGTGTCATACCCCCGGGAAGATGGACCCGGTCGCCATTGACCGCGCATTGATCCCGCATCATCGCGACCACACATCGATCGTCCTGATCTAATGCACCAAAACAATGGCATCGACAGCAAGTGCCTTCGGCTCGACGACACCGTACGCTCAAGCCGTTCACCGCGAGCGCGATTCCTCGAGTCTGACCTGCGAGTTGAATGTAGGCACCTGTCGCCGGCGAGCCCCCCCCGCTGGCTTCGGATTCGATCAGTCGGTACGCGAGATTCCAAACACGGCGCGGATCGCGGCGCACCGCCCGTCCGAGACGATCGCTCGTATACGCAGTGGCCGTGCGTATAACAGCAAAAGGGAGAAAGATGCACGAATGCGACGAATCGGAGAGTTCAGATGCCTAGCTCCGCCATAGTCCCCCGTTCCCCCGCCCCCACGCAGCTCTCCCTCACCGACTCGGTCGGCGGTACAGGGTCGAGCGTTGTTGTTCGCCTTTAGAGGTGGCCTCCGCCCCAGCTCATCTCCTAATTCTTCTTCCTGTATGGGCCACCAATGGCCGAACCCGAATCGGCCGACGGTGTGGGCGTCGGCGGAGGGCTATCGCGCACTGCTTACGGCTTGCGCGAGTGCAACGGGGCGCTGCCAGTGGATAGGTAGTTAGCGGACTGCTGTGGCTGGTGCCGTTGCCGGTGCCGTTGCTGTTCGGGTTGGTGGTGTTGTTGTTGTTATTTGGCACACTGGTTCGCCGCGCGAATTCCGTGTACTCCAGAGGAGTCCGGCGCCAGTGCGCAAACAAGTCTGTCTGGTATGCGAGTCTGCATCGCTCGAGCCCGATCTCGCCAGCAAGCGACAAGGACATATATATATATATACATTCACATATATACATTCACTCAGATAGACAACGAGGAATGAGAGGGAGAGCGAGAGAGAGAGAGAGAGCGCGAATTCATTCTGTTCAGATCGACATCAACAGAGGAGGAGTGCCGATTTGCTTCGTTCGCGATGCCCCGACTAACCACAGCCGAACAACCTGCGTCAGGTCACCCCGTGTTCAGAGTGTCAGAGTGTTCAGCCCTCCTAAGCGAAGTGTCGTCTGGGAGAACATTCGCGACTCAGCACGAATCATTTGACTGTTATTACATCATGCTGTGGTCGAGCAGCGAATGCTGAATCTCCGGCTGGGTAGCACTTGCGCTAGATATCGAGATGGCGAAATGAGTGAGGGGTATATTATCCTTAGGGAAATGTCTCATATATGTAATACACGTATGATTTAGCAAAAAAGATATCTGTGGCAGAGCAGGCGAGTTGAGCACCTCGACGGGTTGCAACCACAATATGCGAGATGCGAGCTCGGACTTGAATCCGAGTGTCGCCAACTGTACGCCCCGAACGCAAATTGTACAGCATTGAGATATCGTTCTCGAACAAGTCCGCCTAACATGCATGTTATGAATCGACAAACGCGCAGACCGACCTATTAACGACAAGCAAAATGTTCACGGCTCTCGGAAGTCATGCACAACTGACATCGGGACAATAATGACAATTTTTACTTTCACACTGTTCCGTGTAACACAAGAGGTACTCGCCATTAGCACAAAGTAGCCAAAACCCCAAAAAAAAAACTCGCTTTATGTTCTAACTACAACCTAACACAAAATACGTAGAACGCACATGCAACCTATACGTTCATACGATCGCCTAATGCGCAAACGCACAGCACCCACTATCTGCGGAGTCGACATCGAACGTCCAAAAGCAGAACGAGCCCAATCGACTACGTATGTATCTCAACCTGTTCACGCAGTCGTTCCTCCATAATGAGCGGTGTGGATAATGCGCTCCCTATCAGCGTGCCACTAAAGTGACCCTATCTGCGGGAGTTGGGCTTCCCCAACTCCACGGACACTCGTGATTCACTTGTGTGATCTCCGCGTCATCTAATATGTGACGTCATTTATGGCTGCGTGATCTTGTATATGCATGTAATAACGTGTATCTAACAGACTTGCACATATTGTCTATGCAGGCTGGGCGCAAGGTCATACAACCATGTGGGTTTGCTAATCAGAGCCCTCTTTCTCATTGCTTCAAATACATATTAAGGTAGAGTCGTATAGTTCAAACTAACAAGCTAGACGAGGAGAAAAACCACCAAAATCATTATCTCAAACGACCTTGCCTGATCTCCCATAGGGGTTTGCGGAACTTGCCGAACACCTTGCATATATCAAAGACTATGCGCAGCTTCATTACTCTCTCTGTCTCTCTCTGTCTCTCTCCCTCTCTGATCGTGAAGAAGTCGCGTTTTTGCCCCCTGGAAACCCACAAGAGCTAGTACAACGAGTGGAACCCATAATAGTCTCTCTTCTTCTCTATGTCAGCCTCCAGTTTTTGAAAAGCTGAATGATCAAACCGGTGCCATATCGGTAAGCTGTTCCGTTCGAGTAGGCCAGGTTAGGTTAGGATGGAGGATCGGGCGAGGAAGCTGAGAGAGAAACTGATCAGGCCAGACACCTGTATCAGAGACTCCATTGAGCGCCTCCTCCGAGAACGCAGCCAGCCTCTCGCTTCGGCCAGTGGCGACGCCAGCGAGCGAGCGAATACCTCCTGTCTGGGTAACCTCCCACACAGGGGCGGATTATGTGGGGATGGGAAGATTTCGAGTGCGGAGCATTCGGCAGATACAGAATTGGCCGTTCGGCCCGAGACAACGGCACAGCTATAATATAATAGACAAGTCAACGTATATATATACATATATATATATATGGTAGCTGTGCTTGTTTACGCTAACTGGACACTTCGAGAGAAAAGCCAGATGTCTCGGGGCTGTGGTGAAGAGGAGCCTGATAAAGAGCATCCTCAATGATTATGTCTAGCCTGCTTCTTGTTTTTGGCGAGGAGGGAATTCGAAACGCACAGACACCACAAGAAATCTACTCCAATCTCTATCGACGGTGGGCCGATCCAGGGCAGAGTTGACATCAAAATGACAAAGCTGCTCTACCTGCCAAATCCCTGCCCTGTTGAGAGTCGATCTCTTCCCTAAATCCGGCACTCTTGGCACTACTTCGATTTCTATGGAACCGTGTGTAACTGCTCCGGCTAGTGTTCTATAGCCGGGGGTTTACTCTCTTGCGACTACCTGTGTTTCCCCGTTGTAGTCCTGTAAGGGGATCATCTTTTTCCCAGTGTCCGAAAAATTATACGAGGATTTGTAGCACTTGTAGACAAAATAGTAAATTATTGCTTGAAACTAATATATCCTAAGTTAGACGCGTTCGCGTTCTCGATAGCGGTGGATCCGCTCGCCCTATATTCAAAGGGTATAATTGGCAGGCGACGTCGAACTCGATCCCCCTCTGCTTTTCGAGTGTTTTCTTCGAACAAACGAAGCTAGCTCGCTGTCACGCCAGCCTTGCTATACCACGATATTGTCATACTGAAATACATCGTTCCCAGGGGGGAAGCGCAGGTACGTAGATCCAGATGTCGGTGTTCGATCTCAGCTAGAGTACACGCGTAGATCGTAATGATATGTATGCTCACGAGCAAGGTCGAGTTCCCTAAAAACAAGTAAAGATTGCCCCGACAGGTCCTCATAGTAATACCTGAAAGTGAAGTACTAGCGCCCCAGAGGTCATCGAAAGGGCGAACAGCTGAGAGTCACCTGAAAAAGAGGAACGCTCGACTTAGCCACTACCTGAGCTAAGAATGCTGACGATGGAGCGGGAACCGCCTGACCCGGTCACTTTTTGAGGAGGCGATATCCCAGCCGCGGACTGGCATGTCATTTACAACATATGACGATCGATAATACTATAAGTGTATCTCCTTCCTTTGCTCCTGTATGAAACCGAGCAACTATCGTTGAAATGAAAATGGTCAGTAAACGAATGCGGTGTCAATTGCAACCTGAATGTCGTCCGCTTTGAACGCTAAAGAAGAACTCGTGTTCTATTGTACACACACAGACACACATATATATATATATATATATATTACCCGGTGCTCCTACGCAATACACCCTCAATGCAATGCCGCGCCTTCCCTCCACTCGACATCGGTATCGCTTTTTTCTCGCCCTCTCTCTCTGCTGGAAAGGTTTGGCCCTATGCAGCCGCTATTTGAATTATGCCCCATCATGCCGCCCCCCCCCACCACAACAAGTGTCCTAAAAGGAAGCAGTATCAGTCAAATTGAACGTAGTACATAACATGACGACGAGTTAGCCATGAAAATACTTTACTAAGGGGCGTCACAATATGAGCGTCCGTTGGAGAGTGAATTGTTCACAGATGACAGGCGGGCTTACCGCTGAGGTGGCTTCCACAATCTCGTCGGCAATGATTCGTCAAAGGTAAACACCGCCTCTTCTTCATCCGCGTTCTTCTTTTTTTTTTGTTGATCATATATCGAACGATGATACTGCGCAGTTTTGGTCATGCGGCGCTCAATTAGTCATCCCACCGGCATTAAGCAACATACACCGTACTGGCCATGAACGATGTATTAGATTAATCGATGGGAATTGCGGTCGAAAGAAAATAAATAAAAGATCAATGGCTCGACAAAAATCAAGAATCAGTCAGCCGTGATTCTAGTAAGATCACGCTGACAGCGAAACAAATGTAGTGGTCTACAAAGGCACATTACGTATCTATATAGTTTACTATGCGTCTTTCTTAATGGTCATTTTGCACATAGTTCAATATATATATATATATATATATCAGATTGAAGGTATATCATACCGAGAAACAGAATAATGTTTATTCAAGTACAGTAATTAGGAATTATTTCTAGTGATTATATATAGAATAACAAGGTATATCATATAATGTCGCTAAGAAGCACTTCGCATGATGATGGATGGACGGACGACGTCCTAAATACAAAATGCAAAGTTTTACTATATCAACGGAACTTATACTCCTCTTAACAGAAAACAATACAACACAAATACACAACTGAAGTTCACCGAAGGAACCGCAGTTAGCGCTTAGGTCCTCAGCTGGACAGGAAAGAAACTCGTTCTACTTCAAAAAAACTCTCTACTGTGGCTTTTTTTTTAGTTACAATTACAGACTATAATATATGTGATCATCATCACCACATTCTCATTGTGACCGATGCGAACTCGACGTTGTCGGTACTTATTCGATAGGAAAGAGAGACATTTTGTTTAAAAATGAATTTACATCATAGGTCTCTTATTAATCATATACACACATTGTATGTGACATCCAATGCAAGCATAGTTAGTTAATCTTAGTCAAGCAGGAAATGAATATGGCATAAGACTGATATGCACCGTAAGTTTCCACGAGAGCACATTTCATCGCGACGTCATCTCCCCGAGAACCTTAGCCACCCCCCACGCCCGTTACGCTTCGTCACTCGCCGATACAACTCGCCGTTATCATAGTACCCGTTCTCATTATCAGTGAGTTAGGCTAGTCATATTGCTAGCACGACATCTTCTCAGCATACGGCCACTACGCCGGACACCGAAATCCAGCTATCCCGATCCAGCCTAGCGCCGACATTGATCGGGGGCACGACTTTGCTTGCATACGCCGTACATGGCTTTTAGTCGTGATCCGTATCTAGCTCGCGGCTGTGGTGGTGTTTGCTTGTGAAACACCGCAAGCCAGCAAGTTTGACGAGCTGCACGAGTTTGCCTACGATGTCGCAGCCTACGCAGATTGTGCTGTCTGTACCGCTGCTGTCGGCTGGTGCCCGTCCGCAGCCACCATGACCGGTGTCTTTCGCTAGATTCACTCAATGCTTTCTCCTGTTATAGTTTGTAATGCTTCTCTCTCTCTAGTTTCTGCACCTGACGTGACGAGAGCGCCAAGCTCTCTGTTTAGAGAACGAGCTAAGTCGGTGCCAGACAGCGGTGGCGCCAGTGGGCAAACACCCCCTCGGTTCGCGGTCCCGCACAATTCGAGATCAGAGCCGCACCCCCAAGTGCCCCCGGCGGGCTATCGCGGGGCCTCTGTTCGTTCCGCATGCCCCCGCACCCGATCACACCTCTCTCTCTCTCTCTCACTCGTATAAGCTACTCATTCCGGTAGAAGTTCCGCTCAGTAGCGACGCCAAGAAGAAGATCCGATTGTACATCACCGAACCCGCCCACTCCGGCTTTAGCGTGTCGGGCGGCCGAACCGTTCGATGTGATGATGGTGCAACCGACCGGCGCCGGTAACCTCGATGAATCGGGACACAGGCGTTGAATTGCTGTCCTCGAACGATACACATACGCGCACACGGCTTGTACGGGAATAGCTGGGCTAGGAGCTTGTAAATAAGCACAAAAAAAAAAGATGGCTCTGGGATAGAACACAGGGAGTGGAATCGTGGATGAATGCCTTTGTTAGGGACCAGTGTCGCGACACCGACATCGATCTCGTGCGCTAGATGTAGCAGGAAGAAGCGGCACTCGGCGTACGGAGGCGTACCTCCTCGACTACGGCAGCACACCGCAGCGTACCTGTTCACCCTTCGGTTCTAGCCGATGGCGGCGACCACCGACGATCTGCCTGGCCGAGCAATTGCGGCCGGATGCGTCCGGAACTCGGAAATGAAAGGCTAGAGATGAATCACTGTTCGGGCGTTCACTTACCGGGCGTTGCCACCGAACCGCCTTCACCATCGCTCCGAAGTTGGCGCTGATCAAAGAGGCAACGATGAGGGTTGCCGACAACTTCACGGCATAACTCCTCTTTAATCGGGCCCGCGCTATAGCGTTCGCGCTATAGTTTCTCATACCGGCATCTGCTTTGCTGAGGTCTACCTTAGTTCTAAAGCGATCCCATTGCTGCAATAGTCAGGTCGTTTCTCGGCGGGCTGTTGCAGTGGGACCCACAGAAGGGTTGTAAGACGACTGATCTTCATATCATCAATGTACGAGCGTCCAATGGGATTGCATGTTTAGCGTACGTAGAAGGACATATCTATAGTGTTTTCTGCCGAAGCATTCACGTCGTACGAATTTCGGTTGTTCTACCAGCTAACGAAATATCTAATTCAAGCGCTATACACTCAACGGCTTCACATGGCAATAACTTCATGGTCGAGTTTTCATCTTTTCTACTCCTAGCAACAACACTTCAGCGACCGATGCGTACTCACTTGTTGAAAATACTGCTCAGAAACCCGGATAGATTTTTGGTTACAAACTACGGATGGACACTCGAACGTTGGTCGATACTCGACGAGGCACTGGCGTCTCTTCGGTCGGAGGAGAGAGCGAGCGACAACGAAATTATCAATGATATTTCATTCGCGTTGGAGGCGGCCACGATTCGGCGCCATCTTCTCGTACGTGGCAGCTATTCAGCGACATGTGGCCCTCGTTGACGATCGTAGCGCCGTAGGAGTTCTCCCTGCTCGAAGCCGGTGCGATTCACATGGTGTTTCATGATGTCTTCGATCAGGCGGGAGGCCGTCATATACATTCGGATTACACGCAGATAATTGTAGTCTATTGGAGCACTGGTCATTGTTCATACCGCTCGGCGGGTCTGTCGGTCTCTGAGACTGTCAAGGACTTCAATGATTCGCCCCGCACGATGTCGTACGATGACAAATCGAGAAGGTTGTCGCCCATTCGGGTATGGATCGTCTCCGGCAAAATGTAATCTCGGTATGTTTCTAAGCTGTGGTGAACCAAAGTAGGAATAGCTCTAATAACACTGGAACTCGACCAAAAAGCCGCACGGCCAGCTACCTAATTAAAGTAGGTAGATAGAGTAGCGTCTAATTGGCTGCCGCAGGTTCGAATCCCGCGACCTGGTGACAAGCTATCAGAGAACTTAAGCATTGTAAAAATTGCAGTGTTTTTTTAATAAACCAATAAAACCTTTCCTTTTTCCTCTATGCCAACGTGTAGTCACTAATGAAATATCAAATGACAAATGCTATTTTCATAAATACTTGATACAGCCAAGTTAGCCGTATTTCGAATCAACCGTTAATCAAGGGCAAACAAAGCGTTTTTACACATTGTAGAGAGAGAAAACTCGGCAAATCTTCTTTAACGGGGTGGAAAATACAGTCACGACTATTATTTTTATATTGACAGTAATATTCAATTGTTTTGCTCTTTCCTCTTTTAATAATGATAATAATAATAAGAGTAGTAATTATGATGATTTTTTATTTTCAATCTAATATGATTGGCATTCAAAGTCTCTCATGAATAAATCGTCCTTCTCCGGGTACCCATTACCCTAAGCATTGTCGTTCGATAGATTTCGATATTATCATCCCTTGACCACACATTTCTATTGTGGGATTATCTTTGACCCTTTTTGTCTTCTAGCCGAAGAAGTTAGTCACTGATACCGATTCCGAGTCGACAGACTCCGCTGAACCGATATGCAACCAGCGGTACCCTCGGCCTTTGCTGCAACCTCCCTTCGGCCGTCTTCCAACTCCACCTCTCCGGCCAAAGGTTCGATGCCTTCTGCACACTCTCAACAGATTCAAGAGTTCGCACCGGTGCCAGCACAAATCGGTCAACGCAGACTTTGTGTAAGATCGTCTATTCGCAAACACACCGACTTCGGTCCGCAGAGAGTGCCCGTCGAATTTCTCACTTTCAGCTCGCTGTGAGGTGCTCCGGGATCTCGCGCCCCGGGAGGGCTTTGTCTAGAGCCAGACACCTCGGCGCCAGAGTCCACCTGCGACGCCGCCGCCGCCGCCCCCGCAGTTTGTTCGTAACTGACAACTCACTATGGGTAAAGTAGCACTCGGGCACAGAATGGGGGTTACGCGGCGAAGCGCAGACCCAGAGCAGGGCTCCCTCAGTGCGGGGGCAGGTAGAGAGGGAGAGAGAGAGACAGAGGCGTTAAGCTTTAGAATCTCGTCTCGGAGGGATACACTCTGCAGAGGCAGTCCCGTAGACTTTGCAGGCTGCATGGGCTGAACGACATCGCTCGCGCTCAGTAGAAAACTACGGGAGAGAATCGAGAAATCGAGAAAAGAAAACTCGTGCTGACCTTGTAACTCTTTAATCATTTTCACACGAGCAGTGTCTCTCCTCAATATCTCACACTCTCGTCCTTCGGAGCATTCAGAGGATACCTGCCGTGGTCTGATAACAATGGGCAGCAGTGAAGGCAATAGATTAAGTCGTTTCCCTCACTCTGTAAACTTGGTTTTTTCTCCGCGATGTTTCGTATCACTCTCTTTGGCTTGATATTATGGCGGTGTGATTTGTGATCTTTTGTTATCTCCAACAGTTGAGATTGGGACAGGCGGGGTTGAAATTGGGACGGGTTCAGCTCGTGGTTCCGGTCTGGTTTCAATCGAAGTTGACTTATGACGAGTTGCTCCGAGCTCGACGGTGTTAGTGACTGCATCCCGCTAATCTGCCGCGGAATCCGCTGTTGATCGGCTGATTATGCCTGTTCTGCTATTAGCCATCTGAGAGGTCCAAGCTATTAGCAATCTTTGCGAATGTCCCATCAACATGCCGCAAGTTGCGGTATGTTGATGGGACATTCGCCAAGATTCAAAGAAGAGATTCTCTGACTTCGCTGGCCGGATAACGAAACAAGATTAGAAGCAAGAATTAACCCAAGGCGACTTAGAGGGTCGCCACCGAGACCGCGGGTTTGAGCTGTCCCGCGATCTGCTGAGGACATACATTATAATAAGAGAGGTTACTAAGCATTGTAAAGATTGCAGTGTTCCTTTAATAAAGCAATAATAAAACGGTTACCTTTAGGAACACGAATCTTAGCTGAAACTGTGACTTCCTACTGAGAGCGTTCCCGTCCCCCGGAGGCCCCGTTATTGCTCAGTTTACTTTCTCGAATATCATGTGGAAATATTTCCAGACATCCAGCATATGTGGCCTTAAATCGGCGAGGCGGAGTGAGCTAGATTTCGAATTCTGTTTTGCTGAGAATGAAAAACATGCATGGTGGTTCTGGCTGAGTTGATCAGAGCCGGAGACTCAAATGGTGGTCTTCCTGAAATTGGCTGACTCCGCAGCTGTCAGCTGGTACTTTCCATGTGTAGCCTAAATGAAGCAGACTTGCTTAAACTAATTCGTTTAGGCAAAGATTATTTACAGTGGAAAGAAGAGTATGAAGCTGACGACCGTATAGGTCACCTTGGGTTAATTCTTCCTTCTAATTTTGTCTCGTTATCCGGCCAGCGAAGTCAGAGAATCTCTTCTTTGAATCTTTGCGAATGTCCCATCAACATACCGCGAACCTGCGGCCGCTTGGACTTCTCAGATGGCTAATAGCAGAATAGGCATAATCAGCCGATTAACGGTGGATTCCGCGGCAGATTAGCGGGATGCAGTCAGTAACACCGTCGAGCTCGGAGCAACTCGTCATAAGTCAGCTTCGGTTGAAACCGGACCGGAACCACGAGCTTAACATGTCCCAATTTCAACCTCGCCCGCCCAGCGTGAACTGTTGAAGATAACAAAAGATCACAAATCACACCGCCATAATATCAAGCCTAAAGCTGGGACACTTACACGTTGCATAGACATCGTAAAATTATATATATACTAGCACGCTTGCATAATGATAAATGTGAACACAATGCAAATATACACATGTATTATTAAGCGTGTATATTGTGCTGCAGGTGGCCCAGGATAGAGATGGATATTGAGCTCAATTAAAATATTCACCTACTCCACATCTGCCAATATGGAAGAGACATAACATAACATTTGCGGTTTATTTCCGGAACTGCAATTTTACAATGCTTAAGTTCTCGATTAAAAAATAGGGTAAAAGTAAGAGCGTATTATCACCAAATTGTTCATCCAATTACGATTTCACAATTATAATCGATTATTCTGTCAACAGATATTTACATTCACTCAAATTATTTACAATTCACAATATTCAGGGTATCTAATTCACACAATTATATAACATTATAACTGCAATATTTTCTTTATCTCCTTGGCAAACTTCCTGGCCAGAGACAGAAAGTCAATAGTTAACGAAATATTCTACTCAACCATACGAATTTATATACAAATGCTACGAACACAAATAATAGCTCTATTGACAAATATTCAAGTAGAGAACTTCATCGATTCCCATGGGTTTCTTTTTCTGCGAGATGTAAACCCGAAGCGCCAGTTGAGTTCACTGGCGTCGGCATTGCGTTCACGCCACTCCAATAGACAACGGATAACAACTGCTATAAAACTGTGAAAGTTACTTGCGTATATTGGTTATTTTTATTAAGGGGATGCTGTCTTGCATACGTTCCCACACACGGTGGGGGCCCAGATGACAACATGGTGACCTCCTTCGTTGGATGTAGAGGTCCGTTCCCCGGGCAGATTTTTTTCTCCTCTGGGGGTTCCGTTTGGCGGTATGTTTCAACTTCCCCGACCATGTGTCAGTTGTGCAGTGCTCAGCAGATGAACTAAATGCTGCTTCGTGCGTCCACCTCTCTATGGATGAATTAGTTAATAGTAATAACTCTTGATAACGGTTACTTTTCAGAAATGTATCGATGTTTGTACTCCCCTTGGGAATTACTACTGTAGTCCCATATGCATTGGGATACTGTTCCTCAAGTAATCTTTGGTATTTGCGGGTGACGAAGTTTCGAACGGCGGCAATCGAATTCGCTCTGAAATCTTTTAGAACTCCTGAAGAGAAACATCTAAGATGTGTGCGAAAAGTCTCTCTCTCTCCCGTTGACTTCGACCTCACTGTTACTATCTGGTTTAAACAGCTAAGGTGAGGCTCTCCGGAGCAACGCAAAAAAAAACAACTCTTACAGGGCCTCCGCCCTCAGTAGACAGGAGAACATTCGAATCGACCCGTATAGTCAACCTCGTGGTGGCCCCTTGCTCACTTGATCTGCTCCGGTGAGCGAGCATCACCGTGCAAGGGCGGTATTCTTCTTCGACGGAGAGAGAGAGAGAGAGAGCGATAGAGAGAGAGATTCGGTATTGAGAACAGATAACCCATTCCAATCCTCGAGGCAGACCCTCAAATGGCAAAACAGACACACAGCATTCGAGAATAAGGTAAGAGAATAACCGCACGATCGCGAAGCGAAGGCATTCAATTAGGCGATTTAATTATGAGGCGCGCCGCAGAACTGCAAGTGGAACCTGAACAGAGGCCGGGATTGCGGGTTTCGATTTGAATGTGGCCCAAGGGACGCAGCGGATGCTGGTAAGGGTCGCCGCAAACGAGAGTGAGAAGGGAGCCCACAGCTCCAGACATCTATCCAGCGAGCGAGACATACATATGCACGCATAAACACGTTAGCACTTCAAGCAAAGAAGACAAATCTCTTTCAGTTGAGGGGTGAGCACTCGCACCACTTGACATAAGGCGGGCCAACAACTATCCCCGTGTAATGCTCGAACGTAATAATTATGATAATAATAATAATAATAGTAATAATGAGTATATTACTTACTACTATTATAGTATTATATTTAAAAAGAGTAAGGCTATTTATGTTACTATTTCTGGGCAGTAATAGCAGTTTCTCTTGCTAATTAAGCTTTACTCGATTACATGCTAGAATTATATTACAGGGTTTGTTTTTACAAAAGCGTCCTTGTAATATCGTGATACAACTATATTGAATTATCCTATTATATTTGAAGTATTGCAATAAATCCGTTCTCAATCAGCTCCTGTTGATGTTGAGCCTGCAGATGCTGCCACTCGTGGAAATCTCAATGTGGCAATTGTCCTGTTGTAGTTGTTGTTGTTTCGTGCGAGCGCAAATTACAGCTAACTCTAGCCGGTATCCAACATTGCATGTAGTTACGGACTACATCCATCCTAGGCATAGGATACCTAGGCCCTGCTATATAAGTATGGCATGTAATGAAGTCGACCATAATTAGCAAGCGAAACTGCTATTACTGCTAGGAATAGTAGCATCAATAGCCTTTATTCTTTTTAAATAATAATAGTAGAAAGTGGTATACTAATTATTAATAAGTACGCATTAGTAAACAGCAAGACACCCCGAACACCTCAAGATCGATGAATACCAGCACCATTTGATCAGCCAATGAACCGGGTCAATGTCACGTCCACGTAAGAGGGACATAATGTAAACACCGCCCTGCCCTCATCATCATCGAGCCATAACATCGCGGTGCGAAATCAAACGAGACCAACCCGAAGTCGATCGCAATTCGTATCGCAATATATATATATATATATTATAATTTTCTGTGGCTGGATCCGACCCCTTCCTTTACCCCCAGAACTACTCCTATTGCCCCAGGGGTCGCGATATAATTTGGCAGTGTCTACAGACTGCGATAGCCACCACACGCCGTAACGTCTGGTCGTCGAGGTTAACGGGAGCAGGGCGATCCTTGTTATGTCAAAATCTTTAATATCTATGTATAGTATATGAAAACATATAGATCGTATGAACCACTGTATTTATTAATTATCATTATTTAATCCGAAAGATTACTCTTCCACGACACTTCTATAATACAGTATTGTGTAATAATACAATATAGTACAAATGCAACAACCTTTATAATTGAATCAAAAACTAGCAACGTCAATATAATAGGTTGCAATACAATATATTACGATAATATTTTAGGAATATCGAGCGTCGGGAGCAGCGAAGCTGCAGAATATAAAAGCAGCCCTTTGCGCCGGGAGCCGTTTGAATAGCGGGAGTTTTCGAATAATCTAAGCTAATGTATTTACAATGTCAATCTAGATAGGTACATTTGGCCACACCGGTAATGTACTACACAAGTTACCTTCTCTCGTTGAAGCTTCTCTTTCTTATTTTTCTTCTTTAATAACACTGTAGTACTTTGGTCTGTTTACGTCAAGATGGCCGTCAAAATACCCATGTAAGTGAACTGGCATCAGCAGTTCCCTCGTATCTCGATTCCGCTTGACGGTCCAATTCGGTAACGTGCCAACACTGCCGGATGTTGTGCTGCATGGCGGCCCGCAGTCTGCTCGGGATTCGAGGCAGAGACAACAACAACTACATAGATCCTGCACCTGCCCCATCCGTCGACGAACCAAGGAGCCCAAACCTCGGATTCGGCCGAAGCTAACCAAGCAAGAAGACGTGTACTGTGTACCCGGAGGATATCTGGATAGAAAAACGACCTCGTCTCGTCACCTCCCTCGTTGAACGCCAGCGGCAGGAACAATTGTCAGCTTTAGTTCGTTCGAGCCAAGACAGTAGACCTAGCCGTCGTAGGCTTAGCGTTAACAGCGTACCCGGACCGGCACCTTGGCTAGACCCTATAACTCCTCACTCGTTGGTCATATCCCGACCGGTCCATATTCCCTGACAGGCGTCAGCCTCGACATCGACAGCGTTGTGAGCTGGTGTCGGTTCGCTTCCGTGCACGCAGCGAACGGCGATCTGGAGTGGAAGAGAGCGAAGTGCTCGCTGGACCCTGAATTTAACCCGATGCCTAAAGAACATACCTCGATGATCAGAGGCAAAGCAAGCCACAAGCAACCACGAGTAAGATGCAGGAGCCGTCCCGTCAGAAACCCCTCATCCAGCCTCGGATCAACCGGAAGTTAGCCACGTCGCTCAGGCGCGACGTCTCTATCTCGCGCGCTCTCTCGCTCTCTCGTTCTTTTTCATTGTATGTGATGCACTACGTTTCGTCGAAATTCAGTGGCCGTAGGCAGCTAGAGAATAGGCCCAGAACAAGTCCGTCGGGGACGCCTAAGTGGGACGTCAAAGCCAAACGGATTAGATAAGGAGAGACCTGTGTGTGTGTGTGTGTAGTGTATACCTGAGCAAATCCGAGAGATCGGTAACATTTGATGACGGCATTAAATGAGCGAATGAATGCGGCGGATGTTAAGTGATTTTCCGTTACAGCAGTCTGGCCATGAAATAGCAATGGACGGAGCCGGCAATCAGTGGCGCTGAATGTGCCGCCGCTCACATGACGTCGATCTAATCGCAGCTTGAGATCAACGTAACGGTGAACGTGCGCCACAACGAGGTAATGAACGGTACCTGCAGAAACTGAGGAGGGTATGCACATGACGCCGTCAGCGATTCGGTGGTGCTTGGCCGACTAAGTTTCTGGCTGTAGTAAAAAGCCGGAGACCGCAGGTTCGCGTCGCGCGACCTGGTGAGGACATATACGAGGACCTAAGCATTGTAAAAATTGCAGCGTTCCTTTATTAACCCAACAAACCCTTCACCTTTACGTTGGCCTGCAGCACGTCTTGGTCTGAAAACGCCCCATGGAACGTGGCCGCACACAAAATGATTCCAGTCCTCCGGAGCTAAACAGTAATAATTGCCGATAAGTTATCTCCGTTTTCTCAGTTGACGCAAAACGGGTGGGGCTAGCAGGTTTTCAACTAGATTCCTTACCGCCCACGTCAAAACAACACAGGCCAAATGCACGTGCGTAGAAGAGCTGCTGCGCGCCGCCTGCCGTCGAGTTCGAACGAGCAATTCATACTTAGCAATTATTACGATTACATTGTGCATTTTTATACTGTAAACGTCCATCCGTCTATCGGAGACAGTGGCAAGGCTGGTGTCTCTAATCGCGGCGAGCAGTACTCGACAATGAGCCCGAAAGCCCCCGGCCGCTGTTATCAGGCCAACCTGCTGTTACATACTAGTTATAGTATTTAACATTGGCAGGCGTTTCTTGTCTCTGAGTTGTTCTCGCGTTCGTTCCCCCAGTCGCCCGCGCGCTCTCTCTCTCTCCCTTGGTCGCTCTACCAGTGTCTCTTCCGAGACACTTCGACCCAGAGACCCTCCCTATCCTTCTGTCCCGGAGCTGTTTCAATGGCCGCTTTGATTCGTCCGTTCGTTCGTTGTTCTTCTTCTCGTCGGCAGGTGAACATTCCGCGCCAACTTATACCCATTACTCGTCCGTGCATCGCCAATCCAAGTGACTGCTACTAAAACTTTTGTGTCTCTCTTCACCTGTCGACATTCGAGTCAGTGTGCGTCTGCCGACCTGCCGAACGAGACCTGCCGGCAGGTAGCCAGGTAGAAAGGCGGACAGCGCCAGGATCAGTTTCTCTTCGCCCCCCCCCCCCCTTCTCAACCCATGTGAAGAGAATGGACACGAGGACCTTCGGCGAACTTCTAGCTGTCACTAGCTGTCACCGGCGTCGATTCATTCGGCCATCGGGCCCATAGACAGGTCGACTGATACGTGGCGTTTTCGCGTCCGTAGTGCCTGCCCCTGTTGCTGCTAGTGTGTCCTTGCTGCTGGCTATTTTCCGTAACGACAACTGTCGGTACACCGGCACGCTCGGCGGCCGGCCGGCCAGCCGGCCGTTCCGCAGGCAGGTATGCTCGAGACGTAGCAGGAGGGTCTGCACGACGCCCGAGCGGACAGCAGCCCTATGCGGAGCCCAGCGCCGGTCGACAAAGACGTGATTCACGAGCACGACGAACGACACGTCAAAGACAACATCATGCCGGTAAAAGGCCGACGTTCATTGCCGAGTGCTGTCGCACGTCAACCCATCAAGGGGGAGGTTTACAGTGGTTTGTAAACAGGTTCGAAGTGAATGCCGAGTCATGATGCGGCTACGTTTGTAGTAAATGTTAGGTAACAGATAATAGCAGAGTTAAGCGGGTGCAGCCACAATCGAGGAGATGGAATATACAAGGAGGTGTCTCGAGAGGGCCCAAAACAATTTAAAATGAGCCGCGAAAAGACCCACTAGGAACATATAATGACGTGTCCATCAACTGATGGCATTTTCTTCCAACTTTCTCTTAAATAATTACGAGAATCAGTTTGCGGACGGATTTCCTTTGATCCGCCTAGCCAAGCGTACCGAACCGATACACACATGGTAGGTGGCAAAACGCTCACAAGCTCGACTTTTATGATTACTTGTGTCGCGCTCTCGCCCCACTACCCCCGAGCACCCCTCCAGATGGAATAGGACAACAATAGTATCTGTTTGTGATTTGTCTCCCAATGCTTTATCCACAATGCGCAACGTCTCTAATGAATCTTTCATGTGGTTTCATTTTAATCAACGATGTAAATGAAACAAGGCGAGGACACGACGTTCCTCGTCTGAGATGTTTAATTTTGTGCTGCCGATTCCTCCCTCCCGTTTCCTTCCCGGGCCCACCTATAGCCCTTCTGGGGAGTGCCCTTCCACGGAGTGCGCACTGCATACTGACCGGTAACATTTGGCTAATTAACGCCCTGATATACCGCGCGGAAGACAACATTGTCTAAGTGAGAGCGAGAGCGAAACGGTCTCATCAACGATCAACCATTCGGCGATGAGCCGCACGCGTTAATCTCTCGTCTTTGCCGAGGTCCAGATGTCTTCGGACACCCATGTGGTGGTGTCAGTTCTGGCACCTCGCTCCGACTTCAATCAACCGGCCCACTGACCTAGCTAGAGTTCTCTCTTTGCATTGGGCACGTGAACGATTTCTCACCTTTTATTTAACGCGTCGGCGACAGATCCAGCCGCAGCGGTAGCAGACGGTGACGGGCAGATGAGACCTACGGCATACCCGACTTGATAGTTCCTTGGAGCAATGTTAGGCTGCACAGCAATGATACCGAGGCACTTCTGCCATTGGAAAGTCAGCTGAGGGTGGTCAGCTAAGAGGAAAAAAGAGCAGCAGAACAGTGGCGATTGACTACGGCCACGAAATTGAAATGTGCCTCCCGCAACTGCTTTCATCTGAACGCCGGATTGTGGCACATCGGACGCCATCCCGTAAACACAATGCGGTGCGCGGCTAACGACAAGATCGCCAGCTACCCGATAGGATGCGCTAGCGAGGACGAGAACATTTAAGTCAGAGGAAGGCCGAAGCACAATGAGCCGTGGGGTTTCGTTGGGGGAAAAGGTGGGGGTTGTTGTTGAAGGTCTCAATGTGTTAACGCCTGCACCCGAGTCCAATGAGCCTATCGTCGGCTACCGGCTGAATTGGCAGGCGTCTCGAAGCGCATACCCCGACTAATTGTGCGCCGACGCAATCAAAAGCGCCTAACGACAGCCGAACGCTCAGAGCTCGCATTATAGGAAAGATGGTGTCGGGGGATTATTATGTTCGAGTGTGAATTGACAAAGGACATCGCTTCGGCAGTTTGCCCAGTGAACGGTCCTTTATCAGATGGCTGCAAATGGTGATGCTCGAGAGAATGATTCAAGACACCCGTCGGATAGGCTCACCGCGAAGCCAGCCGAGCGGCACATAGCAAAAGTCCACTCTTTTCAGGTTATCGGTGCCCGTCTCGACACTGGCTAATTTAAAAATGCGTTTTTCTTTCACGCGAGTGTAATCGCCCAATCGATTTCAAGATGACAATATGCTTTGTGATTTTTGTTCAATTTCAGCAATACACTAAGCCGGCCTCGGAAGCAGGAATTAGGATACGGTGCTATTATTATTGATGAGGATTGATGGCTGAGTGCGATGCCCTAATTGCTTCGGAAGACATAGGAAGGGACAGTGGTTATGCATTGGCCAATACATAACCACTGTCCCGCAACGAGAATTGCGTAGAATTGTGAACCATTGGACGGCGCACACAGATCTCGCCAGAATAAGGTATGTCAGATAGAAGATGTTCAGTGGATAGAGATGGAATATCACTTCCAAATTGTGCTAGGGTGCAAGGTTCACATGTCACTTTTATAGTAAGGTCCTGGAGAAGAGTGCTACTAAGAACGGATGCCCTGCAAGATGATATCTCTGATCAAGAGGCCTGCTGCTGATGCTGCTGCTCTGATTTAGTGGGCTGAAGCAGCTTCGCGGTGGCGTATAGCATGTTTACTGTAAATTTAGTTTTCCTTATAAATTTCAATAATTTTTTTTCAAAAGGAAATTTCCCTTAAATGATATCCTATAACGGATATCAAGCATAATCGTCATCAAATGTGCTTTTTACAAGCGTCAATTATTGCCCAAGCATATCATCAGGGTGTATCATAGTGCGGCTAGACAGACACTTTATCACAAAATCGAAAACCAGCTAGAATTTAATGTCAACATAACGGGATACGAAAGTCTCGCCTCTGTAAGATGTCATATGTTCACCATGCACTCGCTAATGATGAGATTTGCATATTAGACATGCCGAAACATGTCACTCCGTGATCATTATCAGGCACCATTATCTCGGCGATTTCAAGCGATCTTGCAACGCCCAAAGATGAATGGGATCACTTCACGTGGCACGGGGAAATCATCTCAGTTTGGATTGGTTACACGAAGAGCCGCAACTACCCAGAACGGGAGACACTACAATGATCAGGTGGAAACAGCTTCAGCTGCAGCAGCAGCAATATCACCGTTGGTTCCTTCTGGCATTCAAGGGCTGTTCGTATTTTTTGTACTCGCGACGTAGATTATTTGAAACGATTCGGTGAACACGATTTATTCAAACATACAGTAGGGCGGGATTTCTAGGGATTATGGGGGGGGGGGGGTGAGGACGACAATGTCCCGAGGAAGGCGATGGCATTGCCTCTCTGCACGGCGAGGGACAGGCGCTGCAGGAGGAAAGAGCCAGCGCGCTTGTCCCCGGTGGCGCGGATCAGCCTATGGTAGACCCCCTCGAGGAAGTTCGCAGTGAGAGGGCCGTGCCCGCCCAAGGTCTCAAAGGCAAGGGGGGAAAACAGGTGGGTTGCTTGGAGAGCGGCGTACTTCCTTAGCTTTGCCCGTTCCGCACGCGCTACTGCGTAACCGGGGATGGTTGCACAGTGGTTGACATAAGAGGGTGCTAGAGTGTCAACCACAGTGCCGTCCCAAACCAGGTGCTGCCCTCGATGGAAGGGGACAAGGGTGAGGCCGTCAGGGCGGCGGCCGTCAGGGCGGCGGCCGTCAGAGGTGTCGAGGCCCTGTGGCTCCCTTGTGCAAGGAATACCGGCGGAGTGGAGGGCCCTCACGAGCGTGTCATTAAAATGAATGGATGGATTCAAAAGGTTTTTTGATTGCGTAGACACGTTCTGAGTAACTGCTAAGGCTAACGCAGCAATAAGTGTGGCATGATGAGTTAGCACTTGTTAACGACCGTCCCGCTGACAACAACATGAACGAGCAAGCTTGCTTTGGGTACCTGTTACAGAGAGTTGATGGCCTGTAATACACTATTGTAGTTACAAGCCATGTGTCGTTCTAGTCCTAGGCCGCTCTCTCTCCTCTCTCTCTCTAGATTCCTTATGCTTCATGATGCTTTAATTAAGAAAACTATAATAAGACTTTGTCTTATTCTATGTCAGATATTAATTGCGTCTCTTAAATGATTGTTCCTCTTAAAAGAGATACAATAATTGAAGAAGTTAGATGTTATACAATGCAGTTTGTGTATGTTTTTCGTAAAATCGGCCCTGCGATGCGCTGAGACGTATTTGGACGCGGGGCAGCGTTTAGCCTTTGCCTATGAATGCAAAATATGAAAAGAATATTTTTTTTTACTCTGTGCGATTTTTTTATTAGGAGCTAATCTAACTTAGCTAAATTTTGCCCCTGTGGCAAAAAACACCTACCTCAGTGATTCAAAATGAAAACTCTGCATTCAGTTGTTAAACAGAAAGTGTCGATTCTTAGGAGAATATTCTACTCGCTCAGAGAACTGTGCACTTCGGCATTATTCTCTCTCTCGTATTTTGTCCATTTGCAAATGTCATGCCTCAGCTGGCGAAGCTACGCTACATAATTAAAGAAATGTAGTGTAAGAGAGAATTCGCGTTTAGCTTAGGATGAGCAGGCATTTTCGGGGCAGTACTAATATAATATAATAAAAAATGGTTTTTTTACAAATAAATGCGCTCGATGATGATGACGATGATTATTAGCAATCCATTATATCAGTCGTCTGTGTCGGGTGCAATTACATATAAGAAGCAATAAAATTATAATATTATTATTTAATGAATCGCATTGATCATAATTGTGAGTCTTTAAATGTACAATAATGAGAGAAGTACTTGGGCACAGTAATATTAGAATCATTATTATCATTATTGTTGAATACAAGTA
Source organism: Stratiolaelaps scimitus (assembly GCA_019614645.1). Classification (NCBI taxonomy): domain Eukaryota; kingdom Metazoa; phylum Arthropoda; class Arachnida; order Mesostigmata; family Laelapidae; genus Stratiolaelaps; species Stratiolaelaps scimitus. Next base: position 393,465 of record JABWDB010000011.1, on the reverse strand, counting down.
CAACCATTGAATTTCGCAAAGTAATTCGCTATTCAGCCAGGCAACCCAGACGGCATATAGAGTCGACCGGGATGGCGTGAGGACTTGAAATCCAGAAGTTATCCGGTTTGAATAGCTGAAGACACATATGGCTTGAAGTACAATAATAGAGGAGCAGTTCCATATCATGGCCCAAGCAACAATATATATACAGGGTTAAACAGACGACGGCACATCTAATTGCGATACTTGCAAAGTATATACACAAAGATTAGCCATTAGCAATTTATAGAATAATCATGTTCAGTGTCGCTACAAATTTCTTAAAAGGATTTCTTTAAAACAGCCGCCAGCGTGGTAGTGATTCAGTTCGCCGTGACAGAGTTTGTCCACAATCACAAATATCAGGAAGCAAATCATGTCAATCAAAATTTTCAAAACGTGAATGAAAAACGAGGCACACTAGATCGAATCTAGACACTCCTTGTCCTTAACGTGGCCATCTCGCCTTACCCCCCCCCCCATTGCGTATAGGGGGCCTGCTGTTCCTACATAGGCCTTCCAGGCGTTGAAGCGCTGCCTGATCGATCTCTGGTGATACCATCGCGCGACGACGGCATCGCCATGAATTCCCACCACGAGGTCTCCATCTTTCTGTCGCTGACTGTGACCCTCAGCTGACTTCTTTTCTTGGTCAGGAAGGCCTCGGCACCAGTACTATACATAGCACTGCCTCAACAGGCCCGCCTGTTGATACGAACACAACACAACGCGTTTTTCGTCGCTAGCTGGCACTCGTCAGGCGACACCACTAATTCACCGCGTTCGTTGTCGAACCGTCCCTCAGGCGCCCGTTGGCGCGCGCGTCGAACGCGCTACCTATCGCTTAGTACGTTCGCTCGCTCGCTGTTTGGTTCGCTCCCCGGTACGTTTAGGCTGGCGCCGGTGACTTTGGGCCGTTCTGCGTTGTCACCAGCGCAGACGGCGGCCGCCACTGTGGCGGCGGGGGTAAACACGTGAAGCGTTAGGGGAACGCGACTGTATTATAAATAGCACGCGTCAGTCGCACTTCGCCCGCTCCGCGCGTCGACCGAGCTGAGCGGCAGGTGCTCCAGTACCAGCTGCCTTCGGGAGGCGGCGGCGGCGGCATGCGTCGCCAGGGCCGCTGGCGCGGACGACGATGAAGACAGGAGCGACACTCGGTCGCAACGGATAAGAAGCAGGGGATCAACCTGCCCGGCGCGTAAAGGCAAGGCCAGCGGACACACTGACGGAGACGGCGAACGCCTGACACAGGCATACCTATATCTGTATATATACATATATATATATATATATATATATATATATATATTTGTATATATATATAAACGACCACCTAGAGAAACTGCTCCTCTGTGACTCACAGTAGAAATAGTCGCGGTAAATCTGTCGACGGGGGTCGACGGCTGGGGGCAGAAGAAGAACGCTTGAAACACCTTGCGCTGGTGAACAGACGGCTGAAACGGTGGAGCTGCAGAGACACGCGAGCGATGGCTCCTTTGCTATATCGATCGTTCTCGTCGTCGGTGAGCGAGTGAGCACTTGTGGCCGACGACAGGACGGCGCACTTTGCTGTTAAGTGCTGAGGGCTGTGTTTATCGCGGGTTAGGCTAACGAACGAAGGAACAAGCGGCGTATGTTGGAACCGCTAATATATATATATATATATATATATATGTATGTATATATAGGTGACGTTCACCTGTTTGTAGCCTGCTCGTGGCCGGTTGCTCTATTGCCTGAATGCGGCGGAGATATCGTTCGTTCGTCGTCCGTTGGTTAGGCCGAGAAGAAAGATCAGTGGACCGCCATTCGGATGAGGCCATTCAGCGATAGTTGCCGCTGTTCGCCGCTTATATGCTGGTCACTTCCGCGCTTCCGCGAGCAGCATCACACCGGTCGTTGGGCACTACGCGAGGAAAGGTGCGCCGGCATCAGGCCACATCGATACGGCCGATACCAGAAGCCCGTGCCACGTGTGTATCCGCCGCAGGACTAGTGTCACACGGTGAACGTTCGAAGAACAACGTAGTACAGACGTCGACGTGTTTCGACGTGACATGATCAGCCGTTAATAGCTGACTGGGCTGGGTTTTTCCGTTCGGCCCCCGGCTCGGCTTAAACACTCACGGGGGACGCGAGGTACTGTGAGCCGAAGCGGCAGATGAGCAGGTAGGAGCCATCAAGATGAGTCGACGAGCCTAAATCAGTAGCCGAGACGAGACGTTGCCTCGGCTACCAGGCGTAGAAACAGGTGATTCGTATGCTCTGCTGGTAGATTGCCCCTACAATCAGGCGGGGCCGGCGGACCAGGTGATTGCGAATCACCCGGCTGCCGACTGCGGGCCGGCTTCACCCGGGGATGGCAGGGTTCGCCTTGTGGGCTGCATTACCGGGTGCGTCGATGCCCGTCATGGAAAGGAGCTATCCAGCAGAATGAAGAATCGACGCCAAACGCGGCCACCGGCGTCAGAGAGACAATTGGATGCGTCACGCCATTCAATTATCGCACTCACTATTATTGGACGTTACCCCCGGCCCCCCCTTCCAGAGGGGCTGGTGACGATTCCGCACTGAAAAATAGACCTTGAGAACGATGACTACTGTGTTCCGTCCAGGTAGCATTTAGTCATTTGTCACTGCTAATTATTACCGATGTAAGTACTGATTCTCGTGGATGGGCTTATGTTTGAGCAAACACCAGTATGGTCTTTGCATGATATGTTGGGTAAACGATATGCATATATATATATATATATATATATATATGTAAAATATGAAACACATGTTCAGAATACGTCGAATAAACCAGCGAATGGGTATAGATTGAGGACTCCAAATGCACCGGTAACGCACAGAAGTAGACTACACATCTTTATATAGTTGACACTCTATTCGGGTAGGTTATGGCGACATTTTACTTATTCTTATTTGTCACTGTCAACGCTGGCCTTGATCTGCCAAGCATGATGCCAGCCTTCTCCATAGAGAAATTGAGAGGGAAATCGGTGTGATTTACGGATAGCTGACGTAGTTCGTGTAACGTGAACATTTTCAAGTTTAGCAAACGATGATAAAATGCTCCGAAAATTCGACTGTCTCAGGGGAGGCAGCTTGGCGATAGCGTCACTGCCTTTTACGATAGCAACCCAAGGTTTTCGGGCTGACCCTCAGACAACATTTAACGTTCACGGTACGACCTTTTACGATAGCAGACGCAACTAAAAGTCCACGTGTGACTCCGAGAGTGTGTAGATTACCTATGCCTCGATAATGAGAATATCTAAAAATGAACGGTACAGGTCTCAATTGGGATTTCCTTGCTGCCACGCCAAATGTGCATGCTACAAGCAGCTGTTTGGACTTTTGAGCGGGATCGACTCGTCAGAATTACGTCGAACATCACCGGTTGTTTCATGAGCAAAAAACTATCTAAACCTAGCGACAACCACAGCGCGAAGTATACCGACTCAAATCCTAAACTCTGAAACAATGCTTTGCAAGTTAGACACCGCAGGGGTTGCAGTGTGAATCTAGAAGGCCCAGCAAAATGCAATCGTTCTGTTTCGGTTCTCAATCAGCAGTTTCGTGTCAACACCATCAATAAGCCCGCGGTTTCTTTAGTTAAGACCCGCTGAGACATAGCAGTGTGTAGCTATCGAATCAGCAAACTCTTACGACGGGGTTCCCTGCAGAAGGTTAGCGCGGACGCAGATATCCATGAGTGTGATTACGACTGTGCATGAGTGCTTCAGCTAACTACTGTCATAACTACTTCATAGCAGAGCCAATACAATTATCCGTACAGTCTAATCGCTTTGTCGTGAATCCTCCTCCCCGCCAACGGTCTCGTACTGTAGCGAGGCGCATCGGCGACCTCTGTTGAACAGGTTGCCGGCGGCCTACGCCTACCAACCGACTGGATTCCATCGATCTTCGCAAGTTAACCTATCGTCAGCATGGTGTACACATGTCTGAGGTGCACGCATCCCAACGCCAAATGGTACCGCCAGTGACATGCTACCTCATGCCTGCATCGTGCCGCTTCGGGTAGGCGCACTTCTGCGCACTTCTGCTGTGCGTTTACATATGGGCCTGTTCGGCGTTTGTGCGCGCATGTGGACGGAAGGCGACCTGGCACGCGACAGGAAGCGACAAAGGCTGGTTGGTGTCTGAGGCCACGAGCCTTCCTGGACGCGACAAAGCAGGACGGTCCTGCTCTGCCGTCATCAGATGAACGAAGGGGATAAATGCGATTCGACAGCGGAGACGACGGTGACAGCGTCGGCGAATCGATCGAGTCGTTACGCTGCACGAGCGAGAGCGGGTCACGGAACGTGCCAAAGTCCCGTACGGGACAGGTCTCGTGGCCAGGGTCGGACTCAGGGGTCTGACCCATGTTGACGTGGCGCCCGACCCTCGTCGCGAGATCACTTGACGTTGTCGATCGGACGCATCCCTGATCGGGTGGCACGAACAGCGGAAGCAGAAGGTGCGCGAAGAAGCAACGACTGCTGTGAGGGCTGAGGTTTTCGTTGTGAATCCTGCCTGAAAAAGCACTGATAGGATTTGTTTCTTAAATTGACAGCGGTGGTATAACGTCTCGTCTGGTTGGGAAGCTTGTCCTCCCTTGCTTGTATCGTGATTCGTGTTCGGCGTTCGTAATCCACGGTAATCGTCGAATGGGGGTCCGTGATGAATATCTATCCGAAATCAACATTGTCTGGTAGCGTTGCTCGAGGCGGGCTGCCGGGCAGGTGACGCTAGATTAGGTGTGGCTGGCGCAGTAACTTGTCGGAAGGCGCACTTGTCGTCACTGCCGCTGGCAGGAGAACTTTGAATGGAAAGCCAAGAGATCGTGTAATATCGTTGCGAGCTGGGCCTATGAACCTGTTGTCGGCCGCACGAGGCCGAAATTTTCGGTTGGCTTGTGCGTGTGGTCGGAGAAGCCAGGCCCGTGCCGCAAAAGGCATACTTGAATCAGCGGCACCCACAATCACTGTCGATTTCATACGTATCGTAGGAATTGAAATGGAGAAAACAAATATTTGAATGCCAATATCCAGGGCAAATGCTGAGGGACAAGCTGCATAGGACTAGAAGAGATATTGTGGCCGAGTATTACATACAACAGGCCATGACCACCTGAAAAGCTGAGCCTAATTGGACGTATGGTCGTGGTACAATCCCATTATTCGGATTCGTTGCCGATGGATATATCGTATTTACTGTTTTAATCCGTATCGATCATCGTATGTTATTAAACATCATCATACAATACCTATTGGCTTACTTCCTAGTATATCCCCGTTAACAGTCTGCTGTCAGGGGGTGGGGGGGTTTAGATTGTCACGGCCTCCTCTGACCGTCGGTGGCGATGTGCGTTCAGCGCGGAGAAATGCACGAAACTCTACAGGACTACGTAAATCGACAGATTGCTCGGCATAATTGAAGATCACATACGATATCCGGCGAAAGTGGTGCGAACTCCTGCTTCGGCGAAATGCCATCGATTTCCTGACTCCTGGGGTGGTTCCTGTCGAACTATCCTGCCCCCTTCAATGAACCCAACACTCTACGTCTACGTAGTATCGGATTAGACTCGACAATCAAAACACAAAAAAAAATATGACAGACACCGCCTACGACATTTGGCGTTGGCCTAATGAAGATGTCGTCGTCATTTCTCACGATGGCCTCACAGCGTGCGTCCACAGCGAGAGGATTGCATGCTATCGAATAAATCGAGACGTGTCTCTCCTCCACCGATCCCAAGCCTGTCTCTGTGGCGTCGATCAGATTGGCGTCCACTGCGCGATCCTTCATCGGACATCTTCATGCCGAATGTCTAGTCGGACCTATGCCTGCCTAGACGGACACCAACTGCGACCACTTTCAATGCTCGTAATCGTGTCCTGATTCGTCCCAGACACATCCCGTACGATTGACCTTTTTCTCTTAGACGAGCTTTTATCGCTACGATGAGGCTAGAATATCTTCCGAATGAAATGCAGCATCTCGCCTGCTGACTTCCCGCCGAGCCGTCATTGAACGCGTAGTCCGATAGAGCCATTTTGCTGCAGCCTACAATCCTCGACGAGCCTGTACTTAATCCAAACCACAGGACACACTCGACCAAACGATGGCAGGCGCGCGGTAGCGTCGTTCTCGCGACGGACCAGAACACGTCCTTCCCGCGATACCATCCCGCTAGCAGGTATCCGACGTTCGTGTAACAGCATGTGGCGGAAGCGGAACCGTACCGCTGGTTTCTTGGTGTCTGGCCAGTGCCCGTACCCGTTCTGAGCAGCACGCCGAAGCTCGACACTTCGCAGGAGGATGGTAGGCGAACAGCAAAAGGCCGGCGTCCATATGTCAGAGCCATGGGTTCCTTCATCGAGTGGAGAACGGCCGATGTGTAGGGGGACTCTACCCGGTATCGACGGTCACGCGGGGCCTGCTTACGGCTGGCGACACAGAACCCACAGCGCGGCGGTACTGCGTACCGACACGCTGTTCCGCGTCCGGATCCGGTGGTCGGCCGGAATATCTGACTGGCATAGCTGACATTCAGATTTTTGCCAGGGCGAATGGAACTGGAGCAGCAGGTGAAATCCAGGGAGGGTGTCTGTATCGGAACTAGCGCGACCGATTGGAGGGGCGGGGGTATAAGGGAAATCGATGATACCGAAGCAGACGCATAGAGCCTGTACAGAGTTCCTACTTTGCTGATGTATGTATACGCCGTGCAGGACCGTGGAACGGACGGAACTGCCAGGGGGAAACAGCAACAACAGGATGAAATAAATGATCATTTTATTTAATAAGGTAGATCGAAGAACGAACATTTACGAACGGTGGCTATCTGCAGATTTATTGCGAGGAATAAACGAACACAAGATGGAATAAAAGCTATCGCAAACAGTCGTAGCCTTTGGGGAAATGCGACCCCAATCAGCATGGGAGCACTTTCGAAATTAGGGGCCAATTTGCCCCGACTGGAGACGGACCGATTGTGATTCAAATTAATCATGCACTATTAGAGACATTGATTTGGCCAAACGTGCCGCTGATGACAAAGCCAAACATTTTGATAAAATTATTTTTATTCTTGGTATTGAAAACGGTAGAACTATTTACACCTTGATAGACTTCTACGTAAGGCAATCCGTACAAGACGACGAGATGTGTCTGCATTCACTGGTGATTCTCGCATAGGTGTCAGGGTTTTTCTATCGACTTACTTATTCTCAGTACAACATGAAGTTACCCATATGTACGAACAGAACGCGCTTCAAACCCCCCCCCCCCCCCCCAAGGTCTACGTTCAACTATGAGCACTGATCATCATTGTTATTTCTTTAGCATGGGAACACGTTCACCATACAGCCAGACGCAGTCAGCTATTAAATGACGAACTGGTTGTTCTTCCTCTGAATTCAATATTGGCTCGATGTGCTACAGGGTTCCAGTTTGGGCCCTCATGGTTCATAATATATATAGATACAATATTAACTTCTCTCTCAATTGAGATCATGTCGCTTAATAAGTCACCTCGTCTAATAAGTCATTACAAGTCTTTTTGAGGCAAGTATTTCATATGGTATAGGGATCAACTTACAAATCTCAATTACATGAGCTAGAGGATATCCGACGCGATGTAATCAGGTCTATTTTCGGTCTGCTGTCTCGAGCTACCGGAGGAAAAATCGTCTACTGTTAACACACTGCGTATATACACGAAATCAACCGCACACCTATAGAATTAGCTGTCTTGTAAATATATAAAAATATATAAAATAAATAAATATATATTTCTAATATTGCCTTCATTATTGCCAATATCCCCCAACGTTGTTTTCACAACGGTCCTTATCTCCTGCGTATCGGCTTTGAAACTTCCACCACATCGATCTCGCTTCGATTTTATATATTCGTTTAAATACGTATTCATTTTTTAGGATATTCGCTTCATTGATTAACAAATTCTATCAAAATGGGTTATCCGTGGAAAACATCGGGGTGCCTGGCCGTATAGGAAAGGCCGGACGTGATTATCTCGACTGGCGGGTCGTTAAATATTGGCTGAGGGTCAGCCCGAAAACCTCTCATATATATATATATATATATATAAAAAAAAGAAGATATATATATATATATATATATGGCCTGTTTTTTCGAGCTGACCCTCAGCTGTTCCCCTATCTGACAGACCTCAGCTATATATATATACATATATATATATATATATATATATATAATCAACAGGCGACCTGTTCCACATCGTCGTAATAGAGTGAATCCTTTCCATCTCTGCAGATGGAAGATCTCGTGTTATTGCTGACGAACCCTCTCTCTCTCTCTCTACCTCTCGATTTCTTTTTAGCCTTGTCTCTGCCGCCCGGTAGCTTTCACTAGTCAAATCAGTGTTTACCAGTAGTCAAATGATTGTTCAGTTCGGAGAGGGCGGGCGGACGGGCGGCGGGGGCTAATTGCGCGCAGTTACGTAGCCGTTCCTCATATACGAGCACGGCGAGAACACAGTGCATCCCCCCTTCTTAGAAGGCGAGTCTCGTCCCGGGCACCAGCAGTAACAACAACAACAACACCGAGACAAAGTGATGTTCGCCCGAGATCCGCCTTGTTTCATCAGTTGAGGCGGCCCTTTTTCGGCCTTAGGTCCGCCACGATAAGGCTAATAGTGTCGTCGACGCGGCGCGTTGCCTGCTCTGGCATCGAGGAACTTCGTTTGGCGAGCGACGCGACTGTGTTCTCTGACGTCGCTTCTCCCAGCGACGTCAACGCTGAACCTCTCGCATTTTCAATCCACTTGCTGCTACCGATGAAGTCGTTCCGCGAAAAGTTGTCGCTGCCAGCAAAATCTCTCGCCTGTGCCGGTCAAAATCAAATTCGCTCCTCGACTGCTCAGCCTGTTATGATTGTAACGGCGCAAAGTTACGTAGAGTCCTCTCTCTCTCTCTCTCTCTCCCTTTCAGCGCTATAACTGGCCGCTTGTGCCCGAGGCGGCTAGCGCGGTGCAGTTCGACTTTACTACATATATCGAATTTAGGCCAACGTCAAAAGTGCTCGTTTCGTCCGACATTTCGAAGCCATCACGGGATGCACCTTGTAGACTGCTGTTGCTGTTGGCCCAAAAACGACCGCGTTGTGAGCCGTCGAGGGCGACCGATTTGTCGATCGAAACAACGTCGCTCACCCGCGACGGCAGCGACGGCGAACGAGACGGGGGCAGGCAGGCAGGCTGACTAGGTAGTCTATAGTGCGCTGCCCCGTACCTATCATTGACTCAAATTAGCTACCGAACGATGACGGAGTCAGGTGAGCTCCCAGCAACCGGCAGCACGAAGACGGCAGCGGCTCAGCATCTTCAGATATACATCGAGCTAGACAAATCTCTCGCCGCAATGCTGCCACGCCAAGCGCCGTCATTACGACCTTCATGTCGGTAACTTCCTATGTAGTCCCATCGATGTGGCCCGTACCGCAGGGGTCGTCGTCGTGGTCGTCATCGTTGTTGTCGTTGCTGCTGCTATCATTGTTTGTACCGCCGCCGCCGCCGCTGCTGTCGCTGATCTTCACCTTGTACTTTTATAGGTTTTGCCCCCGCGCCCGCCTTGAACCCCCTCCTCCTCCTCCGGAACCCAGACAGACCATTTGAACGAGGCTTAAATGCAGACTGCGCAGAGTCTGCAGTAGCAACATGATCATGATTCGGATGATCATGCAGTGGGTCGACACTGGATCGCACAGCCTCTACGTAGAGCGTTTGCCCGACGAGTCACGCAGGCCCCAACCAGGATCTACTCGCTCACTAGATCCACTCAGTGGATGGAGCGTTTCGCGACGTCCGCCGCTTGCTAGCGTCGGACTGAATCGTGCGTCGCTCGCTTGGGGGACGCTGGGGAGGGGGTGGGGGTTGAGAGTCGGTGGGAGGGAGCAGGTAGGGATTGAATGTTGTTCGTGCATCTCACCTGTTTGATGCTGATTGCCGGGTTGAGACAGCCCGAGTAGTCCGCCGCGACAAGTCCGGTTGTGTGTGTGTGTGTGGCGGAGGCTGTGACCACAAGCGACCACAGGTACTCACGTCATGCAGGCTGCTATCGGTGGCTAGGGTCCCACAAGGGCTCTTCTAGCTCACAGCGTAGTGGCACACAGCGGCCTGCTATCGTGCTGGTGACATCGACACTCTATCGTCCCATCACATTTCGCGCTCTGCGCTCTCTTGCTCGGCGGCGGCTACTAGTTATCTTTCTATAGTCATATACGCGATGCCCCTCCCTATGATCAGGCCGTCATGTACTGAACAAAACACCCCGGTCGCGTCTCGTACCGCGCGGCGCGCTCGCTCCATGCTTGTACTGCCTACTCGTCGACGCTGATGTAGGCTAACCAGTCACGTCTATTTAGATATGTATAATACGTATGTGCACACACACACACCTTCCGCAGGTAGCCTTCTGATGACCAGCTCGACCTTCGTATGCCTGTGTGTCAAGTAAGCCGTCGACCTGTCGTTTCAAGTACATGTTCCGTATCGTGGAGTAGCTGTTGTAGCTTCTGTCTTCTGTATCCAGACGCACCGCCTCGGTTCTCATCGGTCTCCACCCGTTGCCGCTATAGCCCCCGTTCAATGTCTTTCATTTTTGTTTTCTGATCGAGTCGGCGTCCTCTGCGGTCAGCGCAGAAGTTCAGTGGCCACTGAAGCAGAGAAAATAACAAGGGCCGCCCCTCTTGCCCGTGTGCACTCGTCCCCCTGCGTCTGAGTGCGGCGTAATGATATTTGCTCGCCCGAGGCTGGCCCGTGTGATTAAGGCGACATGTGCCGCCACGGGACGGACAGCACAATGTGCGAGTTCGCTGTCGAATTACGTCAGCGTCATGCTAAAGAGACAACGTCGTACAGGGCGGCCCCGCCGTAGGCGAAGCCGCAGAGAGTCGATTCGGTCGTATTTATATAGAGCTCCGCCCGGGGGCTGGGAGCTCTGTTGCACAGCGGATGCTGACAGCTAACGGTGGATAATTCGGGAGGGACCGGTTTTTTGTCGTTGGCTAGAAGACGAAGCGAATCTGCAAGTTCGACGTCGCGAATAGAGTAAGTAAGGAAGAACGAGAGAGAGAGACAGAGAGACCAAGTGCTCTCCTCGTAATTACTATTCTCAATCGTCCAAATCGTCCGGTACAGGCAGAAAAGCACATAATGATACATGGCGCGGCGTTCGGTCCAGGACGCGCACCAGGACGTCAGCGAGATTGGACGGCTCTAGTCGAGATCATCTGTCGACTCCCTAAGCCTGTCATAATGGTCTACCGTTGTGTGTACACATCAACAGGACATGCAATTGTTTCATGCAATTGCCGCGCGTTGTGAGGCGCACAACTGTGTCCTAGAGCCGCGCGAGTAAGAGGCCGTCAAAGATTGATTATGAAGGGATTGTTCACGGTATTGTTCGCAAAGACCGGAAATTCGTTGCTGGTTCTTCTTGTTCATCGAATTTGGGCAACAACTGTACCCCGTGAACATGTATTAATGATTAAGCAAGAGTTTTAATGTCGGTACGGGGGAGGGCCGGTGGGCCTCTCCACTACTGTGTCTATGCCAGACACTCTACGCCGACGAATGTCGAAACTTTCAAGAGTAAACTCCAAGAGATTCGTTGTTTATACATTTGATAGAGAAGCCATGCGCATAACGGAAACCTACTGCCATGAAACACCAAAAGGTGTATGCGGATGCGGTCGACAGCGCTTCGCTATTCCAGTGTAGCGATATGGAGCATACTAGGCGGGGAGGCATACGAGACCTCTATTTTTCGCAAAAGTATGATAATTAGATATTATTTTTACGGAGTCTCCTCTCGTAGTTTTTGCGTCAAACATACACTGAAACTTTCGCGATAGGCTGATCGATCTACGGAAGAAGGGAACCGCCTAGAGGACGCCAATCAAAATACGAGGGACCGTTATTTTAGATACCCCGTCATTGTTACCTCCAGTTTTAATTCGCAAGGTCTGTGTTCGTCGTTTATCTACTTCGGTTCATTGTAACAGGAAAACCTTGAACTATCTAGAGTGCAATTCGGTTGCCTTACTTAGTAACTATAGAATCGTTTGCCTCAGCATAGGTTAGGATAGATCACGATGGCGGTCGTGTAGGGTCCACAGTGCCAATGAGAATAGCCAGTGCACTTCGTAGTTTAGATTATTGAAATTCGATTACAGGAATGAACATGCGAAACTGGGAGAATCTATAATTAGAATTGAACAAAATGAGAACACGATTACCACTGTCCCCTTCTTGCCACAGGCCTCTCGCTCTATTGCGAGAGATTCTAATGTGTTACCATATATCAACGAGAGAAAATGCTCTCGAACATATAGCTAGCCCCTTTAAAAAGTTGCGCCTTCATTGGTAAACGTGGGACCGGTTCATATGTGACGGCTTCATGATGGGAATTGCTTTTATCTGGTAAACCTCAGCTGAATGCCCCAGTTTGAAGTATCCCACAGACCCACAATCTTGCCCTGCCAGCTATGACGCGACATTCGTCTTAGCTCCATTTAATTATCACTATTTCAAACAGCCTATCGATTGTCTATCGAATTTAAATTGTCATTCACTCGCTTGCCGTCGTGGACCGGGGTATCACGAAAGATAGATACACGCATTGAAAAGTTAAGTCATCCCTAGGAGGCCGTTGACTGACTGACACATGTAACTTTATATGTTTGTGCACAAAATGTATGGCCTAGTCGGCCGTGGGGGAGGATAGAGAAGTGTAGATAGGATACTATCGATGTGGGTTGTTCCTCTCGAGAAATACCCCCAGCACAGGTACGCAGGCAATAGCAGGTTGTGGCCGTTGTGCCCATATGTGCACAATGTCGTGTCTATCTTGGCTTCGCCTAGCGAGCTCATGCTCACGGATATATTCGCTATTTGCGCGCCATGATGATGATGACGATGACGTGGGACGTGACGTTTTTTCCGTTGGGTACGCTACTCGCTGCGACCGGGTCCTTAATCTGCTATGGTCATTAAGCTCATAGGCTTATACCAGTTATGTTCCACTATATAGACACACTAGGGCCTATAGGGGTCGAACTTTAAGCAACAGCAGGTTGATCCTTTAGGCAGGATTTACACAATGAAGGCTGGCAGACGGAAAAATAATGCTGGCCCACAGATCGAAACAACACACCCGTAAGGGCCCTTTGATTCCACTCCTAGCTGGCTGACTCTCAGCCTGACTGACCCCGACTTTCCATGGCAGAAAGGCCGCAGAAGTGCCACTTGTGTAGCATTGTTTCAATGGATCCGTAAAGACCTTTTCCAGAGCATCCCAATACGTTCGTCCGCAGCCCGATACACGATTCCTGTGCCGTTGCCCGTGACCACCTGCGTACTTCTTACGTAAACGTACGGTCACGATACCAGTGCATTTAACAATAATAATAGCAGCCCTAGATGCAGTGTTGCTCCTCGAAAATTCCCCTATAAAATAGCGAAGCAACTATCGACTCCGATGCCAACATTGTCTTCCCCGCAGGCGCTAAGTACCCCCCGGTACAACCAACAGTCGCCAAGGGACACCGGTGGAGCCGTACGAAACAAGATGAACACGTGTGGATGATGTGCCGTTGACTTTAATCGCTGCCGCGGCAGTCGATCGCACTAGGTCCTCCTAGCGGTTTGTACGGCCTGGCGCAATCAGGCCAGTGAGTGCGTTGTGGCCGGCCTTATCTCAGCAAGGCGGCGCTCTGACAGTTCGTCTACTCCATTCGCCTACATCTACAGGCTACGACTACAACCACTACTGGTACACCTACCTCTTAGACGGTTACGCGCCAGTCAATGCTGTCCATGGCTATCCACTGTGTTTGCCGATATGCACGAATACAACGCTTTACCCTCGCTATTGTTGCCGTGGCAGCCGTCGCCGAGAAGCAGCGTCGATCCTGCCTCTCTTCGCGTTACGTTTCGGTGCCGCGTATGGTGGGGATGGGTTGGAGGGCTAGTCCTGTTCCGAGCAGCGTCGGCAGCGACAACGGTTTTTAAATCCGTTTAGGAAGTGACGCTTGCCCGACGTCAACGCGATTGCCTGACGCCGCTGCCACCGCTCCTGCTGTTGCTGTTGCTGCTAAGCAGCCGGTGATGTCTTCGATATGTAGGAGGTACCGTGCGCTGGCCCTTCCATTCCGCCCATGCGAATGTGTGTTGTGCGTATTGGCTCGTCAGCTAGAGAGATCTCCGGCAATGTGTCGCTACGGGTGAGGGCGGTCGCATCAATTGCCTTCTATGCATATGACTGCGATGATGATGATGAGGACGGCGGCGGCGGCGGCGACAGCCTACGAAGTGGCCCTCTAACGGGAACGTAACGGTAGGCACTTTGTGCACCTAGTTTCGTCTCGCTAGCTGGTCACGCTCGCTGTACGATGCCGTATTCGTCGAGACGCAATGGGCAGATCGCGCACTGCCGCCGTGCCGAGCAACCCGCGATGCTGCCCGGTGTTCAGCAGGCGGGCGGGCGGTGGTTCGAAGTGCTCAACGCTTCGGCACGCTAGCATCGTTTCTACGATAGTGGCGTCAGCCGGTATATTGTAGCCGGGTTGCGCATGGATGCGCCGATAGATAGATAGATAGATGAAAACGAAACAGGGATCTCTGTTCAACAGACGCGATACAACAGTGTGGAGGCAGCTCGGCCAGTTGAAGGCGGTGTAGGCACGATGGCGCCAGTGAAAGAACCTGTCACTGGGCAGCCGGAACGGGGAACGCTTTCGGCAATATTGGTATAGTGCTCGCGTTCGCTCGTCTCAGCTACGGCGATTCGCGTTGTTTTCACCGACAGTCTGTACGATGACGTAATGGCGGGGGTTGAACAGGACGGCCGAGTAAACGTGCACCTGAGCACGAGGCCGATTCCGGATATTGGTTGAGAGACTTTGTGGCAATGTCATACGGTAGAGGGAAAAGCGTATTGGTTTATAAAGGGAATTATGCCATTTTCACAGTAAGTAAGTTCTCTTATAGGTCGTCTCTGAAGTTCTTTCACGGGACTCGAACCTGCGTTTCCCGGCTTTTGTACAGCCGGAGACTTCGTCTCCGTCCAAGCCATCGCGCTGACGGCGTACGTCTATTGGCATGTTAACACAGCAGCAACAAAATGCTCAGCTTGGCGTGTACACCAGTGGACAGTGTGGGTTTTAGGGGAAACTTGAAAATAAAATAACATGAAACCTGAAAAATATTTAAAACTATCCGAAATTATCCCTAAGAGAGCATTGTTGTTGTGTGCACTTCTCGGCTCACTGAGCTAACCTAAGCTCTTGCTTTATGCTACTCTTGGATCTATCAAATTTCGTTGACGCCTCTAGTTGTCCGGCAGACGAAATTATCGTGCCCGGATGCCCTCTATTACTAGCTACTTAGACGTCTCTTATTTCAGCGTAGCCCGCTCGATGCTCACCTCCCATATATTTTAAGACTTCTTTGCGTCTTCCAGGGAGCAATTAGCTCAATTCCACCGCAGATGGTCATTTGATTCTCTCAGCACCGTCGGCCATTCCGAGTAGTGTTCTTCGCGAGCGATCACTTGTCGTCATGCGAAAGCCAGCAAGCGTTCGCCGCACCTCAGCAGAGCGAACTCATCTCTCCGAGTTGTTCCGTTCACCCGGATCCATTTACGAAGTACATAGCCTGCTTGCTCACTGTATTTAGTGGCCGTCTAACCGCGAGCAGATATTAACCTGAGCTAACCCAACCTAACCTAACCTCAGGTTGACTCCCTTCCAGTAAACGCGACCACACTAATCGCTTCCCCTAGGCCCATTCGCTAACCTCCATTAACAGAGGTTACTAGAGCGCCGCGACCATTGTCGAATTTCACTGTTTCCACTCAGCTGTTGCCGGTTAATACTCGCTGCTACGCTAAACCTGGCGTGATCGCCATTTCAGTGAACACCGACGAGCGTGTCCCTAGAGACAAAGTGCATCCATTAATGTATTCACAGCAGACAAGAATAAGGCTGACGGAAGGTAACTGGACTGCGCCTACTCCTAACCATTCTTAAGTCATTCTCGGTCATTTTGCGGAAGCGGCCTAACCGCAATGTAAATGCGCCAGCCCGCGGGAGCAGGTCCCAACGTAATATGTTCCTCGTAGAGGTCAAACATGTGGTGGGCATTTGAGCGGATCCAGGATCTGCACCCGACCCCTGCTTCACCGAAGCAGACGCCGATCTGAAGTTGTACGCGGTCAATCATCAGCGGATGTATCGGCCTACGAACGGCCAGACGTCTAGGTAACCAGCTCGTACACATATATAGATGTATAATAGCTGAGGCATTCACATGCGCGCATTTCGAATCGATGGAGAACATAGCTAAATAGTGGTCCGTTCTTCTGTCGTGCGTCGTAACGCCTGCGGAATCGAGGCAGGCGCGGGACGATCCTGTCCGGGCACAGTGTTCGGATCTGCCAACAAGAGTCGGCTGGACGGAACTGGTCAGATTAACTGGCTTGATTGGATTGGGATAGCTTGACCGCAAAAGTAGACATGCTAGTACCGGCGGACGATTGTGACGGTGTGAAGGTGTGGCTCGCAACTTCTTGATTAGTCACAACCAAAGCCAACGAGGTTCAAAGGGCTCAGGTGTGCACTTCGGTTGGCGGTGGCGGTGGCGGTGATTGCGCGATGTTGAACGCTTGAACTCATCAGATTCGACTGTAGACTCGCTGAGGAGTACTGAACCGTTCCTGAGGGACACAGGTTGGGCAAATAGCCCGGTAGTGGGATATCCAATAGGTCGCAGGTTCAAATCCTGCTGTGGTCTTAGGGAGGTGAAGATCTTTCCAATCGACATTTCTGGCAGTGATGCACCCAGTACCGAGAAATGTGCTCTGATAGGAGAAGGGCTGGGGGTCCTCAGCAGCGAACGAAAATCCATTTGGTTGAATCATTCGGTCGTCAACGGGTACAACCGAAACAATGGATTGCCAATGACGTCTGAGCAGAAACGCCCACTAGTGCTTGATTCAAATCAGATTCGATCAGGTGGCCTCGAGGATTACCGGCATCATTTAGTAGACAAACTTGAAGAGTAGGCAGAAGGTATATGCAGGTACATGCCCCTTGACTAAACAAAGAGTCGCAGCCAATGCGGTCTCAACATGTAGCCGCAAATGACTGAGGCTTGAATGGAATTCTCCTTTAAACGACTCTAGCGTTGAGATGATGGTACGAGCATAATTATGAACTTTTTACACCCAGCGTACACCTACAATCAAGCAGAGATAGGTTACTTTATACAAGTATGCATCGGTAGGAAGTGCAAGAAAAAAAAGCATCGTTGCAAACCGATGTTGGGGAGAACTTTTGCGTTGGACCGATAATCCGTGCCGGGACAGATCGATTGCCTCCTGAAACTATGACAATCCTCATCCCCCGCCACCTGAAGAATTCTTAAGTCACATCCTCGTACGCGGTATGTGGCGACCGGCGACATGAACGACTTGTTTTGCGTTTTGACAAGCGCGATGATCTCTGCCCCTCTGCCCGCGTCCGTGTCAGCAGCGTACGGCGGCGCCTTCACCGGCTAGACAGCCATTTCGATTGTGGGCGTTGATTCGCTGGGTGGTACACGATGTTCAAGGACCGCCGAAGGTTAACAACGAAGATTGGATCAGAGGTCGCAGTATGCGACCGCTCACTGGTGGCGGCTGGGGAGTCTGCTCGGAGAGGATCGCCAACCGCAGCTGACCTCCGTCACATCGGCGTCGCCCGCGATAACGTCACGGCGTGGTCGGACACTTAGTCGCCCACTCACGCGGCGATCGATAGTCATTCAACGCGATCGAGCCGCACCCCGTTGGACGGGAACGCCAGGAATGCTTGCCGAAGACGAGGGAGGAGGCTTCGCAAAGGTGAAGTCCGGTTTGATTCGAGACTCACCCTCAGTTAGCAAACTAGCTAGCAAGAATCAAATGTGAACGCTTGATAAACACGAAACAAACACTCTCGAATTGATCGGGTAGAATTGCTATTGAATTGAAGGGCTATCGAGTGGTGTTACATTTTGAAATGATTTGAAGGGAGACAGGACAAAAAATGAGGAGGGGTGAGAGGTGGTGAGAGGAATAGATCGACAGATAGTGATAATGGGACAGTTATAATGTTGATATATCAAATTGAAGCTGTACCATAAGACACAATACGTCGTTTTTTTTTTCCATTACGTATTGTAGCTTTGTTTTGAGGGATTAGCTTTGCTTAGTGTAACGCTGGACTTCTCTTTTCTAGACATTTTCACTGGAGGCCTTGGCTGGCCAAGCAGCAACCTATCGCAGGTGGTACCGAGTGCCTGGTACGCACTTGGTACGACTTGCGATGTGCCTTGAGACTAACAAAGGGTGCCTTAAGAAAGCCAATCCGAAAAAAATGGATGAAGTTTCGGCAGAGCCCTGCAGGAGAATCCAGGGTAGACCTACTGCCGGCCAATTAACCCCGGTAAATTAAAAGGCGCTTTACATCAGGTCTTCACTCCAATCTCAGGTCGAGCGCCTGGAGCAACAAAGTCATGAGAAAAAGTGTCGAAGTGCTGAAAATCTATACGTGGCGATGGTCAGCGGTAGTAGACGTCTACGAGACCGCGACCAAGAATCGTGGAAGAGATGTGCCCAACTGCAAGAGTGAGCGCTGATTGACGCACGGATGACGCTAGCGGGGACGTTACTGCATTCGAGCTTCGCTGAAGACTTCACGGGAAACCTTCCTCTCAGCGACGTGGCGAAACAACCTCATATTACAGCGTCCTATGAAGCGACTATCGTGACATGCATAGCAGTAATAGTGAACTGTTCATCTCTACAACACCAGGTAACAACACTAGGCCACATAAAAACCGAATGTGGTCCAGCAAGTGTACGGGCAACGTTCTCAGAGCTAGATGCATCGAGCGTATTCACCGGAGTACCAGCTAGGGTAGAATGGCTCAATGGCAATCCGGATATTCCCCTCGTATTTGTTGTATCAGACAATACCTGGCCGTGTCTGCGCCGTTTTGTCTGATGGACGATAGCAGACCAGCTAATCTGATCGCTTACCCCAGTCCCCGATCGGTAGTTCCTTGGCGGCTTCAAGACACTTGGCCGATGAGTCGTGACCGATCAGGTAAAACAGTCTCGTACCAGGATACCGCGCTTCAATAGTGCTATGTTCGACTAAGCGCTTCAATCCTCTGACCCGGGCGTATCTGGTAGGTCGACAACGAGGCCAGACCGGCTTGTCCATAGCAAATAGCGTAATTCCCCCAATCGACGCATTTGAACTGAGAAGAGGGAGGACAAATAATGGTATTTCTTACGATTATTCGAACCATTTATATTTCACTCGCCCGTCTTAACAGATATATATATATATATATATATATATATATATATATGAACAGTGCGTGTACTACCTAATCGACATGTGGGCACCAGGTCTGTGCCGCCGTCATCGAGTTTGTTTTCGTGCGATTTCATCGTGGCTATGAACGAGAAGTTTCTCCCTAGAAAATTCGGCCATTTGCGTTAATCGCCAACTTCTAGCCATACCGCTACTCTCGGGTTGCTTGCCTGCGAATGTGCTTCCTCTGCTCGAGAGCTGTTGTAGATGTTTGACGTAACGTTTACCGCAATTCGGCCGTCTCGTAATCATCTCCCCGGTCCGCCACCTAAGGTTGAACCTACTTTCTTCGTCGGACGCACCCTTTAACCTCGTCGGAATGTGGTCGATTGCGGTCAGGAGGGACGCTCCCACATCGCACTGACGCCCACCTCGGTCTAGACCAGGACACCAGGTGGCTGGGTCTGGCCGTCAGCCTAACGAAGCCGTTCTGACCCTGCCAATCACTTCGTCTCGTGATTGTCCTCTTGGAATAGCGACGAACTGCGGGTCCCAGCCTTGTCGAAGCGCATTTCGAAGGAACACTTAAGCAAGGTCGATTGGCACCGATCGCATTGCCGCTGATTACAGTTAACTCGGACTTGCCCCACTGTTATGTAGGTTAGGTGCAACACATTGGCAGTTCGTCCACGATAAAGGAAATACGTGCAGCAAACGAGAGCTGTGCCACCAAACGTCAACTGAGCTATGGACTTGACTCTATGAGAGTAATGGTGTGTGGCATTGTTGCTCGGCTGTTTGTAGGGTGGCGCTTTTATCATGCACAGCATATACGAAATGGTATAATTATGCAGATAACAACGAACGCTAACGACTAAGCGTTTTAAGCATCTAAACACGATGTTTCTGCTGTGGACTGTTTTTGGCCCTTCTCTTTAAGGCGAAATGACACTGTCTTATTTACGAACTATAAAGGTACTCACAAAGCAAAGTATTACAGGCAATTTGCAATTGACATTTCGTAAATTACTTTAGCCCTCTGTTCGTTTAACCCACAGAAGGGGAGTATCCCTCGGAATATCCGCCGAGCACACTACCAGTGCGTAATGCTCCAAATATGAGAAATACGCATAGTGGTTAACACTATCAACCGTCAAAGTGGTTGTTGCTATTTTTAATTTCGATACAGAATTTCGAATTAGCCTGCATTAGCATACATGGATGGTACACTGGTGAAGAAAACGCCCGCGTGGATCACGTTCAGTTCCGGTCATCTTCTGAGTAATACAAAACTACTTCTGTTGGAGGGGTGAGTTTATGAATCGTTATTCTAGCTTTATTATTTGTTATTCTGATCTGATTACGTTGTAAGGCCGTGTTCGCATGGTATCATAGAGAGCATATCGTAGATCATAGCTTATCAACGCCAAACAGCTTCCCACTGAGCGCTACCCTGCAGGCAGCAGGGGTTGAAGAAGATTCCATCGCGATTTTACAGGCCCACTCAATGGTGTGTGTGTTTTTTCTAGCTACGCCTTGTATATAGAGATTTGGGTTGGGATATAGAATAGGGGCATACATCGTATTACTATCGAAGCGCACAGAACAAGCGACAAACAAATACAATCATCAGGTTGGAGACAGGTAGGTAGATTTCTTCGCAGGCACAACCTTGATTTTCGTCCGTTTTATTATACCTAGGCGTCTAGCCGGTTGACGCGCATGCAGGTACCTGTCGCAAGGAGAGACAATGGACACGAGATTCTGCGCGAGCACATACCGCCCGCATAGGCGCACACAAACACAGAACCGAGTCAGACATAGGTACGGGGCCGCTCGCTCAGACACTTAGAGACACACACACACACCCCCCCATAGTGCACGTCCAATGTCTAGTTGTCGCTTATCTCCAGGTCGGATCATTATCGACAACGAACGACGGATGCCTGCGGAATCGACAACATTCGCGACAGAATTCCTCCATCTCTCTCTCTCTCTCCCTATCTCTCCCGCTCTCTCCCCGTCTCCCGAGGGCGGGGAAGCATCTCGCAAGTCACCGGGGGCAGATCTGCGTACATCACCGCAGGCTGAGCAAACCTACTGCTGTGGTGAGCGACGAGACGTCTGCTGTTGCTGCTGCTGCTGCTACTACTCTTGATGGACTTGCCTCGCACCGGGTGGCGGCGCAGACGCTATTGGAGCTCTACCGGAGAATCACGACGCGCTGGTATGATGCGCCCACCTAGCTACAGATTGTAGACGCCGAACGATGCAGAATGTACATGCATCCGTTGTGTGACTACGTAGGGAACGAAGTCTACCGGCATGGCCGCCGAGAGCTCCGTCCTCATCATCAGCACTAGCAACAACAAGATGTGCATCTTGAAAAGTTTCAATTTAAGCTCGGACGCTAAAATTGAACCTGTGGGTACCTTTCAGCAGCCGTGCAATCCGCGAGAACCATAGGCTACCAACGTGCAGAACTAACAGCGGAACGCTCTCGCAAACGTAAAGCGTGCAGCTTCACCTACAGAACGCCAACGGAGCACGCCTCCTCACCGGGTCTTCGTCATGGCTTCCCGTTAACACAGCGAAGAAGACAACAGCGACATCTGTCGTTATCACATGACACGCGTGTCGCCCAGACCCGACGGATTCGCAGGGGTGGTGCTCACGTCGCGCAGCTACCACAGGAACCACCTCCTCTGCCCACTGCCTGTCATTCTACGCTGCACGACCTCGTTCCTCGCGCTAGATCTCTTTCTGATTCTCTCTCTCTCCCTGTCTCACTCGTTCTCGCCGCCTATCTCGCAAAATCTACGACATCGTCTCATCTGGACGCATACCAGCAGCCATCCGCGGCCTGAAGTCCTCAACAGGTCCGCAGGCATCGTTCGTCCCTCGCCGACAAACCCCCAAACCGCCGGTTGTGGCCCGGCCTATGCGCAAGCACATGCGCAAACATCGTCCGCGGAACAGACTAGCACCAGCATCGGAACGTCGAATCAGCAGCACCG
The DNA here is from genome assembly GCA_019614645.1 of Stratiolaelaps scimitus. NCBI lineage: Eukaryota > Metazoa > Arthropoda > Arachnida > Mesostigmata > Laelapidae > Stratiolaelaps > Stratiolaelaps scimitus. The sequence goes on along the minus strand of JABWDB010000011.1, from coordinate 371,017 downwards.
CCGCCGCCAAGCCCCGAGCAATCTTCATTCTGTCACCGTCGCCTACAGTCGCCACTCGCCCACTACCATCTTCGATGGCTGATGATCGCGATGGAATTCCAATCAGTAAACGCCGGCGTCAAGATGAGCCCAGCACCAGCAGCAGGATAGCAGGACTGGCCTATCGAGAGCCGAATTGAATGTCGGACGCTGGCGAGCGCTGGCTGCGTCTCGCTGGAGGGGGCGGTTGGGGTTGCCATCACTTGTGGACTACCCCCGCGACGAAGGTCCGCACCGGACGGAGAGACGCCCGGGGTCCCGTTTCGGTCTGCGACGAACGACGCACCGGCTGCTTGTCGGGGACGATTTCAGAAGGGCCTGTCGCCGTAGCGGTGCCTATGCGGCGATGACTCTTTGGTGATTGAGAGTGGACGTCGCGGCGACCGCAGCACCGAAATATCTTGGACAGAAGACGGCAATGACGCTCGCTCTGGGGTCGTCCGTTGAGATTTGTGCATCACAAGTGGCGCTGTTCACGTCCTGTTTGGCTGGGCTGTTTTTTCTTTTAGTTACACGGGTTAGTTGGCTGCCACGAACGCCTCCTCGAGACGGTCACTCTGTCCTCGTCGAGGTGACCTGTAGGAGGGTCCGGGTGAGATTGACCTCGTTCCCCCGCACGGGCCCGCTGTCTCTCCAGCTATCGAACGAATATCGACCACTTTGGAATAGGTCATCCTTCTGCAGATGTACAAGGGAACAATATAGGAGCAGCCTGTGCTCGCGCATCTGTGAAGTAGGCGGCGACGGCAACGGCTGCTGGCTGTCAAAAGTTGTCTAGTATAACGATGTTAGACTCCTGTCCCTGTTGTCGTTGTTGTTCTTGCTGTTGCTCGAGACGAATGATTTTTGGATGAAGTATCGAGGAGCTGGCGGCGGCTGTGGCAACGGGTACACTCCCGAAGCGAACGTTATGCGACTCGATTACCTGCGAGTCCTCGACACCATAGCTGTGAATACTCTGTTATATCGGCATTATTCTTATATCGATTATCATCTGTATGCCTCTCAGATCAGCCTGCTGGCCTCGGAAGCCCATAACCAGTACGAGTATACGAGCCAATGGCTAGAACGACGAACCTATGCTTGTGTTACATCAACAACAACAGCAACGAGCAACTGCGAAGAAAAACCTTCGAAATTCACCAATTCACACGGGGAGTTGCTCGAAGGACAGTGGACCCATAATAGAGTCAGCTCAATATCCTGACCTCTGTAGCTCCCCAGCACCCCCGCCCCCACCGACCCTCCGTCTCTGACTAATTGCCCCTGACGCGGAACAGACGACGGTCGACGACGAGCACTTTATTGCGTTTCTGTCTCCACGCGGGGGTCGTCAGCCAGATCGATGATATTCAATTGGGCTGAGTGCATGCGCGGCACTTGAGCAAATCACCTCTCAACCTTAACCCTCCCCACCCTCCCCTCAAGCATTATATGAGCTCTTCTCTTCTTCAGACTAAACGCTTTTTACGGGCCACGAACTAACGACGGAACGAAATTAGTTGGCGAAGAAGCTTGTGTAGAAGTTGGCGTTACGCGCGATACTCAGCAGCTGCGGCGGAGAGCGGTGGCCGTCGCTTCAAATAGCTGTGTCCTGCTTGTGGCTAGTGGTCATTGGCACATCGGCCCGAGATAGCGTAAGTACTTGGACGGCGTATGTGATGTAAGGTCGAAGGGTGACTTAGGAAAGAATAGCTTCACATAGTAGTTCTAAAGAAAAGTAGGTCTACAGTGAAATCAGCACTGGTTTCCTTTGTAAACTTAGTCTGTCTGAAAGAACGAACAAATTGTTGCCTACCAATGTAATCGTGATTACTCGGACAGCAAAGATCTGTTCACAACCAATACATGGATGGTACACAATTAGTAGTTTCAAGGTTTTTTCAAGTTTCAAAATCAAGTTTATTTTCGCAACTGCAATATAATACGCTTTAGTTCTAGATAAAATATAAAAATGAAAGGGGTTTCTTTTTGCACCTATCGTTGCTATACCGTGGCCTTTCATAATAAGCAAAATTCTAAAATTCATCGTGCCTTTCATTGACGACCACTATAAACGACTTGACTTGGAGCGTACCTGATTATCGTAAACTCAATATTCAAACGTTGCCAAGGTTTGATCGCATAGTAAAATGGGAGCTTGACTGCACTCTTCGAATTAATACCTTCGAATCGGCCTAGGTTCTACATAGGCCGAACGAGGACTCGGGACAGAACGGCGCAAATGTAGCAGGTCTGCCTTAGATCCCCTTCCAATGGTTCTGCTTAAATCGTGTTCACATGCTACCGAGTAGAGCCTTATGATGATAGCCCGGATGGCGATGTATCCCATCGCCTCGAGCAGAAAATTCAACCTTACTAATAGTCGACGATAAATGTAATTCTTCCTCTTCGGTATCTCTCAAGCATTTTGGCCGAACCGCCGCCAGCCGATCGTATGCCTGTCTATATGCGTGCGAGCCGTAGGGTCACGTTACATCGTCTTGTGATCTCTCTTCGACAGTTCACTGCGTAATAATACTCCCCCGCCTACTTGGTGTTTTCTGTTCTGGTGGATCTTCAGCCCGACACACCCAGATCATGTAATGCACGCACAATAACACGATCGCCTACGCGCCGGGGGCGGCGTGATTGCTTCGACGATCGGCCCGCCCCCACCAAGACGCGCGCGCGCGGCCCATGAATAGCCTGTGTCGGGTAGAAGATCAACTCAATTTCTGGCGACCCTGCTCTTCTTGCTATCGTTGTCCTCGCGATTTTCTGGGGTCGGCCGGTCACCTCCCTCTCACACCGTGGGCTCGCCCATGGCCAGTGTCGTTGCCCTGCGGCAAATACGGGTCAGCAGGATGCTGTGTCCTGTAGTGTTCGCACAATGGCTATGCAGTTTGTGAAAGGTCCTTCTGCTTGTTCCAATGCACCAGTTGTCGGTACGCTGGGCCGCTCCCTTCTCGACTGCGAGCGTTGTCATTCCCTTCAACATCGGTTTATCGACTGTGTCTGCCTGTGTATTTCATCGACGCCCCCTGGGGGCAGTAGCCGCAATGCGCATATGCGCACCCCCAGGACGAATCGTACATAGTCGGTAAGATCCAGCTCGCTACGTTCACTTGCCTACCCCCCCCCCCGCCATTGCCCTATGACTTGGACAATGCCCCCGACAGTCGTCGAACACGATCGACGATGACTTTAGGTCAGGTTGGAGGCAGCTATGTTTGTTATGTTCTCGCAGACAAGGCAGTTCTGCCAACGAAGCGGGTACTCAAACGGAACTCAAGACCATACACAAGCAGACTGCGATACTGAGGATACAGCTAGACATTCGCGCGTTTATCACCCGACTCGACGCACTGAAAGTGCGGGGAAGTCTGGCGAACACCGGACCCACCGGTTAAACGCGTATCGTTAGGCTTTCTACCGCTTCGTAACGACGAACTGCGGGTGTTACTGCTTTTGACCGACTTACGGCGGCGCTAAGATTGTGCGTCGTCCACTTTCGTCCCTGTTTCTCCAACTTTCGCTCCCTCTCTCTCCCTCTCACTCACTGTGTTTTCGTCTGCCCGCCTGCAAAGGTTGACGGTGCCGTATTAGTGAGTCGGCGCTCCATTCTCGCCGAATCGGGGGTAGCAGGTTTACCTTGCTGCCGGACCCATCGACGGCATCGTCGCGTAGTGCCGACGGCAGTACGATACGCGAAGCATCCACGATCGCATTAGCAGCAGCATTAACAGGCCCAGTGCGAGTGAGCCGACCTGGGAGTGGCGACGGTGTCTATGATCGACGAACGCACTCAGGGCATCGGGGTCTCTGTCGATTGCGTTCGGGCACGCGGATGTCTCGGTCACGAAGTTCGTGAGGTCACCTGTCTGATCAAGGGATCAGGGGTTAGCTGTCTTCGTCTCTTCGGTCTGCATCGTACTCCCGGACCGGCGGCCGTCCGATGCTATTCACCGTGTTCCACTGTTCTGTTGAGCGGCGTCGCTCGCTGTCTCGCTGTTTTGGCCTTCGCTGGCGCGGCCACCGCCGCCTCCTACTACTACTAGCGAACCCTGTGAGGGTCGCGAGATGATTCGATTGCCCCATGTCCGGCACTCGTTCAGCCGTTTTGTGAGAGCTAGTCAGGCAAGCCAGGCTAGGTCGGGCTGACGGCAGCATGATCGCTACATGAACCGTATATGCGCAGCCCCACGTCACTATGGATGCTCACTACTCGATTTGGTGGATCGGTCCGCACAGACCATCGTGGATCGTCGGGCGAGCCCCAAGTTAGCTGTTCCCCGTGACGACAAAGATCAGCCGGCGCTTTTCAGGGTTCGGGGCACACGACATGACAAGTCGACATGATGGAGGCCTGCGGCAACCGCGGTCAGCCGATGGTTGAATATATATATATATCTCATCCCTGCAGAGAGCACATTGATTCACACGGATTCACCTTGTGCGGATCGATGTGACGATGCAAGTGGCTGGATTCCGCGATGCCGCCTGTCTACGATTGCCAACTAGCGCATTCGATTGACGGGTTCATAAAATCCCTCGGCGGTCCAGCGACCACAAAGCAGCCTACAACAAAACTGCGTATGATTTACCCAGAAGATGGCACGAATGAATTCGAGGGCAAGGGTGTAAAGGCTGATCAAAAAACAAGGATAATTCGTAAAACAAAAAAACAACCGTTCCGTGAGGGGCGTTCGACACACGCAAGCAGGTTCGCTACGGATTGCGGTGAACGAACAACAGAACTTAGCCTGAAAGCGAATCAATTGAAGTCGTGGTGAGTCATTGAGATGACAGCTAACACTTCGTTCGTTCGAATGGCGTGGAAATTTCAACGTATTTCGAAGTCCATGCTGTGGTCACATGTCGAATTCAATATGTTATATATACACAATACCTCGCTAACGCTCGACATCTTGAAGGCGTTCACCTCGAACCTATTTCTAGCTTGCTTTGCATTCGAAGGCAGCGTACGAAACCGAAAGTATTCGCTTAGCCTGAATCATGATGATCACGGGTTGCCCACGCGCAAATAGTCGAAATCAATTGGAATCATGTGAAATGAGCTCAACTGAGCTCGAAGTGAGACGCGGGTGGTTCGATCGAACCTCTTTATACAACGAGAACCTATAGCGTAACCATGCAGCATCGTGCTAGACTGATTAGGTCGACATTCTGTGCAAGTGCTCTAAATCTACGGAATACTTTTTAAGACGTGCGCAAGTGGCAGATGCCAACAAACAGGTTACAAAGGAGCTTTAAAAATTATAATTTTGATAATTGTTTTATTCATAAGTAATTTATCGATCGCCGAAGAATAAATTATGTTAAATTCTTAGTGTATGTTAAGTCCCTAAAATAAACCGTATACTACAATACTAAATTAAAAACGAAAATACTTGTTTGAATACGATTGGTAATCACCAGTAAGCTATTGTTCTTTTTTATTGTTCTTAAAAACGTACTTAAAAATATATATTCAAAGCAGTTGATTACCACCGTCAGCGCGGTGGCTTAGACGGCTGAGTGGTCTCTGGCTATAAAAAGCCAGAGGTCGCTAGTTCGAGTCCCGTGTCGTGACATATAAGAGAACTTAAGCATTATAAAAACTGCAGTTCCTTTAATAAACCAATAAAGCTTTACCTTTACCTTACCATTCAAGAGTGAATAAAGAAGACTGAATGATCACTCTTAGATAACTAAAATAGTAATAATCTCGTAAACAAAGATAACACTACGTTTAAAGATTTATTATCACCACGGTGTGGTACAGATTCTCAAAAGGAAAAACAAAGAAAAATAAATAATAACAACAAAGCAAAAATGAGGCACCTCTTTGGGTGCTTTCGGTGGCAACATATATACACTCGAGGGATTTGCACCACTTATATAGTGGAGTCGTGATATCATCATATGATCATCACTATCATCTTATAAATGTCATGTCATCATATAATGTAGAGCTAGTGCGATAGGCTGTCCAGTGACACTGCTGATCCGCATGTCGTCCCATGATATCGGGGGCACATTTCCCCACACCTTGCACTGACACATAAGGTCAAATCATGTTAGTACACATTGTGAAATTACAGTTCCTTGAATAAACCAATAAAGCTTTACCTTTACCGTACGTGTCGGTTCGTTCTATGTGCTCCCTTTCATGTATCATTTGTCATCGTGTTATAAACGTCGTGGTCAATATCTTTATTTTGAGAATTTGCGCCACGCCGTAGTGATTATATATCCTAAATGTAGATAGATAAAAATAACACTGCTATATCGGATCCGTACTGACATCAAACCGTACCAAGGCTAAATCAGGCTATTGGCTAACATATATCGCTCTCTCCTTGTGGACTCAGGCTGGTCCATCAACGTATGATTGGGTCATTGTGGTATGTGTTAATATCAATAGTTCCCTCTGTAACTCGAGCTTGAAATTCTGCTCGTACGCAGCAAAGCAGATTTAGGGCATACTAAGCACCTGGATTACATAAATCGCAGCCTTAACAAATTGTATACGAGAACAAAAACACATGAACCAATTTCGTCATCGTATCTGAGGATGAGTTAAAAATGCTTGTACAATATTTGTTGCGGCGTGACAAGGTCCATCAGAAAGACAGAGCTGCTATTTGCAAACATACTGATCTCGCAGGCATAGACAGTGTTATCTGTGTGTGCCGATGCTATCTGATCTCGAAAGAGTGTGTCTCTACAAAAGCCATTTTCTCAATCAGATCTTATCCTTGAAATTCAGAGGTCACTCGGAAAGCTGTCATCATTTCCAATATTAAATTTGCCTAATGCTGAATGTGAGTACACTCCTGCGAATGGCCCCATGTCGACAACTTACTTACGTGAGTTACGGCATGGTGCTACAAGGATATCACACAATAATCATGATATGTGCGCACTCGCAAAGCGGAAGCCATTTTCACTAATACCATTGTCCTAACATACAAAATTAATAGCCAACCAATACTGTAGCATAAAAGTAACGTAGCTTATTCTTATACTTTTGGTATTCCAAAGATATGTGTTCAACAATTTGTATAGAAAAATTTCCTACAAAAGGTATTTTTTTCACAAAAATAATTCCTACAAAAGTTACTTAATTTCAATAAATATTCTTACAAACGATATTTTCCTGGCAGGAAAAAATCTTATAAAAGATACTTTCAAACAGAAAAATTTCGTACGAACAATATTTCCTTTGCGGAAAACATCTCAACAGACGCATAAGAGCACTTGCATAAAAATAATTCATACACGGTGGTTTAATGGGAACCTTGTTTGACAGTCAGGTGTCAAGTGGAACTTGACATGCATAGCTTAAACTACGTATTAAAAAAAACAAGTGCTGTTACCAAAAAAAAAACGCTACCATTTTTATTATGCAATTTATAATAGTATATGCTTGCTTTCATGTAGGGTCCTTCCGTTTAATCAAATCGTCTCGACTTAGGGTCGTTCAAACAAAATTGATCTCGCTCAATAGCTCCACAGAGTGATTGGCTGAAGCGTCACTCTAGGACTAGCAAAATTGACATTCGCATTGGGACTACCTGAGAGCATGTATTTAAATCTGTAAAAATTTGTGTAAGCGCTGTATGACAGAACGTAACGATTTCAACTAATCCTTCTACTAAACCTCCATAGTTCTATAGCAGTTTCCGTGTGGGAAAATGGAAAAAAATCAAACATTTTCTCACAATATTAGATCTGCATTTGTGTTAGTATTTTAGACAGAGGACGCAAACCATTTCTCTATTACCGTGTGGCATTTTTCTCTTGGAACGCTACACAGCAATATCAGAAAGGGAATGCTGATACCGCATTGGTGCTACCAACAACGTGTTGTTTAATTTGTTAATATTACAATTAATCATTTGTTCGATGACAGGGTCTGCTCAAGTCTGCTGCAGGGCATATACATATATGTAAACAAACAAACTCTATAATACATCTTCCAAACAAATTACAGCTTTCAACTCGGTTCTTACTCCCAGGCTGGTGGATGCATGCACGTCCTCGGCAAGTATCCACCACATTGGCGATTATTCGGTAATAATATTTCACACAGAAAGTTGCCAGTGTACGTATTGTTTATTGCATACTGTGAGAAACGCGAAATACCTCCATACCTACTACCGTAGACTTAGCTACATCGGTCATATCAGGCAGTAGCAGATATAGATAACACAACTAGGCTCATCTCTCTCTCTCTCTCTGCCAACTATAATCAACACAGGAGTAACTATTAAGTAAGAAACTATGGGCGCTGGTCGCAAAACTCGCCCACAACATGTTACATGTAGATTGAAACGACATTGGCCAACTGTACGAATAGGCTTTGGATTGACACCTGTCAACAAATACGGATGAGCTGCTGGTCTCGTTGAATAACTCGTCAGCGTACACCGTCAAACGAGCAAATCATGCAAATCGAATTTAATTAATTTCGATGAAGTTTTGACTAAGCAAGTGTCCGCAAACAGTTCTGCTGTTAAAGTGTGAATAATAATAATTCTAAACGAAATGCAGACAGACTAAATAAGAGCTAATCACAAGGGACGATCTCTAACTAATTACTAACACCATACGTTTGCTTCCGGGGACATTATTGCAAATAATCTTTATCACCTTCCTGATTCAGAAATGAGAGAAAGTGGTCACTCGAAGATGGCCAAGGACAATCACTTCTATTTTCATTTGGTTCCCAACCCACTGTCCTTCTCCTCAAGACATAAAATCAATCGTCTGGACAATGTCCGTCTCAGCTCCACGGATGATTTTATGACAAATTTTAAAGGGCATAATTCCTATCCTAAAACCTCTCTCTCTCTCTCTCTCTCCTCTGCCTTAGAGGGCTGTTCCGAATGGGCACGCCAGCAAATCGCCAGTTATACATGTTTATAGGCATCATAGCCCAGACCATGACGCGTATCTAGTTGTGGTAATTAATTTCAATATTAATATTATATTTAATTCATATGTATATATATATATATGGGAGAGAGAGAGAGAGATTGCCTTCGTCAAGTACCATCAGGAAGCTTTTCAAGACACCTCTCAACGAGCATCTTCGCGGCCTCCTGAACCTGGCTGATGTTGCTTGTTTCTTTATGCGATGTATTGAATGGCGATTTCCGCGTCCCATGGCTAAGCTGTGCGCGTGCCATCCATCGTAGCGCGAAGTACACTAAAGCTGTGTCGTTCGATCCAATGAAGCGGGCCTCGTGCTCATCAGGTTTCGGCAGGAAGGCTAGAAATGCCAGGTAAAGACGAAGCCTGGCCAATAAACGAGTTACAAGAACAAATACAACAGAAATACTATAAGTATTTATAATAATAACACTACGTGTTCCACTTGTTGTGCCATTGTACCCCTTCTACGCACCTAAGCAAGCTCTGTCAAATGTGCCAAATGTCAAATCTTGTTTACAGCTGATCGGACAGTGACGGTCACAAGTTCATTTTCATTGGCTACACTTTGCCGCAGCGTTTCAGTCTCCCACTGGCGAGTGAGGCTCCAGTTCATCGACCACAATCGACTCCTCCGACCTTTTCTCGGCCATTCTAGCTGCAGTGTAAATACGACTAGCAATGTGTTCGATGTGAAAGGCATTATGCATTACAAACGTGTTATCATATGATACTTTCGCGCCTCGGGTGTGCATGAACAGCTATACTATCGACCACTAGAAATATGAAGCTGTCAGCAAGAGGGATTTCGCCGAATCACACTTACTCGCAGTCAGCGCTGGGCATCTTATCGATCTCGCCACAGAGTGCCTTCTTAACTGACCAGATGCTAGCTACCACAAGGGCGAAACCTTGAACACTGTCCGGCTGAATCGAGTTGTCGTTTGACTTTTGCGGTCGTAAGGTGGCGAGGAGATTCAACGGTAGAACAACACTACTCTGACAAAAGCCCGCTTCGGATACATTGCAGAAGTGCGAAGTGATATTGGCACTTTGACCGTCAAGCCTCTTCATTCGGACTACGTTGCCGACTTTGTCGATTAGTTCGGGTAGAAACGACGGCGAATATAAAACCGTGACGTCCACCGAGGTCAACTCGGCGCCCCACAAACGAATTAAGGGGTTCCATGTGCTCAAGTTGAACGGGACGCTCGCGGCGTGCAACGCTCGAATGAGCGCGCAGTAGCCTCCGCCCTTGCGTAGCCACCAGCGGATGGTGGTGCTGGCGTTACTCATCAACGGTGGGCAATTGCTTAAGGCCTTGCATTGATATAGGCCAACAAGGTACGCGGTACGCAGCACGACGTCGTCGCTAATTAGCGTGTGGTTCTCCGATTCGAATTTGTGCGCCAGCTCGACAAGTTCTTCCACCACGTTCTTTTGTCCAGTGTACAGCGATTCTAGCGTCTCGTTCGTGTCCGGCTCCCGTATTAGCTGGAAGAAATCATCGGGTGTTACCTTTGAGAGAACAGACTCGACGGGCACGGTTTTCCGACCTGCTAATGCACCATATGCCAGCATAATGGGATAAATCAGCGACTGTCGTTTGGGAAATGTCGTCAGGTCAAGCCAGGCCCGCTGATCCAAATCGAAATTTGAGTCGATATACGAGTAGCCGAAAGAGTTCCCTTCGAGAGTTGTGGCCAGCCGTTCCATGATCTGCTCGCAATCATCTGAAGCGAGCATAGGAGTGAGCAAGCAAGAGGAAACAATGAGAGATGGGAGCGAGATCTGAGATCACTGAATCTTCGTCAATGCCCACTCGGGCAAGGAGGTAGTATAAATGGTAGATGAGAAATTGCAGACACGTAACACGTTCGCCGTTAATCTGCCAAGCCCCGATAAATCAACTGTAATAGCGATATATTCAAACCGACCTTCCCGAGCTTGTGTGTCGCCGACACAATGATCTTCCGACACATCGTTCACCCTCGCGTTATCTAAATGTAAACATGGAATTCTCCTTCGAGGAGCGTTCCCCAACTTACGTCGTTTAAGAAAACAGTGCCCGTAGAAGGCCAAAGCCGTCCCCTTCTCTCTAGGGGCAACGCACCTTTTTGAGCAAAGAACACGCGAGTTCACCACATAACCGGTGAGGCATGGGTAGAACTGCATTAAAGGTCGGCACGCCAAATCCTTGAGGCAATCCTTCGTGGCACTCGGTGACAACCCCTTGAAATGTCCGGAAGTGTTGTTCACTGCAAGTGACGTGACATTGACTACAATTAGGCTACGACCAGACCTACAAAATGTCTCCAGCCAAAATTAAAAGTTGTTCGTATCGAGCGTTTCGCAAGGCCCAGCAGTCGGAGGTGGGGGGGGGGTCTATTCTATTCAATTATTGTGGCATCGGCCTTCGATCGTTGTTTGCTATAGATGGAAGCTAGCGGAATCAGTTTTACTAAACTAGAACCAGTCCGGATTGGCTAAATTGACCCTCGGCCCGATCCAGCAAAGGGGTGCACACAGTGAAATAGCAAGCAGGTACGAGAAAGGTCTGCCTTCGCCGAGTAGAATTCAATTAGGATTTGTATCAGCGCACGTACTGACTTTAAGGCGGATATCAATCTCCATTTAGCTTTTCGTGGTTCTATCGTAATGAGCACAGTACCTTTACGAGGCAAGTATATTCTAAGTAAACAATATGGTATGGCATAATGCTATTTTTAACAATGATTTAAAATAAATCAACAACATACAACATGTTACAGACAAGAGATACTTACAAGAGATAATAAAAATAAAACTATACAATTCATGTAAAATCGAAAAGCAGGTGTTTATTTGTAACCCAAAAAACAAATAAGAACGGTTTGAAAATGACTAATTTCATTAAAAAAATAATAATAATAATGATAACGTTTATTATTATTGATATCATCACGAAGTATTATTATTATCATTACTCATTCTAATTATTGAAGCATTATTAGAAAGGTAATTTTATCAAGCCACAAACAGCATACAAGCATGCTTTAGAGCATACAGCATATGCTGCCGAAGTGTCATCTTTTTCAATTTACATATTCACCAGTTAGATTCAGCCGTCATGTTCTATGAATCTATGAACTGCTAACTATTCTCTCTTACGTTGACATGCGAAATCTTTGAATTTTGGCGAAATTGCGTGCTTATCTACGCAAAAGTCCTGAGTCCTGTTGGCGGCACACGTGCTCGAGATGACCTCCTGGCACGTCACACTGCAGTCCGCCATTCCGCTGTTCGTTCCATCTAGATGAGAAGTCAAGCATAGAAACCTTGAATGAAAGCCAATCCCAAACAGTGTTGATGTTTATGAATAGTGGTGACTGCCAGCCAGCGTTCAGCACACCACGCTTACGGTGGCCGATAGTTTTTGTTAGTTGGACAATTCGTTGACTGATCGAGACGAAGCAACACTTTGAACAACGTTACTGGTAGAATATCGGAGAAGCAAGCACAAAGGCAAAATCCAGATCTGAGGATCGCCGCATGTTGACCTCCTGACAACTAGCTCCTCGAACGGAGACACCGTCGAGGATCCCGGTCTCTTTTCTCTTCGCCGATTCTTAACTGACTTTCGATGGCAGATTTCTGTGTAGCATCTTTTCGACGTTTTTTTTTTGGCAACTCTTTGCAGCATTTTCTCGAAGACTTATCATGTTGGTCATGCTGGCATTCTTATGTGGGCGATTCCCGATATACCTATGCGATGGCAGGGCAGAGTGAACCATATCCCAGCCGAACCGTGGTTTGGGATCTAGGTCACGCAGCTACCATGGATGGAGTCTACTCAGCGACGTCGGTTGGCTACACTATACATCGTAAAACCTGTATTTTACTCCCAATTAACTATAACGAACCCGAAAACTGCAGAGCTAATGGTGGGCAACTAAGTGGCATGGACAACAGTCACCAGGCTGTTAAAATATCATACTTACTGCAGCTAGTGCTGTACAAGTATGTCGCTAATGAAAACACATCCTTGAAGCACGTGTCTATGTAGCATATCCCTTTGGGACAAATCCCCTTAAGATTACTTTCACATGGAGACTGGCACGTTGACCCAAGGAACGTCTTTGTCGCTACCACGCAATAGCAATGAGGCTTCCACCATAGTCTACTACAGGTTGCACCGCCGTAGAAGCACTTCTTTTGATCATACTCGCTGCAGTTAGCGATAGACGATACTGAAAAGACCACAGCAAGTACAAGGGAGAGCAGAACGAAGATAGATTCGTTTAAAAGGTTTCTCAAATAAAGTCGCGAATGTGTCGATCTGACCTCTTCGATTCTTATTATCCTGTGTTGTGTTCTCCACACCTAACCGTCAGCTTTTGGGGGGTGGAGTTTCCTTTGCGGCTAAAGGCTCATCCGGCCCTCATCCAGTCAGCGTACATTCATCACTACCCATTATCCGTATCGTCGAATTAGGACGAGAAGCGTCGGAACGAAAATTCACTCCTCTGAGGTTACGGCAGGATATATACCCGAGGCCTAGGAATACATGGCATAATTGCCCCTTTATCCCAGTTCTACCTATAAATACTGTGATCGAAGAACTTGCCAGCATTCTTAGAACACACAAACATGTATCAGTTGGCCGTGAGCCCTCAGCTTCAAAATAAGCGTTGTCTAAAGCGAATAGTTTATATTGTACGTGCAACCCATGAAGTGGAGAGCTGTATTGAGCCCCCAGAAGTGACCCTCAACGCCATTGTAGCAATAGCACCTTTTCCAGGTGCTTAGCCCGGCAGACTCAGTTCATTTGAAGCGTGTTCCATATTCTCGAGGGTCGCCCCACTATTCCCCACCATCAGTACAACCAATAATGCTTGCGTCAGCTGGTGCCCAGCTGTCGCAGGGCGCCCTTTACGGCAGGCCTCGGCACTGCTTTGTGGCACACCATCTTTGGTGCTGCTATGAAATGTTTGTGTTGCCTAGAAAAACATATGTGATTGTCAGGAGAGGAGGCTAATGTCAGGAGAGCAGCTGTTCCGTTACTCAGGAGCGGGGCCTATCACTGTTTTACCACAACGATTAATGCTACTACACTTACACGAGACGGCGGTGGCACTAACGAGGATAAACACCACTGAACAGATTACCACCAGACAAACGAATGAATACCCCCGGTCTTTCGACTCGGCTTTACGAGCTCCGGCCGTGTCGCGTTCGTTCCGCGCAAATGCCACCACCCCTGGCGGCCCGGTGCCCGGCAACGCGCCCCTGCTTGGAGTGTTCAGGATTTGCGACGAATCAAGGGACGACATCATTGTCGTCACCGTTGACTTGCCGCTGCTTTGCGGCGAAGACAGGTCGGTGTGCGTGTCCATCGGCATTGGTTACCGGCGACCCAGTGGTTAACACGCGGGTTGTAACAAGTTACTCCAAGAGACGATTTCGCCGGCGCGAAGCGGGGCTGGACTTGGGCGAATGAGGTGGTCGCGAGGTTCAGGGAAGCACTATGTTATTTCGGAATATCTTTGCCTTTGTTTTCCGCTGAGATGAGCCCCGTTCCCCTGAAATCTCTGCAGCTGCACAGCTTCGCCAAAGTCATCTATAATAAACGAGCAAGCCTCCATTACGTCATGCTTCGTTGCCTGTTGGCGATGAATGCCACTGGTAGAGTGACTACGGTCGATCTGGGCCGGGGCCTCTGGCAATCGGGGCACAAGCCCGGTCGCGTGGTCCAGCCGAATGTGCCTTGCAATCAGAGGAGACACTACGATGACACGGGCTCGACCGTTTGTATCTTGTTTAGCGGCGGCCTTTCGAAGCTTGAGCCGTATCTGAGAGCCTGTTTATGAGGCCTGCACCATAAAGTAGCGCACCGTCGTAGAGTACGAATGCATACCAAGAAAGGCCACCAATTGCCGCTTGAACATTATCATGCTTGGCGCCATAGGAACCAGCGCGGTGAGGAACTCCAACGCCAAGACGTTGCGCCCAAGCTGACAATGCCACTATATATTATAATAGTGGGCTGCACCAATAGGCTATACCATATTAAGGCCATTCTGCAAGAAAATTCAGTAGAGATCGATGACGGAGTGCCCCTTCTGTCGCCCTCCGCTCAAACTACTGTTATGAGGCATAAGTGAGAATAACAGTGAACTCAAGGCGACAACTTGAGTTCACTGTTATTCTCGCTGTTGCCAGACGACCTCCCGGCCCGAGTAGAGGGCACGACTAAGGGACACGTGAAGACGCTGCTCTAGGCAGACGACCTTGTCATGTTCACTTCGGGTCGCGCTCATGTTCAGCAAGCCTTGCGAAGCTGACTGGCTACGCGAAAGAAGTTCAATCTGACGATCAATATGGACAGCAAGACAGAAGTCATGAAGTTTCGCCGGGTGGGGCGGAGGATAGATTAGTCTACCTGCTTAGCGATACGCGCTTCTTTGTAGAAGATCTGAGGCGTCGCTTGAAACTATCAGTGATGCGAGCTTACTCAGAATTCATTGGGATATGGGAAAAAAAATGGTAGATATCGACCCGGAATTTTATATTACGGAAGCGATGATCATAGATAAATAGAGGAGGATACTCAGAACGAAGTGACACATTGTAACTCGTTTTGCAACACACGGTTTTCATCATGTTATGTGCAGGCCAGAGGGCAACCACAAGTCTAACTATCTATATATATATTGCAATAATGTTTGCACCAGATATCACATTGGATAGACCGGAGGGACACGTGTAGTGTTGGGTTCAAGTCAGACGCGGAGAATCTTTGGAGTTCTTTATCATCTTTCTTTATCTGAAGATTCTTGCCAGATACGAGTAAGAAAGAGTATAAGCAAAGGTGGCCCCGACAGGTCCTCATAGTAATACCTAAAAGGTTAAGAGCTGAGGCCTGTCAGATAGGGGAACAGCTAAGGGTCAGCTCGAAAAAAAAAAAGATATCACATTGGATGAGACACGTAGGTGCACGGGTTCGATCCCCACCGTTGCACATTTGCATTTTCAAGGGGTCCGTCTACTGAAGCAATGCCGAAAGCAGTTGTACCGTGAACGTTAAATGTTGCCTGTGGGTCAGCCCGGAAAATTTAAAGACATCACATTGGTGAATGCACTCGACCAATCTCACTGATCCAGTTCCTCGTCCGCCAACAACCCTCAACCTATATTTATTCTAGATGCGTATGTGCCCTGTTTGCACGAGGTGCGCCCCTGAATATTTTACTATTTCTGCCGCGTTTACCGTTGTGCTAGCCATTTTACCAGGTTCCTAAGCTTGTGTACAACACGATACTGTGTGAACGATTGGCGAAGCTCACAACAGTCGACTAGGAACACCCCTACGCCTCAAGCGTGCTCTAGTCCGAAGAAAATCTGTAGTCGAGAAACTAGCATTTTTGTATTGTGTTTTCGGGCTGGCGTCTCTCTGAAGTTGTACAGCTCACCGGATCGAGGGAGGTCGCAGATTTTGCTCTGAGTAGTTTGTGCAACAGGCGAAGAGGAAAACGTCTTGATAACAAAGCACATTTGAAAGAAGCCTGCTCATTTACACTGATTTCGGTTAAAACATGACAGCTAACGAGTTAAACAATCGCCTTGCAGCCGCCGCATAGTGAAGATCTCGATTGTGATTAACGATACCAATCGCAAGTCGCTCGCTGACTGAACTTCTCTAGATAAATTTACATAATGGTCTGAAAACTGCTTAAACAACCTCCCAAACGATGTCTCAGGAGGGTGGACCCAACAACATTTCTCTTCTTTGATTCGTTCAGTGGCTAGAGACGCCCAAGGTGAAAGTTGTCGTTTCGAAGGTTCCCGTATCTAGAAGTATATTTGTCATATAAATTAAAGAATTATCTTGGAGGGTCCAAGACGTCAAAACTCTTTTCAGGGTAATACGTATACCTGGAGACATTTTTCATTTGTTGTGAGATGATTGCAACACAAAACTACCCACGAGCTCAGCATCATCATCATCATTCAAATACGTATGCGGTTAACGCTTGAGAACCCATGAGAGTTACCTAGATCTGTTGAATGCAACAAGAATGACGCATCTCGCTGTCGTACCACACCTGACTTTCACCTAGCTAGGCCTATAGTGAATCACTCAATCATACACATTCGTTTATTAGCGGAACTGCCATTGCACAAACTGTTAAGTTCTCGCAAAATAGTACTATATAATGAAAAGCTATAATTATTATAGCTATACCGCGACCATTGGCCAATGACCATTGCTACGCACGTGTGCACCGTAGTCATAGGAAGACCTTCCACGCGCAACGTTCCCTCACATATTAAGCAGTCACCCACAACTCGAACAAAATAAGGAAAGAAGCGAGCTCAATACATTGCAACTAAAAGGGAATTATTTCTATGTCGAGTAACTTCCACGTATGTGTTTATCCGCGGCTTGCTCTAAGCCCTTATAATATATTATTTTATCCGGCCCTGCGATATTTATCCGGTCTGTTTATCAAAGCTGTGCCCCTCGATAGGATAGACAGTAATGCGAAGACCACCACAGGGAGGGGGAAATGTTCGTCCCGCCTAGACCATCACGGCGATCATAATGTTATTAGGTCGTGAAAACGGGCCGGTTGTGCAAGTTATGTATTGCATTGTATGCTGGAAACTCGACGCTGAGTGCTCTGGCAGTGCCACACGGGTACGCAAAATTGGTTTCCCCATTCTCCATGCTTTACAAGTGTCCCTATCTCTTACTTTTTATTATAACAACCGTAGTGAAATGCAGCAGTTTATTCGGCGATATTTCCGCAACCGGTCTTTATTATTTACAGACGCCAAATGTATTTTTGTATAAGTAAATTACACATTGGTCCAGTGACACGACTAGGTCATAACAAGGTCCAGAAACTAAGATCAGAATGTATATACATAATTTACACTAGTATCACAGGTCCATCGTTCCGTCCCAAACGTATGCATCCATTGCTACCTACGTATGAATTGTATCGGTACTAGTTGCTTTTAATGATACAACTATACCATAAGGAAAAAGGTATAAATGGAGGTCATGAAAGATTTGCTTTAGAACCTCCAGACTTCAGTAATCCTTTCGCTTATTGTAAATAGACATTAAAAGGTGAAATATCTCTCTCACGAGAAGCCTCTCGACACCGACGAAAGAGTGTCAATGCCGATTAAGTGAACGAACAGACAGACAATAATTAGCTGTTTTAACGTACTGCTCTCTCGGTCGATCCCATTCTATCGGTTCGGGATTATTCTGTAACGAACGACAAGATAGCTCCCTATATCCAAGTCACGTTAATGTTATTAAGATCGACCTCGTGATGACGAAGGAAAATGCGTTCGTGCAGTTACATGGATATCTAATCATAAGAATCCAAAACTTCCACCGAGTGCCGAGTTTCTATCGCATGTGCTTTCTTAATTTGATTTCTCGTTATTTTCTTATAATCTGAACTCAATAATCTGCGGCACAGGTACACCTATAAGCTCAAGAGCAGTGTCGCTGTTACGATACAATAGCGATTTTTAGATTTTTTCCAGGTGGATAGCACGTTGAGATTCGCATTGTTGAAGACGCTTGAACTGCCTTTAAGACAGCGCGAAGATGCGCCGAACCAGATGACGGCAGATTAGCTCGGCGTTGTTCTCCAACGGGAACAGTTTCTACTCGCGAGAACATCAGCTGTTTCGCTCAACGGAGCGCGCACTCATACTAAACAGTGATGGATGTTAAACCCAACTTTCGATATCACGAAGCTGCTTTTGCAAGCATCGATCTCAGTGAGCATCTCGCGATAGCATGTGGAGCGATTCCCCTCGCGGATAGCTGCTGACTGATCGTTAGTTTTCGGATTCGTTCTGCCAAACGATGATTTGCGGGTCCCGTGTTTCAGATACGAGCTTCTCCGCAACGCCGAGTGTGGTAAGACCCGTGTCGTTCGACGCAAGAAATGCGGCTTCCGGCTACCCGGATAAGGCTGCGCCTGTCGATCGGGAAACATCGTCAGGTTCATTTAGGCGGGCTGTTCCAGATGAGACCTGCAGTCAGTGCACGAATATCCCAACGAGTTCCGCGAGCTTGTGGCTAATGGCTCCGCAGGTGTGGTCGCAGTCATCTGTGAAATGTGGTAGAGAACGAATGACGGTTAAGCAGTTCGCGTCCTGAAGAGACGGGAAGTTTCATTACAACCAGTAGGACGCAAAGGACCGCGTGATTCGACCACGATGTGCACGTTCCGAGACGTTGTACAATACAATATAATACAGCACAAAGCGTACCGTTACCTTCTATTCAACCTGAATGGCAATGAGTATACAAAAACAACACAAAAAATGAATAATAGACCATGAGATTATACTAAAAATAATAACAATAACCATACATTATATTATATTAGTGGTTTATCATTAAGAACGTATAATGTTGTTCGTCGTACGCTCATTTATACGCAATAATTACAACGATAATGATAAACAATACATTCGTTCATAAGGCTGGCCTCGCTATGGGCTCGGCCTTACTGTCACTCTCGAGTAACTAGCTTCTTACCTATTAGTTAATTTCACTATGCATTAATTAAGATCTACATTGCTTGTTTCATTGTCTCATTTAAGGAAACAGTACCCGAAGGACGACGACGACGGTACTCCATGTTCCATAGCCGTAGTGCACCGCCGTGAGCAATGGACCTGTCCGTTTCGTACATAGCCCTCTAGGCACGGGTAAAAAACGAGTAGAGATCTGCACACCGTATCGAAAAGGCATTTCTTTACCGCAGCCTGCGATAGATGCTTGTACTCGCCCGATGGACTGTTTTCTGTAAGGTAGGTCGTCAGTTGAAGTCGATGTGATCGATGCGGATGGTTACTACAGTGTCCACAGCGAGTTTGTTTCTTTCATTTTAAAGGGGAGTGTTTCGGTGCTAACATTCATGACAATAACGTGACCGTCCCCTATCGCTTGACGCATTCATTCAGCAAGGGTGGTGAGATGTGTACAAGCTCAGCAACAACCACCATACATCCTATAATACCTGCCATACGGGCATGACGTGGTTAACCGACTCTCAGCTGCTTTCTTTTCTCTCCAGACCTCCTCTCTAATACCTACCTGTCCGTTTCCCGTGCGTAAACGACTACTGCGGTCAATACGGTGTCTGTAAATAGTCCCTTGTATGTAAATACGCAGTATTCACGACGCATACAGTGGGTGCACGGTGCCTTCCTATCTGCACAGTGGTTGCTGTGCCGCAGACCACATTAGTTGCCACTACCAATTTTCAAATCTTATTGTGGAGGTAGCGCCCATAAAAGTATGCCCCAACTCAGATTTGAACCTCCTTACTCTTCAAAAACGCTGTTTAATTCTAATACTGCCTCCCTTAACAGCCACGGCATGCCCGCAGGCCTCCATTTCAAGATAACACGTACCAGCGCGTTCACAAAATCGCGCAACCCAATCACGTTCAACCTCAACAATAATGTGCAATTCCGTTAGCGTAGACCTTCAAAGAAGCACTGTAAAACCAGCGGCAGTAAATGTCCCATGTCACACAAGTAGAGGGTCGCCTCGTTTTCTGAACAACCTACATGTGCTCTCCGATCACGAGGCCCTCGCTTATAGCGTTTCCTATCAGTCTCTTCAATTAGTTCACAGCCTCAAATACTTACAATCAGCTCACCCGTATGCAATGAGGCTAGTAAAGCTAGTAAAAATCTTCAAAGCAATTTTAGGCTCACAGTTCAGACAAGAGGTTGTCGATTTTTAACCAGACTTACCTCATTTTATCAGTAAGAGCTAAACAGTATTGAAACCCCATTTAAAGGCCATATTTTCATAATTATTGTCATGGTCAGAATAGACCGCCGAATTGAGCAATTCCTTTGTGACCCAAAGGAGATGCGACTTCTTCCCTCACTGCAGTTCAACTGCTTGATGTTAATTGGGTACAAACGTGGCTAATAACGTCTGTGTCCTTCGCTCTAACAAGCCATGCACGTATCACATTGTACAGGTAACCGCGAAAAACGTAGCATTCTCACGTTGGCATGCGAAGTCTTTAAATTCAGGTCGAATCACATGCTGCTCAGTGCAGAATTCCTGGGTTATATTGTTAACGCAGATGAAAGGCATCATTTCATTACATGTCACGTTGCAAGTCGCGATGTCGCCAGTCGATCCATCTGAACACAAAGGTAAGAGGTAAAGCTTTATTGATTTGTTAAAGGAACTGCATACATTGCTTAAGTTCTTTTATATGTCATGCAACGGGATTCGAACCTGCGGCCTCGTGACTTTTTACAGCCAGAGGGCTCAGGGGGAATTAGGAACTTACTCAAAGGGGAACACGGACGCGTATTCACGTAAGCGGCACTTTCACGTAGTAACTAAATGGTGCTCCCCGAGTGGGGAGCGCTGCGAAGTTACTATGACTGTAGGTATCACTCAAATCAATGCGACACATGTAGTTGTATGCACCACAATTAATTCAGCCGAACAATTACACCATGAATTATCAGCATCATCATTATATATATTATACAGCAATATAAATGCATCTATCCAATTACGCGATATATAATAATTAAGCAGTCTGCGTCAGCTATTTAGGCGCGAATCCGCCAGGAGATCTAATAAAGCCTGTCTGTATTTTTCCTCGTACCAGTTAGCCAAATATATAGGGTCAGCCTCCGCTCAGTGGCGACTACACTTACATGGACTAAACGAATTGTCTACTTGTCGCCGTGTAACGCAAATTCACATCGAACATTTTTGGCGTGTTTAGACAGTCTCACGCAAGGAACATGAGCTAGCCGTCAGCGCTTCGGTGGTTTGACCGACTAAGTCTCTAGCTGTAAAAAGCCCAAGGCCGCAGGTTCGTGTCCCACGATCTGGTGAGGACATATATAGAGAACGTGGTGAAACTGCAGTCCGGCTGACAAACCAACAAAAACCTTTACCTTACCGAGTGGAGTCGAGGAAAGTGAACGATCCGGATTAATGGGTCGTCGATAGTATTATAGCGATCAATTGTATGCCTAAGCAATCTCATGTACAATTATGAAATCGCATGGAATGGCGTGTTGAATGTTGTGTCGCGATACCCATTATCGCTTGAACAGGAACTATAGATCACATGGATCTGGTCAGAGATCGGAGAAAGACTGATCAACGAACGACACAGTGCGCTCACTGGCTACATGACGTCATTTGCATGGAAAAAGTGGTGTGCAAGGCGCCATAACCTTTAATGCAGAACCCTAGGATCTAATACACCGTTGAGCGACGTCCTTAACCTGACCTGTCTTACTGAAGATGAAAATCTCGTTTAGTCGACGATCTCGACTTTTATCAAGTCGACGCTGTACTATCAGTTCTGCGACCGATGGCAGTCAGTCCCTAACTGGTCAACTGCATCAACCGCGCTTCGCAGAATCCCGTACCTCATCTCGTGTTCACGGATGGTTCCAAACTGGCTTCGGTTTAAGATTTTCTCCTCCTACTCGAGACTAAATGAATCTCACGGCGCGCCTTTCTTTTTCATCGTGATCAAGATCTCCTGGATAAAGTGTAGAGCGGGTTACTCAGATGAATCCCGTGGATGACTACCGCTAAATGGCCATAGCCTAGTTGTCGACCAACGGGAATCCGCCAACCTTCAGGAATTAAGGCGAATCATTATTACAAATGAAGAAAAATTTGATGAATCCGTTGACTTATCCATTGTTCACAAACAGCTGCGAGGGCTTTGCAATCCACCCAACGCGTCTTTGCTCATAAGGAGAAGGTTAGTTGTACGTTTATGTGGCGTTTCGTACGAGTAGTGAACTGATGTAATATGGTTTGTGCAAACTAAGAAATGCGAATAAAAATACACGCGTAAAAAATGCCTCACATGTTTGTTAGCCTTTTCAATCAAATAATAAAAGAGATAGTTTTCCTACGGAAAAAAAATGCTGCAATACAACCATAGAATTACACTCCACTCCAGTTACCACAGACGTCGGAGTATAGATGAGTCGTAAACGAGAAGACATCATGGAAGCACTTGTCTTTGTAGCATATGCCT
This sequence comes from Stratiolaelaps scimitus, assembly GCA_019614645.1. Taxonomy (NCBI): domain Eukaryota; kingdom Metazoa; phylum Arthropoda; class Arachnida; order Mesostigmata; family Laelapidae; genus Stratiolaelaps; species Stratiolaelaps scimitus. The sequence goes on along the minus strand of JABWDB010000011.1, from coordinate 347,978 downwards.
TGAGGACAAATTAGCCTAGAATTAACTTCACATGGATACAGGCATGCCGTGTCGCGGAAGACCTTCGTCGGTGTGACGCAAACGCAGCGAGGCTTCCACCACAGCCGTCTGCAGATAGCGCCCCCGTTGAAGCACTTCTTCTGGTCGGGGTAGCTGCAGCTGGCTATGGTCGACACTACAATGCAAGTAAAAAGTGGAGAAAAGAAAAGGTGACATCGCACGAGGCTGAATCGGTTGGCTGGGTGTGCTACACAGCCAACATTAAAGCGGCGTGGTCAGGGGAGAAGGGGGTTGGGGTGGCCAGGTCACGTCGGATACTGTCGCAATTAGCAGCTTTTACAGTCGCAAACAAGGAGAGCACCTCCTGTTAGGTGTGCTCCTTCAGGAGCACGAGGACATGTGAGTCTAGCGCTCTATCGAGCCAATAGCCGCAAACAAGTAGGCGATCGTATTTAGCAAATGACGAATCAGCGAAGAAAATTAATGATCTTCCGTGCTGGCTATGGTGGGCTCCAAAGATCGGCGACTCGCTACAATAACGCACATCGTTGATATGACATAATGTGTAAATGCATATTGTCGAATTGACATGTTATATTGCTGATTCGAAAAATCAGCTGACTGAAACAAGTCTTGCCCGAGAATCGAAATATGTCGCTAGGGGCGTCTCTGCGAAAGATACCGTAGTTTTCACACGTACGTCTGCAGCTGTCAAACGCCGGAGACCACAGGTTCGAGCCCCGTGAAAATGAGCTAAACTGAAGCATATTTCCCAAGCTAATACGACACTGCAATGCAGTACTGTACTCACACGCGAACGACGTGCCGACAAGCGGCACCACAATCGCCACGCCGATCAGCATTACGCATATAACGGAACGACAACGTCGCTTTCGCCCTGCCCCCTTCGGGTCGTGAGCTGCGCAGTCTTTGATCGAGACGCATTTCGTACGTGATGGCCATGCGCCCGCAAACGGTGTAAGGGTCGAGGAAGTTCCGGATCGGGAAATACCCGAAGATTCGATCGTTGTCGATGGCGACTTTGCGCTGCTTGACGGCGACGACTCGGTATGGGTGAACATCGATGCGAGATGGAAGGCAGGATCAGACACGATCCAACGGAACGCGTTTCCGTAACCAAGTCCAGCCAATCGAACCGAAAGCTAAAAATCTCCTCCGAAGAATTTTCTCTGTCACGGTAGATAGGGGGCGTCCTCTTGTAGAATTTCATAGCCAGCACGCCAACACGACCATCCTACACGCATCCTGTTCATGCTTCGTTGTCTACAGGCGACTGATGTAGACAAGCTGTTGGAAGTGACCCTTCCCCCCCCGATCGATATCAGGTGCAACGCTACCATCACCAGCGCTCAGCCGCGGGAGACACTTAGGTGCACGGGATCGGTTCCCGTCCTTACACATTTAAGGGGTCCGCCTTATGAAGCAATGCCGAAAGCAGTTCTGTGGACGTTAAATGTTGGCTGAGCGTCCGTCCGCAAAATTTACTAGGACAGGAATCCCAGGTCAGAGCCAATTGTAAGTGAGCGACTCAGCGTATGGATGGCGAGAACTGCCACCGTGTGACTTGCTATGTATCCGTTTTATGGCAGAGTTTGTAGAATAGGCAGGCACGTTTATGCAATTGTCGGGTACCATAAGTCGTCTATGGGGTGTCGCCTTCTGGACGGTCTACACATGTTGGACGGTCTACAGTTCCTAATAGATATCTGCTGTCAAATATAATACATATCCTATCTGTTACTAATACATATCTGTTGCTGGTGTGAACGCAGCAAATAATAAAGAGATTCCACAGTTTCTTCAGAGTATTGATTACTGACTCGTAATCTAATACACGGATTTTACAAAACGCATACTATACCATTACTTCTATTGTTTCTTTACGTACTCTATATAACAAAAATGATTATTCATAAATATTATCATAGGTTCGCCGTACACGGTGGGCAATCTTCGTGCAAGTGATACGTTCATGGTTTTGAAATGGTCACAAATTCAACGGCCACTTAATGATAACTATCACACCAGAATGACATCAATTATATGATGTTGTTTAGAGGGAGAGATGCCGTAGTGTATTAACTTTCCAAGCTATTCGCAATTCTACCGTCTACCCATGGTGGCTCACCTTATCGAATACATATCTGGTACTGCTGTGATGTTGCTCATTGATGTTTGCAACCAGTGACAAAGGACTTTCCACAAAATCCTGACTCACGTCCAACAAACGGAACTTTCCAAAGACGTTGAAATCAACATCTAAATGAAACAGGAAGGAACGGCCCCAAACATAAACATTTGACAGTACAATGCACCCTGTCTTGATATGGGTGCCAGCCATCCTTGGTCGCTGTGTCAGCCTTCCAAGAATTTTTGCTAAGGATTGATCATCAGTTCGACTCTGCTATAGGAGACATCCATCCAGCTGGATTTCGTTCGCTTCGCTAAAAGAAGAGCTACCTATGTATGAGTGTGTATGCCGGTAGACAGTTGGTTCGGCGTAAACACCGCCGCCTTTGCGTTGGCTATTGTTTCCGCTTCGAGCATATTGCGACTAAGCACAACTGTTTTCGGATCAGAATCATCGCATTTGACAGGCCTGAATCATTCTAAATACATCAGGTGGCATTCATAATGCGCGATATGACAGACACAATCGCGGCGGCGGCGGTGGAGGCGTCTGCGGTGGGAGCGGTAATAATTCTTGGAAAATACTGGTGGCGAACGCGAATTTCCCCGGGATGCACTAAAGCTCACTGTGTAGTTTACTTGTGTAAGTTCCCGAAGAAGGCGCAGGAATAGATTTCAGCCTGAGATGACAATTATCAACGCAACCCATGTAGGTGTTGAATGATTGAACTCGTCTCTGACTCGTAACTGGTCCCGTAACAGTATATAAGAGCCAACGTTTGAAAGACGAACAAATGCGACTGACAAGCAAGCGGTAGAAGCATTAGCTCTACAGTGACATTGCTCGTTTAGGAGATCCACGTGGTTGACCAGGTTCTCCCATCCTTCCGATTGAGTAGTTGAACTCTTAGCGATCTCCGACCGTACAGAATCTAGCTAGCTAAAGAAGCTATAATAAATACTATAGACTATATCCAGTTCCAGGATGAGGTTCACAATTTTGCTTTTCGTCTTCGTGCTTCTCGCCGGTAAGTTTCAATAGAACTTTTGACCTACCGACTTGTGAATTTCCGTATTTCGAGGAGGTTTTCAACCTTCTCCCTCTAGGATTTCCCCCTAGCTTGTTGGAAAACTTCAAATAGAAAGAAATTCTACACTCATGTATAAAATAGATTTACGAGTAAACATGAACTGATGATGATCATATGGCTTGATTTTTCGCTTTTCCGCCTCCTTCCGCGCCTGATTTCAGCTGGAGCTTTCGCCGGTTTTGGGTGTCCATGGGACGCGCAGAAATGTCATCTGCATTGCATCAGTATAGGTAGACGTGGGGGTTACTGCGCCGGCCCCCTGCGGGCGACCTGTACCTGTTACCAGCGATAATTATACAGGGGTCTCCATCACCGCATCAAACGGACAACGACAACAACAGCCCAACCAGTCTTCACACATGGACACAATCTAAACATATCTAAAATATACTAATAACATTACTTCAATCTGTCGCAAATAAATTTTATTTTATTACAATAAAAAGGAGAATATAGAAAGATGGCCATTCACTTTTTTTTCTATTTAGTATATACTTGAACGAAATCGCAATCGACAATCCTTCGGATACGTCTAATTTTCAATGTTTGTCACGCATGGACAACAGTATCAAATAGACGATATCATATCACAGATCTGAGCGGTATTGAAAATAAGTAAAGGTGTCCTTGAATTTATATCCACAATTGGGGTCGAGGCCTGTCACATCTGCAGGGGAGAACAGCTGTGAGTCTCCTCCAAGCTAATGTGGGGATATTATCGCAACTATGAATTCCGGGAAGACTGGCGTTGGCGATAGCTGGTGCTCGCGGACGATGGATAAAGTTTCTTGAGAGATTGCCCAGGTGAACCTGTAGTACACCTCCACTACCGTCTATGTCTGACCCAACTACCGTGGTCATGGACTACGGTAGCTAATCAGAGTATCTATCGTGGCGCTCGATATTTCGGCCAGCCTCAATTCAATTTATGATACCAAATACAAGTATGTTAGAAAGGCTTGGAAAGAGTCCAAATCGGTATCGGTATAAATTCGTCACAGATTGCGTGATTTGAGCAAAAGCGGCCCTGCCGACGGATTTGAAGTTGAATGTGAATATGGAAATTGTCCGTATATATGAATATGTGTGAATGTTAGCTCGAAGCGAATGCATACAACATTTCTCTTGGATAGGTGACACTCGACTAGGTCACGAAAACTTGGCCTGAGACTAGTGAGTAGTCTATAGCGAGCTTCAAACGAAAATACGTTCCTCATTCCTTATGGGTGGGTTATCATTTCACGACACCAGAGTATAAGTAGACACACACGCGGATCGATTCCACACAAATCGACTAGATGGAGTGGTTTTGGTTCCAATCGTCATGGGCTAAATCGTCATCGAACTTTAGTCACCGGCGGAAACTCCGCAGGCGCACCTATAATTAGCTTTCTATAATATAATTATGACCTACCCCTTCATCGTTTCCTCATCGTGTTCGTACGCATCGTCGATCCTTACAGTCCTATTCTATGGATCGTTGTTTGTGCAAAATGAGCCAGGCCCAGTGCAACCTTTTTTTTACCTGTAAACACTTCGGGATTTGTCCTCAAGCATGTTTAAAGACCGAACGGAGTTTATTCTAACGTACCTTTCTTAAACAAATTATACGGACTTTTCGGACGTGAGTTTTGAGTAGAATTTGCTTTTGATCTATTTGACCCCTACAGCACCACCATAAAGGTCACCATAAGAGACTATCATTACGATGTATGCTGTAATATTAAATCAAACGTAACGACGGCAGTATGTTATTAGTTGAGTTGTTCGTGCTGCTTTTGAAGTGCTTGCCTTGGTAGGTTTAGTTGTTCCCACTTGGGTTCAAGTGCAGTTTGTAATTCTTCTCTTCTTCGCCTATGCGAAACCCGCTAGATACATCTGAATTCTTTAATTATTCACGAACTCCGTTAATCCTATCTTAATTTCCACTTGTTACGTGCTATACCAAATCTTAACTATTATACACCAAAGATACTCCGATGTTGTATCTTCTCGGTGTTGACAACAAGGATCCGTATTCTTTTCAGAATACGTGTACCATTATATAGAAATCCAAGAGTCTACCTAAGGGGACATTTGCTACGTGCGTCATTCTTCCCTTTCTATCGATTATTTGATCTATTGCAGAGTTATTCCTTTGCATGTACTGGACATCTCAGCTGATGCTGAGTGTCCCCTGACACAGATTTCTAAGCCATCTCAGATTTGAGAGCTATACATCTAGAATAGAGATGCATAGCTACTTCGTGCATTACAGAAGATTGACTTCACTCAGCAGAGGAATTGAATCTTTTCAAAATGGACACATATGCACTAGATGCGAGTGGCTGGATATAAATACGAGTGAGCTAGAGGAGATGAGAGAAAATGCATTTTCTATTTGAACGGACCAGCTAGAGTGCTTTCGATTCTAGTGTCGGCGAAGCCCTCGTTTTTACAAGCGTGTGTGAGAGGTACTCAGGTTGTGGGCAAGGCTCTTCCACGTTGAAAGGACTGAAAAAGTTAAGGCTCAATGCCGCTACTCCTCTCATGGGCGTTACTGTCCATTCTGCCTTTAGCGCTGGGTGTGTTCAGACGTTAGTAGCCTTTCATGGGTACAGTGGCAGAGAAGTCGCATTGTGGTCCAAATTAAATATACTAATGAAGGTAACAGGAAGCGGGAAGATGAGGCCAATACTCCGTTCAATTTCCAAAACATTGATTGCAACGATTGTCTGCTCCACCTGTTGGAATACGAGTTATAGTAAAACTGTTCTACAGTCGCTTGCGGAAACGACTCAGCCAAATTTAGAGGAACCAGGTTTTGGCTGTAAAGAAGGGCTAAGTGGCCTGCTAAGGCGGCATTTGGCAATGCGACGAGTCAGGCCAGGGGATAGCGTTGTCCTTCTGTTTGGACGTTGCGTATCGAAAGCAGACTTCAGTCAATCACTCGCTCGCGACTTCACCACCGTTCCGTCATCTGCACTTGTCATTAGTGATTACATTCTGAAGGACTCAGGTAAGGACTACAGCTTTACTGACGACCCGTACGTGCGACTTGTGAGAACACTCAAATACATGGTATTCTACCACTGCAATGACGCCGCTGCTGGACTGCAACTGAGGATAAATGATCCAGTGTTAATCAGCATTTGGGAGTCCTTTACAACATTTACGCATTACGTTCTGTTCGCTATCCGAAACACTAAGCGGAATAGAGACATATCCTCCTACGCGACAGTAGCGAACTGTACTGTGACCCATGACCACGTGATTTCAGGAATGAACAATCTTCGTATATTTCGATCGAATCATTTGCAACCAATCGCAAATGTACGGCTTCAACTGAAACACATTGACATTTCGAGTATTCACTGGTTTTATAAATATGAAGTGGGCCAAATTTATATAACGATTAAGACGACAACTGCAAACCATACAAGGTTGGACTTCACCAGAAGTGATAAAAGAGACCTACAATTTCTACTAGCTTCTGATGAGGAGGATGAACTGTCATTGAACTCTCGCGAAATGGCCTTTGTATTTCCAGCTGAATGCACGAGACCTTTGGCTGTTGTCGAACCTTCAGAGTGGACCCTCGTTAAACCTCTTTCGGGACTATTCGCTGTGGCGCTTATCCTAACAATTTCGATGGTCAGTTTGATCGTCAACCTTGGTATCGTCCGAGAGAGTTCAGCGCTCTTCTGTCAGATAGTCTCAAGTGTTTTCACTGCATACGATACCCGACCCCCTAACGTTGGCAAATGTTTTATTCGGTCACGTCTCATCCTTTTGGGCTTATTTCTATTTATGTTTAACTTTTTTCTCGTGAACGAATATAAAAGTAATGTCATCTCTGAATTATTAGAGCCCAATAGAACGCTATCGTCATTCCAAACTTACACTGGAGGCGGCCTCTCAACAAACATCCCATATCAGATTCCTCTATCTTTGCTCAGGGCATTTATGTATGAGCTTATCTATAACAGGATGCCGGTGTGTCATGCAAATGGTCGCTCTTTCCTAGAGGAATTACTTCAGATTCCATTAGAAACAGTAAAAAGCTATCGTTCAACATTCGAGATGGTGGTCGATAGCGTAACGGGATTACGAGATCACCTTGTTTTTAGACAAGTGTTCCCTATCGTTCGTGAACACCAGCTAGTGCCAGTTATACCTAAATTCATGGCTATACGGCAGAGAGGCTTCATGGCCATGTTGGCCAGAAGAACCGAAGCCAACTTCATTAATTCTTGGCATCGAAAGACTTTTCCAGACACAAAGGCAAAACCAAGTGAGCACCTCTTGGCCCATCAAGAACTCCTCAGGAGTTACACTAATCCAAAGGTTGTCATGGCCTTGTCCGATATGGAACCCGTTTTCCGTAAAGAACACCTTCGTAACACGATCTACATCTGCATACGACTAGTGACCGCGTCGATCTTCGTCGCTTGCATAGAACTCACACTAGATATCCTTATTATTATGAGACCGGTACCCATCCCCATTATATAAATGAATAATATGATTGACCGAAGTTTCGCTACGGTGGCAAGGAAGCCAATGGCGGGAATGCTACCATGACCGTATCACTGTCAATGACAAATGACACCGAGACAGTGATTTTGGCCTTATTCAAGTCTTTTATGGCATCCAGATAAAGGGGTGCGTGTGTTCGCTCCCATCGAACAACGTAAGATGCTCAATTGAGTTGACGAGACACTTATCCACACTCCTCGATCAAACTTCTATGGCTGAATGTTTTCGAAAGAGACGAAAACCTTGCCACATAGCCTACAATACTACGTTCGCTAGTCGATAGTCGTTGATCGCCGCTTGTTTCGTTGTTTCACAGCTTCGAAGGGGAAGATCTCTATGTGACAGTAATACATTTAATCGCTCTATTACATAGCTAATTCACTAATTAGGTAGTAAAATATTTATGGGTATCGAAAAATTACCACTGAACAATTACGCTTGAATTGAATTCGAGAAAAAAATGGCACATGGTGCTTCGCTATTTCCCAATCGGGCAATAGATTAGCATTCAGATCGTATCTCATAGACTCTATTCCGCTTTGACGAATCCCGCACCTCATTATCTCGCCTTCGATCCATGACCTAACAACTAAATGAAGACACCCTTAGAGTTTTGAATAATGTTAACCAATGTCAGGTTCCTACAAATGAAGGAAGGGTATCTCGGTCTCGACCGACCACAGAAGCTAACCCAATCCATGAATGTAAGTTGTCGTTTTTTCTTAATATGCTAATGACCATTAGGTATTCGCGAAGGGTTGGACGCTCTTGCTCGACATTTTGCAGATGTATAAATTGCAGTTGAACTGAAACTATTTTCAGTTGCTTGCGTTCGATCCGGCCTTTTCCCTAAGAATTATAACAAAATCAGGACTGCCTCCTGTGAATAATTTCTGTATTCAGAGCTTTGTTTCTCAATGCATTAAAATTGTGTTCAGATGTATATGGTTCTTAACATGTATGGTATATAAATTGAGGCCATGCCTGAGTATAGTGAAACACAGCAGAGGATTTCAAACACCTTTAATGTTACAATAATAATAAAATCGCACATAACAAGGTCCAAAGCGACCGCTGACCGCAGACGGCATCCGGATGTCTGCCCGATAAGAAACAATAAAGAGAGAAGAGATGACTGTACGGGGTACTCCCAAAAGCTTGATCTCTCGTTGACACAGAACGAAGCAGACGTGTTTTCAATGGCATCACTCTAAAGCTAAGCTAACCCCAATCAGCTAAGGCGACCCTAACAGCCAAGGTCAGACTCTAGGCGAACACACATCCACAGGATCTAATCAGCCAAGTGCCTTGAGTATCAAATAATTCTCAACTCCTAATCTTTTCTTTATCCTCGTATTCCCGCTTCGTAAATTGTTCTCTTTCGTAGATCCCTACATATATGATATGGATCGTTGAACTTCGAAGGGAACATGAAATAATTATCGATTGGTTCAACCATTATGATCAGCAATACCGTTGTCAAGGGTAAGTATAGGATAGGATGGATCTATATCCGACAAGAATAGCTAAATGCTGCAAATCAGACCATAAGCCGTTCACAGAGGAGCTCTGCTCCGTATCTTCTTTCAAACGGAATTTAAAAGGGCGTTAGAATCGTATAGATAGATACCCAGCTATCTCCTTGAGTGCGTCTACTTGATCAGTGAAATAAAACCAACTGCTTTTTCTGGCACCGATTTCTAGGGTTCGAATCTCAAGTTGCTCACACTTTTGCGGGGATTCTCTTCTCGACTGGACACCGTAATTGGACTATTATTATTATAATTATTGAAATGTCTCCAAGTATACATGCGGAAGGTTTGAACGTATCAATGACAACGAAATGAGACCTCCAGTTCAAGAGACGTCCTGGCCTTGGGAGGAGGAGGAGAGAGGGAGGGATCATTGTGTTTTTCACGGGTCGATTTCCCTGTTGACTAGATCTGTGTAGCTCTTTGGTCCGTTACAGTGCTTCTACGGATTTAAGGATTTCTTCGAGACCAAAGCGTGACGTTCGTGGTGACTATTTTCATATATGGGTCTATAACCAAACCGCCATAATGATGATCATACGAGGTCAGCATTATGATGATGCATGCTATAATCTTATAAACGAAATGCGATGTCCACCTTCTGAAACACTCATTACGTGCGCAGTATCACGCGCGACCGTCAAATATATAGCAGAGTCCTTCGTCAATAAGTGCTTTGTCAAATGGGTCGATTTTTCTCTCGAATAGAGACGCGCAGGCCCTTGGTGCATTAGGGGGTAACTTAGAAGAATGGAATATTTTCGAAACGAACACATATAATGCATATATGAGTGGATGAAATACAAAAATAGAGGAGATCAATTTCAATGTGAATCGACCAACCAGAGTGCTTTCGATCCCAGCATCCCCGTGGCCTTCGTTGTGAGTAAAGCTATTCCACAGGCCCACAGCAACACGTTGTCTTGAACGGGTTGGATTATTTCCAGTAACAGAGCCGCTTCCTTCAAAGACGGTACTGTCCATTCTGCCGTCAGTGCCTGTAGATAGTTTCATCTTCTGTAATATTAGGTACTACTACCCCCGTTTAGTCGGCTTTGTTCTGAAAGAGATCACCTTGGTGTCCACTTAAATAGACGGATTAAGGAAACATGAAGCTCGGAATGAGAACAACACTGAGTACAATTTCCAAAACATTGATTGCAACTATTGTCTGCTCCACCTGTTGGAATACGAGTTATAGTAAAACTGTTCTACGACCTTTTGCGGAAACGACTCAGCCAAATTTAGAGGAACCAGGTTTTGGCTGTAAAGGAGGGCTAAGTGGCTTGCTAAGGCGGCATTTGGCAATGCGACGAGTCAGGCCAGAGGATAGCGTCGTCCTTCTGTTTGGACGTTGCGTATCGAAAATAGACTTCAGTCAATCACTCGCTCGCGACTTCACCACCGTTCCGTCATCTGCACTTGTCATTAGTGATTACATTCTGAATGACTCAGCTGAGAACCTCAGCTTTACTCTAGACCCCTACGTGCGACTTGTGAGAACACTCAAATACATGGTATTCTACCACTGCAATGACGCCGCTGCTGGACTGCAACTGAGGATAAATGATCCAGTGTTAATCAGCATTTGGGAGTCCTTTACAACCTTTAAGCACTACGTTCTGTTCGCCATCAGAAACACTAAATCGCATAGATACGTATCCTCCTACGCCACAGTAGCGAACTGTGCGGTGACCCATGACCACGTGATTTCGGGAATGAACAATCTTCGTCTATTTCGATCGAATCATTTGCAACCAATCGCAAATGTACAGCTTCGATTGAAACACATTGACATATCGCAATCCCCTTGGAATTCTGCAAGCGAGTTGAGTAAAATTTGTATAAGAATAAGGGTAAGAAGTGAAAATCACACAAGGTTAGTCTTCACCAGAAGCGATAAAAGGGACCTAATATTTAAACCTCCCAACGATGACAGCGAAGAGACATTATTGAACTCTCGGGAAATGACCTTTGTGTTTCCAGTTGAATGCACGAGACCTTTAGCTGTTGTCGAACCTTCAGAGTGGACCCTCGTTAAACCTCTTTCGGGACTATTCGCTGTGGCGCTTATCCTAACCATTTCGATGGTCAGTTTGATCGTCAACCTTGGTATCGTCCGAGAGAGTTCATCGCTCTTCTGTCAAATAGTCTCAAGTGTTTTCACTGCATACGATACCCGACCCCCGAACGTTGGCAAATGTTTTATTCGATCACGTATCATCCTTTTGGGGTTATTTCTATTTCTGTTTAACTTTTTTCTCGTGAACGAATATAAAAGTAATGTCATCTCTGAATTATTAGAGCCCAATAGAACGCTATCGTCATTCTACCTACACAAGGACGCGGAAAGCGCAGTAAGTGTACTATATCAGATGCCCTTATCTATGCTGAGATTGATCATGTACCAGATGATCTACAACAGATTTCCATTGTGTCATCAAGATGGTCGCTCTTTCCTGGAGCAATTACTTCAGGTCCCATTAGAAACGGTAAGAAAATGGCATTCTCAATTTTCGATGGTGTCTGACAGCGACAATAGATTACGAGATCGTCTCGATCTTAGACAAGTGTTCCCTGTCGTTCGTGAACACCAGCTAGTGCCAGTTATACCTAAATTCATGGCTTTGCATCAGAGGGGCTTCATGGCCATGTTGGTCAGAAAAGAAGAAGCCAACTCCATTGACTCTTTTCATCGAGAGACCTTTCCAAACACAAAGGCGAAACCAAGTAAGAACTTCTTGGCCCATCAAGAACTCCTCAGGAGTTACACTAATCCAAAGGTTGTCATGGCCTTGTCCGATATGGAACCCGTTTTCCGTAAAGAACACCTTCGTAACACGATCTACATCTGCATACGACTAGTGACCGCGTCGATCTTCGTCGCTTGCATAGAACTCACACTAGATATCCTTATTATTATTATTATGAGACAGGCACCAATCCACATTATATGAAGCTTAATATGATTGAACTATTGCATATTTCTATATAAGCTTCTACATATTCGTCAAATATACGAACGACATTGAAACAGTGAATTGTGCCGCTATTATTTATTGTACCTAAGAGGATAACATAACATAACATTTGCGGTTTAATTCCGGAACTGCAATTTTAACAATGCTTAAGTTCGCGATTAAAAAATAGGGTAAAAGTAAGAGTGTATCATCACCAAATTGGTCATGAAATTACGATTTCACAATTATAATAGATTATTCTGCCAACAGATATATACATTCACATATTCAAATTATTTACAATTCACAATATTCAGGTTATTTGATTAACACAATTATATAATATTATCACTGCAATATTTTTTTTATCTCATTGGCAAACTTCCTGGTAGAGGTGAGCTCCCTAACCTCCTTCGGGAGCGGGCTCCAAATCAACGGCATCTGATAAGCTAGAGACTGGCAGGTAGTTACTTTGACGGCTGTAGGTAGTACAAACTCTGTTGCCCGGCGAGATGTTTTTCTGTCGACGACCACAATGGGGACCGCGACATCCGGCAGGATAATACACTTGATCATTTTGAAAGCCGGATCGCGGTAGAAACCTGACTTAACTTATCCACGGTGAGGAGTCTGTATCTGCTATAGGTGTCGGTAACAGACTCCCTGCGGGTCCTTCCAAACGCTGTTCGAAGTGCATCGTTTTGAATTACTCTTCCTCTATCTAGTACCTCTTTATATCCATTGCCCCAGATTGACATGACATATCCCAACGTCGGTATTAGCAAGGAGTTATAGATAAGCAAGAGGCAATTCGTCGGAAACCAAAGTTCTCGAAAATGTCGAATGCAAGCATTTACAGCGTAGCATTTGGGATTGATAGCTCTTCAATGGGCAGAGCACTTGAGATTCTTATGCAACAAAAGCCCGAGGCATTTAGTAGTATCCGATAACGAGAACTGCTCACCACTCGAGTTCGGATCGAAGAACTCAGATGATTTGGTGAATCAAACGAAGTCGAGTTAAATACAATAATTAAGGAAACATGAAGCCGAAGATGAGAACAACACTCAGTGGTAATTCCAAAACATTGATCGCAGCTATCGTCTGCTTCGCCTGTTGGAATACGATCTAGAGTAAAACTCTTCGACAGTAGCTTGCAGAAATTAGTCAGCCAAATTTAGAGGAACCAGGTTTTGGCTGTAAAGGAGGGTCAAATGGCCTATTAAGACGGTATTTGACAACGCGACGAGTTAGGCCAGAGGACAGCGGTGTCCTTCTGTTTGGACGTTGCGTATCGAAAGCAGACTTCAGCCGATCACCCGCTGGCTACTTCACCACCGTTCCGTGATCTGCACTTGTCCTTTGTCAGATGAACATTCTCTATGTGACACTAATACATTCAATCGCTCTATTACATAGCTAATTCACTAATTAGGTAGTAAAATATTTATGGGTATCGAAAAATTACCACTGAACAATAACGCTTGAGTTGAATTAGAGAACAAAAAGGGCACATGGTGCTTCGCTATTTACCAATCGGGCAACATATTAGCATCCAGAATAATCTCATAGACTTTATTCTGCTTTGACGAATCCCGCACCTCATTATCTCGTCTCCGATCCATGACGTAACAACTAAGTGAAGACACCCTTATACTTTCGAATAATGTTAATTAATGTCATGTTACTACAAATGAAGGAAGGGTATATCGGTCTCGACCGACCGCAGAAGCAAATTAGGTGGCTGAATATGACCGTAACCCAATCCATGAATGTAAGTTGTCGTTTTTCCTTAATATGCTAATGACCATTAGGTACTCACGAAAAGTGGGACTGTCGTGTTCGACATTTTTCAGATGCTTAAATCCCACTTGGACTGGAACTATTTTCATTTGTTTGCATTGTATCCGACCCTTTCCCCAAGAATTATAATAAAATTAGGGCTGCCTCCTAGAATGACGGATCCAGTGGAATTGTGATTGCGCCCTCTTAGTAACTTGGCGAGTACCATGGTGCTGTCCCAGGAGAACTGGGCTATGGTTCTTACCTCGGTAGATACTATACTGAAAAAGAAGGATGAGTTGGAGAAAGTCAGGCAAAGATCATACGACTTCCCAGGACAGAATGGTCAGATCGCAGAGTCTGGAAGGGGGGGGGGGATATGGAGGTTACGGGGGGGCTTAGGATCAGTTCTGCTCTGCTGAGTCAGACGTCTCCACCCAGTGGCCAATTGTAGGACTGTATGATCCTCCGGATGAAACAGTCGAATTAATGCTGCAAGCTCTCCGAGCCATCTGGAAAGGGGGAAGGAGGTACGCGGGTTTAGTGCGGCCCTTGTGACTACCACACTAGTGTTGATATGGGCAGCCCAGCACGTATGTTCGCAATGCATTGCCGTAATCCCCCCTAAAAAAAGGGCTGCCTCCTAATCTCTTCTTTATCCTCTTATTCCCGCTTCGTAAATTGTTCTCTTTCGTGGATCCCTACATATATATATACATATATATATATATATATATACATATATATATATATATATACATTATGGATAATATATATATTCGATGGATCGTTGAACTTGGAAAGGAACATGAAATAATTATTGATTGGGTCAACCATTGTGATCGATAATACCGTTGTCAATGTCAAGTATAGGAGAGGGTAGATCTCGATTCGACAAGAATAGCCAGCTGCTGCAAATCAGACCATACGCCGTATCTTCTTTTATAGAGAATTTTGAAGGGCGTTAGAACCGTGTAAATAATTACCCAGCTATCTCATTGAGTGTGCCTGCTTAATTAATGGTACACAGCAAAGTGCTCTTATTGGCATCGATTTCTAAGGCTCTAATCTCAAGTTGCTTGCACAATTTGCGGGGATAATTGGACTATGATTATTATTATTATTATTATTGAAATGTCTCCAACGGTACACATGAGAGGTCGGATGTGTCAATGACGACGAAATGAAACCTCGAGTCGAAGAAACGTTTTGTGCTCGGGGGAGGGGCCGATGATGAGGGATCATTGTGTCTTTCACGAGTCGATATTCCTCTTGAATAGATACGCGTAATTGTTGAATATTTTCACTCATGGGGCTTTTACCAAATCACCATAATGATGATCATACGAGGTCAGCATTATTATGATGCATGCTATAATCTTATAACAAAAATGCGATGTCCACCTTCTGAAACACTCGTTACGTGCGCCATTCTTTCTCAATATCGCGACCATTAAATATATTACAGAGCTCTTCCTCAATAAGTGCATTGTCAAATGGGTCAATTTTTCTCTCGAATAGAGATGCGCAGGCCCTTGGTGCATTGCGGAGTGACTTAGAAGAATCGAATATTTTCGAAACGAACATATATAATGCATATATGAGTGGATGAAATACAAAAATAGAGGAGATCAATTTCAATGTGAATTGATCAACCAGAGTGCTTTCGATCCCAGCATCCCCGTGGCCTTCGTTATGAGTAAAGCTATTCCACAGGCCCACAGCAACACGCTGTCTTGAACGGGTTGGATTATTTCCAGTAACAGAGCCGCTTCCTTCAAAGACGGTACTGTCCATTCTGCCGTCAGTGCCTGTAGATAGTTTCATCTTCTGTAATATTAGGTACTACTACCCACGTTTAGTCGGCTTTGTTCTGAAAGAGATCACCTTTGTGTCCACTTAAATAGACGGATTAAGGAAACATGAAACTCGGGATGAGAACAACACTGAATACAATTTCCATAACATTGATTGCAACCATTGTCTGCTCCACCTGTTGGAATACGAGTTATAGTAAAACTGTTCTACGATCGTTTGCGGAAACGACTCAGCCAAATTTAGAGGAACCAGGTTTTGGCTGTAAAGAAGGGCTAAGTGGCCTGCTAAGGCGGCATTTGACAATGCGACGAGTCAGGCCAGGGGATAGCGTTGTCCTTCTGTTTGGACGTTGCGTATCGAAAATAGACTTCAGTCAATCACTCGCTCGCGACTTCACCACCGTTCCGTCATCTGCACTTGTCATTAGTGATTACATTCTGAATGACTCAGCTGAGAACCTCAGCTTTACTCTAGACCCCTACGTGCGACTTGTGAGAACACTCAAATACATGGTATTCTACCACTGCAATGACGCCGCTGCTGGACTGCAACTGAGGATAAATGATCCAGTGTTAATCAGCATTTGGGAGTCCTTTACAACATTTACGCATTACGTTCTGTTCGCTATCCGAAACACTAAGCGGAATAGAGACACATCCTCCTACGCCACAGTAGCGAACTGTGCGGTGACCCATGACCACGTGATTTCAGGAATGAACAATCTTCGTATATTTCGATCGAATCACTTGCAACCAATCGCAAATGTACAGCTTCGATTGAAGCATATTGACATATCGCAATCTCCTTGGGATCCTGCAAGCAACTTGAATACAATTGGTATAAGAATAAGGGTAAGAACTGAAAATCACACAAGGTTAGTCTTCACCAGAAGCGATAAAAGGGACCTAATATTTAAACCTCCCGAAGATGACAGCGAAAAGACATCACTGAACGGTCGCGAGATGACCTTTGTATTCCCAATTGAATGCACGAGACCTTTAGCTGTTGTCGAACCTTCAGAGTGGACCCTCGTTAAACCTCTTTCGGGACTATTCGCTGTGGCGCTTATCCTAACAATTTCGATGGTCAGCTTGATCGTCAACCTTGGGATCGTCCGAGAGAGTTCATCGCTCTTCTGTCAGATAGTCTCAAGTGTTTTCACTGCATACGATACCCGACCCCCGAACGTTGGCAAATGTTTTATTCGGTCACGTCTCATCCTTTTGGGCTTATTTCTATTTATGTTTAACTTTTTTCTCGTGAACGAATATAAAAGTAATGTCATCTCTGAATTATTAGAGCCCAATAGAACACTATGGTCATTCTACCTACACAAGGACGCGGAAAGCGCAGTAAGTGTACTATATCAGATGCCCTTATCTATGCTGAGATTGATCATGTACCAGATGATCTACAACAGATTACCATTCTGTCATCAAGATGGTCGCTCTTTCCTGGAGCAATTACTTCAAGTCCCATTAGAAACGGTAAGAAAATGGCATTCTCAATTTTCGATGATGTCTCACAGCGACCATGGATTACGAGACCGCCTCGATCTTAGACAAGTGTTCCCTGTCGTTCGTGAACACCAGCTAGTGCCAGTTATACCTAAATTCATGGCTTTGCATCAGAGGGGCTTCATGGCCATGTTGGTCAGAAAAGAAGAAGCCAACTCCATTGACTCTTTTCATCGAGAGACCTTTCCAAACACAAAGGCGAAACCAAGTAAGAACTTCTTGGCCCATCAAGAACTCCTCAGGAGTTACACTAATCCAAAGGTTGTCATGGCCTTGTCCGATATGGAACCCGTTTTCCGTAAAGAACACCTTCGTAACACGATCTACATCTGCATACGACTAGTGACCGCGTCGATCTTCGTCGCCTGCATAGAACTCATACTAGATATCCTTATTATTATGAGACAGGTACCAATCCACATTATATGAAGCATAATACGATTGAACTACTGCATATTTCTATATAAGCTCCTACATATTCTTCAAATAAACAAATGACATTGAAACAGTGAATTGTGTCGGTATTATTTATTGGACCTAAAAGGATCGAAGATCTCAGATGATTTAGTGAATCAAACGAAGTCGAACATAGCAAAAATGCACAACTAGTTATCCGTAAGCTTCAGGGACAGAGAATTACTTCATTGCCTAGGTATCTAGTAACATGGTGAAAACGGTAAAACGTGTAACGTCAACTCGTGCAAACAGGGGACATACAGGTCTAAGATGAAACGTGTTTAGGTTTGTTGACGGACCACGAACTGGGTCAGCGAGATTGGATGGGTGCATTCACCAACGAAACATCTGGCTCAAAAATTATTGCAATATTTACATAAACAGGTTCAAGTTATTGGACTCGTTGTAGCCTTTTGCCCAGTAAATAATATTATGAAAGCCGTGTGTTGCAAAACGAGTTACAATGTGTCACTCCGTTCTGAGTATCCTCCTCCATTTATCTTTAGTCACCGCACTTGTATTGTAAACTTCCGGGTTGATATGTGCCATCTTTCTTAGTCATATCCCAATGAAATCTGAGTGAGCTGGCTTAACTTCATGGCTTCTATTTTGTCCATATTGAACGTTAGTCTTCTTCTTCTTTCCCCTATTCAGACAAACTCAGAAGTGCTTCCTGAAAATGAAAGCGACTCTCACCAAAAATGACAAGGTCGTTTGCGCATAGTACCATCAGTCGATCAACATGGTCAGTCGTGCCCTTTTCTCAGGACCGCCTCGCAACGAGCATTCGTACTATTCCGGCAGGTATTCCGTCGGGGCTGGCTGCTTTCCTCGTCGCCAGCCGCTCCCTGGCTGCTGCCAGCTCATCACTTGTCACCACTTCTACCTCGTTCCCTTCCGCTAGGCAGAGGGTGGGCTGTGTGGAGCTCTCGACGATACCAACTCTTCAAAAAGATTACAGAGGCGCCTCAACATGGATACCGCTCAGCCAGTAGATGAGCCCGCAGCTTGCAGTTCTCGTTAAACCAAAGTCTCTGCCGTCGAGGTTCCTGCATCGCCACCGACATTGTTACTACATTGGTTAGTGTGTCCGTATATAAATAGATGAACGTTTGGATTTGCGGCGCTGGAAACGATGCTCCCAGGTCACGAATGAACTTCTGTAGATCCAGCCTCTTTGCTAGGCCAACACTCTTTTGCCGCGAGGTATCTCTGTGCAAGAGTGATAGCTATATTCCGATTTGCGCATGCCAGCTGATATTTCCTCCTTCGCTCAAAGGGCAGTTTCACCCCATTGTAATTAATCCTTTCAGCGGAAATGTTGGACGCGAAAATGTCGATCACCGACCTACCCATGAAAGCTTCAAACGTGTGCTACAGCTAGAGACGGAACTGCAAAGTGATGCCGCCATCCGAGCGCCTCATGGAAACTTAAACCAGGGCAATGTACCATAGGTGATAGCGGTAGCTCAACTCCACAGAGGTAAACCGGAACAGGTTCTGCATGTCTCTGAGACGAGCGAAAGAACGTAACACCTGTTTTGTTGATTGCTGCGCCAAACCTTTGAAAAGTCTTTACCACTCTCTCCACTGTCCACAAGAGCCGCATGTATGTCCTGTCGAGTCTCGGAAGGACGGGGACGAAATAGTACCGACGTATCGTCGGCACAAGCAAACACCTTACAAGTCTTTTCGGAAGACATATCGATAAGTATAGAATTAAATGAGAATATTGAACATAATAGGTACCAGAGTAGAGCCCTGGAACGCTTAAGTCTATTAGACGTGCCGTGGATTCCTTGTCACCGACCCTCACCGCATGTTTTCTACAGAGAGGGTATGAGCAGAACCATGAAACTACGGTGGGGTCACATCCCAAGTGTTCCAACATTTGGAGGAAGTAGGAATCACGGAGGCAATGTGGTTGAATGAGGCCGAGACGTCCAGGAACGCCCCAAGACATGAGAAATCCCTCTCGCAATTTCCTGCTAGAAATGTGCTAGGGCAAGTTCTGTGGAACGCGACTTCCGAAAATCAAAGTGAGCTGGCGACATAAAGTTAATCGAGCCGAGATATAACTCCAGTCTGAACAAGACCTCCATTTTAAAGACCTCGGATAGGTAGTCAACCAGGGATATAGGTCGGTAATTTCAAGGCAGACTGCGGTCACCTTTGTATCCGAATGGAGGAATATTCGTCACCATCTTAAGCTTAGCAGACAAAAACCTCGCTATTCATAGATTGGTTTAGAACGAGTGATAGCGGATGAGCAAGAAAGATCGTTGCCGACAACGATATTAGCACATTATACAAAGAGGGGCTTCCGACTTGTCCAGATTAGAGGCCAGTTGAGCACGGATGTCCTCCTGCAACCCGAGCGCCGACAGAGTTTTTGAATCCACTGTCGCAAAGTCTCAGTTCAATTCATCAGCGATCTCCTGAGGAGAGTCTAATAGACCTGACCTACCCACAAGAGTGACGGCTGAAACTTCCGCGCCTGTTCCCCGTGCCACAGGTGGAATTGATGTACTCCCAAAGCGTTTAGTGTTCCCTTTCAAGTGTAGGAACCAGGTTTTGAGATGGACAACCTTGTACGAAGGATGAATGAGGGTCGGCTCGAAGGAAAAAAATTACTGAAAATTACGTGCATACATGCACATGCTAATAATGTATACTATACTACTAAATTGCAGCTCCTTCAATAAACCAATAAACCTTTACTTTTACCTTTTACCTTTATGTATATAACCAACTCCCCTAAATCTCTCTCTCCCCAAATGTCAATTTTTGCATATCATCACCTTCTAGCACCACTGACGAATATCACATGTGCGTTTAGTTGTAACTTGAATTGCAATTCACGTTATTATGGCTGCGAAAACATACTCCATAGTGAGGCAACTAGATACGGTGTGCAGTAGTGATATGCGACTTTGATGGGAGTTCTCACAATTTATGCCATGGGGGATCATTGCGCCGGGGTATTTTCAATGAAAGAGGAAGTGCCCATAGGTAGTCTCATCGTAAAGGGCTGTCTCATTAAGAAAGGCTTCTCGTGTAATTACTCATAAACAAAATATGTATGAGCTGCTTGCTCGTAGCATTGTATGGCCAGCGCGCACAGCCGCTATTAACTGCTAGAGCATTTCGGCATAGCGACACAGAAAACGTTAGGTATCATATGATGATATTATTGCAGATTAGAGGAACGAATATACTCGTCATTAAAAGACATCTTTCTTGTTTCGTTATGGGAAATCGCTGGAATTGAAACGATCTGCGCATTTCCCAACGAGATCACATGGTACCGCATATTTAGCTAACTGGACAGGTTTATGTGCAGAGCAATCTTAGAATAGAAAAAACCAAGACGACTTGATCATGAATAAAATGTCTGAAAACGTCTCTTTTTTTTCATATCTTCCTTCAAGCTGAACCAGCGTTTATCAGTTGTGCGGAGAGCAAGTATGGAATCGTACTGGCATCGATTTCTAGGGCTGTGATCTCAAGTGGCTCACATTTCTTATGGTCGATTTTGCTCTAAACGCGAGAGTCATTTGGAGGAAGTGGATTGTTTCGAAACGACCATACGTGCTGCATATCTGAGTGGCTGAATATACGAGTGATCTGGAGGAAGGTAAGGGAACATATAACTTCTATGTGAATTGACCATGTTACAAACGTTGTTACAAACGTTGTCTATGTGAATTGACCATGTTACAAACGTGTGTGACACACTCTGGTTGAGAACAAAGCTCCTCCAGAGGCCTAAAGCAACACACTATGTTGATATGGCTAGAAGATTTCCAGTAAAAGAGACGGACTTGTCTCAAAGACGGTACTGTCCATTCTGCCGTCAGTGCCTGTGGATCGTTTCATTTTCTAGAATCTATGAGTACCATTACACATATTTAGTGGTAAATATTGTGTAGAAGTGAGCACGTTTTGCTTCGAATTAAATACACTAATTAAGGAAATATAAAGCTCAAGATGAGAACAACACTCAGTGCTAATTCCAAAACATTGATCGCAATTATTGTCTACTTCGCCTGTTGGAATACAAGCTATAGTAAAACTGTTCTACGATCGTTTGCGGAAATGATTCAGCCAAATTTAGAGGAACCAGGTTTTGGCTGTAAAGGAGGGCTAAGTGGCCTGTTAAGGCGGCATTTGGCAATGCGACGAGTCAGGCCAGAGGATAGCGTCGTCCTTCTGTTTGGACGTTGCGTATCGAAACCAGACTTCAGTCAATCACTCGCTCGCGACTTCACCAGCGTTTCGTCATCTGCACTTGTCATTAGTGGAGAGATTCTCAATGACTCAGATGAGAACTACAGCTTTACTGACGACCCCTACGTACGACTTGTGAGAACACTCAAATACATGGTATTCTATCACTGCAATGATGCCGCTGCTGGAGTGCAACTGAAAATAAATGATCCAGTGTTAATTAGCATTTGGAAGTCCTTTACAACATTTACGCATTACGTTCTGTTCGCCATCCGAAACACTAAGCGGAATAGAGACATATCCTCCTACGCGACAGTAGCGAACTGTGCGGTGACCCATGACCACGTGATTTCGGAAATGAACAATCTTCGTATATTTCAATCGAATCATTTGCAACCAATCGCAAATGTGCCGCTTCGATTGAAACATATTCACATTTCGAGAGGTCTTGTGGTTTATAGACATCAAGAGGGTCAAATTTTTATAACGATTAAGGCGACAACTGCAAACCACACAAGGTTAGATTTCACCAGAAGTGATAAAAGGGACCTACTATTTCAAGCAGCTCATGACGAGGAGGATGAACTGTCATTGAACTCTCGCGAAATGGCCTTTGTATTTCCAGCTGAATGCACGAGACCTTTGGCTGTTGTCGAACCTTCAGAGTGGACCCTCGTTAAACCTCTTTCGGGACTATTCGCTGTGGCGCTTATCCTAACAATTTCGATGGTCAGTTTGATCGTCAACCTTGGTGTCGTCCGAGAGAGCTCAGCGCTCTTCTGTCAAATAGTGTCAAGTGTTTTCACTGCATACGATACCCGACCCCCGAACGTTGGAAAATGTTTTATCCGGTCACGTCTCATCCTTTTGGGGTTATTTCTATTTACGTTTAACTTTTTTCTCGTGAACGAATATAAAGGTAATGTAATCTCTGAATTATTAGAGCCCAATAGAACGCTATCGTCATTCAACGGGCTCGCCGACGCTGACACCAGATTAAATGTACTATATCAGGTGCCTTTATCTACTCTGAGATTTATCATATACCATATGATCTACAACAGATCTCCACTGTGTCATAAAGATGGACGCTCTTTACTGGAGCAATTACTTCAAGTCCCATTAGAAACGGTAAGAAAATGGCACTATACACTTCCGATGTTGATCGACAGAGAAAATGCTTTACGAAATCACCTCGATCTTAGACAAGTGTTCCCTATCGTTCGTGAACACCAGCTAGTGCCAGTTATACCTAAATTCATGGCTGAGCGTCAGAGGGACTTCATGGCCACGTTGGTCAGGAGAGAAGAAACCAACTTCATTGACTCTTTGCATCGAAAGACCTTTCCAAACACAAAGGCGAAACCAAGTGAGAACTTCTTGGCCCATCAAGAACTCCTCAGGAGTTACACTAATCCAAAGGTTGTCATGGCCTTGTCCGATATGGAACCCGTTTTCCGTAAAGAACACCTTCGTAACACGATCTACATCTGCATACGGCTAGTGACCGCGTCGATCTTCGTCGCTTGCATAGAAATCACACTAGATATCCTTATTATTATTATGAGACAGGCACCAATCCACATTATATGAAGCATAATATGATTGAACTATTGCATATTTCTATATAAGCTCCTACATATTCTTCAAATAAACAAATGACATTGAAACAGTGAATTGTGTCGGTATTATTTATTGGACCTAAAAGGATCGAAGAACTCAGATGATTTAGTAAATCAAACGAAGTCGAACATAGCAAAAATGGACATCTAGTTATCCGTAAGCTTCATGGACAGAGAACTACTTCGTTGTCTAGGTATCTAGTAACGTGGTGAAAACGGTAAACGTGTAACGTCAACTCGTGCAAACAGGGGACATACAGGTCTAAAATGAAACGTGTTTAGGTTTGTTGGCGGACCACGAACTGGGTTAGCGAGATTGAATGGGTGCATTCACCAACGAAACATCTGGCGCAAACATTATTGTAATATTTACATAGACAGGTTCAAGTTGTTGGACTCGTTGTAGCCTTTTGCCCAGTAAATAACATGATGAAAGCCGTGTGTTGCAAAACGAGTTACAATGTGCCACTCCGTTCTGAGTATCCTCCTCGATTTATCGTTGGCACCGCACCTGTATTGTAAAATTCCGGGTTTATATGTGCCATCTTTCTTAGTCACATCCCAATGAAATCTGAGTGAGCTGACGTAACTGGCAGCATAAAACGACGCCCCACGTCTTCAGCAAATGAAGGAGTGTCGCCGAGGTGGACTTATCTATTCCGTGGCAAAAACTGCAACCCAGCAACACGTAGGCTTCCTCGGTTCAGCTGCAGAAGGCGACGAGGAAAGCAGCCAGCCCCGACGGAATACCTGCCGGAATAGTACGAATGCTCGTTGCGAGGCGGTCCTGAGAAAAGGGCACGACTGACCATGTTGATCGACTGATGGTACTATGCGCAAACGACCTTGTCATTTTTGGTGAGAGTCGCTTTCATTTTCAGGAAGCACTTCTGAGTCTGTTTGAATAGGGGAAAGAAGAAGAAGAAAAGTAACGATCAATATGGACAAAATAGAAGCCATGAAGTTAAGCCACGTTGGGGGGGGCGGCGGGGCGGTCGCATGTGGGGACACAATCACCGTCAAAATGTTCTTTGCAGACTGCCTTGTAGTTGTTTCATATCATGATTGCGCCCGTTGCCCCCGATGGTCTCGAAGTTACTTGGGAACATCTTTCGCCCGCACCTACCCATGAAGGCTTCGAAAGAACGTAACACCTGTTTTGTTGATTGCTGCGCCAAACCTTTGAAAAGTCTTTACCACTCTCTCCACTGTCCACAAGAGCCGCATGTATGTCCTGTCGAGTCTCGGAAGGACGGGGACGAAATAGTACCGACGTATCGTCGGCATAAGCAAACACCTTGCAAGTCTTCTCGGAAGACATATCGATAAGTATAGAATTAAATGAGAATATTGACCATAATAAGTCCCAGAGTAGAGCCCTGGAACGCTTAAGTCTATTAGACGTGCCGTGGATTCCTTGTCACCGACCCTCACCGCATGTTTTCTACAGAGAGGGTATGAGCAGAACCATGAAACTACGGTGGGGTTACATCCCAAGTGTTCCAACATTTGGAGGAAGTAGGAATCACGGAGGCAACGTGGTTGAATGAGGCCGAGACGTCCAGGAACGCCCCAAGACATGAGAAATCCCTCTCGCAATTTCCTGCTAGAAATGTGCTAGGGCAAGTTCTGTGGAACGCGACTTCCGAAAATCAAAGTGAGCTGGCGACATAAAGTTAATCGAGCCGAGATATAACTCCAGTCTGTACAAGACCACCATTTTAAAGACCTCGGATAGGTAGTCAACCAGGGATATAGGTCGGTAATTTCAAGGCAGACTGCGGTCACCTTTGTATCCGAATGGAGGAATATTCGTCACCATCTTAAGCTTAGCAGACAAAAACCTTGCTATTCATAGATTGGTTTAGAACGAGTGATAGCGGATGAGCAAGAAAGATCGTTGCCGACAACGATATTAGCACATTATACAAAGAGGGGCTTCCGACTTGTCCAGATTAGAGGCCAGTTGAGCACGGATGTCCTCCTGCAACCCGAGCGCCGACAGAGTTTTTGAATCCACTGTCGAAAAGTCTCAGTTCAATTCATCAGCGATCTCCTGAGGAGAGTCTAATAGACCTGACCTACCCACAAGAGTGACGGCTGAAACTTCCGCGCCTGTTCCCCGTGCCACAGGTGGAATTGATGTACTCACAAAGCGTTTAGTGTTCCCTTTCAAGTGTAGGAACCAGGTTTTGAGATGGACAACCTTGTACGAAGGATGAATGAGGGTCGGCTCGAAGGAAAAAAATTACTGAAAATTACGTGCATACATGCACATGCTAATAATGTATACTATACTACTAAATTGCAGCTCCTTCAATAAACCAATAAACCTTTACTTTTACCTTTTACCTTTATGTATATAACCAACTCCCCTAAATCTCTCTCTCCCCAAATGTCAATTTTTGCATATCATCACCTTCAATCACCACTGACGAATATCACATGTGCGTTTAGTTGTAACTTGAATTGCAATTCACGTTATTAGGGCTGCGAAAACATACTCCGTAGTGAGACTACTAGATACAGTGTGCAGTAGCGATATGTGACTTTGATGGGAGTTCTCACAATTTATGCCATGGGGGATCATTGCGCCGGGGTATTTTCAATGAAAGAGGAAGTGCACATAGGTAGTCTCATTGTATAGAAGGGCTTCTCGTGTAATTATTCATAAACAAATTATGTATGAGCTGCTTGCTCGTAGCGTTGTATGGCCAGCGCGCACAGTCGCTATTGACTGCTAGAGCATTTCGACATAGCGACACAGAAAACATTAGGTATCATATGATGATATTATTGCAGATTAGAGGAACGAATACACTCGTCATTAAGAGACATCTTTCTTGCTTCGTTATGGGAAATCGATGGAATTGAAACGATCTGCGCATTTCCCAACGAGATCACATGGTACCGCATATTTAGCTAACTGGGCAGGTTTATGAGCAGAGCAATCTCAGAATAGAAAAAACCAAGACGACTTGATCATGAATAAAATGTCTGAAAACGTCTCTTTTTTTCATATCTTCCTTCAAGCTGAACCAGCGTTTATCAGTTGTGCGGAGAGCAAGTATGGCATCGTACTGGCATCGATTTCTAGGGCTGTGATCTCAAGTAGCTCACATTTCTTACGGTCGATTTTGCTCTAAACGTGAGAGTCATTCGAAGGAAGTGGATTGTTTCGAAACGACCATACGTGCTGCATATCTGAGTGGCTGAATATACGAGTGAGCTGTAGGAAAATAAGGGAACATATAATTTCTATGTGAATTGACCATCCAGAATACTATCGATCGCAGCATCACTGTTGTTACAAACGTGTGTGACACACTCTGGTTGAGAACAAAGCTCCTCCGGGGGCCTATAGCAACACACTATGTCGATATGGCTAGAAGATTTCCAGTAAAAGAGACGGACTTGTCTCAAAGACGGTACTGTCCATTCTGCCGTCAGTGCCTATGGATCGTTTCATTTTCTATAATCTAAGAGTACCATTACACATATTTAGTGGTAAATATTGTGTAGAAGTGAGCACGTTTTGCTTCGAATTAAATACACTAATTAAGGAAACATGAAGCTCAAGATGAGAACAACACTTAGTGCTAATTCCAAAACATTGATCGCAATTATTGTCTGCTTCGCCTGTTGGAATACAAGCTATAGTAAAACTGTTCTACGATCGTTTGCGGAAATGATTCAGCCAAATTTAGATGAACCAGGTTTTGGCTGTAAAGGAGGGTTAAGTGGCCTGCTAAGGCGGCATTTGGCAATGCGACGAGTCAGGCCAGAGGATAGCGTTGTCCTTCTGTTTGGACGTTGCGTATCGAAAATAGACTTCAGTCAATCACTCGCTCGCGACTTCACCACCGTTCCGTCATCTGCACTTGTCATTAGTGGAGAGATTCTCAATGACTCAGATGAGAACTACAGCTTTACTGACGACCCCTACGTCCGACTTGTGAGAACACTCAAATACATGGTATTCTATCACTGCAATGATGCCGCTGCTGGACTGCAACTGAAAATAAATGATCCAGTGTTAATTAGCATTTGGAAGTCCTTTACAACATTTACGCATTACGTTCTGTTCGCCATCCGAAACACTAAGCGGAATAGAGACATATCCTCCTACGCGACAGTAGCGAACTGTGCGGTGACCCATGACCACGTGATTTCGGAAATGAACAATCTTTGTATATTTCGATCGAATCATTTGCAACCAATCGCAAATGTACCGCTTCGATTGAAACATATTCACATTTCGAGAGGTCCTGTGGTTTATAGACATCAAGAGGGTCAAATTTTTATAACGATTAAGGCGACAACTGCAAACCACACAAGGTTAGATTTCACCAGAAGTGATAAAAGAGACCTACTATTTGAAGCAGCTCATGACGAGGAGGATGAACTGTCATTGAACTCTCGCGAAATGACCTTTGTATTTCCAGTTGAATGCACGAGACCTTTAGCTGTTGTCGAACCTTCAGAGTGGACCCTCGTTAAACCTCTTTCGGGACAATTCGCTGTGGCGCTTATCCTAACAATTTCGATGGTCAGCTTGATCGTCAACCTTGGTATCGTCCGAGAGAGTTCATCGCTCTTCTGTCAAATAGTTGCAAGTGTTTTCACTGCATACGATACCCGACCCCCGAACGTTGGAAAATGTTTTATCCGGTCACGTCTCATCCTTTTGGGGTTATTTCTATTTACGTTTAACTTTTTTCTCGTGAACGAATATAAAGGTAATGTAATCTCTGAATTGTTAGAGCCCAATAGAACGCTATCGTCACTCTACGGGCTCGCCGACGCTGACACCTCAGTAAGTGTACCATATCAGGTGCCTTTATCTACTCTGAGATTTATCATATACCAGATGATCTACTACAGATCCCCACTGTGTCATAAAGATGGTCGCTCTTTACTGGAGCAATTACTTCAAGTCCCATTAGAAACGGTAAGAAAATGGCACTATACACTTCCGATGGTGTTCGACAGAGAAAATGCTTTACGAAATCACCTCGATCTTAGACAAGTGTTCCTTATCGTTCGTGAACACCAGCTAGTGCCAGTTATACCTAAATTCATGGCTGTGCGTCAGAGGGGCTTCATGGCCACGTTGGTCAGAAGAGAAGAAACCAACTACATTGACTCTTTGCATCGAGAGACCTTTCCAAACACAAAGGCGAAACCAAGTGAGAACTTCTTGGCCCATCAAGAACTCCTCAGGAGTTACACTAATCCAAAGGTTGTCATGGCCTTGTCCGATATGGAACCCGTTTTCCGTAAAGAACACCTTCGTAACACGATCTACATCTGCATACGACTAGTGACCGCGTCGATCTTCGTCGCTTGCATAGAACTCACACTAGATATCCTTATTATTATTATGAGACAGGTACGAATCCACATTATATGAAGCATAATATGACTGAACTATTGCATATTTCTATATAAGCTCCTACATATTCTTCAAATAAACAAATGACATTGAAACAGTAAATTGTGTCGGTATTATTTATTGGACCTAAAAGAATCGAAGAACTCAGATGATTTAGTGAATCAAACGAAGTCGAACATAGCAAAAATGCACACCTAGTTATCCGCAAGCTTTAGGGACAGAGAACTACTTCGTTGCCTAGGTATACGGTAAAACGTGTAACGTCAACTCGTGCAAACAGGGGACATACAGGTCTAAAATGAAACGTGTTTAGGTTTGTTGACGGACCACGAACTGGGTCAGCGACATTGAATGGGTACATTCACTAACGAAACATCTGGCGGAAACATAATTGTAATATTTACATAGACAGGTTCAAGTTGTTGGACTCGTTGTAGCCTTTTGCCCAGTAAATAACATGATGAAAGCCGTGTGTTGCAAAACGAGTTACAATGTGCCACTCCGTTCTGAGTATCCTCCTCGATTTATCGTTGGTCACCGCACCTGTATTGTAAAATTCCGGGTTGATATGTGCCATCTTTCTTAGTCATATCCCAATGAAATCTGAGTGAGCTGACGTAACTGGCAGCATAAAACGACGCCCCACGTCTTCAGCAAATAAAGGAGTGTCGCCGAGGTGGATCTATCTATTCCGTGGTAAAAACTGCAACCCAACAATACGTAGGCTTCACTCGGTTCAGCTGCTCGAGTTGTGCGGGCGAAAGATGTTCCCAAGTAACTTCGAGACCATAGGGGGCAACGGGCACAATCATGATATGAAACTGGCTTAACTTCATGGCTTCTATTTTGTCCATATTGATCGTTAGTTTTCTTCTTCTTCTTTCCCCTATTCAGACAGACTCACAAGTGCTTGCTGAAAATGAAAGCGACTCTCACCAAAAATGACATAGTCGTCTGCGTATAGCATCATCAGTCGATCAACGTGGTCAGTCGTATGGCCGGTGGATTGTTTAGCAAGAGCGAAAATAACAGTGGACTCACGTTATCACCTTATGCCATACCAGTAGTTTGAGCGAAGGCTGGAAGAAGAGACATTCCGTCTTCGAGCTCCGTCATCAGGCAGGTGCACGTCCTCTACGAAGCCACCCGTGATGTTCCTCGGTCGTTTGCCATACCAGCTCAAGATTCTGGGGGTGGGCTGTCTTTTTTTTTTTATTATGGGTGGTTTCGGGAACGCGTAATGCAAATGCGTGACAGAACAGCCTCTTGCCACCTAATGTGAGACTGATGAAGTCACTAAAGCCCGTATTCCCCCCACCCCTAGTCGGTTTGGAACGACGTAAGCAATGCTTCAATCCAACGGGTGTTGAAGCTCTAATCTCCAGTCATCCCACCCTCCAGGGGTGTGTTATCAACCTCGGTGCTATCAATAGCTGTCTCTCCCCTTATACCTGCCCTTTGTGATCCGGGTACCGAGCTGTGGTTCTCCCCCCGTGGTCAGCGACCGTCGAACATTTTCGAGCTCCTTCTTGGCCTTAATGATGTTCCCAAACCAGCCGGTGAGCTATTCCTACGCGTCGCGGGAACTCATCAAATGACTCACCATATGCCTAATCGTCTTGCCCCTGATCGCAGTGGGGCGCCTGCTCCTCGGTTCAGCCAGCGCTGTGCACTCGAGAAGGGTGTGTTCGATCCCGTTGGTCCTGCCGCTGTCGCAGAGAATGCAGATGTCCATGTGCGCTTTGTCTATCTTGACCATATAGGTCTGGGACTGGCCATGTCCGGTCAGCATCTGCGGTGTCCCGTAGGTCTTCTCCCCACCCGGCCGGTCGTACCAATCTCGCAACACAGGGATCCTTGGTCCATGGGAATCTCCCGTTGTCGGGCTGTCTATTCTACTCGTTCTGCCACTTTTGCAGTGTTGTCATGCGAGCCTCCGTGAGATCTACATTGCCGTCCATAAATCGCTCTCTACGCACCCCAGCCAGAAGGTTCCACGGCAGGACGCTAGCCAGCACCAATGACCCACCAGTCTCCGTGGGCCCGGGCAACCCTAATCGCCAGGACTTGCTTCGCCGACCTTAGAGCCCTCGTGTTGGACCCCAACCTTAGTGCCACCCCATCCCAGACAGCGGAGGCGTAGAGAGCCATGGACTCCGCCACAACCGCCATCAGTCGCCTTTCTCCTCGGACACACCTCCTACCCTAGGTAGAGTCATAGCCAGATTGGCCGACACGCGCGCCACAATTTTCGTGACCAGAGCAATGTGAGGCCGACCGGAAAGGCCTTGGTCCAGTTGGACTCCTAGATGTCTAGCCTCCCTTTTGACCCGTACAGGGTGGCCCTCTAAATGGAGCACCAAGTCTCCTACTCTCTTCCTTCCAGTCAGGAAGACCGCCTCGATCTTCGCCGACGCGAGGTTCAGGTGGTGGTCTGCCATCCATTCCGCCACCCTGGCTAAAGCTTCCTCGACGGTCCTCTTTAGGGTCTCTACATCCTTGGCCCGAGCAACGAGGATAAGGTCGGGTAGCACGACCTCCAAGACCCCTTCATAGGCCAGAGAGTGTTGGGCCCAGAATAGACCCCTGCGGGACGCCTGCATGAACCGTGAGCGTTGCCCTGAGCTTCAACTAGTCTTTCCGACATGTAGGAGGAGACAACCCTCCTGATGCCAGCTGAGAAACTATTCCTTTCCAGCGCGGCCATGACCTCCCTCCAACTGACCGTGTTGAACACGTTCTTCACGTCCAGCATTACAACCAGAACGAGCTTCCTTGTGCTTTCCGAGGTTGTATTGACAACCATGCTTCTTGTTACCGCCCCAGATTTCAGCGCGGTTGGGGCCGCCGACGCTCAAGGATCCGCCGAAGACGAACTCGCCGTCTGTGTGAGGAAGGCCGCGGGAGTGGCCTTTTTAAACCATCGTCATACTGATAGCGGCAGGATGTTCTGTGCTGACTTGTTGATGTAGCCGGCGTTCCATTATTGTTTTCCGTTTTTCAATTTCGCAGGCTCGAAGCGGGCACGTCGACGATATCGAAGGGTGAGGCCCTCCACAATTCACACATTTGGGTGACTTTTTACAATTCACCGCCAAATGGTCAGCTTCACTATAACTTCTGCACGCCTGTTCATTTCTACAGGATGCGGCCACATGTTCTAATCTTTGACATGCGAAGCAAGAGCGCGCCGTGCCTACGTACATAATGACCCTATGGGTCATCGTGGGCCAGGAAAACCTCAGCCGATGCAACTTTTCACTGAACCTGCGTTGATCAGTTGTACAGGGAGCAAGTGCTCGTACAGGCATCGATTTCTAGGGCGGTGATCTCAAGTGGCTCACATTTCTTGCGGTCGATTTTTCTCTCACTTGAGAGTCACTCGGGACTCGAAGTGGATTGTTTCTAAACTACCATACGTGGTGCATATCTGAGTGGCTGAGTATACGAGTGATCTGGAGGAAGGTAAGGGAACATACAATTTCTATGTGAATTGACCATCCAGAATACTATCGATCGCAGCATCACTGTTGTTACAAACGCGAGTGACACACTCTGGTTGAGAACAAAGCTCCTCCGGAGGCCTATAGCAACACACTATGTTGATATGGCTAGAAGATTTCCAGTAAAAGAGACGGACTTGTCTCAAAGACGGTACTGTCCATTCTGCCGTCAGTGCCTGTGGATCGTTTCATTTTCTATAATCTATGAGTACCATTACACATATTTAGTGGTAAATATTGTGTAGAAGTGAGCACGTTTTGCTTCGAATTAAATACACTAATTAAGGAAACATGAGGCTCAAGATGAGAACAACACTCAGTGCTAATTCCAAAACATTGATCGCAATTATTGTCTGCTTCGCCTGTCGGAATACAAGCTATAGTAAAACTGTTCTACGATCGTTTGCGGAAATGATTCAGCCAAATTTAGATGAACCAGGTTTTGGCTGTAAAGGAGGGTTAAGTGGCCTGCTAAGGCGGCATTTGGCAATGCGACGAGTCAGGCCAGAGGATAGCGTTGTCCTTCTGTTTGGACGTTGCGTATCGAAACCAGACTTCAGTCAATCACTCGCTCGCGACTTCACCACCGTTCCGTCATCTGCACTTGTCATTAGTGATTACAGTCTGAACGACTCAGATGAGAACTACAGCTTTACTGACGACCCGTACGTGCGACTTGTGAGAACACTCAAATACATGGTATTCTATCACTGCAATGACGCCGCTGCCGGGCCGCAACTGAAAATAAATGATCCAGTGTTAATTAGGATTTGGAAGTCCTTTACAACCTTTACGCATTACGTTTTGTTCGCCATCACAAACACTAAATCGCATAGATACGTATCCTCCTACGCCACAGTAGCGAACTGTGCGGTGACCCATGACCACGTGATTTCGGGAATGAACAATCTTCGTATATTTCGATCGAATCATTTGCAACCAATCGCAAATGTACCGCTTCGATTGAAACATATTGACATTTCGAGAGTTCCTCGAACACATTCCATTTCGAGAGTAGGCGAAATTTTTATAACGATTAAGGCGACAACTGAAAACTACACAAGGTTAGATTTCACCAGAAGTGATAAAAGGGACCTACTATTTGAAGCAGCTCATGACGAGGAGGATGAACTGTCATTGAACTCTCGCGAAATGACCTTTGTATTTCCAGTTGAATGCACGAGACCTTTGGCTGTTGTCGAACCTTCAGAGTGGACCCTCGTTAAACCTCTGTCGGGACTATTCTCTGTGGCGCTTATCCTAACAATTTCGATGGTCAGTTTGATCGTCAACCTTGGTATCGTCCGAGAGAGTTCAGCGCTCTTCTGTCAAATAGTTGCAAGTGTTTTCACTGCATACGACACCCGACCCCCGAACGTTGGAAAATGTTTTATTCGGTCACGTCTCATCCTTTTGGGGTTATTTCTATTTCTGTTCAACTTTTTTCTCGTGAACGAATATAAAAGTAATGTCATCTCTGAATTATTAGAGCCCAATAGAACGCTATGGTCATTGTACCGGTACAACGACGCGGAAAGCGTAGCAAGTGTACTATATCAGATGCCCTTATCTATGCTGAGATTGATCATGTACCAGATGATCTACAACAGATTCCCATTGTGTCATAAAGACGGTCGCTCTTTACTGGAGCAATTACTTCAAATCCCATTAGAAACTATAAGAAAATGGCATTCTACATTTCCAATGGCGACCGACAGAGAAAATGCTTTACGGAATCACCTCGATCTTAGACAAGTGTTCCCTATCGTTCGTGAACACCAGCTAGTGCCAGCTATACCTAAATTCATGGCTTTGCGTCAGAGGGGCTTCATGGCCACGTTGGTCGGAAGAGAAGAAACCAACTACATTGACTCTTTGCATCGAGAGACCTTTCCAAACACAAAGGCGAAACCAAGTGAGAACTTCTTGGCCCATCAAGAACTCCTCACGAGTTACACTAATCCAAAGGTTGTCATGGCCTTGTCCGATATGGAACCCGTTTTCCGCAAAGAACACCTTCGTAACACGATCTACATCTGCATACGACTAGTGACCGCATCGATCTTCGTCGCCTGCATTGAACTCACACTAGATATATTTCTTCTTGTGAGGCAGGTACCAATCCACATTCTATGAATAAATAATATGATTGAACAATTACGTATTTCCATACAAGCTTCATATATATTCTTCAAATGAGCCAATGACAATGGCACAGCTATTGGGTGATGAATTCTTCTTCTTCTACTGTATGTTTGAATAAACCTTTGTCATTCTTCACTGGTTTTCTGAAATAGTTTACCTAATGTCATTCTTCGCGATAATGACCGTATATATAGCTTACGTATGTAGTAACTTGGGCAGACAATGTTCGAATAGGTGAATTGCGTAAGAAGTACATTACTTTCATAATTTCTTTAGTTAGTTGGGAAATCTCTTCTTTAATAGTGAAATAATTGCTTCGTCAATACACTGCTCCGTAAGTAATAACCTCTTTCTCGAACACTCGACCCTGTTTGTCCAAGAACTATGTCGTCCCCGGGATCAGAAATAGCGCAATTACAGTTCTTAGCACCATGGCGGACACCATATGACCACCTTGTCATCGAGAGCTCTTCATTCCATCTGCTCACAACATCTGACGTTTCCATATCGTGACACCATTTTTGTCAGGTAACCATGTGTGAAATGCTAAACGCCGATGTGAGTTTGTGTTAAATCCCCCCTCCCCATTTTCTAACAACAACTTGGATCAAAGACAACGGAAAACTCAAATTGAAATCCACCTGCTGCGGCGGATCATCCTTAGCCGCATAGTCATCTGTCAACGGCCAACCTTCAGACAGGGCATAAATAAAGCTGCTGTTGCGTCTGAGATCTGCTCACGATGCTACAGTCACTTCTGCTGCATACAACAACAGCAACAACAACAACCACAACAACAGCAACAACAACAACAACCACAACAACAGCAACAGCATCAACAACAACAACAACGATAACAACAACAACAACTTTTCATACTTATTCTACCGCGCTTCGTCGTACAGCCTGAACGCGTCTGCACACTGACGCTTTAGGTGACGCGTCGAAAGCGCGTCTGGAGCAGCACAGTCCCCGCTTCGCCCTCTGCCTGTCGCCCCGTCGGCGGCCGCGTACTCTCAACCGGCATAATGACCGCAGCACAAGCAGCATCGCAGCTCTCTGAAGAGCGATCAGCCACCTGATGGGTGAGGAGACCCACGTCGGCGTCGCCAGCGACCGCTGCAACGGCAGACGACGCAGGGCTGAGCGCGGCGAGATGAGGGTAGTAGAGTGCACTGCTACGAAAGGGAGGACCCACGACGAGGCAGGCCGCAGCAACGCCGAGAATTTAGTTAGGCTGTGTTAAGCGGTCTGACTACCCAAGGGAACGGCTGGCGACGAGCAACCGCCCTGACGCATCTCGGCCGCTTCTTGATGGTCCAAACGTCAAAAAGCAGCTAGCTGCCTAGACGGCAGGCAGATAGGTACCTTGATAAATATGTAGATTGATTGGCACGCAAGCAGACAAGTTTCGTGCTCAGGGAGGCTGTACACAGATTTCCGATCTAGCGAAGATCTGTGTACGGCGACCTTCAAGCCGTGAAAAACGCACTGCCAGTGTTGAGAAGTGAGCCAATACACGCGACAGAAAGCAGCGGATGTGCTCAGTGTAACCTACCGGTGGGGTGGCGGATTGTGTATCCGACAGTGGGGCGCGGAGGAGATCAGGACTCCCCGGAAGGATGGACAGTTAGTTTGTCGCGTGGGTGGCTCAACGGCTTGGACGACGGTCTCTAGAGGCGAACCAGCCCACGTCGCTGGTGAGAACGACGAAGACGGGTCCCGTATCAGTATATCGGTGAGTTACGCTTGACTTATGCCCACTGAGCGAGAGAAGAATGTCTACGAACACAGACGAAATTCACTTTGAGTGCGAAGTGGAACAAGTGTACATTAATAATAATAATAATAATAATAATAATAACGTTTCTGCACTAATTT
The DNA here is from genome assembly GCA_019614645.1 of Stratiolaelaps scimitus. Taxonomy (NCBI): domain Eukaryota; kingdom Metazoa; phylum Arthropoda; class Arachnida; order Mesostigmata; family Laelapidae; genus Stratiolaelaps; species Stratiolaelaps scimitus. Next base: position 311,377 of record JABWDB010000011.1, on the reverse strand, counting down.
TAACTATTTTATAACCACGAATGAAATGATGACACAACGTCGACGTTACATAGCGTAATTAGCGGACGATCCTCTGATGAGCGAATAACCCATGTCGATGTCAGATGCTGGTTGAGCTTTTGGTATCTTGCTGTGCGAAGGGTCCAGCTAGAAGGGTTCAGTCAGCATTGCACTATACAATCAACAGTGAAATCGACCCCTGAAATGTTCCTTCTTGATACGCCAAACATAATGACAGGAAAAACAGTGCACCCGAGAGAGTAGCCCTTAGCCATTTGATATCCATTCGTAGACGATCATTTAGAACGTGAAACATGAAACAGCTGGCAGCAAATGTTGGTTGTCCACGTTAATATTACTTATATATATAAAAAAAAGATATATATATATATATAGTAATTTAATAAACAGATCTTCTTCACCCGTAATTCTGCAGGCGGGCAAAGTCGTACAGGTCTAACGCCAAATTGAACACCCATTTCACCTTTCGCTCTCTAAGACCGCTGGAGTAAGACGAATGCTTGAGAGGATTTGAATGGCTAAGCATAACTGCAAGTGGGCGCTAAACAGGAGACATTAACACATACCGACAAGTCTATTGTATATATATATATACAATAGATATGTACATATATATATATATATATTCGGCGGTTGAGTTGTAACTGTAAAAGTCCGCGACAGCTCGTTGAAGTCAGCAGGTGCCAGAAGATAATTTCAATCTTGAGCTCACTCTGCGCAGAACAATACATTCTCGTCCAACGTCGACTCGCGCGTACCTCACACATGTGAATTAATCTGCCGACGCGGTTCATTTTCGACTTTCAGTTATGGACGACTGGCGCACCCTTGCTCTGGAACTCTATGGAGAAACTGAAGAGGTGAGCAAAAATGATGCTTGAATATCCAACATTTATATATTTTGATATATTTTCACAACGAGAAAGATAAATCTGTACCATGATACCAGCCAGGATGCTATTTGTAATTGATTACAGACAATTGATGTAATTGATGACAGGTAATTGCCAGCCGGTTGCCTAAAGCCGTATTGCCTGAATCATCTTCGAGAAGATTCTGGTCGGCAACATGATACATTATTTCATTCAGAAGACCAATATCGTTTCATGAAAGGCAAATCAACAGCCACCAAGCTGTTGTGCGATTCAAACGCACTTTTTCTTATCAGAAGACGAAGTTTCTACGGTATACACTCCGACGATTCTAAGGCATTTGATAAGGTTCCGCACTATCGCCTCATTTAAGCTTCAGGTATATAATAGAACCGAGTCTGGTGGCCCAACACTATTTTTTGCTATTTTCTTGTCAAGGAAGTAAATTTTTCCGTAAAACTACACAATAATCTAGTTGTATCCACGGTTTCGGTTGCAACCAATAAGACAAATAAAATACGATAAACCAAAAAAATATAAATATGGACAGTATAAACATGTAATGTAATCGAAGACAAAAGGATTGCACACCGGTGCATGTGTACTCTACACCCATTTGCATAATGGCCCTTGGCTGAAAATAAAGGGGAACTTATATAGTATTATATTGTATTTGCAGGGCTATATCCCCTATGGTGTAACGAAAGAAGGGCTCGTCTATTTGTCCCATTCGGTGCTGCTCGTATTTTTCCTAGAGTCATATCAATAAATATAGATCTTCCCGAAAGGCTGAACAGTTGAAGTTGCCTAGATGTGAAGCTAACGTCCTCATGAAATGCGACCCTAATACAATCTGCCGTTGCCCAGTGACATACTAACGACAGCGCGTTCTCGATTATCTCGTGTGTCACGTATTCCAGAAGCTCCGTGATGCGATCGACTCGTTAAAGGATCGCATCGGCCAAAAGGGTAGAGGAAATATTCTGTACGAAGAGGAGGATAACTTTCTTGCACGGTTCATCCGAACGAGCAAGTTCGATGTGGGCAGAGCGTTCGAAATGCTCAATGGCTACTACATAAACCAAGCCACTATGCCAGAGAAGGTCGCCCCCCGAGGCAAGGGACCGAAGGACACCGCTTTTTTCGTGCCGATCAAGAGTATTACTATCCTCGACCGGAAGAACTGGGATAGTTCCGCTGTTCTCAGTGAGTTCTGGCCAGCGAAAATTACTAGGTGATGTGGGGCACTAGATGAAGCATTATACGAGATTACACAAGATAGAGGAATGATGCATATTGTACATTAGACTTTTGACTGAGGCATTAGACTCAGAATTCAAATGTACGTCATTGCGGTAGTCCACGAAGTGATCTAATGAAGAGGGCCGACTCAAGCTAATAATAGGTCAATCTCGCAACCGTCGCAGAAAAAAGAAGGCTTGGGCTCGTCACTAATTAAGAGTTCCTTCACCACGTCCTTGATAATGTAACTTCTATCGTAACGGGTTGGATGGGATGGGTAACATTGTGTAATATCATTCAATGCCACCTATAGTGTTCCACCTATTGGAATTCTCCAATCAGCCGTTCGACAGGAAGAGCACTATTTGAGAAGCATTAGATATAGTGGCAATTGAATCATACTGTATAAGATATGATGCCTTACCTCGACATTGTGATGCATTCCGACAACAACCTTTTCACAATCAATTAGCTATCGTATATATATATATATATATATATATATATATATATATCTTTATTATGTGTTGTTCGTACATATTAAGCTTATTATTATACTTGCCAGTGTTCCGCAAGGGTGACTGGGATTCGATCAACACTAAGGCTGTGTTAGCTGACATGCTCTTCTTCGGCTACTACGCTGTTGAGGCGGCCATGCGCGACCCACTTGTCCAGATGCAAGGTCTCACCGTAGTATTCGACTGCTCCGGTTTCGGACTGAAGCATCTACCCTTTTGTGATATGGCTGTGTTCAAGGTGAGCTTGATATATTATATAATATCACCACACATCGGTTCGAGTGACCAGACAGTTACGATTTACGCCCTCGAATCCGAGTGGAATCGTCTGACGATATTAACTAAAATCATTACGGTCCTAAAGGAGATGTGGGCAAGCTGACGCAGGAACTTAGACTTACTTAAACCTCATTCAACTTGTACACCTCGCCTGATACAATACGGGTTCCGTCATTAAATGTATAATACTAATTGTCATGTGAACACATTGCTCACCCCTCAACAGTACCTGCTGAATGGCGCTAATGGTTCGTATCCTGTGCGGATCCGGGCAATACACATCATCTCGTGCCCTGCGCCGTTTCGCTTCGTGCTTAATCTGTTCAAAAATTTCCTCTCGCCCAAGATGCGAAAGCGTCTGTACGTCCACTCTTCGAGGTAACGATTGTACTAACAGTAATTGCAATTTACGAATAATTTGAAGTTATTAGAATAATACAGTGTGCTGACTGAGCGAACTAGCTCGATCGACTGAATTGATATCTACTATATATATATATATATATTCAGTCGCCAGCGGAGTCGGCTGACGCAGTCTCTCTTTTGCTCTCTCTCTCTCTCTTTTAACGCTGATAATTGTCCACGGTACCGGTAGACTTTAAGATGATATACGTCAATTTATGCACTCACCATTGAGTTACACTACTGATGGTTCGGAGAAAATGAGCGTCATCATTCGGTGACTATGAATGTGTGCCTCATCTGAAACTCCTGTCAACAAAAGGGGTAGCTCATTATATGGCCCTTCTTTTGCGAGGCAGTTCCTTTAATATACCAACCCGTTCCTCTAATGAATGAAGCTTTACCTGATAGGAGTGTATACCGATCTATTGGCCAACGAGTTATTCGTTGAGACACTATAACATTCACAACATAACGAAACGTCTGTTGTTCTTCTTTAGCTCCGATCTTGGGACATTCGTCGATCCATCTATTCTTCCCGAGGAGTACTCGTCAACTTCAAAGGGTGGCCCATTTTCGAGTGAGAAAACATTCGAGGAAATGTCACAATACCATGACTGGTTTGTCCTCAGAAGTTACTACGGGGTGCAAGGCGACCCCGATAGAGTAGAGCATTGAAAGCAATTGGCACGGCCAACGGCAAGAATAGACAACACTTCAACGGATTTCGTCGATAATAGATAGGGTTCGATGAGTGAAAATTGATACCCAGTGCGATGTCGGGGTAAAGACTACTAGGGGTTCTCTAGCAATCATAATTTGTCGTTCAGGCTCCCAGTTATTGTTTTATTGGTACAGAAAATGTAATCATGTAGGTTCATCAATGTAGATCTGGAGAACTGGCGTGTAATCTTGTTTATATTTCAATCGTATTGGCTAAGCAACTGTCAATATATATTTTGTAGGATCTCATGCCGATAAATACGTACATACATAGGTATCATGTATAAATCGCTCACCTCTAACGGCTGGCCCTCTGATTCGGCAACAAGCGTATCAACGAGGGTTCCAGCCAGTCTTTCAGATCTAACAATATAGACCTGTATATCAATACTTGTATCTAGCACCTTCTTATGTAAACCCCTGTGCAACCACCTCCGGTTACGTGGTAGCGCGTGCGGAGCGCGGCGCAGTCAAGCTACGGAAGTACTCCGCACTCCAGGCAACCCACCCTTACATTGGAAACCTCAGGCGGGCACGGCGCCCTCACTGCGAACTTCCTCGAAGGGGTCTACCGTAGGCTGATCCGCGCCACCGGGGACAAGCGCGCAGGATCTTCTTCCTTCTGCAATGGCTGTCCCTCGCTGTGCAGAGAGGCAATTCCATCGCCTTCGTCGGGACAATGTCGGCCTCCGCCCCGGTCCCAGCTAATCCCCCCTCCCAATAATCCCTCGAAATAATTCCTAATAATTGTATGTGTGAATAATAAATAGTGATATTTGTATATGAAGCGACCGCTCTCGCTGCCCTTTAGCTTTGTTTGTTTAAATTGAATTGTGTCAATCATACGACGACAGGAACAATCAGCATGAGCGACAGGACGCCGATGAGAACGATGAATTGTTGATAGCCAGCTGAAGATAAACTGCGTATGCCCAGTTTGTTCCAAAGGTGTACGGAATATAGATTATGAACGTGGATGACATCGTCTCGCTGGCTGTAAAGATAAAGTGTAAAGATAGAACAAGCAGAGGCAAAATAAACCATGTCACCAATTCTATGCAGCGTGTTTTCGCTTTGCATTGCTTATAACGACCAGTAGCATTTTACCGTATGGATTGTGTTCGTGTTCGAATTGAGCAATCGAACGAGCAGAAACTGTTGTCATTGCAATTAAAGGCCAAAATGTTTTCGGGTTGAGTGTTGACCGGCCAACATTCAGCGTCTCCTTATTGCTTCTTCATTGCTTCGTGAGTCGGACCCCTAAATGGAAATGTGCAACTGTGGGAGTCGAACCCGTGTAGCTTCGTGTCCTCCTCCGGTTGTGCGGAAGGCGCACACGGATGCATCAGGCCACCAGGGGACGATGCAATTTAAGGCCGGCTTCGCACATTCCTTACCTTAACACTTGCATAAATGAGTTGCAACAAACATCAATTGTGCACAGAGAGTTGGATCGTGTTGCGGTGCTTCGCAGGAAGCTCCAAGGGGGCGCAGATCTTGAGCCGGGCACAGTTGTTGGGTCCAGATGTTGAAGCCTGTAGCGCCCACATTAGGACCAGATTCGGGTGTCCTGCACAAATCACTTCTGCTTGATGTGACGCATGAGCATCAAGCTTTACCAAAACCCCCCGCAAAAAAAAAGATCCTCGAACCTCGCATGAGCGCTTTGTGGTTGCTGTCCCGGCCGCGTATTTTTCTATCAATTGTGTGGACGACACCAGATGACTACTGTTATGTTGCTCGAACGTATGCGATGTCAGGATCCTATTGGCCTTTAGTCGTTCGAACGTTACCCTAACTAATAATGTTAGCGTTTAATCAACACCTTCATCAGCTAAGTATACAATATTAAAGCATAACATGTAATACTATTACATAATAATATCACAGTAATCCATCATCGTTGATAATAACACCCAGCCGTAAATGAGCACCACGAACGGTAGTCCGCGGATCAGTTCAGAGACGCCACCAAATCATTCAGCCGACGAGCGTGTGCTTGTTGTTGTTGCTGCTTTTCGTTGGCAACAACGATGTCATCGGATTTCGACGCGTGCATCGAGGACCCCGTTATCTTCCAACGAAAGGACGCGGCTAATACGCTCGTGGGGTTCTTCTTCGTGACTGTCCTCATATTCCTCGTGCTCTATCTCATTCTCGTGTGGGAGAAAGCGACCCCTTCGGCCTATAGTAAGGATACACGGTTTTTCGTTTCATGCTCTCACGAGCCTCAAGTGCGGAAGGGTAGGTTTTATCGCTGAAGTGGCATGGTCCCACGAAGCTGGTGTCATGTGAGCATCACAGCTCGGTGGGGGTCGCAGAAGAGTGTTAGATATGCTACAGATGAGGATTGCAGATGTGTTCGGTAACGGTAATGGTTCAAATGACATGTGCACGTACAGTGGTTGAAGGAAATAATCTGACGCCTGTTGAGGGCGAAACAACTTGATATTTCATTCGATGATCAAATATATATATATATATATATATATATATATATATATATATATATATATATATAATTTTGAGTACCGTTTCCGAGTGTCGGGTTGTTTATGATAGACCTCAATTTGCTTGTGACGATTACCTTCAACACCAACTTCTGACTCGAGGGCGTTTAGCTCAAGCAAGTAAACATACGTTGCTTGTTTGTTTAGTTATGATGCACAATGGGGATTGTACTGTTGGCCGAGCATCATTTGAGAGATGTGTACTATGTGAATATTTGCTCATATGAATATTCGGAGTCCACCCCTCAGGTGAGGCTACTCTGTGCTTGTCTCAGTTTTGACTGCCGTGGCTGCTCTGTTATACGCAGCAACGTGGCCTAGTAAGATGCGACCACATATGTGTCGCATCTTGGTCGTGACTGAACTCTTGTTCTAAATCACAATAGGGTAAGGTAAGGTAAGGCTTTTCATGGACTATTAAAGGAACTGCATAGAATGCTTAAGTTCTCTTATATGTCATAAGATAATGACTCCTTACCCTGTGCATATGACACTTTGCTGCATCTTTTTTTTTCGGCGAATAAGACTATGGTGCCTGGTCTTACGACGGAAAACGAGGACGGAATCCAGGCAACTGGCAGAATATAGCCCCAGACAGAGACGACCCTCCGAACCAATGTGGAGATAAGAGACAGTCACCGATTTGGATCAACACGACAAATCTAACCAAGCACCACCAATTGGGTCGACCCCATGGCCGGCAGCCGTTGTGGCTACGTCTGATCAACTACAATGACCCGGTAGATTCTGGGCTCGTGCATGTCGAATACGAACAGCGTAAGCAACATTGGCTCACTTCAATCAAAACGCTCATTAAGTCACGCCCCCCCCCCTCCCGTGCTATAATTACCCATCGCTTCTGGATAGTTGTGCCCGTCTGCGAGTAGTGAACGGTTATAGCGTGGCCGGCATATCGGTCGTGCAAGAGGTGTCCATCGCGTCTAGTCGCCCGAATTCACACAATCTGTGCGAAAAAAAGTTAGGTCGAAGATATGACTTTCCAACGAAGGACAACTGGTTGCATGCAGCAGCCTGTTGTTATCTTGATCACTCAAGGCGACGATTTGCAGCGTATCTATCTACACATATGACGTACGGCTTTCCCCATCGATTTTCCCCGGTACAGAATACGCTCCTGAACTTTTCCCTCTGATCTCCAATGTTTTTTTTTCATGCCCACTCGTCTACGCTATATCTGCGCACCTGCTTGTTGTTGCCTCAGCTAGCTGTACCATCACTTGTGTATACAACCATATCGTAGATGAAGAGCCACCTGCGGTCTTGAGGCTTGAGTCGATCGAGTTGTGCAACTCTCTGGCGTAGTGTACAATTGACCGCTAGCCTGTTATCAGGGTGATATTTTCGATCCAGGTCTCATTCTACGTCCTGTTTCGCGTCTCGTTTAGTGATCATTATGAATCTGACAGGAAATCGCTTCGTGCTGGACCCAAACGGTATCATGTTCCGACTCGAAAAGATCTTCTTTCGTTTCGGGCGGGATTCGCTAGAAACTGAGCACCGACTCAACGATGAACACTTTGCACTGGAGGTTCGTAAGGCTATTCATCGAACTTCCACCTTGCGTAGAATCGATCAGAAACAGGGGTTGTTTGTGGTAGATAAACCCAAGCATATCAGGCAGGTAGATAAAAATGCTCGGGTTTTTCTAAAATGTCCACCGTTCCTACCGATGACTCTTCAGATTGCGTTGAGATTTCACATCTATCCGCATTAATTATCTATCTAAATAAATCGCCACAAGCAATTATAAAGCTCAGCCGGAAATGATGGCTGATCTTATCAATCTCCGGCGAGTTTCAAAGCGTAACTTCCCTAATGCAAGATATTAAGGCTTTCCATATAGTCTACTACCATAGTACGATACTGTTGATCACATAGTGTTTGCTATGATACAACGAACGCTCACCTTATTTTTTATGAAACTACGGTTTATTATCAATAAAATTCAGAGGCCTAGGGGCGCCACTCCCTTCGGGCGTTCTCCCTAACTTTCAAGGTACGCCCTCTCACTTGTTACATATTTAGATCTCATCACAGCTTCAGGTAATAGCCTTTGTTATTAGCTCTGAATGCACCAAAGATTTCCTGCTGCGTACACGTCCAGTGCATTCTCCAGTAGTCGATGGGCTAAAATGACGAAAGACGAATTCTGCATGCCCCGGACGCTGTGCAATCCTTTCGAGTAAATTTCAGATTCAGTTCTTTCACTATCGGCTTCGAGATCATCCGAGTATCGAATCGCCGGTTGTTGCGCTATCCTCATTGTTCAAAGTAAGTGCTACCTCTACAATTGATATGATCAGCATAAAGATAATATACGGGAGAGGTCGTCATTGTTTTAAGCAAGCGTTGATGTCTAACATACCGAGCTGTAACTAGTCAATTAGTCCAGCAATGATGATTCGTACGCTCCTCAGGCCGGCAGCGCTGTTAACATTATTATTAACATATTCGCGAATGCTTAGTTTAGTTTTCATTAATTCTTCATTCAATAGATTACGCCGTTCCCCAACGAGCAGTTGCGCGAATGTCTCGACGCCCTGGAGGCGTATCCGCAGCCATTCTTTCACCTACCTTTGGCGACTCTTCTACCGATGGGGAATCTCCAAATACTGGCTGTATCGAACATGTAAGTTGCGTATAGCTAGGCTATTGAGAATATATTTTCTTTGCTAATTATAGCTACTCAATGCTGCCGTGAGGATTGGTTGGCTCATTTGCAGCGTCCGACACATCAATATCGATCTCACATAACCGATCTCACGGTATTGCCTAGCCGTGTGACATATAAGAGAGCTTAAGCATTGTAACAATTGCAGCTCCTTCAATAAACCAATAAACCTTTACCTTTTATTTCCTGTTGGCAAGGGTCGACCCACCGATGCCCTGGGATAATTTCATCAACCAATAGTTTCTTCCCCTTTCTTTCCTTATGTCATTCAATATAGACGCCGTTGAGTCGCGCAATCGTTAGTCTGGATGACCGTCCAAACGCGGAGAAGACTGAACACGTCGTGGCGTCAGTATGCCTTGACCACCTCATACCTTGTAGGGTTAGTGGCATTTAAGCCATCTCGATTGGGAGATTCCTTTCCAAAGGCGAGTACAGTGCTTGTCGTTAGGGTTATGCATGTCAGACAGCGCCTTAACCACGAAGCGTTTCCGAATCGTTCGTTCGCTAGCGTCCCCTTCTCTAAAGCCGCGCACGAATTTGTGCCGAATCATCCATTGGCCACTCCGGTTTCGTGGCCGTCTTTTGTAACCTTTTAAGTAAACTACAAGTTGACCTGTTATGATGTGTCTGCCGTTTGATGAAATGTCTGCCGTTTGGAGAAGGAAAGCCTCTGAAAAAAAGCGTAATGAAATAAAGGTAACAGGAAAGACTCCGCAAAAGTCCATTGTTATGATAGTCTGACCACTTACCGCAAAATAGACGCGGATGAAAATCCAGACATAATTTATCTATGTGAGCTCTTATTTTGCTTCTAGTTCACGGTTGCCTGACAACACGTTGTTTAAAAGGTGTGAAGGGGTTTTGGGTCCCGAAAGCAGGGGTTTCATACCTTGTCTTGTTTTGCCTTGACTGTGCTATGCTTTTAGTTCCTCATACGATCTCCTTGCAAAATCCTACGTCACCTACCGCGGTTCCCTCACAGTGCCGCCCTGTACACAGGAGGTTACGTGGTACGTCTTCTTTGAGCCGGTTGGAATCAGCCTTCGCCAGGTAGCCAATACTAGGCATTTCTTGTTTTCTAATGTTTCGAGTAGATACGCCTTAATATGAGATGTTAAGGTTAAGAGCTGAGGCCTGTCAGATAGGGGAACAGCTGAGGGTCAGCTCGAAAAAAACAGTAGTATGAGATGTTATTATGTAGCAATATATTCGTTAGGCGACGATACAGAATGCTACAGGTAGTTATTATAGTATATGACATGAGGATATATTTATTTAAGGGAATATTGTAGTATATATGGTAAATATTTTTTGTTGCCTAATAAGTTCCCGCCATTTTTTAAACCCTTGGCAAAGATATTCAAAAAGAGAAATAACATTTAACCATATTTCCTGCTAAATAGCTCCGTCATTGTTTACGACCTACGATTTCCTACGTCTTTACCGAGTGTCTGAGTTTAACTCCCCAGAATTTGGTGGATGTCGAGGCACCCACTCCTGTTCCGTGATAGTTCTGTACAGAAATCTATTGCTATGAAAGCGTGTTGTTCGGAGATAAGATCCATCTCGGAAGATGAGAACCAAGAAAAGTCTGCTGGGCGGATTTCATGGCCGATTGATGACTTGGTTGATGGCCATCTTCCCCAACAAGTGGCCACCAAACGGACCTGATCGAGTAGCCGAATCTACCAGACCGTCGCAAGTCGCGATGTCGGGGTAACATTGCCAACTTTGAGCGTCGCGAACAACTCCTGTGCTGTTCGTTCAGTTAGCAGGTACTTGTCGTACACAGGACAGGTGTGCCGAAGGAGTTGAGTCGCGTTTCGATTCTTGCGAAACAAGTGTTCTAACTATTCTTGCGAAACAAGCTGACCTCGAAGGTGCACTTTTTCCCCACTTGGGATCTCCGTCGTTGGCGGATCGCTATCGAACTCCGATATGCAGCAGCCAGAAACGGGGGCTGGATTGTAGCGCTAATGTGGCATGTTTCAATAGTTGATTAGATAAGCGAAACAAAGAGGAGGGGAACGATATAGCCGAGGGTTTTCTAAAACGGCGGAAATTCATTAGGCGACCCAATATATATATATATATATATAACTATAAGATAAGCTTAGATGTAGGCGGCATCGTCTACAATCTGAATCTCAATGTTCGATTGAGCTATCGATAAAGATACGTTATTGCCAATGATAATAAACTGCTAATCATTTCTGTTAATGACAATAACGTGCCTTTCATTGCTCTTCCCGCGGGGAGGGGCCAATAATGAACAGCTGCTAAGTATCCGCTCGGTACCATCTTTGAAGTCGAGCGTCGGTGACAATTGCCGACCTCTGCAGCCCATCAACGGTCGCACAATCGAGATCATTAGGGATGACACGTTGCCAGTGGTGCATGGACTCAATCAAGGACAGATTCACGGATGGTTATCGAACCATTAGCAACAGCCAATAAATGAGCATGTTTATTCCTCGATCACCCTTATCAAGCTTGGCACATTTGGTTAGGTAAGCTGCTATGTTGATAATATTATATTGACATTGCGCGTCCCTCCACTGGAAGAATAAAGGTAAATGAAAAAAGATTCATCGAAGTTTTCTGACGATTTTTCGATTTTGGTCATTTTGTCTCGTATTTTTACTAATCAAACATACAATAATTAGGAATTATTTCTGGGGATTATTTTAGTGGGGGGGGCGGATTAGTTGGGGACCGGGGCCGAGGCCGACATTGTCCCGAGGAAAGCGATGGCATTGCCTCTCTGCACAGCGAGGGACAGTCGTTGCAGAAGGAAAGATCCTGCACGCTGGTGGTGCGTATCAGCCTATGGTAGACCCCTTCGAGGAAGTTCGCAGTGAGGGGGCCGTGCGCGCCTAAGGTTTCAAAAGTAACGCGGAAAAAGAAATGGGTTGCTTGGCCCGCTCCGTACGCGTTATCGCGTAATCGGGTGTGGTTGCACAGTGGTTGACATAAGGCGGTGCTAGAGTGTCAACCACCGTGCCGTCCCAAACGAGGTGCTGGCCTCGGTGGAAGGGGATGAGAGTGAGGCCGTCAGGGCTGCGCCCGCCGGTGGTGTCGATGCCCTGTGGCTCCCTTGTGCAAAGGATACCGGCGGAGCGGAGGGCCCTCACGAGCGTGTTTTTATTAACCTCTTTCATGTATCGTCGTAAACTGCAGATGTCTGCAGTAAGGTCTCTCACGCAGGACTATATTGTCATTGAGCTAAGTTTCATAAATATATTCTGCAAAGTAACGTATACTATTATAGTTGACGACCTTTCTGTCTGTTGTGATTCGCTGACTAGTTTTACAACAACAAGATAGATACCGCATACGCAGGTGACCCGCACATTACATAGAGTCGAAACCTCCTAGCATGCACCTCACTATGAGTCGATTGATTGTTGCCAAAACTAATTACGAATTATAATTTAAATAGTACGTAGCGATTACCGTATAAGTTGAACACATACAGATGGAAAATCAATTAAGACTATGCAATTTATTATTTCCTACAGTTACCATTGCTGCTTTTTTAAGTAACTTCATTGACAAAACTTACGCATTGAAGTACAATCCGTATCAATTCGAATATGCCTCGTGAAACTCGAACCGTATGTGCCCTGTGAGATTTGAATCCTGTGGTTCGAAGTCTCCGGCGTTGTCCTAACCGCTGGCACACTACAGATATAAGAGATTTTAGAATACAATATGTTTTTATTAACCAGTGTTGATAGTATATAACAGCTGAGACAATGAGTGCAACGAAATAACAGTACAAGACATTGCAGAATTGCAATATTACGAGTCCACCATTAATTTGTGTTGGATGAACAGTTTGCTTGCTAAGCCGCTAGCGATGGGACTAAAAGACAGCGTGCTGTGTGGTATCTATCATAAGGTTTTCCACATCTCGAACATCCACAAGGTTCGAAAGGCTCGTGAACGCCGCTTTCCTTGCAGAGGTGATGATGTAAGGCATGTACGGCAAATCTAGTCACGACGTGTCTGTTATGCCGGTTTATGCCCCTTTCCATTCATTGTTCGTCATGGCTCCCGTAGTTGAAGAGGTTTTCGTCGACGTCGGCGAGCTTTTGCTCCCACCGCTCGCAGTTGGCGATGCAGGCTGCCGTTTCTGCAAGGTCGAGCCGACGACGGCCGAAGGTCCTCCGAGGGCAGCGGCGAGTCGGCAAGCAGTCGGTTGCGGGTGAACAGATGTAATCCCAACACTCTCTTGAGGTATGAGGCCTTAACAGGGTTTTACTGTTCGAGGTTCGCGGCAGTAAGGTCCGCCCAGATGAGCCTTCTATAGGGGCAACCTTGAGATCAGAAAGGTTAGGGGCGGTTTTCAGGAATAGCCGGTGGGGCGATTTTATTGTTCACGCCGCAGTTACCGCCTTTCTGCATCTCTCGGCGATGCGAGCGGAGAACCATCGGCCCCCAGTAGACAAGATCAGGCTTAACTACGAAAATCTATTCCTATACTTGAGAGGTGTCCTGGCGAGGAACAGGGTGTCGTCGGCGGCTATTCTTAATCCTCTTAGAAATTTCATTGCCTCTGTCTTTGACAAGTTTATCGTCAGACCCAGCTCCGAGACTACTGTAGACTACTGTGTAGCCGCACTAAGGTTTGCTCGATCGGGAACCTATTGGAGGCCGTAAACGACTAAGTCGTCCGCATAAAGGATAACCTTGGCTAGATTCCTGGGCCCACTTATTCGTTCCGGGACGTTCTTGAGAAGGACCATCAGGCAGTTTCTGTGGACCGTCAGCTCCTAAACATGTGTTGTTCCGTTGCGAGGGCACTCACGCAGTCTCTTTGTCAGTGGGCCAGCTAGCAGCTTGTAACGGACACGTTTCTTCAAGATCCCCCCCCAGGACGTCGACAGAGAGATTTTACGGTATACGAACCTGCCATACGTTATGCTTACCGCTGTACATGGAAATGATCGTCAATTTGAATACTGGTATCACAAAAATTAGAAAGCCATTTACGAATCTGTGTCACGACGAAATGTTGTCGACGAACCGCCCGTTCTCAGTCTCTAGACTCTCCGCTCAGTCTCAGATGGATGACAACGCTGCTAATCATAGACGATTTTATGTGTCTGGTCGGTGATCTGAAGTTTACTGTTGGCATTGTCGTGCCGTATCGTCTTCGCTGGCTTCGTAGCCCGGCGTTCACATCAGAGCATATAAGTAGCCGGGTAGCGATGCTCGCAAATGATCACATTTGAGCAGCCAAAGTAAGTTCTTGAGAAATGGCTGCCATGACTGAAACAGAGACAGAGATCTCAGAAGATGAAGAGATTGCCACTACAAATCCGAAGAGAACAAGGACGGCACGAGATGAACTGGCCACTACAGGTCCACGGAAGCCAGATACGCCAGAAGGTGACATGGTCAGTGCAGCTCCAAGGAAGAAGTCGACAGACGAGGATGAAGTGGGCATTTCAGCACCAAGGAAGTCGACGACTGTAGGCGACGTGAAGACTGGCTCTCCTGCCAACTATCGTAGGGCGGCTAGCACCGATGATAAGGTCGAAGATAAGTCCAGCGAGGTTTTCATGAAAAGCATAAATGCCTTGCTCCATAAAAATAACGAAGCTATCCGCGGAAAGGATACTAAACATGTGCAGAAAAGGCCCAAGCCTCCAACCCCGCCCCCGGAGCCCAAGCCCCGACGGCGCTGCTCCAAGGTTCTTCTTTGCTGTTTGGGGACGATATGCTGTCTACTTGTGGTAATCGCCGTTGTTTTGAGTAAGCGCAACTTAAGTGAACATGCACGACTATGCACGAACCATGCCACTGCTTATTCGCGTTTTTGTCTTCTGCAGGTATTGTCGCAAATTGTGTGTCTTATTTTAATTTTTCTAATTGGTGTCTTGCTATATGGACACCTTCTACGACGTGCTTACACGTAAGTCTTTCGAGAGGTTGTCAAATTAAATGATTTCGTAACGCCTTGAAATACGCATTCTGTGTCATAGTGCAAAACAAAGACGCTCTCATTAAGGGAAATCGCCTTTGAAAATTATACAATTTTAATAATTACCGGTAATCATGGTAGACTTTTCCCGATATTACGAATTTCCGAGTGTTAAGTGACTAGTAAAAATTAATCGGCTCGGATTTGCGAACTGACTGCTCTTAAGTGGTCACATAATTCGGTGAGTCGGCACAGGTCATTGCAACTCTTCATATCGCCCAAGATTTGCGCGGAAGGTACCCTGTCTGCTTAATCCATGGGCTGACTGTTCTCTTCTGGTACCTAC
Organism: Stratiolaelaps scimitus; assembly: GCA_019614645.1. Taxonomy (NCBI): domain Eukaryota; kingdom Metazoa; phylum Arthropoda; class Arachnida; order Mesostigmata; family Laelapidae; genus Stratiolaelaps; species Stratiolaelaps scimitus. The sequence continues at coordinate 295,837 of JABWDB010000011.1, read as the reverse complement.
TGTGTTAACGATTTTGTTAAGGACTGACTGCGGTTTATTGCACCTTCGTTATCTGAAAAGCTCCCAGTTCCCTGACAGCTTGGATCTGTGGTGCACACTTTGAATTTTTGAAGGCTTAGAGAGGTTTTCTCTATCCACACCTGACGCTCCGACCCGGCTTACTTTCTTCTAGCTCTCGTAACGGGAACATCGACAGCCTGTACCGCCGATGAAGAGGGCATCTGCACGAAAGCCAATGCAACCTGCTCCAGACGATGGTTTAAACCTAGCTGTAAGTGCAACGTCGCCGAACAATTGTTCGACGGAGGACTTTGTCGATACCAATGCGACCATGATCCTCAAACCTTTTGCCCTGATGGAGTATGCTACGCGGGGCGCTGTTTTCAGGACGTGTACTCGTTCGTGACTTCTATCTATAAGGAAAAATGTAGTGAGTAAAAATATTCCTTTAAGCAACATTATAATATATATATATATATATATATAATCGTCGTTTCCAGTAATATGCCTTATTTTAAATTAAATAAAGCACAACGTTAATTCGCTTCCTTAGAGTATGCAACACAGCTAAATAACTTACCATGTATATTTCCACTTAGCTGATGAAGTTAATTGGGTTCTAATTCCTCACGAAATTTAAAGGTTCTAATTTCACGAAGGAGTGAAACCCAGACTGCAGCTAAGTGTTGGGCAAGAACATTGCGGCCCAATTGTCTTATGACGAGTGGTCCTTTGAAGGTAGTTGGCTGGCGGTTAGATCTTGTGACGGTAGCGATGACTGGGAATACAATAACATGACGATTGTTCCTCTCATCATCTTGAAGGCAAAAAGTGCCACGTGAAATAAAAAAAAAAAAAAGGTGTAAATCTTGCATATCAAACAGTGTTTTGGAGAGCATCATTGTGAACGACGAGTTTCAAGATGAGCATGTCCATCTAAGTGTTTCATAAATGATCAGACCCAGACCAGTGACCATGGGCGACATCGGAACCTGCGGTCAAACACCTCAATCCTACCAGATAAAATTGCCTGCCTCCTATCCGAGAGATGCAAGTAAAACCATCGGACAACCTCCGACAGGCAAGACACTCTAGTATTTGAAGGAAAAACGAGTGACGCAGTCATTTCAAGGAGGCCGCCACATCCAGCGTCACGCCAAGGGCAGAGTTGACAGTCGAAGAATAACCTCAGCGATTTCCCTCCAGGGCTGTGCGAGTGCCAGGGGCTCAGTGGAGCGCTAGAAACTAAATTGGCATACTGAGAAGAAACTCGCCGGATTAAGATGCCTCTCTAGCCTGCACATCGCTACCTTTTCGGAGACTTTATACAGATCGTCAACAACAGGCGGGATAGGCCGGTAAATCAAAGTATCTTTCGGTCACCTTTATTTTTAAAAAGGAAAACATAGTAGTGCTTAAAAGTGGCCGATGCAGCATAGTTGCAGAGTACGTTCGACTGGCGGGCACTGAGAGCACTGGTTGACCCGGGACAGGCACGCAGTACTCCCTCCCGCCGACCCGCTGCTAGTGGTCGGAGACTTTAAGACAAGGATCGATATGCGTAATCGGTATCGACATATTCGAGTCCAAGGTGTCTGCTGAAGGTACGTAAAGGTAAAGCTTTATTGGTTTATTAAAGGAGTTGCAATTTCGATGCAACGTCACACCTGGAGAATATGCCCGTGGAGAGAAAGACAAAATATCTAATGGCCTGTGCCAGTCATGGTAGAACGATCATTATTGCACAGAGATAACCTCTCAGCAAACGAGCGCTGGCCTTGTAAAGAGGCTGGATTAGCGATCATTCCGAAACTGGGAGCTTTGATCCCAGCGCCCCAAAATCAGAACATTGATTTGTATCCGGACACGCTGATCAATGAAATAACATGGTCAGTTTCTGCGGCTCAGAAACCTCGACGGCAGAGGCTTTGCTTTAACGAAAGCACAAGCTGGTGAGTATGGCTTAACGACATGCCCACTGCTGGCTGAGCTGCTCTGTAGTCTTTTGAAGCGTTGGTACCGTCGGACAGCCCGCCGACAACTACCAACAGTGGCTTCCTTTCGAGTGCTTTCAATACGATCAGAAAGATGGACACTGCAAAAAGTGCAAATTCCCCCAAAAATCAACGGGAACTCATCATGTTTTCGTTTCTCCAAGGACACCCTCCAGCTGAAATCCATCGACAATTAGTGAACGCGTACGGTAGGCCTACCTTATGCCTGCAAACGGTGCAAAGTTGGTGTAAGCGATTTAATAGTGGAAATTTGGACAGCGATAATCATCGAGGCGGGGACCGGCAATCAGGTGCGACAAGGGACGAAGGGATTGACAGAATCAAGGCAGCTTTTGAGCAAACTAGAGCTTGGTCCATGGGGTATTTGTCGGCTGAAACTGGGATTTCTCGGACGACGTGGTGGAATTATCACCAATATACTGAAGATGAAGAAAACCAATGCAAAATGGGTTCCCCATAAACTGAGTGCTGACCAGATGAAAATGCGTGTGGAGTATTCGACATTTAATTTGAAGGCTTCTACGCAACAAACCAGTCGCTTGGAACACACGGTGTCGATAGACGAGACATGGATTAGCCTGCATAGACCTCCTGAAAACGACCAAGCAAACCAGTGGCTCCGACAAGGTGAAGCGGCAACGTCTGTGGCAGTGCCAGATAGATTCGGACGAATGGTGTTGATGATAATCGCTCTGGATATCAAGGCCGTTTGCCATTACGAAATATTAGTCGCAAACGAAAAACTCAATGCTCTCCAATATCTCGACTTCTTGAAGGGATTGATGAACAAATGGCGCGGGGATCGTTCAAAGAGATAATTCATTGGGCTGTAGGTGTGCACTGAGGACCGTTTGACAACGAATCATCAACACAAATTTCATGAGAGATAATTATAGAGCACGTTGAACGTTTGAGTAAGAAAGGCTTCTGGAAAAACATTAAAATAGGTTCGGATCATGAGCGCTGTATTTTTCAACGTCGCTTCAAAGCCTTCGCGCTACCAGAGGACCATTAACCGCACGTTACCCCATCACTGATGTTCCACATGTTGTAGCTGTAAATGAAGATATGATTGGAATAGTCATTCTGCGCAGCCATCAGTCATTAAAGATAAATTGATACACGAAGCAGAATACTTATTGAAAACAAAAATGTAGGATCACCGCGAACAACAAGTTGAACTATAATAATAATGGCAACTAATGGGTGTAATGTGAAATAAAGTACGAGATATTCGTGTTCAAATTATACAAAAAAATGACGATGCATCGTATCGCCGCTGTGGAAAGCCGCTAGCAATCCTGACGTCCAAAACCGATTATATAGATACAATATACTCTCCCTGGTCGATCGGACGAGTTTGCGCCTAGGTTACAAGCCTAGGGTCTGCCGAGTGTACCAGATGAATGCGTCCAGGGTACCGAACTACAGTCCCCGTTAGCCGGTGTCAGTCTGCATATTGTAGGCCGCGCACACTACAAGCACGATCCGTCCCTCAAGGTCCGCAAACCTGTGTAATAATCTAATATCTCAAAGCTCGTTTTCGACCTGTCTCTTAGCCAACATTTAGCGTCCACGATACAGATTTCTGCATTGCTTCGTATGACGAACCGCTAAATGGCAATGTGCACCAGTGGAGATCGAATCCTTGCACCTTCCGTGTCCTCTCACGGAATGTACCACGTCACCGGGTTCAACGATCTATTATCTAGAATTCGCTAATTTCATCCCCTGGGACAACCCTAGCGGTTTAACTTAGCATTACATGAGCTGTAACGGCAGCCACCGTTTTAATCAGATCTACACTGCAAGTCTCCCTCCATACAAGAGAACTCAAATCATTGTGAAAAATGCAGTTTTTTTAATAAACCAATAAAACTCTACCTCTACGAGCTCGACAAGGGGAACCCATGTGTCTCTGCATTAATGTCGTGGTTTCGTTGAAAGAAATAAAGGAGAAAGACACAGATTCTGTGTTTCCCACTGTATCTCAATAGGAATCCATGCCGTGCCAAATCGATACGTGGCGCTGGTAGTGTACTGTGCGCCTTTAGAGTAATGCTCCGGTGCTCATAAGCATCGATGTCATTTTAACACACACCTTATCTATTTAGAGGAAGTGGCGACGGAGGCTCTTTGCACCGTGACCTGTACCGATATCCTAAAGTACGTGTGTGTTGCCAAGACATTGAGTCCGGTCTTCTGCCATAATTCGAATCCAATGCCGCTCAAGGATTTCTCATGTCAAAGTAAGATATGTACACTACCTGCAATTTCTTAATCCTGGATCTAAGCAACTACATTTTGATAGCTCTGGAGAACAACATGCAAGAGGTTAACGAGACGCGTTCGTTTACTAATATGTTGCAGACAATCATTTTTTGCAACCCGACTCACGGCTGACTTTGTCTCCAGGCATTTATGAGATTTGGGCGATGTGGACAGATTGAATTTACATTTAACTCTTATATAAAGAGGGTTATAGGCTACTTTGAGTCGCGGTGACCTTTCTCAAAGGGTGGACCCTCTCTAATTGACAGGTCCTCTACGTCACTGTGAAACCTTTATTCCAGCTTCCAGTTTACACAAACAGAGATAAGTCTCCTTAGATCACAGTATGGTAACTGTTCTAGTAATTACAACATTTCGATTGATAAAAGTCATTTGCAGATTGTCTTGTGCCCGGGACGTATGAAGATTAAAAACCTATATGAAGACGTTCATTGACATTCAGTTTGTTTGGACATTTGGTGTAAAGGGAATGTTAACAAAAATTGATATGGGATGTTTCCATTTCCCGTGTTCTTCCTCCAGTCTAAAAGCTCCCAGAGCCAATATTTCAGCCATTTCAGCCAAGATCCATATCCATGGTTCCATGAGGACCTCTTCTTGACGTGATCTAAATATTAGATTCGATAGCTAAACTTGGATCTGCCACTACCCTAATGGTTTTGCATGAAACAAAAGGTATGTAGATGAGTTCTCACAAATTCGCATTTCCGTTATCGAGAATACTATGGCCATGCAATAAGAACTCGGGAACTCGACTTGATCAGTCCAAGAAAGAAGAAGAATGCTTTTTATGGTGTAAGCTGGCCATCATCCCGATCGACGGAAATAGAATAACGCTCAAAGAAATGAAAACCGGATCGTGGTGTTTCGGTATAGTGGAAACATTCTCATATTCGGTAATCTGGAAATGGCTGGGAAACTATCAATTGCAACAATCAATCAACTGCAATTTGAACAATCCGCACATATGAAGTTGCCGGGAGTGACTGTTGACCAGCACCTTAGCGGTGCAGTTCAAGCGAGGTTTCACCTAAAGCTTATCATGGAGCGGAACAACCTCCCACAAACAAATAGATGTACGATAACTTTACTTGTAAGGTATCCCTGTGCTCACTTTTCTATCAAGTATGAGATGCAGAGGGTAATGTTCTGGAATGGTTACCGCCAGAATGTAGATCGGGACCACTTTAGTATTACTTTAACCCATTGGTTACCAGGATCCCACTCTTATCAATAGATCAGACCAGGGGCGCTGGTTATCGGTTGCCCCACTCCAAGGCAGCATTCTGGCTCGCAACAGAAGCGCTGCGATCGAAACCGTCCGCTATGGTCAGCTGACCATGATCGCCAGTGCCCTTTGGGCTGATCTTCGTGCGTTTCCGTTTTTAACCACAAGAAGCGCTGTCGTGCCTCCGTCATTAGTCGAGATGGAACATGCAACTGATCGAATTCGGCATTGGCCCAAGTGACGCGGAGACGAGCCAATGAAACGTCAAATCTGCGAAAGAAGAAATCGACGATGAAATTCAAATACTACTACTACTACCTAGAAAAGTAGTTGTAGTAGTACCTTTCGGCGACTCAGTCTGTTCACGCCGAAGGCAACAGATTGTGCTCACTTGACGACGACCATTGGATATATATATATATATATCTATTCGCAAGACTGAAATTAATTCATTTCAGTATATTATAAACGTGACCGCACGACACCGCATGACAAGGGCGAAGCACAAACTAAAACATTTATCGGCAGAAAAGCACATCTTGAAATTCTTCGAAGCACAGTGGAAATTATTTGAGGCGAAGATATCCATGACTCCGCAAGGAGAGCAAACACGACTGTTGGGTTGACTTGTGAACCAACGTCAGTTTTCTAGGGCCAGATTTTTTTCGAAAATGGCCTTAGTTGGCGGAAATTACCTCCGAGGGAAATGTCTAAGAGGGACACATCGGGGGAGGAAGTATCGGCCGATTATCGGCGGGTAAATAATAACTAAATTGCCGTTGAATAACATCACAGCTGAAGAATGGCGGCTTGGCGACTGCGTATCAACTCCGATAGAAATGTTATCTGAGTTAAGAGATGTTGATTTCATCATCATTTGTTATTACGAAGTGAGTAAGGAGTTTAACGTTCTTACCTGCTATTGATTGCCCGAGAAATTAAGTGTTTTAGCTAGTCAAACCTCGGAAGTAGTTTTCGAGTCGAATACCTGGTTGTGGTGTTGATTCATTTTGCGTAATTAGGTCCAACATCACTTGCATTTCACCCTCAGGTGGTGATACATCGGATGGGTTTATCGGACTGACGGCAGATGAAGAGCAGGTATGCATGAAGGATCAAAATTGCAGACGCTTGATGACTTTGTATCCATGTCTTGCCGGCTATGTAAGCAAAGGCCGTGTATTTTGCTCAAAAGGTTGCGTTGTACCTAAAGACCTTCAAGGAACAACTGTGTTCTATAATGGATACTGCTTTCTCAAGAAAGGTAAGCAGGTTGAGGTATCGCCTGACTACGGAATAGGCAGAGTGAATTTAGACATATTAGCTGCCTCTGATTTAATACGGCACTTGACGCGGTCTATTTGAATACCAGCTTCAAGCATCGAACCTGTTCAATCCTTCCTGCATGGTCATTCTCGGTCCTCAGCCATTTCTGAAGACGCACTCTCTTTTCTCAATATCTACCGTTTTCTCGACATGCCATCCAGTGACTTGGTATTGGTTTATTCGCTTAGTTGATTTCAAGTTCGAGTGTTCACTCGGTGTAGTTTCCAATCAAGAATTCTCTAGACCTTGACCATAGTCATGCAAACCATGAAATGCATGTCATTCGAAAGAGTACCTTTATTAGACCAGACAAGAAACCAATAGAGGGGGGGTGTCCGAAGTATGACCTCAGCCTTTATTAATTTACCCGTTTGTCTGTCAACAAATCTTATTCCCCTTATTTCTTTGCTGCAATTAAAAGTCTACTTGTTTAGCTAGAAGATTACTTGAATGGACTCTTGCCTGTGGTATATTGGAAATTCAGAGTTTTTCAGTCAAATTGGTCAAATGGACACTCCTATTCGCTTGTGCGAAGTCTCTTATCAGGACACCTGTATGATACTGACGGAATGGTTTCTCTAACACGCTATCATTCATTGGTTGCTATTTTAGCGAATTGTGATGGTGCTATGGCGAAGCTCGTCGAAATTCTTAAAGGGAGTGACATCGGCTATCCGTATACTACACGTGACTTTAGGAAATATAGTGGGTGGACAACAAGAAATTTAAGAAGAATTCCAAATCTGCCAAGGCTGATCTATCCACTGATGCTCGCCTACGGGGTGTTGGGGGAGGAGGGCAAGGTTGACATACAGAACGACGCTCCTGGATCTGTTTCACAATTCAACGAGACACTAGAAAACGCCAAAGTACAAACACTGCTGAAATCGTTGTACGCAAGTTGCACAGATATCATAGAATTCCTTCGGACGAGAATTAGACAGATGGCAGATGATTACGTTTATAAAGACCGGTATTTACGAGTGGCTTTTTTGGTTTCTACCAGCGATTGCAAAACGTTTAATGAATGCCCCGCAATAAACAGTTCGATAGGGACAATAAGGTTAGCCATGTGGGCACAAAGAAGCGGAATCTATTGTTCGCTTTCGAGGGCTCTATTTAGCGTGAAGTTCACTGTCGACGCAACGTGGTATGAGTCTATAGCCCGACTCCAAGGATGGCCTCAACTTTCAACGAAATCAGTCAGTTTCATATATTCGCCCTCTTTTGTATCAAATCTTATCTCGCAGACCAGTTCTGTAATTGGTGCGAGAAGGCTCGATAACGACGTCTTTAACCGGAGTAGAAATCTGTGTGACATTGACGAAAACGTCAGAACTATTAATAGGGACTACACAATCATACCCATGGCACTCTCTGATGCACTTGGCTGGGTGGAGAACGAGCCAACGCAGCCCAAAAGACTCAGTAGCTTTGCCTTAATACTGGCTAATGCAGTATCGGTGAAAAAGGCGATCTGTAACGAGGAAGGATCCGTTCCAAGCATCGATTGCGAGTAAGTAGATGCGCATTGAAGATGCAATATGTTGAATTTGTAGTCACTGGCAGGCAAGGCAAAAGTTAATTGGGGAGGTTAAAAACGTATGAATTGAACAAATAGTAATTGGGGCTTTGCTTGGGTGCCTGCCTAAACTCTCTAGAAGTTTCCAAAACTGCGGTTAGGCTAGTCCGTGAGGGCACAACAAAAATCAACTCAGAACAGGTTTGTGCCATATGTGTTCAAATCAGTCCTACTAGCAATGATTTTACGGTCTGGCTCTGTCGTTTAGAAACATTGGCCCGAATTTCGTTTTAAAGCAAGGCCAGCGCACATCGTCTGCTTCCACCATTCAATAATGAGACCGACCCTTCACCAGAAGTTCGATATAAAGAAGCGCGTTCTTATGTTTCGAACTAAATCCATTCACTAACCGTTGCCGTTGTGGCTTCCGGTTAAATTACGGCGGTCTATTTGCTATTACTGCAGACTTCGTCTATTTTTGGCGTTTCGTGCGTTCCTTCCCGAGCCTTGTAAAGAAGAAAAGGACTTAATTGCAAACGGTGACAAAGTTTCGCTGTATTTTACTCTGCGGGCTGCCATGCGTCGTCAATTGTCTTGGGGATCGAAGACGACCCATTCCAACAATACCAACCCTGCGAAAATCTCCGAAGCAGCGAAATATTTCGTCAGCCAGTGCCTGGAAAGGATCCCCAATTGAGGATCACTGTGGAGTATTTCTATCGCATCGGGTATGAATATTTGTAAACCCTTGATTCTTTGATACGAGTCCTCGGGAAATCTAAGGCTAGGTATCTCATATTGATTTGATCTAAAGGTACTGTCCCTGCGGATATTACTTTTCCGATAGTGGCTGTAAGGAACAGCCCGCCGACCAACTGAGTTTGTGATACCATTCGCCACAGGAGAGAATCTAGCCGACACGCCCTCGCTTGACAGCTGCCAACGGTCTGGATATCGCTTCCTCGCGAGATTCGTTCACTTAAGTCAGCAAAAAAGTTTGCTGAGGTGGCAAAATAATTTTTTATGTGAAATAATTGCGATAAGTGTGACGGCTACATGTTGACACTGTGATGTTTGAATGATATTATATTATGTATATATGTATATTTGTTGCGATATCGTCAACTGTGTAATTTCATTTCGAATATCGTACATTTGTGTTATTTTTGTTATCTGTGTGAACTAAGGTGCAAAAATACCCTTTTATTTTTTTATTTTTTATCGAGAGCTAAAGCTTATGTATATTGCCGTCCTGAAAATAAACAAGATTTTTAAATTGAAACTGATTAAGTTCGTCATATTCTGTAAACGTTGATTGTTTACTTGAAGCGTTGTATGTGTGCCCTGCGTAGTCAGGAGCACACATACAATATGTTCAATTAGCTTATAGTGAAAGCTTTAATCGCAGCGAAGACCTAGACCTCGCTTAGGTGTAGGTTATTCTTCAGTCTCTTTAACATGACTAAATCATGTTGACGTTTCTTCGACGATGAGTTCCTCTAAGATATCATTACTAACTGCTTCATTGCATTCGACTTCGTATCTAAATGCAAGAGGTCTCTCGTACCATTTGTAAGGGTATATCTTCAGCTAAACCCATGTTTCACAGTGGACATGCACACATGACGACCTACATCATGTAACATGTTGACTAATTACACGTAAAGATTGGTTTTACTGGCTAAAATGAGCGTAATATTCAGTTGGCCCTCCTAGAGGTACGCGTCACAATTTCGAATACATGTTCACTATGTTAAAGATTGATTGACACCCAGATCACGCATTCTGTTAACTGCTGTTAATTTGAGATTGAAGATGTAATAGCTTATCATCGGGTTATTACGCCCGAAATGCATAACCGCGCATTTATCGACAGATACCAAATTTTAGATACCAAGTTCAATCGTCCATCTAAAAGATCTCTGTGGTGCAGTTTTGCATTTTTCGGCGAACTTCTTCAGTAGCAACCAAACAGGGTAACTCTTTCTATCATCAGCATATACCATGTTTTTAGTGTCAGAATCAAGATACATGAGTGGATTAGTGTACAGATGTAACAAAGAGATCATAGAAGTGTCCCTTGCGGACATCCAGTTGTGGCTTCTCCACGCGATCGATGGGTGGCTATCGTTAACCTGGACGCGAAAACCCCGTGGTCTACACTTATATTTTACAAGAGGCCGCGATCGATCTGATGAGGTCGAGGTCCTGCCTGGTAGAATGTCTAGAGAATAGTTTTTTTTAATGAAAAATCGTCTCGAACGTGGACTAGTCAGAAGTCATTGAAACATACTGATCGGTTTACGCAGCATTCGGGAAACTATTAGGTAAAATTAACCGTAACAGTTATGCAATTAGATGCCATGCAAAAAATAATGAAAAAAAGCTCGTTATCGTGTAAGTATGTGTTAGTGATGGAACCTCACAAGGTGAGCATTGTTTTTAGTTTACTGATATTATCGTTTATAGTTGTCTTTAGTTGTCCTAAATTGTTTCTTCTGACCAAGATATAGTGTACGTGTAGAACGTAAGCCTAAGTGAATTTCAATAGAAATATGGGCGATAGAAATGTGTGTCTATAATTAGCGGAGGATAACGATGTGCAATGTGTAATGTACATAGGAGTGTCAATGTGTAATGTACATCTGTAATAACTGTATTCAATTCACCTGCTGTACTTTAATAAGAACAACGAAATCGAGAGTTAATTGATAGCTTCGTCAAGTAAGTATTAAATGATCCAACGAACTAAGGTAAGTAAACTATCGAGAAGGCCTTCTTTGCATGCGGCTTATAATGTATTATTAATATGTTTTTAGTTTTATCAATTAATTTTCTCTTATTCAGCGTAAACCTTCTTGAGCAGATAATCTCGTCATTTCGATTAACGAAGAAGTGTCGTAGACTTCGGTGACAAGGCCGCGTTGCCCATTTGTCCAAGTTCTAAGACGACATATTTTACCTTTTGCGTCTTTCTATGCAACCCTAAATGCAATTCGTCGAAGGATATGCAACGTGTCCAGGTTTCTCAGAGAAGAATGTGGACGGATTTCCTCTAGAACTGAGCTATGTTGTAACATAGTTGTGATACCAGCAGATGTGGGAATCGTCTGCGGACCTGCCGGAGTCGAAGTTTTGGCGAACAACGCCCGGACGAGATCTCTATTGCTGTTTGTCAGAGGTTTGAAGGACTACGCGGGTGAAAAAAGGCCTGCTCATTAGTACGGTTCAAAGTAATCACTTCTCCTTTTTGTCATATCTTGAGGAATTTTGGGTCATCCGGCTTGGTGTAACTTGCCTCCCTAAAAAGTTCCGCGTAAAGATGCACTCAAACTTCTAGGTAACATCTAGAGACTCAATACGCTGAAATACGGTCCATGATAGATTCGATTTGCTGACACTCAACCACCCTCTTACGAGAATCACTGTTCGGGCACCCGAGGCGGTATCCCGTGCAGAGCAGGCCCAGTTACGTAAGCCAGGGCTTGGGCAGCCCTGGCTCCCTCACGGCCAATTTCAGCGAAGGGATCTACCTCCACAAGCTGGTCTGCGCCACCGAGGACAAGCACGCTATGTCTTTCCTTCTGCAGTGCGTTTTCCCCGCTGTGAAGAGAGTCGATCGCCTCCCTCGGGACCCGGATGATCCCTTCTTCCAACTGCGTCACTAATTGTCCATATTAAGACGTACGATTACATATAATTACATTTGTTGCTGAAAATTGCACTAGCCGTACAGATCTACTAAATTGTCCGCAGGACACACAAAAAAATGTTTGAAAAAAGGAAATTTGTCATGCTCGCTAAGTATTTTGTCTAAAAATGTTGTCTTCGGTTTGAACTTAATCCATTTGAATAGGTTTAATCTTTTAATTTTAGACGTATCTGAATATCGATTTTTTTATTTCTATATATATATAACGTTGGTTCGCCGGATGATGGTTTGGGGTTGTTTCCGGGGTGCTCCCCGAGTCTCAAACAATCACTGAGACCTCCTTCCATCATTGAATGAGGGCCTGAAACACCACATTGGAAAGCCTGCCTACATACTGGCATCACCTGAGTCCTTGGCGGCTAAAATTTCAATTTGTCTGACCAAGTGATGCTCCGCCAGAACGCGGGGCTTAAGCGGAAATTATATAAGCAACAGCAAAGCTAAAATTTGGCCAGCTTTGACTTTGCTGCTGTTGAGTTGCTGATATACAGCGTTCGGTACTCCATGCATACTTTGCCTTTTTATGAAGCAGTAGTCTTGCCCTATTCACCTTCATATGCTTAGCAAATTCTAGACTAATGGAACGGACAGGGAAACACTACTAACGCTCTATTCCCAAACGTCATTCCCCACAGTCGTGCACCGTAGTCGAGGTCCTGCTTCCTTGTCCATGTTGCCTCGCGGTTGGTATTCGAGCGACAACATCCCAGTAGTGTTCTGAAGCTGTTCGCATATTTCTTGAAACGTGTAACCTGTTTCGCGAAGCGTTACTGCTCGAGGCGAACTTCGACAAGACGGATTTCAATTGTCTTCACTGTGATTCTGCCTCGGTACTGCCTCTCTACAGATGATAAGTACACTTAGGCCAATATTTTTTAGCATTTAAATTGACGAGCATACACTCGCGCACGAATGTTGACATTATTCTGAGCATAACACCCACCTGATGTGTTATCAGACGACTAAAGACATTTGAGCAACTGTTTCTAGACTTATGACATGTTACTGGGGCCATTCAATATACACGACTCTATCTCAGATTTCAATGCACTGTCTGATTCGGCGCTGATTACCCTTTCATTTCGTGTATAGAAAACATCTGAGGTACAATGGTTAAATTATTGTACGTATTGTCTGCTGCGGTCCGATCAATAGAGCAATCCGACTTTGGACCATTCCGAGGTTGAAGGATAGACTCTGATAGAAATGTAACTTCGGATGTTTTTTCTACGTGTTGTATATATATACAAGACTTCACGACTGTCGGGAGATCAGTGTTCCGTGGTACGATGGTATATATATATATATATAGTAGTACTATGGGGCAGCACCCTCACCACGACACTCAAGAGGCTCAGCTGCTACATATATATAATATATATATATATATTATATGTAGCAGCTGAGCCTCTTGAGTGTCATGATGAGGGTGCTGCACCATAGTACTACAGTGTACTCTGCAGTGCTGGTATCCCCTCTTGGCTCGGGCTTGTCGGTTTGGAGTGAAATGTCTATAAATTCAAACGTAGAAACGAAGAGACAACTTACACGAGACTAGATGTGGATAAGAACGCACGGATGTGGCCAATATATTTCAGGTGAAGCCCAGCCACTAGCGGCTAAAATTGTCAAATAGGATCGATCAAGACCACGATCTCCCTATAGTCCTGAAGGAGAAATATCAGTGAGTCTACGTGTTGTTCAATGCAGATCAATGCTTAGTTGTGCACTCCATCCACAACAAGGTCTGACTATTCGTCAGCGATATGTTGAAGAAAGTGTCTGCTCAGGTCCGGTCAATACAACAATCAGAGCCATTTCCGAGGTGGGCTCACGATGCCCTCTGATAGAGACGTAATTTCAGACGTCGTATCACAAATACTTTTACATCATAAACATTTTTAAGGTAACTCAACTGTTCCGCTATGTGGCAGATTATTCATGATACTACCAAGGCGGTAGGCCAACAGACAAGGATGAGTATATCGGGGTATAGCGGCCAGTTAGAAGGAACCTAGGTTATCCGAAGTGGGCGATTGCTATTGCTGTTGTTGGGGCTCTTGATGTAGGCCCCCGAAGGTTTGTGATAGCAAGAATAAAGTCGATGTTCAGTAGAGCGTTTACAGAAACGAAGTGGACGACTCGACGGCGGCGGAGACCGAGGGAGATAATGATCTCCACATCGTGAGCCCACCTCGGAAATGGCTCTGATTGCTGTATTGACCGGACCTGAGCAGACACTTCCTTCAACATATCGCTGACGAATAGTCAGACCTTGTTGTGGATGGAATGCACAACTGAGCATTGATCTGCATTGAACAACACGTAGACTCACTGATACTTCTCCTTCAGGACTATAGGGAGATCGTGGTCTTGAGCGATCCTATTTGACAATTTTAGCTGCTAGTGGCTGGGCTCCACCTGAAATATATTGGCCACATCCGTGCGTTCTTATCCACATCTAGTCTCGTGTAAGTTGTCTCTTCGTTTCTACGTTTGAATTTATAGACATTTTGTGAGGATCAATATGATGACTTTTATGGAAGTCCAGAATTTGTTAGTCATACTAAGAGCACCCATGTGTCCACGCCTGTGAGTCTTCATGCATTTGCAAGGAGACTGAGAACATAATGGCCTAGTTCAAACATACACCACACACTGAGTCTTCTTCTCAGATCCATACAAGTTTTCGCAAAGGCAAACGCAACCGTCAATTTCAATACCGGTATCACTAACAGCGAATGCCCTTTACGGATCTGTCTCACAATGTTTTGACGTACTACCCATTCTCGGTCTGCAGTACAACCTCTCATTCTCCGATGAATGACGACGCTGGCGAAACAATTTTATGAATCCGGAGTCTGCTCGGCACTGTGAAGTCTACTACTGGGTTTGTTGCGTAATTTCCGTCTTGGCTTGCTTTGACGCGCAAATCGCAAGGTGGCAATGTCCAGGGGTAATCGAAAACGAACAGCCAAAGTAGGTTCTGACAAAATGGCAGACCTAAACGAGCCTAAGGCAGAGACCTCAGGAGATGAAGTGGTGGTAACTACAGGTCAAAAAAGAACCGGGACACCAGGAGCTAAGGTGGCCACTTCAGGTCTTAAAAAAGCGAAGACTTCGAAAGGTGAAATGGTCACCTCAAGTCTAAGTAAGTCAGAGACGGTAAGCGACGTCCTAACAGACACCCCTACGATTGAGCCGGCCACCAACGAAGGCGTTGTTCAAGATCGATCGGCGGAGGAATTTGTTGAAAGAATGAACGAATTGCTAAAAAATAATTATGAAGCAATTAATCGGAATCGGATTGAGCGCCTGCGCAGCAATCCCCCTAATCGTCCATCCCAAGCTAAAGCTCCACGCGCCAGAATTATAGCTGGGATTGTGGGAGCCGTATGCTGCCTTCTTGTGACAGCTGCTCTTGCGTTGGGTAAGTACAACCTAAATGGACATAGGCGACCATGTACATAACTATGATTATTACCTATTCGCAATGAAGACTGCGTTTTTGTTTCCTACAGGTATTTTCACTAACTAAGAATTTCTGGTGTCTTCGTCTACTCTTCTAGTTCATGAATGCCGATACATTCTATGACGTGTTATCAGTTCAATTTCACCAGCTTGCTACATAGTGAATTTAGTTTTAAGATAGATTTTGATCCGGGTTCGTTGTCCAGGGCCAATTGTTCAAAGATTTCCTAGCATCTACCGACTTTATCAGGATCAGAGGATTCACTATAATCATATCGCAAACATTAGGAACGGCTCGACAAATCACACCTTGCATACTATGTCATGTGCCAGCGTGTACAAAAAAAACACTGCAAAAAAAAGAAATCCAGAAGACATGAGAAGCTGGGTTAAGATGCGCTGCATGCCAAACATACAGGCTGAAGACCCCAACCATTATTTACGCGTAGCTGCCCCAACGCTTCGACTTTCCATATGGGCGAGTTTGTATCACCTGTTCTACTTCGTACCGAATTATATTTCCACTTAAGAGCCTTCAGTTTGCTCATCCAAGCTGACTCATCTTGTGTAGTCTCTCAACACTAAACAATTTTGGATATTGGAAACCACCTCGCTAATTATCGCTAATTATTAAAATTGTGTAGCGTAAAAAGGCGAGTCCCTTAAATCCGAGGGCGTCTTTGTTTTGCATTACGATACAGATCGCGTATCACAAAATTCCATTCTCTGCTCAGCGATCCCTACCAAAGATCTCGACTTAGTACCTTCATCTGTGTCCTTTGCAGTTAGCTTTTACCTACTCCACTAAGAGAGCTGATACTCGATTATGCAAGTGATGCGTTGCTTCTTCTAAATTTCGGCTGTATATATTTTGTGTGATCCGGCCCTAAAAGGTGTCTGTCCAATAGGAATGGTATTAGAGATATTTTTCCTGATATGTATCTCACCGTCACAAGTCGAATTTTGTCAATTCAAGACTCTTACGCGTATATAGCCATTTTTGGCTTGAGTTGCAAGGCTTCGAAAATATGCTTTGTAGTAGCTCATCACCTCTTGCTTGTGTATGTGTGGTGACGTTACCCACTGCACGTATGTAATTTTTAAATTTTATAAATGTTGTGAGCCAACATAGCGAAACACTCCTTTTTAATAACCCAGTATTTTTTCTCGCTTGTATTTACGCGTGAGACGTGTGCCACGTGACTTCCTTCGCAATTTGTGATGTCGGTGATGAGAGCACGGGCAGCGTAGGCGTCCACAAACGTATCGTACTTAGAGAAGTAGAGATGGACCTTTCGAGGTACTTATCGAGGTTAGTTATCAGATCATGTCTACAGATTTCTTGTGAGGTACCTATGGTATTGACAAACGAGAGTCTAGGAAAGACTCTCTGTAAGGACTTGACACATAGTCAAGTGTGTCGAGTGTGTTTCTTTACCTATGCCGAACTCTCTGATCTACTCTCTTGTAGTTGTTGTCACTGGGACGTCCCTGCGGTGCAACGATGATGAGCAGGAATCGTGCACCAGCAACAACGCGACCTGTTTCAAGCTCTGGTATAAAGCTAGCTGTAAGTGCCATATCATCGGACAAGAGTTCTATGGAGGAAGTTGTCGATACAAATGCGACCATGAGCGGAAAGACTTTTGCCCTGATGGCATATGCTATATGGAGCACTGCTTTCAGGACGTGTTCGCGTTCGTGACCTATATCTACAAGGATAAATGTAGTAAGTAAAAGGATTCCTTTAAGAAGCACTAGGAGCGTACATAAAGCATATCTCGCTCAACGTGTCACAGTTCTCTTTAATATATACATATATATATATATATATTTGTTTTTTTTGTGAAATTCTGTGGTCTTCTCACCATGAAATTGTATGAATCCAAAGCGAAACATCACTATATATACCGCATTCAAGGGGATATAGCATACGTAGCCATCTTTGCGATACTTCCGTTCCTTCAAAAATGCCAGAGAATTTCACAAGAATATATATGCAATATGTAGATATCGCCCTTTGCTATGGCGGCCGAGTCTGGGGAGCCACGATGTTGTTTTAGATAATGAACAGTATTTAATAATTTAGGTGTCATATTTGGCGAGAACGGGTTAAGATGTCAAACATCAACCAGAAATTCTTTGGATATGTAGAGGCAATTTCTCCACACATTTTTCAACATAACTCGTAGGATTAGAAGTGGTATTAATATGTTAGATATTGACAACTCGAGAGTCGCACACTGACTGGTGGTTTATTCGCGCTTGTTGATTGGCAGTGCAATGATACCGCCAGGCGGTGGCACCGCCCCACTCCCTTGGTGGGCATTTTGAAACAGTCGTATCTCACAACAATAGGCTGTGAATAATTAAGGCTTTGAAAGCTGGACGTGAATAAGGTAAGAATTATCCATATAACCTCATCGTGGCGCGCGCCCAAACGCCAATCCGGAGGAATGAGGTGATGATGACCTCATATCTTATCGTCCAACCACAGTAGTACTGCGTGTATCCGGATCGCTTGGCAACGAATCATCATCCCATTATTATATATGCAGAATTCTTTAACTGACCATAGCTTTATGTATTGTAAACAGATTTCATTGAAAAATAATATTAACTTTTGAGTAAGAGCGGTTAACACAGAGTTCGTAAATAAAGGTAAAGGTTTATTGGTTTATTAAGGGAGCTGCAATTTTATAATGCTTAAGCTCTCTTATATGTCACATAGCCGGGCTCGAACCTGCGGCCTCTGGCTTAGCCATAAGTATGAATGAGGACGCACTGTAAGTCTAGCTCCTATGACTTCGATAAGGAAAAATCATTTGTCTGCCAACTCATTGTATGATGAATTGTGATCCATGCCGTACCAATTGGTACCAGATCGATACGTGGCACTGTGCGCCGTCAGAGTAATGCTCCGATGCTCATTAGAATCGATGTCATTTTAACACATCTTATCTATTTAGATGAAACGGCGACGGAGGATATTTGCAGCTTGACCTGTACCGATATCCTCAAGTACGTCTGTGCTGCCAATACATCGAACCCGCCCTTCTGCGATAATTCGAATCCGACGACGCTCAAGGATTTCTCATGTCAAAGTAGGATATGTACACAACCTGCAATTTCTTTCTGAGTAACTATATTGTGATAAATACAGATAGTGTTGGTCTAACATCTGAACTTGTTGGTGTCACTGACGTCTTGCCTATATTAATTATCCCTGTTTATGCATCCTTTGTATCGTGCGTCATCAACTACTCACTATTTATTGTTGGTGTTATCAGCCTTTGCGCTCATCATTGCTGCTATTTCTTTTATTGTTTTTCATACCCTGCTCATGCATGACGTTTAATACAAACTAGATGCAAATCGGACCACTCTGAGCACACGTAAGCTACAGGTCAGATCTGGTTGGGGGTGAGGGAGGTCGTAGCAATGTCTCTTTTTGACGTCCCTGACCACTACACAACTCCCAGTGTTAACTTCCCTTTCTTAAACCCATAATGTGCCGCCAAAAGTCACGCACTGCCCATTCCTCTGCCTCACAGTGGCCTCTGTGTACCTCACAGTAGCTCCGGCCCTCCCCCGGTGTTATCGAGTCCATTCCCCTCCCCTCTCCACGACTGCTGCCAAAAAGAAAAGCACCGAAATTACGTCTCCCACGAGACGTCCAATGGAAACTTGAAGAGGGAGCTCTTCAGCTTTTACCTGCCGACCGTATGTGGCAAATCCCAGACATTATCACCTACCGCCTCCCAAAACTTTTTCTTGATGATGAGTTGCTTTATTGACAACCTTCCTATAGGCTTTTCCGATGAGCGCTGTGATCGTATCCGTGTCTACATTACCTTCCTCTCCCAATTTCCTATAGCCCCTTTTTTAGCTTTTAACGCTCTTGAGCTCCTGTCTCTTTCTCTGCCTCTTTCGTCTTTGTCCCGTCTTCTCTATCTCATCCCTTTTAGTCTCAAATGGTCTCCCTGTACAGTTGCCACGCCACCTGTCTGCTATATGCTCCTTTGTCCAAAAGTTACGGCAGTTAGCTTTCTCCGCTGTGCAGTCTATTTTTTCTTGCAGTTCGTGCCCCGGTGCGACCACCAGGGGGTACCACATCTCGGCCCGTGTGGGGTACCACACCAAGGCTTGCAGCGCATCCAAAGGCATCGCGGCTGATACCCGTTTCTATCCAGTTGTCATCGAGTAGAGTATCAAACCCCCAGAGGGCAATCGTTTTTGTCTGCCTCTATTCCTCTATACGTAGAATTCGATCACCTTCTTTACTATAATATCTTAAACCCTCTACGGCTAGTCCCGCCAAGCTTCACATAAACCCTGATCCCGCTCAGGGTTTGCGTTACTGTTTTGCCAGCCGAATTTTATCGTAGTACGCGCCCCTACACTTGAAATTTATGTTGGTCCTCTGTCTCCTCCTAACTCCCCTTGAATAGAGAGGACTTGGGGAGGGGCGAATTAGAAATCGAACAGATTTCTAATTCGCCCTTCCCCTGATCAGTTTTTCTACAGGAGATACTTTTTAAAAGTTATGATCTCCTGTTTCTGTCTGAGATGTACATAAAAGGAGAGCCCTAGTCCCCTAATTTGATAGCGTCATCGATAACGTGTTGGAGACCTCTAAAGTGCTCCCAAAGGCTAAGAGCCTGTTTTTTCCGCGCCAGCCTCTATTATCCCCTAAAACTAGATATCGCTTCGAGGATCCATGTCTGCATTACCCGCCAATGAGCTCCATGGCATCACTACGCTGCCCCCGTGCCTAATTCGTGTACCCCCGCAATAGAGGGATGTTTTGCGTGTAGCTAACTTTTCGATAATGATTTCTAAAGCTGCAGTTACTTCCTCTACCCGTTTATCTGCTCAGTTTATGTGCTTCCTCCTTTGAGTCTGTCAGTTCCGCTCCTGTCCTTCCTTACCTTCCTTGGCCGCTAGGATGTCGATTTCTTCTTGCATCGTCAACCAATTTTGGCCTTTTTACAGAAGAACCGTCGGCTCTTTACCACGTCGCCCCTTTTCGAGGATTTCGGAATGTCTTTATTTTCCGCCCATATTTGGCCAGCGGCTATGGGTGGCCGGTTCCCCTTTATCTACCTATTTTTCTTCCACTATCAACATTTTCACCGTTCCGTTCCGTCGCGCTGTATCTCCTTAATGGGTTCCTTAATGCCTGTCTTTTTGCCCGCCATGTACTCGATCATTACTATCCTCAACATATGGGGGCCCTCCCCGGTCCCCCTGTGTCAACCTCGACACCAACATCCCGCTCCATCGAAGACCCTCCCTCTGTAACAAACACTCACTGAATAACTAAGTGAAAATGCCGAAACGTGGAGGCAAATATTGGGTCGCTTTCAATACGAGAGCTGGATAGACGGGCGGCTGTATTGTGAAAATCAATAGAGAACCCCGCAGGGTGGCCGCGAAATGGAGGCTAAAGAATTGATCTGTTGATCTTGCCCTATTGGTCTTGCCCTATCTCGCAAGTTGGGACTTCTTGGTAAATGACTAGTTCGAAACGCAAGTGCGACTTGACCTGTTTCGGGAGCGAGTGCTTTATGTACTAGTTCATGTGCAAGTGCGAGTTGACGGGGATTTCCACTTAAACGCCTGTCGTGATCCTAATTGAACACAATGCATCATTTATTAGAACACACGTTTTACATTACACATTCGATGATCTCTCTGTTTGTCACATCGAGTGCTAATCTACTACGCCAAGTGTAAATGCGAGCTGACCCGTTTCATGGGCAAGTGCCCAGACGACCTATTCAAGTATGAGTGAGAATTGACAGTCGTCCGAGTTGCTAACTTACCCACCATCATATATCTGAACACATACATTTTGTACATTCGACAAACTCTCCGTTTGTCACACCCTCTGCCACTGCTACCTAGTGAATGGTTTTTCCCCTTTCAACTCAGTTGATCACAACCCTTCGTCCTAACCTGTATCCTAGCGCCCTATCTGCATAGAGAGGTAACCACTTGATGCTGTCCAAAAAAGATCTCGGTCGTTTTCAAACTTCCTAACCCCATAAAAAACTTCTTATCCAGTTTTAGTCACCCAAAACGTTACTTTAAGCGTTAAGCATCCGCTGTGAATTGTCAGAGACAGCTATTTGACGGAAGGAACGCAGCTCACACAAGACGACCAATTAGCCTAGCTATCTCTTGAGTTAGGAATATGGTGCATACTTACCTGCTTATGACTGCCGAAGCCATTAAAAATGTTCCAACTTTTCGAACCTTGATTGTGGTCTTCAAGTCAAATACCTGGTTGTGGTTCTGTTTAATTTTGTTTAATTACATCAAACATCACTTTTAATCTGCAGGTGGCAACGCGTCGGATGGATTTATCGAACTGACGGCAGATGAAGAGCAGGTATGCATGAAGGATCAATATTGCAGACGCTTGATGACTCTGTATCCATGCCTTGCCGGCTATGTGAACAAAGGCCGTGTATTTTGCTCAAAAGGTTGCGTTGTACCTAAAGATCGTCAAGGAACAACTATGTTCTATAATGGATACTGCTTTCTCAAGAAAGGTAAGCAGGTTTAGGTATTGCTTGACTACGGAAGAAGCACAGTAAATTCAAATATATCACCTGCCTCTGATTCGATACGGCACTTTTGATTACGAAGCCCGTTATGGACAGGAAGTATTCATATCTATCTATGACCGTTAATATTTTAACCAACGTATCACTTGTGTTAGGAATGTGGTGCTCCTTGCTTGACGTTTAACGTTCTTAACCTGCTCAGGACTGCCGAAGCAATTTAAAATATTTCAGCTTTTCGAACCTTCACGGTCTATTTGAATACCAGCTTCAAGCATCTAACCTGTTCAATTCTTCCTGCATGGTCATTCTCGGTTCTCAGCCAGAGTTTCTGTAGATATACTCTCTTGTCTCGATATCTACCGTACGAACTTCTGTTTTCTCGACATGTCAGCCAGTGGTTTGTCTGCACTGTATTAGTTTATTCGCTTAGTTTATTTCAAGTTCGATTTATTGTATTCTCTCGGTGTAGTTTCCAATCAAGAATTCTCCAGAGCTTGACCACAATCATGCAAACCATGAAATGCATGTCATTCGAAAAAGTACCTTTATTAGTCAATACAAAGGCCAACCAAGAAACCAATTGAGGGGGGGGTTCGAAGTATGGTTTATTAATTTAGCCGTTTGTCTGTCAATAAATCTTATTGCCCTTATTTCTTTGCTGCAACTAAAAATCTACTTGTTTAGCTAGAAGATTACTTGAATGGACTCTTGCCTGTGGTATATTGAAAATTCAGAGTTTTTCAGTCAAATTAGTCAAATGGACACTCCTATTCGCTTGTGCGAAGTCTCTTATCAGGACACCTGTATGATACTGACGGAATGGTTTCTCTAACCCGCTATCATCCATTGATTCCTATTTTAGCGAATTGTGATGGTGCTATGACGAAGCTCGTGGAAATTCTTAACGGGAGTGAGATCGGCTATCCGTATACTGCACGTGACTTTAATAAATATTATACTTGGGTAGCTACCAATTTAAGAAGAATTCCAAATCTGCCAAGGCTGCTCTATCCACTGATGCTCGCTTTCGGGGTGTTGGGGCAGGAGGGCAAGGTCGACACACTGGGGGACGGTGTGGGAAGTGCATCACAATTCAACCAGACATTAGAAGACGCTAAAGTACAAAAACTGCTGAACTCGTTGTACACGAGTTGCACAGATATCATAGAATTCCTTCGGATGAGAATTAAACAAAAACCGCATGTTCAAGTTTATAAAGACCGTTATTTACGAGCGGCTTTTTTGGTTTCTACCGGCGATTGCAAAACGTTTAATGAATGCCCTGCAATAAACAGTTCTTTCGGGAACTCAAGGATATTCTTTTGGGCACAAACTGGCGGAATCTATTGCTCGCTTTCGAGGGCTCTGTTTAGCATGAACTTGACTGTCAACGCAACGTGGTACGAGTCCATAGCGCAACTCCAAGGATGGCCTCAACTTTCAACGAAATCAGTCAGTTTCATATATTCGCCCTCTTTTGTATCAAATCTCATCTCGCAGACCAGTTACGTAACTGGGGCGAGAAGGCTCGATGACGACGTCCTCAACCAGAGTAGAAATCTGTGTGACGTTGAGGAAAATGTCAGAACTATTAATAGGGACCACACAATCATACCCATGGCACTTTCTGATGCACTTGGCTGGGTGGAGAACGAGCCAAGGCAGCCCAAAAGACTCAGTAGCTTTGCCTTAATACTGGCTAATGCAGTATCTGTTAAAAAGGCGATCTGTAACGAGGAAGGATCCGTTCCAAGCATCGATTGCGAGTAAGTAGATGCGCATTGAAGATGCAATATGTTGAATTTGTAGTCAGTGGCAGGCAAGGCAAATATTAATTAGGGGTCGATAACGTATGAATGACCATTCGTTTAACGGTGATTGGGGCTTTGCTGTGCACCTGATTAAACTCTTATAGTTGCAAAGATTGTGGTTAGGCTACGTCGCGAGGGCACAAATAATTAGACTCCAGATGGCACAATCCTGTTCTGAGTCGGTCCCACTAGCGATGATTTTACGGTCTGGCTTTGTCCTTTAGAAACAATGACCCGAATTACGTTTAGAAGCAAGGCCGAACGCAAGGCAGAACGCATCGTCCATTTCCATCATTCAATAATGAGGCCGTCCTTTTACCGGTTGAAGTTAAAGTTCGATATAAAGAAGCGCGTTCTTTGTTATATTTCGAACTAAATCCATTCACTAACCGTTGCCGTTGTGGCTTCCGGTTAAATTATGACGGTCTATTTGCTATTACTGCAGACTTCGACTATTTTTGGCGTTTCGCGCGTTCCTTCCCGCGCCTTGTAAAGAAGAAAAGGACTTAATTGCAAACGGCGACAAAGCTTCGCTGTATTTTACTCTGCGAGCTGCCATGCGTCGTCAATTGTCTTGGGGATCGAAGACGACCCATTTCAACAATACCAACTCCCCGAAAATCTCCGAAGCAGCAACATATTTCGTCAGCCAGTGCCTGGAAAGGATTCCTAATTAAAGGTCACTGGAGAATTGCTACCGCTTTTGGTATGGTTATTTGTGAACACTTGATTCTTTATTATTAATCGTCGGGAAATTGACTTGAGGCCATGTATTTTATATTATTAAAAAAGGAAGGTATTTCATATTCTGTAAACTTACGACGTGTTAATTGCTAAAATGAAAATAATTAGACGTTCATTAGAGGGCTTACACTGGGGATGCATACATGACATTACGTAACAGTTGATTAATTACATGTAAAAATTGGGTTAGCTGACTACTAATTAGCGTAATATTCAGTTAGCTCTCCCGGAGGTACGCGTCACAATTTCGAATACATGTTCACTATGTTTAAGAATGATTGACACCCAGGTCACGTATTTTATCGGGTTAATAAAGAACTAATTGCAAGTAAAATAGCACTAATTGCATGTGTGCATTACACGCTGTCATTATGTAAAAAGTCCATGAGAGCAGTCCAAATGTACCCGCAATACGTGACAGAATATAGTTGTAAATTGCTTAATCGTATGATAAGGATGCAACATCACAAGATGAACATTGTTCTTTTGGTTTTAAGTGCTCCCAATTGATTTGCTGACCAAGAAATAATGTATCTGTAGGACTAGGTGCAATAACAGCAATAGCGATAGCTGATAGTCTTGTGGTAGTATGGCGTGTCAATGTGTCGTATGTATCTGCAATAACTGTATTCAGTTCGCTAATGTTTTCGGGCTGACTCTCAGCCTTAAACATTTAACGTCCACGGTACAACTGCTTTTAGCATTCAGCGTTCATTTAGTATTCAGTTCGCTGCTATACTTTAATGCGTGACTGTCAAAACAACGAAATCGAAGTAAATTATTAGCTTGGTCAAGTATATGATAAGATGAACTAATTTAAATAAACTATTGAGAGAGCTTTGTATACGGTGTATAATGTTTTATTAATGTATCCCATTTTCTCTTGTTTAGCATAAACCGTCTACGGGATAGCCATGCGCCTTTCGAAACCATCAAGAGAATCCACTATTGCTTAATGCGCCGAACGATATTGTATCTGGTGAATTGTCCTTCAGCGGTCAACGTCTTTCTCGATTGTGGTGCCCCAACGCCTCGCAGACGACCCGATGATACCTGTGGGCCACAAATCGATTTAGAACTTGTCGAATTCAACCGTCCCTCCAGGCGTTGTTCCTTGGAGAACGAAATCCAACAGCTTAATTGGTGACGCAATCGATCTAGTTCCCCGTGGTCATTACCACATTATTTAGATTTTTAATTTTGGCACACCCAGAAATTCTGCACTTTCCGTCCAATGGGACCTTTTCTTTTGCTCGTCAGTGAGTGCTTTCCTTTTATTTTAAATAACGTCCTATGGTGCACGTTATTAACGGAATTGACCAGTTTCATAAAAATGTGATATATTGTATATTATCATAAAAATAAACAGAAAGCTATTATTGATTAATGATTAAAGCAGAGCTGAGTGAATAAACAGTTGTTATTATTTTCGAAACATTAGTTTATCCATATATGTTAAAAATACTAATAAATGTGTCTCTTGTTGTTCCGCTACTAAGATGGTACTTAAATCACTAACAAGGTCAGCTTAGTCATTGTGGTATCTAATGTAATCCAGATATATCTTCACTCCTGAAGGGGATGATTCATCCAAAGGAACAACCCGTTTGGCGAAGGGAGTGCTTTTCGATGGGATGTACCGGTCGAGGTTGAAAATGCTCGTGTCACGAAGAGCCACTCCGCAATGAAGAAAGAGTGACTCAGTGAAGAAGTCGAACTCGGCAAAATATCAACCCAGGTTGATACCACTCCCTTCTTTTTATACCGCGCAAGCCAGACACCGATTCGTATGCCAGACTGCTCACTAATGTGCAACTACCGTCCAGGGCTATGTTGAAATCCCAGTGACGGCGGCCGTAGGTTTAATACATGGTATAATATGGCCGCAAAAGTGTTACGCCATACACGACAATGGGGTCGCTCGGGAGCCCCTCCTGAAATGGTGTTATCTATAACACTCACGGGTCCGGCCGTCAGCTTAATTTTGCATCATGACAGGAAGAAAAGCTGTTAGCTAATAAAGAACCTTAGAAATGGCTCCGATGAAGAAAGCTGACATCATGCATCATGTCCTCCAAGACTGTGACCATGGGACATTTAGCAAACAACTATGCAGGAGCAAACACCATCCCGCGAGCGCCGCCGTGATTCGATAGCGTCTATGGGATGAACGAACAGATACGCGAAGGGGCCGAAGCTGCAGTCTTTGAGGTAATGCGTTACTAGGAGCGGCTGGGGTAGACAAAAACAGGCGCTCCGGTTTATATCGTCGATATCGCCGCTTGCCAACAAGTTCCGAGTGAGTTCCAACAAGTTCCAAGTTCTCGGCGTTATGCCAGTGGGAAAAGGCAGCCCGGCGGATTCGTCACCGCGATGAGTGGTAGCACAGAAGATCTGTTGACACAAACTGCAGGCACAATCACATCACATATCCGACTCAGCAAATCACATGGAAGTCTCATGGTCGGTAGGTCATGCACACCCTTCATATGACCTCCGTGCGCGAACTCGTTCCAATTTTGGGGATTCGTTGCTCGCTATCACCTCCTCAAGTGGCCAGAATGACAATCTAGCGGGCTTTATCAGGAGAGCATGCAAGCTGATTCCAGATCTCGATTTGCTTCTTGTCAAATACTCAACAAGGGCAGCGGGTTTTTGGAGACGAACGTTGTCGTGAAAGAAGGCGACGCGCACGCGTGAACTTGCTTGCGGTAAGCTACGTATCCAGATTCCTCGTAGAATGGTTTTACGCACGTTCCCGCTAACAGAGGCAGAAGTCGGTTCCGGCGAAATCTATAGTCATAGTGAACGTTGTTTTGTCGCCGTCAATTGTTCTGGTTCAGCTGTTTCATCTGGGCACAAATACTGGTAACACTGGTTCCGGCTGGGCTGCGCATGCTATTCAACCCGGTTGAGCTATCATCAATCGTGAAAGTACGTTTCAGGGACTTATAGCACCAGATCCGGCCACTCTGCTTGGATGAAGACCTATTATAATTAAATTTTTTCATCAGACCCTCAGCTGTTCCCCTATCTGACAGGCCTCAGCTCTTAACTTACTAACACCTAATGTAGTCTTATGCTTTACAATGACACTGAGTCACGGCAAGTGGCACTAATAAATCTCTATCCTCAGATTCGTTCGTCGCTGCCTTTTCATATAGCTCAGTTTTGAATCTATATTGACCACAGCGAAGACAAACCTAACCTTACGGCAATATCAACCACTAAATGCCAAATCAGGCGCGAATCGAATCGACCTCAGATATTTTAAAAGGGCTGAACCCTTCAAGGGTCATGGCGCACTATGCTATCAAGTCATTAGTGGTGCCTTCTCCACATTTTCTACCTATTTGCACGGGCACAAGCCTACTTGGTATTCTTAATGATTTCCGGGTCAAATAATCAAATCCGTTTCTTTACTTTCCATTCTATACCGAATGTGTATTGTGCTGCGCAAAAGACTTCATGGGTAAAGGAAGCCAAGATACACGATTCCTTGTTTGAGTATCATTGTTATTTATATATAAAAAAAAGAATTTTATTTAAAAAGCAACGTAGTTATAAAGAGTCTTTGCGTTCAATGCAAGGAAGAACCGTATCGGTGCTGAGATTGCCTGCTCCAGCGGTGTGAAGGAGGTTAGATGGACTAGAATTGGTAAATCCAATGGTATCGTATCATAAACACCTTTTCTATATCCCACCGAAGCAGGAATTATTTTATGTATTAACGGCTAGCTAATGAGGGGCGCAGTAGCTATCTAAAGTTATCAATTTTTTACATAGCCATGCTTTTTTAGTACAGGCAAACTACCTCTACTTTTAATGTACCAAAGTATATATACCAATATACCAATAATAATAATAATAATATTGTTAAGAATTGCCTGAAGGAAGACACAAAGGCGAGACTGCAGTGCATGATTTCATTTTTATTGAAACTTTATTTATTCTTAAGTCCACATCAATGTCAACTTCCTTTGAGGACAACTACATCCCTCGTACAGGACGCACGCACAATAATATGAAACCACGCAAATAATATGAGAAGCACTTTCATTGTAAAGCGGTGAAGTGTAACACGTGCTACTGATATGATCCTGCACTGATCGCCGCAAGTTGTTCGCAGATTTTCAACCCAACCAAGTGTTTTTCAATTTCAATTTCAAAATCATGTTTATTTTCAAACATATATATATATATATATATATATATATATATATATATATATATATATATATATATATATATATATATATATATATATATATATATATATATATATATATATATATATATATATATATATATATATATAGCGCATTATTCACTTGCAACCTGGGATCAAACAGTTGCTCCGGCATCGTCACAAGCCGACTAACCGACGAGCTCGATTCAAATCCCTTACCGCGGCTCGAATTCAAATCCCCAATCCGTTATCTCTGGATTCTCGTCAGGCACGACATAGTTGATAAGTAATGCAAATGTGACCCTGACATGTACTCGTGGTAATACCTAAATGGTTCAGATCCGTGGCCTGTGCATAAGAGCCTGGCCTGTATATTACGGCCACAATACCGACATGACAAGAGATTACGGCCAATAACCGGTGAATAAAATGTCGGTATGGTGAAACTCAAAGCCGGTGGCAGGCGCTGAAACAGGCATGTCGTGACTTGCGTCCTGGATAAAGTGACTGAGCATCCGTAGAGAGACAACTTAACGAAGACGATCCTCAAGGTCAATCGTGGGTTGAAAACCTTTGAGTGTCTGATGAAAGAAGGGCGGAGTTCCTAACGTTAGGTACAAGCTAGTGCCGCCGTTTCCACGGGTATCACCTCCGACTAAATACTCTGCGAACCTTCTCAGCAGGTACCTAACACACCGAACGCTTGTCCATCAATTGTTCAACACAGATTAAGTCTAAAGGTTTTCAGGCTGACTCTCAGGCAACATTTAACCTCCGCGGTACAACTGCTTACCCGATCTCAATATCCGCGAACCTGTTCTACAATCCAAGCTGCCGTCAGAACGACCGCGCTACGATAAATACCAACGCGTTCGGTAATTAGAGACTTCGTCGATCCCACGTCGTCTGCTTTGAGCGCAGCGAACGGCCAACAAACACACTACACTGTGAATAGATTCCGCGTGATGCGATTAATAAATAGAACGTCTCGTTGTGGGCGCCACCGAGACGGGCGTTTGGCTATTGTCGATTTCAAATTGCTGTAACCGACAAACGTACACACACACACACACTCATCCTCGATGAGTTCTCTCTGTGTGTTTAACTGTACTCTAAGCGCAGTCTCTCCTACCACTATCAAAGAGACCACTAGGGCACTGTGAGCTTCAAGGTGGTTAATCAATCTCGTCGAGTCGGCGACGAATAGATCCTATGCCTTCACTCAACTAGCTCCACTCACATCACGTTCTGAAATATCAGTTGTCGGTGCTGGTGCAGCCCGGAGCGCAGCGAGGTGGCTGAATTCATTGGCAATCTGATACAGGCACCATGTCGTCTCCCTCAGTTCGCAACGGCGGCACCGGTCCAGACGAGACGAAATGGCATTCGCGCAACTCGACGTTCCTTCGCAAGATCGGCAAATTGGAAGAATCTAGCACACCGCGACAGTTGCTTGCGTTCTGCAATGACCTGCTAATCGGATGGAGTGACCAGAACCGGTGTCTGTACGCCGTTGACATCGACCACAGCGGTCAAGAGGATCGACTCTATGTAAGAATACGTGTTAGCGAATCTTCTAGTACTCCTACCGTTAGCTAATGGACACTGTTCCTATTCACGTGATGCAAATGTATGTGTAGAAATGTTGTTGTTGTTTTTTTTTCATTATCTGATTATCTGATGCCGAAACAATTGTTTTTGGGCTTTCGGCGTCTTAGCAATGATCGATATATGTGTGAACACAACTGTACTGCGTCAGAATCCCATTGTGGGTAAACTGACTTTGCGTGAGATTTGGTTTATTTTTTTATTTTATTTCACTATCTACTTGTCCCAGTGAACTAGTACACGTTCAAACCAAGCGAAAATCGTTTTGTCGCACATGAATATAAGGGGTCGAATTGTCGGACTTGTTTGAATTGACCAGTTCCATCGAATCTCTAGTAGCGTCTAGCATTCACAGTCTTATATTTTTTCGCGTCCCACGTGAGCTTATCGTTATGGTTCTGTTTCGCCAATGCATAAACACGACATTGATCCCGGAGTTGACGACGTCCGTGTCACACGAGTCCTTGAATACTACGCAAGGAACCTCACCCCAAAGGACCCCACTCAATGTCATTCGTTCACACTCAACGGTTTGCTCCAACAGGAATTATCACTCAGTCACAAAACGTCGTTTCGTGTCGACCGGCTCTGCCCATCGCCGACGGGAAACCTTCTGCTCTGGGGCAACAATGGTGCCGTTGTTGTAACGCTCCCACATCATGACAGTCTGAGGAACAACCTTGAGGACGCCCCATTGCAATGCAAGTGAGTGCCCACCTGCTCGTAGCTGTACTGAGGTAACTTCCGCGGTAACTCAATCGGCTTAGCCAGAGGTGCGATTCAAAACGGCATCTGAGTACATTCATCAATCAATCAATCATATATTTGCTTATTTACAGAACTGCAATTGTATAAACGTTCAAGTTCTCGTTAAATAGTGCTGCCGGAAGTGTAAACTACCACACCTGTCCTGGCGGGATGATTATTCAATTTCAGTGGGTATCCGAAACTAGCTTCGAGATGAACACCAAATCATCACACTCGTACCTTCTAACGACGAACCGAAAATTTGCCGCTTGCACATTAACCTAGCTATTTATGTATTCCCTTTAGGATGCTGCATGTTCTAGCCGAGTGCAGTACAATGTGCGATTTTACTCAGCGCGGTACTCACTGCTGTGCAACTGACTTTGCAGGAGTTGGGGTATAGGCGAGTTGCTTCTGATGCAGACGCCCGGCCTGGAAGTGTTAGGCCTCCAGTGGATGCCCGACTCCGCCACCGAGGTGGTGATGTTGACCAGTGACAACTGTCTACGGTTATTCGACGTTTGGAAGAAGCACATGAACGCGCTGACAATGGTTGGTCGAATGGAGCCCATCCGCTCGATATTGACAAAAATACACCATGTAGACAATACGAAGTATTGCAGATGTTTCTCGATTTGATAATTCAGCTGCATTTGTAGACACCTGTGCCTGTCCATTCATAACAACGCTTTCGACAGAAGTGGAGAGAATTTAAATGTAAATATTATGCATTTGCGTTCGTTGCGTTTATATGGACGCGCATGACGTTTTGAATTCACGGCTGCTGCTATAATATACACATTCACACTGCAATTACTACAACTAAAATTACGAATTTTGGCTGCAATTTATATATATATTGTACATTCAAGCTCCAATAACTAATCATTTAAAACTGTGCATTTAAGTTGCCTGTTGGTATTGCTAATACAAGCCCGTTATAATATCATCATCAGTTGTTGGCCTAGTTGACAGCTTCAGGGTTTTTCACATGGCCGTTTTGCCTTATTAGATAAAGCCGAAATAGATAAGTGTTCCCAGTAGAAACAAATATCTTGCGTTGTCAATAAAAAAGAAAATTCATCCTCTCGACATTTACATGCGACGACCACAGGTGCAGGTGATTCGCCGGTCGTTGTCACTCTCAAGGATGAACTTCACCCTCGCGTCTGCCACAGGGTCCCAGCTGGTTGACTTCGCCTTCAGTAGATCGTCGAAAGAGATATTCTGTCTGACCGCCTCAGGATCAATTTATCGTGTTACTGGGCTTGAATCGACACCGAATTGGTAACGTGATATAACATCATGCCAATCGTTGAATAAACATTGAGCTTGCAACATATATATATATATATATATATATATATATATTCAAGGCCACACGGTATTAACTTGCAAAAAAGCGAGGATCAACTGAGCGAGAACACTAGATAACTGAGAGTGCCTTACCACTTTAAACACCCGATGTGTGCACCTTGTAACGATTTGTTGCAATATGAGGAGGTGCCTCGAGTTTTTGTGTATATATACTGAGGAGTAATTGCAGTTTGAATATATACATATATATATATATTAGTCGTATAATGAACGAAGGAAGCACTAGGTTCCATGCCAAACCGCACGCGAACATCAAACACATGGCTGAGTGCATCCCGTAATCGTTGTCCCAGAATAATTGACATCTCTACCCCACAAGGGTAACCACATAGTTTACTTCATCAATATGTTGTTTACTCTCTTCTTCTGTCGACAGTAAACCGCAAGTGTCGAGTAGACCCCTGGTGATGTTGCCCGAAGTCGAGGACAATTTTGGTTCAGATGGATTTGCTCTCCTTTCACTTGACTGTGGCCCAGCCAACTCCACCATATTGGTTCTTGGCGGCACTGGCGGAATTCTGTACCATTGTCTTGTACTGCCCACACAGAGTCCGGATATCGAACCTGAGATATACGTTTTCGAGCAGGTAGACAACAGTTCTTAAAATTATTGCATGCCATACCCATATATATATATATATATATATATATATATATATGTCACAAATGCAACATGTATATGTCCTGTACGACTGACGAAAGCAATGCCTTTATCTATCTAATTTATATATATATATATATAAATTACCACGCCTATATAAATCATGTTATAACAATCGACATGTTCGCTTTTCTACTGCTCGTCTCAGCTGCGCCTGAGCCTGACATACTCTGAGGTGTCTGAGCCGAGCGACGATATTCGTTGTCCAATTGTGCTCCAACGAGATCCCGCCCTGCCAAATCGCTACTTCGCCCACCACGATTCAGGTGTACACGTCGTCGTGGTCCCGTTCACCGAACGTCTGCTGAAGTTCGCTCAACAAGGAGGTAATAAGAGCGTCCACATGTCAACGTCAGACTCGCGTAAATGAATTTGATAATTAGGCCAGGGATGGAGGGACATCAGCTTAGAATGTGCTTGCTTATAATTCGATTTCTTCATTCTGTACTGGGGCCGGCGGGGGGGGAGGGTGGTGGTTGTCTATACTAGAGTGAGACATAAACAAGTGCCAACGTACAACCGGACGGATGTATAACCGTTCTAATTCAATAATTATTCAATTGATTTTCGCTATTTTCCTCCGCATTCCGCTGCGCTTCGTAGATGCGGACAGCTCAATCGAGGTGTTGAATGTCGACAATTGCGCCAGTAACGGCAGCTCGAACTCGCTCGTGGAACAGGTTGTGTGCACGCGAGCAACTGAGACATCAGCTCCCGACGCGCCTCCGGGACTCTGTGTTTTGCCGGCGATGCCGTCACCATGGCTTGCTATTCTTACGTCGAGCCTCAACGTTATCAACATCCCACTAAGCAGGTAGGTGTATTAGACGTGCGGGTAATTTTCAGAATCAAATGGGCAGTGTCCATTATAGAATCAATGGCCCGGATAGGCAGCCTGTTGCGCAATCATTTTAACGGTGTCTTTGCGGAACTTTATATGAAATGTGTTATTAGCGAGGCCAGCCTTTTCCATACAGAGACGTGAGCATTATTGTCTTACAGGTGATAATATTGCTAATAAAATTTGCCGGTTTAAACTAGAGTGGCACCTTAATTGACGTAACGTTGTGGAAATTCTGAGCAAAATCTCAGCAAATCTATTACCACTAAGGGACTCTCGGAAAGATATATTTCACAGGAGGAATTAGCGATTGTTCATTTTCGTAGGGTCGATGTGATAACGAACCAAAACCTATGGAAAACCTAACAATAGTGACTACCATTGAATCTCTTGCAGGTATCGATTCGAGAAATCGTTGAAGAACATTCTGTTAACCGAAGAGCCACTCTCCGGAAACGCGAAGAGTGGATCCCCACCGACGGACTTTGAGAGAGAGATTAAAATGATCCTTACGGGTTCTAGGGTGCCGGTGCTGGCTCAGACTGACAAGGTAAATAAATTTATGCAAACATACAGTAGTTAGGAATTACTTCTAGGAATTATGGGGGCGGCAGGGATTAGCTGGGACCGGGGCTGAAGTCGACATTGTCCCGAGGAAGGCGATCTAGGCGACAAGGTAAAACAATCTTTCGATACGAATAAAACAAATGCAGACAATGCACATTAAGGACAGTGAACTCGACTCTAAATCTCGCGTAATGGTTGAAACGTGGTCATTCACCATTCAGACGGAACAGATTCTCTTCCCGTTTTGTATCCGAAATAGAAGGAGATCTTTGCAGGCAGACTCCTCACACCCAATCAATATTAATAATTTAAACTGAGCTCGGTAATTGTCAAGGGATACTTGCTTTGTATGGCTTAAACTGAGAATGATTCTACGAATGTATTTTTAGGGCAAGCTCGAATCAGATTTCGAACCGAGCGTGGCTTACGAGGCAATATGCCCGATGATAATTTGCAGGAAATTGACTCTCACGCCATTATAATGTACGGCTTTCTTCCCTACCAGCAGGTAACCAGCCCTAAGGAACTCCTCGAGTTAGCGCTGCAAACGACACAGCGGTTTCGAGAACAACATTTTGCTCAGTTGATAGCAGTAAAGAAGCTTATTGAAGATACGAGTCGGACCCTTCGCGAAACCAAGGAGTTGCAAGCTGGAGAGCTGAGACAGTTGGAACGGGACCTGGAAGAGGTCACCGGGCGGGCTCAGGAACTCAGTCAGAGGATTAGCCAAGCCGACGAACACAAGCGAAAGCTCATGCTCAGGTACCTGACACTTTGGGAATACAGCATCCAGCTATAAATAACATTGGATTAACTGCAAAGCCAACAAGTGTCGAAGGACGTTTGCCGAAACGAACTCAACTTTCTCTAAGGGCGTTTACTTTACATAGAATCTACATTGTATCATGTGATCGCTGTTCTCTCGGGCTCGGTTACACATACTGTGGCCTTCTGGACAATGTTATGTGAGAAATGCAGAGTATTCGGGCTAATCAACGAGTATGTCATCAATGCCGCGGTGGTGCTAACCATAAGGAAATGTATTGTAGGATAATTATTCTCATTGTCGTCATGATTATAAATATATATTATATATTAGGAGTAATAAGTGTTCATAGATCCGCATTGTGTTTGTGATGTCATTAATGGCCTATCTATTTGTCTATCGCTTATAGATTACATAACGTAATACAAACTGTGCAACGCAAGAATCCGTTGGCCGCCAACCCACAAATGGTGAAGGAAGTTCAGTCCCTCTGCGAGAGGATGAACAGACTTGAAAGTGTCCTTGAATCGACCAAGGATCGCGCGAAAGGCTGCGAGGATCTCGATTATCTCGAGCGAATACTCGAGAAGGAATCAATAAACGCCCGTGACGCCTTCGCAGCTCTCGGTGACAACCAACGAATCGCGTTGGAAAACCGACTTAAAGTCAAGTAAGCCAATTACGTCATTAAAATATTACTATAATTACTATTATTATATGAGATATTCGATACGCACATATATATATATATATATAATAATGTTACCGACCATCTGCATTTTCTGCGCACTTCCTTGTCACCATTACAGCGGGCACGAAATCGGCAAGATGGTCCGCGAAATCAAAGAGCTACTAGCTGACGTCGAGTGAATCCACTTCGTCTATTCGTGAGGTCAAACGAAGATGACACAGAGACCTTCTGTTAACGGTGAAGGGGGGGGACGGGGGGGACGTGTATAATATGTGACCGTAAAGGCCACCCGTTGAGTATTCGGCAGTGCAGCCCTATATGCAAGTAGTATTTTTGTCCTTAAAGTGGCTTTACGAGAAAAAACAAATCAACAAATAAACAGGTGTGCGCATAAGAAACAGAAATAAATCTAGCAGAACTAAGCGCGAAATGTGATTGATTCATCCCTCGGAAGCTTGTAAAATTCGATATTTTTCGGCGTTCGATCGTATGTCCCGCGCCCATGAAATGAAATGGCTAGCTTGGCTGCACACGATTTATATACGTAGAAATCTGACTAACACTCGCACACATGGAGACATACAGAGGATATTTTTCAAGGAGTTATTAGGTTTGTCGAAAAGAACGACGGTTCCAATTTTTAGAATTTCCCCAGCGTCAATTTTTAGCCTTCTGGACGGCTCACAGACATGTACACGGCTGAGGCTGTTCTCGCGGTATTTAAGAGTATGGGGATATGCTGGTGAGGCTTTGGGGGGCGCGGGCAAGCGGGCGGTCGGTGGCCCAATCGTTTGCACCTTCAATGGGACTAGTTATTTTTTTTACCTAGCTGGATGGCGCTGACGGAGATGATCAATTCCGATTCAAGATGCTAGTGAGAGACAAGCAAACAAAACTCGAGGTCGTTGATTGACCTTGCCATTCAGAACCTAAACGAATTGAATGCTGGAATCGAGAGAGGCCGTTAGTTTGGCTGTTGAGTAGTGCTCTACAACAGCGACACAAGAATCTATTCCCAATCTCGATTACGAACACAAGTAATCTCTGCTATCATTGCCGTCAAGAGGTGCCGTCAAGGCGAACTGGGATTTCTGTATCACGAGATTACCGCCGGTACAAACTGATCCAGTGATTGTTTTGCATGCATATTCCATAGAAGTTGCGTAATAGTATTGTTGAAATGATCTTGGATCAGTGTTCTTCTTATGTGTTGTCTTGATTTCTCTGTGCTAGTTGATCAGTGCACCGCAAGATCCGCGGCGCGATTCGATTATCACTAGACGTCCACGATGTGAAAAAAATACATTTAGCGACTAAATAAATGCAATGTCTATTTGTATATAAACACCTTCATCGGCGTTTGAAAGGCCCGCACATCGTCCAGAGTGTAGATATTATTGATTGCGTATGCTAATGACGACATCGTTATTAGATCTGTAAGTACTCAATAATAATGATAATAATAATAATAAGAAATAAATAAAGAATATTTTGTGTATTATACTAGTTCGACACCTTCGTTTAGTCTTGTGGAATAGTCGCGCGAACTTGTTCAACTGGTATTGTACGCTTCATGAGCACATAGCATTCAGCCTTAACATGAAACAATGTGGAACAGAAAAATATTCGATGTCTGCATAATTTTCATTACATGATAACACCGTGTTCAATTTGTTCAATTCGTCCACTATATCAGTGTGGCAATGGGACTGTATACATGCACACGTTTCATTGCTAAGTGCTCCTCCTTTTTCTGCCGAGTCACGAGAACGCCATCTGGATAACCGTTTGGCCTAAAACCGCTTGATACCCGACTGTCGGAGCTGAGCGAAACGTGCAGCGCAGAGCGCATGCCCGACTATTTCTATAACGAACGTCAAGCGTCCAATTCGAAGCAGGTGCCGCCGTCCAGTGAACTGGCCAGATCGTATGAGAACTATACGCTGAAAGGCCCACTGCGCACTCGATGCCTCAACGGTTGGAGATTATGGGCAATGATAAGAGTCCCCTTATCGTGGTTGTGTTATGGCTGCTCGGTGTTGGGTACTTAGCAGTTTAGCACGCTGTGTCGCCAACAGCATGTGCTGGCAACTTCGTAGCAAATTGGGGGAATTTTCACCATGGGCTTCCATTAAGGAACAAATTGTGAAAGCTATAGGGAAAACTGCTTAATGATAACGCAGCGAGCAGAGGTCACAGATGGCCTTATCGACAGATTTAACGTAACAGACGCTCGAACCAGCGGCGGCTCTACAGCTAACCGCTGGAGGGTGGCTCATTAGTACTCTCCGATCGCTGTACAGGTCCAGCCTTCTTCGGGCGCCAGCTGCAAGAATACATAGATTCTCGGCCAAGGACTTTCTCACTTACGCTATCATGGGCTCCATAGGCTGAGTAGATTTGTTGAACTCTTGCGAGATAGACAAACAAACGCCATTCAGCTCACGGAGGTCCAAGAGAGACTGTCCGCGACTGTGGGATACATTACACTGGACGATACATATCGTCACCGAAATTCCGGCCCCACGCGCAGATACGCAATTAGCGATTGTGTTAATTGTTAACGGACGACTGAAGCAATGAACGTTCCGTTGCAACAACTTTCTCACTGCTATCCTCGTCTCGTTCGCCCCAACCCCGCACGGTACGTCGACGCCGCATAACAACTACCCTGGTTGAGCTTCGTTGAATTTCCAGCAATGACCTTTCCGTGGCACTCAATTCTATGATCGCGACACATTACGAGGGTGACATTTTAGTCCTATATGTGTATCAGCTGATGCTCAGCGATCAGAAAACACTACCTGAATTTCGCCTGTCTACTTGGCTACGCTCCATACGATTTCGACCGATCATCGGAATCACTTCAGAAGACGACCGGTCAACGGGGCAGGGAGTCTCCCTCCTGAGTTTCCTTCAAAGGACTCATGTAACGGCAGACATGTTTTCTACGTCTAGGATGTATCTGAAGGGAAGTCTATTGATTTGCATCCCTTAGTATAGCATGGGATAAAGCCCAAGCTAAGGT
Source organism: Stratiolaelaps scimitus (assembly GCA_019614645.1). NCBI lineage: Eukaryota > Metazoa > Arthropoda > Arachnida > Mesostigmata > Laelapidae > Stratiolaelaps > Stratiolaelaps scimitus. The sequence goes on along the minus strand of JABWDB010000011.1, from coordinate 256,666 downwards.
AGTATTTATGTAGTATATAACATATATTTATTTAGTAGTAGTGGCATTTAGTATTCGAATTGGATGTGTGCATGTTCAACTCCTCCCAGACTTCGCTCCGTGAATAATAGGGCTGGATAATGGTGGAAAACATGGCGGTGCCTGGTCGTATAGGCAAAGGCCGGACGTGATTATCTCGGCTGGCGAGTCGTGTGGGTGAGACAAGCCTGTCTGACAAATCCTGTGAGAGGTGCTGCTATCTAGTATCTGGTGTAACGGACAACAGAAGCGGATGCGTGTGGTCCCCTCGGCGGAAGGAAGGCAATCCACAATTAATAGGTAAATAAATACATACGTACCTTCGCGGTAGCCAAACTCAGTATGGTGGGCGCGCGGGAGGGTGGGGGGTCGAAATCGTGCCATTCATCAAGGTCGAATGTGTAGAAAAGTAGTTATAATAGTAACAAACATACAATAGGGGGTCTGTTCATGCACACTGATAATTGTATAACCGACAATATATATATATATATATATATATGCATTTTGTTGTCACGTGTACAGTAGATGAAGTGCACAGTAGGCACCGATGTCGGTCACCATCATTCAATTGCAATTAAGCTTATATGGTCAAATCCACAAATCATATCAAATTTGAGCCTCATACACAGTGTACGTCAATTTATCTTGAACTGACTCACATTAGAAACCGAATTTGAATGTGTGTGTGTGTGGGGCTGTGTTTCGGAGCATTTGATTTACTCATCAGCGTCGATGGTTCAACCCAAATCGTCGATTGTATTTCACAATGTGATCTGTTCGTTGATTTCGTTGTCTCTCGACTTATTATTCACAGGAGTACCTACCGGCGACAGCAGGACGGCTGTTACGTAAACCAGACCGGCTGGTACCCAGCTGTCGCATCGATTGACGCATGCGGTGGAGAGAGATTCTTCATTCTCATACAATGCAAAGACGGTAAAGATGCATTTATTCGAAGGCATCCTTTGCGCGTCTACGGCGCCGCCTATTGAACATGAATACCTAGAGAACATCCTCGCCCTATGTGATACCATATATTTGTTATTGTCTTATTTGTACAGTTGTACACATTACGTAAGTATGTGATACCCGCACACACACACATGTGTGTGTACATCGATTAGATAAACGAATGCATCTAGTCGCTATTTGATTTGCTTGTATTTTTGTTTTTTTTTTTGTTTTTTTTTGTCTCTGATATCCCGTTTTTCTCCCGTTGTTGTCCTGCACAGGCGCTTACAACGACGGTTACCTCTTGATGAAACTCGACGAGGTCGAAGATGAGCCCTGTCTCGAGGAGGCGATTGAGGAATTTTCCCTAAAGACGAATACGCCGTCGGTGACCAAATATGACATGCTCAGATGTCCACGTCATGTCATAGAGTCATGAGTTTCATGGCAAAACGACACTCATACAAAAAAGGAAAGAAATCAAGACTCGAAGGGAAGAGGACGATCGGATTGAGAATAAATGGATGGAGGCGGGCGTCGCAAGCCCCAACTGCATTTGCGTTTGCGGTCATTCGCACGAGCTCGCAGCATGAACAGCTCGTACGAGACATAGATCCGTTATTATTAGATCATGTAGCTATCTATAATATACCTACTCGCAGCATCAGCACAGTGGAGCGAATCACTCGGTGAATATATCTACCCTCTGATACGGCTCATATCGACGACCACACTGCCCTTGATCATATAGATGCATTAGAGCAGGACAATATGATGAATACAGTATTAACGTCAATGATGATGGGGTGGCCAGAAGATTGCAAAAGGAGTTTTCCGCGTGTTCTTCTTGTCCTTCTTGAGGCCCAATCGCTGATTCGAAGTGGCCATTGCGAATGCTGCAGTCGTGATTTGTTTCCACATGAGGATTTTTTCTTTTTTATTTCTCTTTATGAAGGGTAATTGTATGACAAGAGTTACGCTTGTCGTGTGTGGGTAACAAAAAAATCTGTGCGTCTAATTAGCAAATGACGGCGTTTCTGGACACGACATAGTGGTCTTACTATATCAGATAACAATCGTTTGCGATCCCTAGAAATTCCTAACTACTGTATGGTTGAATAAATTTCATATATTAAGATCGTTTGCGAGTTTCATGCATTTCTGTTTGGCCTGATTACAAAATGACTGCTATTCAACTGAAATTGAAGTTGCCACTGGCTGTGCGAGTGCAGCAAGACACAATATGTCACTTTGGGTTGCTGTGAAATGTGGTTGGTGATAATAATCGTAATAATAAACCGGTTACGCAGCCAACGCGGCCGGACAGTCCATGAACGGAAAGTGCGCTAACGTTAATGGAAGAATACCACCTCAGGACTGGTAGCCCTCAGGAGTGGAGTTTTTGAACTTTCTACATTCATTGGAACCGGGATAATCGTCTGTTGCAGAATAACATCGTTAGGGAGCGGGGATTCTTATTGCAAATATTTTTAATAGATATATTCTACAAATCTCTATTTTTCGGTACAGCTCGAGACTGGGGCGCTACATCGCGTCCTTTAAGAAGTCCCCTGAATCTTTGGCGAATTTGACAATCTGCTTAATGAATAACACGTGCTCATGAGGTATAATGTTTTTCCCACATTATATGCTAATAATAATAATAATAAATACAACATTATTAGTCTATTTTTTTAAAGTAAACATCCAATTAAGAAACGACTGAAAGATCAAAGCCAATTCCAAATACGCAACAAAACCAGCCACTACTATTGTTTCTCTAAGCTGCTACCCCCACGGCAACCATTTACATAGATACGCTTGTACACATGTGGCAGAGAGAGGACGACACTACACACCGTTTGGTGAACTTCTTGATTTCTGGCTTCTCGTTTATTAATATAACAACGGACCAGTTGCATTTGTATTTTTATACATCCGTACTCATTTCAGACACAGATTAACACCCTAGTCCCTATACAATGTATAGCAAAAATAATCCACCCCGTAAGCAGTAGCCTTAGTTTGCCCTTATTCGATAATAGGCATAATGATGCACTAGCACACACACACACACGTTGACTAGCTCTTGCATATCAGACACAATTCTGTTTCAATTTCTCACCGTGACAACATTCCGATTATTGACCTCTTCCATTTGTTTTTTGCCTGACGCCAAAACTTGTTCGTGCTGGCCCTGCACCCATTCTGCCTATTCCTGTCGACTCCAGTGGGTGTACTCGAAGGCAAGGCTGATTTCTCCAGGTGACTCTGTTGAGGGTGACTATTTCGACAATTGCGTCCATGACAACCAACGCAGCTCGTTGTAAATGCGCTCCGCAGTGGGCCTGCTCGTCCATTTCGTGTCAGGCCCATGTGGTATTGGCCTATGACAATATCGTTGGCATTCGACAATTTGCCTCTTTGGTTGCATGCGTCTTGCTGCGTTATGCGCAGGCAGCTGCTTCGGCTAGAAATGAATCCTATGCAAACAACCAGCGCTCGACAGCGCTTCGCTGCTATAGAACCTATAAAGGCATTGACATCTTGATCTCATAGCGATTTACAGGGAATGTTGTAACTTTCCGAAATATGTTTGTACAAAAAAAGAAATAGATATATATATATATATATGGACGCGATTTTCTGAGAAAAATATAATAACAACTGACTATGGCGATCATTGAATAAATAAAATAAATTAATTACGCTAGCCGTCTCAACCAGCTCGTATAGGTAGAGTTTTGTTCCATTGTGGTCAGCTCGGCCAAGATACGGGTTGGGTCCCTTGATGTATTGAAATGCATGCTTAAACACCAGCTGAGCGAATACAGTCGCATGTATGCAAGCAAGCCTCGAATGCATATGTGAGTATGCTGTTTCTAAACCTGTCGCGCAATCCTCGTCGTTCTAAATTTGCAGCTTGATTCGGCTTGATTCTATCGTGGCAGTATACGATACCATACGAGTATCCTGCTGGCGATATACGCACGCAACTTACTATGCATTGAGGAAACGTTCCACAAATGACACCTATGGTAATGTATCTACCGGCCTGCCCTCTGGGGGCCAAACGAATTCGTCAGTCCTAACAGTACTTTGTTGGATAGGGTAGTTTCGCATGTGGTCCAACCGGAGTTAATTGGTTGACTGTACCCTCTGAGACGGGGACCGATGGAGGCCATTGTTCAAACACGAAGTCTGCTCGTTTGTCTCGTAGATCATGGTCACATTTTGATCAAACAATGATTCACTCGCTTGGACGTCCCTCATCAACCATAATTCGTGGCTGTCTAATTGACTCCACTTCGCTTTTTGTTCTTTAGATCTTTGTAGTCGTGTATTACCTACAGGACAATATTAATGAATTAATGAATTATTATTATTGGAAGTTGATCAACTTGCAGCTGTAACCCACGCATTCGAATGTCTACTGATTTCTTTCTGTACAAACGCATGCGCCCAAAAAGGGCCTTTGTCAGCTTAGACGTTCGTAAGGAGTTTCTTACGATCGGGATTCTCCGGCCGAGAGGTGCGCTCAATATGCAATTTCGCCATCTCGACCTGGCGTACTCGAGTATACATCGCTGAGCCTAAAAGTACGAGCGCGTTGGATGTCCACCATAGGGCAGACTTTACCTGTTGAAGGGAATAATAGAGAAGGATGGCGTTAGCTGCGAACGGACGTTGGACCGTGACGGAAAAGATGGTTAATCGGCGCTCGTAATTAGCTATTAATAGACTTTCGAGGCAATGTGTTCTGACCACTAGCGAAAGTAGACACTGATGTGTACGGCGACCGGGTACGGTGTATTTTAGAGGTTAGCCATATGAAGGCAGTTGGGGGGGCGGTCACCGGGGGCAAGAACATTCGAAGGGAGATTAGCCTAATATACACGTGATTAATACTGGGATCAGACTCCCGCTAGAATTCAAAATGGATACATTTTTACAGTATGTCGCCATTGTCGATCAGAAAAAAAAGAGTCACATCGAATTGAATGTGAGCACAGTTTGGAATAATGATTAATTATACTCGGATTTACGGATCGCTTCGATCTAGCAGAAACCTTATGCTATACAAATAACACATCTGGACTCGGCGGACGCCATCATCGCGTACCAATATAGAGCGATTGAGTCCCGGTTAAGAGGCACTATTCACCGCAACAGAACAATGAAAGATCGTTCTAACCTGATCGGAAAACGCTACAGCGATTACAGTCTGCGCGCAAGCCTTCGCCGTACCGGATACATTGTGCGTTAGCGGAGATGTCACCTGCGCAGGCAAAACGAAGGTCATGACCATATGATGATGATGATGATGATGATAATAATAATAATAATAATAATAATAATGAGGACTTCGATTGCAATTTTCGAACTTTGCTCATCGCCGTGTTGTGCACGTAACGTTGAGCGCAACCTGATCAAAAAATATCCAATCGTGACATCGTCAATATTCAACAGCATGTCATACAACATTTTCTCATGTTCGTATCGAAGACGGCGTGAAAACCGCCGCTATTTCCCATTGTCGTCCTCTAAATGCAACAACATCAACATACCCGCATCCGTTGTCCCCGTCGACCGGGACAGCGGATTCGTTCATCTGACCTTCGGTTGCTTTTTTTGTTGTTGTTGTTGTTGTTGTTGTTGTTGTCGTTGTTGTTCCCTTAACTAACCTGAATCTGAAGCATGGTTACATAGCCTATGGCGAATCCGAAAACACCAACGACAATGACGAGCGACCACCAGAACAGCGAATCGAGCTGGTGAAACTTCCTAATTATAGGGATTTCCCCGCTCAGAACGATCAACGGCAGGAACATGATCATCGCATTGACGTTGTTGTAGAACGACAACAGAGACACCGAATCATTGACGAGCTTCAGTACCTGAATGAGTGCGTCGACAAGGGCTAGTATATTATGCTCCACACAGCTGTGACATTTCGCGGTGACGAGCGTCGTGGGTTAGTGATAACGATAAATCGAGGGCTTCTTGTTTAGGGAGGAGGTCGGGAAAGATTATTGTCAGCAAATGGAAACGAAGCAAAATTATGGTCGTTTTTTTTTAATACTATTAGAATACTGTTGTTTTATATTACCGAGGAGTAACTCGTCCGCGAAGATTTCCTGTATATATATATATATATGTAACGACAGGTTAGGCGGCAACTGAATATTGCTGGCCGAGGTCAGTACCTATAGTACATGCGGTTAATCGCCATTTAGGATTGAGCACGAAAATGAAGCCTTCGCTTATTCACAAACAGTAAATCTTCGCGGACGAGTTACTCTTCGGTAATACGATAGGCCGAAATGAGCGCTACATATGTAGCAAGCGCTGTATGTGCACCTTATTACATTCATAGAAATAGCTGTGTTAAAACACTACAAATAAAAGAAAAACAGCTTGAAAGTAGTCATTTTTCATGTTAATTTTTTTTATATCACGGGGCACATATTCCTGCTCGCACTGCATGCAGCGCTACGGTTGCTGAAATCGCTGCGGACGGCAGCAAGCCTTTAGCGAATGCGAGGCCCTGATTTACATTGCGTTCTAATAGGAACATGTCGTGATATGAAATCATCGTGCTGCTGTTGTTGTTATGGCAGCTAAATAATGACGTCGTTTCGAGGATGAAATAGTTAAAATCAAGAGGGGGAGGACGCCGCGGTGGTGCCGGCGACAGTAGCGGCAGCCTTCACAATGCCTGAGCTAAATACATATGCATGGACTTTGTGAGTGTTCCGAACACATGTTCGTGACCGGTAATGACAACAATAGAAGAATTGACGCTCTCTCCACCACCCGCTCGCGACGTGTTGTGGACAATGCAGCATGGGTGCGCCAGCATCGTTCCATGTAACTTTTAGGGTATCGTTAATCTTCTTTTTTTTGTCACATATGGCTATCGTTACAATACTGCGGCAAAGGTGACAATAATAGTTACGCCTATTGTGCAATAAGGGGTTGGACCGAGACGCTCACTACGATAGCAATGCCAGTTCAAGCGTGAACTGGATGGCCGACAGTCAGATATTTGGTCAGGTCAAACGAATGCATATTGCATATTGCCATATAGTTGGTTAACGAGCATATCGTAACGGAGTATATATATAGAGGATAGAGGTATCGGTCATTTTTTTCAGTTCACGTTTGAATACGCGGCGGATGAAAGATAGGTAGGCGATGGCAACTGATATTCACCTTTTTTGTGTAGATCGAATACAAGCTTAGTGACGCGGATGCGATCAGACCGCAGACGACTCCGATCAGACTTAGTGATCCGGACGATTCCTCTTGGTCCACGCCCAGCAGGAAGCCACCTGTTGGCGACGAATCAAAGCGAGATCGTAGCGCAGTCAAAGCAGTTATGGTTGATTCGTTATGGCAATCTCTCGTTATCGATCATCATCATGCGGTTCGGCGCGCATGATATCCACTGATCGCTGTTATATCCCTTTGTGTCTCCCGTGTTCTCCGGATTTATTTTTTCCGCACCACCCAGACCACCACCCAGTTTGAACCCACCCCGTCCCGTCCCGTCCCGCTCAAGAAATCGCAATTCTCGAATCTGATTTGCAATCTGAACTGCACACGCTTGTTCAAAGGGTCAATGCTCATTCTCGCAAAGCGACGCTACCGATATGACCAAGCATAACTGATTGCCCCAGGGGGCGGGGATGGGGTATCAGTGGCGGTTCGTCCTTACCAATGATGACGCCACAGCAGATGAGAGCGTTCAGCGATGTCTTCTGTCGCAAGATAACGAAGGTAAAGATGACGTTGAACACCGTTGTTAGCGACCGGCTCACGGTATAGAATGCGACCCCGACGTATTTTAGGCAGAGATTATTAAACGTTATCATCATGACGAAGAATATCGATACAGGTGCAAGTCGGATAAGCTTGCCGACATCCCAGGTGCACGCCGGAAACCAGAAGATACGCGGGAACGCCTAGTAAACGAATGGCAAAGTCAAACAAATGTGAACTTTACCATGACTCTACGTAGAGGCCGAGCTAAAATCAAGGCCGAGCTAATATAACATAGCTATATCCTTCACCGCTGTGACTCGAGACTATGAAAGCCGAATTGAGACCAGTCGCTGTTCTGGTGAGAGTCGCTGTTTTGGTGAGACTGTCTTCGAGAACGTCATTTTGTCGAGCATTGATGTTGCTAGTATCAACATGTCCTCGGTAATTACTATGATAATAAGTAAACAGCTCTGACTGACTCAGTCTTCTCGAGGGTTTTATGTTACTTTTAGATTTTTAATGACGAACCATATTGGCTCCTATATGAAGTTTCATCCCATCTAGCTTATGTGTTGTAGGGATCGTACAATTAGCAAATTGCAGGATCCAAATTGTAGGGTGTATGCACACGGAGTTCATTTTGGTCGCGTTGCTAAGGCACTATCGTCCATTTCTATATCGAGTGAAGTGTTTCTCCCCAAATTTCTTTTAATTGTTATTCAGAGTTCCTCAGACATTGTGCAATCGCATATCAATTTTCTACGTCTCACTTCATTCGTACATACTACTGCGGACTTTGTAGACTCGTCGAATCGTGGCTGGGGTTTACCCTACAACAAATTTCGAGAGGTCCAAAGTTCAAACGCACACACATTCACTGGTGGTACAAATTTAAGTTTTGTTTAGGGTTTAGCTGAAATAATAAGCTTATTTAGCTACGTGTTTGAAAATGAAAGGTTGCCTTGAATTAGAGACGACTTGAGAGGCATTACTTTCAACAGATTATGAGTGCTTGATAATAAGAGCATGATTTCTCGTGTAGCTGTCGCACCTTGCTGAGAGCGCTGAGCAGCAAGCACACCCCAACGGTGACAACGCATTGGGTGAACGTTATGAATAGCGGCGCCTCGAGGCGGTCCTTCGATGAGAGCAGATGTGAGTTAAGAAACACCATTGATATTGATACGACCCAATAGGCGGCTATGACCACGACAATTTTGGTGTACTGTCGCGCCAGCGAGCCCTCAGAGTCAACCGCCATGGTGGACGGCTGATGCCGTAACTGACCCGTCCCTGCAAGCGGACGCATCGCAACATTTCGTTTGTTACTAGATATTTTGGCATCGATAACATTTTTGTTGATTTTGTATAGAAGACTTGTTTTTCGGTCAAACTCGAGAACAATATCGAAAACGAAGGTAACCACTAAACAACACCTGGCGCGTCGTTCATGGATATTTGCTGGAAAAAAAGATCGGAAAATAGTTGATGTGGTCAAACGACATTAGGCGACTCCGTTGCAATCAGCCGACGTGGCTTGAGATTAAGGAGCGGTCGGCTGGTGTCATAGTAAACTCTAAAAACTGACGACAATAGAGATAATTGTTGCATCGTTACTTTTATCATATTTTGGAAATGTGTATATTTTCCGTGAGCATGCCTGTTATCATGCGTATATATATATATATATATATATATTATATATATATATATATAAGAATAGTCGGTTCCAGTTGGAGCGAATATGTTAGCAGCACAATAGATCGCAGTTTCAGAGCTGACTACCTCAAGATCAAATCACCCGATGAATTAGCCAGCTCTCTGAAAAGTCGCTTAACAACAAATAAGTCTAACGCAGTATGTGATATATCCTGCTTGGTGCAGCAATGCTGTTACACACAGTTATACACGAAGCGTTAGCAACCATAGATGCCTATATATATTAATTAGTACTGTTTAGCTCGAGAATCTAACCACAATCGCCCTCACGTCAGACGTCACTGCCCGCTACCGTGGAGACAATAACACGACTGAATACATTTATCAAAGCAAATTACGCGGCTCGAAATATTCGTATAGAACAACATGAAATTCTGTGAGAAACATGCCTGGCGAAGTCTTCGTTTCGGTATCGTCATGCGAGACCCCCATGCTGTAGCAAGAACAAGAGCACTTTAGTTTGTGTTTACCTGCCCAAACGAGAAAGAAAAGGCTACAACAGCACACTAGAAAATCATCGTCATTCTCGATATTCTCCGGTCTTTCTCTAGTGACATTCGGCCCGGCTTCTCCACGTCTAAATCCTGCGTACTCGAGGCGTCAACGCTGACACGTCCACACACTCAGGGAGAGCAGTCTCGACACTGTTCGTGTGTCACACGGCTGTTCGCAATCCAGAGGCTAGCCGCTGTACGAGTCCATTGAGAGTTCACTGGTCAGAGCGGATCTGAGGCACACCTGTGTCCTATGAGCGCCTTCTCACTCCGGGGTTGAGGGCGAGCGACGGTGGTGGAGGGGACGGGTGGTTAGACAAAAAGTCTTCGAAACAAAGCCAGCTGGCGCCGTGTGTTTATCCTTGATGTGAATTGTCGTCTGCAGCCGGGTTCTCTCCACTGGCGCCACATCGGACCTGGTTCAATGGAAAACAATATAGAAGTTATATATTCAGTGGGATTTGCGACTCGACACCTCGTCCTTGCGTACTGTTGACTCACATGTACAAACTAATAAATACAACAATGCGTCATTGTGCCGCACGTTCGGTTACGATCCGATTCGGCTACCGTCGGACAAGCGTTCGAACCACGGGATGGACCAAGCCATCGCGATAGTGTCCGATAAGAGATCAACACATTGCCCATTCCATCTTCTTCGATTGGATCGGCACCACTTTCACATCGTTGAATGCACTCTGCTCATGGCAGACTTCGAACGACTACCACAACGAAATATACTCACGTCCCAATTGTCCGCGCCATTATTTGACAGCGATTCAAAATGTTGCGGGCTTCCCAGCTGATTGTTTATCAAGACGGGCTTCCGTCGACGCTCCAGTGCGAGCTGCGGCAAAACAGCATCCTCCAGAGACATACACAGAGTACAGACTGCCAGGATCACAGGTAAACAGAGCGCTGAGGACGGTTCGCTGAGGTTATCATAGGACTACGTAGAGGATCGCATGTGTTGTTGATATACACACACACACCCAAACACACTGGCAGAAACACACAGGCACAAACCTGCAAAGTGGCTGCAGGGAAGTCCTCGCGGTGGAGCGCCCACCACAGCAGGCGGAGAGGGTCCCTGTCGTGTGCGGAGAGACGGACCGAGCTTGTCTGCTCGTGAGATTTATTTGTGCTGGTTATTGCCGTTACGATTCGGTCTCTCTAGTCTACCCTTTGTCGCCTCTCCCCATCTCGTGGTCCGGTGAGTAGGCAATAGCGCTTTGCTGTGACTGTCGACCGAGTGACTCTCCCTGTGGGCCAGCAGCTAGCAGCCCGTAGGTCGCCTGACACCACTACCTCGGTTCTGCCTAACCTGTGCACAGTTCGCCAGGTCCCACCACCGTTGAAAAGAAGTTACTGCCTTTTTCCTTCCTCACCCCCCAGTGTTTGCTGTTGGCGACGACTGATTGCTGGCAGCATCGCTCTCGCGTCGATCGCGTTGCTGGGCCGGCGCAACAGTGTCGGACACTGCAAAGCGAACGCTTGAGAGCGAACAAACGGGCTCGGCATTCGTTGTGGCAAGCGGTTTCGGGTCACGGTCACCATCGGGGGGGGATGTGAGTGGCGGGTTCATTGTGAGTACTGCTCAACTTCGGCACCTTTACTGTTGTCGTCGTCGTCTTCCTCGTTCAGAATCGAACAGTGCAAAAGGATATGAGTGGAGGAAATCTGTGCACGCATACGAGATCGCGTTCACCAGTCTATGAACTGTTGGCGCGCTCTGTCATGCGACTGTGACACGACGTTGCTTGCGTGTCCAGTGAGTGATTTGATGAGAGAAGTGTTGCCAGCGGCCGGCCGGAGCGACGAGCGTGAAGGTGATTGCACGCAACGCCTTGCGTCTCCGGGGAGTCGCCGGAGATCACCATCTGTTGGCCGGGTCAGAGGTTGTCGACGAGTTGGCAGTGACGACGACTGCGAACGGCTGGCCTACTCGTCTTCCTGTCCGGTTGTCGCTACGGGGTGCAGGCTCCGACAAAGACACACACACACGAGCACACTCGTCATCCCCTGCGCCCGATTCTGCATCCCCCGGTTGCTTTGACCCATTGACCTGTCATCGGCTACGTCACTACTACTCGTTCGGTCATCGCCGTCCACGATGCTGGACCCTACCAGTGATGGGTTTTGACCCAACGCGTGCGGCTTGGCAATTCTCTCCGACAATTTGCCAATCGAACGCGGCAGAAGCGCCTTCATACTCTCGCACATCTTGGCCGTGTGCGCTCCACATTGACGACCGATTGGAACCGACTTTACGATTGGTTTACGTTGGCCCCTGTCGATTCGAATGACGGATGGACAGTTAACGAATCATCCTGCTCTTTCACTTTCTCCCTCGTTGCCTCGATCTCTCGACAACTACGTGTTCCTCCCGTTCAGCTTAGCGTGAGCGTCGAACGATACGACGCCAGACAGTGCGACGCCTCTGGGAGCGAAGCGGATTCGTGAGTTTTCTCAATGTTGCTGCATTAACTGTCGGCTGCCTTTGTTCGGGATGGTCAGTTGCGCTGTTGTGCGTTAGGCGCAAAGCGGCCGGAGGGCATGATACTACCTTTCTAAGGATACATATATATATATATATATATATATATATATATATGTACAACTGTCTACGATCTATTATATAATACTATAGTTTAGAATTGTGACAGTATCCGTCGACTAGCCCGATCCAATCTGTCGGTCGTGTGCCGAAGAGCCAAACGGAGAGACGATAACGGTTAAACTTGGCCAAACATACAACAACTACAACAATAATAATAATAATAATACTAATAATAATTACAAGTGGTCGGAGTCGTTCGATGGGACAGCGGCTGCGGTCCGCAGTGGCCGTGCGACGGTATTCTTTCTGTGTCTCGGGAGGCGGAGACCAACGTTGACCAGTATGATGATCTATCGCGAATGAATAAACGACCCACCCAATCTGTGAAAGCATTCACTGAATGAAAATAAATGCCGTGACGCGAGTGCTCAAGTCCATTGAATAGGAACCCGATGAGAACAGTGTGCCGTATGTGAATCCTCCCATGGTGATTTGCCGCTATCCGCGTCAAACTGTGGCTCATCAATAACGCTCTAAAGGTAAGAAACGGGGATAGGGGTAGATAGGGCGAGACTGGTAGAGGCGGGCAGTGAAACAACAAAAAAACCTGTTGTATGTGTAAATGCAGCGAGCTGATCTGTGGATCATATCAGATCAGCTAAGAAAGGGATCGTGCGTCCGGGCCACTCTTATTTTGTTCGCTGTTAATGATGCCCTATTGTCGGTTCATTTGTCTGCGTTGTGATTCCGCTGGTTCGTCCGCCGTACCAGTCCACAGTCCTCATTATCCCACTCCCATATTTTGCCGAATGGACAGCAAATTTCCACCGACTCGAGTGAATATCGAGACGGCCATGAACACGGGCTGTCAGCGATGAAATCGCATTTGAAACGAGCGATTACGCTTTTTGCGTTCGGTCTATCCATGGTTTTCATATACTTTCTCGTCACTTCCATTGGATTCCATCTCTTATCCGACATAAGCTCGCTCTCTCTCTCTCTGCGAAGCATGATATTCATTCTTTACTTCCTGAGCCGTTGACGCAATACGTATCTATATAATATCGTATCAGCCTAAGTGACACCTAAGTCACTCATCAGGTTCCCATTTACGATCCGAAATCATTTACGGTTATTCCTCCTGAGCACAACGCCGCCACCGAATGTCCAGTATGATGCGACGAGCGAACCTCAATGCTGGCCGATAGCCGAAATGCTCATAGTCCATCGTCAGCAAGCCCATCAGGATTTCGTCCATCCCAAAACCGAACAAGTTACATACAACAGCCGACAACTATCAGGGCCAGAGGTCCCTCAGCCCTCCAGCTCAGCCAGCAACAGTCACGTAACTGGAGTTTGCCACACACGAATCCCCTGCTCCCCCCCCCCCCCCACGTCCAATAGTCAATCGGACATCGCACTCCTGTCCGACAGGAAGTGCACCCACATATGTCACATTCGGTGGTAGAACATCATCCTGGCAGTTCGTGAGATATTGTGCTGGCGCTGCCGAAAGGGCACAGTGGTAGTCCCGAGTAGTGGCGATCGCCGTTGCGCGTCCTCATCCCCGTGAGAAACAGATACCCGGCCAGCTATCAGCTTGCCAAGTAACGCATCGTCTCTTGTCACGTATGATCAGTTGCCGTGCCATTTGTATCAGGAGCAGTAAAATTAGCAACGAACCGAGAAGGAGAAAAGAGATCAGGACCGTATTCGCGTGGTCATTGCGCGGCTATCTAATATCTCGGTGTCAATCGGAAAGTGACAAGCAGGCCGGCACCTGTAGCTGACTCTCCTGATCTCCGATCAGATACTCGGAGCACACAGTTACTAAGACAAACCGTGAACGTAAACGAATGAATGCCAAGTTCGAGGGCGGTGTCGTTCGGAAACTGTCAGAAATTAATATGAAAATCCATCGACCTATAGCATTATCTAGGAAAAGCACGACAATCTCGCCACCCGGGGTGCGGATCACGTCCGACGGTAGCAGACAAACACGTCTACGTCGCCAAGGACGTACGCTCTGACAAGCTGATACTCCTCGGTCGCAGTTGTATCTCGATGTCTGTCCGTATCTAGCTGCCGGTTACGAAAGGTGTATCTCCCCACTGCTCATTATGTCACATGGGCATTAAGCCGCGTGACGTCACGTTGCAGTAGCGTTGATGAGCGCTTGACAACGGCAGCAGCAGCAAAAACTCGCTGAGTACGGACGATGAGTATAGCCCTCGCTGTCGGTGACGACCGACGGCGAGTTAAGCGTCCCTCGTAGAGCTAGTTAGCTGGGTAGTTCGAGCGCTGTGCAGGCTGATAGAGCGTTTTCCGATACGCAGTTTTTCTGTATGCAGTCGCGCGTTAAGCTATGATAGCTATGATATGAATAGTAGTGTTACGGAAACAGCCGCATCGCCGCTCGTTGGCTTGGCCTGGGTCACGTTTGTGAAACTTCGATGATCGTTACAATTCGATCCGTGTTACCGACCAGAGTTGGCCACAAATTACTGGGAATTGATGGTGGAAGAGGAAGTTAACTTGAGATATTCGACGGCTGCAGTGGTAGTAGGTCGCAAGTAGATGATAATTATAGTGATGATGATGATTATTATTACTATTACTTGTTGTATGACATATTAATCAATCAGTCAAAGTTTCGCGTCTCGGAACTTCTAGAATCTGAACACTACACTATACAATACCTGCAGTTCCGGACAAATGTTAAAATAAAATAAAATAAAATAATCAGCTTTGGCAGGCAGATGGAGAGAGGGAGAGAGAAAACACAAATACTTTTCAATTCATCGTAAAATTATGCTTTGATTCGATTGGCTATTTTGAAATATCGTGAGCAAGGGCTACAGGCGATTCCCTATATAATGAGAATTTCTTAGGAGACGATCCTACTCCTGGTTCGATAACCTAGGTACAGGCCTCGAAGATGCAAGTGCTTTTAGCTAAGTGCTGATCCTTGGGCCGGAATCGGAGGAGATACGGAAGTGCACGGGCTCGATCCCCACCGTTGCACATCTGCATTTAAAGAGGTTGTCCGTCTAATAAAGCAATGCCGAAAGCAGTACCATGGGCGTGAAACGTTGCCGTTGAGTCGGTCCGGAAAATACATATTGTGAAACTTGGGCCAGAGGCGTAGCCTTTGGCTAAGATTGGTGCTGTATTGATCGGAGTACGGGTTACAAAAATGCCGTCTAGTGTATCAGCCGGTACCAATCGATGAGATATGACTGAACCATGCCCGTATACGTATAGCCAAATTGTAACCAGATACATCAGAACTAGTGGAGAAACTGTGGCTTCGACGAGGTGAAACTCCGAACGACTTTAATGGCATTTCGTGTGGGATAGATAGACTCGGGCCTAAGTAACGATAGTTATCCACTGGTGTCCACCAAAGATCTCATTGCACAATGTCGTTGTGATTATTATGACATATTATATATATATATATATATATATATGTATATATGGACATTAAAGAAAATCATTGATTCTCTAACATTTCGACGGATGCGGTATCGCTTGGTTCGGGGGTGGCCTACAGTTGAACGCCACAGATCCCCGTGGTGCAGTAACAACACCACCCTTTGCCACCGATTCCGTTGGGTGCCGAGTGAAAGTAAGGGGTCTTTCGTGCCAATCGCAGATTACACTATTTACTTTGTACGCTAATCTCGTCGGTTTCGACTGAGATCGACGTAATCGCAAACCAGTGGTTGCAGCAACGTCGCCGCGTCAACGACGGTGGAATGGATTCAGCCGGCTGGATGCCTGCTGGTCTGAATCGGGCCACAGAAACCCGTACTTAGTCTGCTGGCCAGTGGGCTCGCTATTGCTCAGA
Source organism: Stratiolaelaps scimitus (assembly GCA_019614645.1). Classification (NCBI taxonomy): domain Eukaryota; kingdom Metazoa; phylum Arthropoda; class Arachnida; order Mesostigmata; family Laelapidae; genus Stratiolaelaps; species Stratiolaelaps scimitus. Next base: position 240,300 of record JABWDB010000011.1, on the reverse strand, counting down.
GAACGGGTGAAATACACTCGCACACAAGCTAGCACTTCGATTCGCTGCCGATTGGGAGTAGAGGCTAATGCGAAATGGTCTCGACATTTTGGTTCTATTGCAACCCTTAAACAAGTTACAGGAACAACACGATATTGTGGGCTACGGTGGCAGGCCCAGCGTCGCGAGCCTTTTGTATATTCATTTCGTAGCTAGATTCCATAAATAACGAGTGCGACTGCCAACTGTATCCGTGAACCTATCGTCTGCGCAGGCGATACGGCAACCATTAGCATGCATATGTGTATATCTATCTGCGAATCGACTCGGAGGGCTGTACAATTCGTCCCTGCGTTTCAAGCGGACACCATACGAGTTCACTATGGCGTAGTATGTCTATGAGTGAACAACAGTGGCAGCTGCAGAAGTGCTGCATTTGGGTCTAAAAACGAAATTCTCCTATATATATATATATATATATATATATATATGCAACAAATCGCTTGAAGATAGTGTTATTGCTTTCGCTGAATTTAACTACCCTGCCTTTTCTCTCGCCAGGCTGGCTATTTCATTTCATAATTTCTATTTAATATAGTTCAATTCCAGTTTAGCCCAATAACAATGAACGATCTGAAAGATATGCTCCAAAAAGATATGTTCATCCATATTGAGCGGTTGATGCGGTTGTTATCGAAGGTTTCAGCCTTACTTCCTCATCTCCGTGACGTTTTTCGCCCTGATGTGCTGGTAGCTTCGAGATCGCTGAGCACTCGCTGAGGGAGTCGTTCATTGGAGTCGTTAGCGAAGGTGCGTAACACTGAACGTCTCCGGATAACGTCGTTTGTCGATTTCGGTCGACAAAACTCCCCGAGCGCGCCGACTCCGAGAGCGTATCGGGAGCGTCAATGATGAACGCTTGTGCGTGCCTTGCATCGAGACGATATCTGGACAACGAGAGCACAACTGTTTACTGCCGTCCAGTGGCAGTTACTGCGAGGAATACGGACATATAGGTCTTTTAAATGCATCCATTTCGTCGATCAGTTCCGCCGATCGGGACTGCACGGACGCCCTTCGAAGCCGTTCGAGGATGTCAACACGACATCTGACGTATGTGTAGCTCATGCCATTTGATGCTGCTCGTTAGCCGACGTCATATATAGCATTATCACTCTGGCCTTCCACATTCGTAATTTTTTTGCGTCGGTACAATTTAAGCAGAGACAGGGAGAGAGAGAGAGAGTATTTCGACGACAGCATTCATTGACATCGTCGCGGAGACCTGTTGAGTGAGGGACATTTAGCTGAGGAGGCTAAATGGCATTTGTCGAAGTCGATACGATTAAGTGACGTGGTAGAATATTGGAAATCTCAGACGAAGAGCGTCTCTCTGTTCGTTATCGTCGGATTAGGAAAGTTTTTGTTTATTAGAAAGCTTATCGAAAAAACCCAAGGTGTGAAACCCAGCAAAGTCTGAGCCAGTATCGGACCCGAGCGTTGGTTCTTGCTGCATAGCGATAACGTTGTCAGTTCTCAAAAGAAAGAACATCACTTTCGCACTAATTGTATGCAATTGATGGTTATTAGTGTGGATAATTGGTGGAATTTTCTTTAAATAGTTCGAGCCTGTTTGCGATGAACCGCTATCGTATTGGCCTTTACGGTTGAACCCACTAGATAGTCCTGCTGAATTATCTGAAATTGGAGTGTCCTACACGAAAAAAGGCCGAGTCGCTGTTTTAGCCGTCAAGTTGGTCGCGGAACTCGATAATCATGTTAATTATGTTCACGCAGCCATATTAAGTCATATTCATGCAGTATTTTGAAGTTCTTACTTTCGATACTGTGACTCTCTCAGTGTGACGATGCCATCAAGTGCGTCGTAGCAGGTACACCCATGCTGTGACGAGGGTTCTCTTTAGACAGCTTGCAAAGTGCAACGCCCTAGTTCAACAATCCGTGTTCAATCTAGTACATGAGCGATTGAGTCTCACGAAGTGCGATCCTTTCTCGAGGCCCCCCCCTGTCCTATTGATTGAAGGAAGCTTTCGTGACGTGCAAGTTTACACCGCGTCTTGGCTGAGCCGTTAAATCGAGTAGTGGCCCAAGTTTCGTTTTTGAGGATGACATCAACGGACAGCATAGCGTATATATTGTAGCCAACCAATATCCAAAAGTAGGATATTGGATATTGTTGAAGTGTTTAATTCAACTGAAACATACGTTAGCTCAAATAATAGAAACAAAATGCGTATTATTCTCACGCGGTGTTAAGTCAATGCGCAATTTTAGAAGCGCCTATCAACCCTAATATTATAAGTATGATTATTATGCTTGTTTCTATCTTGGATTTTCGTCGACCTAAGATTGGGCCTCGCTTCCAGACTTAATTTTACGAACACTTTAGTTCGATCTATTTGATTCCACTTGAGCCAGGTGATCTTTACTATGGCCTGTTTTATATATTATTTTTAGAGGGCAAGTCTGCACAAGTCTTTGTATTTTGACATTACACCTACGCGAATGCGGAATTATAATATTACCATTAGTACCTCATTACGAAATGATTTCTAATCTATCGCTTCGACTCGCACTAAGCTGTGTGTGAATCTCTGGCTAGAATATAGATGACTTACTTAATGGCTTAATAGCATTGATGAATTCATTTAGCGCTCCGAATTGCTAATGAGCTCACTTCCCAAACGGTGAGCGTACTCGAGCACACACAATCTGGTCGACTCCACAAACGGACGGCACGGACGAGCTTGCTCCGTTTTTTTATACAAGAACGCTAGCTAAAATACACGGTGTACCTTCAAATAATAAACGGGGGATTTTGTCGAACGAATGCTACAACTCTGTGATGTGATTTAGCCACAGAATGCGATAATTGTCAAGCAGCACGACACGACGGCACAAACGACGTATCTGCTACCGTGTTCTTGTGGAGGTATTATCAAGTTAGCTAGGGCAAGACCGCGTAACCATCGATGTATTTTTCTAGACTCAAATCAAATAATATATATATATATATGTATATATATTGTCATTTTTACTACTTTAATTCCGTCGCATATTTTAAGAGCCTCTCCCTGCATGCGTGAAGCCAATAACAATTGTTTTTATCATTAATGTCGCTGTGGCAGCCACATGAGCGGTCAGCGATTGAGTAATCGTCTCACGCTAAAAAGCCTTCCCGCCCAATTGGCCAATGACGATGACGAAGTGGTTGCGACTCGTCAACATGTTTGCTGGGTAAATGAGTACTGGAGCTTATTTCCTGGAGGTAATGCTGTAATAAAATAGCCCATTGTATTTTGGAGGCAAGCTGTTGACAAGAAACACCTCTCACTAAGACCAGATCCAGACTTGCCTGTGTGCAGTTTGCCCAAGGCAGTTTAGTCATCGTGCTATCGAAACGCTATGACGAAACAACTCGTTCGCACCTAGCTCGCCTTCAGAGCAGGCATATGACATTTGTCTTTGATCAGTCCGCACCCTCTGTTAGTCGTGTCAGTCGATCCGACTCAAGCTAACATGACTGGCCAACGGGCTGAGGCAACCCGCACAGCCCGCTAGCCGTGGTTAATTCCGACAACGAACGAGACTCGAGCCTATTAAATAACACGCGGAATCTTGTCTTCTGTGACATTCCCGAATGGGAATCAGGGGTGTTTAACATTTTGAAACAGAGCAATAACAGGTCTGTGATGCCCTTAGGTGTTCGGGGCCGCATGCGCGCTACATTGAGAGAGACAAAATGAGCTTTCTAGCCTTTGACGAGGTTAGAAATGAATGTTTCTTTGAATGTCTTTCCTAATGGAGATATAGGGATTGCAATTGTGCCCCATGAACGAGGAATTCCCAGTAAGCGCTAGTCATCAGCTAGCGCCTTCTATTACAGAACTGAGATCATCGTTGACTCGCCCCGCTCCCACATCAGGCATCCAAATCCTACTTTGTTATGCCCAACGGCTGCCGCTGGGCATTGAACTAATGGACTTTCGTTATCGGCTGCATCACCCCCGGCGCATCACTCCCAGCAGGGTTCACCAGTTCCCGGTACGCATTCTGTGTATGGTGGTCTATGGCTGCGAGAAGCGAGAGCAGAAAGAAGCCACATGTTCGCGAGACCAGCCAAAGTAGGATTTGAATCGGCCATCTGCCGCGTCGTTCATATATCCTATCGGCGGTCTATGTATACAAGGAGCGTGTAAATCTATTCACGCTTCGTCGTGTGACGTTTCCGTCGTCGGCCACAGCGACTCAGACGTGTCCGTGTCAATCATCACGTTAAGATCAGATAAGCGATATCTCGATGAATCTATCAGCGACCTAGTGATTCCGTCGGTTCAACTTGTTGGAAAAACTAAGATCGCTGCAGCTATGTGCGTTGCTGACAGCGGTCGCTCGAATAAATCGGCTCGACAGCCGATAGCAACCAGTCGTCGAAGGTATTCGATGTCGGTCTTAGAGCAAGCGCGAAGTAGCCGTCTCGAGGCTGTTGCGCTCTTCATAATAACTAAGTACGCCCTGGTGGATACATATATATATATATATATATATATATCTCGTGAGCCTTCTGTGGCATACGCCCGCTGCCAGCGCTATTGCTGGTATCGTTCTCATTTCAACTCATCCCATCGCACGTCGCCCACTGCCTGAATCTATGACATTACCGTGGTGACATTATTTGACAATTTTACCATACATATTGCCATAGCCGATTGGGATTCGATCCGAGAGTTAGACATCGTCGCGAGGCGCAGTCCTCGCCGTACGATGAGATGCGCCGCCAACGACAATCAAGCAACAGATAGTCTATATATGCTGTCGGGCGGCGTATACATCACCACGTAGGTAGCCTGTGCCGATCTGTTCGTTGGTCTCTCCCTGCCGATGCTTTGCTAGTTCGCACTTGCCGGCGGCTAATTGTCTCGTATGCAGATGATGGTAATAGCCGCAATCTTATGGACATGGCAACAAATGATCTGCGGGGCCACTCGATGCTACCGAGTCCGATGGGTCATATGAGTGGCTTGCCCGTCTACGGGCCTGACGCCCACTATGGAGGCTTTATGGTCATTTGATCATGTCCAGGTACGATTGTCGGCGTGTTTCTAGATATCGCTAGCGGTTTTCGCTCGATGGGGAGGGAGGCGGTTATTCGCGTATTGAAGAGCCTGCCTGACTCCAATTGCGACAAGGCGGAGCGTTTACAAATCAACTATTAATCACTGTTCGACTGTGGCGAGCAGAAGCTATATTCAACAGAGAAAATGCGATTTTTTCTTTCCTTGGTGTCATGCAGGTGTTGAGTAGTGAGTCCAGCAAAATGTCCCTTTGGAAACAATCGGTCCAATGTTCACCACGAGGTCCAAGAGGGATTTTATCTCAAATGGACAGATAAAGAAAGTAATTTTTAACAAGTTGTTCGCCTTTCAACGATTCGTCATCCCTACGGAACGCTGTACCCTTAGCATATGAGCTGTGCCACTTATAATCTAGTAACGATGGCGCTTAAGCGGCGTGTAACCGCTCTTGTTATCTTTGTAGATATACGACTCTCCAGACACTGCCTGAGTACAGTTTGTTAACGGAGATATTATTGTTACATTTGTTTGAGTGCTGCGCCATCCCAGCGCTAATACCTCAAAAGTCAGCGTACTCCCGTCACAGCCAGCGTGGCACCGAACTGAACGCTGCATCGTCACTCATCGTTCGAGTCGGGTCGGGCCGAATTCTTTTGTATACGAAGAATCTGAATCGTGTATGTAGTTATACTTTGTTATCTCCGCTTATGTGCGTCCATCTATCGGCTGTGCCCTCACAACTAACCAGTTCGTGGATTTGTTGCCAATGCTGTGTCGGCGCTGTCAACATGTTCACATCTTTTCAGCAGTGCTAGCTCGGTGCTAGGTCGAAAATCGTGATTGCTGTAGCTTGCGGACACAAAGCCCGCGAGGAGGCTCCGATCGTCGCCTGTTCCTGCTGACGTCGGTCGACATCATCAGTTGACGATGAGCGAGCACGAACGGGAACGGAGGTCGATCCAGCTCGGACTCCTCGAAGCTCTCAAAGAGGTAAGGCGATGTGAACTGGTTTAGGCGGTGACGATTTGCTTTTTTTTGTGGCCCCGGACCTCGCTTGTATGATTGCCTTCAATAGAACCTTATGATCGTATACGTTGGTTGGCATTTTTCATAAAGGACAAAAATTGGTTGGTCACGCTAAAAACGCCTTCCCATTTTCTATGTTTTCACAAATCCCTTAGATATATGTAGATCAACAGCTCCTCGCTACAGCTTTGTCACATACGTTGAATATCCTAACGGGGCCATTAAGTAAACGAATGAAATTCTCATTGGATAATGAGGTTCGTCTTCTTCTCGTCTTTTGATGTGTCCGAATATCCTTGGCAGTGTCAGATCCGTTTCGGATCAGGCCAAGAGTTGGCCACGGAGCAGGACGCTCGGGTGGCCGCCCTCTGTGCCTCGGTTGAGCGCGCGTTTAGTCACGGTATCCGTCCTCAATCGCAGCACAATGTCCCGCAGTCTTCATTGACCGATATGGTGAGAAACTATTGGGCAATCATCCTATTGTATAATAATCCTATTGCTTAATTAGTTGTACAGTGTTCGGTTTACGTGCACTTCACATTATGGTAACTTCACGTGACCTGCATTGACGAAAGCCTTAATCGACGTCAAGCTGATGCATATCAGATCACATCGTTTTGGATTCTAATATCAAATATCGTTGGCACGTTTTCCCTGTCATTAGGTGCGTGGTCTCTTAATTCAGAATGATGCCCGAGGAACGAGTGACCTATTTGCGTTCATATCGAGCTTCCTCAGTAAACACGAACTTGAAAGGTAGGTCATTAACTCGTACAGCTAAGGTGGTCTCTAATTATAGACTCGTGGTTTTTTTGTTTGCTGACAACAAAACCTGATACCTGTTGTTCAGCCACGCGCTCATTAGGTGCATATTGAAATATTATTATATGAGCGCCGTGTGAATCTCAGATATCGTTCAAAGCCATTAATGTTCTATATTTTTGAGTAGTTTTATTTTAAAATGATTTTTTAGCTCTCTCTCTCTGTTTCACCTATTTGCTCAAAGTGTACCCCGAATTCGCTTTGAGATGACCCCGAATGACAGTCATTGATAATTGGCTGACTTCTTTGCGGGAGGAGTAGCTCTTTCGCGTGCGGTACTTGTACATCTTGTACATCTCTCTCTGCCTGTATGTTGCAGGTTCCAGTTGCTAAAGAACGTTGCAACTGATGCCGGCCGCGCTCGGGCGTGGATTCGATGTGCGCTCAATGAGCACTCTCTGGAGAAGTACTGCAAAAAGCTGTTCAGCTCACAGGAGAAGGCTCGATTGGAGAAGTTCTACGAGAGTTGGGCCTTCCTACGGTATGCGTCGGGTTACCCTTGCTCTTTTATTACTGTCCATTCAACACGAGGGCAGAGAATTCGATTGGTCGGCGGCTCCAACCAAAACGATAGTTGATATTGCCATATGCCGTGACCGTCAATATGTAGGCTGTGTAGTACGAAATATACAACAGGTCTCTCGCGGCTTCCCCGTCGAATTGAAGGTTTCTCTAACATCACTTGCTTCGTTTGTCGCAGAGATGAAGAGCTGTGTGCGGTTCTTGAGACGATGTCGCAGGGCATGAAGAGTATTTTATTCGCCCTCAACGTCGACAGTGCCCGACTTGATCCCGAAGAATCTGTCGGCCCTGCCATTGAAGGCGGATCATCGCGCAAAGATGGTACGTATAGAAACCGCTTCTTATAGTAGACAGGTTTGGGTGATCTGAAGGAAACATGAATTGATTCATTGATTGAATAGAGTTATGTGTAAAGAATCCATTGAGAGTTTGTGCTCGGACCGCTAGCAGTACTTGGATGCGCAAGAATACATGCAAGTCAAGAGGCTTGATAAATCCTTTTTCCTTTATGCAGTAGATCGAACTAAGTTTAGTTGTTCGATAGAATGGGTTGTTCTGTATATTTACACCAACCGGATGAAATAAATATTGCAATAGTCCGTTTGTTTTAAGCTCTCGATCATCATGCAAAAGTGTGAGATACCATATCGTGCTGAACTAAGAGATCTCTTAGCCTTGGCCCCGATTGTAAAGCTAACAAATCCTAATGCATACACCATTGTGGATGTGACTAGCGTTTGCAGCTTTCGGTGCGCCTGCGCCCGTCATGGCGCCGGATGCCCGTGAGGGTCACATCAAGAAGAAAAAGAAGCGGTCCACCAACCAAAACCCGATGGCAAGCCTCGAATCGGCCAGTGGAAGCACTCCACCCGAGATGAAGAGCACGCCGCCCTCAAGTGTGGCCAGCCCCGTTGCAGATAACATCAGCTGTGCCGAGGACAGCTATCTTCAGGTACGTTGAAGTACTGGTCAACTGTTCTTTTTGTTTGTTAGCAATCTGTGAGTAGGACCATCATCATTGGGACAAGTTACCGAGGTATCCAAGTTGTTCCTACTGTTGATTCATTTCACTGTGTGACACTTGAATGTCACCAACGGCAAGGAACAACTATCATTAGTCGTTTGATTACGTTTCTCTTTCTTAGGTTCTAGGCAAATCCCCTCAACTGAAGACGGGTCTTACGCCTATCAGCGATTCGGTTGGCCTTTCATACGGCGACCTGATACCTGTGAAAAGCGAGGATCCAATCGGCGAGGACGCCCTGAGTACAGCTAGCGGGCGGAGCGAACGAACCTGCGCGTACTCCATGAAGAGCACATCACTTTCGGAAGGTAACGCCTATATAATCATGTCGGGTTCAGCACCGTGTAAATAACTGCTCGGTAGATTTGATAAAGGGGTACGCATGACTTGATTTTCCTGGTAGTAATAGCTGAAGGTCGACTTCTGAGGCCTAGGGGTCACATGGGGCAACAGCTGAGGGTCAGCGCAAACAACAAAAGATAAGCGCATTTCTTGGTCATCTGCGCGATACCAATCATGATCGTTGTGTCCACCACCCTGTCTCCTGCTGCAGGCGAACTTCGTGAGGCGCTCGAAGCGATGGTCGAGCGTCGCAAACAGCTCGAGTGCGAATTGGAGTCATTTCGGGAGCGGATGGCCAGCGAAAGAGAGCGTGCCCGACGAGCTGAGGAGAAATTGGTCAAAGCCGAGAACCGCCAAGGGCAGATGCAGCGCGAGATGGAGCAGGTCTGAATGAAATTAGTGGCCTCTTGAACTTTGTATGTCTAAACGAGAAGCGTTTCTTTGTGCGATCTCAGCGCGCGAAGACTGACGAATCGTTGCGGATACGGCCGTAGGGAGTTGTGACACTGTATCAGTGGTCGCTTCGAAGGGAAATCAGCAACGATATTCTGACTGTTGGCTGTTGTCTTTGTCATTGCATTTGTTTCTTATGACTGTCGCCTTATGCTACGCTTGCTGTCGATGAATGCGTCCAGGTCAAGGGTCAACTCCGCAAGTACGTTCACGCTGTGCAGATGCTCAAAGCTGACGGAAAGGTGGGCCGAGCGACTAACGGTACGTGGTACATACATCCTAGCTCATAAGCGAGAACAACTTAGGCATTGGCGTTTTATGCATTTTGCCTATATATATATATATATATATACTTTCATTTTTTGATGGCTGGGTTCGACCGTTTGATAGCCCCGATGTCTTTCTTGTTTGCTGTTGCTGCTGCTGCCGTTCTATAAATCACTGCACACTTCCAGTTTTCGATTACCCGATTATAAGGATCGTCATTTTGGGCCAATGGCAGGCCTAAATAAGCAGGTTTCGTGCCTCTGTGCCTTCGAGGCTGTTATGTGCACATAGTAATGACGCAGCGGTTTGCCTTTATCTCGTCCTCCTTTTAAGACTTGTGGGAGCTCTCGAAAGAGTGCATCTGATAACAGGTCACACGACGGGATAAGCGGGCCTTAAAGCTTTCTCAGGGAGATAAATTTGTCATTGGGTCAGCTGTATTGTCTAAAACCAGTTGGGAGATTCCATGGATTTATCAAATGCAGGAGCAGCCCTCCGCGTCCCATATATTTTTGAAAAGGTCGCTTTACGCAGTGGCTGATTATGTTATCAAACACGTTTTACTGATAAAAGACTTTGTTACTTTGTATACAATCGCAGCCACAGGCAGTGCAGTTGCTTTTCGAGCACAATTCGCCAAATCGACGATTCCAAGGAGACGCAGGTTAACACTAAAAATACGAACGAAATCATTGAAATTCGACTAGACCTCGCATTGAACCTATACAATGGTCACCCATTGATGAGTTGTCAAAGCTGTTTCGGATAATACGCCATACAAGTATAAGCTGACCTTCTTCCCACTCTACAATCAACAAGGCAAGCATGGCTTCTCTTGATTACTTCGTTCATCCGTCGAAATCTTAATCGGGCCACTTTGAAAAACATTTACAGAGCTGGAACAACTTGAGGTTCCGACAGCCTCTGCAGAGGAGGAACGATCTCTTGAGGCGAGCACCACGTCAACAAACAGTCTTGGCTATGCAGTCGACGATCCGACGAATTACGAAGCGAAGCTGGTCCAGGTATGTAGTACTTGATGTGCAGGGCCGATCTGTATCGCTTTTGACCGACCTGCCCAGTGACAACATGAAGGGTCTCTTTGTGCAGGGTGGTTCAGCTCGGTGTGAGCAATTCATCATCAATTTTTTTTCCTCCTTCGAGTAAACGCAATATAGAACCCGCCCTGGGTATATAATCGCTCCGGAAGTGTTGTCCTGTTGTCATCCAGACGGTGGTTGGATTTTCGTTTTCATGCAGTTGGATTTTTCCCTAGAAGAAGTCGCGTTCGGTTTGTTGATCGATAGTAGCTACGGTGCTATCCTGCGGATAACTTAAATCGTAACACAAAACACGGCCATTAATGTGATTTGCACGAGTAATCGAAGCGGGCTCAGCAGATCTATGTCAGCTAATTGGGTGCCCATGCTGCCAATTTGTATGTCGCTTAAGCTTAGTTTTGTGTTTTCAATCTGCTGCTGGACTCGATGGTGACGTCTTCTAAAAATTGGTCACACATAAGCTAACGTACTCAATTAATCATAGGTCGGTGCCATTTTTCTCGAATCCGCACAGTGTTGCGCTACCTCGATTAACGGTAGTAGTCGATTACGTGACTAATGTCTTGTCTAGCTTGCCGCGTGGCTTGGCTGCTCATCGAGCACGTAGACACGTAAATGCCTCGACTTTAGCCATCGTGTTGTTTGCTACCTGGCCAGGCGGACACGTTCGCCGGATGAGATCATCTATCTGTGCGCGGCTGTGTGCCATTTCGCCCCAACTCGAGACCGGTGGTCCCGGCAGCGAATTGCTGCTATAAACGTACATTTTCCGAGGCACCGGTGCTTGACGGCAGCGAGACAAAGTCCCAAGGGATACGTTTCTCCCCAAGTATTCATAATAAGTATAAGTTGCACGTGGAACCGTTTCTACGCCGAAATCGGGAAAGGGATATCACCGAGCGTTTGCTGTGTCATTGCTATTCGTGCTGTGGGATAGACTGGATTTGTGCCGATCGCTTTCAGCGGCCCGTCTGCCACGAATGAAACAGTACTATCGGCTTAGTGGAGCATACCGTACAGTGTATGATTTCTGTATACAGCTTTTCTAATTTGTCAATTTCTAGATAGCTGGATACAAGGCGACTTTCATTATTAACGTTAGCGTTCTGCTTCGAAACACGCAAGAGTAAATCGAATCACATGACAAATCCAACTATTGTTTCCGCTGCTTGCCACAATCATACACAGGTAGCGGAGATGCACGCAGAACTTATGGAGTTCAATGAACGCCTTCAGAGGCAGCTGGCACTAAAGGAGTCAGCTATCCGTCGACTTCGGGATGAACTCACTGATTTACGGTAAATATATACACTTCTTGGTGGAAGCATCGTTCGTCATTATGCTGCATTATGTATTTACTGCGTTGAATGCAGGAAATCGAGATATTCGAGCAGCTTCAATTTCACTTTGCATTCGGATTCCTTCCGTATGATTTTTGTCACGTTAATTAAATACTTTTACCGTAAAAGGTATTAAGTGAGATAGGTCAGGTCCAACAAGGTCTTAATTCCCGAGACCAATAGTTTCAATCTGCTGGTCGTTTCCACTGGGCGCTAATGTGCCGCAAGACCGTGGTGTGCAAAGGTTTTTGTATGTCCAGCCCGAGCTCGGCTTGATCGTTGGGTTCTCTACGAAATAATAATGCCGGCCAACCAGCGTATATTGGACCTATCATGTTGTCTCTTAACTTTTCAGTGGACCCCTCGCCGATGAAGACAGCTCGTCAGATTCTCATTCAGTCACCTCGGATTATGATACAGCCTCTCAATTTCGGCCTTCGATTAATATCTGGATTCCATCGGCGTTCCTTGCGGGCCAAGGCTCGGACGCTTTCCACGTGTATCAGGTAATGATAAGAACAATAATACAGTGGTGAATGATAACAACGAGGCCTACTCTGCTGTAAACGACTTGTTATATGCGTTACGTACGTATGCTACGCGTAAGAGCTAATCTTTATCTCTTAGCTGGAGCTATCTTTTCACAAACATATATATATATATATATATCAGAGATGTTTGTGATCGTAGCCTGAATCCCAAGCTCAACGTGTTGCGTAGTCCGGCCAACGTCCGACCCTGATCTTATTTAACGTGAAATTTCCCTGTAAGATCCGCAATGATATGCTACCAGCCCTCAAGTGAGTTTATAACGTGGCAGTTTTAGTGATAGTTTTGGTCTTTGCTCTCGCATGTAGATATACATTCGCATAGGCGAAGAGGAGTGGAACGTCTACCGGCGATACTCCCAGTTCTATTCGTTGCATAAGGCACTCTCTCGAGGACAGAGCGTCTTCGCGTCGTTTGATTTCCCTCCAAAGAAAAGCCTCGGCAACAAGGACGCGAAGCTCGTACAGGAGCGACGGAAACGACTGCAAAGGTAATAATCAATTAGGAATTGAGTTGTTGTATATATATATACATATATATATATATATATATATATATATATATATATATATATATATATATATATATATATATATATATATATATATATATTCTAATTGAACAGTGGGCGTGTCTCAAGAGCAGTCTGCGATAATGGGTGCATCGTTTACCAAAGAGCAATAGGTATAGGTTCACACGACTGATGAAAGCCTGTGTACTTGTCTAGACGCAAATTTGGGCGAATTAATTTTAAGAAGAAGGAAGTCTCAGCCTAATACATATATATTTTTTTCTCGTATTATATATATATATATATATTATATAGATGTATGCAACGCCCGAATCTCTTACTCTATGTCATATTATATCTCCATTCATCCATCCATTCCATCAATTGAATGTCGATGATTGCAGGTATCTACGTTGTGTTATCAACTGGCTTCTTCAGAGCAATTTACGCCTATCGCAGAGTCCGGACAAGGCGACGCTAATTGAATCTATGCCATTCTTCGGTGATCGCGACCAGGCGCACGTGCCGAGGAGGAGGCGATCACCCGTTCGAAGAGCCCAGGAAGCGCAGGCGTATTACAACGGACTATAATCCTTCTAAAGAAGGTCCGACGGGGACTGCAGCCTAGTCACTGCAGGTGGTGCATACGATGCGCGCGGGGGGGGCTGGGGTTCGAATCGTTCTTCTTCACAGAACAGCAATGACGTAAAGTTGAACCTGCAGAGGGCGAGAAGATGAGAATCATTTCACTTGGTGACCGCTGTCTAGCTGTTACAAACCTATTTCAGGTGTGCGACACACATTGACGTATTTTACCCCTTGCAAGCTTTCCCTATATATATATATATATATATATATATATACACAGAAATAACATGTTGGTTAGGTTATTTCTGTATGATTCATCACTACATGACTTCCCGTTGTACAGTTACTCATACTCATACATTCATTCCCTCATCACCGTACACACGATACTTTCCGTACAAAACTGTATAAAATCGCGAGATTATCACTAGAAAAAAAGCACCCATCTACCTATGACAGTTTACGTGACACTAATCGATCCTGGGAAACAAAATAACCTGTTGGTCAGGGCGGCTTTAACCTTACCATCTTCGGATCGTGGTTTTTATCAGATGCAAATTCTCCACGAGCTATAGTTGTCGATGTAGCGAGGCGCATTCTGAAGCAATCTGAATGGTTTCTCTGCCGTTCCGGAATCATTCTCAATGTGTTGTTCCACGCGGAATGTACAGGCGGATGAACGAAATGCCCGCGTACACAATTCGTATACTCCGCAGCATCTTTTCGCGAGATTCCGGACGATCGTCCTTTTTCCATATGGTGATTGTTATAGGTACGAAAGATAGACAGTAGACAAAGGTATAAATGAGATATAGTGCTGATACTGAAAATCTGGGGGCGATATTCATTTTACGAAATGCGTCTTCCTCTACGAGAACGGCGACTATGAGATTATGTGAACTTCGTCCCGAAGTACGAATGACAGCAATTCGAAAGCCTACAATGAATTAACCGAGTCAACGAGTAGCTGGTGCCCTGCACCTTTCGAAAAGGCAATCGGCTATCCGTTGGCAATGACCAGGATCACCACAACTATGATGTATGTTTTTAGTATATACATATATATATATACATATATTATTGTATATTGCACAGTTTCCTGTATTGATCGCTACATCACTGACATGGAAATGAAAGCTAAATTAGTGTGTATGTGTGATTATATTTGTGGAGAATGTATTGTACACAAACGTGTCCGTTTGAGTACAGCTAATACATATATAGTGGTCGTGGAGGCAGCCAACGGGCGTCCAACCTGTTTTTCTAGATCGTTAGGCCTGTACCAGCAATCAATCAATGATAGTACCGGTTACAGATACCTTCGCGGTGTTCTACCTATGACGCCATACGGCGTGGCAGAGCACAGAATAGCATGAGCCATCAGATGATCAGCGCAGGTGTCTCGTGACAAGGTCTAATGTCGGTTGGACTTATCTCTTCGCGTCGGCGTCCAAAACGCATCTGCGTTTGATTAGTACGATGTTCCATTTTTAACTTCTCTCGTTGTGACAATTTTAGCATATTTATCAGAGATTATTAAGAACGATGTAGGGTGGAGTAAATTTACACCACAATTGATATCGAGATCAGCGACAAACCGAGGGCGAATTTCACCACACCGACGTTTATTGTTGCAATCGTACGCTAAAGGCGAAGCAAGAACTTCAACGATTGTCAATCAAACACATACACACAGTATTTGTTTAGGTTCTGGTATATTCGTTCCCTATCCTCCACAGAGATATCTTCTATCTATTCGCCGATATCGATGTATATGACTCGTCGCTTCGCAGGATGCCTATGGCGTATATTGTCATTCGTTCGTTGGCCATTTTAACGTTGTTGGTGACGGGTTGGGAATTACAATAGAATAGAAATTTTTCATCTCCTTTATCAATTTTGTACAGAGAAATCTTTCCTTGTTTGCGTGCGTGCGTGAGATTCGTGGATGATATGGCGACGACGAGAGATTTCATAGATTACCAACACCAAAACGCGATGGCCTATAATAACAACAATAATAATAATAATAACAGTAATAATAATTAGCAAATCAATAGGCACATATATTTATGAAGTACATCACATCGGCAGCGTATGCTAATTTGGGAATGGGTTTATGTTTCGGCGAATCTCGTCAGCTGAGTGGTCAGGTTCGTCAGGCTGCTTGATTCGGTTCCCCGTTGCGTGGAGTCAATATAAATGGGTAGGTGTCCGGCCCGCCCTCCGATTCGCGGCGGGTCCCCTCAGCAAAGCGAGCACAAGTCACCGAATTGAGTTTAGTTCATAGGCCTACATACGCACTATTGCATACGATACCGGTGAAAGCGACTGACCCCGAGCGTACCGGGGTTTGCCTTTTACAATGTGACTGTCTTCAAGCGCTGAGTGGCCAAAGCTGTGCATTGATCCTATCAAAATATCTCTGGAGCGTTTGTAATTGCCAACGTACGATTACAGCCTGTATGCATTCGCTCGGAGCGGACGTCATCTCGTGTTCAGTATGGCTGCATGTGTTGAATGTGTTTGATGCGCGTGGGAGGGCGGCAGCCAGCAGGGAATCCGACTGGGAATAGGTGTCATTTCGTCCAGAACAAATCGAGGCAAAATGTCCACGTTGTATTCGATGTCGATCGCGTCGACGAAGGCGAGAATCCACAGACGCATCCTGTGATACTGCACGACAGATTGAATATAGCACTCGTCGTGCCAGCGCCGTCTGATCATGCTCTGATCCCTGTACTACTCGACATGCGAAATGCTAATTTGTCCTAACACGATTTGTGTTGTATATAAGCGTGACTAAGGCGTTACCGTAAGAAATTATGTCGGTGTCGTAAAATAATTAGTATTCGCTCGAGAAAAGCAACACCTTCGTGTATATGTCCGACATATTGCGATGTTGTTATATAACAGAAAGTAATCAACATTCGCTTTTAGCAGACTCTAAGCCACAATGGTCTGGAACAGGGAGACCGTTGTGACCGTCGATCAATTGGACTCTACGATTGCGCGGAAACCTCACTCTTCAACTGGATGACGTGAATATGTTATTGAGTCTAGTGGATAATAAATATAATGGGATCGCGACTATATATATATATATATACATCAGGAAGTATTTAAATAAATTTGTGATTAATATTCCATAATACGATACGTATACTGATGATGTATGCTTGACGTCGCGTCCGAATGAATCTCACGAGTGGACGTAGTCTATGATGGCAGTATTCGAATTCTGTTGACGTTTATATGATATCACATTGCAGGATGGCATCACTTTCGAATATATTGAGACGAATGGTGACGGTTAATTCATTCAAGACACATCATGTGTGCGTGTATATCAGATTAGACGAAATGTTTGTTTGAAAGAGTATAGAGGGAGATGTAACCAATATGGACTGCACGTACGAGTATCACTGGGAGCGAATTTGACAAGAACACGTAACGAGTAAAAGAGGAACTACCTAACTAATCACAAAAATGGAACTAACTGAGTAGGTTGGCATGTTTTCGACTCATGGAACAACGAAATAAAATAATCATGTTTCAAAGTTTGAGATTGCATCCTTGTTTTTTTTAACAACACCTTTTCATGCAAAGGGAGGCTGAACATTTGCTGTGAGTCAGCCCTGAAAATTTGCTTTGGTGAATACATTGAATTAATCCTTGCCGAGTAATTGAGTTTGATCTTTCGTGGCGATCTAACAGGTGTTAGGCCAGGAGAGGACTTGAACAATGCCACACTTGGCGCGACAACTCTGGGAACTTTCACGGTGGAAAAGCCCGAATATGGGACTAGCCATTCGAAAGATAAACGATGAACTTATTAATCAGCATTGACATTTTCCAGATAGCCTTCGTACCAGCTGCAATTTCGCGTGCCAAAAACGCCTAAGTCTGAACCAGAACAAAATCTGCTACAATCTACATTACCCTCTACCGAACGACGACTTCACCTAACGAACACGTACGCAAATCCACGCTCGTCTCGTGACACGGTGAATGCTACACGGTGTTCGTCATCACCGAGACAACCCGGTAAAGGGATCAGTCAATCGGTCGCCAACGGCTGCTACTCACAACGGCGACAAGGCGTACTATCGATTAATCACATATCACTAGACGAATTCTCACTCCGGCGATCTTCGCCTTTTCGGCCACTATCTTCATCGCATCGTATCTTCAACGCATCGTCAGTATGAACTGTCAACACGGTGACACCGCATCGTTCGTCACCGTGTGCGTCCGAGAAGAATCCGTTGATTTACATCGGGCAGCGCAGCATAGCGTAGACACGATACTTACCACCGGTAGGCGGCGATGCCCGTTGTCGGATGTGTTACGGCGGTTCGTCCGCGCGAGCCGTTCCAATCTCGACTTCTTCTGACCCTGACAGAAGTCTAAAATGTGTTTGCTCGCGCGTTGGTTGGCACACACAGGCACGTCGGTCGACCCAGCGCGGCCCGGTATCGGATACGAACGAGGGCCGAAGGCCCGCGAATCCAGCCCGCTAGTTGGTCATAGCGTGCTAGTGTTATACGACGACGAGCCGGTGCTCGGCCGGTGCTCAACGGCTGCTTCTGGTGCGCGGCCACCGAGCGGCCAGCAGGCGCGGATGGGGTCGACATGTTTCGTTGTTGTATTTCGTGATGCGTTTGATGTATTGTCTGTACGTTGATGGGCCTGCTCTATGCCTCCGGATGATTGGCGGCAATGTATTCTGTATCGTCAACAAATGGTCTTGCGTCTCGCATCGAACGTACGTGCTCGCCAGATCAACCGATTCGCTTGGTAGTGATGTGCGCTGAATGAGTTCGAGAAGGCTTGATCATAATAACAACAGTAATAATTTCGGGACCCGCGATCTGGTGACATATCGAGAACTTTGGCATTGTGAAAAATTGCAGTTCTATTAACAAACGAAAACATTTGTATTGTATTGTATTATTGTACAACAATTTGATTAGACGTCAGTTAATGAATGACACGACACTTCGCAGTGGATTTGTGCTGTCACCTTGCTGTCATTCTGTTCTGGTCTTGAGCCAGTTTCACAGTGAGATATTCGAGGTGTTTGGCAAACGCTTGAACGGTTTAGTTAGCGAGGGGTCGTTTTCGAACGTAGATCGCGCAGCGGGGTGTACCAGCAGGTCAATGCCAAATCTGAAAGTAGTCACCAGTAAGATGTTCATGACTGTGCCGAATTAAGTGCTGAGCTGATTGCGGACAGTCACATGACGTTGGGCGTTTTGTTTCACATGACAAAGCAGAAGCTACAGATCAGAGAGACCCTCCAGGCCAGAGATTATTAACCTGAACAGGACGCTCTGATCAAGTCCTTCAGTTCAGATGAACAGATCACCATACAATGCATTGGTCACTAGAAGAAGTGCCCTGAGCATATTCCGATCTAGCGAGAAACGGCGGGTCGTTTTATGATTAGGCCCTTCATTGTTATATAGTTGTACGTGCTAGCTTACACCTCGGCGAACGAGAGTGATGTGATGGCTAATTCATATCTAGTTGCTTTTCTTAAGGTTGCAGTAATAACAAAACGATTGGAAAAGGGGATTCGGTGAAGTGCGCAGTCTAAGTTGTTTAACACAGCTTTAAGTCACGCTCTTTTTTTGAAGTTTGCATTTATTTTTTGCAAAGTTTGCATATATCATTTCCGCTGACTTATTAGTCGTTATGAGATGTCAAGTATTCAATAATCAGATTATATTTATATATATATAGGTTTTGATTACTAAATTTAGTAAGTATCGGTGGAGCTATATGGCCTATTCGAGAACTACTCGTGTATCTTTCTCTCCCGAAAAATCAGCTCAATTCGTGGTACGGCTGGATACAGTTCAGACGTTTTGGATGAATCAATTCGTCCGCTAAGCATTATATATAATCATTAGATTATTATTTAGACAATGTTTAGAATCACTTAGGTTTGCAATCGCAATATCATGATCAGCCAATGGAGTTCCGTTGGTGTTGCTGAATGGCCCCCGGTCTATGTTCCATCAGAGTAGATCTATCGCTTCTCATTATCCATTTGTCTGCATTGCTAACGAGAAATATCGGGAGGAGAAATTCTCACTTTCACACGACACTGAGGCCAGCCACAGGCGGAGGGGTTTGCCCCAGCGATCTCTGGGACATCTGCCCTGCTATCGCTCTATATATGCATAGGTAAATGGTAAATGTTTATTGGTTTATTTAAGGAGCTGCAATTTTTCAATGCTTAAGGTGTACGACAGCATGCTCACACAATCTGGACATGTTCGTGCCTTGGACATGGACATGTTCGTGCGTTTCCAGATCCAAATGACGTGTCTCTCAAGGCGGAGTCGCCTCTTTCCCGACGAATTATCTATCGAGTTACACGCTCGGTATATCGCAACATGCACGCTCATTCGACATATCATAGCATGTCGAATGCCCCATTCCCCCTTGTGTTGCAAGGAAAACACCCCACCAACGAAATTATAACGGCTAAGTCTAGTAATTCCTTTACTATGGGGGGTGGGGGGGGTTGAGCAAGCGCCAGCTACCCTCACCCCTCATGTTGATTCCAAATCTGCGCTTCATAATAACGAAGTACGAAGTGTGACTGTCAACATATACGTGTCCATTTGCACAGATGCAACAGCCACCCTAACGACGTCACTGGTTGCGTCGCTCCACAGTTCCACCGCTGTTCAGTTCCTTTATATTTATATATTTAGCGTTACGGAATCGGTGACATAACCTAAGTGCTTGACACGATTGCCCTCCCTACTCCCCTACTCCCCCCTGGTAACATCGCAATCCTCAAAAGTTCATCGGTTGTGACACGATGCCCTTGTAACCAGGTAATCAATCTTCGTTCATCCATCTGTCCATTCATTCGGCTTAAGAATGTACAATGACGTCTCCAAGCGTAGCGCAGTGATGTGCCCTTATGGACTCACTGAATTAATGACCAACTGATTGACTGATTGACGGTCCGCGAGGTGTCAAACGTGTCCATGATGATGGTGATGCGATTTTCCATTATTTCCGTTCGTCCAGCGTACTCCTAGCTACACAGGCATGTTACTACTGGGGGGGGGGCGTAGCTGTTGGCTTGTCTGTGCTATTTCTCCTTTTATCTCGACTCAGTTACAAATCAGCTCAGTCTTGGCCGCCCCATCACCAATCCGGCACCGCCAGTGCCATCTACCTTCATCTATCTGTCCCAACTCCTGTCCCAATGTCTGTAGACTGCTGCTCCTGATGCTGCTGCTGCTGTTCGGGCTAAACCCGGGTCGCGGGGTTGCTGGCTGGCTGGCTGGCTGACCCAGCACAAAGAACTGGGTCACCCTTCGCTGCCCGCGGCGGCTCTGAGCAATTCTCTGTTTGTCTCGTGCAGACGCGTTCGGCCGACGCGCGTGAAGTCAGAGTCGTTCCGACTGCATTCGAACGCAACAGCCGCCCCGCCAAGCGCGCAATGGGCTGTTCGACCGTCTCAGCGTCGGCACTATAGTTTCCATCAGCGCGGGCATCGCATCTCACATCATCTCAGCCACAGCGGTGGACAACAAACGCCACGGAACGCTCCGGCAGGCCGGCCGAAGCACAGCTTCGTCTCTATTCAGCATTGCTGCCGCCGGCACCGGCACAAGCACCACCACCACCGAAGCTGCAACCGCAGTGAAAAAGGTAGCTTCGTGTGCCGATAGTTTAGTTCGTTCGTTGGTTCGTTCTCGCTTGTTTCCTTGACGCCTGCCGGTTTTACTCGACGATGACTTCGACAGTGGCCCATAGCGACTGTGGACGATGCCGTTCGCGGCTGCGGTGGTGGTGGTAAGTGCTGCCAACAGCGCTGTGGCATAGGCCGGCGAGGCTTCGTGCGACGCGGGCGAAGAAACGAGCGGGCACTCGGGTGAGTGGGTGATGGCTGAAGAGAGTCCGCTTCTCCGCCAGCAGTCGATGGCAGCTGGCCGCCACGAGCAGTCTGAGCGGTCGCAGCCGCAGCAAAAAGGGTCGGCAAAAAGGGAAGAAGCCGCCGCCGCCGCGACGGCCGTAGTGGCACCAGCAGCGAGTAGTACTGGCGCTGGCAGAAGTGGCCTACCAGTTTATAGTGTAGTTTCTTTGCCTGTGCCGGCTGAAGTTCCGGCGAAGCTGGCGCGAGGTAGCTGGCGAGCGAGCGAGCTGTCTGTCTGTCTGTGCTGGTAGGGGGCCAGCAGCTGCTGCTGCTGTCGCTGTTCCTCTTGCTGGCGAAATGGTCTGTGGTGTCGGCGCAGCCGCCGCCGCCGTTAGCTCCACCGCGACAACGGTGAATCGTCGTTGAGAGGGAAAGTGAACGCGGGATCCGCTTGTTCTTGGCGGCTTCAGCGACATCGGCACCGAAGCCAGTTGAGCGGACCCGGGACTCGCCGCTATCGATCGTAACGCAGCCGCCGCCGCCGCGGCCACCGCCACGGCTGCGAGCACAGCTGACGGGGGAACCGCCAAGGGGCGACTGCCAGCAGCCGACAAATTGACAACGACGGTTTCAGGCCGCGAGCAGGCTGCAGAGCTCGAGCGAAAACTTAGCTGAAAGACGGCTGGAAACGGCTAGCAACGATTGCGAGTTCCGTTGCCGACACGGACGGGTCCGCTGTTGCCTTGACAGTAGTGGACGCTGTTGGGCTTAATAGCAGTCGGGTTGCTGTCCGGTGATCGCTGCTGGTAAATGGCATATTGGGCCAAGGAACGACGACGGCCTGGCCTAGCTCGAGGAGATCCCTAGGAGGTAAGCGCGTACGCGAATCTAACCAAGGTGGTCAAGAGACATCAAGACTGTCTCGACAGACAGAGCATGCGATTTGCAGATCTTGTTGCGGTGGGCTCGATACGAGTTGTTGTCAACGCTACATCCTATGCCAGCAGCTAGTCGTGAAAGTGAAACGGGCAGTAGCCGTTCTGCTTGACGGTAGCCGGAATCGACTCGGAAAAGCAGATCGCTAACAGCCAACGGCAGCCAACGCATCGGTCTTCGTCCGGAAGTTGGAAGAAGCCTTAGGCATAGGGTGATCCGTGATGCAGAGCAGTGCAATTCAGTGTCACGTCAGTGTAAAGTGAGATGGAGAATTGGTTGTTAAAGGGCGGTGGTGGTTTACGATGCCAGCGCCGTAGACGTGTGTGAGACGATCGGGGGTCCAACGACAGCGGCTCTGAGCAGCACGTCAACAAGTGAAAGTGCCAATTGCATTTAGAGCAGCACGGATGATTCAAGGCAGCTAAACGTTGCCCGTGACAAGTCTTAAGGTCGAGGAGGCGAAGGGATGCGGTGTTCTTGCGATACTTAGAGCTGGTACGATTAGATTCGGGCTATCCTCAAACATACACGCACAGGCCCGGGAAACAGGTGTCCAGCTCTCTCTCTCTCTCTATCTTTCTCTCAGTGTCTGCATGTGCATGTGTGTGTATGTGGGTATCTGTGAGAGGGAGAGAGAGATGTGTAATCCGGGGGTTGTGATAGTGAAGTGATGCTTGTCCTCATCGATGTCTAACGAGCGGATACGAGAGGGCCGAGGATATTTGTTCCGATGCAATAGATTGATTTTCTTCGTCCGCTTGTCGTGTGGTACGTACATGGCGTATATGTACACGTTCAAGGCACTACGAAGCTGAGTGCCTCTGCTCTGAACGTTCGTCTGTACACGGCGCACTATCGCAACGAAAGCACCCACCTATGAGTGTGATGAAATCTTCAAGTTTCTTGAACGCGATGGAAGCGCCTTTCGGTAAAAGCTACCATTGTGAACACATTGACAATTGTCGTCCGTAACGAGATCCATTGGTGGCTTCGCCACACTGACATGGCTTGCGCCCAAAGACGAGGTCCTCTATTAGAACAGCGCTGCTGGCTCGCTCACCTCGTCAATTTCTACACACGTATCTCCGCGGAGAGATATTCCGCGTGGATCATTGTGTTACCAATGGTTGCTGCATAACCCATCACGTTTCGTCCTCGTCAAGTGGGCGCAGTGTGGTACATTCGCGTGAATTTGCACACATCCCAGAAACACAGACAACGGCTTCGCTCCGCGTGCCGTGATGGGGGACAGTGACCTTCAGCAACAGTCCGCTTTTGTTAAACGACACGTTGTAAAAAAGAAGCTCCACTGCAAGCACGATAGGCAACGTCTTCCAACGGGCACTATCGCTACTTTGCATTGAGATGTTCCGAGGGAACGTATACCTCGCAGAACCAGTCACAGATATCGTCTCATATATTTGTACACCAGCAACGTCGGTGCGTGGTGCGCTCTTCGTCTCAAGCCAAGCAACAAGTATTACCCCTAGACATTGATTGCCTTTTTTTCTCCCTTTGTTTGTCTCTTGTGTCCAATAGTGATATATATATATATATATACATGCGCAGACTTGAATCGATGTTCGACATCTGCCCGCCATATTGCATTAGTGGTCTACCGAATCCTACCGTCACGTAGAAATAGTCTATCGTGACGGTAGGATTCTATTGCAATTTTGGCAGACCAGTATAAATAGTCTATCACCGAGACGTAGCCTGTGGCTTTGGTCTTTTTGTACCGCAGTTCCTTTCGACGTGGAAATATTGCAGTGACAATATTTTTGGCGACATTTTGTGCAGCGTTCCATGGGGCATTTGAGGGGATCTCTATTCGATAAAACGACATTCACGGTCGAAACATCCGAATGTGCGCATGTCGAATCGGCCCTCAAAGCCATTCTGAGGCCAAACATCCGGCAGAGGTTGCCTCATCAAAGTACGTCAGCGAACATTAGTGTACTAACGCAGTGCAGAAAATCGCAAGCGGCCAACCTCGCACGATGTGATCCTGCACGCACGTGTACTGGCAATCTCCGGAGAGTCGAAGGCTCGCATACACTTGAGTTTATGGGCTTCCATTTCGTTGAGAGTTAGACGGGACTTGTTTTTTGTTCCTGCTCAGAACACTCTGAAGAGAATGATGACTTCGTCAATATATAATGGAAATCATGAAGCAAGGTCAGATGGATCTTTAGCAGAAGCTACAATGGCAAACGTTGCCGTCTGTACCCCACCAAGTAAGGGCTCTTTGCCTGAAAAAGCAGCTCCCTATGTTAGCTGCTGGCTGTCATTTTGAGCTTGATACGGGCTTCATTTACTCGAGATCGTTAATGCCGACTAGCCTGATTGCAATTCGTTTCAAAGAGTTGCCGAAACCGCCTGATTTCGAGCGGTTTCGAGACACTCTCAGAGTGACAGATAGACAAGAAGGTCAAGGCCTAAACACAGACACACACAAACGTCGGTTCTCGGTTTTTCCACGAACTTGTATTGGGCCAGCTCAACCGTCCCCCACCCAACGCCTAGCGCACTCTGCGCAGACGCACGCAAACTCGCTTCGGAACTATACCTGATGAGAGCAGCGACTGACTTAGATTCATGGCCTCATTTTTATGTTTGACTTTGGGAAATCCGATATCGTATCCAGCTGTCGAGTTGAAAATGGCCGGCCTTTTTTTGTTGAACTATGTTGATTGGTCCATTTTGTTTGGTCACCTGTGTGTTGAGGGGCAGTAATCGGAGTGGGCGATGTTGGTATCTTCTCCGTACTGATTCGTATAGATCAGATCTCAATCCTTGCACCGTAGATCACCTGTGTAATATATATATATATATATATATATATATATATATATATATATATATATATATATATAACTAAATAAATCAACCAGTAAGAGAGATTGTAATGAAAACGTGTTTTTTTCTCACCTAATCTGATCGTGCCAGGACCAGCCGATCATCCGAAGAGCGACCGAAGTGCTCGGATCCTGTTCGGGCTCCTCGCCTTGCGACAGCAGGACCTTGTGGATCGCAGTGTGAATCAGTAACCCCGTGATCGCATGCATATACATCTACCGCGGGATAATCGTAAGTGATACGTGATTACCGAGAGCGTACATGACAGATGCACAAATGACAGACGTACCCGGCCAAGCTGCCGTGTTCAACCACGGAGCAGTATTCTTTTAGAACGGAAATAATGGTGTGAATACATTCACTGCCGCCGCCGCCGCCGTTTCGAGCGCGTCACCCATGCGTCACCTCCTTGGTGCACCCGGTGCGCAGACATCGTGACAACTGGCAGCGGTAATGGCAGAAATTCAATTCGACCCGCAGTGAACGTTGCATGCAATGCAGGATACGTGTGATGATACCTCCTTCCTTCCCTCCCGACTAGACTATCTGTCCAACGTGGCTGTATTAGAAGCCCCTAACAAAATTCGATGCACGTTCATCGAAGTACAGAGAGAGAGAGAGAGATAGAGAGAGAGAGAAGAAAAAACACAACACGAGGCTTAAACTCGTTGAAATGCGATGATAGCATAGATTTGCATGCGAGCAGAACATGTTCCAGGCCATCGGTAACAGAAACGACAGAGTCGACAAGAGTGTCACCAATGCTCAACACCCTTTTTCCAGAGCTATCCAGCAGAGTTGTATGCTCAGGTAAGCTCCGAACCATGCGCGAGTGCCCTTGGGGTATCAGCTCAAACTGAAGTTAACTAAATGAGACGGGACCAGGAGGCCTAGGTGCACACGGGGCATATTATACAGGGTAAACACGGACAGAGTATGCCTGTATTCGTTTTTGTCTGGATCGACATCCAATTATACCTTTCATTATTTGCCTCTGATCTCGTTCATCTTCGCTGTGACGAACGCTAGCGTGGAACGAGGTGGAGACGAGGAGTAAAACACGTTGATGTGCACAGCAAAAACGAAATATCAGAGTGTGTAGTAAAGGTCGCACATGGGGTATGGCGTACGAAGAGGATGCCATCGGTAATTATTATCGTGGTGGTAACGGCGCTGGTCACCTGGCGTTACCGTCGGATCAAGTTCTCTCCCATTGATACCTGCAGGTGGTCGTTTTCAGGCATGCGAGTACAGCGCTTTCGAGGTGCGCTATCCGATGGAAAAGCCTTGACGATGCCGGCTCGATTACCGTACCTATTTTCTGACTCAGATTTTCTATTTGTTTTGACCTCGCTAACGCGTTTGTCAAAGATATTTACGTCGCTCTGAACAGGGGCACGTGTGTTCTCGCCGACTCGTAACTGGCCCCATTGTAATCGATTCATTGTTGCTGTTGTCGTTATTGTAGCAAAGTTGGACGGTGCACGATCGTCGTCAAATGTCATTCTTTAAACACAAACCCGTGACAACCTCTGTCTCCTGCTGTATTTGACGTAAGACAATCAACATGCCAGTGACCCCATACATAGATGTTCCCCAGAACTCAACAAATTCGCGCCGCGATTTCACTTACAAACGAGATGGGTTATACGCTACATGGTACGTGAGGACGAATGGACGCAACACCGTCCCCCCTGAACTAGATAGCCTAAGGTCATCATACGCGTCATCTCTTGGTTCTGGCTACGATCTCATATGCACGCTCGGCCATATACAACGCTGTGCACAGTATACCGCTTGTTCACAGCGGGACGCTCCTCCTTATATTTACTCAGATAAGGATAACAATAGCTGAGTTCGCATAATATATAATATTAATAGCGGGGACGAAATGCAACGCGGTCCGCGTCTTTTACGTGTACGACATCGTGGATGCCAATCGAAGGTTGGGGTGATCTCGTTGAAGTGCTGTTGACATGGGAGAACCGAGCGGAAGATATTGTCTAGTTTGCGTTTGTGGCTAGCAACGCCCAAGCAAATTCGAGCAGTCGGATGCTTCGATCAAGTGGGGGGAAGGGGACTGTTCCGTCGTGCTCCGAACTATAATAAAAGTTCGAACCGAACTAGCTGCAGTAGGGTCAGGCACGCCGATGGTATCACTCAGAGGGACTCCTCCCACGGTCAGAGGCGCGTTACGCCGTGGATGTTCTATGCCCGGGGCTGAATGGACCAGGAGTTTCGTGTCTCTGGTGGATCACGCGACCGACATATATATATA
This sequence comes from Stratiolaelaps scimitus, assembly GCA_019614645.1. Classification (NCBI taxonomy): domain Eukaryota; kingdom Metazoa; phylum Arthropoda; class Arachnida; order Mesostigmata; family Laelapidae; genus Stratiolaelaps; species Stratiolaelaps scimitus. The sequence goes on along the minus strand of JABWDB010000011.1, from coordinate 212,756 downwards.
TATATATTATATATATATGTGTGCGTGTGTGCGTTTGTGGGCGGGGACATGGGCATGGGACTTTCGTTCGTCATTTGTTTTTATGTTGGCAAAATATATTGCCGCGTTCCACTTAGCGACCCGACGAGGTCGAGGGAGCCGAACGCGGCGCGCAGAGACGAAAAGCCAGGCGAGCCAACGTTTCCCTTGCAACGAAATAAACAATGTGTACACAACTAAGTGACATGACGCCACGCGGACTGATATTCCCATATACCGAAGCATGGCCCAAGTAACGACATGGCCCCAGTTTTTTCCGCGAGGAAAAACAACCGTCGACAATTGCCATATGTCTGGCTGAAATATAGCAATTTTGCGTGCAAGAACTAGGCGTGTGGTGTTTGGGCCCGCTTTGTGGCGCTTTTCATTCCGACCCCACTGCAAGGTCGGATATATATATATATATATGAGGGTTTTTTTTGGTTCTCTTCTACCACCGCGTACCTGCCGCTGTCCGATGCAGGATGCTTCGGTGTTATGTCGAAAACATAAAGTGCAATGGAGGAAGTGCAATTCGACTGGTGCAGCACAAATGAGCAACGGCCGAACGATTATAGCCGAAATATGATGGGTTAATCAACTAGCTAGCTGACTGGTAGGGGAACGTACACCGACAAGCTAATTCGATTCGGAGAGATCCATTTTTCGCTGCCCTCTTCCGTACCGCGGGGGGGGAGGGGCGAATATAAATAATATCCTTCATTTATAACCATCATTATCATTGAACACCCCTTACACGATTTCCAGGCGAATTATTCGCGCTCTGATTTGTTGATGTCCGGGCCAGTATTCGGGGACCGCATTGGATCAGGCTATGTGCGTGCGGATGCTTTAGCTCGCTGAACAGCATGCGAATGACTCGGAACGCAATAGACAAGGAAATTTGTCTCGATCTATTGTACATATACGAAGGTACAATCATGCAATATATATATATATATATATATATATATATATATATATATATATATGTATATATATTTATATTTATGTGAGTGTGTGTGTATGTGTATGACAGATACACGCGCACACATCTCCGTTCGCAGCCGTTGTCCGCGATCTCGCCCGAGGGGGACGGAGGCACGGCAAGCTGGTCCACTCCTCAGGACAATGTCAGCGCAACACCGGCGTTCGTAATGCGTTTGCTCATTGTGTTTGTCCGTCAGTGCGGCTCGATAATAATGATACAACAACGATCTGCGCTCGGCTCGACAGAAGCACAGCACGAGCCGCTACTGTTCGATGCATCGCATCCTGGCGTTCGGCTTGTGACGTGTTGCAATGTTGAACACACACACACACACAGGTGGCCGAATGGCCGTCACACCGCTATCAGCAACGATCGGCTGGCCGCTGTCGCTGGGTTTGCCTCCGCCGCGCTGCTGCTGTCAGCGCAGAACTGTCCAATCGGCTTGAATGTAAGCTGAATGTACACCTACACATACATGTAAGCTGAATGAGGTCGATGCATTGCGGTCACAGAACACTTCGGCAAATAGGCATGCAAACCAGCCCGAAGGTGATGCCATTGAGTGGTGACGGCGGCGGCAGTCATCGGCGTTTCGCGTCCAGCGCGATGCTATCGATTGCGGGCGATACGTTGTCGCTCGTTCTGTCCTAATCAGTTGGCGGGTGGCGGAATATCCGGGAAGTCCTGGAAGAGTTTAGTGCTGAATTCTGGGATTGTGACAGTTAACCGCGAGCAGCCTTCGGGTTAGATATATATATATATATATATATATATATATATATATATATATATATATATATATATATATATATATATATATATATATATGTTTGTACGAACATCACAGCGGATGAAGTGAAGTCACGCTGGTGAGACGTTTACTAGTGAGTATATAACTTGTGAAAATGCTGAATACGTGGGTGCTTCAATCGCTGCGAAGTTAGTGCCTATTGGGTGTTATTCTATGCGCGCGAGTGAAGCAGACGGAAACTAACTTCAGCCTCTTGAATAATTAGGATCAATTAAGAACGCATATGTGATTTACATTGATGGTGTTTGACGACAAGGATAATATAATACAGCATAGGCAATGAGCTACAAAATGTTATTAGGGATGCAATAATGCTCAATCGTGAACTTTGCTTTGGTACGACTAAAGAGTCACTTAACTGAACAGCGGTATAAGGTAAATCAGTAAGGAGTGCTTACGGCAGCGTAATTCGAATAGGCGAAATGCTGCGCTGAAATGCTCACGGTTGTCGCGATAACGTCACCTTGTTTTTGACTTGCCAATCTAATAAAGGAATATCAATAGCTAAAAAAAAAAAAGAAAATACATTTGGCCAAAACAGCGAAACAATTAGTATATGCACAATCCGCTAAGCCATGAACGAATATGACCGCAAGGAAGAACTGGCAATTGGCCTTAGCTATCAAGGAGAGATGACGGGGGCGCCGATATATATATATATATTAGGCTGAGACTCTTATCGTCTTGCGTCGTATTCTTGTTATTGGCCAGTTTGAATTCAAATTTGGCTCAATTTTGGGTAGTGAAACAACAATTAGCAAGCAGGCGGCGCGAAGGTCGGTATCGAAGGTTGATTAGTGTGCACGGCCATAACGCCCTGAGTCGACGACAGGTGTGCCGTTGGTGTGCGCAGTTTAGGTAAGGTGACTGGGACATTATGAACATCGAGGGCGCCCACCCCTTCCCGAACCTCGATTCGGCGAACGGGCGAATCCAGATAATCGCAAAATCCTTTGAGTAAACTAGAGCTTGGTCATTGCCGACCTTCTCGGCTGAAATTGGCGTGCCTCGTGAAACATGTGGTCGAATTATTAAAAACAATCTGAGGGTGCAGAAAAAAGTGCAAAATGGGTCCCTCATTAACTCGGTCCTGGCCATCTGAAAATACATGAGGAGTGTTCGCGAAATAATTTGAAGATATATAGACAGCAAAAGAGTCGCTTAGAGCAGTACCAAATAGATTCGAGCCTACAGTAATGGTAGCACTTGCCATGGATTTCAACGGAATTTGCTATTACGAGATTTTGGACTCAAAAGAAAAAATGGACTCTGCTCGATATCTCGAGTTCTTGAAGGATCTCATGAATAATTGGCATGGCGATAGGAAGCACCGAGTGTGGCTGCTCGATGACAATGCTAGGGCACATCGCAGCGATGAAATTACGTTCTGGCTTAAGGCCAACAAGATTGAGGGGTGGCGTCACCCCCCAATTCTCCCAACTTAAGCCCGTGTGGTTCTTCCATTAATTATAGAGGCCTATAATTGATGGGGAATAGAAATAGTGCATACCTAGGGGTCAGAAGGCTGCCAGAACTCTGGGACCAGTGTATAAATCAAAGACGTACATAACTCTAACTCATACTAAAAAATCTTTGTTATAACTTACTCAGTTTAGCCGACATTGAAATTTATGTGTGTCATTTTTTTTGGGTCAGCCTAATATATATATATATATTATATACATCATGGCAAAACATACGCCAATATACCTGTGGTGCTGTCTTGCCCCGTCTGAAGTTGTTCAGATCACCATAAGATCTGATGTCGGCACACGAAAGGCAACGTCGACCACAGAGCAGATGTCTGGCTAGAATAGGCTTCTATATATATATATATATATCTGTATACTGCCGTTGTCGAACCAATGCGACGGTGGCGATTCTGCAATATCTGGTTTCGGCCGTTTGCGTGCCGGCCATCTGCAATCGCGTCGTCGCTGCTTGCTGAGTCTTGCACATCACAAGCAGCGTCAAGAGCAGCGGCAACAACAAAAAAGTTGGACGTCATTCTACTGAATGTCCAGCATCAAGGTTGCCACCACCGCCAGAACGGTCAAGTCAAGTCGGGGGTTGATTGAGAGGGGTGCCATTGATAACGCAGGATGTCGCAAGTGCGTAGTCGGTCGGAAGGAAAGTGCCTGCCGGATTGCCGCGTGTGACAGAGCCGCCGCGGAGCCGCCGGCATGACCCCATTGAACAACAGCCCGGCTTCGTTGGTTGAGCGCTTGCCTGGCCGACATGCTTGTCTCCCCACGCCGGCTAATGCTCTTTCTGTTGATGTGCATATGCAGACGAACAGACACATTGGATATAGAAGCTAATGCACACATATATATATATATATATATATATATATATATATATATATATATATCTATATATATATATGCATGTGTACACGGCTGTACAATAGCTGGTGTGGGTGCGTGTAATGGATATTGACTACTGGGTAGCCAACAACCAAATAACGGCATCTAAATTAGGCTTAAATCTGGTTGGGGCTGCCGCAAATGGGCAGGAAAGAAACATTGCGACCATTCTTTGGGAGTAGTTCAGGGCCAAGACGAGGCGGATACATTCGTCGCTTCTGAGAAACATTTCGTTGTTACATTGTTGTTGCCCGAAAGATACTATAGTGTGTTTATTGCTTAATATTTAGTCGAGTTGAGAATTCACCTCCACTATGGTCTCTGTTGTTCATTCATTGAATAGAGACCTATAGTAAAAAAAAAGTATCGAAAGACTAGTCGTTTTGTCTTTTGGCACAAACCAGTTATTGAGTACGCACGAGTTAATGGAGGTTTAAATGTAAATAATAAATTTGCAATTTTTCTAATTCTATTCATTATTGCGACAATCAGTGTGTGTGTGTCTCGATTTAGTTACCTAACTCTTCTTCGTCTGTTACCTAATTAATTTCAGCCCTGTCGACAGTGAACGCGAACCCCGCCGATTCAGGCATCACACCTCCGTGTAAACTAGTGTTAATTCGACAACGGTTGACACCGAACGCATCCCACATCCTCGACCTCAGTTCCTGTCCATTTCGAGAAAAACTCATCCTCAGGTGCTCGGAGTACGTTTCGCGCGCCCCGAGCTTGCTGGTCAAAAGTCAACACAGACTCGTTATACGTCTTAAGATCGACGTTCTGCACCTCGTGCATGATCCATTGGGGCGAGCACTTCTCTGCGGGTGTGCAGTGTCGCTATGACAACAGCCTAAGCTCGACTGTACGTGTGAATATGAGACGTGCTCCCGTGATATCTCCATCCTCGGGAAATCCTTATCATCAGCATTGTTATTGTTAGTCGCAATTCGTTGTCTTGTGCGATCCCTCGCGTTGTCGCGTCAGAGCGGGGCTCAGTGAGTTACGTGCTCGAGGAGGGCCGCTGATTCACCCCAGCAGACAACAACAGATTAGCTAAACGTGGACGACAGGCCGGGATTCAGCTGGCAGACACCCACCGCCGCGGCGACCGCCCACACAACTCTGCGTGATACCATGTCCGACCTGCCAGGTTCTGTGCGCGCTATCGCGGAACGCGAGCTCGGCGAGACGCCGTCGAGACGCCGCGCTGAACTCAAGAACCTTCGTCGACTCATCGCCGAAGAGGAGGAGTTTAATCCTCGACAGGATGACGCATTTCTCCTGCGATTTCTCAGATGTCGCAAATATGACGCGGATAGAGCTTTCAAGGTGAGTGAGGTGGATCGCCTGTGAGTGGATTGCAGTGTGACAGTCTGCGTGTAACTCAACAGGCGAGGTATATATATATATATATCTGTTATGGGATGATGGCCACTTCACGCAGAAGGCTCTACGGAAAATAGATCGACGAACAGATGATATTGACACGCCATGATTCGCATTGCCCTAGCGTTTCGTCGCAAGTAAGCTTTAGCTCGGGCGTTTTGCTCAAACGTTTGTCGTCTAGCCAAAACAGTGACTCCACTGGGGAAATCTGCTAGAATGATTAGAATAATTGGTGGTATAGCCCAGTAGCCGTCGAGCGAGGCGTTCCATTACGGCGCGACAGACGTGAATGATCCACCGAAATGATCTCGCAGTGATTATTCTGGCTTCCGTGGGCGGCCTGGCCACGGGCAGGTCCCCTTGTGACATTGAGCAGCGAAACTCTCGAGATGATTATATTCCAACGTGTTTACTTCGTATAGGAATGCGCCACAATAAATCATCATGTCGTGTAAGGAGGGGGCTATAGCGGAAATTGATGCTGCATGTCTGGTAGTCTGAAAGCTAATTCACGAATTTGAGATTGAGTTTCTTTCGTTTGTTTACCAGCCGAAAATCTCAGAGGGCGACTCGATTTTTTTTGTTCTTAGAGCTGTTCCCCTATATGACAGGCCGTAGCTCTTAACCTTTTGGTATTACTATGAGGATCTGTCGGGGCGACCTTTGCTTATTATCTTCCTTCCTCGTACCTGGCGAGAATCTCCAGATAAAGAAAGATGATAAAGGACTCTAAAGATTCTCCAAAGCGTCTGACAGGATTTGAACCCAGCACAGACGTCCCTCCGCTCTAGCGACTCGATATGGACCTGTTCATCTAACAGAAATGCCAACCAGCGTGACTATCGGAAGTCGAACAGTTCGAAGAACCAGTCTCGTTGTTTTTTTTGTTTTCTTTATGAAATACGCTGATTTTCACTGTGGGAATTCCGACGAGGCCCATTTCAACGTGGATTCGACAAAGCTTGCGCGAGCATCATCACTTGATGCTAATTGCCCCGCTCGGCTGAACACGGCTGGCGTCATATGATTATACAGGCTTTCGGCTCCATCGGACTGACTGGTTTGAATAGTTCGAATCGTGAGCGATTTAAATTCAGCTTCCGTCTGCTTCAGCCAGAGCACTATGCAAATTGCAACTGTAACCCAATTGATTTCATTATTCACATTTTGCTCTTTTCGCATCTACCGCAGCCGACTCGTTTACGGGTGGTAGTCGTTCATGGGAGGGCTGTCTTCACGAACGCGAAGAGCTCCCGCTGCGGCACGCGCTACCTAGAGTGCAACACTAGAAGCAGTAACGTCTCCGTGCAGGCAATCAAAGCTCTAGACTCGATGATCACCACGGTCCGAGGGGATCTGCTGTCAGAGCTGCCAATATGTAGAAAGAACATAAGACATAGAGATAAAGAGCAAGCAAACAGTCCTGAATTAAATCTCGATGCTGCCGATCGCTGCAGTCGTGCAAATAGATGTCTTCATTTCAAATAGTAGTTTCATTACTAGCGCTGTTGCATTTGGCAGCCGGGGCAAGTATCGATATCGAGGACCTTGTGGTAACTCTCTGATCAGCTATTAATATGGAGGGACATTTCTGCAGAATCAGATCCGCTTTGTCGGCCAGGTCCGAGCGTCAGTGACGAAGAACTGCAGGCTACCCGTCTGACCGTCGATATCACTGTATCGACAATGCTACACGACCTTTTCGACATCTAAAAATACGAGCTGCTGTCGACGAACACTACTAATGCTAGCTAGAAACAAGCGTGCTTCTTTTTCTGTTATCAGAACATTGCTACAGTCCGCGTCTATATATAGCAAAATCAATGTACGTCAAATGATGGGTAATTAAACCGGGGCTGACCGGAGCCGGTTGGGCTTCCGTCGTACTGAGTGGTGCCGACTGCTGTAATTGTCCGGCAGTGTATTGCTACACAGCAACGAAGGTTATATTGTAGTGAAGCCAAGGTTATCTCAGCAATCGAATGACAACAAATGGAGCTGTTTGATGTTAGGGTGATGAGGGACGTTCCCGGTCAGCTCATAGCGGAGAACAGATATTGATCTAGTCAAATGCTATGCCACAAATATCCAAGATGTATTGGCAACTACTAAACTATTTATTATTATTATTATAGCGCGGATAGAGGGGTGGACAATAATAATAATAATGTATGTTCGTATTAATCTTTAATTCTTGTCACTTATTGACATATATTGTACAGGTACATATGTCTCAACATTCTCAACATCTTCGAAGATATTTAATCTTTAAAGGTCTAGTCTAAATCCAGCTTACTGTATCATGTTCTCAGTCTCCAATGCGAACTTCAGCCACTCAAAGTGAACATTATACATTTTAATTGAGTTATTGATTATATAAGTTATATTATACTATATGTTAAACAATATTATATATAGGTTAATTACTATTAGGTTATCATAGGGGTACTCTATAATAACGGTTTTATTATATATATATATATATACAAAGAGAGATAGAGAGGCTGTACATTTAGTTCATATTATTGTGTATTATAGGTTCATATTATTATACGTTTACTGTTAGGTTGTTTTAGGATAATTGATACTGATAATTGATTTTAAATACAGTTCCAATCTAGACATGTGGGGACCTGCCAAATTCTTGTAAACGGGGCCAAGTGTTGTACAATTTTTTTTCCACTTCCGTCATTGGCACATTTTGAAAATTCGCCAAACCTCTTTGTACAATCGCAATTACGTTGTTTCGCTGTGTCGGTTGTCTCCACCACAGGTGTTGAAAAATTACTACAAAATCCGGTCAAACCACCCACACATCTTTGGTGGCTTTCACCCGTCCGCACAGGAGGCCACAATCAACCTCAACTTACAGACGATTCTTCGCGGAAGAGATCGTCACGGATGCGCGGTCTTCATTTTCAAAGGTCTTACAATCTTATATTGCAATATTGCTATCATGTTGGTTGAACGTTTTTTTTTGTTCAAATATAGGTCTCTTAATACTTTGGACGTGTGGGCATACTTGTCTGACGCGTAGCGATGTGTTAAATGTGCTGGTATGGGCGAATTTTCGTGAGGGGAAATTATTTTTCACTGCATTGATTAATTTTCGAAAGCTCAAACAAAGCTCTCAAGTTTCCCGCGGCGCCGTGAAAGTGGCTTGATCACCCATCACAGTATTGTTACGAATGTATTTCATCTGCAGGTGAATTATTCCAGTTGCAAAATAATCATACGCAGAGCATCGATCGAGCATGCTATCGCCGAAAACGAACACAGTAGTATCCTCTAATTGATAGATAACGACAATCTATTGCGTTACTTGCAATACAGTGTAAACAAGCTCGACACACAAAAGACGACGAGCCCTTCAAAGGGTCCTCCGTTGCTTGATTCAACATCTAAGTACACCATCTTCGCTCAACTTCCCAGCCTCCCAGTATAGGGTCCAGTTACCTTTCACAATTCGACATTGTATTAGTCTGTATCGTAGACGTTTGTCCATTGCTGAGGATATTTAGTTGTGTGCTACATATCAACACAAAACGGACTGCGGTACCATTGTTATGAGGAAACACAGCTAAACGTCTATAGACAACAATGTTGTTTTGCTCTTCTTGTTTATATTGTTATTTTACTTCGTCGCGGTCGCCGTATCTGGACAATATCGTATTTACGGCCACAGTCTTGATCGGAGCCAAGCCCAAAATAGCTGGACGAATGCTAGCAAGCCATCTATGACTATTTTTGTGGTAGCAAATATCCAGATAGATCAGATGAACTGCAGGCGAAATGGGCCCAGTCGGAGAGTAAAGGGGATACGTTCATTCACCTAATGACTTATTCTTCATGGACTCTTTCTAGGTGGTCGCTGGGATCCAAAAACGACTAAGCCAGAGGACATCTTCAAAGCGAACGTGATGTTCCTGGAACAGAGCATTCAGGATCCTATTACACAGGTTGATTCTGGGCTCGAGTTACCTAAACCATCTCGAATAATGTCTTCAATCGAATTTATTGGCTATTTATAACAATGATGATTATTGCGAATACACATATATACCTCTAGTGTCAGTCGTGACGAGACGGATGGAGAGCGATCGCTGCTGATAACCCTGCTGCATTCTGTAATAGAAACAAGCATAGTGCCATACCTGGGACTTATTGTAGACCCTTTATAAGGCGTGGCCTATGTGAGTCACCATATTTGCCCAATGTGCTTGTCCTCGGGCTAGGAGTACCTATCTGTCCAGGCAGGCTGTCAAGACCAAATACAGGTAGACATCTCTCTGGCGACGTTCCGAGAATCGGGTAAGTTGCCCGTTCCAAGATGAGCTAGACATTGCCATCTGGGCCAAGCGTTTCCATCTCAGAGATAGCCAGAACGCTGTCGGTCCTAAGCACACAGAGCTCGTTCAATATCGCTATGTATCTCGGTGAGCTCGAAGGCTCGGCCAGTTTCCGAGTATATATTGCTCAAGTCATATGAGAATGCCTGCTGGCGATTTCGTCGGCTCCTCTAAACTATACAGAAATACAATCCACATATCGCCAGTTCTGTCTGATTCACATATATAGGCAATACGAAAAATATCGATGACATTGCTAGCAATATTTTATATCCGTACAGAAAGCGAAATTAGGCAGCCGAGTTGAGATGTAAGGAATAAATATGCTTGGACCAGAAAGGGACGGCGATCAAGTGCCCCGGCCATCGATATATTAGCTACTCCCACATCAGCTATCGTTATATCATATGACAGGGTACAGTGTCCAGCCACATGGTAGGCATTGAACTTGTGGGTCAACTGAAGTTTCAATAATTTAGGAGTATTTTTTTGAAATCGTTAAAATCACGCTTATTCTAAGCTTTAATTTGTCTTTGCTTGCTTCAAGGGAGAGCGTCAGAGAGAGAGAGAGATAGAGCGCAATTTCGTACCCAGATATTTATAGTGGTACATTTAACGACATTCGAGTGATTTGTTGTTATGACAGGTGAACGGTATCTGCGCCATAATGGATATGAAGCACTTCGGACTTCTTCAGCTTCGACATAGCCCGCCGGCACATCTACAAAAGGTGGGAACGCCTAAGCCGGTAAAACCCTGCAGCGTGGCAAGGGCGCAGGATTGCGAATTTGTGGCCTGTACACAACACTAGTATATATATATATTGTAAATTATTTTGAACAATATTATCATACGAGATATCACTTAAACACAAGTGTCGTATAGTTAATGTAACGCCTTCGACCTCCGGTACAACTATGGGAACCTAAATTGGGTCACAATAGTATTTCACAGTATGTTCCAACCCGGTCGTTTTAGTCCATCGAGACTTGGGCAAGAATTTCTTCAGTTTAAGTTTGAGCCAATTGATGACAATTGTATTTCATGTTTTTGGGCGTGGCGTTACATTAACTATACGACACTTGTGTTTAAGTGATATCTCGTATGATAATATTGTTCAAAATAATTTGCCGATTTGCCTCCTTACGGAATGACTATTTGACATGCAGACGAAAGAATCATGTTCAGTGAGAATAAAGATTTTATCGCGCCCTTATCGCTCCTAGTTCTTCGGGACCACCACCGAACGAATTAGATTTACTGGAGCAGCAGCAGCAGCGATGGCGAACATTAGATCGTAAACTCTGAAAGCGTTTCGACATTTCAATACGAGCACCAACTTCGAGAGCAGTGTCACTCTGGTGAGATCATGAGCACATTCGGAATCACACGTGATGCACAGTGGTTGATCGTTACACTGCATTGCATGTCCTGCTTATAGATAACTCACAACTTGGTCTTCTCGTTTTGTGTTCAACGTCCTTCCCGCCAGGTTGTTCAACTCATCCAGGACTGCTTCCCTGCACGATTCAAGGCTATTCATATTGTCCACGAGCCCACGGTATTCGGAATTCTCTTTGGCATCGTCAAGAGGTATCATGTTATAATATATACCTACGTGTATATGTATATATATACGTTTATAGCATTACAAGTAATAAAAAAACCAATCGATGCACCAGTACCATAACACCGGCTTTTGACGCCTCCCTTTCATAGCTGACATTCAGACGATGTTATCCTCCAATGGTTCTATTTCGATGGACGTTTCGGAGCTTTTAAACAGTTCGTCATCACAAAGGATGTTGCCTATATTTCTCAATCGACGGATCGGGACCTTTGTTGAGTCCTCAAGATATATGTGTATATATTATATATATATATAATATATACACACAATATATATATATATATATATTGTGCTTATTTACACTTGCTATTGTGCTAGTTAAACGTTACAATTATCTTACGTGAATGACGTATTTAAAAGCAAGGCCCCCAACGGTACAGCTTCTGGTCCAGCTCTCTAACCCCAAGTGGCCATAGTGCTCGTACTACAATTGCGTTTCGTTTTTGTCCATTATAATTGCTATTCCTGTTCACATCGCCATTGTCTCTGTCGAGCAGATTCCTCAACACAAAACTACAGGAGCGTATACACTTCCACGGTTGTAACTACGACTCGCTCCACGAGCACATCCCGGCATCGGTGCTCCCGGAGGAGTACGGCGGCGAGCTGCCAGCGATGAACAATCAGGACTATACGAAAGCGATGTTCGCTCGCGACGATGAATATAAAAACGACCTCCAGTTCGGCTTCCGCAAGAAGAAGGACGATGCGAGCTGCGGTGAGCACCGTTCCGAAAAGGTCGACAAGAAAAAGATTCTCTCGGCAGCCTCAACCGGATAGGAGCAAAAAGGGGAGGCGGTCCAGCTAGACAATGATATTAGATAGACATATTTATATAATAGGATGCTGTGTAAAAATATGAACGCTTTCGTTCGTGAGCAATACAGAGGGGAGAGCGAGGTAGGTACACGCTGGTAACGGGATCAGTGGGAACTCAGGCTGGTAGGCTAGCAGATGTTCCCTTGTTATACGCAGTGGATGATCACAGGCCGCGAGGCTATACCCTTCGGTCGATGGTCGACACCTGTGAGTTTGCTGTGCGGAAATCTGTCTGTGGCTGCCTCGATTGTCGCTAGGGATGAAGGGGACGATGGCTTGGATGAAACCTGCGTGGGGTGCATGCGACGTGATGTTTCAATGGACTCATTATCGGAAGGGGTGCACAAGTGAAAGTTTAGTTATTTGTCCTTGGAAGAACGAACGAATGGACGATAGCGAACAGTAGGAATCACCATGATTGAAACTTCGGCGAGCTCCTCACAAGCGGGCAACTTTATAACTCGCGTTGCACTGCACGATGAATGAACGCGTACACATTTCTCCTGAGCACCGAAGCAAATCGATTCTCTGCGCGGATTCTCGATCGATACAGTACTCCTCGATACAGCTCAGCGGATCATCTTTAGCATCTGTCAGAGTGGACGTGGCTGGCGGAGCTGGTCGACGCCGTGATCGCTTAAATCCGCGATCAATCAATAGTCAATCAATCGATCAGCGAAAGCAATGAGTGGTGAGTAACGAAATGATGCTCTGCTCGATAACACTGCTGCTGCTGTGACGAGAGTCATCAAACGGAACTGTACAATCTTGTCGTCGAAATCAAGAATGGTAGATGATGATTGCTGATCGCTGATCACATCGACTGAGGCGGCGAGAAGGGTTGGGGGTGCTGGACGCGAGGATCTTTGATAGCTTCTATGGCACCTTCGTCATTTCTATGTATACATAAACGAGCAGCATAATCGACCGAAAGACGGACGTGCCGCAAAGCGAATCACCGCACGTTTAACACGTACCCATGTAATACACACTAGATATATAGTTGCAACTGCTTGTCTCGCCTACAGCAAACATATGGACAGGATCTTGTCACACGCAAGGCTTCAAATGCAACAAAATACGTACGCGGGCAGTAAATCCCCGCGAGCAAACAATGATCGACAGTGATAAAGAGGCGAAGAGAGGTTTGAATCACACGAGATAAGTGCACAAATGCATGCGAACGTTACTGAACGACGTATTTGACAACAGGTTGCTTTCGTAGAATAATGTATAAACCCTTGGGACATCTATAAACAACGTTCGAACGCGAACGGGGTCTAATCGAATGAGATCAAATAAAAGCAACGTGCGGACTTTAGTGAAATTGTGCATTATACAATATATTCTGTCATTCTTCTTTCTATGGGCCTCTATGCCTCGGCCGTGATTCGTGGGACAATTCGCTTTAAGGACGTATCGGTCGAGGGACGTCCACGAGTAGAGATTATTATATATCGAGGTATTTCTTATTATTATTTTTGCTCTTATCTGCGGCTTGCAGGTCATGCTGGATTTATCTAAAGGCGTTTATGTGGACCGTTACACAAGCAATATGGTTGACTCCGAGCGGATCGAAGGACGTTTGAGATGTAGTTGGGTCAATGACGATTTCATTTGTCTCATTGTAGTATAACTTCAGTGTATTTGTATGACGGATGTATTCTAGCTTGTCCACTATTGAGCCCATTGGATAATAATAATAATAATTATAATAATAGTAATAATAAGGAGAAGCAGAAAATCTTTTGCTGCTGTGTCGGTTGCGCAAGCACTTCACAGCAATTGTGGACGGCCAGGGGTTATGAGTATCATGAAGTACTCGAAGAACAGCGAATCTCTCTATCGCCGCGAGTGGTACCATGCGTAACGCTATGTTTCATCAGAGGAAAATCCTAAAGAATGAAGACATACTTTAAGAAGAACATCTTAATGAATGAACACATTTCCAATAGTAAGTGGGCGGACCTGCCGAGAACTGAACGCGGCACCATGCAGGTGGCAATCAAGTCACCGACATCGTCAGCGCCGGTAAGGTGGCTACACAGAACGAGGTAAGTTCTAATTAATTCATAAGCAATAATAATCACAATGATAACAATAATAATGATAATAATCGTAATTCTAATAAAACGTTCCTTTAATGACTTTGATTTGGCAGCTTTGATTTAATGACACCGCAACAGTTGATTTATTTTAATAAGCAATTAATTTGTTATAATAAACAACTGCTTAGGCACACACCTCATTATTTTATTTACTATATATATAATACAACTTCAAATGTACAGTAAGGCTATTTCCTACCACACTTTTGTTGACGTCATTACCAGCTTCAGTACTACTGCACCTAACAGTGTGCGCTGGTATTTACTGCGGCCAATTAAAATTCGCCTCTCTAGTTATTGGTCGTTTCTGCTGTAGCTGCAGCAGTCATTTGGCTTACTTGTTTGTTTACGTTGAGTTTGCACTGCTGGTGGGTACCCCAGCAGAGTCCTGCCTGCTAATCGCCTACGGAGCCGGTATGCCCGTTCGTTGGCAACAATTGCAATATTGCATTATTAACGACTTGGTGAGCTGGGAATGAGACGTCGGTTGAGCAAATCGGACCATTCAATCGGCATTCGCAAACGTCAGCACACCAAATGCAGCGATCTAGCAGCAAGCAGCCTTGTGGGCTGTTGTACACTGTGCGTAGAACGCCACAGAGTGTGGCAGCAAATAAGCATTAGCGAAGTGATCGGGCGACGAACCATCCTCGATCTATTCTCTAGTCTCGAACCTTTGTCTCGGCTGGAGCCGGTGCCGACCCGTTATTTGCCTTAAGGCGCGGCCGTCTGGCGAAACTGACTGGTGTAGTTAACGGATCACTGTGAGGACTGAGGGTGCGAGGGCAAGAGGGAGAGAGAGCGAGAGAGACACTCGCACAAACAGTCGGACAGAAACAGAGGTATATTGTTGTGGTTGGTTAGGCTGCTGTATTGCGGTAACTGCAGTTCCGAGTTAGTCCATACTTTGGCATATATATTAATACTTCCTCATTAGTATGGTTGGTCGATCTTCTATTAATAGATGTATATTAAGGGAAGACATGCTCCAAGGAGAATACTCTTTTCGGCTACAAGCTAAGAGCAGGAAAAATGACGATAAACATTTGACAAGGGTCGTCCAGTAGAAGGACCCATTTATAGGGTAGGTGACAGTCAAATTATCATTTGCTGATGCATTGATAACTATTGGTGAATCCAATGTATACAGCCATCTGGGATCCACGTTGCGCATCTCAATACAATCACGCGTACAGCTTACTTCTAGTAGGGGACGAATGGACACCAATGGTTCTTTCGCGCGTACACCTCAGCCTGTGCCTATCGTTGGATTCAAAAGGAATCGCTATATAGCGGACGAGATGCACAACCCCCCGCAAAACTGAACAACTGGAAGAATCACTGCTGTACTTGAAACTATGCAATTATTGCACCACGGATGGCGGGCTTTTTTTTCAACTTTTGATCACACATCCATTCTCACTATTCCCGCCACGACCTTTGAACGGTGTTTCCTCGAGCGTCAAATCGTCCAACCGCCGCGACACAAACTGTGGCCATTATTCGAGAACGAGGACGCGCGGCTACGAACAGCGAAAGCCACAACACGACAGGGGGCACCGCTGCAGGACCATCGTCGTCATCGTCCCCCAGGACCCCCGCACTGGCCCCATTGTCCGACCCCAACCCCGCCCCCCCCCATTCTAGACGCTTTCGTGGTAGTCGCCATCGTTGTTATAGCAGGCCCTCGTTTCGTCACCGGCCACGGGCCACCAGCGGCAGAGCAGGCAGCAAGAGCAGAAATACAGAACTCTAAGCTGAACCACGCTCCCTACACTACTATTGTCATTGGCTACGTAGCAGAAGTGGCCAACGAACGCCGACAAATGCAATTTCAAGCGAGGCTTGTTCTGCGCGAAGCGCAGAGCCATAGCTCGCGAGGCGCCACTCGTTTGGCCGGGACGCCCTGCCGGTGACGCCACCCCCAGACAAACCTGCATCGATGCCGGCCCTTAACTCGCTCTACCCACTTCCTACTATTACGTTACGGCATGAGGGCACATCATTCACGACTGCATAGAGCGCCATTCCGAGGGAAGGCACTGGGCCGCGCGGTGCGAGACGCTGCCACGATGAAACGGGGCCGCGCAAATTCAATTTGTTCTTCTTGTATGCCCAGGTACAGCCGCCGGTGGCGCGGCGGCTACCCCTGCCTCCGTTAAAGCCCGACCGCAGGCTACCAAGCAAAGAACATCGGGCATGATGTTGGTTTCCGCAAACGCAGACCTGCCCTGCGTATACGATCAAACGGCGGGGGCGGCGGCGGGCGTTCGGGTGTACAGGGGGTCAGGTCGGGGAGATCCAATTGTTCGGCCATGCATCGCCCTCGAGGGTTCCTGGCATGCTGGGCGATGCCCGATCGTGGCCCGTCAATATTGTGCTCGTCGTAGATATATGCTCGAGTCGCTCGAAGGCCGCGAACAGCGCGAAAGATCTGGAGGTGGTGGGAGCAGAGGAGATCAGGAAGGAGGCTGACTGGCTGCCTCTCGATCGGAGAAACGATCGGGGGAGAAAATGAGATCGACGGTTGTCGGATGGCGCTAGCACGCGCGTAGTACTAGCGGCAGAACTTGAACCACAGAACGGTGCCCACTGAGAACCTTCGGCGGGGCTGGAGAGGATTAAGGTCCCAAATACGAATGTCGTTCGTTATTCTATAATACAATTTTATCGGCAGATAGATTGATGTATTATATATCTACCTACAAATGTCTGACTTGTATTCATATCTGGCTTGGAGTATACGAAAAAGAAAAAACAAATGCCACGTGTATGTCTGTGTTATTGACGCCAGGATAGTGAGGGCGAAATGTCGGTGTTCATCATTTTTAGTGCGTGTTGCTTTGTTCGCAGAGGAAATGGTGGATACTCGAGATCTTGAAGTCACGGATGGCGGATGGTGGTGGTAGGGATTCGAAGAAATTGAGCCGACGATAACGGACGAGGTTCAGTTCGATTCATGCATGTTTACGGGGGGCCGTAAACGAAATGATTACTAGACGGTTAGCACGAGTGGTTGCTTGTGTGATGCACCAAAAGAGAAAAGGTTGCGTCGGTAGTCGCTGGATCACTCAAGTGCGGGTGTGTGCTGACATTGTACTTGGTAATCGCAATATGTCTAAGCATGTAGTGCTCCGGGAGGCCTCTCCGACGCCGGCTCTCCCGTCGGGTCAGCTCCACTACGCATGAGCATCTTGTCACGGGGAACATTTCCGATAACATGACAATTTCTCGGAGCCCCGAGATGGTACTGAATGGCGTCGCTGGCGGCCACCTCGGAACCGTCTCCCAATGACACGTGCATATCACTAGTTGATTAACAACACATAGCTTACCATGGGGTTCTCCTAAACCGAAACGGAGACAAGGACGTTGTTGAAGTTTGTGCTAAGCTTCAAAAGTTATAATAGGCGCTCACTTCTCGCCTCTATGCGAAAAGTTCCCGAGACTCCTCTCCCAGACTGTCTTCTTCGTACCAGGCAGTGAGATGACTCCGTTAAAATAGAATAGCTTGTACGATCCAATCATTACCAAGCAACCACGGACTCTTTCTAAGCCTTTCTAACATCCTTGTATTTGGTATCATATAATGAATCGAAGCTGGCCGAAATATCGAACGCTACGATAGGTAACTCTGATTAGCTACCGTAGTCCATGACCACATAGTTGGGTCAGACATAGACGGTAGTGGAGGTGTACTACAGGTTCACCTGGGCAATCTCTCAACAAATTTTAGCCATCGTCCGCGAGCACCAGCTATCGCCAACGCCAGTCTTGCCGGAATTCATAGTTGCGATAATATCCCCACATTAGGTTGGAGGAGACTCACAGCTGTTCTCCCCTGCATATGTGACAGGCCTCGGCCCCAACTGTGGATATAAATTCAAGGACTTGTCGGGGCCACCTTTACTTATTTTCAAAACCCCTCATATCTGTGATAATATCGTCTATTTCATAATATGGTCCATGCGTGACAAACATTGAAAATTAGACGTATCCGAAGGATTGTCGATTGCGATTTCATTTAAGTATATACTAAATAGAAAAACAAGTGAATGGCGATTTTTCTATGTTCTCCCTTTTATTGTAGTAAAATAAAATTTATTTGCGACAGATTGAAATAATGTTATTAGTATATTTTAGGTATGTTTAGATTTTGTCCATATGTGAAGACTGGTTGGGCTGTTGTTGTCGTTGTCCGTTTGCCGTGGTGATGGAGACCCCTGTATAATTATCGCTGGTAACAGGTACAGGTCGCCCGCAGGGGGCCGGCGCAGTAACCCCCACGTCTACCTATACTGATGCAATGCAGATGACATTTCTGCGCGTCCCATGGACACCCAAAACCGGCGAAAGCTCCAGCTGAAATCAGGCGCGGAAGGAGGCGGAAAAGCGAAAAATCAAGCCATATGATCATCATCAGTTCATGTTTACTCGTAAATCTATTTTATACATGAGCGTAGAATTTCTTTCTATTTGGAGTTTTCCAAGACGCTAGAGGGAAATCCTAGAGGGAGAAGGTTGAAAACCTCCTTGAAATACGGAAATTCACAGGTTGGTAGGTCAAAAGTTCTATTGAAACTTACCGGCGAGAAGCACGAAGACGAAAAGCAAAATTGTGAACCTCATCCTGGAACTGGATATAGTCTATAGTATTTATTATAGCTTGTTTAGCTAGCTAGATTCTGTACGGTCGGAGATCGCTAAGAGTTCAACTACTCAATCGGAAGGACGGGAGAGCCTGGTCAACCACGTGGATCTCCTAAACGAGCAATGTCACTGTAGAGCTAATGCTTCTACCGCTTGCTTGTCAGTCGCATTTGTTCGTCTCTCAAACGTTGGCTGTTATATACTGTTACGGGACCAGTTACGAGTCAGAGACGAGTTCAACCATTCAACACCTACATGGGTTGCGTTGATAATTGTCATCTCAGGCTGAAATCTATTCCTGCGCCTTCTTCGGGAACTTACACAAGTAAACTACACAGTGAGCTTTAGTGCATCCCGGGGAAATTCGCGTTCGCCACCAGTATTTTCCAAGAATTATTACCTCTCCCACCGCAGACGCCTCCACCGCCGCTGCGATTGTGTCTGTCATATCGCGCATTATCAATGCCACCTGATGTATTTAGAATGATTCAGGCCTGTCAAATGCGATGACTCCGATCCGAAAACAGTTGTGCTTAGTCGCAATATGCTTAAAGCGGAAACAATAGCCAAGGTAAGGGCGGCGGCGTTTAGGCCGAACCAACTATCTACCGGCATACGTACCCATACATAGGTAGCTCTTCTCTTAGCGAAGCGAACGAAATCCAGCTGGATGGATGTCTCCTACAGCAGAGTCGAACTGGTGATCAATCCTTAGCAAAAATTCTTGGAAGGCTGACACAGCGACCAAGATGGCTGGCACCCATATCAAGACAGGGTGCATTGTACTGTCAAATGTTTATGTTTGGGGCCGTTCCTTCCTGTTTCATTTAGATGTTGATTTCAACGTCTTTGGAAAGTTCCGTTTGTTGGACGATGAGTCAGGACTTTGTGGAAACTCCTTTGTCACTGGAGCACTCCCGGTTGAGCTCCCAAGGTCCCACGAGCACATCACCGCATCGATTCGTCTGAGCCCTGTGGGATTCGAACCGACCACCTTATAACCCCAGGTCTCGTCGTGGTCAGGTTGGAAATAGTCTCTATTCCTTTATCTGATAGCGCGTAAATGTATTCCCAATGTTCGCAATGATATTTCGAATAACAGCAAAGAAACGCGGTATATCTACTCAAATCTACAGAAATCATCGCGGAAGGAACCTTCCACAGAAATGCATGAGCTCATTGTCGAACTTCCCAAACGTGGTGTTCTATATTCAAAGATATCGAACGAGAACACCCGTTACGCGTTGATCAGCAAGGGTATAGGCCATAGGGTAGGTATAGGGTATAGGCCAGGTATGTATCTAGAAACGTACAATAGCCTTATTTCCTTCGTTGCACGCCGCCAAGATCGATGCGCGATTCAATAAAGAAATAAGCCCCCCCCCCTTGTTACTTCGTTAATACGCTTATATAAATCTGGTTACAGCGATCGCCTTGTGACATGTAATCGGCCTCCCGTCGGTTGGGATCCGTTTGCCTCTATGTTCCCAAGTCTGCAATGCCCAATTAGTCGCCGAAGGAAAATGAACTCAGATATCGAAATGTGACAGTCGTCTTACTCGTCCGCTTCGGCGGCATTATCCTCTACTTGGGGAGGTATTTTCGTTGTTCGGCGATCAGGAAAACTCCCGAGACATCGTCCATCGCCGATGACGTCAACGACGTCTTCTATTTAGACGTGGATACGTTTCGAAAAATTACGAGAGAAAATATTCTGCGTGTCCAGACCGAGAGGAGCGCGTCAGAGTATCACGGAGACGTGCTAAATTGCCGGTGTATCATGTTACCCATGTCCCGGTCTGATCCGTTCTGTCGATTCTCGGCTAATTCGCAGCATTGACACGTGTAGACATTGCTCAGACGTTACTCAACACGGAGTGCCATTTTAGCTAAAATAGCAAGCTGAGATAGTCAGAGACATTCTACGATAAGACGATCACTGAGTAGACTAATGTAGGAAGATACAGTCGGGCGAAATGATTCGCATTAGATACGAACTTCACATACAGATACGAAGCCAGACAAGTTTTCTCAGGTTCGCCTTTCGATTCGAAGCAGGTCAAGCGAGAAAACTTAAGTAAACTTACTAAAAACTTTATTGCCAAACGTGCCAGTATGTGACCGCATCGGTTCGTCTGTGCCCTGTTGGATTCGAACAGTTCAAATCTCTTTATTGATTATTATTATTGGAGTAGAGAACTTAAGCGTTCGAAAAACGGAACAGTTCCATTAATAAATCAATAGCGCTACTTCTTGCTGGCAATTTGTTCCAATTAGTATTCGTTTGCTCGAGTATTTACCATTTCCAACTAATTTAGGCACAGTCCCCTATTGTATCTTCAATACGACATCACGCAAAGTGTATAATCACTGCTTACGGGTGCATTCGTATAAACGAAATCCACAAAATCCGCGCCACTTAGAACAAGCATGCAGGATCTTTCATTCTGCAAGGCCTTCCCGTCGCTGTGCAGAGGCTGAGAGACGTGAGGGTGCCATCGTTCCCCTCGGGTCCATGCGAGCCTCGGTCTGACACCCTGTCCCCAACTAATTCTCTAATTATTGTATGTTTAAAATTGTATATTCGTATATAATAATAATAATAATAATAATAAACTGTGAATCCAGAAACGTCCTTTTTAGGTTGACTTCTAGAAACTGCTTCACCCGACTGACGCTACAGCTAGCTATAATAGTTAACTGTTTTTGTCATATGTCGGATATTGATTATTCTCGCGCGTCTTAAATATATACAATCATTAGAGAAGCAGGTGGGGCACCAATTACCAACCAACCAACTAACTATCGATTCACCACGACATATATAGAATTAGCTCTTCAAAGTCTATAGTATTCCCCTGCTTTGCACCCATCACCGGAACTGCCGGTAGTAGATTACTGCTACGTTCCTATTATTTGTATCATTGCTACATATCATCATATGGATCTGTGCGCCCTTACATGCCCATATCAAAGTTACCTTGCAGGTTACCTGATTAAGCAGTGTCCATTTAGAGGAGTGCTTACATGGCACCCTTTCGGCAGGGTCTGCTTTCTGGTTGCTTTTTGCACGGATTACGATACACCCTTGCTTCCCGTACATAGAACATGTACCCGATTCGAATTTACATGCGAGGCTAGGTAACTCAATGACAGTCATCTTCGTCCTCACAGACGATAACACAACATCGTTCCACGCAGATAAGGAAGCGTATCGTCGTATCTAGCGAACAACACCTGTCAGAGAGCGACGTGGGCTTTCTCGATGGCAAAGGTGGAAACACCGGGTTCGATGAGCGATCATGATTGCTTTACCCTCCACGAAACAGCGGACGTACGTGTATTTCACTTTTGACTCGCTCCTTGGCACTGTTATCTCGCACTCTTTCTCTGACCATCTCTGTCTCATAGCTACTACCTCAGACGTTAACCGCTAGGGTCACCTCTCCCCCGACCTTGGCGAAATACTCCAAGGAGGCACCCGTTTCCTATTCTCGTGGACACATGCGAATGATTAAAGCAACAGACAGATTCATAATCTCACCTCGCTATATCAGCAATTCCAGCTAACACATATCGGGCGGGGATTGCTACCCGTTGTTCATCAATAGACTGGGGTGTATATAGCCGGTTGCGATTGCTTTGATATTGAAGGTCGCGCTAATGGCCAAATGGATTTTCTGTGTTTACGCCAAATGTACATATAATTTGTACTAGCACACGCCATAGCGAGGACTTTCCTTATAATGACCTTCGGCTGTCGCACGAGGCGCGGAACGTGTCGGCGAGCGGATCTCGTGTGAGATATCGTTTCGATAACGTTATTTCTAGTAAATGACAGCCGCGAGCTCGTCAGCTCGGCACCACATAATGAGATCACTTCCCAACCGGTGGTTCCCCTTCGAAGCGACTGGCTATCGCTATTGCTGATTTGGGATTGGCAAACGAATCAGAACGAATGCAGATGGGCCACCCTATGATATGGTCTCATCAGCTCTCCCTTGTCCGATTCAAGCGCAGCTGTTCCTGGCGGTTCGTCCGCCTGTGTACAGAGCCTTCTCGCTGTTTTTTCTTTCTCACATCCGATACACATCGTAACTAGGATTTGGAAAACAAGTGATTGTTGCTACTTTATTGCCATTCCCTACATATGTATTTATACGTTGCTTATTCTCCTTCTGCTGTGGCTGGTGCACGCAATGGGAATGCCGTGTAGGGGTCGCTATTACCCGTCATCCTTGTAGTGGCAGCCGGCCGATATTAACGGAGAATGGGTTAGACATTAGAATGAGGCGCTATCAGAGAAACGATGAGAGACGACGTCTGAAGAGAAGAAACCGCTAATTTCTGAAGAGGCAGGACAATAACACGATTAGGTGGAATACTCCGCGTATTGACATCGTCGGCGAATGGTGATGAGGCCGTCGCTAGTGACCCTTCTACTATGTGTTAGTAATCTATTCAGTGACACTTCCTTTGCTAACTACAGCATGAAGGAAAATAATTGAGCAAGTCCGTCTAAACCCCCGTACGCGAAAGGCGCATCGGCGCGTCAACATCAGCTTTGTCCGCGATTGAAATTCACCTTCGTCGAATAGCGAGCTCTGTTCGATGGTGCGAGTCCATACAACTGTATCGATTTTCCAGTTTCGAAATTCACCTAGTCTCCTAATCCAGTTTGAGCTTCAGCAGCCGTTCGATGTCTGTCGTCGCCTGGGGAGCGGCGAGGACAAACCACGATCAAGGTTTGCATATATTCGTTTTCTACAGAGTACAGGGCGACAATTCGGCGTAGGAGCGAAGAGTATCTGAGTAGAGATTGCTTAATTAAAAGTTGAAGCCGCAATCTCACTGCCGACTCGTCCGTCCTCGGGCCTCAGCCGCGCAAGCACCCAATGGTTGGCGGCGGCGGCGACGGCGGCGACGGCTGGAATCGTCGCTGAAGAACCACACGGCTAATATTCAATGAATATTCAACAACCAGGGCCGGACTTGGGGAGGAGCAACTATTCCGGTGAGAGCAGAGGATTTTCTACAAAGCAGCGACGAGCAAAAGCAACAGGTCGAGATAATCTCGGCAACGAACACTGCCCTGCAATCTCTAGCTAGACCCTTCGTCACCATATCAGGTGGCGGTGTCCGATGTTTGACGGCAGGATGTATCGCGGACGAAACGATCATAATATGAGACGGATGTCTCAACCGTCAACAGCTATCAGCCCTAATGCTTCGTATTGGAGCAGTACACACGGGACGATTAGAGGATTTCATCGCGTGAACCCCATTATTGCACACAGCTCCTTATATTATAAATGCGGCGGCGCTGCTTGAATCAGGCTAATACTACTACCTGGCTAGCGTAGTCTATCACATGCAGCGTATATGCTATGTTGTTATAGTTGCTGCTGCTGCTGCTGCTGCTGTTATCGTTGTTGCTTGTTGCTTAACGAATGCAATTTACGGCCTGCCGGTTCTGATGAACCCATGCCTTGAGGCGACGTCCATTTTGATCCACCTCGACACGGATTAAAGTATCTTGTATACGTAACGAATCGCTCTCATGAGGCCAACGCTTTGGCGAGCATCTGCGATGGTGGTGTTGAGCAGGAAACAATTGTGCTGTGACTCACGCGATTGAGTACTGCATTATGTAACGTCGTATGAACAACACTTAGCGACTAGATACAGATAAATAATTAGATGGTAACATTTAAAAAGTAGAATATATATTTATATATATATATTATATGACTTTTGGCTTTTTCTTATATACCATGAGACATTTATTTAATGAGTTTTCGCTGGATTAATGATACGCCAAAAGTTGATGTATCTCATCAACTTTTGGCGTATCATTACGCAATTATATATGTATATACGCTATTATGCTACGCAATTATATATGTGTATAAAATACGTTTTTATATTTTTATTATATTTCACTGATTATATATATATATATATATATATATATATATATATATATATATATATATATATATATTAGACAGTAGTTCTTAAGACTAGTTCTTAATTACGCAGAATGTGTTACTTTGAAAATAGAAGGTCGTGTAATATTTTTGAGCCAGTAAACAAACGGCAATTATACGTACCACTATCAGCCTATAATAGTCTGGTTACAGGATCTTACACCGTTTTTAATATATATATATAGATCTCCCCTCTCGATTCAGCACAGTATGGGGTTACCCATATCATCTGGATTTTTCGGTTGTCCGCGCATACTTCGAACTCAATCTGCCAGACTGATACGTAACGGAGTTAGAGTCACTGTGTTGTGCCAGCTTGAAGTGACGACGCACGCCACATTTCACCCGTTGAACTCTTCGGATAATATATATATATATATATATGAAGTGATTAACCACCCTTCGTCGTGTCAACGTAACTACTACTAATCGTAAGTGTTTTACGTGAACGTCTTGACTGAAACGCCAAGCCGCACTATTTGGGTTGTGGCCTCCCTGGTGTTGCATTGCGTGTATTCTATGCACATCCCATGATAGTCGTCATAGGACAAACGTCTGCCTGCTTATCCCCTATGTTTGCGACGAGCCGTTGATAAACTCCTTCTAGCGGTCCAGGCTCAGCAGTGGTCTCAAATGCAAGTGAGTGGGTCACCTACAAATCGCTATATTCCCTTCATGTGGCTTGCCCTGGACGCGGCACCGCGTATCCGGGACTGTTAGCGTAGTAACTGACATGTGACGCGAGGGCTGCACTCTCAACGTCTATCACCACGCCGCCGCAGAGGTAACATTGTCCATTTCGTTCCAAGTGTCAACACAGCATCGAGATGTATCCGTGACGCTCTCCTCAAGCGAGGTAGCCCACCCCCTGTCGCCCCCGAAGATTTTCCTTTGTCGGGATTTTGTTTTGCGACCACACGGCCATCACACAGCTGGTCGGGTCTCGCCGGCATAAGTTCGCCTTCATGTCATGGTGTCATTCGTTCGTCCTCGGCGGTGCGGAAGATTAGATAAGTTCTGGGAAACTTGGAGCGTAAACTTGCCAACTTGCGCTAGATGACATTGCTGATGAGGTGAAACTCATTCATCCGGGTGATTAGAAAGTAGCAGCGCAAAGTGCGGCGGCGGCGGCCACGACAAAGTCGCGGGCCGCAGTTGCCGCTCAAAACGCTATTATACTTTGATAGTTGCTGGGTGCAGGGCGAGCGTTGAGGGCGTCTCTCTCTCTCTCTCTCTCTCTCTCTCTCTCTCTCTCTCTCTCTCTCTCTCTCTCTCTCTCTCTCTCTCTCTCTCTCTCTCTCTCTCTCTCTCTCTCTCTCTCTCTCTCTCTCTCTCTTTCTCTCTCTCTCTCTCTCTCTCTCTCTCTCTTTCTCTCTCTCTCTCTATTTGCGTCTTTGGCACAAAGAGAGAGAAAGACAGAGAGGTCGCACAGACTGTTTGATGTATTTAGTGCGTGGAGCAAGTCCGTTCTCTCTCGTCTGTGGCTCCAGCACAACTCGATCATCTTCGAGCGTTTGCTGACTAACCCTCACCTTCCGCTGCTTCCGAAATGGCCATCGTCCCCAGCGGCCTGGGGAGCGCCAGCAGGGGGTTGCCAGTGATGGTCTCCGCTGTACCCTGTATTCTGTACCATCTAATCCTCGTTTGATAGACATCTCATGTCGATATCCTGGCGTAATCGGAATCGAGCTGAGAATCGAGCATTGCTCATATAATAGAGAGGCGTCAGAGGGGGGCAAAAAGAGCGGGAGAGTGCGACGAGGAACTCCCGTTTCCCTCCAACCATCGGCTCCCTCTCCTCTAGGTTCGTTCTACTCCACGCGGGTATAGGGCACCCACAAATAGCCCAGAGACAGAAAGAGCGAGCGAGCGAGAGAGAGATAGATGTGAGTGGGGCGCAATTATTGTTGCCTGTTGCTCGAATGTGAATGACTGATCGTTCCCCGACGTCGGCATCCGCATTGTCCGCATTGAGACGAGGAGTTAATTATCTTTTCTGCTTCTCTGGGGTGGCATTTTCTCCTCTCTGCCGTCGAAAACAGTTCACTGACACTTTATTGGCCTCAATGTGCTTGCTACACGGTGCTACGGTGGTAGACGGACGGTCTCGCTTCCTCCGGAGCATCATATCTATATATAGAAACACCTATATACCTACCCACGCGAATACACAAATGCAGTCGAATACACTTGCTTGCAAGAGTATCAGACCGTCTCCCGTCAGGCCGGCTATAAATATACATATATATATATATATATATATATATATATATATATATATATACTACAAATAGACACGCAAATCTATTATATATGACTTTGCGTCCCACACGAATCGCGAGCCATCAACTCAGCCCCAGCCTGGCTGGGGCAATCTATAAATCAGAACCGGTTGTGCTGGTCAGCTCCGAGCGTGGCTAATCCTCTTACCCAGGCAAATCGTATAGCCCGCATGTGATACAGGCACGACGCCAACAAAAACGACCAACGAAGTGAGCTACAGACATAGACGAACATGAAAATGCAGGAAACCAGGGTGGAAAGCGTTCTTTTCGGCCAGGAGACCAAACAGGACCGTTCCTGCTATCGCTACTGCTCTGAGCGTGGGATCCTCTTCAAGGAAACTACTTATGATAGACATCGTGGGTGCCGGCGGAACCGATGCTAAGTCAACATCCAAAGGAACTGACCTTTATGATGTGCTCGTGTCACAGCGGTGCTAGCGGCGGAGACTGGGATGGCTAGATAATACAGTACAAATTTCGGTGTATTAATGGGACGGCAGTCTTGATAGCGGTTGGGCGTGATAAAGGACATTGTCGGCAAGAGGAGTGTCACATTGTCATGGACCTTTTTCACTGTGATTATTGTAATTATACACATTATTATTTATAATAAACATACTCTTAGAAGATTATTTACACGAAATTACATATTATTTGCATGCTTTACAATTTCTTTGATAGCGCGGTGGTAGCCCGATGGTTAGACCGACTGGCGACGGTGAAGAGCGGGAAGGAAATCTCTGGCGAACTTACGTCTTTTGTTATCTTAACGGCAAAGCGGTGTTACCAAAGGACAGCGGTTCGTTCGAGGTATATAAGTCGTTGACCGTAGAAACCCCATGGTTTCTACCAGATATTGCTCTCTTCAGGCAAATCTGGGGGATGTCTGTTCGACCTGGCTGGGCACATGATGACGGTGGACTGGGTGGCGGCCAGTTACTAAGCGTGCTCAAGTTCTCTATTTTTTTCTTATGAGTGGAGGAGGCCTCGGGAATACTTGATGCGCATGCGTTGCTCAGTTAATGGTGCTGCTCAGTCGATTTACTACATTTCTATTTTAAGGGTTTCCCCCTGCGCGCAGGGCTCGGAGATCACTTCGAGCAATTACCTAACTTTCGAGAAAGTTATCCAACTTGTTAATCAGTAAGATAACTCACTGCTAAGTTATCTAGCCAACTACTTTTTCCATATTTTTTGAGAGGTTGATCTTCGGGAGTTTTCTTGAAGTATTTTTTTTATAAAGGTTGAGTTCGTAAAAGCTTTATCGACAGGTCTTCATAATTAGCGTTCTGCCACAATAGTGTGAGACTCACACTTGCTCAAATCTTGAACGTTGACCTGACTAACCAGCTACCTAACCTAACTTATAAAATAAATAAATTTTCCGGGCTGACCACCCACAGCCAACATTTAACGTTCACGGTATATAATGTCCCCTGGGACACATACCGTGGGCGGGTCGCACGTTACCCAACCTAACTTGCAAACCATTGACCTGACTGGTAAATTTTTACATTTAAAACGCACACACACATAAAGTCCAATACGCCGCACGGTTAATCGGCTACGGGCACGCCACCGCTCAGATGACCGCTAGATTGGTTTCTCAATGAGGGTCTTCGCGAGCGAAGAGTAAAATAACGCGCACCCGCAGGGCGATGACTTTAAGATGAGACGGGTGCAGCCACGAAATGAGGTGCTTTGAGCACCGGCGGCGGGCGGGCGGGTGTCGAAATCCTCGCGTCCTCAGGGCCGATGGAAAAATGAAAAGCGAGTATACGAGAGTGGATGTCTCGAGATGGAACGAAATGGAAAATAAAAATGTGAGCGCTATGCAGCGGGTTTATCTGGTCTTCCCTGGGAAGCTCGTGGATTTATTGTAATGACACACATTTGTGTCGACGACGTATATGAAGGAGACGTCCAGTGGGTGGATTTTAGCTACGGACGTGCCGGCGCTCAGACGACGATGTCGGTAATGTTAAAGCTGTATTATACCTACTAGCAAATACCCAGTATTGATGAATGGTCTCGACCTGGTCGGGGGTCGATGACAAATTGTACCGTTACTGCTGTTGACCATTCTCTGATGTCGAGTAATTGATGTCGATTGTATCAGGCTTCTCTTCACGCCTAAAGCCTACAGCTAGGTGCTGTTATCTTGACGCTTTGGTATCAGTGTACGACTTGTGTCAATTTCAATGGACTTATTCCTTGAGAATTTATTACGGATTAGGGGCTGTCGTCATTTTATGGCCGCCGAATTAATTGACCCGGGGGAAATTGACGAGCGGTGTATTGATTATAATGCACTTGATTCGCACTCGTGCTTGATTGACAGTGATATTGATTTAATAGTATCCTTATTATTAACCTATATATATATATGTATAATGCCGTAAACGAGATTTCCAACGCAAGCCGCTTGCACAAGTTGACAGATCACTTCCCAACCTCGAATGAATAAACCATGTTTTAGGACACCTTAACGTGATTACTTATGCAAAAAAATCACAAAACAACCTGCTTCTGTGATCTTGAAACTTAAGGCTTTCGATCCCAGCGGGAAATTAGCCTTGCCCCAATTAGAAGGAGCTACATTAGCTGTGTCGGGCGCATTTATGTACTGTCGCTATGCGTACATAATAATTCATTTTATAGTAAATGTATATGGAATAACGGCATAAAATAAAGCTGAACAGTAACAGAAACGACAGTGATAGCAGACTAACGTTGATATAGTTAAGAAAAAACAGCCTCCACTTATTGGGCTGTACTTATCATCACTGCGTGTGACATCGACGCAGAACAACTACAATAGTTTCCTCATAACCTGTGCGTCTTCCAGCCCTGGA
Organism: Stratiolaelaps scimitus; assembly: GCA_019614645.1. NCBI lineage: Eukaryota > Metazoa > Arthropoda > Arachnida > Mesostigmata > Laelapidae > Stratiolaelaps > Stratiolaelaps scimitus. The sequence goes on along the minus strand of JABWDB010000011.1, from coordinate 182,495 downwards.
CGAGATTGATTCCAAGGGATGTTTGTACGTGTGCGGTACCATATATATATATACCATATATATATATATATAATGTAAGCAAATATCATAGAAGTGATAGTTTCGTTATTACGTAAGTTGTTGTTGAGATTTCGTCAAACTGACTATATTGACTCTCTGATCCGTTGCTGATTTGATATGCGAATATGCGAACAGAGAGAGCGAATATTCTTTGAGCTACGGTTACCGTTGAAATTATTTCGACCTAACCAAACTATTTAGAGATGGACCACATTCTCATTAGGTGATATTTGCCAAGTAAGATTTCTGATATTTCCAAACAACATCAAACAAATTGTGCGTCATACACAGCCTAGCCAGCCGAACGCGGTGTGAAGCCATCTAATAAATTAGCATAGATTAGACTAGCGGCAATGGTAATTCGTTCTCTAATGTCATTTGTAGACGATCCACTTCTTGATTAGCACACTCCTGAAAGCTGATCAACCCAAAACAGCCTAGCAGCATGCAACAGTGCGATGAGCACTGAATCCTGTAAAGGCTCAGCAAACGTAATTCAGTGCCACGGCACGCTATCAGCTCGACAAATCGAGAACGTCCACCAAAAGATATCATGCCGGATGGATACACCCCTTTGACAAGGCGTCCTCTTGCGTCCAAATGAGATAGCCCGCCCAGGTTCTCAGGGTACCCGCATCGTTCTGCACTAGCCAGAGACGAGCTGACTGCCCTGCAACAGTCAGCAACAGACGCTGCCGGTTAATACCAGCCGTCGCCGCCGCCGCCGTCGCCGCCGCCGCCGCCGTCTCCTTGTCCGATCTCGGCTAGAACAGAGTTTTATTATGAGCGCTGATCACGGGTTTTTTTTTGGTCCGATATATTGCCACCACTCGCATTGCGTTGATACGAAGGATCTTACGAACTGTTCATCTGTCGACCTCGTACGCCTCTCAGCTAACTGAAGGCGTAATGCCACTGGCGGTTCTGTGTGCTCACAAACGTGTTTGTCACAGTGGGGGTTCCATTGGTGGTCGACGTAGCGGATTGCATAGATAAAAAAAAGAAAACATTTGTGCAGCTTTATTTAATCTAACAAATGTGCGTTCATGAGAGAGCGAGAGAGAGAGAGAAAGAGCTAGTTGTTTAACCGCACACACGAATAAAACAATTAGGCTGAGTAGGTGAGAGGCTCACCGCACAAATACGCGGTAACACTATCAAGTGGTACACGTCCCCCGGCAGAAATATACTTGAACGATGTATACATATATATATATATATATATATATATATATATATCCAAGTAGCACCTTGGGTCCCGGTTCCATTCTTCGCTTATAAGTTTTTCCTTGAAAAACGAATCAGCCACATTTCCGTTACACTGCCTTGTACTTATGTAGATCGTGCGACTGTTGGTCAAGACGACAGATTATTGAACAAAGCCTGCCATGACCTCTTCGGTGGGTCATCCAGCCGTTGTGTAGCAATCACTTAGTGGAAGTGGTCACATAGCAAGATCCCAATCACAAAATCGAAGTGGTCAGCAGGATCTTGTCACGGTCAGCGGTGGGAGCCGCACACTTGAAAATAGAAACACGCTAAAAGATCTAGCTTGTCGCGAATCATTCACAAAGCAATACCTCTCCCCGAGGCGAGCCAACTTCGTCCGGGACACCACGGGGGAGGGATGGATCTGTTCGGGGCGGACGAACGGGTTCACGAACGGGTGACGTCTCCATTAACTGATTTTGCTGATGCGTTCACGGACCGTCAGTGTCACCGAGAACTGTTTCATCCAATACTTAAACACGTATTCCATCTTATGGGCGTGACGCACAATAAAAAATGAAACGCAACCGCTCAAGGCCCACATGGCTGTGGCGTGTGGATCGCCTCTGGTCAGAAGTGCTGACTCACCAATCCTGCTCCAAAACAGGGGGGTTGCGCTATTATTGCGATGCGACCGGCGGCCGAATAGTCGGTTATATATATATATAATAAATGTAATTATATATATATATATATATATATATATATATATATATATATATATATATATATATAGAAGTGTTCCCTAGAAATCCCTAGAAATAATCGCGTAATTGGTACTCGGAAAAAAAAATATATATATTATGTATTTATTATATTTAGTAATAACATTCTTGTTGCTATCTGTAGATATTTTATATAACAATATTCCGGTCAGGTTAGGCTGAGTAACGTTAGTTTCAACTTTAAAATCTCGGCGTGAAGGTGACTGACTTAGAAGGCTTGGCACCAAACCAGGCAACGACGCACCCTGGTGGGTACGAGTTTCAACATCACATGCGAAAAAAAGTGTTGTCGCGTCCTGTAACAGCATCGCAAATGACCTGTTAGCGTGGAACGCTGCTTCAACTTCATCCGAGGATCATGACGACAACGGCGGCGCAGAAGAGGGTTATGTTCTGCTGTAAAAAAAACAGCCATATGTCGAGGGCACCGCAATCACGGTCGCTGCTATCACCAACGACGACAGGATGATCATGGCTGCAGTGTTCACTTGGAGTGCTGGGTGTAAATATCCGGCAAATAGGAACGGCCACGAGACAGCGTTGCGGGCCGCTGTAGCCAACTCCTCCATCACCCCCGCGGAGCGTCTTTGTTTAGTCGACCTCAACACCCGCCTTTTCCTATATGTGTATATATATATATATCTATATATATATATATACATATAGACAACGCTGTGAATTGCTCTATCTCTGTGGGAAGACTCGCGCTTGCCCGACCGGCACCGAGCAGTCCAATACCAGCCGTAGTGCATGTGTTTCGCCATCGGTCGTCTAACTCGATTGCGGTAAACAGGCAAACTCGTCACTGACGGCCAGCAACGAACTGCGGATGACGAGAACCGATCGACGAACTGCTGAATCCGTCCCGAACGCTTATTCCTGTTGACCTATTCTATATCTCGATGAATTGTAGCGGGGTCCGACCGAGTTTGACGGAGCTACTCGCCGCCTGTATCTGGGCAATATCCTCGGATCTATTTATATACTCTCACAGATTCAGCCTGCACCAGTGGCTGATGATCGGGCCTCGTACAAGAACACCAGCTATTGGTGACGCTCGTTGTGAGCAGCCTTGTTATTACATAATATATGTATTGTTATTATATATATATATTGTTATTATATATACACGCGAACGTAACTCGCCTTATCGGCGGAGGATGCGGAGGTGTTTAGAGGGCTGTGAGGTGTGGGGGTGTCTGCAACCCTCCCCGTTATCTGTTTTTTTTTTTGAGCTGACCCTCAGCTGTTCCCCTATCTGACAGGTCCCCCATCTGGCACCCCTCCCTGTTATCTATCAAGCAAGTAATAGCAACCTTTTTTCCATCAGCTGACTTACAATCACAGAAAGTCCTCGGTACCACTGAATAGCAGAACTGCTTCGTGAATGACCTATCATATCGGTCGCACCGGGCTTTCCTGGGCTTTCCCTAACCGTCTCGACCACCTACGCCACTCTCATCTCTGGTTCGTTCGGCACGTCTAACATGCTGAACCCCCATAGGCTATCGCATATATCATATCTGATATGTCAGTGTCCCCCCACCCCGCGCAACAGTCCACGCGTGATATACGGTCCTAGCACGCTGCCAGCGTTCCAAGTAAGTCGCGCCGACGTCGCTCAAGTTCTTTCCGCTAGCCCGTATTCTCTGCCGGTGCTTGCACGAAGGTCACCAGGGACGCAAACAGCCAGCGGGTGGTGGCGAGTACCTGGCTCCCAATGGAACGTGTACATTTTGCAAAGTGTGACGTCGTCTGATGCTGAAGGCACGGGCAAGACAGACCCGGCAACTGACAACAATCGATGAACTTTTGGTTGTACTGTCTTATTCTCTTCTATACCTTGGAGTACTTGTATCTGGAGATGCTTGCCAGCTCCGAGTAAGGTGGGGAAAATAAGCAAAGGTGGCCCCGACAGGTTCACATAATAATAAGTAAAAGGTTAAGAGTTGAGGCCTGTCAGATAGGGGAACAGCTGAGGGTCAGTTCGAGAAACAATTCATTATAGCTCTGAGTGCTATATGAGTGTTATATTTATGATGAGACGTTACGCTTTTTTATTATTAGTAGGTGCGGAAATGTCATGTGTAGATATTATATGATGTGATAAAGCTCGTAATCCACAATAAGCCATACCGAACATCGGCCAACACCGTAAGGCTATTCGCTAATGATTCACACAGAGATAGAGAACGCTGTGAGCTATCGAAACTTATCGAAAATGTCGGAAGCCAGCAACAGAGGATGCCAACCACTACAGGAGATGCCCGGCCCTCCTCAACGAGCAAACTCTTACTACAAAAAATGCATCGCATTTCACCACGATATCCATTATCTGGTCCCACCAGCCGCTTTGCTGAATCTGCACACAGCAATACACAGCTGTGTAACCTATGCACAATACACCTATATATATATAACGGTAAAGGGAACGTGTCTACTCTACAAACACACGGTATACATCCAGCACTGTTCATGGGTTTCCAGCAAACACGAGCCCCAAAGCTCCCTCAGCAGCAGCTCCTTCCACGCGCAGGGTGTGCTGCATGTGCAAATGGAAATATTACTTATACGAAACGATATAAGACACCACCTCCAAGGGAAAATGCGGCCAGCGTATTCAATCTGTCCATCGAGCAACGCCCGCGACGATCGACGTTTATTTATTATAGTTATCTATAGTTCATACTATCATAATTCGTTCACACTGTCATTCTCGCATCGTCGCCCTGCCTCTCTTTCTCGCGATCAGCGTCGTGCATCTATGTATGGGTGAATATAGATGAATTTATTATATATTGTATATTACTCGTACGAGAAGAAAGTTCCCTTTTGGGGCTGCTTTGGCCTGCACACTCTGTGCAGCCAAATCACGCCTTGTAATCCCTCCGTCGACGGCGATACCCCCCCCCACCCCATTTCGGAGGCTTCCGGCTCCTCGAGCTTTGCCTTGAGCACTTCTTCGAACTTTCTCCTGTCCCATATCAAAAGTTGTTGGACACCCGGTTGGCGACCATCCTCTCGGTCGGTCGCTTTTTCGGCCTTCACTACCACTGGCCTTTGACGGTGACGCTACCTCCGACGTCTCCGGCTTGTCGGATAGCCGACCAAGTTGAGATGTTGGTTACACCATAGGGGGACAGAAATGGGAGCCGGAGTCGGGTGTTCTCCAGTAGCACCCTGCACCAGTAAGACGTCCACCGATTGCACGTAAGGGAGCCGTGAGGCGGCATCGATGAAATAGACCAGCGCCTTCTTCAGATTCGATAGGATACAGGCAGTCAGGCGGGCGCGCGTCCCGGCACCAGTCGCCGGGACCTACAGCAGGAACGAGCGGGGGGGGTGCCTCTGCATGCTTCGAGTTACTTCGGAAGTATCCATTGGTTTGCGTCATTGGATGCTGCTGCTGCTGGTGATGTTGTCGGGTTCTCACTGCGCGTAGGTTGCGCACTGCGTATCTCTCTCTCTCTCTCTCTCTCTCTCCGTATCTCTTCAAGTGTCTGCGAATCGACACGCCACGGCATCGCCGCGGCATCGAGCGTTACAGCTAGCAGGCAAATGGAGAGGCCAAGGAAGGAAGTCTCTTTAGGCACAGTCAACAGCAGAAGACGCAGCAGTAGCAGCTACAACAGCAGCAACAACAACCACAGCAACAACGTTATTTACATGCAAATCTTCGGATAGGAGCGAGGAGAGACCAGAAGAGGGTCGGAGAGAACTTCTGCAGGCAAACAACTCTGCAAGTGGTGAAACTGGCAAGGCTGTCGAAGAAGAAACATAACGAGAGCAACCCGAGCAGCTGACACGCTCGGTGATGACACGCTGCAGAGACTATCTCTGCAGAGCACGAACGGCGCTGGGGCGTGGTGAGCATGGAGCGCCGCCTGCGCAGCGCCAGCCTTGCGTGGCGTCGGCTTCGCCGGGCGAGCCATCGCCTGCAAGGGCGGTTCCGGCGGCGCTTCTGCAGCCGCGTTCGAATATGATCAAAGTGCAATGAACGAACGGCGTCTAACATCACCCGATTTCGGCCCGCATCCGAAATTGAATTGCCAAAATTTTTGCCCTCGGCAGACGCACGCCGACACGGATACACACGTATAGCCGAGTCCGTGAGCACGGGGGGAGGTCACCCGAGCTTGGAGGCATGGCTGTACGCTGGCAGTCATCTTGCGGCAGGGCAGAGGCTCAGAGAGAGATCAGGGAGCTGGAAGAGCCTAGCGGGCAGAAGGCAAGGGAGGCGCCGACGGAGAGATATTGCTCGTGGTGATGGCAAAAAACATCGAAGGAAGAAGCAGACGGGTACGGGGTGGAATATTGCCGGCAAAGCGCTGACGATGCTGGCGCTAGTGGCGGCCGTGGCGGCGGTTTGGAAATCTTTCTCACAGTCACTCAATCCGTCGGCGTTCGACCGTGGGGGGGACGGGGTGGGGGGTCATCCGTCTGCTGTATGAATGAGCCGGCATGGGCTGAGGAAGGAATCGGTGCACTCACTAGCTCGAATCGCGGATAGCTGATCGGCGGATCCGAGAATCGAGCGATATCGTGTATTCGCGGTTGGTCCGTGGCGTTAGTAGGAGTTGGACGGTGAATCAGTGAGGTTCGTTATGTATCGCAGGATAATACACATATATCGCGTTAGTCGAATCAACCGCTTCTGGCTATTGTATCAATATATATAAATGGTATTTGTTTCCTTTTTGCCATTTATCCGCATTTATTAGTATACTGAATGTCGGCAACATAAGGCACAACGCATCCATTGCCAGTCGCCGAAGCGATTTTCAGTACTTTCATTACCTGGTTAAGAGGAAGGTGTAAGTGCACCTTGCAGGTATTCATTTGTTCCTGCCAAGAACAGAACAGTGGATCTTGTCAGATTCATATGTGTTTCCAGCGTCGGCTGACGACATTGTGCTAAGGTTAGTTTGGCGTCTATCGCGACACTAGAACATTTGTAGGTTCGTCAGGGAGGCGACACCGTAGCACGCTATGCGAAATCATTATGGTTGACCCTGAACACACAACGTCCCTTTCGACCTATGTGAATTGACCCTTCCAGAAAACTCGATTCGGATTTCGAGGCGTCAAGTAATCCAAGCGCAAATATTCCGATATGAAATGCAACGTCAACGAACCCTGGGCTGATTTCGCGAACGAACTGCGTACAGAAGGACTCATAACGAGAATGAACTATTTGGCCGGAGCAGCTGGCGCGTGTAGAAAAATCGCAGTTAAGTGAAATCGCAGAGTACCTGCAACTTTCCTATTGGTTGCTGTTGGTATATAACTAACACGAGATCATGTTCGTCGAGGATGTCCGTGTCATGTGATCAGCTCTTGGTTTGCCAGTGGCTAGATACAAGATGCATTATTCATCTCGTAATCGCGATAATGTACGGATCACGCATAGTGTCGGCATCTGTTCTATGTATAACAATGAACTGCATGCATATGTATGCTATCCAGCTCTCACTAGATACTCGAATGTCGTTGTGCCTGTTGTAGGACTAGATTGTACATTGAATATATCTCTCTAAACATTACAAACGAAAGTTACAAGCATCGTGTTTGTTCTCTCCGTTGTCTATCAGCGCCAGTGGCAGTAGTTTGACATCAATGCCGAGCTACTAAATCAAATATACCGGATACCTTTGCAGCACCTTCGCATCTCAGCTCGACTTAAGCTTGACTTCTTTACCACCAACGTGACACGGTAGCCTTCTTATTCTACGAACGCGAATAAGCAGCAACAGCAGCTGTAGCTTGCATGTTGATAGAGTCCTACTTAGGATGGCAGCGTTCGGCTGCGTGGGTGACAGATCCCCTCCGGCTCTCCGGCTCTGCCTCCTCTGTCTGTCTCTGAGTTGGCCTTAAGTCTACGCAAGCTTCCTGATCACGTCATATATATGAGGTGCAGGGCTGCCCACCGATGGCAGCCCTCGCGTGCGCATTTACATTCAACGTGCTGAATCCTCCGATCGAAGTGGAGCTACCAACGGACGCCGGTAAATTGTTCCGTGTCGGCCGCATCTCCGGCTTCATACCCCGCCGTCGCACTCCTGTCACTCTCTGGAGCCGTTGTACCTTTAGGGATATATTGCATTTGACAATTCCCCGGATACAGCAGCTACAGCCGCAATCCGTTCCTTCATTCCGATATCATGCTTGCTTTTCGACTGACCCAACGAACCTGACAGCTCTGTCATATCTCGGGAACGTCGGAGCGCCGTCAGAGTGAGGCGCGCTACGACAGGCGTTGCCGATACGACTATTGCCATAGTGGCTGCGTATCAATCTATCTATTTATATCTATGTACGAAGCGGTGGTCTGAGCGACGTCTAGGAAAGGCGCGAACGCCTGTCTTCCTGGGAGAATAAACGGAGAAATAAATTGAAGGTGATACTGCTTGTCCGCGTTCGACCACTAGTGTAGCAGCCACTCGACGCGGTGGGATCTGCGGGGCGGTTGAATTCAAACTGCCAGTTTCGAGTACGACACAATACCTCACACGAAAGCGCACGCCCGGCGTGGATCTGTTCCGATGTTTTTTCTAAGACTTCTTTTTCTCCTAGCTGACCATCAGCTGACGTTCGATGGCAGCTCTCGGTACTGCTGTGCAGCAGAATTGCATCAAGGACCGATCGTGTTCGTCATGCTCGACTTATCTCGGCTTTCTCCAACAGGTCTATGTGACGGCAAGGCACCGGTTAGCCATATCTCTACCAAATCACGATTTCTGTAGATCGAACCGGCGATCACAAATCGCGGCGCAGTTCGTGTTCCATGGCAGCTGCACTTAAGGGGATGCGTATTGGCCGCCCAGGCCACGCCAGCACTGCTCGATTAGTCTATCAGTATACGGCCGCTGAGAGTTCCTACGATCTGACGGCAATATCTTTCCTTGCAGGCGCGCTAGAAACATCGCCCATTGATCGAATTGTAATTGAAGGCAGCGACAGCGGGCATGCTTCTCAGACCTAATCCCATTTGGTCAGAAGTGCTCCTGTTAGCCTCCTACAAGCCATACCCCCCCTGGTAGACGTTTTGAACGGTACCGACCACCATCTTCGCGTTGTTCTCCTAGTGTCTATGCACTTAAAAGGCCATCATTGCTGGGTAGCCACTGCTTTGATGTCAAGCTAACGATACTTCATCGGATTTCAGAATATACAAAGCGCAATATGTTTTTTTTCGAATGGTGAAAACAAGTGTATCTATCATATATCGACTCTGGTCATCAGTGGACGGGCAGTCTTGTTGGATGAATTCTGCACTCGGCTAAATTTGCACTGAGCAATTATCCTTGCCCAGTACATGACGCAGAACAACACTGTGTCCTGCCCCTCGTCATAGTGTCATTCTCTATCACCAGTTCAAACTGAACCGGTGGCTGGGGTTGCCATCACACCTGGAAATATACAGCGTGTCTGAATAACTCGAGTCTAGCTAATCTAGCAGAGGCCGGATTTTCTCGTGTTACACGTGGCAGGGGTGCGTCTCGCGAGTTTTCATAGTTTCATCATCAGCCCATAACCAACTCGATATACAGCCAGCTTCGGCAATGGGAAAATAAACGACATACATGTTTACAACAACGTCGCGTACGAAGCCCTGCAGCCAGACGATCGAGAGACTGATACAGCGATAGGCTGCTGCGGCAGCGGCTGTTGCTTAGCACATCTCGGACTCGCAGACGCCTGCCGATCAGGCAAAGTGCCATCGTATAAACTAGGCTGAGGTATCCGATAGTTATGATAGCACTCAAGCGATCACTATATTCGTTCACTGCTATTGAGAAGACCTTCCGTCTTGAAACTCGCCCGTCGATTCTGCCGTTGCTGGCGGCTAGACGCCAGAATTCAAATGATTCGATTGATTCTCGAGAAATAACGTGCACAACAACATTCTGGTCTCAAAGGCCGCCGCCGCCGCCGCCGCCGCCGCCGCCGCCGCCGCCGCCGCCGCCGCGTGCGTCTGTTACAGAACAGAGCCTTATCTATGTATATCATCCATCGATCGAACGAAAGCATACCGTGGACTAAAGCATAATGAGAGGACAGACACTTGGATATGACGGTGTTCAGGTCAGGCGTGCGTTTGAGCCTCGAAGCTGCTCAAATCGTTGAATTCTATGTGTGTGTAGTTAGCCGTGTCAACGACGTATTTCAATTATTTATGGGGAACCTGCTCTATCATTATTTGCCTCACTGGGGCAAAGAGGTTCGGGAGCTGTACATTCGTATTTATATCCATATTTTCTATGACCTTTATGCTTAATATAATGCTTTCTATATATACATATATGTATATATTATAATGCTTTCTATATATATATATATATATATATATATATATTTGACTATAACATTTGGGTACAGTAAAGTTTACATATTTTATTCTTTCTGCTCTAATAGTAATCGTAGCCCACAGGTGTCCCCAAGACGTAAGTTCTACTTTGGTTGATTGACACCTATCTGCATCCCACGATGGCAATAAGCAATTCACTAGTTGTAGTAGCTGAAGTGCCGTCTACGCCCTCGGTACTACCCAGGGGGGGAGGCTAGACAAAACTACCTACTTAAATCGCGTGGTGCCAAGATTGCGCGCGGTGCACTCACTTGACGAAGCCGAATCCAGCGTGTGCAGCAAATATCAATGTATCTCAGCCATCGACTGGTATAAGGGCAATGATGACGTCAAAGGTCGCCTCTTGCTTTGGTCATTACGGACTTTTCGCGAGACCCCGAGGATCAACAAGCAGAAAGACGGGTTTTGTCGTGATATTTTGAGCTAAATGTATACACTATCACTCTGACAGATACGATTTGCCAGAGACTCGTAGTTATGAGCGGTTCAAGGAGGCGCGCTGCACCTGGCGCAGAAACAAAGCCCAGAATAGCTCGTTGAAATATTTCTATGCACGATGTTGGTGACGTAGTGTTGTACTTCGTAAATTTCGCTTAGATCCTGCGTAAAATTGCCGCTTGACAAGATTTGCAACCACTCGCCCAGCATCTACTTATGCTTACGATCAATATGTGTAAACCAATTATGATATTCGGTCATGATTAACCTGCATCGAATATACCTGACAGGCGAGTGCATGTGCGTCTTGAGCTTTGCCTCTGAAAATCAAGAAGAACAACGGATGGCAAGTCGAAGCTAAACAAACTCGAATCGGCAGACGAGCCACTCGAGATGGACAGTACTCCGCGCACTCCCACCGCTGAGCTACGGATGAAGGAGCAGCCAGCAGACAGAGCAGGTTTTATACCGAAATGGGCCATGTTCTCTCCTTTTGTTTCCTTGCTACTCAATGTTCGTCTCCTATCTTTTAGCGAACGCGCGTCGAATAAATTGAGAACGCGTTGGCGGAAATGGTTCCAAGATTCAGACGCCAGCAACAGCAGCAGCAGCAGCAACGGCGGCGGCGGCAGCGTCCGAGTCGCAGCTCGAGCATTGGCGATTGATGCTCGCCTGCGTCCGTGTTGAAATCGACAGGGAACAGATCACCCGACCGAGGCCTTGGCCGAGTCGAAAATAGAAGGCTCGTTGAGGGGGCCTGCTGAAGGTGCAATGAAGGTACAGCTATGGCAACGAGTGCCGTGTCGAAAGTGAGAGTCGAGTAGACACTCAGGGGCTGACCGGCAGATGGGGTTCGCGGATCGTACCGCCGTCGTTCTTTCGAAGAAGCCCCTAGATACAGAAAATCTCGAGAAAGCGAAAAGCAGAGGGTGTGGGGGAGAGGGCCCGACAGAGGGACTAGATTATGGTTCTCACTTGCTGAAGCAGTCGAATCAGCAGCAACAACAACAAGAACGCCAGAAATAACACCTCTCGACAACGACCATTGCCAATTGGTGCCAATTTTCTTGGCCTTCTGGCGCAACTCCCGAGTAGCGAGCGACTTAAAAACACCAAGAGTATTAGGTGGGCTTTTTGTTCGTCGTTGTCTCGTACGACAGACAATCGACAACGTACGACAACAATCAAGAACAACATGGAGCAGCACAGACGTATATGGCGTATGCATTGAATCTGGGAGCTTGCAGAAAGGTCGGAGGTGTTTCGTCACGGGTAGAGTACCTACGGACTCTACCATAGCGCGAACTGACACAGCGTGTGGTCGCGTTGCATGGGAACTGTTGTTCGTACACCTTTGGTCGTTAGGTTATGCCAAGCTCGATCCTCGAAACGAAATTATTGGTCCTAGTAGAGCTAACTAAAGTTTTTTTCTACTGGTAGATAGTGGTGGTGCAGCGAGCATCGCGTTCCTATAGATGACTGGGGGAGTTCCCGGCCTGCCAACATTCGAACTGCATCGACACTTCGAGCTGACGAGAAACGTAGGGCAGCCGTAACCGCTGCTGTAAAGGAACGCCGTAGACAGATAATCTAATCTTTGTTCTTGTATAATTAGTTGGATAATTGTCTCCCCACCTGCTAAACGTCATCTGCGCGATAAAAATAATCCGACTTAACCAAAGTAACAGGTAGCAAGCTTAGAAAGTGCAACGATTGAACCCAGTCATAGTGTGCATGTTCTACGTTTACCAAATTGATAATACCTTTCATAAACCCATGGACATTACTTTAAATTCACATTTACCCATTGACCAAATGACACTTTCTCTAAAATCCCTGAAGTGCTCGAAGTAATATACAGAAACATAATTTGCTAGGACCCTATTCACTCTGCACACGCACACGCGTATATATATATATATGTATGTGTGTGTTTGTATGTACATATATATATGATATTGTTGACACCGCGGTGCCTCCCAGCCAGGTCTCGCCCTTTTTACGGCGGAGTAAAGAAACTTAGGAAAATACGCGACGCTCCGAGAATTCTTCACATTCTGCCCTTTGGTGTACGAGACGCCGTATATAACAGCCCTTTAGCGACTTTACCTTATGTGACACCTCTTTCACCATCCGTGTTGGAGGATACACCACGTAAAGCCGCTTTAAAGGTGACTCTCTCTCTGTCAGCTTTATTTTTTTTACCTGTTTCAGCTGCTCAGAGGAGCACGGTGGCGACTCGTAGGGTCGACGGTAGCTTTTGGCTACAAAGAACTCGAGCAGGCTTCGCATAGACACTGATACGACGGTTTAATATGCTGTACACGTTCACACCCCCTGTACACTGTAGCCGTTAAATACCAAATAAAAATTATTATAACGTGTTTGCATTGTGTATCATCTGCACATTTGGTGATTTCGTGTTAATTCCCTTCAAGGACATTCGCCTGCATCAGCACGATGCATTTCAAAGCTCCATTGCGCGCCCGAAATAATCGGCAATGTATATATATATTTGGAGAATAGCATCCGGGATATTTCCAATGTGGGGAGTGAATACCAGCTAGATGATCTCATTATCCTTGATGTCCGTCCATGGAGTCCCTCTCCTTTAGGCGGCAATCGAAGGCAGCCACGAAACGACGGCGGAAGAGGGTCATTTTCCATGAGACATAGGCCAGATTGCGGTCGGCCAATCAGCTGGCCATTTGGAGAGCAACTATAGAACGCACCTGAGGATTGGGTTTGGTCACGAACGAAGAGAAAGAGAGAGAGAGAGACAGAGTTTCATTGCTTCGAGATCTGCGTGTGTGATGTTCGTATTATGTTTCCACAGGGAATCCATGAGTGCCTAGCAGCGTTATCATATCACCTCTAACAGTATATGGTTCTAATATAACATAATATTACATATAATGCAAAAATATCATATTTAGCTGGTACCTAGTTGCTCGTGTTGCTAAACGCAGTGATTATGGCTGCATCCAGTCGATGTATCCATGATCAAAGTCTATGCAGCACTTAAATACTGTTTTTTTTTTGTAAAGTGGGAGAGGGGAGCTAGAAATAGATGGTGCACGAAGGTGGCGTTGCATTCGTGGCGAGAAAAAAGAACTCGAATTTTAATCATGGTTTTATGCAGCAAATGGAACAAAATATAGAATATAGAAGAATAGAGAGAATATACATATTCGATACGTCCCCATAGAGGTAAAACAAATAAATAGCAGAGAGTTGAGAGGATCGACGAGGTCGGCCATTTACCGTTAGCTATCGCTACCACGGCGTGTTCAGTATCCACTAATATTCTCTCGCTCGCTCGCTACCCACTACCTCATTACGCGAGAAAATATCAGAGCTGCTGTCGACACTTCATCCGTCTCCAGAACAGACACCGTGATACCTAGTCGATCTTTAGCGTTCGTGGAACGAGCTCGTTCAGCCGGATCGCCTAATCGCGCTGCGTTTTTTTTTCTTGCTCACCTAAAAAATAGCTATATCATTCGGCCAGATTCTCAGCAAACAATTAACGTCTACGGCACAACGGTTTTCGGCATTGCTTGAGAAGACGGACAACCCCTTTAAGTGGTTGCGATTGCGCAACGGTGGGGATCGAACTCATGCGCTACTCGTGCTGCGTGTTTCGTCCGGTGGCAAGGCGCTCATCTGTTTGGTGCCCTTTTGCCTTAGCATATTTCGACCTTGGATCTCTAACGCCCGAAACATCCCTTAACACTGGCCGGTCAGTGGATGATACTCCATCATCGCTTCCACCGTTGTCTCTGACGTGCCAGCACACCCCGTCATCCCCACACATACTCAGTGGCCCCAATCGCTATATGGGGCGCCACAGCCAGACCCGTGTGGGCGTCATTGGTGACGACCACTCACGGCGCCACTCAGCTCCACCACGCATGTCGTGGTCAGCGGACGCGCGACCGATTCGTTGGGTACAGATCCAAGGCACCAGGCGGTCGCGAGCTAGAGAAGTAGCGGCTACAACAACAACCCAACCCGCCGATCGGCTTCGAGCCAATAGGACGAGTGTACGTAGTGTTCCATGCATCGGAAAGCTTAGACCTGGCCTAGTAATGACCTTACCACCAAGCGAGGGGCACGCATTCTACGGGGAATGTCAGCCGCGTCTGGTGGTCCGCCTGCCTCCCACAGCATCGTCTGCAAAACGTTTACAATAGCTCATTGAATTCGCTTGTCATTCACATAAGGCAGACTCGAGAGCAGGACACGGTCGGCAAGCCGTGGTTCTTGCCGATATTTCGATCGCCTCACAGGCACAACTCCTTGGCACCGCAGGCGTGAATGACGCCGCCAACGGCAGCGGCAACGACGACGACGGGTTACGTGACCAACATCGATCAGATATCGCATGAATGCCCCCACCAGATGTATCATCCACTACATTGAGTATTCGAATGGCACTCTGTGCCACACTGTTGAATCGCACCGCATCGACTAGAGTGCGATTGTCAAAATGTTGAAAGGTAAGGTGAGCGGCAAGCGGTGCGCTCGTTCGTTGGTTCAAACACGGCCGGAAAGATTTGACATGGGACATCGATGCGGGTGCGAGTGCAGCCTCACTTGAAGACGTAGACCTCACAGATCTAGTGAGGCGTCTCATCTATTCCTCTCTTTCCTCTTTCACTGCTGCTGCTGCGGATGATGGTTCTGTCAGCGTTCTAGTTGTAAGGGTAAGGCTGTCCAGGTAGACGGTTGGCCTCATGTTTCGGTTGGTGGGAGAGGTTGAAAATGTTGCTAGAGACGGAACGTGCCAAGCGGTTGAGCCATGAAGGGGACCAGAGGAGTAGATTGCTTTCGTGGAATATGGTTGGTGGTTGGCAGTATTTCATTGGATGTGTATGCATAAACAACAGAGGCTGAAAAACATGTCACTCTTGAGCACAGACATCTGGTACGTTTATGTCTTAAGTCCAACGAACCCGTTGTTGAACAGTGGCTAGGGGTATGTGGCGTTGTTAGCATGACATAGCAGAGAAATGTGTTTAAAGAAAATATCCTTGGGTTCTGACCTAAACTCATTTCCATGAAGTCAACGTGTTCATTTACACGAAATACATGGCTATTATCATTACTAATTATTATTATTATTATTATTATTACATGTAGCTAAATAATAACAGACATTGATATGCAACATCATATTTACCTAGAGCGATCTGCCTAGAGCTCCCAATGTTATTTTGCCGGCAGGCATATATCCGCCACATGTTTACAAGTTTACGGATCCTTCACGGGATCGAACTCACGACTTCAGAGAGATCTTCCTTAACAATCTGCGCAGTCTCAATTACGCAACACAAAATGCCATATGCCCCGAACGCCTAACTCCAACAAACATGAGTAGCACACATGCAAATTACTTTATTATCCACACACGTGTGAGACGAGATAGCAAACACATGCACTGTGACTCAATTCGGCCGCCCGCCTGAGGACATATATCATGGTGATGTTGGCTGGTTCCGTCAACCGGGGCAGGGTCTACCTTGTCGTATTTACAAGCATCCGCGCGGGAGGGCGGGCGGGCGGGCGTTCGCACTGCTCGCATGCTTAGATGCCGCGAAGGTAGCTAAGCTGAACGGAGCAGGGGCCGTCGCTCTCAGCGGTCTTCGTTTCTGCTAACCAGCTAATGAATATTCTGGAGGAATATTCTCGTGCTGCTCGAATATTCGATTATCGGAGAGGGCGAGTCTCGCGCCCTGGCGCCTCCGCGCCGCCCAAGGTGATGGGCACACGCGATCGAGCGCTACAGTGAGGGGATTAGTGGAGACAGACAAAGTGGCCTGATTTTCCCATGACGCGGGGCGCTTCGGACGAAAACGATCACGTAGGCTCCAACAGCACTCGGCACCAACAATCGCAGCAGTGATATTAAATTTGGAACCAGCCGCTCGCTTATCGCATTGTGACTGAATACTTCCGAAGGTATTGGCTGATGGACGGACGCCTTGCGGTGCTGAAAAGGGCACGGCGAGTGTGTCCCTGCAGAATGACTTGTGCAGGGTGACTTGATCGTGAGTGAATATATGGCATCGTATTAAAATTTTTATTCAATTAATTATTCGTGTAATTTGGGCAGCAGTTGTACCTCATGGATGTGGATGTGCATCACATTCTAGGCACATTCAGCATGTCGTGTTTAAGGCGTTTGTGTGTGTATGCGTGAGTAAATATAATTTGGTATCCAAAAGAGCTCTTCAAACTGGCCACCGCCACGGCAATAGTTTAGATGGGGCGGTGGCTCTGATAAGTGAAATTTCCAAAACGACAAATGCAAGTTTCGCCAGAAAAATCAGATCGATTCCTGCGTAAACTTGTTACCATCGTGTTTGAATGTCGTATACTCATTTACCTACTCAGTGAATTTTGTGTCTATTTTCTTAACGATGGCCTCGTGACTTGTACGCGCCGCGGTGCACGATAGTGCTCCCCGTGATATTTAGTTTCTCTGTTATTCAGCAGCCGAAATCATTGATCGAATTACCAATTATACAATACATTGTAGTATAGTTCCTTCGATGAAGGCCGGGATCAGTGAATTATTGTCCTTGGATCGAATGTCTGACGGCTATGACCAACGGAGAACCCAACGAACCAAAGCGCCATGAAGCTGCCCGAGGATGCGGATGAGAGAAGCAAACGATTGAAACGCCCGCCGCAGAAAGCTCTGCCCTGTAATCACTCGAAATCTTGCTTAATTTTACAACGCACGCACAATGCGCGCGCTCACATTAGTTCTCACCGGCGTTTCCGCCGGCTCTGACCCTGCTGGCCTTGGTGATACATCGCTGGGGTTCAGGACGTCCAGGTGGGCCTCATCAAGAGCGTAATGATTAGGAGATGGTCGTCATGATGGTCGCCGAGAAACTGAACCGGGAGTTTAAACCGAAGCAATCAACATCCGGAAATCCTCTGTAGCCACGAGGATAAACAACGAAGGGAGAACAAACAGGCAACCCCTCTCTCTCTCTCTCTCTCTCTCTCTCTCTCTTTCTATATATATATATATATATATATATACCTCCCTCTCACGTGGCTAGATACAGATGAGATTGAATCTTTCCAAATTCGTCCTTAAATTTATGGACCTAAATGTGTCCTATTTATGGTAGAGTGTCCTATATATGTGTCCTACATATTCCTGATATGCTTAAAAAATATACCACTACGATGTCCCAGAAGCATTTGTTCGAGCGAAGGTTTGAATAGGCTGACGTGAAAACGACTCAAATAACTGGTTGACTGGAACAGTATGCTTAATGCAATTCTCGAGAGTTTCGAAATATTTGGATTGCGTTTGATTTTGATTGCTTGTCAGCTTAAGTTAAAGAATCATTTTCATTGGGGAGTATTCGATAAGCAATTTCAATACGTCTCGCAACGATATAGATCCCGCGAGATGCGAAAGGGTCATTACATTTCCTACCTTAATTCCTTGCTATTTACAGTGACGATTCGAGTTAATAGCGCTTTGGATTCTCTTCCGTACACAGGCATTATATAATATAACATTGTACTGCGCCAAATCTTTCTTACAATATCGAGAGGGTCTCCGCTGCTTTTGGCTTGAAATGTTGCCAGCAGCCGACACTGTACGACGACCGAACGAGACCGTTGCACGTAATCCCTGCAGGCAAAAAATGACTTTTCCCCCTTAACATGAACTAGGGACAGTCGACGTATAGGGAAGTCCTTACCGACGGCCTTCTAGCGAGAGAACGTCTGACTTGCCAGAGGCCCTTCTAATGTTTCGTGCTCTCTGGCCTTCACCAAATTCGATCCTCACGGTTCATTCCTTTTCGTTGGTGTATAGTATAACCAGTGAATAAAATTAGTGTGTAAATATATAGCGCACTCGCGGTGAGAAAACCAATTTGCTGTTCTATCGAAATGTGCGCGCTTTATTCAACCAGTCACTTGTAGGAGGGCGGGATTTGCCAATGACTGACGTATCGATGAGTCCACTGGGTGTTACTTTACACGATATAAGGATTTTGAATAGATTGAATTAAATGGCGGCATACGGATTCAGCGGGATTAGAGAAAGCTGAATAAAGTGTTGAGTGTATATATAGCAGAAACGTACTGGGTTCCTGCCTATCCAGAATACTACGCGGGGTCACTCTCAGCCTTCGTTACGACGCGTTAGAATGAGCAGGATTGTTATCTCTCAAAGAGGATACAATACTTCCGAATCTGCCTCGCCCTTCTGCTCGCTTTGTCTCCCAGTCGAATAACAACAGATGTTACATTCCCCAAGATAACCTTTGCTCCAAGTTACAAGACCTGGGGGGATCTATCAGTTCGAAGTGGAAAACCTCAAACAACATATTAAAAACGATTTGGAGGAACCGCACACGCATGGCATTTAATTAACAAAAAAAAAACGCTACTCGAAACGGGCGAGGAGAAAGTCGTGGATAATATGGGCACTTTTAATCTCGGCCACTAGCCTCAGTCTATTTGAACGGTGGCAATGGGGTATTTCTCCGCCGAGAAGGATGACCTTGCTTGGAACCGGTGTCCTTTTTGTCGTACGAAGCGGCCGCGAAGAGCGTTTCCTCCGCTGCCGGGGCCCTTCTATCGTTCTGCCTCGACCGCCGGAGCTAAGAGGGGGTTGAGACGCTCGACCATTCGACGACGGCATACGTCACGAGATACTTTCCTCTCTGCTGCTGTCTTCGACCCGAGCCGGATAGTGTCGTGGCAACCCGCAGAATAGTAGCCGCTATTTCCGGGACGATGCTGCCTATACAAGCGCTTGGCGTCGCCCGGCGTACGAGAGGACTCCTAGCGCCGAGCTCTCTGACACACAAAGGCTGAACGGGGAGCCAGCTCCATGCCGTGGCGAAACCCCGTAAGAAAGAGGACGAGGCGGGGCCGAAAGTGAGAACCAAACACAAATGGTCGAAAGGCGACACTGAACAATTCAGACGAGGGGCACGCACCGTCAGCAATAGCAGTAGCAGGAGAGGCGAGAACAGCGGAACTGCTCTCACAGACGAGGTGCTCCGGACCGAAGCGACAGCAGGGTAGTGGCACAGTTGTCAAGCAGTTCTCGGCTGAGTTCGGCTTCGGTTGGCTGTACGGAGGTGCAAACAAAACACATCCTTTCTTTCTCTGCGCAATCCCAGAACCACCAGTCGGTGAACCAGAACCCCATGGCCTCGTGTCCCCCATGCGCTCACTCTAGATCGAACGAACGCCTCCCATCGAGGACATCGAGCCGGGGTGCGGTCGCTAGCAATGCGGGCACTAGGTGCTGGCCACAGCGACACGATTTCGTGTATAGTCTACATGTCTCGGTTAGCTGGGGCAAGGGAGCACCCCTCCCCCCTCCATCTCAGTTCACAATCCATCCTTTGCACTTACAGCGAACCCTTTCCAGAATCACAAGCGAAAAGTTGGTGGAGCAGCTCCGCTTGTATGCATGTCGCATACGAAGCCGCTGGCAGCCCCTGGTAGCCGCTTTTTTTCTGTTTGATTCGCTCGAGCCATTGTTCGACTCGGTTCGGTTAGCCACCCGAGAGGCGCGTAGGGGGCTGTGGGATGGCAGAGCCCTAGTCGTGCTCTGGGTCTCCAGCATGAAACGTACGAGGAATCGTTCCCGGTCGGTGAATCTCCACAATCTCCCTCCTTTTTGGTGCGAAGTGTAGAGAGAGAGAGAGGTAGAGAGAGAAAGAACAAAGGGTGTCCCGTCAAACGTAATGCAATGCTAGCTTGCCTGCCCACCCGCCAGCGCATGTCGACGTAACTACATATACACGTCGGCAATTGTTAATTCGGCTGTCGGTGCTAACGTATGAAACAGTAGCCGAGTCGGTGTGTGACGTTTTTTCCTTTTGAACTTTTACTTGAATTGGACCGCTCCTCGTAACAATGTCCACATACAGAGTATGGTACAGGCGTCAACTTTGATAGTCGCCTGCCCATGGTGGTGCTAGACGAACAGATAACATTCGATACTTGTAAATATGTTCTTATAGACACAAGATGCCATTGTCATTTTGCTGATATTCTTTGAAGTATGTCAGAAGCAAACTTGGACCGCACAATCGGGGTTCTCCACGAGGGCTTGTTCGAGGTCGTTCAGAGTTTTCGCATCCTCGCACCATTAGGCCATTCCAATAGATTTGCTCTGCACTTCGCGTGAGTTATCGTTGAGCAAAGTGTGAATCACTGATGATGTTGATTTTTCCGGTCTTTCAAGGTTTCGGCCTTGCGCTAAACTAAAAGCAGTGGAAACCTTCACCGAAGTATCTTTAGGAGAAAACCAACATGTGTTAATTAAGCACAATAGATTATTTCGTGCGGTTCAACGCTCTCAATTTTAGTTTGTTCCCAAAAATCTACTTTATGAAAGCACCATACATTACCCTTCTAAATTAGCGCTTCCAGACCCGAAGTGTTGAATGGCCACTTTACTGCTGTATCACTATCGAACGTTCCGTGTTCCTGGATGTATACTTATATAATGGCTCATTGTGGAAGCACGCCCGGTGACTCGAATCAGGTCGGGCTGTGAAACAACAATACTTCCTATTCGTGCAGTTGTAAATATGCAATTATTGGCCCTTTTTCGAGAAGCCAAGTGTGGCTCATGGTCGAAGCGGCCACCTGAACTATTGTTAACTGTTATGATTTTCTATGGTCGTAATCTTCGTTTCGCTAATTTGATGACCGGTCGAAGTTATGACTCGGTCGGGAACATGTCCACTGTTCATTTGTAGCCATCAATCACGCACAACGCGGCGATGTCAAGTGAAATTTATCCTTTAAATCAATGTGGAAAACAGTGATTATTTCCTTTAGAAACAGTGGATTACCGGACTACCCAGCCTCTGACATGTAAGCAAGAAGAGCTTTTCCTCCGAGAGAAGCCTCAGATCAGGCCTTGTCTACGGCTAGATCAGGTCGTCCGTCGAACGGGTACCCCACCCAAGTGCTGTTCGCGGCAACGGAACGCTGACGTTGCCACAGTTCTGCTCGACGAGCGATCATTCGGCTGGGCGTCGCCACCGAGCGTTTGTCGGTCAAAATCACACGTTCCTAGAACTCACTCAGCTGAGTGGTTTCTCTTCTAAGCTCCACATTGCCATGGGCATAGCGCTTCATATTTATAAGTATATTTGAGCAGTCGGTCACAGGCTGAGGTAGCCGGAAACAGCCCGGATAGGTGGGGTCTCTATGGTCGTTCGGAATCGCCTTGTATATGAATGATTTGGCACGAGTACAAGGTGCTTCAAGGAATAGACATTATTAGATCGGCAGACTCAATAGGTTTTTATGTCCAGGTTATTTTGACATATAGGGTGGGTTCGTTCAACCACTATTACAGGAATGATAAAAGATATCATACTATATATTCATGCATTTTATGATATGCGGACCGCTCTGCAGCTGTTTCTTGAACCGGCCAAGAGGCGGTGAATGGGGGGGCTTCTCGGTTTTTGTTTTCTGTAGTTGAACGGAGCGTATCGACAACCTTTTCTCGTAACATACAATTAAGCAGAATAACCAACAGAGAGGAAATCTACATGCAAAAATATCAGCAATGGTCGGTTAGCAATCCACTCAGTGACGTCAATTCTATGCTTGACTCTGTTTACTGAGCATGTTTGTTACTCAAACACTAGATAACTCGGATAAATACAACGCACTGTTACCGACCCATCATAGGGGGTTACGATCCAACGGGATTTACCCGGTGTCTGGATTCCTCATTCGTGTGTGGGTGCAAGGTGCAATGTTTACGCTCGATATCGATCAGCAACGAACGCGGCTAAGTGGGACCTTCTCTCAGGTGTCCTCCGATCTTGTGTCTCCTTGACGTCCTTCTAATCGATTGCGAATTTGCCGCAGCGGACGCGAAACCACTGTTTGGCAGATGCTACCAAGCTTTGTCCAGCAACGTCTCATGGGTGAGACACTCGAGTACGACGCTGGTGTCTGGACGTTTCCTCTTCCTCGTTTGTCGCGATTCGGAAACACGGCAGACCAACACCGCAAACCACTCCCATTTAGCGTTGCTCTGAATTTCGCGCCCCTTTTAACAGAAATGCCTGCGCCCCTTCGACGAATACCACCCGAGGAGATCAGACGACCTCGTTGACCAGCCGGCGACCGGATCGGAGGAGCGCCTCGGCAAGATGTCCCCCGTGGGCTGGACGTACGGGCGGCTAACGGCGACTCAAAAGGGAACTATTTTGTCTGCGCGCCTCTACGAGGGTACACTATTCATGTAACGCTATCTACCAATCCATAAACGGATCCATTTATCAAGGGACCACCTAGCGAGGGGACCCTTTGATGGAGGTTTGATGCAAATCAAGCGATGGCTGTTATCCCAGCCACCTTCTAGGCAAGCCAACAGGAGCAGAGTGTAGCGTTGGATATCTCAGCTCGAGGGAAAAGCAAAGTCGAGCTGAATTGCGAACCTGACTTCATTTCGTTAATCTATATCCGATAACTAGGTAAGTGGACGTTGTGTATATGGCGAAACGCGTATCTCTCTGCGACCCCCGCGCGGTCCATTCCGCGCAGGTTTCCCAAAGGAGAGCTGAGCTAAAATTGTATAGGTATAGTTGATAAAAAAAAACACTTGCTTTCTATTGAAATCGAAATTGAATCATCGTCCCACAACGAATTGTGAAGTTGTTCACACTTTGCGGTCCGTAGAAATGCTTCGCCTGAAGAGTAAGGGAATTCAAATCCTCACGTGTGGAAGCATTTCGGGAGTGTGTGCAGTGTTGACCAATAGAGTGTGTAGTTGTAGGGTTTTAGTAGCTGCACGAGTTCGATCCCCGCCGTTGCACATTTGCATTTTTAAGGGGTCCGTCTAGTGAAGCATTGCCGAAAGCAGTTGTAACGTGGACGTTAAATGTTGGCTGAGCGTCGGCTCGGAGAATTGACTTATGTTAGTTGGTGTGGGCATTTTAGCCAGCATCACATATGTATCTGACAATTCAGCAAACTGCATGTTCGTATTTATTCTTCCACAAACGAGCTTTTTTGCTCTATCTACGAATTCCAACTAATGATATAATAATTATCATAACTATAATACTTATAGCATCAATACACAATATCGTATGTGCTATGCGTGTTATGATATTGTGCTATACGTGTCAATAAAACGCACTAGCCAAAACACATACTAATGAACTATACGTATACTCAATGTCCATCGGAATTCATGAAGGAGAATAAGTTACCCTTGCCCGATTCGCCTCAGCGCTGTCAGTTCCTTGCATGTTTGCTTTCCTCGTGTATAAACGCAGGACAACAGGGCCCCAGCCTCCGTTGCCAGACAAGAGTCCCGACGGCAGGACACACTCTACACAAAGGTTCACCCAGACTGATTCCTCTTCGTCTTGTGATATCCCATTCTTTGTACCTGACCTTCCGCCTGGGCCGACAGCCCGCCAGGTCTTACCTATTCGCAGTATAACCTATGCTACCCCTTTAATGTATTGTTCACCATCGGATCGGGAGGATCAGGCAACAGTTGGCCGGTGTTCGCATCCGCAGGTACTTCTCATTTCGTCCCTACGTCAGAGGTTGTCCATTGAATATTTGACCATCATCTCATTCAAAGCCTATGTAAGATGAGTACGTAAGGGACAGCCGAAGCCCATCCTGCGTACGGCGGCGATTCGGCCCCGTCTGGCGGGACGTATTGTAAATAATAACATAGTTATTATGTGGTCGAAATGGCAACGCAGATGTACAGATTGTGTACAGATGTCCCTGGGATAGAAAGGTGACGGGTTAAGGCTCTTAAGCCACGGGCACCACGCATCCTCATTGCCGTACGGACATGACGTGGTTAGCTGCCGCTCAGCTGCTTCCGGAAAGGCAGCTGTAGGAGCTACGTTCGTTTTTTCACTCGTGTACGATGTCGTTGAATACACCTTCTATGCCTATTACTAATGTGATCATAATGCTCCAGAAAGAAGGAGGGAAGATTTCAAGGGAGTTTTGTACAGGAGGAGCAAATGACGTTTAGGCGTCATTTTAGTATAGGAGGTTGAACAATGCCTAATGAGGGAAACGCTGTCAACTCAGGAAATTCAGCATATTCACACTCGACTTAATTAGCACTGCTATACTAACAAAGGTGAATAAATGAATGAATGAATTGGCTTCATTAGATTTCTATAAATGCAAAGAGCGAACATGTAAATGACATAAAAACTCCTAGGTCAATTCGCTATAACCCAGCAACGTCCTGAGTACACTTTAGAAGCCAAACGACAACAACAGCAAGGGCACCCTTAGACACAGCATCTCTTTTGTCATGCAACAGCTTCTAGCATTGAGGGCCGACTCTTCGAAAACAATAAATGAAGGCTCTTTTGCCTACGATCGCTGAAAACTAAATCAAGGTTCTGCACCAAGCACTTAATTAGGAAGAATCACTCTCAGGGGTAATTTACGTGTATAGCAATAAAAAGCAGTGGTGAACATTCACCGCGTTTTCTCTTCGATATCAATCGAGGGAGAGTACAACAAAATATTGCTATTTCATTATTAGAAATATCTCTATTTCGTTTATCTCCCAAAAATTGCCCACGTTGCTGTGGCGCGTTTTGGGCGCCAGCATTAGATTACGCGACAATAAACGAAGTAGACACGGTCCATCCAATCGCTACCCATCAGACAAAGTGGACCTACATAGGCTCCACTCTTTACTATGTCCAGTCGAAACGTAACGCTCTGCAAGGGTCACCTATTTAGCGTAAACTGGTTAAAGTAGTTCCTTCGCTCCTTGCGGGCAGTCACAGGCTTTCTCCTAACCTGGTTAAGCACACAGGACAACCTCTAAAGCCTTCGTAGGTTCCGCTGCTGCTTGCATGACTTGTGCGGCGACATTAGACTGTAGATAGATAGATATATATACACACTTGTACCTATGCATTTGCTTGCGAAAGCCTTTCATTCCGTCGTCACCTTCGCGTTTCGATCTGACCGAGGTACAATAAGGTCCGAGGTGGGCAATGAGACGAGCGGAAGCGCGCCTCCCACTGTCTCCTCATGCCAATGATTTTCGATAGCGACAGAAGGAGGGGGGGTGGGTGTGTATGTGTGTGTGTGTGTATCAACAGCCGTGGATATTGTGGGGAGAAAATCGATGGCCGATGTTATGAGCTCAGTTGCCGGACCGGGCCGGGCTGGCGGATTGGTTGAAAGGCGAAGCACCGAGGCGCCGGCGGGGTTGTGTTGTGTCAATGGGTGACCAGCCGCCGGGTACCGATGTTGTACGGGTGAGAGGGCCCACGAGGCTGCCGCGTCTCCTACGAAACCCTATGAAGAGTAGACCAGTCTAGCCAGAGTAGCAGACGTGCTGGTGAGGCCAAGAAGATTGTGGAGGCCCCAAAGAAGATGCACCAGTACGAAGCTATTTATATAATAAGGTTATGATGCAATAGGTATACTAATAATAATTAATAATACCACTAGTAGTAATGATACTGGACCAGGTGATCAGTGGCGTTACTCGCTGTTTCGACTCTAGTTAGCTGTGAGATAGATGGGCGAGTTCCTCATTAGTTTGTCTTATAACACGATTCGGCAGACACCTTTAAGATCTCGTTAGGTTTTCTCTCAAAAGGCCTCCGTTGTGCCCTTTTCCCCTTAGCACTTTTCGGCTAAGGGCCTTCTCAAAAATTAGGCCGACTGCGCAAGAAACCTGCTCCTCTACTTCTGGGGAGTTGCTATTTTTTTAGCAGGACGCGGAAAAACCTCCCGTACAAACGAGCAAAAAACCGATATGATTTCTGGGCTACAGTTCATATCCACATCAACGTCAAACGAAAGCGATATTTATGGAAGATAAATGATCTACACTCAATTCCGTCTTCGAAAAAAAAAAAAGAAAACGATGAACGCACCGGCGCAGCCGCACAGCTTGATCGAGGTGTACGGCAAATCGTTTGTACACCTATACCGACAAAGATATCGCGACCACGGGAAGTTCGAGACATTTTCCAACTGCAGCTGTCGAAGCGATCCCGTCCTCTGGGGCTCCGGGATCACGGATGCCGTCTATAAACATGTGCAGCGACGTGCGGTTTTGCCGCGACGACACAGAGTCCTAGTGGTAGTTGTAGCAGGGTAGGGCTTTTTTTATTTTTTATATTTATGCTCTCCCCTTTCTAGCCAGCCACGACAGACGGCTGCTTTGGTGAGTAAGCGAACTCGAGCAACGGTGAGAGGAGTATTGGTTGAGTCATGTGAAAAACTGCCACGTCGTTTGCCTAATATAGCGGAAACCGACGGCAAAAGGGAGCCGCCGAGTCGTTGCCCATCGACGAGGTCGGGAAGTCGAGACCGCAGAGGGACTCCATGGGCGCTTGCGCGCTCCGTCCAGGATCGAGACCCATGAAGAACGGCGCCCGCGGGGCGTGGACAGGCCCCGATGAATGGCAAACGTTCGAGCGGGCGACATGCAGTCGCTCGAACAGAGCGGCGTACACATCGAAATCCGCGCCTAGTCGACTGGTCATCGTGGGCTGGGTCGATCGAATGTCGAACTAGCGTAGTTCGGCTATGTTCCACATTGATCTGTATGACCTCCCGAGGGCGTGGGCAATGCGTCAGGGGATGGTGCTCGCTCTGTCAGAGTCACGGTTCGAAAGACTGCCCCGATGCCATTTTATTCGCCTGGGGAGAATTGGCGGTTGGGACTTTCCAGATCGATCTCAAGAGTTCGATGTTGTCTCAGTGTCAGGGACGGGCGGTGAGTTCTTGCCGTTGGCCGATTTTGAAATCGATGCTAGCTACGATGGCCAATCGAGTTTTCGAAACCGATACGAGCCTCGCTATATATGTATGTTAGCGGTTTTTCGACTGGTGGCACCACCAGCAGTGGACCGAAGCCATATGGAAGGGGTGTTCACCGAGGTTTACGGGTAGCCGTTCGCTGATCGAGCCGTTCGGCTGGCATTCCCCTATGGACTCACTCAATGCATTCTATGTCATTGGCTGCGAATGTATGTTTCTGATGATTTATGTGCTACTGACACATGGGATCTAGTATATGAATGTGTGAGAGTGTGTGCAAAGAGATTGACGGTAAGAGGAGACACCACTGTCGAAAATAGTTTGAAGTAAACATGCAATGCTCCAATAGCAGCTTAATACAATTGGGAATATAGTTGAGAGTTAGTCGGAGGTCACCGTTGGGCGTTTGCAACGTACATGCAGAAATTATTTCATCGAATTTTAGCTAGGATATATATATGTACTAGTAGCTATCAAGCTATATATATATATATATATATATATATATATATATATATACACCTTGTATACATAACGATTCGGTGCACATTATATAAATGTAGGCATAGTTGTTTGGGTATGGGCAGCGTATGGGCTAAATCCGCTCGCAATTACTAAATCTCGGGAGTTCCTTGAGTCGTATTTAGGCTACGATATTATAATATGATCTCCACAGAGGGAGATCTCTGAAGTTGTCAACCGACAGTAGTAATTCCTCCGTAGCCTTAAAATGGCTTTTTCCAGCTCTAACCTATAACAAATATTGCCCTAATTTACTATTATAGCATGGAAACATGTTATAGCGCCTCCCCGACCAGGCAATTTTTGTTCTGTTTCCATAGGCACATTTTGTGAGCGTATATGGCTGACTATTTCATCTTTTATGAGCGCCAAGCCACTTCCGCGGTAAACGTTGTTTCTAGAGAATGCCAACAACCGTGCGGGGGCTCGCACGCGAAGCGGTCACATGTGCGTCTATTTTACGAAGTGTTTTACGGCGCCCGAATGACCCGCCAGGCGAAAAATGAGATCCAAACTTCGGCACTTTATTCGCGCGCGCGTAAAAGGTGCCAACGATTGCCAGTACGATTTTGCGTGTCGCCGATGTAAATTAACTGGTTAATGATAATTGTAGCCGATTAACGCATTGCGATGGTTGACAGAATGGTAGAGAGTGAAACGTTGAATGGCCGAAATAAATAAATTAATTCAGGGCAATATTTCACTGTCTGAAGAAAGCGATCGCACCAGACTTACTGATCAATCAAAGGGGCTTTCAAGTGCTCTATGAAACTTCGCCTGCAGCTGACCATTCTGCTTAAACATGTTTACAATGACCTTGTCGAGTTGTTTTCCATATGGATATGAATTCTCGACGAGCAACATCTCGGTTTAAAGCAACAAATGAATGAACAAAATAATATAAAGCTTAAAAAGCTTATAAAGCTTTACAATAAAGAACGCGACCTAGCGTTCTTAGGCTCAGATATTATGCTGAACTAAGCTGTGAAGCTTTTGATAAGGTTGTGCATCCCTACAGATAAGCAACCAAAGTTTGATGGCATTGAATATAACTTTCAGTGCATTAGTTCCCTTTGTTCTTTCTATGGGAAGAGGCTCACATAACTACAAATATACATACTTAAAAAAACAACGATAATGCAGACAAGGGGGGAGGCTACCCGAATGGTTAGTCCAGGGAATTTTAAGCAAAATTTGGTATCGATTGTTATTGTTTTCTCTGCGTCGATGAGGTAATCACCATATGCTTTGACATTCTGGTAACTGATACGAATTACGCTGAAAGGACACACACATGATATACGAAATTAGCACACATTTTTTTTGAAGAAGTATGGAGGACGTTCAGTGTGGTGCTGCGGAAACGGGGTGGGCCGCGTAGACGGTATTCCAAACGAGTGTCGCCGAACAAATATAGGCCAGTAGAAATTTCCACCTTGCACAAACAAAGCTGTCGGCGCGACGTCTCGACGGTCGTTCAAATACGGAACATGGAGCAGGTTGCCGTAACCTTTTGGTATATTTCAGCACTACACGGAATTGTGTATATTTCGAGGTTACCTGACAGCGGA
This sequence comes from Stratiolaelaps scimitus, assembly GCA_019614645.1. NCBI lineage: Eukaryota > Metazoa > Arthropoda > Arachnida > Mesostigmata > Laelapidae > Stratiolaelaps > Stratiolaelaps scimitus. The sequence continues at coordinate 152,718 of JABWDB010000011.1, read as the reverse complement.
GGAGCGATTGGGCCAGCTGTGTAGACTTTTATAGGAGCCATTAGTCTCAGGACTTCATCTTAACGAAATTCGATCTTCGAATTTCTCTGAACTAAATAATGGGTGCAGCACGATCGAGACCCAAATTGCGCGTCCTTGACTGCTATTAATATTATAGACGGATACCTGGTTTGTAACAACCCATTAAAATCAAGCCATTCTATTTTGGCAGCAAGTCTGATTTTTCCTCGATAGCTTCCCACGTCCAAGCATGGCGGACTTCGAGATACATTAATGAATGCAAAATCCATACGAGGCCTGCTACGCAAACGCCACCGCGACAGCGTCCACGAATAGATTTACTCTAATATATTACATCCCTGGAAGCACAATCGCCCACGTGATTGACCCTTCTGCGAGCTTCTCTCTTTTTTTTTTCTAACCAACGATATACTATTGTACCTTACCTGTCACCATAAGCAGCCACGTCTGGCGCTCATGACGAGCATGGACAGCAGTGTCGCAGTCAATCGGGAACATTCCTACTCTCCCACACGCGCACGTAGGCAGATACAGTCGCGCGTGCGTCTAATGAACGAAAACCATTCACTAATGGACAGGAACTCAGGAGAACGCCTGCTCCTCGAACTCGAACGATTCGCACTGTCGGGCCTCACTGTTGCCCTGGCTCGTCCTGCCTCCTAAAGAAGTCACAGAAGACACTGACGAAAGGGGAAACGAACCGATTCGTCTTTCCACAGTGCCACCTCAAGTCAATCGCATGGGCATAACGAACCAATTCGCTCTCCTCTTCGGGGCTGAAACACATCGATTCTCGGACCTTTCTTGGACTGTCGCCGACCTCTTTCTCTCTATCTCTCTCTCTCTCTGCCTCCCTCCCTATATATATATTTCTTTTCCTCTTCATGTGTGCACTGTTGCCGCATTCAGAATTGATGGATAACGTGGGCCGCTGCAGTTGGCTGGCCGGTCGTCCAGGACGAACAATCGTCCGATGAAAGACCGCACGCGCCATTGGTCACAGCACGACCAAACGCCGGGTCAACCAGCAGAAGCTACAGATAGAGGAATAGAAATATAGGGGTTGGGGGGGGAGGGGGTATAGCAGATGATGGCCAAAGGGAACGGACAGGAACGCGCTGGTGGCTGAGGCGACGGAAGGCCGTCAATGGGTGACCCGAATGGGTACGCCGACTTCTCGACTATTTGCTCTTCTCATGTAGCTGAGTGCGGATATGATGACTCGATAGCAGCAGCCGCAATTATTATATATCATCAGCCTGATGGACTTCGACGATGCCCATTCGATTATGTGCTGTTATCGTTGATTGGCGGTGTGCGCAAGTTGGTGCTTGATGCGGGTCTGGCCGCGAAGGTATAGATTAAGGAGAGACTTGTTTGATTTGCACGTTCATCTCGGAGGGTTCAGTTGTCACTTGCAGGCCACACTAGCTTGCACTGGCCAGAGGAACTAGCGTGCTCCTGATCGAAATGGTAGACGAACTACATGCCACTCGTAGCGAAGTCTGTTATATTTTTCGGGGGCAAATATAGAGCTTACAACCGGGAGTCTCTACCGGCTCCGAGTCACTTTATCGGACTCCGTACACAATGTGGTTTCGAAATGTGAGAACACAAAACATTAAGAACATGCAATGTTATGTACATATGTATACAAGAGGATGTTCACAATTCTCACGTGAGTATCCCTGGCCAGTTTGTTATGCTATTACCCATTGTTCAGAATGAAACAATTGACGGCTACTGAAGCTGACGACAAAGCGTTGAAGTCGCCAGGGAGTGCTCGACGAAGCCCGGTTGCAACACGCAACCCAGCGGCTGCAGCCCTCTCTCGAATCAAACGGCTCGTGGCATTGCGAAATGCTATTGCAATAATCCACGAGGGTATTTCAATATAATTTAATAATCCACTAATCCCGTTGCACGCGAATCTTATTCCTCTAGAACCGGCTTAAAAGTTGCTAGGCAATCGAATACCTTCTGAGAGGCTATTCGCATCTCAGCAACGGATGAGCTCGCTAAAGCTTGCTGGATTAACCTAACCCTTTAGCCGCATACGGCAAATGCAATTCGTTTACACGTATCGAACTGTAACATTTGAACAAGCTCACTCGCTCACCCTACGATGTTTTGAGCCGTACGGCAACGATTCCATGCGTGACGACCCACGGCGCATCGCTTCTCCGTACGCCCTAATGACAACAGCTTATATTGCGTGGGCTCATGTTCGTTCACCATCCATAATCTATTAAGCGGTGTCTTCAAACGGCGTCTCTGCATCAATGACTTCCAGTGCACCGGTCGACGTAGACGATCTCGACTACAGTTGTGCCCACCGTGGAGAATGTTGACATCTATCAACGGGCGCGTTAACTTGACCGAACATGACAAGCTGGTGAGCAGAGAGTGCCTTGTATTTGTCGAGCCTTGCTGCTCCGAGAGGTCGACATGTCGATGGTGATACTGACGTCACACCGTGCAGTTGCTATCATTTGGGAAGTCGTCCACCACGTGCGCTACTGACCAGTAACTATTTGACGGACGGGAAACACTGCAAATTCAATACTATTAGTAACCTATATATATAGCTCTCTTATATGTCACGCAGCGGGGCTCGAACCAATGGGCCCATAACCAATGGTTGTTAAACGTGCTACCAGTTTAACTGCTTCCGCTTGCTGAGAATGGTACACAAAACATCGGCGTTACAGAGTCTCGACCTCTGTTCACCCTGACAGCTTGCGGCATTCAGCAATGTCCTCACGAATAGTACGAACGAATTTCAGCTTAGTATTAGTGAGGGTTGTTGCACGACTCTAGTGCTCTGCTGTCGCGCTCTGGCTATGCAATAGGTTCGGCTGATGAACTCGAATGCACAGCTCACGAATTGATATTAATTACGTGATGAATTCAACGAAATTGAAAAAATTGCAGCATTAAGGATAGATTAAGGCGTCTCCATAGACACATTTCACACATTTCTGCATGCATAGGCTTTCTACATAATCACAAACATTCCTTGATTCATGTATTCGTTCAGTGACGTTTATTGACAAAACTGCTGTTTTACAATGCTCAAGTTCTCGGAAGAATAATCGTAAAATTGTTTACTACAACATGGTACAAGTAACACTGTGTACCTCTGGCTTATTCTTTCTTAGAGCAAAACACAACATACATTTGCACGAAATATTTAGAGAGCCCTTCGGAGCAGATTGATCTCAAGTAGCCCTCAAACCTTTTCTTCACAAGTTGAGGGTCGACTTTTGTTAACCTTACCTCTGTTGACCTAAACTTGACCTCACTGTTCACCCCGTTGGTAACCGCCATTTATCAGCTCGAAGTTGACTCTCTTCCTATTTACGAACACCGATTACGAGACTGCGAATACCTATCGTAGCCAGCGGGGCGAGGTCGCAGGGAGAACATGTATCGATATACTGTTTATTCAAACATACAGTAGGGCGGGATTTCTAGGGATTATGGGGGGGGGGGGGGGGTGAGGACGACAATGTTCCGAGGAAGGCGATGGCATTGCCTCTCTGCACGGCGAGGGACAGCCGCTGCAGGAGGAAAGAGCCAGCGCGCTTGTCCCCGGTGGCGCGGATCAGCCTATGGTAGACCCCCTCGAGGAAGTTCGCAGTGAGAGGGCCGTGCCCGCCCAAGGTCTCAAAGGCAAGGGGGGAAAACAGGTGGGTTGCTTGGAGAGCGGCGTACTTCCTTAGCTTTGCCCGTTCCGCACGCGCTACTGCGTAACCGGGGATGGTTGCACAGTGGTTGACATAAGAGGGTGCTAGAGTGTCAACCACAGTGCCGTCCCAAACCAGGTGCTGCCCTCGATGGAAGGGGACAAGGGTGAGGCCGTCAGGGCGGCGGCCGTCAGAGGTGTCGAGGCCCTGTGGCTCCCTTGTGCAAGGAATACCGGCGGAGTGGAGGGCCCTCACGAGCGTGTCATTAAGCATCGTGTGTCGCGGATGGCGACCGGCGCTGCGTTCGCACGAAAGACCGTGATGGCCATTCGTTGCGACGGGGTCCCCGCAACGCTCGCAGCTGTGGGCCGCAACTACAGGGGCCCCGAGGCGAAGGCCCACACAGAAGCGGAGGGAGCGATCGTCTAGAGCAGTACCAAGGGACGAGGAGGGCAGCGCGTGGAGCCACGCCCCCGCACCAGGCCTGTCGACAGCCCGGAGGCGAGCTTGGTCAGCAGCGTGTGGCGCAGAGGCCAGGAGGGAGTCCCGCAGCTCCTGGTGCAGGGCATCGGACCATGCCCGCTGCTTGCTCTGTTTGTCCGGAGGGACCCGAGCGCGGGCGCCCGTCTGGTCAAGGGCAGCTTCCTGGGAGGCGGAGAAGTGGGCGAGCGCCTCGGGGGGGAGGACTGTAGCGACCATGTCGGCAACCGCCGTGAGCGACGCGGCGTAGCAAACGTCGGCCAAGCGGCGAACACTGAGAATGCCGAGGCCCCCGAAGCGGACTGGAAGGGTAGCCTGCGACGCCGCCTCCGGAGGGAGCTGGAGGTTCAGGATCGTCGTCAGCGCGTCCAACACCAAGTCGTCATAATCGTGAAGGGCTGAAGCCTCAGTGCCGGCCGGGCATGTCCTAAGCAAGTGCTGCATGCGTGCCGCCGAGAAACAGGACCGAAGGAGGAACAGCCCCTGGTGAGCCGATAACAGGGGCAGTCGGTCGAGCATCACGGCCGTCCTCTCGAGGCAACGGTCCAATAGCGGCCGGATGGCCTCGTCCGTGAGAGGGGAGCCGACGAGCTCGAGGGACAACCTCTGAGTGAGACGGCATCCTGGGAGCGACCGCTGGAGGTCGGGCTGCGCGTCCAAAGAGAAGATCTCGCACTTAGTGGGGTTGAGGGCGAGGCCGCTGCGCCCCTCGTAGTCGAGTACTCGCTGAACGTCGGAGGCGACGGTCGCCGGATCACCTGCCAACGTTCCGTCGTCCATGTACCACAGCCGCAGACGCGACTGGAGGGACACAGCGAGGGGCCGGAGGGCCAGGCAGAAGAGGGCTGGGCCCAGCGGGTCCCCCTGCTGGACCCCGCACTCTGAGCTGATGACGGCGTTGTCCATGATCAGATGGGAGGGACCACGATAGGCAAGGTCGACCAGAGGGAAGAGCCCAGGGACGTGCTCAGCAACCTCCCGCAGAACGAGATCTCGACGGACCGTGTTGAAGGCATTGCGAAAATCAAGCTTGACCAGGGCCGCGTCCGGATGAGCGTGGATGAAGGCGCGAGCCGCGTGAGCAGCGATCTCCGTCCCAGACGCCTGGCCGCAACCCAACTGGGTTGGGCCGAGCAGGGTCACGACCGTGTCCCTCTCGTTGACCCAGGCTATCTTAGCAGCCAGGCGACGAATCGTGCTGGAGCAGGCGATGGGCCGTATCGACCCGTCCTTTTTCTTGAGGGCGATGAGGCGCGCGCCGAAGAGTATAGGCCGTAGCGCCGATGGAACCGTGCCGGCCCGCATGCAGTCGACCACCTTAGCGAGGGCCTTGGCGAGGGCAGTGGCGACGGCTCCGAGTGCCGGAGAGAGCAGGTCCCTGAGATGACGCGGCCGAAGGCCATCGGGGCCGGCTGACGAGCTCGGGGGGAAAGAGGAAACGGCCGCAAAAACCTCATCGGTTGACGTTGGGGCAATGTCGACCTGCGGGGGACGGACGGGGAAGGCGTAATCAGGAGGGGCGGGGGGGTGCTTCGCCCTGAGGGCGTGGAGAGCCTCAGCCGAGTCCGTGGCCGAGTCGGTAGAGCACAGGGCCCGGGCGGCACCAGAGATGTCACCCTCGGAGAGTTTTTGGGTGGCTATACGCGCAGCCATCTGGCCCGTATCCGTGGGCGGAGGACGAGGGCCGCGGGGGAGTTGACGACGCAAGCGGTACTCCAAGCGCGCCCCAGCACGGAAGGCCGCTAGGTTTCCCCGAATCACGGCTGGGAGGGAGCGGGAGGTGTCGCCTTTGTCCGGCATCTGCAAGACCACTCGGGCGAAAGCCAGGAGCGCTTCCCAGGAGGAGGCGTCGTTATTGGAATGAACGTCCCGGAGCACGTCTGTGAGGGCCACGGCGACTAGGGAACGCGTAGCCTTCGGGACAATACTGAAGACTCGGGCCTCACGCATGGCCGCCTGTAGTCGTAGCTCGAGCGGTTGGGGCGCTGGACTCGGCTGAGGCACCGAACGGACCTCCGGGTGCCGCACCGTTATGTGCCTGTTGAGACCGCGCCGGGCGAATCTGCCCTCGCAATGCGGGCACGGTACACGCGGGGGGCCTGTGGCGTCTCGGGCTGAAGCGGCACGACGGGCTGCGGTGGCGTCTCGGGCTGCGGTGGCGTCTCGGGCTGCGGTGGCGTCTCGGGCTGCGATGGCGTCTCGAGCTGGGGTGGCGTCTCGAGCTGGGGTGGCGTCTCGAGCTGGGGTGGCGTCTCGGGCTGGGGAGGCGTCGCGAGCTGGGGCGATGGGACCTGGGTTCATGAAGAACGGGGGGGATTGAGAGCGGCTAGGAGGGGGGCGAGCTGACGCTGAAGCTGGAGGAGAGGGGCCAAGACCTCAGCGAGGGACCTCAAGGCTGCGACGATGCCTGGCACCGCTGGCGCGGCCGTGGGGCGCCGAGGCTCCGCGCGGGCAGGTCGACCAGGGGCGGCTCGACGGGGGGCAGGTCGACGGGGGGCAAGCCGGCAAGGGGCGGGCCGACAAGGGGCAGGCCGACGAGGAGCAGGCCGACGAGGGGCGGGGCGGCGCGACGGGGCGGGGATCGCCCTCGGGTTCGGCAGCAGGACCATGGGGACCTGAGCACCGTCGGAGGGGACCACAATACCCCGAGCCGCCGCAGCGTACGAGCGGGCTGGCGCCTGGGTCGACACCGGGGCCTCGATGAGCATAATGGACGCTAGGGGTGAGGTGTCCTTCACCTGTTCGAGGACCCTGGCCTCAGTCACGAGCCGCTGACGCTCGCGGAGGTAGGCCGCCCGAGGGCACGACGCCGAGCCCGAGCGATGGGCACCCTTGCAGTTGACGCAGCGGGCAGGACGGGCGCAGGAGGCGGCGAGATGGCCGGCTTCACCGCAGTTGCTGCAGGCCCTAGGCAGTGAGCACCGTGCCGCGATGTGGATATATGATACATACTACCCCGCCCAGACAACATGATTTTCGAAGGCTCGAATCGCGTGAAGGCGATCGTTGCCAGGACATACTCTCGGACAAGGGCAAAGCCTACTCTGGTCGAACGGGGTAACTGATGTGCGACAGTTTCGCTTGTCGAGGGTCCTCCTCTGTACCAGGCTGTCGACAACCACGAACCCCGAGTAGACTATGCCGTGGAACATATTATATTTGTTTACCTTGAACAACACACGCCCCTGAGTCCTCTTGCTGCTCGAACGGATCGGCTGCCAAATCAGCGGATCCCGCCCCTCTTATCAACTCTATCCCTTCGATATGTACACTCCTTCCACCAAAAAGCTGCCAGCGGGTTGCGCACGGCGTACTCGCTCAAACGCTGTGTTTCGTCGAGCGTTGGACGCGACGGGGCCGGGCGGGGGGGGCTGATATTGGGATATTGGGATTGACAGGTTGCAGGCGAAATTCGACAGGAGCACGCCGCAGTCTATCTGGCGCCGAGCTATCGCGTCAACAGGTAGCTAGCTGGCTTGCTCTAGCATTATTAATGAAATCGGCCGAGGGCGGAATGTCGAAGATGCAGCTGACTCTAGTAGTTGAACAACACTAGTACGAGAAATAGCGAGAGAGAGAGGAGAGAATCACTGGAGAAGAGAACGCAGACAGGTCCATGTGCGGGCCAGACCAACGAGCTGGTACTGAGTCGGCCTGTTGTAAGAGTTGTTGCTCCTACCTCGAGCGAAACTCTGTGCTCACAGCTCGCAGTCGCCATTCCGCTCTCTGCGCTGCTTCTGGGCATCTTGATCCACACGGACGCCAGCTGAGACGCCTTGTCAAACAGAGAGTGATGGAGTGAAGATGCGCTTGACGTGGACACACACCGTTCTGTGAATTGTTGTGTGAGGGACTGCTGTTAGCGTTGAAGGTTTGGATGCTCGCTGAAGTACCTTGTGGATACCTTTTGCTTGTTGGTTAAGGGGATTATTGATCGGATTACTGCATATTGGCAAGGGTACATCGCGTAATTCCACGCGGACGAGAGACTACATGCGTTCTATAAGATACCGTCAGCGCGGTGGCTTGGACGGCTGAGTCTCCGGCTGTAAAAAGCCAGAGGCCGCAGGTTCGAATCCCGTTGCATGACATATAAGAGAACTTAAGCATTCTATGCAGTTCCTTTAATAAATCAATAAAGCCTTACCTTACCTAATCCTAAGTAAACTGCCTCGCAACAGAAACGCGTGTTTATATATATATATATGTGCGTGTGTGTGTCTAGTCATTGTGTGTGTAAATGCCAACGAACTTAGCATATGAAGCATACTAGGCGTATGAGAAGCGATAAACGGATGTTACCTAAATAAATACCCTAGTAATCAAGTTCGATTTGATTGCCTGGTTTCGTGTGGTTGGCTGTCCACCTTACTACCTCTATTCACTGACATTGCGTGGTGATAGAGTCGGAAAGACGGGATGTTACTCGCTGCAACAATGATGTAAGTGCACAATGCGCCGAAATCCTCTGAGTGGGGCAACCAAAACGCCAGGGGACACAGTATATTCGAATGGACATCTTCTGGCAAATGTAGACAGATCGTTTACATCGCTTTGGCTCCGTTCCAGAACCAGCTCGTTGCGTGCGACACTGACGAGTCGAATTGTCGAATTATTATTACGAATTCGGAGTCGGATGACTGTTTTCGTCCGTCAAACGAAATCTGGCGGACGAGGCTGATGTCAAGGGCTTTGTGTCGTAAGTGCCTGCTGGTACGAAGGGCAGACAGGTGCGCGGGCATGTCGGACGGCAGTGGATCGACAAGCATCCGCTGCTGGAGATGGGCAACGACCTTGGTTTGAACACTTAAGCGGAGCACTCCTCTATCATGGTCCTCTTGTATTGTAAGCTGGCGTTGAACGAACGCTTAATCACTGATCTGAATTCAAGAGAGGAAAAGACGATCATGTTCCTTGAGTACAGCTAGCAATTTCTGGCAGTTCACTACAATAAGGCGCTACGTGGGAGTATATGGAAGAACAGTTTTGAAGAAGGACTCCCTATCGTTTCGATAAAGGCCTCGAAGGGGAACGTGGCTGGCAGACGTCGCTGAGAGAGCCTTGTTCATTTGGCCTACTACGCCAAATGGCTGGTAATCAATGACCCAGATGACAAGATATTATCTCATATATCTTTTCTACTTGCAGTCACCTAGTAATAATTTGTAAAACGGAGTAACTTTTCGCTGCTTTCTCCAAACGATGCTACAGTATCATAATATTCCCCATTCCGAGAAGTGCCGAACACACCTCTCTAAATGACCGCGTGTCCAATGAATACAGCATGTGTAATTTAACCATCGGAGCGAATATCTCTATGGCCGTCGTGGTAAATAGTTGTATGATAGTTGACATGAAATAATCATCGAAATCTTCAGATCGTCGGCGAAATCCACATCGAAAAGGGTTTCATCAGGCAGAATCGACGTCTTTCCATTCATGCGGTTTCCCAGTGCGAGCCCGAGGATACATCTAGGCCGTCATCTCGCATTGGGATGCCTGATAATGATGATGTCGGCCTCTGAGAGGTCGCCGCAGTTTGATTTCTGTCTGGACTTGCTAAGGAACGATTTTCGATAACGCGAAATCAATGTCCCTAATGACTCTGGAGGATTCACATGGACACATACTCGCACACATGAGTTTCGAAGAGGGCGAGAATATCGAAGAGCGTTAGCTGCTTCGTCGCATTGCAATGAGAGATGATTCGGGCTCGAGAGCCGATGAGTTATTTGAGAACGGAAAACGCGTCAAACGCGCATACGGCTAATTAGTTAATGATAACACCATTTCAAAATCTGCTTCGCGCGAAACAATATTTGATATATGGCTTTAAACAAAAAAAACAAAAAGTTAAAATATACCTTTTTACAGTGGAGGCGTTTTATTTCAACAGACAATGCCCACCAGAAAAAAAAGCACTCTTTATTTCAGAACATCTATTGTGTAGTTTCGGATCACTTCTTGTATCGCGCCTAGAACATCATAGAGGGCGGGGGGGTCCTAGATTCCAAAAGGCAAAGGCCTGCGGTTTTGTCCTTTCGGATTAACACTGACATGTGTGTAGAATAGGCACACAGGCCTTTAGGCTTAGTTGTTATAAAAACCACACGAATGTGCTGTTTTGCAATATAGCTAATGTCTCATGAAAATGCAACAAATGTGAGTTGTGCTATGAGCAGCTAATGAATCACAACTAATTTCGCCGAACTAGTTGGCGAATTGGGTGAAAACCATAGCGTGTTCGATGACAGCCATCATCTCGATGTCTTCTAGGTGGTTTTACTTCGAGACGTCCCGTTGTCATGAATGACCGCACCGAACCCCGCCTGGTGGCTCCATACGATGGCGCCGGCGGCGGACGTTGACTGACTATCGCGTTTAAAACGACAATATCATACCGACTCATCCCGGCGCACGATGATTGAGTGACGTTTCAATATGAACAGGAAAAAGCAATGAGATGGAGGAAGGGAACTGTGACACAGCCACTAAAATGTGGGGCCGCCGCGCCCCCATACCCCGACAACCGTCAGGTATCGACTATTGTCGGGCCTGCGCCTCGAGTTAACTAGTTTCACTACTTCCCGGACAGTCAATGCCGATGTTGATGTATTGACCTCCCTTCGATATTAGAATCAGCCTAAGTCGATGTTCGCTCTCTCTCTACCACACCATGTGTCTCATTCCTCCTGAAGGTCGGAGAGGCTTCTAGAGCTGGATGACCTGTGCGTCTGGTGGCCCTGGTCAACAATACACACAGCGTGGCGTGCCCAACTGCCAGGAACAGCGATGTCGATATTGTACAACGGGACGCAGGGCTAGTGTACAGGAATTCTGGAAGGTAACAGCTCGGTGGCAAAATCTGGCCTAGGGCAACCGTCTATATGGGCCATGTGTCCTGATTGTGTATTGCGGGCCGTCGGTACCGCCGCTGGGCGACACTCGACAATTGACGCTGTGAGAAACTGCGTCCGTAGACGTGCCCGATTGTGAGTACGATTATTGAATGCAATCGTCGACTGTCCATCCCGAAGTTCTTGGCACAATGTCTTGGCGTACGAACGACTTTGATGAGCCACCAGGCCGAAGGGAAGATTAGGGGACCGAACCACCTTTACTAATATATGTAGATTGTAAGCAGACACTGTCAGTATTCAGCAACGCAATCGGCATGCATTTGTCGCAGAAGATCATCCTCATATATATATATATATACATATATATAATGTATATAGGCACCCGTCTACCCACGGCTACGAGTGCTTAGCATAGGCTGCCGACACCGGGCGATTCCAGCCGCCGAACAGCAGGGATGGCGAATGGCATGATGCGTACTCGTCACGCAATTCGTGATCAATGATGGATCCGTAGCAGACTATTACTGCGTCGCTTTCCTCTCGGAGTCCCGCCTCCCGGGGCATCGCACAGACGGAGAGGCATGGTCCTATATATTTTGTCGCTCATTGTTTGTCTACATCATTGGAGACCACTATCGGTAGCGTGAGTCTTCGCTGCCAGCTCTAACCACCGTGGCAGCATCATCTCTCGAGTGTTAGAGCAACGGCCGAGGGCAGCTGCCTGTCTGAAAGTCATTTGTCCTCACAGTTTAGCTCACGATGTCATCAAGGTTCTAAACGCTAAACGCACCTAGTCGCTGGAACGACCGAACGTGGGTGACCATTAGATTCCCTCAACCCGACATAGAGACAGTTTCCAATGAGTTGGGTAGAGCCCCGCAGTGGGCTCAAGCGAACCCGCCACCGACGCACTGTTTGATATCGATCTGCGTACTGTCGTCGAAGCTCGAAGCCCAAAAAGAGATGATTTGCGTTCATTATTTGCTTGGCCCGCCTACTCCTTACCTGACCTGACGGGAAGAGCGTACATAACGTACGATTTACTATTTAAGGTTTTTGCCGTTTTTAAGGTTGGGCCATTTTACGAGGTGTTCAGGTACGTATAACCCAATACCGTGTGAATAAATTGTGAATTTCAGTACATGGTTGCAAGCAAGAGAAGGCGCAGAGCTCTGCAAGACCGGCACCCCTTTTGCTGTCGTCAAAATTCGGACTATAGTTTCTTAAAATCAACTCAACCATCCGGTTGATTGTCTAATCAACACATCATTCAGTCATCTGGCAACTGCGGTCAACTCATTGTTGCTATCATCAATAGATGTAGGTTCGGCATCTGTTGATTCGAATTTCGTCACTTTCGCCGCCACTACCACAATACTGCACACCTATCTCACGAGCGTATCTTTCCCAATAATACAGTGTACGGGCGGGTATTGACACGCATTGAACAAACTCTCTCCTGGCAACCCCCTCGTCTAGCTAACTCGATCGGCATCTCTCTATCGTTGCGGTACGCCTACGAGTTTGCTTGCGGCTTGCTTGCTTGTTGCGTGCCTGCCTTCTCGTCGTTTGGTTGCACCCTCATCCAGCCAGCAGCGCCCGTTTGGTGTTTGCACCTGATTTGCAAGCGCCATTGTCAACGCTCAAACCCAGCCGGGCCTGCTAGATCCGGCCCGGCGTCGCCTTTCGCCTTGATTCTCCGTCAACCCCCAAAACTTCGCTCATGACCCACTAACGGTCCAAGCGGCCGCGGCCAACCATTCAATACGTTGCGGCCAGAAGCAGGCGTCACCCACCCACGCACCGTCATGGCATTCCCTCGCCCATCAGCTCAAACTGACACGACCGAGTCGATGTCTCTTCCCCTGCTCTGCCAGCAGAACATCATGATCGATGTGTCTTTCACCGAAGGCTCGTTTCTGTCCCATCACGGCGGCTCCCATCTCCAGGGTGAGGCGAGGGCGGCGGCGGCAGCAGCAGCAGCCGCGTTCTACGGCCTCCGCCCGCGCAGGAAGAGCTTGGTGAGCGCTGGAACCGGCGCACCGGTTCCCTATCAAGGAGGGCGTCATGACGAGCCAACTCACATTAGACCCTCTACGCCTGTGCCACCTTCTCATCCCATCTTGCCCGCGCTAACGCCATGCCTGTCCTCAGCATGGCGAATGTGTGTATGGGTCCGTGTGTGCCTGTGTAGATACAGCGAATCACGAAAACCCTATTCACAACAGCTAAAAGGCGAGCGAGTCGTTTCAACTTTTTCAGCTTTCTTTCGACATATGGAGCATACCGCAACTCCACATGCGCCAACACACCCCGTACCCACATACATACGTACGCAGACAAAGACGAAGCAAAGTTTCCCTTCAAAATAGCTGTGGGACAGGCGGGCGTATCGTTCACGGCATCCGAGAATAAGAGCGAAATTGGCCGTGATCATCGGTGGGCGCCGCATGCTTCTCCCGAGGTGAGCGGCGTGGCCAGGACATCGTCGGGACCGTGCTGCCGCATGTTGATGAATTCACATTTTTCTAATACTTCTTGGCCTGCTTGTCTCTGCGCTTTCGAGTCGCCTGACTCTGGAAGCACGAAGCGGCACCCTTAAGCTGAGTCGAGATGAAGAGACGCGGGCCGTGCCATCAGACGAGAACAGCGCACACGACGATACGTTACAGCCGCCGGAGTGGGGGGGGGGGGGTTGACGTGCATCTGATTTTCTATTATGTATAAGTGCGTTCAACATTGAGCTCTGGGTCGAATCTAGCAATGGACGTTTATGCGTAAATACATTCAGATTGTCGATATGCCCTGTTTTAGTTATAATTCTTGTTGTGGGCGTTATATTTTTATATAACGGTTGCCAGCACAACCCACACCCCCCATACTGCGATTCCCCTCTCAGAGCGAGCTCCAAGCGTAGACGCATCGGCACGGCCGATCTCGAAACAGACGTACGATTTTTCTTCGAAAGTTAGTTCTAGCTATGGAACAGGTTGTAGATACCGTGAGGTTGGGCCTACAACAAGCGAAACCACTGTCCCCGAAAACGTACGCCTTGGGCATTAAACATTTTATTGTCCTCGAGCCCATTATGTATATATATATATATATATAAGCATTGTGGACAAGGTCTATTGAGAGCTCAGGCGAGTCAAAAGTTCTCTTTTCTACGCAGGGCAGCCAAACTGATATTGTATTCCGTACGCACTCACCTGGCTGCAAACAACCGCCCGGTTTATACATCCCTGCCCATATAATACGCGCTAACGCCTGTGCTAAAAGCCACCTCTAAAGGCCCCGTTCTACCTAGCCTCTCTGCCGCCACCGTCAACCTCTCGCCCGGGGGCAAACCGGTAACCGGGAATCGCGCCATACACCATGAACGTTGTTTTGAAAGTCCGCAGAAGGCCCATGTGCGAACGTATAACACATACTCGCATACACACACAGACGTGAGGTTGCCAAACCTTGCCACGCGTGAATTTGAGCCACTCGCAGTGACGCTGTGGAAATCAGCCATGCATGATCTCGAAGCTGCGTTTGTCCACGGAGCATCGGCGTGGGGCGCAAGCCAGCTCGGTTGGCCGCTCCGCCCAGCCACAATGTAAGATAGAGCTTTATTCCTCCCGATGGTGGTTCGGAAAGAACAAACCCACTGAACATCTCCCTCCGCCGGTGTCGACTCCGTCCACGCGCCGGATGCTGGTTCCCTGCCCGTTGTCTCCAGCGAGCGGAATACCCAGCCGCTGACTACACGGGTGAAGCGCTGCCACGGCGGAAGTCGCGTGCACCGAGTTCGTACTTGTCGCAATGGCTCCCGCCACGCACACACGCATAGGTAGGCCAGCACTCGGGCCGTATTGTTATCCTTGTTGTTGTCGTTGCTGTGTATCGTGATGGTTTGGAATCAAGGTGTCGGAAACAGCATGTAGACTGCTCAGCCATGAGTGCATTGAGGGGGTGAGCCGACGCTTACGACTGAGTAATGTTATGGAGTGCTCGAATACGCTGTAACGAGTCCGCATCTGAATTCGCTAGCTCTCTGAAGGGAGACTATTTGCGCGGTTCTAGCAGTGGTTCATTGGAACTAGGGAAGATAGACTCGACACAGACTCCCAACAGCGTATCGTGGTTTTAGCAGGTAGAGGCTTTGTGTCATCCACGTCAGCCCCTCTGCACTGGCTCGGTCCACTTTCCATCGAGGTTAGAATGTCTCCTGTGGTGTCTGTACGTTTGAAAAAAATGTCCTCCTCTACAAAAATGCAGTACTTCATTGACCCTCTCGGATATGTGGCGGACACCACGAGTGGTCAGGAGGGCAGCACCCGGTACACTTGAATTCAGTTCTATCCTCCCTCATATTTCTTATGACAGCTTCCACTGCCTGAGTTGCTTTCACTTTCGCTCCGTCTGCAGAGCGAGGTGACACAACTGAAAATTCAAATCGCGGTATATTCTCGGAATAGTCGCGATTTCCCAACGCCCAAGTTCTCGAAAATAAAATGAAATATATTATAATATTAACACTCGTATACTCTGACAGATATATAACACGTAGCTAGCGGTAAAAAACAAAAACAGAAAGGCCGTACATTATTGAGACAATTGCATAAGAGCTAGAGTTTGCAAATAGATATTGAAAGCATGGACAGATTTATGAACAGTTGTATTTACCGCCACTGATTAGTGTAAAAAGCACAGTTCGTCATTTTCGTATGCAAACTTCTTTTGCTGGAGAAGGCCGAACTGGGGAGGTATTTCCCTTTTAATGAAATCTTACCCTGGGCGATTTTATTCTAGATAATCTTCATTGTAATACATATCTATCTATACGTATTATATGCTGGGTCACCCACTTCGTGTTTACTTGAATGCTGGTACTGGAAGGCTCAAGAAATCGGGAAAACTCGAGACACTTGCAGACCTCCTGGAGGGGGAGGGCTCTGACTTGCACGCGGTGGTAGTGTGCGAGACGTGGTTAAAAACGGCCGACTGCGACGGTTTAGCCATCTCGGATTTCACTTTTTTTTCGGGTCGGGACGGGAGATTGCCAAACAGGGAGGTCGAGTTGGTGTTTTCGTTCGAACTGGCTGCCGTGTTTTAGAGACGTCGGCAAAGCGCAGTGATGATGGCAACGTTCAGATCATTCGGGAGCACATTAGGAAGTCTGGATTTGAGGGTTACCTCATCGGTTTCTATTGCAGTCATTTCTCGTACAGGCGTACAGGGATACTCTACTTAATTTGTTAGAAGATACTCTTCTGGTAGGAGGATCCTGTGATGTGTTTTTTGGTTATCTCACCTGTGGTCTGGTGCGCTCCTCCCTTGACCTCTGACCATTATCTCGTGTTGGTTTCGTCTGCAGGTAGACGCTCTCATTGTGCAAGAGAATCTGTCACAGGACTTCCTATTATGAGAACCAGTTCCTTCATCTCCGGGGCAAGAGCGGGCAGCTATGGAACTTTGTCAATAGGTCCTAGAAGGCGTTCGATTCAACGAGAGCAACATGGAGTGTCGGGGCAGTGGGCGTGCCGAATAAACTGATTAGGTTTATTAGCATTGCCACTGCCTTACGTCATAAACGTCTCGATGAGGTCAGGCCGGTTTTCCCGCAGGCTGAAAGATGATTGTCCAGGATTGTCCCTCTTCTTAAAAATAAGAGGGATAATCCTGGCATCTTTCGAAGATCGTAGGCTATCTTCAAATTATCGACCCATTTCGCTGGTCGACGATTTGTCCAAGGTTCTCGAGAAAATAGTCTCTAGCGCATTACCTCACTTCCAAAAGCTTATTCTAAACATGTCAGTTCACTTCCGTAGGTCACGCTCTACTGAGCTAGCGCTGACTCATCTTTGGCAGGAGATCACGGACGCCATCGAAAACAATCAATTATGTCTGAGCGTCTTCCTCGATGTCTCTGCCGCTTTCAATGGCGTACACCACTCGTTCTTCCTGCAGATGTTGGAACATTTAGGATGTAAGTGGACTGTTGTCGCTTGGTTTCGGTCGTACCCCTTGGAGAGAAGACAGATGGTGAAAATCGGTAAAGTGGTGTCTACCTACAGAGTAGTTGACATTGGGACACCCCAAGGCTAAATTCTAGGGCCGTACATGTTTATCATCAGCTTAATCAGCTTTATCTTATTGAAACTTTCATCTGGTAACTTCTGTAAGACTATAGCCTATGCAGATGATACAGATAAAGTGCGCTCCCTCGCAAGCTTCGATCTCTCACTTCCGCTTATATGCTAGTTCCTATAAATATATAATTGCTGTACTCGATTATTGGATGTTTAAAGTTGTATATACGTATGTAATAAAATTGCTAAACTAATGATGACACACTATCCTGCGGATTTGATGTTTGTGAGCAAAGTTTATGGTACGAGATAGTTAGATGCTGGTGGTTTACAGGTTTACATGGCACCTGTAATTTCGGGTGACCCAATTCCTATTCTGTGGTATTTACATGACCTATGTTGAGCATACAATGCATGAGCAGGTCATACTGACAGTACGAGTGCTTGACGACCAACCCTCTAATGATCTGTCACCGCGACATCGAGTGGGCATCGTCTCGAAGTTTAAGGACGACGCACTTTACAACATGTTTCATCATTTTTACGTTGTGCTTCGTCACTTCATTTAACGCTATCAGCATTCGGTGAACAATGTGACGTTCGAGATTGAGTCATCCCTTCTTTACCATGGGGGAGAGGAATCGAGGAATTTACCGGATTTCAGCCAGCATCAAGACAAATCGCTTGTGCAAACATTATCATAATTATGAACACTGTTCATTGTGCAGTAATATCAAACACTGGGTGAATTCAGACTGGCGTCGACTTGCTAGATTATATCATTACGTACACATTACTCATGACTAACACCATTCGAGATGGACGAGTAATTCAAGCGGACATAGACGTCTTATTCGGGGGTGGATCGTGGGTGTAGGCTAGGCAGACATTTGTCGACACGATGGGGTCACGTCCTTTACGGAAGCCACGTAGCCCACGAAGCCTGCACGCCCAGCCCGGGACATGGACAACCGTGGATCAGACAGGCCGGCGGCCCTTCGAGAAGGACAAAATTGATTCGCAACATTGTCGTCTCGGGGTCGCTCATGCACGAGCGGACCAAGAAGGGACTTAGGCCAAGCGAGCGAGAACGATTCCGCAGTCGAAGGCTTGTGTCAAGGCGAGAGAGTGATGCTGTCTAATGAATCAAATTAACACATAGTCAAATCTACCACCGCCGCCAACTCCACGGCCTCAACTGTTGACCAGCTTGATCACGCGTACTGTTGGCCTTCTAGAAGACGGTGGAGACAACGTTCAATGGCTGGACTAGCATCTGGTACATATGTTAAAGGTTGTTCATGTGTAAAAAATCAATGCAGATCAATAATCAGAAACCTTAGCACAATGTGCCTCCCATGCTAAAATGAGCTGCCAGTCAAGAGAAACGTACCTCTATAGCTGAAACGTGTTCGGCATCTATTTTAAACCAGTGCAGTTTTTTCTCTACTGTATACCTATTTCTTTTACAGTAAACCTACACAGCAAACCTATTTTCTAAAGAGTGTTGCTATGTCAACGGCGTGATCGCCTCTTGTGAAACTGTTGACGATGTTCAACAGCGCCACGGCCCTTCTCGGTATCGCTTAGCGCATTCTTCAGTAAGAGGGTGGTGAGATGTGTACAAGCCCAGCCGCGAGCACCACAGATCCTCCTCACCATACCGACACGACGTGGTTTAGCGGACTCTCAGCTGCTTCCCTTCTCTCTCAGTCTCTCAAAACCAGACTTCCTCTCAATACCTCTGTCACTTCCCGTCTGTGAACAACTTCTATGGTCTATAGGGTGTCTGTAGAAAGGCCCGTGTATGTAAACATGCAATATTTATAACGCATACAGGGGGTGTACGGTACCTTTTTTTCTGCTCAGTGGTAGCTGTGCCGCAGACCACATTAGCTGCTACTGCTACTTAATTAACAATTTTATTGCGGAGATACTCTCCATAAAAGTAAACGTGGCCCCACTGAGATTTGAACCTCAGACTCCACAAAACTCCCGTTTTGGTGCTGCCTCCACAAAACTCCCTTTTTTACCCACCACACCATGCTCGCAGGCAAATTATTTGTCGTCTGTAAGCCTATTTTTGCCTATCATTAGGCTCTTCTGCACCGAAAGTACATCGTTATGCTTGCTGATTACACCCATTGCGGTCCGATTGCACACAACGGCAAATCAACCAGCGTGTGACAGTTCGTAGGGTAACGCGCTTCGTGCCATTTTCTGTTATATTCCTCTTCGAATATTTCGATACTGAGATGTACCACGAAACAAAGAAGGTAAGGTAAAGGTAAAGCTTTATTGATTTATTAAAGGAACTGCATACAACATACATGCTTAAGTTCTCTTATATGTCATGCAAAGAAAGAAACAAAAAGAGAGAAACTCGGAAAAAAAGACGCTGTCGCAGGGAACCGCACACTTTGTACTACACACCCATGAGAATACATAGGACAACTGCATAGAACGTGTTCATGGTAGGACTGTGTAGTTCGATTCGGCTACGATTAGTATTCTTGTTATGCCCGAACGGTGGGTCGCAAGTATGTGTTTGCTCGATGGCGTATACGCTTGAATAGTTTGACTGGATGCAGTCTCACAAACAGAAGGACAAGGTTTATGGGGCAATCTTGATGGCGCTCATTATGTTGACGTGGAAGAGAGAGAAGGGTGGACACGTTCGTACGCAAAAAACGAAATGAATTGCATTGTTTCATTAGCACTCCTGTGGAATAGTGGTAAATGATTGATCATCGAACTGCTCCCGGTAACCTCCTTGGACGGTCTGTCGTTAGCGTTTGAATTATTATATCGTGTGTCGGGAATGTTGGCCGTAAACTTCAGACTCTATACTTTAGCTAAATCTAATATGTAGATATAGATCAAATGTTAGATAGGTGTGTGACGACAAACAATAGTGGAAATCGGCACGCTCAACCTAGTCCGGAGCAATACCCAGAGCCTCACGGGCAGGGACGAGGTCGGCGTCTAAGGTCTGCAAATAGAAGATTCCCGCGATGGCAGTCCGCGGGGTAAACAAATCCATTGTGGCATGTGCGCGGTATTAGTATCGATCACACATAGAACACTAAGAGTGATGACGGACACGTATTCTGAAACTCAAATAGTTCATGATCAACCGATTTTACCTAATGGACAAAAGTAGAACTGGGGTTCGTTTTTTTTTCGATCTCAAACACCCACTGATTCGCCACCCTTTTACGAGAAATTGAGAACCGCGCCAAGCTGGACTCTATAGGGAGTGCATTTCAAACAGCAGCAATAACAACGACAACGAGCGAGTGGAAATTGGCTCAGTGTGTTCAGCTGACGATTGCCGTCAGCCGCCGTCGGATCCCGTTGCTCGAGTGACACGGAGGCGGAGTCCTACCTTGTAGCCACCCACACAGCTTTGACCTTTATACGCAAACGAAAAGCACAATAATAGTTCCATCTCTCTCAAACAACACACAAAACATATGAGCTAACCGATGGGTACTCATCTTTCTTTTATTCTCGGAATGATACAGAGAGCGCCTCCTTGTAACCGGATCAACACTTCTCACTGTCCCCTGTACCCTAGCATTGACGCAATCGATTCGATTTCCGTAGAAGACTCACCGAAGTGAAGCCATCATCGAAGATTCGAGTCGCCTGACGTCGATTGATGACCTTTGGACTCTAGCGCATACCGTCGGTGACGTGCTACCGGCAATACTCGACGGGTTTGTTAGGACAAAGTGAATATTCCTATATTGTTGACCTTATGTTTAGTCGAAGCGAGGCGTCTGTCCCGATCGCAGAGGTATAGGTCATTGCAGGGGAGACAGCTTCATACGTAGAGTTCAATCCGTCGCGATTTAATGTCGGGTTGGATCGGCGTGGGTTCAAACAATCTCTATCCGAGTCTTGGATACATTCACATCATTGCAGAGATCATGAATGCCATGGCTCCCCCTCCCCCGGAGTCATCATGAGTGCACAACCTATATCTGGCAGGGGACGCAACGGAGAGAATATGATTGCGGCTATGATAAACAACGCGCAGTACTCCAGCCACGTTTCGTTAAATGCCACGAAGCCCGAAGGTAAAAAGCACATACGAGATTTTGAAGGTTACTTAGTGCCTAACTGAATACTGAGTCCGAGCGGTAGACAACCAATGGAGGTTCTCAGAGCGGCGCAGCACTGCGCCGACCCATCGCTCTGTCGTTTTCGAGAAGGGCGGAGGCTTAACCTATGTGCCTCATTATTCATTATGCATCGCGGAGTTGGTAGGTCGTTCTTCGCAAGTAACTTTTGAACTTCGTTCGCTGTCTCTTAGCCCATCGTGTATAATTGTGTCTGCAGCGAACGTGCGATCCGAACGCTCGGTATCCCGGCGGCGTTCGCTTATATTCCACTCTGAATATTCAGCAGCATCGGCGGTCTTGAGACAATCCGTAAGTTTTCTTGCCGACATGAATTTGGTGCTCTCACAACAATACTCTCTTAGAGATATTGAGTGGTACCAACTGCATAAAATAATACCCTAATTGCACATACTATAGTAATTGCATATAATATCACCTTAGATAAGTTTGTTAATTAGCGCTAATTAACAAAACTAAAGTTAACGAGTCTGTGCCCTCTAAGGTGGTTCGCGTCCAAGGGACAATTGAAAAATATCAAAATGCTTACCATGTTCTTCATTTCGGCCATTCACTTCAAGCCGGCGTAAGCGAGAGGTTCACGAATTGATTGATGCAAAAGTCTGAGATCTGTTCTTTTGGCATGTTCGAGCCTTTCCAAAAACGACGTGTATCGCACGCACAGCTGCTATGTCGGGTTCTTAAATTGCATGCCCCATCTTTCCCAGTTTTGGAGAGTGCCAGGTCTCAGCCCTCCCAGAGTGCAATGATAAGGCCTCTTCCTGGGGTCTCCGCCTTCCTGATCACGGAGGGCTCGGCACCAGGTAAGTATGCGCAGTGGTCTCAAAAAAAGGGGCGCGCGTATCGGCCAATCTGGCTATAATTCTACCTTGGGTAGGAGGTGCGTCCGGTAAGAAATGCCGACTGATGGCGGTCGTCGAGGAGTCCATGGCTCTCTACGCCTCCCCGGTCTGGGGTGGGGTG
Organism: Stratiolaelaps scimitus; assembly: GCA_019614645.1. Lineage (NCBI taxonomy): Eukaryota > Metazoa > Arthropoda > Arachnida > Mesostigmata > Laelapidae > Stratiolaelaps > Stratiolaelaps scimitus. Next base: position 130,480 of record JABWDB010000011.1, on the reverse strand, counting down.
GCACTAAGGTTCGGGGCCAACACGGGGGCGTTGAGGTCAGCTCAGCGAATCCTGGCGATTAGGGTTGCCCAGGCCTATCGCACAGTGTGCAAAGAGGCCTTGTTGGTTCTGGCTAGTGTCCTGCCGTGGGACCCCCTGGCTGGGGTGCGTAGAGAGCGATTTATGGACGACGATCTAGATCTCACGGAGGCTGCAAGACAACACTGCACAAGTGGCAGAACGAGTGGAGTAGACAGCCCGACAACGGGAGAGGCCGATGGACCAAGGATCCCTGTGTTGCGAGATTGGTACGACCGGCCGGCTGGGGACAGCCATTGATAGCACCGAGGTTGATGGAACACCCCTGGAGGATGGGATGACTGGAGATTAGAGCTTGTGCATTACGCGTTCCCAAAACCCCTCATAAAAAAAAGGTCTCTGACCCAACGCGGGTCGGTCGAGAAGCCAGAGGTGATATATATATATATATATATATATGCGTGTAACTGACTAAAATGGTAAGTAAGTCACTCTCGATGGAGCAGACACGACTGGTACTCGGGTAATACGTTGTCTCGACATCTACTACCAGTGGACTCAAACAGGTTACCCGACCAAAACATTTTCCCACGCAAGTTTGCAGTCGAAAACTAGTTTGCCTAGCAATTTCGACCAAAAGGTCGAAAAAGGTCGACCAAAAGGTCGACCCCTTAAGCAGCACTGCTATACGAAACTGGGAATACTTACTAGGAGAATTTGTGCAAAATTTACAACGTGCATGCGTTGTTATTGTTGTCCCCCGGATCTGCCTTTGCTGCATAGAATACACTCGGCATTGGTCCACGTCGAATATGTACGTGGGCCCGAGGTCTATATGGCGGCTAGATACAAGGGCGAATAGTAGCAGCGAAACTGGAGTACCGAAGAACTCGGGGAAGCTGTAAATAAACGAACCATTTCTTGTGTTGTTTTTTTCTTATTTGCCATTGAGTACCTTCTATACAGGCTGTCCCATTTGGATAAAACAAAAATTGTGTACTTCGTACGAGATCGCTGACCTCCCTCACACACCGTTCCCGTGTGTTACGAACCGGATAACCCTATAACCCTGGTGTGGAGCGAGACGGAAGAGTTGGTGTGTTGTCTGGTGGTACCACATGTCAATGTACTTGAAACGCTCAATGGAAAAGGTGCTCTCAGGTTAGGTTAGGGTCGACACAGGGGTGCAACGTGCCCTCGGCTGGGAGATCGACGCCCGAGATGACGCGAAGCCAGACACAACGGTCACAGCCATAAACAAAGAACCATCGGGACCCATACTAGCAGACTAAGATCGGACAGCGAGCTCCGCAGATGCGACAGTCGTGAAGGTGACGCGCCTTGACAGGCATCTTCTACCCTTCGAACGAACCATCCTAGCGTGCACCTTACAGCAGGTGAGCTTCGGATCAGAAGTCAGAGGTGATATATATATATATATATATATATATGTATACTCAGACGCTGTTACACCATACAACGACGCTGAAATTGAAGAACAGGATATAGGCGATTGTAGATGATGGTAGATACACGTATCTTGTTAACGAACGGCTCAAGTACGAGATGCGAATGTACGAAATGTTTGCCTTTACTCGTTATTACATAATAACGGGCTTTCTGCTGCTGCTGGTTCGCCATTCAGTTCGGCTAGCGGTTCCTATGCGACGTATCGAGCTTAGGCGAACGGAGCATGTATTGTTACATGCTCCGTTCGCCTATTTCAGATTACATGTTGTCTCCCCCGCGTGTTGGTTTGTTTCATATATAGCCGTGCGTAACATGATCTTCGATTTTTTGAACTGTTGTTCGAAGGATTTTGTTATTCGCGTTTTTGTTTTTGATACGAGGATTACGCGAATGTATGGTGTATATTCGTGTTGGACGGTTCATGCCAGCACTAGCGTGGGACTTACAACTCGCTCTAGACCCGCTTACCCCTCCGTCTCCGCTTGAAAAGGCGTTTTGGATAACTGAACGTAACTAACTAGCATAATTAAGAAACCCGCAAGTGCAGTAATTGTAGCGGTAATACGCGCTGTGCGTGTAAGCGTATGGTAGATACGAGCGTCCAAGTTGCGCCGCATTATAATGAACTGTGTATTATGATTTGCGCGTAATTACAGGTCAATAAGATTATTATCTCGATTGCTTGCTGTTTTCCGGCGGAGAGTGACGACTAAGTATTGAAATTTGTAAATAATTGATAATGTAATAAGTGATAATGTAATTCTTCTATTGAGTACTTGCCTATTGAATATATGAGGATTTCAAAATGTACTCACTTCCAGTTTAAGAGAGAGCTTTCCCCAGACGAGAAAGTCTGACTATGTGCAGTGTACTATGCGGGCAATATCCTCAACTCATGAATGCCTCAATTTCTGCTTGACCTCTATATATATATAGATATATATATATAAATTGAATTGAATAAGGTTGGCCAGCACAACAGAGCAATATTCAATGTTGCATTTAAGACCAAAATAAAGAAAATCCTTTCTCAGGCAAATTGATAGTTGCCCTTCCCCAATGTGGTAGTTTACCTAATGAAATATGACGAGATGACCCACCACAAAGAGCATCCGAGGGATCCGGCACGTGACGAAGTGTGTAGTCAGTTGGCCAACACCTAATGCTGAACGATAATTCTTCGTAGGGATCATTAGTTCGAGAACATACGCCAACTACATCCGCCCTCCTCGAAGATTACCCAAATTGCATTAGTCCCTGCGCTCGCCGACTGCCTCTTTCTATTTATCTATCTCTCACCGTCGCTACTGTTCGCGCAGTCGGCCGTCCAAGCGAACCCATTTCGGATGGGAGACGTGATTTGCCGAGCGAAATTCTCGCCGCGGTTCTGCGGAGCGTCCCCGCATCTGGACACAGTCAGTCATACGATGATCACGTTGATTAATGAAAAAAATCGTCAGCTGACAACGAAAACGCGGCTGTCCCTCGTCTCGTGAGGTGGAAGACATAAGCGAGCCAGCAAGCTGTACCTCAGCTAAAAATTGTGTGTCGACATTCGCCATAACGACAGCATCACCGTTGGTCGTTCGCGCTGCTTTCGGCTTGAATCAGATCTCCTTGTGGAGTATGCTTGTTAAGCGAGGACATCCCGAATGGCGAACGTAACCTGTTTTGACAACGTCCTCCGTTCAGGAGTGGACGGTCATTTTTGTGATGTACTCATACATCGACGAACGTTCCGGGCATAGTCCTTTTTCTCTATTTTTTTTTGTTCTGTTAACTAGGACGTGTTACCCCTTTTTATTTCATTCGAATAGGTGCCACGTGTGATCATTGATGATGTTACGTTATGGGCCGTATTTTGGTTTCCAACGAACAGAACGTCGTCAAGTGCTGAGAGCTGAGACATTGCCGAGGCTTCAGTTCTCATCTTCATCGTCCTACCGATGTTGTAGGGCTGCCAGTTTTAGTTAGATGTGCGCACGGCTACCACTACTACTACTCGTTCATACTGTGCGTTCTGCCTCTCTCTAGTTGTTGGATTTGTCTTTATTTAGTTATTTATCTCGCGTACATGTTTTGTTGACAAAAAAAATATGGACACACAAAAGAAAAAAAAAATATGGACACACATTTCGCATATGCCTTTTGAAACAATTGGTGCCAGGAAAATGAGGTCCTTACATATGTAGTTAAGCACACTTTGTGAAGCATATCCTCCGAATCGGGAGCATTGCGAACGAGTAGTTTGCACCTTTGCGCCGGATTACGATAGGCTTATCATGACACAGAGTAAAGCGCACAGACGTAGCTACCGTGAACACCTCCCTTGATCGTTGCTGGAAGAACGACTCCAGACCCGTACATGCCTGTCAAAATATGCCAAAACGATGCGTACGTCTGTCGCAGCGTTCGCCTCGTGTGTACAGGATTTAATTTATATATAGCTGCTTTTTGCCGGCACAGGACACGGCAAGCCGAGCTGGGCGAGGGCAGGTCCCTGAAGAAAGTTGGGTTCAATTTGGTGAAAACAGCTCTAGAAAGTCGGCCAGTGTATGATTTATAGGGCCAGGTTGAAGGACACTCCCACGTTACTGTCCTGTGCGACGCGGTCGAGCGGAGCGCAAATCGCTAGACGCGTTTCGCTTGTGCTTTTTCCACTGTGAACGGGCATGAATGTTTCCCGTGCAATAAATGAAACAAATGATCTATGTATATGGACGGTTTTCAACGAGACTCAGTAGATGATAGCGTTTCATCATCTACTGGCCGGCTCAGGCGGTAATCATTTCCACCGTTTGGCTGAGCTGCTTCGATGCTAACGGGGATCAAGTACGAACCAAGTAGAGGGCACTAACTTGAATCAATGAAAACGATGTCCTGTGTTTGCTCTGCGTTCGCTTGGATATCATATTTGTTGCTGTTGTTGTTGTTGTTGTTGTTCTCGTCTGTTCATGCCAACTCGGATCGCTGTGGAATAGCGCCATTGTATGCAAAGATTCACAGGTTTCTGACGACGTCGAGATCATTCGAAACCCCTTTCGCATCGTTAGTGTCGACCGGACGCATTGTTACGGCAAGGTTCGGCTTACATATCGCCATCATCCTCTCCTTCTCGCTGGACTGCTTGCTCTGTAGAAACGTGCACAAAGTTACTCGTACTGACTCAAAGGACGTACAGCCCGTTCAGTTTAATTCGAGATAATAAAGTACCTTGGGAACAGGCTTTTCACGTTCGCTCTAACAGTTTGTGGTTGATTGTTGCTGTAATTAATTGCTCGGCGTAAAGAACCAATAGGGTGAGGAAACTAAAAGAATAGTAATGCAGTGTCCATCCCGGCAGATAGATCGACGATGTTGTTATCTAATGAAGACATTCTTTGGAGTTTTCTCGTGTCTAAAACTACACCTTTTTCAAGCGAAACGCTTCCGCATGCTATGGGGGCTGGTCGTTGTAACACACACACAGACATATATATATATATATAGATATATATGTATAATATATATCAAACCAACATTGACTGAATTTTGATTGTTTGTTCTTAGATATCTAGTGGGCTTTATTCTGTATGCATAAGAATGGTAATTAATCGTAACATAATCACTCGAGTCTATTTCAACAGGTGAACAAGTAAGCGTCACTCAAATCTTAGCTGAGTCCGCGCACAACGCCACAAAGCTGATGGGCTCGTCTGCGCATTGCTGATAATCCCCCCGCCCCGCTTGTCGTGTGTGACGAAACACATACTTCTCTCCGACTAATGCTGTACGAGTATGCTGTGTGAGTATGCACGAGGACGCCGTAAGCGCCTCAGTAATAGACATGGAAGCCACAAAACGAAATACGGCGAGTCGAGGTAGACACGAGGTTACGTTGACGTCGTGACGGAATCTTGGGGAAAAATACGTTGGTGGAACGTAAATGACTCGTCATGAGTCGTGCCGGCCGAGAACGAGTCGACGCTTCGCCCCAAGAGTGATGGTGGTAACGTTGACAACGCTCGTACAGGGACGGTTATAGAGTGAACAATACTTGTTGACAGCCGTCCGGCGGTTCAGAAGCGTTCAGTTGCGAACGGCTATCGTCGTTCGACTCGGCGCAAGGCGTTTGTGTGTTTCCGATCCTCATATATATATATATATATATAATATATATATATATATATATAATATATATATATATATAATATATATATATATATAGATGGTGGGTGCTTGGCGTGCTCAAGCCGTATCGACGACACAATGCTATATTGCGATCAGTGTGCATCTGGCGTGGTGTGTTGTCCTCGCGTGTGACGCAAACGCCAATGCGTTCACCCAATGTTGAAAGAGAAAGTGCGTGCCAGCCACAGCTACCAACCCTAATGTTCTCCTCAAATGTAACTGCTCAGAGGCTTTCAGCTAGCGACTAGCGGATCACAATACCAAACGCATCAAGGGACACGAACAGCGTGCGCCAGCACAGCAGGACGTCCAACGTCAAAGGTGCGCTACAATGATCCGCCGTGCGCGTTGTTCGAGTACCCGAAATAGTTCGTATGTGTCGGCCATTCCAAATACTAATCTCTCTGCGGCGTCATCGACAACGTAAGCGCTTTTACATTCCAGAATGTTCTCTGTGGCCGACTAGCTCCCTTTCCGTGTGTTCGAGACCTCGCTTTAGCTGCCTTCCGCACCGCGCAGGTTCGCCCCGGGCGGCCCGGCCAGGCCAGGGAGGAGCCCCATCGAAATTCCTGGATTTGCTAAAACTGCCATCGGGAAGCCGGAAAACTTCAACTCAACATGCCAAGCTTCTGCAAAGACAGTACAAAAAGCGGTGTGTAGCATAGAAGAAAGAAGGAGATGGATCATTTGAGAGGAGTACGCGCGAGCGTAACAAATCGGTGCAACTCGATGCCACCTTCATTTCGTAAGCTAAGATCACTCTCCTTGCAACGCCTTGAAGCAGCGCATAGTAATCGGTGTTTTGGGAGTTAGATCATAATCGTCATATGTTGTTTGAGGAACAACTTAATAGGCATGATTACGGCAGAAAGAAGAGGATATTATCGACGCCTTGAGATTATGATAAAATGCACGTCGATGAAGATCTAAGGCGGGCCGACTCTAGGGAAGCGATGGACTCTCAACAAAGGATGGTGACTTTAGCAGGTAGAGGCGTTTTGTCGTCCACGTCAACCGCTCTGCACAGGATCAGCCCACTTTAATGGAGGTTGTAGCGTCACTGGTAGTGTTCGTGCGTTTGAAGATAATCTCCCCTTCTCCAAAGAGAAAAGGGGGCCCAGTACTTTATTTTTGAGCTGTTTATTGATTTGATGTAATACTAAAATTTGTCGCAAATCAAAACAAAACAACAACATTTGGAGCGAGGCACGAGTTTTATTTTGTTCGAGAGAAATCATTTTCTCCATACCGCCCTGTCATAAGAAACCCCTCGATAGACAATGAATAGCAGACCTACCTACATGGTTTGCTTACCATAAATGGTAGTCGGTGTTTTGCAAATGTGTCTTTGCTCAACCCCGCCACACTCGAGCTGAAAATTAGCATGCCAAACTAGTTTATGACTTTCTTGCTCTTTCCAGCATGTGCGCTCGTTACGTCATGAAGACGAGCCTTGAGTTCCAGGGAAAAAAATACCTCGAATGACCCCACGAGAGGAATTTTCCTTACTGTAAGATCTTACACCGACTTCATTAAGGCTCAACGATGAGTGTAAACGCAAATCTTATTATCGTTGCGCGGCATGGCTGAAATTTAATTCCGCTTTTGTGATTTCGCTCTGTCGTTTATTTTTGTCACATATTAATGTAGATTATTATATTTAATGAACCGCTTTTGGAGCTGTATTCACTCACTGCCCACATAATTACCCACGGTCCTCTAATAGGTTGCTCTCATCAGGAAGAACCTCAGCGTTCCTAACGCCATCGTCTCCCATTCCCGAGAGATCGCGCCATTAACAATGACCTTTTAGTAGAGTCTGCTTATACCACAGCTCTGAAAATGTACTCTACCCGACACTCTGTTTTTCATAGCCCACCCTCAGATCTCTATCTACGCCAGGTTTTGGTACCGCTGTCTGGCCTTCCTTCTAAAGGTCTATGATGTCGGTCATGCTGGACTAATTTTGACTTTTCCCATAAATCGATGTGACGGCAAAACAACGTCAATCATGCTCCAGCCAAAACATGATTTCTGGGGGTCAAGGGGCGACCACAAATCGTGGAGTGCTGTTTCTCGTGGCTTCCATGGCAACCGCACCCAAAGAGCCATACATACTCGATACTCTAAATAATGTTTCTATATACTTTGTTATATATTATTTATCATGTTTGTCTGTCATCGAGAGAAAGGCGCTCCAAAAGGAAGACAACGGCGAAGAACACCCCGGTCGCACAGACCAGCCTGTGGGACACTCTTCCAGGAGGTTGGCAGTGGGGAGGCCAGGACCGCCTAAAGTCTATGTCCCTATATCTGTTTCGGTTAGGGGGATTCGAACCAATGACTGTTGGCACTGATTCAGACAGGGACTCCCTCGTTTAAGCTACAGTCACTGCCTAGACCAAAGCGTTTAAACTCGCAAGCAATAGTCATGCGAGAATTGCGCCCTTACTCCTTCATCGATTATATTTATACAATGTTTATGAATGTACCTATTCATGAACACGAATACTCACTTGCCTAATATATGGACAGGTTCCACAAGCTCCTAGTTCTGTGCCCCACCCTAATGTACGTGTTTGTTATATATAGGCACGGTGTCGTTCGGTTCGTACCGTTGGCTCGGCTAAATATATGCCCACGCAATTCTATTCTGAGCCTCGTTCATCTCCTGCCCCCGGTGATAACCAGCCACTCGTACCACCCACCCTAAAAGCACACCATTTTTCATTCACACATTTACATTTCATCCTGCGCATGAATTCTCGTCTCGTGAGAACGAGACTATTATAGCAACATTTCATAGGTACCTCTTGCGTCGTCGTAGCCTCCAGGATGGCCAGGATCGAGCCCAACCGAGCCGACCTTCTACCAACATTAGAAAGGGGGTGGCAGTGTGTGCTAGTGAATTAGAGTTCTGTTGCCCTAATCTCCACTCTGAGGAGGACGTCCAGGAGGCGTACTTAGCCATCTAGGATGCCCCGAAGGAGGGCTCTCCTAGCAGACCAACATTCACCATTCACTCTACCCTTCCCAGTAAAGAAGACCTCCACTGTACCGATCTCGTCCTCCAGGCTTCGGCCCTCCCTGACCTGATCGTGGCGTCCTCGTCTCGTTCAGCGAGTTTCGTGCTAAATGACTCGTCGTTCCTGGTCTGCGCCGAAGCCCGACAGGGATAGCCACTGCATTGTGCCACGCTACTGCTGCTTCTGCTGTTCGTTCTTCTCATTCTACTCTGCATTTTCGTATTTTTTTTCCCGTTCCTCGTCGTCCAAGCCCCGAGCGCCCACTCGCTTGAGACCTACATTGTTCATTCGCCTGTCGTCGAGCAAGCGGCCGACCCGCTCCCATCACACTGCGTCCACCCCTCGTCATTGCTAGCCGGAAGTTCTTTCTCCGGGTCATATACTTACTCCGGGCTCCTGCTGATCCCACTACTCGTCCGTTGGTCAGACGAAGACGAGAAAGGTTTCCCCAATGCTGTCTATCCGTGTACGTGCGTGGGTGTGAGTCAGCCTCCCTGCTCTTTTGGCCTTTGGAGTTTTCCGCAAGGTTGTTTAGCTTGCAGGCAGCCGTGACTCGTTGGATCGCTGGTGAGGCACGCAAGCAGCACGGAGAAGTACGGAGAGAGAGGGAGAGAGAGAGATCTTAGCGTGGTGCAAGCAACGCGGGGAAGAATATCCGAAAATGGTAGTACGCAGACTCGCAGACACAGGGCAGGGGGCTCTGACGTTGTCGGCAAGCTTCCTAACCGAAATGCCGGTTTGCCGCTGTTCCAGTGAGTGGTCCATTCTCTATGCCATTATGACCACTCTTATGATTGCAGATGTTGGGTAGGCCCAGCGCATTTCGATAATCGTCAGCGTCAACGAGGGAAATGTTTATTTTTCTCCTCTGGTGGATCGTCTCCTTGGCGAGTGGCGCTCCCATCGGCGGCCGTCCCGAGTACGAACCTGAATGTGTCCGATGCAATACCAAACGCGATGCCGTCATGACCAGGTTGTCTGGACACTCACCGTTCGCTAGGGCTTGGGCTGTCGAGCACACTCGTCTGCCTGATCAACAAGGAACTTACTCGATTCGTAATAGTTATGATATGCAAACAATCGAGAGGTCGGCGGCCTGACACGCTCGTCCCCAATTGCGTCATTAATTATTGTATATATTAGCCAGCCGACGACGAGACAGCAATTACGCACGTTTGCTTTTTCATTCGTATGCTGTCGAATCTGCAGTTCACCTAATCCTTTTTGCAGCAACGACGAATCCACGTCCCGCCAGCTATTCTCTGCTGCGCAATTTCTGTGTTGTTCATGTCGTGTGTGTGTGTGTGTGTGTTTCCCAGGCACTGTGCGTGTGCGGTGCGCTTGCGTGTCGGACGGGCGATGGTTGAGGAGGATCCGCCGGTTGACCCTAACCTTAAAAGGGCGAGGTTTGGAGGGGCCGAAAAGGCTATCCTCAACGACGTTGATGCCAGGAGCGCAACGTCAATGGCGCCTCCGGCCTCTGGGCTGCTCAGGGGGCAGCGAATGAAAGACACCAACGCCATGCGGGTCGTGGAACGCGCACTTCAGACACTGAGACCAACATTCGCTTGCGTGCTCTCGGTCGGTTTAGTTCCACGAGCGTCAGCGGCTCGTTACGGAGGCCAGGTACGGCCACAGCTGTGGGGCGCAACCGCAGGGGCCTCGAAGCGGAGGTCCACACAGAATCGAAGAGAAAGATCGTCGAGGAGAGTGCCGCTTGGATTCATGGTCCCGCACCATCCAGGTCGACCGCGTGAAGGCGAGCCATGTTAGCAACGTATGGCGCTAAGGCCAGGAGGGACCCCAGGCTCAGGTGTTCGTCTGATCAAGGGCATTCTCATGGGACGCGGAGACGTGAGGGAGGACATCGCGGGAGAGGAACGTGGCGAATATACCGGCGACCGGCGTGAGCGGGCGAACAATGGGGATGTCGAGGCCACCGAAGCGGACTGACACGATTGTCTCCGACGCCGGTGCCGAGGGAAGCTGGAGATTGAGAATTGTCGTAAGGGCGTGCAGCACCATATCGTCAAAGGCCCGGGTCTCTCTGCTGGACGGGCTAGTCCTAAGCAAGTGCTGCATGCACAATGTAGAGAGGAGAGGACCGACTGGCCCCTGGTGAGCCCCAGCAGGGGCATTCAGTCGAGCATCACCGAAGTACTCTCGAGCCAAGGGTGCTGGAGGGGCCGGATGGCCTCGTCCATAAGAGGGGCGCCGACGAGCTCTGGTGACGACCTCGGCGTGAGGAGGCACCCTAGGAACAAGAGCTCGAGGTCTGGATGGGGGTACAAGAAAAGACCTCACACTTCGCGGGGTTGAGAGCAAAGTCGTCGTTAAAATTCATTTAACCGAGGAACAATCACCATATAATATTATATATAGCACCATGAACTAAAAAAACATTCCCCTCGGCACGCTGTCTCCCAATCGTCATATTCGTCTGGTTGCTCTCTCTTTCTCAAGAAGGCTCCGTCACTACCTACCGGCACTCATTCAATTAATACTAAACCTATACACCTCGCAGGCTCTGAGTGTGCAATAGCGTGTTGCGGCCACGGTATGTAATTACCATAGGAGTCCTGGTGTGGTGTGGGCGAGATGATGATAAATTTACATAATTAGTTCTCGAGGCAAAATGTAGAACGTCGTGACCGTAGCGGTAGTTTGAGTGACTCTGTCTCTCCGTAAGAACATAGCTGCCAACTATCTTGACCTCACGCCGCCGTGGATATTTAGCTGTGAATTATGTCTGACATAATAACAAATGCTAACAGATAAATGGGTTTATTGACCATGATTGTGAACAAATGATTATTCACAAGCTTGGCGCTGAATAGACGCGTGTTCCATATAAGGTTGGAAGCCGAAAGTCGAAAGCTATGCTCGACGAAGTGCCAAATACACCTGCATTCCGAGTCGTTATATCTGTACGTATGCGTCACGTCACACTTGTTACCGGCGGCTTTGAAAACATCGAAGCAATCTCCCAAGGACCGGCCAGGCTCTGAAAACTCTGCCCGGGCTTTGAAGTTAGCGCTGCGACCTTCTTGCCTCAGCGCCACACACACACACATTCCCATCGCCGCAAAAGTGGCGGTTTCAAGGTTTTAGGTTGGAGGGGAGAACGTCATGTGGAGGGAAAACTATTTCGCTCAAGTATCTCGGATTTACAGAGGTGAGTCGTGAGCGAAGTCAAGTCCCCACGAGTAGCAACGAAAGAGATTAGATTCGAGAATTTAATGGCGACGCGGTGCGAAAATAAGCAGTGGGAACTCGAGGCAAATGTGGCTTGCCGTTAAGGGCTAGCAACACCCTCCTGCCAGACTTAAGCCTCAAGCCACAGCAAGAAGTAGAGTGAAACACGAGTGAGCGAGGCGAAGGGGAGTATCAGTGAGGAGGTATGGCAGACGGAAGCATCGGCGAAGTATGTGAGCACTAGCGACTTGGCTGATTCGCTAGAAGCGCTCTACCACCATAACAAGTAGTGTTGTGTCATTGTCATAATATTGCTGGGTTTAACGTAGAACACATTTTGTAAAAAGACTAATAGGTTGACCCAACACAATGAGACACATATAATAAACATATATAAATTTTAATATCGGCTGAACTAAGTCAGCTAAAACAAAGATTTTTTTTGTATGAGCTAGAGGTATGCACCTCTTTTTTAAATATACACTGGTCCCAGAGTTCTGGTAGCCTTCCAACGGCTAGGTATGCACCATTTTTATCACCATCTATAACTTCGTTATTTAAGGCCTCTCGAAGTAAATCCATGTTTGCATACCTTTTGCCACCTATAGCCCTCTTTAATCGATGCTTCCTATCGCCATGCCAATTATTCATGAGTCCCTTAAAGAACTCGAGATAACGAGCCGAGTCCATTTTTTCTTTTGGGGCCAAAATCTCGTAGTAGCAAATTCCGTTGAAATCCATGTCAGGTGCTACCATTTCTTTAGGCTCGAATCTATTTGGTACTACTACCGCTATTGCCTGTTCACCTGATCGTAGCCACTGTTTCACTTGATCTTTTTCCGGTCTCCGATACAGGCTGACACATGTCTCGTCCACTGCAACGGTAAGCTCTAAACGACTCTTTTGCTGTCTATATATCTTCAAATTGTCTCGCGAACACTCCTCACGCATTTTCAGTTGGCGAGGACCGAGTTCATGAGGGACCCATTTTTCTGCATCCTCAGATTATTTTTAATTCTTCTCTTTTTATTCACGCGAGTTGTGTAATATTATATTTTTAATAATTCGATGACATGTTTCACGAGGCACGCCGATTTTAGCCGACGAAGTCGTCAATGATCACGCTCTAGTTTGTTTCCATTATCTCGATCCGTTCGTCGAATTGAGATTCGGGAACGGGTGGCCGCCCTCGATGTTTATTAATATTCCAGGTGCCTTACCTAAACCGCGCACACCAATGCCACACCTGTCATCGTTTCAGGGCGTTATGACCGTGCACGCTAACCAACCTTCGATAGATTTCAGCTAGACATTTCTTCTTTTGAAACATAAACCTGACATTTTTCTTGTGAAAATGCAAGTCTGAGGGACCTGCTCCGGCGGCTGCCATTTCGAACGCCCAACGAAAGCCGAATGCCAGTGGCTTTCGCGCCGCCCGCTTGCTCATTGTTGTGTCTCACTAAGCTCCACATTTGAATTCAAATCGTGTGATAATGAGAATTCGGCTCAAGACGATATAAGTCTCATTATATTTGGGCCAACCTAATATATATATATGTATATATATTACACTACTAACACACACAATTATTATATTAATTGCAGTATTTACAATTAGTAATAATGTTTAGAGTTGTCATGCTAGCTTATTTGCAATATGCCATCAGTCCGCCTGAAAATTAGATGTGAACAACATTTTAGTCAAGATAATTCGTACTGGGTATTTATTGTGTCTTCTAATATATACAATGATTACTGCCGCAGTTTAGGACGGGGTATCAGACCGATGCCGTCATGGGCTCGAGGGAGGCGATAGCATTACCCCTTTGTCTCACAGCGAGAGAATGATCCTGTAGAAGAAAGGATCCTGCGCGCTTGTCCCCGGTGGCACAGACCAGCCTGTGGTGGGCCCCTCCGAAGAGGTTGGCAGTGTGGGGTCCAGGGCGGACTAAAGGGTTCCCCTTTTCACCCTTATTCACTAACTGCCTGTATGTCCCATTGGACTACACTGGATGAGTGACATTTTGAGAAATTGTTAACCAGCTGGGACGGTTTAGAACTCTGTTCAGAACAAGGCCGGCATGGGTGAGCACTGTTGCAAGAGAGCGCCTGCCTATGAAAAGCCTTGTCCTTTATTGGTAAGATGCCCTTCAACTAAACGTCGGGAAATGTTCTGCATTAAAAATGATCTATTGTATAAGGCTCGTTTTGAACTCCAGACACAAACAATGTCAACTTCGTCCGCTGAGGAGACAGTTAATGAGATATTTCGTATAACTTGATTTGCACTTAGCATTGGGTTAAATGCAGAAAACGTTCCGTGGACTCAAACGCTTGCCCGTTGCTAATGTGAGGCTCCCCTCGCAGGCTAACTCCCTGTAGTCGTGCACAAACGCGTGAGCTGATTATAAGTATTCGTGTCTCAGAGGAGAAGCGTTCTCATTTCTACTCCCGGACGGATGGTGATTGATTTCGAACTAGTGTGAACATTTTGCAGACTATACAAAAAAGTTTTCACCCTACTGTTCCAACTTGCATGTGTGATATAGAATGCGAATATGTTTGAGCAAATGATAGAGAAGCTAATTACTATTACTGCTCCTGCTGGTAGCCTTGAATTGCTCGAGAAAACGCGTGGAGTCTACGTGTCATACAAAACGACTCTAGCGATGCTGATGATATGGCGTATGCAGGCTTGCGTCGACGAATAGAGACACCATGCTGAGAAGGACTTAGCGGAGAAAAATCACGTTCGTGTATAATATAACAGTATGAAAGGTCTCGCCTCCATAAAAAAACTCTATGGACATGCCTAACGTATAACTAAAATTACATGTCTGGGAAGAACCAGACTTTGGCAGAAAAATAAGAAGATAAAACCGTTCTTTTGTTTTTCATGGCTCGAACGATACTAATGATAAATCCTCCTGGCTTGACTAGGAAATACAAGACTATAGTAAAAACGCAGTCTCTGGAAAATCGCACTAGGTTTCCAACGCAAAGGTTGAAGTACAGTAGTATCAAAGCAATGAGGTTTTCTAGGGAAGAGATGGACTCTCAGCAGAGGATTGGTTTTAGCAGGTAGAGGCGTTCTGTCATCGTGCAGTGGATCGGCCCACTTTTATAGAGACTGGAATGTCTCTGGTGGTGTCTGTGCGTTTGAAGAGAATGTCCTCCTCTCGAAAAAAAGGCGCTGTTGGTTAATTAAGGTAGAGAACAATATTATTGTACATTGTTGCCATTAATAGAGATGGGCTAACGAGAAAATTGCAACGCGACAACAACGATAAATATACAAACTTCATTGTTCATCACACGGTACAATTATAAATGAAACACAGGCACGGGATTCCTGCAATAGGCCAACAGGACCACGAATTTATAAGGGTTCAAGCCGGCCAGGGTCGAATCCTATTTAGGTTAAATAAGTCCGTGGCCGTTGGAAATGGCTCAATGTACTCATGTGTGGTAAGGTACGTTTCCACACAGGTCAAGTGACTTCAGCCGCTCGGTCCCGGTACTAATTATACTTTGTCGTAAAGTAATCTGCTGTACCAAGTAAATTTGTTGGACTATGGCCGCGCGCTAGGCTCATACAACACTAAGTTCAAAGCTTTCACTTGTGCCGTTAGGATGCATGCGTCGTAGAGGGCGAGTTGGTTTCGTCGACGAGATTGCTAATTCATGCCTTGTTGTACGGAGGGTCCCATTGGAATTGTTTGATCGCACTATTGCAATGGTAGAGCCGGTTCATAATATAAGGTAAATGTGACAATAAAGACGGATGAAAATAAATGCTGAGCTGAATGAGTTCTATTGCATATACTATCAGTTTTCAGCTTACAGTCCCCTCGCTTGTTCACTGTGGGTGTTACTGCACTCCCTATCCGTAACTTGTACGAGATAGCCGCACCGCATACGTATTCATGTCCTCTTTAGGATGGGTATTGGCTTTGGCAGGTCTTTCAGTTCCTACAAAGGAGAACGCCGTGTTGTCTCAAAGCAGAAAACATAATGCACTTTCTTTATTTCTGACCAGTGGGATATCGTACTCCACTCCAAGGTAGAGCTCTGTCCAGTGTCCTTTGGCATAACTGTTAATAGGTACTAAGCCTATGCACGTTTGCTCATGCATATTGTTGCTTTTTGCAAGCTTACAGCCACAATCGCCACCTGATACGATTAGGTGTTATGCAACCGCATGGACCCTGCCTGCAAAATATAACCAGGCAGCTATCCTTACTAAACTTAAGCCCAATCTTCTACGAGGTAGACGGTGCTACAGTTTAGTGTAAGTGCAAGGCAGCGCGAGAGAGAATAACATTTGGAGCGCGTGTCTTTATTCTTGTTCGCCATCTCGCGGCGAACTTGCTCGTCTACGACGAGACGAAGAGTGGTTGCGCCGTTGTCCAAAACGTCAAGCGATCGCGCCATTTACTGGCTGCTTTGGACACGTTTGGGTCGAACGCGCCCCGCAAAACGTACACTCAGTATATTTTCATTTCAGGAAAATGAAACCATGAAACCGGGTCAGACTGGAGAGGCTGGAAGTATCTAAGAAGTGCGTATATGGTTCGAGTCCCGTGTCGTGACATATAAGAGAACTTTGTCATACTAAGCATTGTAAAACTGAACTTCCTCCAATAAACCAATAAAGCATTACCTTTGCCTTTCGATCGAGTCGCGAGATATGAGTTACTGCTATGGCCCGAATCTGTGTTGGGACTGGCGCAAGACGACGCACACCTATATTGGCACCATGGTTATACATTCGTGCACTGCGTTAGTGCTCTCAGTGGTGACAAAAGCCTTTCATCGGAAACGAACCTCATTGTTCGTTTGGTAATAATGGCACCTGAATTAATTTTGGCCAACTTGTAAACATTTATATTCCCTTGCAAACGTTTTAGAAGAACTTCTCGATAAATCTCCCGCTCGAACTAAGACACGATACAGCAGTTCTTATACATAGTAGACAAAACACTTCCCGGACAGCTGGTCAAGCTTATTGAAGTGAAGGGCCAGTGGATAGCTTAAATTACTTGCCATAAACAATTAGTGGTTCGGGCAAAGATGGGGTTTTCCTCTAGCTAATAATTCGTAGTATAAGCAACAATATTTACTGGATGCACCGAACACAAGGACATTTAGTGCAGTGATACCTTTTTAACTTCATGCGAGAAATATATGCAGCTTTGTCATACATATATACAGTTGCACAATTATGCGAAAATAACGACATATCATTGTAGGTTAACATTGTAGGTTGTAAAATCCCACGCTGAAAATATTGAACAGCAAATTATACAAAAGCAGATATTTGCGATGAGCATTAAAAGACTTCTTTGTCTCTCCTGTAAACTCATTTTACTGAGGAAATTACATAAATTTTTCGACGAAGAGCGTCCCAGGCAGCCCGCAGACGATAAGTGAATGCCGGCTAGAATCCTTAGAGGCAGATGGCATCACAAACTCGGTTGACCTTCGGATAGTACGAGCAACGCTGCACTCCGTTTAATCAGACCGCTAGGAACTCCAGCTGCCCCAGAGACCCGGTATGCTCGCGCAGACTCTAACGCCATTAGAATCTCAGAATCGTTCGTCCGCGAGGACGCAAACGAAGGGCTCTGATGAAACCAGACGGCTTCCAGTTCCTGCTAGATATCATTATCAATCTGAGGAGATGACAGTGTTCTGGAACCGACCGTCGCAAGGTGGGTGTTTAGTTCATTCGCAATCTCCTGCGGTTCCGAAACTTCCACAGGTTCGTTGATAAAAGCCTCCGGGAGCGCAGTTTTTTTGTCGTGCCCGCCCAGATGTCGCACCACTCAGGAAATTCCACAACTGTCTCGCATTACCGCAACTGCTTTTGGTAGAATGCTGCTCCAGCAGCCTATAGGTCGTGACGGCAGCTGTGAAGACTGAGGTACTCGAGTCGATTTAGATCGGGAACCAGTTCTCAGGTACCAACGGTACAGCTTATTAACGGAATATCGCAGACTTCTCAACTTCGCTGTGAACTGAAATTTCTTGTGCTGAAAAGGGATTTCTGCATCGAAGACTGGGAAAGAATGTTCATATTCACGCCTCAAGATCGTACGAGAATTCCCTGAGCCAGCTCAAGCCGAGCATCGTTTCAGAGAATAGCCGGATGTATTCACTGTCGTGCCGTCGAACCACGGATGGCACGCCGGTCAGAACAGGTGCAAGGTGAATCTATCTTAGACACGGGAGAGACCCATCATATCCCTAACTCTTGAGGAAATTTTGTGAGACCTCCAGATGTGGCAGTTGGAGGTGGCAAACCGTTGCAGACACTGGACGCGAGTTTGGCCGAGGGGCAGACTGAGATTAGTTGTGGTACCAGATGATGCATGGTCACAGATTCGTGCTTTCGATGTGTAGTCCAGGAATCCCATTATCTGTACACCTTTTGTTTTCACTGATGTAACGTCCCGCTGATACTACGAGCAGATTCACTCAACGACTAACTGATCTAAATTTAACATTTCGTTATCAGCACGACGCTGTATGTGTGTGAACTAACTAAGTGCCTTTTTGTGAGCGAGTGTTCGAACGGTTTAGTGAAAAGTGTCTTTCAGGAGGGTGGCGGCAAGCAGTGACTACGGAAGTCCAGGAGATCGGCGTGAACGAGCATGGGAGAATCAGCAAAGGAGTTGTCTCGTATAAGACGAAGCTTTTTACAGATTCAGAAGAAGATCTCGGAAGACGGACTTTAGTCGATTCGGAAGCGGAAACAGAGAATCGTTGTACGATGGGTACACTTCCAGTAACATCCTGAGATACACTTCCAGTAGCATCCAAGCTTCAGAGATCAACAGAGTGATCCTGCTCTATGCTGGCCTCAACTTTCAGTTGCGGAGTTGTACGACGAAGTTCCTCCTCGATTCGGAGCAGCCCACCTGAATCGACCTCTAGATTTGGCTCTTGTAGGCCGTAGCTCCTCGTAGGTACTCAGCGCCGGTGTAGACTGAGATTGATGATGAGACCAGAACATGCATATTCAGATTCGTGCCTTCGATGCGTCGCCGTTCGTGCTCTAAGGGAAACGCAGCTAACTGGGGCTAGAATATAAGTAGCAGAGATACTTTGCCGGAGCTCAGGAAAGGAGAAGTCACAGTGAATGCTCATATGATTGATAACCTGTGCTTCCTACACGTGACACACCGAGGACCACATATTATAGTAAGTATATGTGATAACTACATACAACATATCGTTGAATGGAAGGCGTCACTGCAAGCTCATGTAGGCTATAGATGCGTATGGCTAGGTCACATGGGGGCAGGCACCATCCGCTGAGTGCGAGCTGGACCTGGTGGGGAAGAACATCCCAGAGGGCCTCTTCGAGGCACTCAATGTAACTGGGCTACTGGCCTGATGTGACTGAGTCTGACCTTGCATGGATTTTCGCTGGTAGTTGGATGTAACGTTCAACTGATGTTAAAAGTTAATTCATACAGCGATTTACTAAACCTAACCTAACATTTCGTTATCAGCACGAAGCCCTATGTTTGAGCTGAGTGTTTTTTTAAGCAAGTGTACTAACGGTGTGAGTGAAAAGTGTTTGGGAAGACTTAGAGGGCAGAGATGCTGATGGTTGGCTCGCATGGAGGGGGGAGCAGTCGCCGTCCACACCACCATCTGCTGGTGTGGGCGGGGACTGCTGAGAACGACTCTAATGGGTGGGGCATCTCAGATACATCCAAGAGGACAGGACCGCTGGCCTCGTGCGATTGACCCTGGTGACCCCAGTAACTGTAGTGTGCTGGTAGAACAATAAATTTTCCGGTCTGACTCCGATCGGCCAACATTTAACGTCCACGGAACTGCTTCCGGCATTGCTTCACAGGACGGACCTCGTAAATATTGAAAAGGTGGAGATCAAGCCCGTGCATCTACGGGTATTCCCCGGTTGCAAGGCATACACAAATGCACCACGCCTCCAGGCTCGACAGTGCCCGGGTAGAACAGTGCTTTTCTTTTTTGGGCCGACTATCGGCTGTTGCCCTATCTAACACGCCTCGGAAGCACTTTCGGGTATTACTTCGAGGGTTTATCGCGTCCACCTTTACTAATTTTTAAACCTCTCGTATCTGGCAGAAATCCACAAGGAAAGATGATAGGAAATCCAAAGATTTGCTGCGCCGGGCCGGATTTGATCCTGAACCATATTTTCCTCCTGTCTAGCACTCCAAGACGCTCACCTCTCAACCATCTAGGGAACGGTAGAAGGGTCTGCCGGTCCAGAAAAGCTTTATACAGCTTGTGTTATTACTGTGGTAATTAGATGTGATGCTTTTTTGATACTAGAAGTAAATTCACACTATGACCAGCTGACCTAAGAACAGACAGGGATCTAATCCGCATTGGCTGTAACTCCGTATCTAGGGATATAGCTTGGATAAATAGACCGGATATCACGGCTCGAATGCTGCCTTGGCTGGCTTCAGGGAGGTTAGGATTCTTCCTCCCAATAGTTCTCGCAGTAATCCCATACGGGTAAGTGCCGAGATGTGTCCTGGCGGCCAGCCGTAAACGAAAAAATATTATGTGTGATAAGTGCATATGAGAGTAAGTACATGTTTTGAGTACGGATAACATCTGGTACTCAATACGTATACGTCACAAGTACATGCAACAGTTATCCATAAGTCATGGCTTAACTGGCGGACTATCTACGAACGCCCATTAAGTTACTCCCTTCCACACCTTGATAGAAAACCACTTTCCACAGGACTCTACAACACGTATGGCACCCACCTGCATATGTGTTTTTCGATAAAAACATACCCACCCGCGCGCACATTTACACCGCCAGCCCGTCCGTACAGTAAAGGGGAGCCGCATTGCAAACGGCTAACTTTCCATTAAGGTGTCCGTGTCATATTTTCGTTCTAGTGCCCGCCTTCTCGTCAAGATGGCTCGATACGATCGTCCCTTCTTCCTGCCGCACAGCGCGGCCTTGAGGTGCCGGCTTTCTGTGGGCGTGTGGGTGGTTTCCACCGGCACGGGAACGGTTCGGGGGGGCCGCAGTGTGTGGGCCTCAACGTTCACCTACCCGGGAGCCATCTCAGCTATACCCTCTCCTGATGGCGAGGGCCCTCGCGTCCTTCCCTCTTCGCCGGCGGCTCTCCAACAAGTGAAGCGCTGTCACGAGGGGACCCGGTCACGTTAGTCAGCCAGTTGTGTGCTCGTCCTTTGCTCGTTCGCGTGAGCTCCGGACAAACACTTGATCCACCTCATCTCATCTGTCTCCCCAGTCTGTGCGTCACTCTCTCTCTCTCTCTCGCTCTATCCGTCTATCCTGATAGTGGTGAGTTGCAGCTTCATTTCGCGCTGAACGCGACGTGTCCTACGGAGTAGTGGTGAAATCGACCCCGATTACGTTTCCGGCTTCTGCACTGCCTGCTGTGGCTTCTTTGATTTGGAATACTTGTACCCGTGCGCTCGTCCTTTACTTTGGTTGTCGACCCCTCGGTTGTAGATATAACAATATAAGCCAGTACCGCGGAACGCCGTTGCGAGAGCCAGTCGAGAGAGATTACACGCGCATGAATAGCGCGCCCGAGCCTGCGATTCGGCGGCGGCAGCGACGACGTCAGGTGCTGCAGAACTGCTGATAGCGCCCACATGTGCCGGCGTCTGACGGGCCCAAGCCGCCCCTCGTTACGCGCCTACGGTTGGTCTCGTCGTGTGATCGACCACCAGCTCGCGTCAGGCGTTTGTCGACATACGTCGGCAAGTCTTCTCCAAGCTGCGCCAGTCGCCTAGGGCTTGGTCGTGGCCAATAACAGAGGCGGGGCGTTTACAGTGAACAGTGGGCCGGCGCCGTGTTCCGCTGGAGTAAATCAGTCATCGACCGGTGGACAGCTTCGACAGCCATTTGGTCTGTGCCGTCGCTCGGGCTATTGATGATAGAGGCGGACAAAACACGCGCAAGGAACAGCTAGGAACTCGAGTAGCGCGAGAGAGAGAGAGGGAAAACCAAGGTGGAACACATAGATTTTGTATGCTTGCTGTACTGGTCTTCACTGGTTAGTCGCCACCGCCTCTCTCGTGGCCCGCGACGAACACTGCGTGGTAATGGTGTCTGTGAATCCCAGCTTCTTATCTTACTTGCTGCCCACTGGGGTTGTTGTATGAATGCGCGCATTAGCGGGCCTTAGCTTTGTCCCCCGAATCGGCGGCCACCCCTTGTCGACATTTTCATCACGTTTCGTCGAGGGAAGGACGCATAAAGCGCAGGCTCGGTGGCGGTCGGCAAGCACCGTTCGAGGAATACGCCCGCTTTTTGATGAACGCCAATACGCTATTAATTATTACGTAGGAAAGAAAATCGTACGCGGAAGCTAGACGCATATTATATATAGGGGATCGTTGCTACACTCGAGCACCGAGGACGAGTCTACGCTAGTGCGGTGCCAGAGCTCGGTTCCCAGCGCGACGCGGATGGAATCAGTGTCTGACCACCTAAGCGCCTCTGGATAATCAACGTCCAGGCATCAGCTCCTGCCGCTAGACGTAGTCCCTTGCTGTTTTCCACCTCTCTCCGGCTACCCACCCCCTGGTGCACGCTTACCTAGGTGACGCATACACAGCAAGCTACAGGCGTCGTAACACTAGTATCGCAGCAGCCCCTGCCAACTATCAATGCACATGCAAGCAAGCAAGCAACGCGACTGACTGCGTACCCTGCTTGACGCCCTTTAAGCGAGGGGCGCCAATCGGCTAGCAACCATCGCGTTGCTGGACCGCTGCGCGATAGGATCGTTAGGACAGAACAGTGTAGAACGGGAGACGGAAGACGATTTGTTTCTCGGGGCAGTGTCGACGTCTGGCGCGAAACTGACGCTTCGGCGAGGCTTCGAGTGGAGCCGCCGCGGTTGCGCGTTGCTCAGCTGTGCCGCTGCGTGGTTCCGAAGTCGAAGTCAGCGGCGACCGGTTGCCGAAGCGGTTACTTCGGATCACCACCCCAACGATCGCAATCAACACAGCGACTTCCGTCACCATCGCCACGACGACCTTCACCACAACCACGACAACAACAGCAGCAGCAGCAGCAGCAGAAGCAGTAGTTGCTGCCACCACCAGCAGCAGCCGCACCAGCAGCATCATCATCTCCATCATCAGTCACACAACAACTACAGCCTGAATCACCACAGCAACAACAACAGCGGCAGCTACGAGTACAATAGGCACAACAGCCTGCACAGTCACCACTGCCATAATCTCGGCCGCGACAACGACAGCGAAAGCGTCAGTCCAGCGCCACCAGTGTCGTCGTCGACAATCGCCACCGCCGCCGGCGTAGTCGTTTCCGCTGCCCGAACGTCGGCCGCTGCCGCCCGAAGAGGTTCGCATCGGCCATCCGGCGCAGGCCGCAGCGGTTGCCTGCCCTGCCCAGCGTACTGCAGCATGGAGTCGGCGTGCGTTCTGCTGCTTTGTGACGTCATCACCATATTCGTCGGACTTCTGCTGTGCGTCTTGTGATCAGCGTAGCTCGGCCCCCCACCCCCCCACCCCCCCTGAAGCTCGATCTCCAGGTCGTCGATCGTCGGAAGATTCCGTCCGGGTGGACGTTCCGCCGATTCAGCGTCGGAGCGAGTTGTCTCACAAGTGTCACGAGTGCGCGAAGGAAGACATTGTTGTTGTCGTCGCGGTCGTGACCTGTCGAAGTCTTCGCCGTTGACGGCTATCGTCAAAACAGATACACAAACACACACACACAGACAAACAGCCAGACACACACACACACAACTATACTCACGACAGCGAGATATACATTGCCACAGCCGGCACTCACACAGCGCGTTGCCTGCTGCTGGTGGTGCCACGGCAGCTGTCGCGTCTTCACGGCGTCCAGGTGTCGTCCGCGTCGGAATGATGGTCTTGATGGTCTCGATGGCGCACGTTCGCAACCGGCCGCCCGATAACCACAATGATGATGATGGTGGTGGTGCTGCTGAAAACGCCTCTAGGTACGCCCTGATATCGATGTCCGCGCCGATGAAGCAAGCAGCCGCTGAAAGAAAAGCGTTCGTTCGTGGGCAGCCGAAGAAAACGACACGTGAAGAAGAAGCTCTCGAAGGCGTCGACGACGGAGAGCGAAACAATATTGACAAAGAGCCACCTCCCCAGCGATTGAAGTCGCCGGTACCTTCGTTGTCATGGCCGATGGGGAGGCCACTGATGGCGGCGGCGGCGTCGTTGTCGTCGTCAGCACCGGCGTTGACAACATCAGTAGCAGCGGCCACAAGGCGGTTCTGGAAAGTCCGCTGGAACGAGCGGGCCGGCCGGACCCTCGGCAGGGGTCGTAGCGGCCTGAACCGTTGGCGAAAAAGCTCGCGGAGCCGCCGAGCTCGCTCGGTCGAGCCTCGAGCACAGGCACGTTTTTCGTCAAGCCTCCGTTCACGGAAGATACGCCGTGACGTCGACGGTGGCCACATCAGCATCGTTGACGCTAATGTTGATGTTCGAGATCATCACCCAAGCCGCGCGCAGGCTTCTTCTTTTCGTACCCTGACGAGATCGTCGACAAAACGGGCGGGTCTCGATCCGCTTTCATCGATACTGCTAATGTTGCTGTTGCCAGCTCTGCCGGCCATGTCGGCTACAACGGGCCAGATGCCGCTAGCAACAGATCGGTTACCACGACGACTAGTACCACCAGCGAAGCAAACACGGCCACGGCAAGCGGAGCACGAGAAACAGCAACAACGACAAGGTTGGGTTGCACGATTGGACAAAGAGCAGACACGGTCAAGACAAGAAAAGGGAACGGATTGTCTCTAACGTAAGGATCAAGGTGGACTAGATGGTACAGCTTTAGTATGCACCATGAGTACAGCGCCGGCTAATAATGTACCATCCTGTGCGATGATGAAAGATGCTTGGTGACTTTGGTTTCAATGTTTCCGTTCATACTGGACCTCACGAAATACGTGGTACAACAAGATCCGCTGACGCCAGAGGGTCACCAACATCCCTGGCGGGCCTAATTGGATTTCACTCGACAGTTTCACCGCGTTCCTTCTACAATTGATATATATATATATATATATATATATATATATATATATATCTATAAACTCAATGAAAGAAAATGGGTAACTATAGTCGGATACCGCTTACAATTTGCTTCGATTGGGCAAATCTGCCATTGCTACATCGACTACTACTCTACTACTCTACTGCAATTAAGTATATCTCGGCTGAATCGTAGCCTGCCGCCGAAACCTCTTGGATCTTCAGGCCAGTTGGAATTCGAAGTCGAACAAAAGGCATCACTTCATTCAAAGCTTCACACGTCTACGATATCGGATATGAAGAATATTTCTAACCTGAGCGGAGAACAAACACAAGCCAACTAAACAAAGGTGACAAGAAGGCGCTGACAAGGGACGAACAAGGGAGAATGTGTTCGAATGGACGTAATTAGCAACGTGAGCTAAGGGGAGCGTATTTCACCATTTCTATGTACCTCCTGAAAATAATTATAAGAATAATAATAAGCTACAGTGGGTAAGGAAGAACAAAGTCATTATTTGCGACATGTGTGTCGCCTGTTTGTTGTTTAACTCTGTCAATTAATAACCAATGTAAGAATTACGACTAAGAAACAATTAACAGCAACTAGCTGACCCAATACTAATCAATCGAATAGATGATCGATGTGAGCTTCGATAATTATATGTCATGGCTATTGTAATTACAATTATCATTATTATGATACCTAAGGTGAATATATACGAAAATATAATTATATATACACACAGACATATATATAGGAAACAATAACATATTTGTGCGTGTACGTTCGTCCTTGACACAATGATACTGTAACAGAAACGCTACGCGTGGCTTGGCAAGTGAAGGTGACAAAGAAAAAGAAAAAACGCTGCCGTTATTCAAGGCGACGTAACGGTGCATTTTGGAAGCCGGTCAGTGGCCTGGACACTGAATGGCACCGATGCCTCTTTACTCCAGGAGGTTATCGGATCTACACCGTCTCGTCCCTAGACGCTTGGGATAACGAGCCGCACTGTAGAATGAGGCTGAGACGACAATACTTGGGTAAGAAGGCAGAATTGAAATGTATATGTAAGCAATGCAGCAACGGCAATTTGCATCAGAGAACAACGCCGAAGGAGAGCATATATAGGGGAGAATGGTCGAGATGGTTGAAGCGTGAGACGAGGAATATCGTGAATATCGCTATCTTGCACAGATGATTCTGAGGTTCGTATGGATCGCCTAGTGTCAAGGTTATCGTGGAATCGTGCCCCTGGATGAGTAGTTTAATTGAGAGGTGATCTTGGATACTGTTTCGGTGAAGGTGACCCTGGAGATAAGAATGAAATGGCATGAAAAGTGTTAATCGCGTAAGGAGAATTCGATTGATGATTTGACGCGGGCATTTGAATAATAATTGGGACTAACAGACAAACGGGACATCGGTGTCGATTGAATGCAACAGAACTGTAAATTGGAAAGCGGTCCAATTCAAGATATATTTAAGTGCAAGCGTAGTGTAAGTAATGCGAGCTATCTTGAGAGTCATTTTGAAAGACCATGATTCTTCGGAGCAGAGGGACACAGACGAGCTCTAGCACCTGAACACATGTTGGCGCATGTTCCAAATTACCGAGATTCTGGCCATTCATAGGTACAGTAATAATATAAAACCCACGCCAGAACTTTTCGCGGAAACGTGGCCAATTCCCATTGCCTTACGTGAGTCACACTATATGTCTCTAATCATTACCAACATTGGCTCTCGATCGTCTCGAACTGTGGTGCCATCATTCCTTGTTGATTTGTAGTTTTCGTCAAGTTCTCAAAGCAATGTTTGGCCCCCGAGCTTGCGTTGAGACGCTGCGTATTATGGGCTTAGGCAGACCTCATCTCACATCTGAGCGTATCTCTATCTGAGCTGGGCAATAAAGCATATTGCAGAAATCAGTAAAAAAAAATAGCGAGCCCTCTCGCTGCCCGGCAAATGTGCTGATTCATCTGTGGCAGTCACGCGATATTTAAAGGCACTCGCAATCGGACCGCTGCCCTTGGGCCAGCTAACACATACGTTGGTCAATAAATTTGAGCCTTGAGCCTTATGTCTTGAAAGGATTTGCTGTCCTATCCCAGTATGTATTGCAAGGATATAGACTTGAAGAACTCCTTTATCGAAGGATGAACGTTGCTTCGTTAAAGCGACAACCCATCCCCAATTTGACCTGGCTACGAACTTGTGACATGAAACTTTATCGTTGGCTTATCTTTAATTGAAGCAGAAACTATTCATACGCTACCCTCCTCGCAGAAATGTGCGTGTCGAACGTTGAACGGCTTTTCACATAGTCAGCGTTGACCAAAACAATTGACTTTTGTGTGCCTTTGATTCAAATTCAGCATATTGCAAGTGCACTGTCTAATCTCGCGAGATCTTATCCATTGGGCCAATTTCATTAAAAAGCGGTACGTGTCCACCACGCAAGCGGAAAAAAAACACACTCGAGACTAATCATTCTAATCGACAGATCGAAACGCTAGAGCCATCAATCAGCACTCCATCCGACAGTTCATCATTGGTGTTCTCCTGATCAATTGTTTCTCACCCATGTGATTCCTCCTCACCATGCGATCGCTATAGGCATTACCGTATGTTGAGTTTCGCTCCTATTCGGCCAAAGTGAACCGAGGCCGAGTCGTGGTACGTGAACACTCCGTCACTCAACCTTTCTATTGCTGAAAGTCTCGAACCGGCTGCTGAGGCTGTCGAAAAAACAAGAGGCTATGATCGATGAAACAAATACTCTGAGGCGATGTGCTCGCATGAGTTCGCCAGCGACCGTTGTTCTCGTGTACGGATCAACGTAGATTTCTCGTACATGGTGAAGATGCCTCTACGTCGCCTACACATTGAGCATTGACATGCTGAACTAAGCTGTATCGTAAGCCTCTACCCCGTTCCTCCCCCCAAGCGTACAGATACAGATCATATAGAGGATGGTGGAAAAACGAGGAGAAAACCTGCTTGGTCGAGCTACATATGTCGCTCCTGGTTGGCTCCGCGATGCTGAACACTGCGCAAAATGCACCTCTATTCGTCGCTGTGAGCAATAGTACCAAATACGGCAATTTGACCAAATCGTTCAACAAGATCTTGCCAATCAACTCAGTGGTGGCCTCAGAGCACGAAATTCCTTGCGATAGTAGTCCTACACAAGGGGCTGACGCGTTGCGTTACCCAGAGTTTCTTTCGTCAGCCGACGAATCGCGAGTCGTGCGCTCTCATCAAGGGCATCGCTATCCACCCAGGAACCCGTGTCCTCTTCCACCGCGATTACTATTATATTACTATTGTCATCATTGGCATACGTGAGTGTTCAGGTGGGCGGATAGAGCTGCTAGTGGCGCCGGACATCCGAATCGAAACATTTCGAGTACAGACAGCCGGTTCCATAGCAGCGTATACGTTCACGCCTTAACACGCACATATGCATTCACACACATATATAGATATACGCTCGCGGATATTTCAGGTTCACGTGGTGGTGAAGCTTGGAGCACGCACGTGGACCTACACTTGAGAGCAAAAATCGAACGGGACGGGACACCGACCCAACGCCCACGGCTGTGGGGCCCTCAGCGTCAAGCTCCTCTATTATTTTGAATGGCCGCCATGACGAAGAGCAAAAAATATAACGATGTGGAGACCGACCTGTCCCCATTTTGCTGACCTCTCGACGACTGATGATGTAGGTGCGACATAGCTAAGATCTACTTACCAGTTACTACTCGCCGACGTCAGTATGTGCAAGGCGTGAGGGGCGGCGTGATGGATGTTGCGGCATGAAGATGTGCCACCTCGGTCGACCTCGTACGGGGCCGGCACGGAGGATAGATTGGAGCGACGGATAGGTGGACTTGATGGCAAAAGACGTATTTCCCCGGAGGAATATATTGCATGATCCTGCTCTCCTAAGATTAAGAAGGTGACGCTGCCAGCTATCTCATGCACCAATTCGGAGCGTGAAGCTGGGGGAGCGAAGAGGTATGACTCTGAGATATATAAATATATAATGATCATGATGACAATAATATGGTGATTTGTTACCAAACGAATAAAATCAAGTTTAGAATGCTAATGAAAAATATGAAAGGATTACGAGTATTAATACTACTGTTATTATTATTATTATTATAATAAATAGTATATTAGTATTATTATCAGGGTTAACTATAGATGAACAGGCACTCTCATAGTGTGATGCTGATGAAAATATCCAGGTTGCGATAATATAACACAATAACGAGCGGACGGGACGCGATGTTCAGAGGTCGGACGAATGTTGAGCGTCAGATGTATACGTTGCGAACGGCGTCGACACTCGTTGATTGGAGAATGAAGAATATCTAAACGAGAAAAAGAAAAGCAAACGCATTATACCGCAGAGGAAACTGTACCAAAATGGGGTCGCAGAGCGAACAAATGATTTTATGGCGCGGCCAAGGCGGCCAACAAAAAATACAGACAACGCGGTCATGGGGAAAAGGCGATGGAAACGATCGGTGGGGCAGAGGTGAGGCGGGGACGAATGCTAAAGTGTTGAAGGGCAAGGGAAGACATATGATAGAGAAGACGATGATGAAGCGGAGATGAACAGAGAACAAAATAAGAAGATGGAAGAACTGAAAAGGAGAGAGAGAGAGAGAGAGGAATAAGGGTTAAGGAGATACACAAGAGGTCTTTGCGCAGAAACAATTTTGTTAACTCGTGGGATGGTGAATAATGAGCAGGTGGCTGTCCAGTTCATGGCGAAGAGAACATTTTATAATAAACGTATATATATATATATTATTCGCACTTATACAATAAATACGCGCGGTGTTTTTTGTTCTAAACATGAGTGGGGGTAGATGACAGTTAGGGTATATGTATATATATATGTACCTATGCGGCTTAGGTGGTTTTGCATTTTGGAAATAATGGAAATTGTTGCGGACAAACTCCACCCTTAAGATGGTAGTAGGCACGTAGGTATCTGTTGTTGGCGAAAACTAGAATACTTGGAACTCATTGGGAAATAGGATAAATACATAAAGAAAAGCAAAAATAAGTATTGCCTAGCTCTATCTTGCACTGAGCTATTTTTAACTGTTAGCTCGATATCGATACCTCCGGCTATAAACATTTCTCTTTTTTTCCAACAAAGTGGAGACTTCGCAAAGATAGGCTTGAAATAGGGTAGTCCGTATGCCCTCCGTTAGGACAAAAAGAAACACGGGTGTACAGTTGAAACGCGATCTTCTTTCGGCTGGCAGCCGACCTTTTCATTCTATCTTGACTGGTACTCTATTCTACCTAACTGTAAAGATCTAGTGTTAATATTGGAGGAGCATGAGAGAACCCGTCACAGACCCGTTGTGCAAAATGAAGGTATGACGATCCCCGTCATTCTGGCTGCCGTTGAAAGATGACGGCGAACGACACGAGCCGTCAAAGCAGCGGACAGATATCACTATTGTTAAACATCATAGCTAGCCACATAACGCACGAAGGCTGATCTTAAAGTGCTAAGCTTGCTTTGTCAATCGATACTAATTAAGTGCACGTTTTTTTCGATACTCGCCGTCACATCACTTCTGCTTTGGGTTTTAGAATGTTGCTAGGCTTAGATTAGACTCCTGTATTGCAATATCGTGGATGTTAAATGCTAGCTGTTAAATATTAGCTATTTTTCTTCTACATTTAATTTAACATAACAACACGATATATGCTGGTCTATTTGGGCAGGAAGGTAGACACTATATCCACACTTATAGTAATACATGTGGTCACCTTCAAGTATTTGGGCAGGAACCACCTCACGGAAGTGCTGTCCTGCTACGTGGAGCGTGGATACACCCACTATCGATGGCGTACGTTGCAGAGCTGTAAGGTATAGCGAGTACTTTGTGGCACAGAAGTACAAAAAAGGACGAGTCTAAGACTAATTGGACAACTAATAATTAGGAGTACAAGGACAAGAAGAAGGTACGAGAGTAGTGGCAAATTAATTTCTGGTTGCTGGAATAACACCTCAAAGATAGGGCTTGAAGAATTTGAGAGATTTGCTAGACGGATTTGTTTCGAAAGAAATCGCTCTATTCAAGTACAAACGGCAAAGTAAAGGCATCACTATAACTGTTGTGCGCGTTCACCCTTAAAACCATGTATTAATTTCTAACCCTGATACGGCAGTTAGTTGCACGGAAGCCAAATCCCATCGGGAATTAGGAGAGCCTAAACTATATTCATTTTTTGTAGTCATTATAAAACACCGACCAGATTCTGGTATGGAATCTCGTTTTGCCAGCAGCCTTCATTTCACCACAGCTAAGCCACCGAGAGCATCAAGGAGCGAGTTTTGCAAGATCTGCAGGTTGGCAGCCCATTCGCCCTAAGAGGTTCTCGAGCGGTTTTAGTGAGTTGACGGCGATTGCTGGGCGTTGAATTAGCTCCTCAACGTATGCGGCAGCCGATGGAGTGTCGTTGAGGGTGGCACCAAGGACGTACACAAATGCTGTACCCTCGATAACATGGTTTCCAAGAAGTAGGCTCAGAATAGGAAGGCGACAGAGCGACGAGTTCGAAGCGCACCTCAACATAGTTGCAACAGCTTTCACTGCCTCGTATTTAGTCCACTTCTGCATTTTCAATGCATCCTTCACAATGTCTGGCTGTGAAGGTTAAGCAATGCAGCTTTCAGAACTCAGCTTGCGTTCAGCCCGCTGACGCGCGTAAGCAACCCACCCAAGGGAGCTATCCTTGAAGCGAAGATGAACTCGTTCCCTGTCGCGCATGCCTGTAGTGCGTTGCCGCTTAAACCTGTTGGCGTAGGGTGTTACAACGTCACCGTTGAGCTTCATCGGCATTTAACAACACAACATTCTGCGAAGATTTAGCGCTCTCTAGCTGTCTTTGAAACGGTATGATTACCACGATGCTTTCACATAGAAATAAAAGTGCACGAATATCGAAACGCTGTTCACGCGGCTCGACTAGATCCGCCATACTACACGCGGCTTGTTTCGTTATTGAAGGCATTTTCCCAATGGTCACTAAGGAATACTAAGGATGTCGGGCTGACGCTCAGCCAGCATTTAACGTCCACGGAACTGCTTTTTCGGACCCAAAATGGTCTCAAAATGGTCACTAGACGAGCAATTATCGCTAAGGCAATACTATTCGCATTCGAGACCGTGGACAGCGTTTCTACGTTTATTTTTCTATAATAACTTTAATAACGGTGAAAAAAGGTGAACCCTTCCTGCGGATTCCCTTCTCTCTATCTCTCGCTACGACGATCGCCTACGACTTCCGCATACAGGCGCTATAGCCTCCGCCTACGCGGCCTATCGGCACACACGATCATCTACGATCAACGTAATAAGCATGTTTGTCTTCCGGAATACCACGCAGTGCTGAAAACCTGGCGCTAGTTCTGGCTGCCCTAGAGCTAGTGACTACTGCAACGGCGATTCGTTCACGATCGAGGGCAACACCTTAACACACTTGAAGAACACCGTCATGCACGTATACATTTCCATGTGCATAATATATGCGCCTGCATTATGTAAAAACATACTAGCGGCATCCATACGGGGATGTCGCTAGTACACGGCAACTTAATGGAGGCCATTCTATGAGCAACGTGGTGGAAGTCTCGCTGTAAGGAACGACCTTAGCTGATAACTCTCTCTCCCCCTCTCTCTCTCTCTCTCTATATATATATATATATATATATATATATATATTCCTTCCATACTCTCTCTCTGTCTCTTGGTCTCATTATCTATAAGTTTCTCAAGAACGCAATACTAACAAGCAGAAAAAGCGCACCGCCGAAGTCCATTCTTAGGCCTACAACGAACGCGACCTCTGGTCGACGACGCCGGTGGTTGTCGCAGTGGAGGTGATGGCGGCGGCGGCCTGCGGGAAGCACCCGGACAAACAACTACGAGTGGCGCAATACATCTTCATTTGTGCTCTCTCACTCGGCTTCTTCTGGCGCTGCTGGGTTCTCCTCTCAAAAGCAAAGCGTTGTGCGCGCGTCGTACCCGGATGAATGTGCTTGGTCGGCAGCCAAATACGTAGAATAGAAGCACGAATCGGAGCGGCGGTTAACGAAATCATGGGCTAGTCTATGCTCTCGTTCACCCGCGGAGCTGTCTCAAAGCAGCAGCCGACGCGGTTCGAGCTACAGCAGCATCATCAACGTTACCGAGCTACCGATCTCCCGGTAGCGTTCCAAATCAGAAGGGTTATCTCACCGCCGCTGTAGCTCATGGGGCAGCGGCACCGCCGTCCTTCCACCGCTACCCGCATCGTGCAGAGCAACGATATCCGGAGAACCGCCGCGCTCCGCGATGCGCCGAGTCGAGCCGAGGGCGTCGAATGTGGAGCACCGCAGCGGCAGAGTAAACCTACAATCAAAGTCCGATTTAATACGCTCCCGGACCACAATCGTTATGCAGCTCTGCGCGGCATTCGTCTCTCTCTCTCTCTCTCTCTCTCTCTCTCTCTGCTTGGCTCCAACCGTGTAAGCCTGGCCAACACCCCCTACCAACCCCTGTGCCGCTCTTCTCCAGAGCTCCTATGTCCGCCTCTTCGCGCAGAGACAACTAGTTTCTACGTTCTCAGCCGCCTCCGTCGACGCTGCTGCTGCTGCTGCTACCCGCAGTCGCCACCGATGGAAAGTGCAGCAGAGACGCCGACGAAATATATCGCCACTGCAGCACTTCGGCGGCGGAAGCAGCCGCCGCCGCAGCAGCAGGACCACCACCGGCCAAATCGTAGGGTCGACAGATCTACAATGTGCGATGGCAGAATCCGCGCGCGTACATGTGGGAAGAAGGCCACCTTTCTTATTTTAATTGTATCCTCATCTCCTTTCGAGTGGTGGTGCTGCTGCTGCTGTCGCTGCCCCGACCTCTGCGACTCCAGCCGCCCCGTCCCGCCCCCGTCCCGCCCCCGCCACGATCGTCGCTGCGAGCGCTGCCGGTTTCGCCGCATTTGTGCATGCTAGCGTAATGTATTTTTAACATAACGTAAAAAGTATGTGGGTGTGCACCACTGGACGAGGAGAGCGCAGCAGTCTTCAGATGTGTAGCCGTTTCATCATGTCCTTGTAAAAGTAAATTTCTAGACGGTAGAGCAAAGCGGTGTAGGCGGTGGTGCTGGCGACGGCTCGAGGATGGCGCTACCGCGATCGTCGGCCGCGCGAGCGCCGTCGCTCGCCCTGGGGTCGCATCGCAATCGTTCAGACGCTTGCTGACTGGCTGGAACAGCTCAGTGGAGTGTGACAGGTTTAGAGTGAACGTGTGCGTCCCGGTCATCTTCATCCTCGTCGTTGTCGTTCTTATTGGTGGATTTCTTGTTGGCATTTACCGCTCCTACAAGATTTGATGATGGCGGGGCCGGGAACGACTTCGAGTGTAGATTTCGGTACGTGGTTCGATCGAGACGACCTTTTCTGTCTTTGTATTATTGGCGATTACGGAAATACCTTATGCACGTTCGCGCTGAGTGGTCGATCTATGTACAGCGCTCGTGTGGGACTTTCAAAGCGACTGTCGGACCTATAGTCGTCTACTGGGAGAACCACACAAAAGCGGCGGGGACATCCTTACGTCCTTGGTCGAACGGTTAGGTCTCTATTCATAGCATCTATTTAATATGTAGGGTAAACATTTTGTAAATAGTGACATGTAAATAAAAACAATTAAACTAACCTAATTGAGCTAATAAGATAAATAGGAATTATTGTAAATGAAGTGTCATCTAACGCTTATCGTTAGCGTGCAAAACGATTTTTCTCCAGCAAATTCATCTTAGTTATTTATTTGTCGAAAAAATCACACGTGTGTTGCATCGCAGACATTCAACCTGCTGTGGGCCGACGAGGTGCGATATGCTGCAATTCGATATGTGTATGCGTCATGGGCTCTATACATATAACGGTATCCACTTGGGTACCCCCTCGGGTATCGCTACTGTGTGTCTGTGTTCGTCCGACTAGACATCATGGCAAATGTCATCGATGTGAAGGGAATCTGGCGACGAATCAACGGCAACGTGCGGCAACTCGGGATACATCTTGCCCCCCCTTGAAATAGATTTTCTGTCAATGAGGTGTCAATGCCGCCACTACGAGACGACAGGAACACAACGTCATCGTAACTAACGTCCACGCCGAATATCACTGTGTTGCAGTATATACTAATACGTGTCCATAAAAGAGCAGCTCGAGCGGAGAGGACAGCTGATGCCCATTTCTCATAGTGTATTTCTGTATGGTAAGAGGATCCACGAAGGCCACCATTTGAAGCCTGCCTAGCCTGTATCGAAACGCAGCAAAAGTTGGAGAGTTGAAACAAAGAAGTGTACGTGAAATTTGTTGGCTCAGTGAGGGATACGCTGAACGTTGCCTTGTTATTGTAGCAGTAATAATCACCACCACCACCGCCACGAGGACACATCGACGTGTGTAGTTCCGAACAATGCAGCTGAATGAGGGTTTCTAGCGAGTGCTGAATGGGGGGATAGAAGCGAGTCGGCAGCACATGGTTATTGTGAAGAAATATTAACAGGGAAACTGCGGAAGAGCAGAGTTGAAGATGAATTGGTTAGCTGAAAACACTTTACGAGGTAAAACCTAATCATTACTGGTGTCATTTACGGGTCGGGCTTTGCGACTTGAATACAAACGGGGATGATTTCAATACAATTTAATACCGACGCTGCAATACGTTACACGAGGGCCGGCACCGGTGCTGGCCGTCTTGTAGCTTTGTGAAGGCTGACCTTTCCCGGTTCTCTCTACATGGCGTTTGCAGATCATCTCTTGCTCAAGTCCCTTCTGCACATGGCCCGTAGCACGTCCTCCATTAGCTTTCCACTGCGTCAAGCAGTGCGTGACTCCCCCTACCCGATCGAGAACGAGAGGGCGAGCAGGCAACGTTGGTATACAACTCCAGAGCGCCACAGAGCACAACCCTATTGTGCTAAGAGAGAGAGAGTGTGTCTAATCTGCGTATCAGAGCGATCCGAGGTGGTGGCGGAGTCAAGGCAGCAGATTCATCTGGCAACCGCCGGCGAGGTCGCTACCGCAACAGCTGATCTAAACCAGTAGAAAAGCACGCACAGGCATCCTCGTATGCAGCAGATGTGTGGCGTGTAATTTCAACGACAGGTGTCATTTCGGCAGGCGATACTACAGAGACACTCTATCCGCTACCTAAAGAGAACTAAAGAGCATTGTATGCAGTTGCTTAAATAAATCAATAAAGCTTTACGCTAGCGAGAAAATAGAGAATCTAACGGTAAGATTACTGCGGAATTTCTCAAAATTAGGCAAGCTATCTAAAAAATGAAAACCGAGTTTTCTGTGAGAAGGCGATCCAACGAAGAGATGGGTAATTTTTGTTCAACCAAACGTTGAAGATTAAACAAGAAAGAAAATATTGAAAACCAACAGTGAGATGTACTTTACCGGGGGGCTTAGAGTCACTAAGCAAGGCGCGGTGCCAGCTCCCTAAACGTCCGCTAGTTGGACGGTTTAATCTTTGTAACAAAATTGAGCACAAGCGCAGATAAGGTCGACCATGCGACTTACTTGACTTGAATCCGGTCACAGACTGAACTGAATAGGCCAAGGAAATATCGCCTGCTAGTCACAAGCGAACAGCCGATTAACAAAACAGCGAATTTATTTACACGGCAATTATAATTGTCATTGATCTATGTGTATATTGAATTGTTTTCGTATTGTCATCTTCGTTCCTTGGCAAGTCTCGATATCGCTCTACAACATTGCGCCCAGCATCTGTCATGACAGGGACCAATGAAGGCAATTATTATTATTACTATTATTATTATTATTAATATCATCATCATCATCATATAATGAGACCAATGGTCTTCGCGTATCTCATCAACAATTATTTACAATATGGCGACCTCTGAGTAAAGATCTGCCAACTGCTAACATGCTCATGGACACAACAAGAAATACCGAACAACAACTAATATTGTTAGTGGCAGCAGAAATCTAATAAGCGGAAGGTGTTCACGAAATAGGTGAGAAGTGCCATGAAGGGTGCATGTTACACAAATGCACGAATCTCTGCGAGGTCGCAATAGTCTCGATTGCCCGATCGTTTCCCGTTGCCAATTGCGACTGGTATCGCTTCCACCGCTCCCACGGGCTCGAGACATCCGTGCTGAGGAGATTGTGTAGTATTACGAGTTTGGTGTATCCAGCTGCTTGCTTCCGGGGCAGTGCGATGTATGTACATTGGGTATGGCGTTGGTGAATATTGGTGAATATTACGACGACGTATATCTAGTGTTCGTTAGATGGAACCCCCTTTGCTAGAAACACCATTCGCTGCTCACCCAGCCCCCTTGATTTACCTATGGACCGACATCGGTTGCTCTGGGATGGTCACACACACCCAAGCCGGAACAACAACAACAACAACAATTTTACAGATAAGCCTGAAAGAACGATAACAACTTTCTCGGACTGGGGACCCTATGGTTTTAAGTCCCGGCGGGCTCGTCTCTCTGGGCTTCGGAACTTCACGCAGACACTGGCCGATCACAGAGATATCACAGGCTCGAATGGTCGTCGACACATCGCCACAGACTCCATTATCAACCTTTTTATTCGCTTTTACCTTGACCAACTTTTCCTACGCTCGAAATCCTAAGGCTCTCGTATAGATTTGGGTATCCTGTAGAGCAAGCTACCATTTTATCATTCCACAATTTACCTTCATATACCATGGAACCAATGTGTAGGTGAACATACCCTGTATGAACAACACCGCGATGGACGCCGAAGAGAAACAAGAAACGCGAAATGTCTTTCCCGAATAACGGATTGAGTTTCATTGACGCGGGCTGGGCCCCGCCGAATCTGATGGATCCCTTCCGACCACGGAATATGTGGTCAAATGCAGTTGGCAGTTGGTTAAAGTTACAGGATGTTGACGCTATCGTTGCCTTTGCGACATCATCACGAGATTCGGCTGACACAAATTATCTCATATATCCAACAGATCACCGCTATTTATATACGATCGCGATCATTTGTATCGAAATTCCATAATTTAGCATTTAGGGGTGTTGTTATAGCTAATAAATATATTATAATTATGTTTACTTATAAAATTATTATTATAATTATTATTATTATCATTATCTAATGTTGACAATAATATAAACCGTAGTTCTCGCGCGTATACCCTTTACGATCAGCTAGAACTTGCGGAAATCCGACGAAGGAGAGCTCAATGCGAACGGTTTTTGCATGAGGTTCTAATACAGAGGCTCCACACGTTTTTAGTCTGCTCAGCTATAATCAGACGGTCAATAACGACCAGCGCTCATTCGACGAGTGGAAGGCGTGATGTCAAAATCGTGTATTGGCCCAAATGGTCTACAGGTGGTGCCCCACCGATTGGATCATTACCCTTCGTTGTAGAAAGACAACCGGCAGACTAATGTACTAGCACCCTCACTCCGATGATCACTATTTTTTCGGGCATATATCCAAGTTGCCGTACGTGTTCGCAGAGAGCCAGGTCGTTGCCATCGCTGAGGGGAACGAGAGGTCCCAACATCAGACCAAAAATGTGTCTGCCCTTCTCCCCTGTCTCCCAAGTACAGCTGTAGCTGCAGCAACAATCCCATTTGTGAATGAGCCTTTCCAAGGCTCTCGTGTTTTCTATGGTATGGAATCCCCTTCTAGCGAAGGACAAGGCCGTGCTCTCGTCTGGCTGTCGAATCCCACGGCTCGTTCCCCAGTCATCTACCACTGCGTCGCTATAGACCCGAGGCATAATTGGCATAAATGATCAGCCGAGCTCGCGTGTCCCGTGCTATCGTGACGATTCTCCACTCCAGCGGACTCCCCTGCAGACTGGTTCATGGTGTGCCAGCGAACCGCAGCAGAGAACCAGTCTGCAGAGACGCCACACACGAATAGATATCGGAAAAACATCCGTTTCCGTTGAAGGAGACCAAACACAATTAACGCACAGCCGCTGAGTGAATAAACGATACTAACTATATTGACGACAACAAGACCGCGTTGATTCGCATGTGCCCTGTGGGATTCAAAGTGGGACATTGCGGTTCCACGTCTGCGGGGTTGCCCTTACAAAAAGCCTTTGTGGAAAACAGCGACTGACCGCCGACGAGCTGCGTAGACTCCTTCGTCCGAGCACGAGACCCACCACTGCCGTACGTTGTGGTTAGTGACAGTCAGAAAGCTACGATCAGTTTTCTACCAGCTTCCTACCCTCGATAGCTTGAGACGCTAGTTAATTGTTGATTTGTGTAAAGTCGGCCTGCCCTCGGCCGAACCTGACGGGTTCTTGCCGACCACCGGACTCGTGACTTCACCAACTGCCCTCGGCGATATGTGGTCAAAGTTGGCAGTTATCGAAGGTCACGAGTTTACAGTCATCTAGTTGTCCTTGCGACATTATCAGTGAATTGCGGTGAGGTTATTTGAGAGCGAAGGAGTTATGGTTTGTATTCACCTGATCACCGCTATTTATATAGTGGTGTTCATAAACTGAAGGCACCCCCCCTATATTTCAACAAATCGTTACAAAGAGCACACATTTGAGGCATTTATTCTGTATCAGATTAATGTACGTATCAAATATCAATATGTAATATGTAATTTTTCGGGTGTTCAAAAAGATAAGGCACCCTCAGACCTCGAGCGTTCTCGCTGAGTTGATCCAGTTTGTGTTGAGGATTCACACTGTGCTGTAGTCATGGGACACGCTTTGAGCCTCCTGATGCAGAGAAAGCGTTATTACTAGTTTACAGCAAGTAGGAAAGATCGAGGCTGCAATTGCTAAAGAATTGGCAGAACTCGTTGCTTAGTGCAAACTTATTTACGCGGTCCGTCGACGTATGGTACTACTAAGCAAAACAACGTCCACGAAAGGTCAGCCAGTGAACTGCCATATTGTCCATTGACCTCGAATTCGATCATAAATTGTGAAGCCATTAGACAAGAGTTAAGCCTTTAGGCTCATAGATCAACAGTTTTATGGACAATCAAGCGTTATCCGCATATCATTCAGGCGCAAGTGAAGACAAGACCTCGTCTTCAACAACGCCACATGAGTGCCCAAGTAAACTTCGCTCGCAACAATATGAGTCTGGAAATTGGTGAGTATTGGGGCAACGTTTCTTAAAGCATACCCTGAGGGTGCACATCTATCTAGAAGGTACTGTGCTGTTTCAGATCATCTTTAGTGATGAGAATGAGTTCAGTTTGAACGGGCTAGATGGATTTAACGGTTATTGGCATGCTGTACGTATGCTGTATCGCGGTACTTCTGGAAATGCAATTTCGGCAATTTTTCCAACAAGATCACGCTTGGCTTCACGTCAGCGCCAGTACACGAGCGTAGTTAGAACTACACAAGTTTGAACCCCTAGAGTGGCCATCATGTTCCCCGGATCTCAACTCGATGGAGAACCTCTGGCGTATTCTTGTAAGACAAGAATATGCGTCGAGTCGATAACATACATTGTTGGAAGCACTAAACGAGGCCTTGCTGGAAGCCTGGGAAGGGGTCAGCTATCAGACTCCACTAAATCGAGTTGGCAGTATGCCAAACTGAATCTATAACATTATAATTAGAAAGGGCGGGGCCATACGGTACTAATTAGCACAAGAAAGCGGGAATCAACTAAGCAAGAACACTCGATAACTGAGGATGCCTTTGTTTTTGAACACCCAAAAAAATGACACATTTCGTTGAAGCTGGCTTCACGTGCCGTCATATGTACTGTTCATTCTGGCTGGTATGTTATGTGACACATATATTAATCTGATACAGAATAAATTCTTCAAATGTGTGCAATTTGTAACCATTTGTTGAGGCATATCGGGGGTGCCTTATATTTATGAACGCCACTGTGTGTGTAAAAGTAATTTGTTCGGTAGCCCTGGATAAATACGCAAGAACCCCGCAATGAGGACGGCTCCTCTATTAACAAGGTTTCCTGGCGAAAAACCCGAGTGAAGTAAACCCGCGGTCCGCAAACCTGAACCTCTAAGGTTCCCGTTGCATGACATATAAGAGAACTTAAGCATTCTATGCAGTTCCTTTAATAAATCAATAAAGCCTTACCTTACCCTTCGCGTTTCGTCCAAATCCGCGATATGAGTAACCTCGGGTCTTTTCACTGCTGGAGTCTACTGGAAGCTGACCCTTCTGCACAAAATCGCCCCGAGGTAACCCCTTTTTCATTCCTCGTATTCAGGTTCACAGCTGACCTTGAATCCGCCGAGGGTGGCCGCTTCCGCAAGCGAGTGTCTATACCGTCCTCGGCTTATTCGCCTCACGTTGACCTCCGCCGTCTCAGCTAAGAGGCCCTGTGCCGCGCTTGTGGAAACGCACCCGTCGCTCTGCAATCATTTGGTTGGAAGAAATGGGAAAAATTGATCGCATCTGCTCACCAGGCACAGGTATATTTCGTTAATGAACGGAACGATTTCTCTAGAAAGAGCGAGAGGAGAGAGAGAGACAGAGAGAGAGAGAAGCAACGACCTTCATCTTTGCCGTGGTTCCGGTAGAAGATCTGCAAGACCATTTGCCATGTAATAGACTCGCCGCTAGACTACGCCTGTTTGCGAACCAGCTTTATCGTAGGAGAAAAAAGGGCACTGCGATAACGCATTGCGTTACGAATGCGCCGCCACAGTAAACATGTTTCTTGATTGAAAAACATGAACACGTTGTGTTAGCCCATTGCGTATCCCGTCAGTCTGCGTTCAGGCAGAAATTCAGTTGTTGTTCCCCTCGGAGCGTTTTATTGGAACGCAACACTGTGAGATTTGTTCACCGATCTGAGAACGACGATCAGCTCGGAACTAGCCAGCTGGCCGTATTGTTCGTGCTAATTTTTGGCGGTAACTGTGAGAATCGTGGGGAGTTTGACACCTACGCGAGAACGAACGTTGCCCCACCGAATCAGACAGAAATCCTACCATGACAAACCATATCAGCAGAATGAGCGAGCGCCTGAACCGGCAGTCGCTAGAAACGAGGAGGAGTCTCTCGACGGTTCGATTATTCGTTAGCTGTGGTGAACATGCTGGAATTAAATCATGAAAACGGCTGAAGGTGAGTGTTCAGTGAATATACCGCGATTTCCCTCTCTTCTCAATATACAACAACTTGCCGATATCTCACTGACAGGATCTACAGCAAACATTCTCCCTCCGTTTGCGGAAGGTAATGTTAGCTCGCAGGAGGTCAACCACGACCTTGGGTCGTCCATATGTCGTTCCGAGCCCCGCGAAGTGATTTCCTATCAGCGATTTTGAATAAACTGCAGGAGCACAGGCACACTGAGGGATTCATTCATTTTATTGTAGAATTAATAGTTTGCCGTTACCGCCATTCAGAGCCTCACACCTTTCGGAGCAATTTCCCTGCGCAGGGCTGTCATCTCTCATTACTTCGGTCGAGGACTCTCACTCGCCTCTTCCATCTCCTCTCATATATATATATATATATATACACACACACACATCTAGTTGAACCGTCAGAATGGTAGATGCCTTCGGTTTCTGCTTTCAGTCGGGTCGTTATTTTCCCATCAATGATCATGTTATCGTTAATGCTCCGTCGAACGCCGTCAGATTCCATTAATATGGTATTGACATTTTAGCTTATCACTGACTTGCACTCTCACCGTTACAAATACTTGTGCCAATATCGCATATCCTCGTATTAGCTGCTCGTGTAGAATGCATGAAAAACCTCAAAGCTTCAGATTGACTCTGCAGTACACAGCTTGTTTGTCTTGAGGGAGTCGTCATTTGGGTGCGGGGCATTGACACGCCGAGCCCTGCGGCAGCGATGCTTATTTATTTATTTATTTATTTATTCTGCGGGGGTGTACCCGCGCGATGGTACATATACTCCAGTAATGGCAGCTTGAATGGCTCAAAACAACAGGCGCTG
Organism: Stratiolaelaps scimitus; assembly: GCA_019614645.1. NCBI lineage: Eukaryota > Metazoa > Arthropoda > Arachnida > Mesostigmata > Laelapidae > Stratiolaelaps > Stratiolaelaps scimitus. The sequence continues at coordinate 87,521 of JABWDB010000011.1, read as the reverse complement.
TGCGTCAACAATTGCTATTTTCTTCGAAATTGCTGTCGAGTGACAACAGGGAGATCCAACACTTTTTCGAGCTGACCCTCAGCTGTTCCCCTATCTGACAGGCCTCAGCTCTTAACCTTTAGGTATTACTATGAGGGCCAGTCGGGGTCATCTTTCTTTATCTGAGGATTCTTGTCAGGTACGAGTACGGCAGATAATAAGCAAAGGTGACAACAGGGAGATATTGACATTGAAGTGTACGCAAATCCATTGTAGTATGGATTGCTCAGACACAGAGATAGCGAGAGAGAGAGAGAGATAGAGAGAGAAGGACGGTAACTCAATTAGTAACTGTAGATCGACAATTGCCGAGATAAAAAAATATCAGCGTCGCAAAACCTCGTAATAGCATCACGGGTCGCATTACCTGCTGCTGCTTCATCTAGAACCACTTTGCTAGATTGCAAGCAAAAGCTTCGGAGAGAGAGAGAGATTATATGGCCGCTTAGGGAAACCTGTTATTTGTTGCATGCCGCAATGTTTCGTAAAATCCTGGACCCCGATAGCCTTGCACTTTTTTGCCGACGGCCACGTCTACGATCGACTCGTCCCGATGTAAACTCATTGTGGACGATGCAAGCAAGTGTTCACAACCGCTTTGCTGGGTAGGAAAGTTTCGCTGCCCTTATGGTAACTTTGCTGATGCGACGTGTACAATCAGTCAGCCGGGCTTAATAACTCAAATTATTTGAACGAAATCACCGAACCACACAGCTCGCGAGCGAACTCGGGGAACAGATAACACAGGGCTCATGGATCGTTTTACTGAAGTTTAACACTGCAGCCTGCACAGCTTTGTAAGGCCATTTTGGCGTATCGTCTAACCTAACAATCGAAATATGCGTTCGTTGAGATAAGTAAATGTTGGGAGACCATGGTAATTGAAGTGCCTGCCCATACAGCGCCCTCTGTCGGCGAAATGACTATGTCCATCACAACGCACGACCAATAAATCAGTCTGCCCGTAACTGTGTCTCAGATCACATCAATGCAGAACAGTAAAGGTAAAGCTTTTTATTGATTTATTAAAGGAACTGCATACACAGCTTAAGTCCTCTTATATGTCACGCAACGAGATTCGAACCCGCGGCTATTGCTATTATTTCAAGTTACTATTGAAATAAAGTTCAACAGTGCCACTTACGTTACACATGCTAAAATATTATCAGAAGTTGAGCAACTTGCGAAGTATTTCCAACAAGGCGAAATAGAATATTATGTAACCGTTGTTTGTACGTGTACTAGGTTTGTCGAACGCAAATGATTCCGCTCAATACTCTTAACTAGTACACTACATAGCCAGTCACGTCTTGCATACAAAAAATATATGTGTATATGTAGAAACGTACAGCACAAAATGACTTATTGGGACTTGCGTAAACGCGAACTGACGAATAGATTCACCTGCTATGGTTGGCCAAATAGCTTCATAACTAGTGACCGTCTGGCGGCAGGCAGGTAATCATCACTCTAAAAATAACCTCGTAAGTTACTCGTAATCAATCTATCGAACTGCCTCCACCTGGCAAGCGTTTTCCATTAGGGTATACGTTGTATTGCCCAAACGGTGGGTGCGGCACCGGCTGAAATTTACTTAGTCTTGACCGGAACTGTTGAATGGACACCGAGTACATTGTATATTCACCTGCTATCGCATGTGAGATGTTGGACAACGTTGTGAGGCTACATCTACCATTTGGACGCGGTCAAACACGGAAGTGTCTGATATTGAGTCAACGTAGAGTCATTCAATGATTTCTGTAGCGATCAACTTTCGTTTACTAACAAGCGACACGTTCTCTTCTTTGGTAACTTGCCCGTTAAGGTGACATCGATCATGTACTGCTTCCAGAGTCCACTTGCAGCTGAGCGGGGCTGAGTACCGGTTCTGTATGATACATCAATATTAATTTACCTCTAATCAATATGAGGCGGTTCAGCTGACAGACCGAAATTCGGCCGTCTTTGACTGTCTCATCTTGTGCGAGTGCTGGATTTTGGTGGCTACGATTTGCTGTACACGGTCTGCTCTCCCACTCATTGAGTAACATCTAGTGAGTACGGCACAAGTAATGCCGCTTCGTATTCTCTGGAGGGACAGTCCCGTTAGCTAGACAGGCACAGCCCTAATCCGCTGTGCGACGGCGCAATGCAAAATGATTCGACAAGCCGGCGTGCTCGCAAACCCTCCCTTCACCCGTAGCTAGCAAGGTAACTCCGCGACCGCGCACAAGAGCCAACCGTATAGGATTGGCTGGATTGTACACGCCGCTTGATCAATCGGTTCTTAATTTGAAAGCCGGTACTGCGTCAACTCTAAGCCTACCTCGTTTTCCTAATTGTAATTCTATGGTTAAAATTATTGCAAGTTTACCATTCCTCCCCACCCTCGCGCCAAAGACTTACATACAGTCCCCACGTTTACAATTCAAGGAGACCTTGGAGGATAGCACTTAAACCTAACTGTAAACCTACTATTCTCTCTTTCAACTAAACATTTTTATATGGTAATATCGCAGTAAACCCTCAACACCACTAACCTCTTCAACGTAGCCCGCAACGCGTCTTACCTATGGTGTCTTTTTGAGCTCGTTCAGCATCTTGCCATTTCACTTCCTTAGAACGAGTTTAAGTATGCACCTACGCTGGGTTGTGCAAATCAAGACCCATACACACCTCCTCACGGTGGCATCCCTCATGTAGTTGGGCGAGCCAATGGCGGTACTTGCTCTGTCGCGCGATTCCCACGGGGGGTGGGGTACAAATGGAAGTTCACGTCCATTTCTCAAACGATGTCCGCCTACTGTGAATGTTCTTGTGAGTTCCTCGCTGGCCGTCCTATTCTAAGATGCAGCAGCCGGCACAAACTGTCGGATACAAACAGCTGGGGGAAGACCTAGATGTATATATGTTGAAAGACATGTCAGAATCTGGAGCGTCCAAATTAAACTGTGCGCGATCCCTGAGGCAGACTTTCCTTTACTTAGCACACCTATCCGGAACCGTAGCGCTTTACCATTTTGCGGACTTGCGCAATGACATAATAAAAACGCTTGTCGGTGCGTTTCAGTTCCTCTCGTCATGGCTATGTTTGCCCTGGCGTTTTGGTGGACTATGCACTGTGTATGGTGCTATATGTTTGACATATTTTTGCATTACATTAGTGTTTTATGCCTAATAAAGATCTAATGTCACTATCTAAAACTCACCGAGATAAACGCGAGATGTTCCTTTGTTAAACGTATTTCATAATTAGAGCACATCTTACTAGCGTAATGCTGAATGGAATCTCGTGAGTGAGTAGACGTGTGGTTACCCAATTTTTGACGAGCCCTCCATCGGTCGAGATGCGCCAATTTGTATATGTATCCAAACTTCCAAATGGTTTATACTTCTTCTCAACCCTAACGGTGCTGAGATGTCGAGTCAGCCATCACTATGATTGCCCTTGTCATAGCCGCCTCTGTCAATACAACGGGAGTTCGCGCTCGGGTAACTATGCAAATATTGACCCTAGCCGGCCGTTGAGGTCAGCTTGCCACAGGATCAGGATAGTCGTGAAGTGCCGATCGCTCAATTGCATAATTCAAAGTAAACGAAGTGATTTCAGATCTATTGGACAACTTGAAACCTACAAACCTCGACGGACCGAATGGGCCTTGGTTCGGATTGTATGAATCTGAGCAAAATAGGACGCGAGGTTCGCTGAATGTTGTGGTAGCCACTGCTGAGACCATTGTCCAGGCTTTCGGAGCGTGCAAAGGCTGGCTGCAAATGTGGAGAGCCTGGCAACATACGCTCGCACGGTACCGCCATTGGCAATTACAATTACCATAGCATCATGCATTCAAGTTTGTTTTCCATGTGAGAACAACAATAATTTGACATATTTTAACGAGAACTCAAGCATTCTAAAAAAAAATGCAGTTCCGTCAATCGACCACATTTTGAATCTGAACTATGAATTCAACTGAAATATTCAATTCGAAAATCAACCAAATATCCTCTAGTAAAGCCGAACACTGCACGATCGATTTAAGCCAAATTTGGGCATGCGTTCTTCATACATATTGCCACCTGATTTTTAAGCGTTCACCTCGGCAGTACGCGATGGAGGCTATCATAAAGAAACTCATCACATCCCGCCCAGCGTTTCCGCCATTCCTTCGAAATACACTTTGGCGTTAGAAACACATTCGAGCGTTGTGCAATGATCATTATTGCACAACGCCATTCCTTACACTACGTTATTCATGCGGATAACTCGACGAATACACCAGCACCTACCCGGCCGTCGACCGCAGCCTGCGAGGCGGGTGCTTGACTTCCCGTTGTCCTTCCGGGAACTAGGCCCAGTCAAGCAATCATCTAACATTGTTGTTGCTCGCCTGTCCTATCCCGATGTTCATCACAACACCAAAGTGTGACCAAAATGAGTATACAGTCAACTCGGTAGGCGGGCCGCTACGTTTCTGTCTGTCTATATATCTGACTCGCTCGCTGGTCCAGGCCTTGCCTTGCCTTCGTTTGTTCGCAGGATAGTCCTGGTCTCCTGAAGCGATGGAGCCATGGAGCCCACAGCCGTGATTGGCAATCAGGCTTTCTTCTCCAGAAAGCAAGCCATCTAGCGGCGGCTGATCAAGACGTCACCTCTGCCTCTACTAGGTTTTATCAGAAAATGCACAGAGTTTGTATGAGAGAGAGAGAGAGTCCAGGGGAAAAGGGTGATTTGTGGGGTCAAGACGTGGAAAGGTGGCGCTGATGTTGCTGGCTGCTACCCTGCTGCGTACCATTCTCGCCACGCCCAAAAACGTCCATGCCCAGATCCGGTAAGCGGGGCGTACGCGGCTGCAATCGGCTGCAGTAGCTAGTCAGGCAGACCGACTGGCTGACCGAGTGCATCATCAGATTACCACTTTGCTCCTCGCCCAGCCCAAGCTCCATTAGCCAGCAGTAGTTCGTGATCCCCCCCCCACCCTTACACCAAAGGCAGCAGCGGCGAGAGTAGCGTAAACTACTGCTGTTACTGCAGCTTTGTAAGAACTCCTGACAATCAGATTAGCGAAGGACAGAGAACGGGAACTCGGGAGCGCCGGAGTGCGGTAACAACGTCAAGTCCTCGTTAGGGGTACCGGTTCAGCTGGATATATCTAACTGCATATACATATACATATATATATATATATATATATATATATATATATATATATATATATATAGACAAACGAATCATCGAACAGTGTTGGCTATATGAATATACACAATACCGAGTCATGGCTTGTTATGTATAATATTGGCTACAGAATAGATAGGCACAATAGATGAAAGATAGATGGAGAGTAGATGGGTACAGAATCCTTCGGCTATAGATTAACGGGGAAACTGATATCGGGCGAACAAAGCAGACCATCAGAAGGGAGTTATATAAAAAGGTTTTTTTTTCGAATCCAAGGACTGTGTAAACCTAGATCCGTGAGGAAATGCAGATTTCTCTTAAAGTCCTTTGTTCAATATCTATGTCTGTGGAGCGACACTGGAACCAGTTGTTTGGTCAGTTTGTTTTTTGGGTTTAATATCGAATAATGGCACTTCCATAAGGACAAGAAGAAGTATCGGTAATCGACCTCGGGGCGAGCATAGCAAGCTCGAATGAATTGCTTGCTATGCTTGCCCCAAATGGTGGACCTAACCGTTAGACCCTACCAAATGCCATCTGAGTCATATTGGTGTGAGCGCTCGCAGCTCGTAAAGACCCGTGGTCAGATGGTATTCGAACTTATTAAATCGATTCTTTAAGGGTTCGGGCGGGAAGCATTATTTTGAAAGGGATATTTTGTAGGGAAGAGCACTTTTGCTCGCAGCGCGATAGTTTAAAATTAGGGAGCACGCAATTGTCATTTGCGCTCAAGGGACTCGCACCTTTTACGATATTGAGAACTGCAGCTGACGCGGGTATAGCTGAAACGGCGCAATTGTTAGAGAAGTATTGCGATACGTTTCGTTCGTTGTAGGTATGCAAGTATCTACCCTCTACAATATATTCTCGAAGTACTGTCGTACATTGTCGCCGCTCGTACATGCAGAGCGCACCGTGTCCAGAACATCGTTTCCCGTGAGATACATTGCCTTTGGCTCTAGCTCCCGTTGGCTTCACAGTGGGTGCAAGATCTTGCCGTTGATATAAAATGGACAAAGGTTTCCCGAAGGCATAGTCTCACTCGAATCCTTTCTGCATTTTCAGAGGCAGGCAGGGTAGGAAGAGGCCACGCTCGGCAGTGGATCTGCTGTTGATCTCAATTGTGCCGCCAATGTGTTTTCGTTCGCTAAAGTTATACTGCTACAAAATACAGACATCACCATAATATGTTGTCTTAATTAACCTATGTGCAAAATCTGTTCACGTTTAATAAAAGCTGTGACTCTATATTGCGGCCTTTGCGAAAGAAACCTGAAGCTTTCGAGAGGTATTCCTTTCCACGAGCGAATCATGCGTAAGCCAAATTGAATCAGGTCTGTGCGTACAGCAGATTTAAACGATTTCTACATCGTTGGCAAGCACACGTGTTCACCGACACACAGGCCAAGGAACGTGGTACTGTTCCCCATGTACACTCTCCGCATTGAGGGCGTTTTACCATCGCTCCCTCCCGGTATTACCACCAGATGTGTTTTTTCTCTCCCATCACAAGGTACATGTGTACATATCGTGTCATGTATGTAATATATGGAAATGTGTGTGCTGAAGGTCGAATGACCTCTGTAGATGGCTAAGCGCCCGTACTCTAGCCGCTCAAGCGTGGCCCTTGTTGCCCCACTCAACGAATAGTATTCCATCAGCGGCTTTCTTATGCTCAACCGAACCGTGCTGAGGGGTCGTATCACCCTTTATCAACGGGGTCGGCACCTGGTGACAGCTGTCGCCGCGATCATCAAGCGTCCACCACGGTACTATCGTTGCTTACCGTTCGACTGCTGTGAGGATGAGGGATTCCACCCGTCTAATCTGTACATAGATCATCAGTGGAACGTGAACGTTGCTGTGAACTGTGGGCTATCACTGTGGCAGGGGTCACAGCGAGTACATTCTACCCAGACTTATAGTTGGGTTCTGATACACATTTCTCGTTGGGAGACTAAAATCAGCCGAGGAACCTGTATGGTAGAAAGTCATCGGACTCCCCGTTAATTAATAAAAATGCATGTATGAGCATAAGCACGCATACATAAAAATTGTTATATAAACATTGCTCGAGCTGCTGATCTATCACTTTGAGATGCTCGAGTGACGCTGAGGCTCAAATATACGTCAAGAATGATGAGGCCACAGGTCTATGTCAGTTACAGCACAAGAATCGGTGATACAGGCCGGACCAGCGCGATGCAGCACTAATTGTAAAGGCACTGATTTCCTTTTCTGGTCTACAAAAGTGACCTCTATCGCCCATAGACAAATGCGAGATACGGTCACGTAAGCAAATGACAAAAATGTAGCGTCACGAAGACGGGCCATATATATATATATATATATATATATATATGTAGGGCCGTAGCTGTTAATATACCTCGATCGATACGTGCTAAATAGTGTTGAAAATAATTAGACAGCGCTTCTCTTATCGTGCTTTAGCAGGTATGCAACGAATGAAGCTGTGTCCGAAAAATGTCCACAATTTATTCGAGAGGGTATTAAACATTAGTGAGTTATAGATAGTTTATGAGTTAAACAAAAAGTAAACGCTTAATTATTGGAGCCATGGTGTCAGGCCAAGGCCGTCATGGTCACTCCCGAGGGAGGCGATAGCATTGGCCTCTCTGGACAGCGAGAGAAGGGCCAATGCGGAAGGAAGGATCCTGCGCGTTTGTTCCCGGTGGCGAGGATCAGCCTGTGGTAGACCCCTTTATTAGCAGCGAGGGGGCCGCGCCCCCCTAGGTTTTCGAAGGCGAGAGAGGAGAAGAGGTTAGTTTCCTTTAGCGGAATCTTGAAGCCCGCTATGGTTCCACCACCCTCGGGGAACCACAGAACCGCAGCGCATTGGTGGTGCTCTATCGAGACTGTTTTGGTGCCTCGACATATGCCAAGACAATATCAACCTGGAACGTACATGTGGACACTTGCCAAAATTTACAGGCTTCGTATTAGAGGTCGACAGGTTCGCTAATTGTATGTTTCTGAACATGTTTAAGAATCTCATGCCGAAGTTCTCCCAGGAAAGAAGTTCGTTCACTTGTACGAAATAATACGAAAAATATAATATACTATTTGTTGGTTCTTTTATTAAAATTAATAATTATGAAATGGTTAACACATTTGTTTGTTCACAAATTGAAAAGTGTCATTGCGGGTAAAGGTTTATTGAAACCTAGTATGTGAGGTTTTTGCTGGTAACGCTGCAAGGAATCGTATACACATAGCTTGCGGTAATTGTTGATCCAATTTACTAAGCACCAAAGCACTCGCTGTGCGTACAACGTCCCGAAATCACAAAAAATGACTAGTTTATGCGCGAAATTGTAAAGTCAACCACAAAAATGGCGGTTTTTCTTTTAATCTAACCCGCCTTCTTCCGCCGGGCTGCCCCACAAGCATCGCTTGTCCATCCCAGCGTCCACCGAACGACGCCAGAGCCCCGAGCTCGCCTCGTGTCCACACGTCACTTACATAGCTTCCCACCCGCTCCCGACGGCTAGGCCCTGCTCGCGAGACTCCTGTTGCGAACGCCGCGTTTCGTCGGCTCGAGCGTCCACCTCCTCTATCTGCTCGTCGTCGGTCACGTATTGCACATATCCTACAACGAATTCTCTCGAGCATTGACACGCTTACGCTATTGACAGCAACTCTGGTGGCGTTCACGACGGAAATCGCTGATGGATGTCGACGCGGTGTGACGCGACGCAGTGGTTACGACGACGATGTCGCCAAGCACGATGCCACTGGGAAGCCCGTTCGCCCGGTGCTCTGTCTATTCGGGTTCGAGGTTCGCGGACATCGCCCTCGGCGAAGAAGGAACTCCGTCACCACCCCTTGCATTATTTTCTTTCCTCGGGAGGCGTCGGGTCTCGTCGCGTCAGACTGAGAGATCGAGAGCGCTCCATCGATCCTCGTTCGACTCCCCGATCGGGGACAGCGGTCCAGTCGTGGGCAAACTCCATTGAACTCGTCGACAAGCGTTGCAAGCGGACAGCGCATGAACGGCAGGACAAACAGAGGAACAGACAGACAAGCTGGCGAGCTGGACCAAATGCATCCATGCGGCGGCGGCGTCGTCGCCGTGGCGCACTCATTCACACCTCCGTCGACGTTGACGTCAGCGGACAAACGCGGCCGATCTAACAGAAGGCCATCATCATTCAAGACCAGCGATGACGGCTGGCAACCAGAGGGCCTTTTTGATAGGCCATCCCCTCCTCTTCCTCCGGCCTTTTCAGCCAGTTCTTGCTTGCTTATCGATGATGGAATGTAGTTCGTTCTTCTTATCCGTTATCCACCAGGCAAACGTTGGCAGGCGAATTGTAGCAGTTCAATAGACTATACAGTGTCAATATATTATGATATGACTATATATTGTGGCCGCACATCTACCCACTTATCTACGTACGCAAACGAATAACCATCGGCCGGCTCGCGCACGTGAAAACATTGTTCCGCGGTCTGGTTGGTCCTAAGCCACGCCATGCATAACCTACTTGACACAGTGAGTGCAATCCAAAGCAATCGTGGTACATCGCATTTAGATACTTCCATAGTCAAGTAGTCCCCAGCTATGGCCCAAGTACCTGGAGCTCTTCAGGATTTTTTGGTGGATGAGAGTCCGACGGGTACCACCAGTCGAATACATTGGCCCTGGCGGCTGGTCTGCACCGTGCATGGTCCCCATAAACTCTACAAAAACAAATGTCCTCTTCGGTGCTCGAGCATCGATCGTGTCCGGGTTACCCGTCGGAGTAGTAGATATTGTGAATGGACGCTTTTTCCTTCATCGATGCGATTGTCCACGGGTTCTGTTTGGATATCTCTATTAAAGCGGACGGCTAAGCGGTCTCACCACACGGTTGTGTGGATGGAAACGGCGCGCCTACTGCATAATGCGCACTCCATAATACAGCCATGTGTTGCGGAGGAGGTTATGAAAGAAGGTGAATTGAGCGTTGTCGTATCGTGTAGAGGAACGAATTGACGTGCTATATTTCACACAATACTTGTAGGATTAACGCAAGCGAAATATATTATAAGTCACTAGTCATTGGTTAGATGACCGGACACTTACTATCTCACACCGTAAGCGCTGAGTGAGATGGTGTTCAAGGATGCTGCTGGTCCGATGCAGAGGTCTGCATATTCTGGTTTTTCTGCAGGGGAGTGTAATGGCGTTTTTGTGTGCTGACTTTCAGAAGTTCTGGCCTTCAACGTCCGTTATTGAGTGCTGCAAACGATGTCGTTAGACGAATAGACTTGTTTGGGTAGAAACGTAACGAGGTTCGTATATTACAGGGGAGAGCGTGGGAAAGATTCCAGTTGTTGTTAACATTGCTAACGACTACAGAAGTAGTGCATGGTAACTCTACACCGTAGGTAGACGAACCATTGCCGTAGATGTCCCGAAGTGGTCATGACGCACTCCGCTTATATGTTTGAGGATGCGTATGTACTGTGTACTGGATACTTTCCTAATGTTTAGTTTGGTTTTATGAGATTTTCTTATTGAAGATGCCTCTCTTTTAGACCGTTTTATAGTGGATAATCTGGTTGCAATAGTTTATGATGTATGCCATTATTATAGAGTAGGCCCAAATGAATTGTCTGCTAGAAATTTGCACCCAATTGTCCAGGTGTATATCATCAGCTTTAGTCTGATGTCGAGTGATGACATGCGCGGTTATAGCTGAGATGTAAGGCAAATATTAAAACCTTAGTTTTTTTTTGTCAAATTAATTTGGTGAAGAGACCAACGATGTTGGCTAGCAAACGGATATCCATTATCACGACTGGATCGTGCTTCGGACAGAGGATTTCAGTCAATGTGTGTCCACTAAGCGGTTCACGACCAAACAAACCAATAAACTGGCCGCGCAACAGTAAAATTGTCAGCCGAAGATCATTGATGCGCTTATGCGTTTCTCTGAGCCACTGTGGTGAATGGTCCCTGCGCGCGGGGAGCCAAAATCATCATGGTCAACTGAAGTGTTGGTCATTTCAAACGAAAGACATCTACTATATATATATATATAAAGAGAGAGAGAGAGAGACGTTTACTTATCATCGTCAGCTGAATCATGCAGCATTTCGAGCAAAAGTTTCAAAATGTGCAATCGTTATTCAACTCTAACCAGATATTAGGTTAAGCTAACGACGCACTCTCATATCAGCCTATATGATAAATCAATTTGTCATAAAGGTCGATCGGGCAGCCGCCGCTGAGATCCTGTCACAGTCAACCTCCCCCTAAATACCGCTCAATGCATGCGTATATGCATATATATATATATATATATATATATATACTATTTTTCTTTACTTGAACTAGATTGACGACCTGTAATGGATCTCCTCTATGCAGCACTAAAGCGGTCGACGCACAATCCACACATTGGTCCAATTCTGCCGATTGAGTTCCACCAGCATAAATTATTCACCTTATGGGAAGTCATTGCTTGGCCCTGGCGATGACGTTAGAAAAAAAAGAATAGCTAAACGACCTCCGCCTGCCTTTGCTTATCTGTCTCCGCTATCACGACGCGCAGTGAAAACGTATGGAGGGGGGTAAGTGCGTAATAACAAACGGCCACTTACCTGTCCTTCTTTCTCTCGAATCCCTGAACACACATCGTAACACACACACATATATATATATGTATATGTGTATATGTACATATATATATATATATATATATATATATATTTTTTGATAAAGAACTTCGTCGCTGTCCACCGTTCGTCCTCTCTTTGCCCATATTTTCTCTCGCTAATGGTAACACACAGACGCCTGAGACATTCTGCAGGCGAGTGAGCGGGCCCATAATGTAACGCGTAATGCGTCGTCGGATAAGGTACACGTATGCGTACGCCTGCCAGAAAGTCCACCTCGCTTGGTTCGAAGCAATCGACAATTTGGCTGGCCGTAGCTCGCCGGCAAACGCTCGCCGGTGGCGTGTTCGTTAAGGAAGTGCGAGTGGGGGGGTGACGGCGGTGGCGGCGGCAGTTAGAATTGTTTTACTGCCCCTCGCCTCGAAAGAGGAATACGCTGGCGAGTGAACGCAAGTGAACGCACACGGCACAGCAAACTTGTGCTATTGCTCAAGTCATTTTAGCAACGATGATGATGGCGGCGGCGGCAGCGACAACCTCTTTGTTCGTTTGCGAATGCGTACGGCCTTCGGGGAAAGCGACGTCGACTCGCCGCGTAGTACGACGAACTTTATCTATATATATATATATTTTTTATATATATGTATATACATATATATGCAGACTAGAATGTATATGCGTGCCAGCGCACAAGGCTCGTGCGCGATGAGAGGGAGAGAAAGAGATATAATAGTACAGTGTGCTCGAAAACCTACGCAACGTAACGAATGCTTGACTGTAGTATGACGTTTTCTACGGTAACTCCACGCGGATTGAACGCACTATTGTCCATATAGAGAGTTACCTAAATTTTGAAGCTACACAAGTAAGAGTTATCGTAGGTAAACATCAGTATCTGCCGAAACTCCTGGCGCGCTAATGAGCCAGGGTTGCCGTCCCTAAAAGCAGTTCATACTTTTTCATACTTTTGCGTTCTGAAACAGCCATAATAACCCACAGTCGGCGCTTTAAGGGGACTACCCGACGACAGCTGATTTTCAAAGGTTCGAGTCGAGCTTCGTCAGTGGCCTCTACAACAGGGTTGCGCAATGTTTTCGACATCCTGTACGTATTGTGTGCCACTATGTATTATGGTAAATGAATAGGGGCAATTAGGCGGCTCTCAACCGGTGTCTGCTGCTCGCCGTCGGTCGAAGGCCGCTGGTGGCAACGACACATTTTCTCTTCGTCCCTTCTCCTTCTGCGGCGGAGCGTTCATCCAGGTTATCGTTAGCCCCCGGGGTCCCGAAATGCCTCCCGAGCCGCGCTAGCAACTTTAGCCTGCTCCCTCCCCTCGCTCCGGCTAGCATCGTGTTGGCCAAACGACGACGCGGGACGATCGTCTCGCTATACGTCTCCTCCGAGAAAGGTTCGCTTTAGCCGACGACGACAGCGACAACAACAGCAGCAACAACAACAGCAACGACGACATCGTCAAAGGCGAACAACAAAAAGCAGCCCTGCGAGGACCTTTTGCTCGGCGTTCCTCCCCTCTGCTCAAGCACCAACCCACGGGCCACGGGCCTCCTCTTCTCTCTGCTGCCCCTCTCCCTATTGTCGGTCCAGCTTTGCCAACTTATTCGCTATTCACTATCCCCTCACCTTCCATTTTCTTTTGCCCAAGCCTCCCTATCTGAACGTCGTCAGGCAAGACGAACCGACAGCAAAGAGTTAGACTAGCCTCGATTCGGGTCGTACTCGTACACCGGGTCCATCGAACGACGTGGCCCGCCTCGCACAGCGAACGAGTAGCCTCGTATGTGAGTACGCTCGTGTTTGTGGTGTTCGAATCGGTCGTACACTTAGGGACGAAGCGAGCTGGGGCGGGACACGGTGGGAGCTGTTCTTGTGTGTGTGCGAGCGTATGCCGTGGGCCTTGTTGTTCATGTGTGACGCGCGCTGGGCGTGGCCTTCCCCACCAGAGATGGTTCGCTGCTGGGGGTCCCCAAACGGACGCGAAGTTCTCCTTGAATGTCAGACGTCCTCTCACCGGGCAGCTTCAATCAAACTCAATAGCAAGGCAATATGACTCGGTTTTCGGCCAATTCGCCTTTTTCTCCACTCCGTTGAGGCCGGATGAGGATTCGCAGAGAATTGTTGCTCGGGCATAAGTAGCGCAGGATATTTGAAAGTTGTCGTTGTATTTCTGTGCGACTCTGTGCGCCTGAGTTTCTGAGCATCGAAATGTGAATCGTTTCGAGTATTTATTATTGATTTTCGCTAGAGCCTTTTTCGTACCTATTGCAAGAGATAATTGTTCGATTTGAGTAAACGTTTTTCCCCGTCGAATGATTGCTATACACGAGTTTTAATCAACCTATTATACATTATATGCAATTTGACGTGATATCCATTTTATTACCTTGTTTGTGATTTATCGTATTGAGTTTGTGGGCAAGTTGTACAAGCTTGAGTTGCACGAATCGTATCGAATACTATATATATATATAATAGATACCAGCCGTTACTAACCTACCGGATCGCGGAATACAATACGATGTATTATATTGCATAATCCATAGGTGATATGCGGCATCCTTCTGCGACGTACGTCGACGATGTCCAGCGAAAAACCGCTTTTTGCGATAACATTCTAAGATTCCAATGGTGGTGGTATCGCCAACATTTTCAATCGGCTGCGAATGGAAGTATTAGCCCCGCTCCTGACAAATGTTTTTTTTTCTGGTAAAGGAAGGGCCACACAGAGACCACCACATTGTGTAGAGCCAATAAATAAAAGGCACTTTAATACTAAGCATCTTCATATAAAGAATGTTCAGCAAGATATGCAACCATATGAAATGTTAATCTAAATTTTAACGGTTCCGAAGGAAACCTTACAACCCTGCGTTGTTGTGTTTTATTTCTTCGGACTATGCCCATTTATTAATTTAATACATACAATAATTTAATACATAGTACCGTCTAGGCTAAAGCAACAAAAATGAGGAAAAACTCACAAATAGTTATCTCACGTGCGTCAAACGTTCGTCAAAATATTCAAAATCTGGTGGAATTTTAATCAACGTTCAACGTCCTCTAAAATTTGAGAGAGATAGGTAAATAATTAAAAAAAAAATTAATCTCCTTCTTTTCCGACTTAAACCACACCGGAATACGTTTACAGGTAAAAAAGAGGAAATATTTACGGAAGCTTACCTCCGAAACCGTCAGATGTTGGTTACTCGCTCATAAAACTGCGTTATTTTCTGAACATCCTATGTATGTATATACCTATTCTTTTTTTTTTTTTTTCGAGCTGACCCTCAGCTGTTTCCCTATCTGACAGGCCTCAGCTCTTAATGTATATACCTATTACCGGGTGCATTATATATATATATATATATACAGTTTGTGATCTTCGTGTCTGCGTGAGCCCGGCTGTTCTGCGAGCTTAAGTAAATGACCGGACGCTCGCGGTGACCCAACGAACTCGAACGGTCAAGCGAAGGTCCAAGCCAAAATACAGTGTACGAGAGGAAGCGAGATCCTGGTAGACGCCATTTTCCTCGCTCTATCGAATACTTTGCCGCAAGGTAACGTTGTCGGCGTCGTCGTCGGCGATCGCTAATCGCACGATCTTCGGTGTTTTCCCTTTGGCCTCACAAGATCCTTGTGCCGATGGATGGCTGGCTCGCTGGCCAGATGGAAATAAGGTCTCTCGGGTCGGCGTCGCCCGAGGCCGGAGATGGCGACGGGGTATCACCCTCCGGTTACATTATTGTTTGCATAGGAGATCAGGCGACTTAGCAGAAGAGATACGAGTATATCCTTGACTTTGGCGACCCCGCCGGAATCGGCGCCCCCGGTGGCCAGGACCCAGATCAAAGTATTATAGCTAACGCAGTAAAAGCGGAACTATAGAGGTCATCGATGTATGCGTAATGGTGCAAGGCGTGCGTGACCAGCAATGTCTATGTTCGCGCGTTTTGCGAAAGCTACCTTTTACGGGCAAAATAGAAAAAACTCGCGGGAGGAATACTTGCCAGATCCGTATCGGCTGGGCTAGGCAATGGAATCGTCGCGGTGCAGAAGGAGAGACAGCTGGGAAATATGCCTAGTCATGTGGGGGCTTGAGTGATTCGTTGAGGATAGTGGCTACTCTATTGCACTTAGGAGGATTGCTTGCAAATGAAGATGTTATCGAAGGCTACTCTTATATGTATTTCATCTTCAGCGAGTACAATTGTTGCCCACTTAGATAAATATAACTAAAATGTACTACTCTGAACAATTATTGTTATTGTTGAAAGTTGAGTATATTTTCATTGTCGTCGTCTCGATATGAATTACACACAAGACAGATAGAGCTTTGTAGACCTGCGTGCACAGGTTTAACATATTGATGTTAACGTAATATTCTGGACTAATGTTAAGCCAGTGAACAGCATCTAGATACAATCGATAACTTAGAGCGGGGCACCCTTAGCCACTGCGTGAAGAGAAGCAGAGAAACTCGAGGAGAGAGTCACCCCACAGCCGGTGAGGGCCGCGACCATCGGTGGAAATGTACCCAGTTATAACCCAGTTAGACAAATGCAGAAGTCAATGTTAATCGAACAAGAACGTCAATAGGATGATGTCACTTCAGTCCGTTAGTGTCATAGGGGTGAGGCTGAGTCCCGCTGCTCGGCCAGGCAACTCGACATAGATGAGGCGAGCCGATCGTGTACTCATCTACCTAAGCAATAGAGCTTCTTGACAGATTGAGGTACTAGTATCGAAGGCAGACGTGGGGGAGCACAAAGTGCAGAAATATGTACGGCAGATAGAAAAGTGCCTAAATCCAAGCAATTATTCGAGATTTGTATCACCAACAGTAATAGTTGGCAGCACACGTTGCGCTTTGATTTGCTTTATGTTGTGGATGAGCAGAAATAAAGGCCATGCCGTGACCCGGGTCTATCGTATTCCACTGACTCAAATGACTGGGATTTTAATTGACATTGCGAAAAAAAAAAAAACAGCCCAACAAAGAACCGTCATCCGGATGAACGCAAGTAAGCGAACAACGGGCAGCGTGGCTGAACGAAGTTCGAATTATCTCGAAGTGATTCAAACAGTTTGCTGCGGCTAGCGTTCGGTCAGATCAGTATTATTAAATTTTAGTTCTATGCCACCTCGGTTTGCTCTTACATCATATTTGGCAGGGTTGGCTCATATCGCCACGTTTAATGGCCAGCGATTTTCATGGTCACATTCATTTCATTAGAATTTTGTTCCTCAGGATAGAATATCAAGACTTTCGTATAGCACAGACGGCCCGTGGCAATACCTCACTGTGATGAGTAACAGATTTACCAGAATATTAGCGGCCATCCCACTTCACATTCTGCTCGACTTCGTTGAGGTCACACATTTGTGTCAAAAATGGCAATAGCCAAACGAGGTGCAATCAACCTTTTTACTTTTTTTTTACCGAGAACTTAAGCATATGTATGTATATTGCAGTTCTGAGAATAAACATTTGATTATGATATGATATGCTGACATCTTCTTAGCACCTAATGTACAGGTGTCATCGACAAGTCAAGCACAATATAACTGATTCCACCCGGCGGGCAGCTTTGCCCACCAAAACGATTGTCTACAGCAGTACAATTTGATGTATTCTCTATTAGGGCAAACCAGAAGCCACAAAACCTGCGACTGCTGCTCACGATTTGTGGGGTTCGTATCTCGCGATTTGCATTTGTCCGCGTGTTTTGCCGACACTTGAAACTCCGTCATGAGATACTAGAATTTCATCTCACCCCGAAACTTCTGACCTGACCTGGACAATGCTCAGATTGACCTGCGTTGTTGCCACCTGCTGGCGTTCTCTGCGAGTCGCTGGTTAGCATATGCTAGCGAAGCCGCTTCCCAATAAATATCAATGTTTTATCGATTTATCGAATTGCAGCTGTGGGTAGCACAGTGGTAGTGAGGCGGGACTGATTGCATAAATATGCTGGGACGAGCTGCTCGGGATAAAGCGAGTACAAGAAACAGAGAGATATGACAGCGTGAGTGAAATAGCGGATCCGTGAGACACAAAGCCAGTCAAGCAGGCCTTAGATAATATAGGGCTGGCCTTAACGGGCCTTATATTTATTCGTTGGGTTCAGGCCTTATGCTCCTCGGATTCACCCGGTTTGCGGCGTCGTCGCTATACCGTGCCGCAAGCAAGCGTCTGGGTGGTATCTGACCACCTTACCCCACCAGCGCGCTCTGCGGTAAAAGACGAACTGTCATATTTATTCAATTATTGTTATTATTTACTCAATATAGCTAGCGACGGGGGTCTTCTTGGCTTGTATAGGGATACCCCAGGGCTCCTATCTTAACGAGCGCCACATCATCATAGCGTATATATATATATATATATACGTACAAATCGGTACCCTTGTGCGCTCAATATGACGGCACGATACTGATCTCACAAAGCCGCCGATTTACATGCGTATACACTAAGCAAAGCGATATATATATGATGTATAGACAAACACACACACACACACATACATAGACACAGACACCACAAAATGATGGTGGAATGGGTCTATAATTTCATTAGTTGTTGTGGCTGTGGTCTTTGTCGTCAAAGCACTTACGCGATAAAAAAGAAAAACTAATTGCGCTTGCAGAAACATTTCTGTGGCCATGTCTTAACTCAGTGGCGTGCAAGCGTCTCTGCGTAACCCCTGATTCGGGCATATGCAGTTTTCGCAACGTTTTTATTACTTGCCCCGTCTATACTCAACTGTTCGCATACGAAGTGTTTTCGTGTCGTGGCTGGTTCTGGGTCTGCTCGCAGCGAACACAACAACCTGCTGGTCTATAGGAAGCCTTCCACCTACGTGCCACCAGTGCCATAGCGAGGGATTGTCTAGACAACAACAAGAAACCCGCCGTTCAATGGTAGCATTAGGGGTCTTGCCGATAGGTCTGTGAATGATCTGCGCAGGCGTCCGTCTCTCGCGTGTATATAGCGTCAATAATAGATGAAAGCGAGCACTCCGAACAGTGCTGACAATGAGATGTCCATGGGTTTGCGTGGTGCCGACAAGAGGCGACTTACTTCACGGAGCGGTTTGATCGTTCTGGGGTCGAAGTTAGCTCAAAGGGTTTCAAATGAGGACAGTTACAGTTGCGCTGACGTCGATTTCAACGTCAAACCTACTTTTCCCCATAGGCTAGAAGTCGTATCTTTAGCTGTAAGTTGACGACGTCCACTTCCACCCCTGTATATTCTGTTCTCAGAACTAGGGCAACAATTATTTTTTTTCATTTGAAATCGTACTTTGATTCGATTTGCTTGCTAATCAAAAGTAATCAAATAGGAACAGTATTCTCTCATGTCAGCTGAAAAATCATTTTTGGTCGGCATTTCTCAATCGATCGGTTCCGCAAGCCAACCATATGTATTGGCAAACATCCATCCATTATGGATCTGACAGGCCTATGTGATTTCTCTATCAGGCTGCGAAGAACGAGGTCGTCTATGGATTACAGGATTGCCCCCCCCCTGGGGCACAACTCACCAATAGAACTTTCCCTAAAAACTTCAAATTAGATGCAACAATAAAATACGAGCGGGAGACACGCCTGCGGGCGCGCGCCCCTAAATCACATATGGGTATTGCGCGATGTTTGCATATCATTAGGCAGTTCTGCTTGGTTGTAACATTTACTCTATTCTTCTATCTGGAGACCTGTTGACGAAGAAATATCGCATCAAAAGAACGTACCTGTTCACGGTTGGTCTAAACCTTCCTTGCGTATGTTGGAAGACGTGTACATGCGGCAGTCGAGAATCCGTTGAGTGGTTATTTCGAATAGAAATATCAGACGAGACCATGGGTCGAGTGAATCGCTTTCTTCTGAAAGCCGCCTTATCTGAATAACGGGCTTCTCACGTCGGGCCGCTATCACGGATCAAATGCCAAGAATAGGTGTACCATATCATTATATGAATTTGTAGCAGGGCAGTGGAGATCATCGTACTCAAGGCGGATACGACTGCAGCAGCAGTGGACAGCCGAAATGTTGACGGCAAACAAGGTAAATTGACCAAGAGTCGATTCTTAGGGAGGTTCCAGATGAAAGCAGGGGACCGCATCAGTGAGATGATCGATATTTACTGACAGTGCACTCATGAGTCGCTTACTTGGGCCGATTTGCCCAAACGATTTGCCCACCTGTTATGATTATGACAAATAAACCTTACTTGGTTTCGAGTTAAGCTTGTGTGGATGAATTGGAACACCAGTATCCAGTCGGTATTGGATGCCAGTTATATACGAACGAGTCGCCAAGTCGCCAAGCGTACAATCGAAGGCAGCATCGCTATCTGTCGCTGGTCGGATTGAAACTCAAATCGCTTCGCTGTTTTGCGCGTTAACAAAGACTCCCTGCCCACAACAACGAGCATTTTTACCCTTGTAGATTAAAAGTTTGAGTTGGGATGAATCGATGGCTTGACGCAGTTTAGTGCACACTTCCAGCTAATCGCTGCTAATGCAGATTAAATCAAAGTCAAGCTTTAATCTAACAGACAACAAAATTAAGCGTTGGTCGTGCTTCTCAGTTAAGTTTCGCGTGCCAGATATCATCGGTATAGGCGGACCCCCCTATCGAGAGAGAAAGGAATATCTTCAAAGGGACCAGTACAGCCAGCAAGTTTCGATTTTTCAACGATTCTAATTGTTGTTCACAAACATTTTTCGATTTCACTAATTGATAACCCTCGTCTCGCTTAGTCCCCGTAGTTTCCTCGGTCCCACGAACTGTATTCGCCATTGAACCGAATGCCGCAATTCGACCCGAGACGAATTGATCGATCAATAGCGCTACTTCAGTCGTAAGCGCGACGTTGCCAAATAAATAATTAATCCTCTCGAGTTGCTGAGCTCGAATGAGCTCGCCCAAGCTAACTAACTCTGCGCGGTGAGAGTTCGTTAATTCGAGCGAGTTTGTAGGTTTCTGCAATTCTCTCTCTCTGCGAAAAACAGCACCCTTATCGCTCTTCCTGCAGGGTCCACGTGGCATCCTAACGGGCTGGCCACATCGTTAACATATTTCTAGCACACGATCCCATGCGTAACATAGTCCAAACGTTTTTAACTAGGTGACTAATTGCCGCGGCTGCGTTGTTGTATGAAATGGGGTGTCGTGCCAGCAGCCGCGGCGTGGTTCGTCCATTCAAATTTGAGATTTCTGCTGCTTCAGGAAGGAACTCGGAAATCCCAGGTTATACGGGTCTGTGATAAGAATAATTTGGCTGCATTCGAAAATATACGTTCTTCCTGCAGCAGAGTTGTGGCGTTATGCTCGCACAGGCAGAACACCCTCGTCTAGGATTCATTAGAGAGGTTCACCGACTTCTGGATTCCTTGCGCATGGTCTCCATGGAGTCGAAATCAATTGTGGCAATTGCGTTACAACTATTGTATAATAGCAATCTGGATGCGTTGGTTGATACAGTCAGGGACATTTTTATAGGATGTTTTATATTAAGAGGAGAATTTGTACTGTTTTCCGTTGAGATTCCGGCTTGCATCGTTATGCTATTTGTATGAAGATTTAGAGCCTCGGACCTCCTCAAACCGTTTCAATGTCTGCGACTGGGCCCAATCGATGATAGACTCGAACCAATCATGGTTTTCATGAGAAAACTGCTGGAAGCTGTTAACGCGCAAGTGCTCTGTCATAGTCAAAGCCAAAAATCTTCTCAGATAGCTCCGCGTCGAATCGGTAAAATTCGTCCGTAAACATACCCGTTAGAAGTATTCGCCTAGCGGCGCTTATACTATTATATGTCAATTCTCTTTCACCCGACTATATAGCAGTGAGGCGATGGCCTACTCCCTCGATCATCAGGGGATCCACCTGCAAACAAGCACCAACCTGTGCTTGCCTCCGGGTCAATGAAAGATTCGCACTGCTGCTCGGGTCGCTGTGAAAGCCGTACAATAGAGGACACCCCCCGCCCTCACGTGGCTTGAAAGGCGAGTCATTGAGTGGCGTTCGTCTGAAACTTTTTCAGGCGTCATTCAAAGTACGCGTATCATCTCGTCCACGACCATTTATCGTCGTCCTCCTGTTTTCTCTCAATCTCATACACGATGCACTTGGCCATGCATTGCAGTTACGCAAATGGCAATTCAAATACGGGGAGTCCGACTAACAGGCCGCTTGAGCACGCTCCGCTTCGTCTCGAACGCCTAAGGGGGCGATGTGCCCGAATCGTATGAGACGCCACTTATTCAGGCGGTTCTTTTAATTACGAGACGGCTTGAAGTCGCTGGTAGATCGCCCCCCTGCAGTGCTTGCTCCGCGTTTGTATAAGGCTATTTGTGGCTTACGTGCGTGATGCATAAAAGCGTACATAGGTTACATAAAAGCTTGCGTTACGAATATTTCGTTGAATATCCTGAATAGCTCAAGCTGAGATAGAGGGGCAGGTTAAAAACTAGCGGATATGCGCCACTCACCGGAGCTGCGAAGGGAGGCATGTTACGGACTACAAATGCGGACAGGTTGTTTTTCCTGCATTAGTTGAGCCTCTCTGCGCGAATCTCTTCACGATACGCTTCCTGTTCTCAATCACGCTAGCGATCTACGCTCGTATATATGTTTACCTGCCGGTGACGGCTGGAATGGTATTCATTGTCGTCAATTGGAGCAGTGCTCTGTGCGGTAAAATGATATTCTGAACGGTAAATTTTCACCGTTCTGCCGTTCGATTAGCGGCGGCGAGTCGAGCTCAGGATCCCAAAAGTCATGTATCTAGGGCTATCCCTAGCGTGCCGTCCTTCAGGTCGCACTACCAAATTGGTGATCAAATTTCTGATGAATTTGGATGTTAAAATGTGCTTTTGTTCACATAAGCCTGGCACCGCTTGAATATACACGCTTTTATTTTGCCGGTGGCCAATACTAAAAAAATGAAAAAAAAAGGGAGAAACGCCCTTAGTGTCGACCGATAATCTTGATTTTGTAGGTTTCGGCAATCAATTTGTAGGAAGGTGATTGATACACGCGTACAATGTAGTGAGACTATGACCTCTATGGGTATATCATATCCTTGGATGTCGGAATCACGGAAATCCGAAAAACCTCATGTACTCGTGTGAATTTAGACGTACCTTTTAGGCTGAATAATTTTTGGCACCTGGAACTTCGTTACACAACCAGTGACTGTAGCAAAAAATAACAATCAGCACAGCTCACCAACAGGGTTTTCGTGGAGTTCACCTGTATCTGTTCACCAGATCCCAAGAGTTGCAGCATAGTCGGCGACAGCTAGAGTTTGATGCACCAACTTCCGAGTAGTTCCAGACCCTCTCTACCAGCGGCTTCTGCCCAGCTTCGGCGTTCCCTTCGGCGAGAGATGGAGCGCGGCAACTAGCCCAAGTAATCATTTCCAGGTAAAATTTGCATTGCGGCGTCTGCTGGGTTTTTTCTTTTTTTCCAAAATTGTCTGTAAATATGGGCAAGCTTGAATTTTGCACCCTTCTTTATGAGCTGGCAAGTGGAAACCGAACGCTGGGCCCCCCATAGTCTTTATAGCATATACAGCGAGAAACAAGCGCGGTGTCAGCGCGGTGGCTTGGGCGGCTAAGTCTCTGGCTATCAGAAGCCAGAGGGTGCAGGTTCGAGCCCCGCTGTGTGACATATAAGAGAGCTTAAGCATTGTAAAATTGCAGCTCCTTTAATAAACCAATATACCTTTACCTTTACCTTTACAAGAAAGGCCGTTCTGGACTCGCCCCCCCAGAGATGATTTATGCCACGTGGTGCGCGATACTACTCTTGTTGCTTTCAAAGAAATGGTCTTAGTGCTATTTTTGCTCTCGTCGTATTTTTAAAATCACCTTGTCATATAATCTTGCTTGACCTGTTTTCGGGGCGCGGTAAGTGATTTATTAACTGTTCTACATGACAACTTATACGGAATAGCTGGCTGCTTAATCGATTAGCAATTCGCGATTCTAACTAGGTACTCGAATAAGGAAGAGAAGGCTTATTCTCTTCCTTACTCGAGTAAAGAAGAGAATAAGCAAAGGTGGCCCCGACAGGTCCTCATAGTAATACCTAAAAGGTTAAGAGCTGAGGCCTGTCAGATAGGGGAACAGCTGAGGGTCAGCTGGAAAAAACAAAAACTAGGTACTCGAATAACTATAGAATGTATCATTCCTTTCATTATGATCCTGTAAACGTCTCATTACAATGCCTGAAGAATACTGTATTTCGTTTGCAAAAATGCAGTCTAGATGTATGTAACTTGCATATGCGTATGTATCGTAAATCGTATGGCGCTTTCTTTGGAATTATTGTTTATTGAGCTGACCCTCAGCTGCCAGACCCCCTATCTGACAGGCCTCCGCTCTTCGCCTTTTAGGTATTACAATAAGAACCTGTCGGGGTCACCTTTGCTTATTTTCCCCACCTTGCTCGTACCTGGCAGGAATCTTCACATCAAGAAAGATGATAATGAACTCCAAAGATTCTCCGCGTCTGACAGGATTTAAACCCAATCCACACGTCCCTCCGCTCTAGCAGTCCAAGACGCTCACCATTAGACCATCCACGATATGCTGTTTTCTATAGGGATAAAGCAGCAACAGCTATGGATGCCATCTATTGAGAATTTTGAAGGTCGATCGCGAAATGCATATATATATATCGAATAGTAATATAATATTCCCTAGTATAATATGTAAACATACATCTCTCAGTTAGTGTCAGGCGTTGAGATAATACCGTTGCGTTTAGCCGGACATGCCCATCTGTTCGCTCATGTCGTCATCCAGCTATTATAACGTACGGCATCAATGAAGAGAACTTAGATTTAGTCAGTTGAGTCTCATTCGCTTCGTACACTTCAACCAACAACGGCCACTTCGTACAGATTCCAGAGCTGACATTCACAAGGCGTGGGACAAGCCTAGCGGGTGCGTTAAGGCCTTACGATAGTCCTTCGTTATAAGCATCGAATCGAATATGTGGCCGCACGAACGACAGGCTGACGCTTATAGAGCGAGTGATCGACAGCCAGTTCATTATTAACCAATTGGCAGTAGCGCCTCGTTTTCTGGTATAGCAAACACATCAATATATTCGACTATTGTCTGGCCGCGACTTGGTCCGCATGGTAACAGCCTCCTTTTTTGACACGGTTTGCTATATATTATTCTACTCACTGCATCGATATTAGCAGGAATATTCGTATGCCAAATGGTGCATATCTAGTTTTACTGCGAGAATATCGTCGGAATCTGCCGAATGGATCTGTGGATTGGTAAATTAAGCCCCTTATGACAACGAATGCATCTGTCTCAAGTGGCCAGATGGAAGAGCCACAACTGTGCTGATACGAATTAGTATGGTGATATTATACTTGTAAAATATACATTTATAACAACAATGAATATTGGTAGCTGGATCCCATTAAGACCATCTATTTTTATTAATATCATTTGCACAGGTACGTCAGAAGAGTAGCTCGAAGAGGTCTAATTTATTGATAATTTATGCATGATGCCCTAAAAAGTTGGTCCAAAATAATAAGGAGGCATAGAGAGGCAACTCTAAATAAATGTCGTACCCAGTACCACAAGGAGCTTTCGCTGGTCCAAGCCCGGTAGAAGTACACACCCCCTTCAACAAGAGCTAAGTTCTTAAACTCAACCAAACGACTTCATCGCCCATTGTACACCTGCTCCCCATATACTATACGACGAATCCATTTATTTGTAAAGCCACACAAAGTGAATCCCTACACGATTCCGCGCCGGGTCACATACTATATGTATCTCTACGGCATTCCTCGATTTTAACATGGGCTAGACGTTTCCCCAAAAAAAAAACCGAAAAAATGTGTTTTATACCGTTTACTTACGAAAATTGGCTATCCCAGCCGTTCGCTTCCATTTACTTAGTAAATTCAGTCACGTAGAGGTCAACGAATTTCATCTTTTCCTCGAAAGGGCCTACTTCCGCCCGCAACGGAATTGTATCAACGGAAACGCAGCGGAAAACCAAACTAAGCAAAGCATTAAGGTAGAACAGTCGAATGGACCTGATCCGAACGACCCCTCTTCCTCGAGTCTAAAGTAAATTTTCCAGACTGACGCTCAGCGGACATTTAGCATCCAGAGAACTCCTTTTGGCGTTGTTTCCTAAGACGGACCCCTTTAAATCCAAGGGTGCGAGGGTAGGGATCTAACCCGTGCGCCTACGTGTCTCCCCCGATTGCAAGGCGCACGAACGCAGCAAGACACCGGGCTCGACTCCTATTAGTTCTAGATTGATCAAACTCAGCGGTCATTGATCGATCGATACATACCTACTTGACTTTATCGGCGGAACTGTGCTAACAATAAAAGCTTAAGTTCTCCTTTAAGTTTTTTGGGGGGGTGGGGGGAACTTCAACTGTCCGCGATGCAAGAAAGAACAAGTTCGAGTTACGCCTTCGCGTCGCCAAGACAACGTAAACATTTGGTAAAGTCATAATACTCGCAGTCGAAACTTGCGCAGCAGCTATCAGCAATTGCGTTCGAGCGGTCATTCGATTGTCAATTCAGAATTTGGACAGCCTCTCCAGCCTTTTTCTCTACGTCGTCTAAAAGCTCACTTTGATCTCTTTGTGTACTGTGTGTATCGCACGCCCGATCGAGAGACGGGCCAGCAGCGAGTGCGGAGAGATATTAACGATTATTAGATATTCCCCCGGCCGACCGCATTCGTTTGGCGCCACATCCATAGAGATGTGGATAAGTGGACTGGCCAGTAGACTTGTCCGAGTGAACGACGCACTTGGACTAGGGTATCCCTAACATACCTCCCTCCACACGGACAATGATATCTGGCGATGAAATTCCTTCTCTTCGGCAGATCCTCGTTCTCGGGTCGGACGATCCAGAAGCGAGTCGTCGCCAGCGTACGACTCCCGAGCCAACGCGTCGCACTCACGTCGTGACCGGATTCGGTGGTGCGGCCCCGCTGAACAGAGCCAATATTGGAATCGCTTTTCCAATAAAGGCCGCTAGCTCGCCCCCAGCCCTTGCTGCTGCTGCAGTTGTGCCTGCTGTGGGAATGTGCCCTAGTGGATATGACAACTGAACTCAAAGAAAAATACCGGTTGCCATACAGACAGACAGATAGTCATTTTCCAATCCACAGATTATTAACCTGACCGCCCCTGTTTGGCATATTCAGGCACTCTGTTTAATGCGAGAGGTTACAGGAAGTGTTTTTAGGGTCGAATAGACGAGGAGAGAGAGATATTGGGTCGGAGATATCTGTCCATTTTCAGGGAGAGGTGTGCGATATCGCCTTTCTTAGGCGTTGATACCATATATATATATATATATTTTTTTTTTTTGCAAATAACGATTAGAAATGATTATTATCGCCTATTAGCTTCTCGTAGGCTACGGGATATCATACTTCTGTTACAATTGAGTTGACCTTTAGTGCTGGCTCCTCTGCCAGCTGGAGCCTGCTGGTGCTGACACCTCTCAAACACGCTGTATGATCTGTATAGTCTAACCTATGTGTATAATCTGGTTAGTGGTCTCCCACATAAACCTCGTGTATAGCTCGCCTTTCGGTTTACCACGGCACAAAGGGAACCCAGAGTACCAATGTCTAATGATTTCGTTTGTATTCTCCTTGAAATCCTACTCCCCAGCTCATTACAGCCGATCCCCATGTACTTCACATTACAGCTGCTGTCCACCTGCTACTTGCTAACACATTTGCCACATAGACGCGCCGTATGATCGCCGGGAAATTCGTCTCTGCAGAAACGAGTTAACAATTCCCCTTTAACAGTTGTATTCGATTATTATTAATTTTTATTACTCTTCGATTTTGTTATCGATCTTTGTACGATGTGCCTCTTTGTATGAAACTGTACAATTTTACATTTGTACAATAGATCCTATCAGTATCTATCTCCTCCGACCTTGTGCCTTTTGGCCATTGGTGACTACAGCTGCGCTGGTTGCTCCGTTCGTCGATGTCCTCATATTTGCACAGGCTCTTCTCGCATCATGATCACATGAATCGGCCGCCGAAAATATACGAGCAGCTGTCGCACGCGTTTGTCTCAGATGATCTATGTTCAAGGAGATCGATTTTTTCCAGCTGGCAACACGATATCGTTCCCGTTCGACCGCGACTCCCGTACGCGATTGAGCATATTATGTATGACGCGGCATCTTGTACGCTGCGCCCTCGATCGAGGTAATGAAAGGATTTTTGTTTCCGCGCTGAAAGTCCCCAGCCCTTGTCCTGGTGGATATTTAGCGCCACTTAGCCGCTTGGAGGCCGCCGCATTATCGCGAGGAGGTTGTCAGGAGAAAAACCTCTATCAGGTGACTACACCTAACGCCTCTGATGAGTTTCTCCCATCTATGCATATGCGGTTGAGCTTCATTAGGGGCGACTGATGATGCCATATCGGCATTGCTGCTTTTGGATTTATTCTGCTATCTCGATATTGAGACTGAAAACTCTGCCGTCCGGGCGCGATGATAAATGACTTTGATTCGTACGTCGATTCATTCATTGTTTGTTGTATCGGGAATTGTATCGGGATTAAGTGAGCGGAACTCGCCTTAATTACTCTAGAGTTTGTCGGCAAAAGTGTTTTAGATTGAACAATTTACGCACAGTCAACATCTCCTACTCTCTCCGATGGGTGAAAATTCGTCTGCACGCATTGAATTGTACTTCGTTGTGGATTCAGCAAGCTGATTTGCGCTTGCAGACTCGAGCACGTTCTATAAGAGGCTTGAATACGCAGTGAAGAGGTCTAGTCCTTCTGCATGAATTGGGGCTTTCGTTTGCCACCGTATCTTCTAACCAATCTTATAAGTTTTATACATGACGGATAGGTGATGCAGACCAGGATCAGACCACGAGGATAATATATGATGTGCAATATCACACAGGCTGCAATAACGGCTAGGGGCCTCAAATGTTGTTAAAACGGTTCACGATTAGCTATAATGGTTGTACACTCGACGGACATATTTTTGTCGGTGAAGGGGAACGCTTGGCGTCACACGTAATATTTCTCGTTGATCGAATATTCATATGGTCTTACATGTGCATATAAAGCGTTCCCAAAGTAAAAAAAATAGTTCACAGTAAGTAATGACAATAAAAGGGTGTACCACCTGGAAACGTGCCACCTACATGAGACAAGCTAGTGATCCCTGCAAAACATTCTGGCTCGGTCTCACACGTCAAGCGCCCCAAGCTGGTCAAGCGCAGCTATTTCTCGAAGCCAGCGATTTTGTCAGAAAAGAACAGGTACTGTAACTATCTTTGCAGACTGTGGC
Organism: Stratiolaelaps scimitus; assembly: GCA_019614645.1. Lineage (NCBI taxonomy): Eukaryota > Metazoa > Arthropoda > Arachnida > Mesostigmata > Laelapidae > Stratiolaelaps > Stratiolaelaps scimitus. The sequence continues at coordinate 58,301 of JABWDB010000011.1, read as the reverse complement.
CGCCGGGGCAAACCTGTGGACAATGTTTAAAAACAGTATAAGCTTGTGTCACGTATTGCCCGGGGCCAACCTCGTCCCCGACTTAAAAATAAAGCCACTCTTTCTTCCGCGGAACTGGCGGTTCAATCTCAAGCCGCCCCGTGCCGCCCAATAAAAACATCGCCCGATACCGTTGTGGATGCTTGTTCGTAGCGCTTGGCTTGGGGACTGATATCTTTCACTTGTTCGTTCATACAGTCCTTGCTTGCTGTCGGTTGAGGAATCAGAAACACACAGCAGAACATGATTCAATTATCGACGAACAACCGGCCAGTACATTGTGTTCACGTGAGACGCTCAGAGGCAAAGAGGGAGAAGGCATCTCTGAAGCAAAGATCTTGTTGTTTTGTAATAGGGACAGGTAGATGGGTTGCCATCGTGGATGGCTATTGCAAAATGTTTCGGTGTAAAAACTAAATGGTGGATAGAAACTTAGTTATGCTAGGTATTACGAATTATAGATTCACTTGCGTATACCTCGTTCCGAGGTCGAAGGTCAATTAATTTGTGTTGGATCGTAGGAGGGTACACCCTAAATACCCAGACTCCTTTGCCACAGCTCCCTGTACGGAAATATGAAGAAGCTCAGATCAGAGTGACTATAACAAATCAAAGTTTCTTTTAGTCCTTATATCGTGAAATTGTTTACATCCCCTAGACGAAGTGGATAGAAACATAGTCTACGTGTGGTGATAGAAGGATTCCTATCTCGTGGTATCCTGGGTCATTGCCAAGCACAGTCTGTGTCTATATGCTTACTTAGCATCAAGATAATACACAAAAAAAAAACCGCGGTATTCAGTGACAAGACAGATTTTCAAAGAATAGTAAATAATACATGCATGCTGAACATGTGTAGATTCATCATGATTCGTCTTGTTGTTGTTGTTGTTGTTGTTGTTGTTGTATTGGGTGGCTAGTATTGTTAAAATTTGAATTAATGAATGATTGAGTATTGCTCATTTTTATTACAATTATTATTATTATTATCATTATTTTCGTGCTAAAAGTGTTCTCTCCATTTGAACTTAACGATTAGAGAACGGTGTATTCGAATCATACACAAATATATAGAGCTGAACTGAAAGTTGGCCTTGAATAGGCAGGCTTCGAGACGTTTCATGGTTCTCAGGTCTTGTCGAGCTCATATCTCTGGGGATTAACACCTGTCACATCGTCAGCCACAATCGAATTCCATTGGCTTAGCGGTAGTGAATGGCCCTGCAATTCTGTGATGACGGGAGCGTTTTTCTCGACCGAATACAGCCCGCACTGCTCGTGTGGGCTTCGGTTTGGGATGAGGTCAAAAAGATTGATGAAGGCCTAAAAGTGCGCTGTTGAACAAACACGTTGTGACTTACATCCACTCACTGCTTGCTGATCAGGAATGCTAATGGACGAGTTTGTTAAACTCGTCCTGATGCACTCCTGCGGATCCTTCTAAGCCACTTCACTGCGGATCTCTTCATTAGAGGAACTGGAATGAGCATCGCTTGCCCGAGAGTTAGGACTGTGGCAAGACAGAGCTGTTACAGTTACGAGTGACTGATTGAGCCGAACTACAACCTATAATGTAATGAACATGAAGTGAAATTAAATACAGATAAAGTTGATAATTTAGATTGAGCAGCTGGCTTTCGTTATGCGGTTTCGTAATGGTTCTGCATAACTTCGCTTCTAGCGGGACCATGACCTGTGGCCACCGACGGCGCTCGCATAGTGACATCCCGTCGTCGAGAACGAGTTAGCTTTGTGTAACTGTTTGGGTCGCCAGTCTCGAAAACGACAGCGATCGGCGTTTTCAATTTCCTTTGTGGATAGAAACAGGGACGTCACAGGAATGAACTCCGCAATGGGAACATTCGTGTCTATGAAAAATCATACGCACGTGCGTACATATGTTAAGTGACATAATGGTTTGATTCGCACAATCTGTGCGCGATCCATCTACGCTACAATGCTGACAAGCGCACACACCTCTGACGAACTTTTGCGCGTTTCAGCTGCATGTTAACACCTTCCCATGTCAGCCCACTATTGTCTAGCGAGCGTTCTGCCTTCCGACAAAGGGTTCAGGAATCAACCGGGAAGCGTACGTTGGTATGGAGGTTCGTATGATATCAGCAAATTTTTCAAATCAGTAATGGATTCGAGCCACAAACCAGTGAGCCTTGTCCGACCACACACTCACCAGTGGGAAAGTTGCCTCTTGTTGATGTTCATCTGCCTCACAATCCTCCTCGCATCCGGCTAGATCCCCAAAGCGCGTCCTCCGTTAAAGGGAACTCGCTGCAGCTTCATTGGCAGGCAAAACTTTGATGACGGTAAATGACGCTTCGCCCTTAGCCCCTCCACTCCCCCTCCACTGAGCCCGGCGATGGAAACCGATCCACGAGAGAGACAGAGAGAGACCTAGAGAAAGAAGGTTTCGAGGCTAACAGGAAAATGGCCTTCAGAGCCACAAACTTTTCCTGCTGTCCTTTCTCTCTCTCTCTCTCTCTCTCTCTCTCCTTGGCTCTCTTTCAAGCGAGATAGTCTGAATCTTCCATCTCTGAGCTGCCTGTCCCATATTAAATCTTATGTTCCGTTTTCCCTAGATTTCCGATCGAAGATTGCACGCTCTCCGGGCCGTGTCGGATATCGTTTCTCCATAGATCGCAAATATGGCGCCGATGCGCGAGGTATCAGGAAATACTGGACGACCAGAACGGCGTGCAAGCACGATACGTTACGAGGCGCACGGAGACCACGCGTCCGAAGACGACATCGCGCTTTTGCTGCCAGAGGCCATCGAAGATTGGGCGTCGACAGGTTCAATTTGAGCGACCATGCCTCATTGTAGTACAAGGATTCGGCGGTTCGCCGATATTCACTCGTAGTTGCGATAGCGGCAGCGAATATCGAGGGTGGTTTCTTTGAACTGAACTCTCAGAGCAGTCCGATACTATAGATGGATGATAGGGTGATCTAAACGGGACGGTTTTGTCAACCACGCTTGCGGTGGCGATGGCTGCCTCTCTCTCGACGGTATACTGGGTGCATAGTGAATATCGACGCAGATGGTGGCTGTTTAATATCGAGGATTTGTGCTCGCTGCCGGATGCCGCCGTTTATGTGTTCGTATTGACACGGAAAACCTGGCGATCTGGACATATCACTGGCAAAATTTGCAGGGGTATGCGTTTACGTAGAAAATCATTGCTATGCACCAATGTATACTTCTGATAATGCAATCGATTTAGGACAGTAGCGACTAAACCTGTTCGTATCAATGGACTCCAGAGGGGTAATCGAGCGTGCATTTCGGGTTTGAATGCATTTTGCTTTATTGTCGTGTAACCTACTTGCATAAACAATGGATATCAGACTACTACCTAGTGCGCCACCGTTACAACTCTGCGAAACAGCTTATTTCAGTGGACAGTTTTGAAACGTATCTAATTGCATGTAATTGAAAGCCACCTTAAACGATTTCCTCGTGCCTCTTCGTTGCCTTCTCCGTCTGCAAATTGCCTGGCACTTGAGCGAATTACTCCACTAAGAAAGTGTAGCACAGCGTACGACCGCAAGTGAAAACCGCTGCCAATTGCCTGAATATGTGACGCGTTCAAGAACAAAGATAATTCTACCCTTTTGTTGTCGGACTACTCCTCGCACATGAGCACGAAGTACTCCTTGACATGTTGTGTTCCTTCGATAGCTGTCACCTTGACATGACGGGTAGTGGCTGGTATCGTATTTTGTAGGCACTTACCATACGTAGGTGTGCAGTGCGTGCCCTTGCGCCCAGCACAAAATTACATTCACCCACAACGGCATGTATCTCAAATTTGCTTGGTGATACGATTCTTGCCTCGTTCAAGATATTGAGCCCGTCATTCATGATTGCAACATTGCAAGGTAATTGAAAGGCAATATCTTGACTTCGGGACCCTGAGAACTCCTCCGACAATGCCTACAGCATCTGTCACTGTTGAGCACTGGCGCAAAACCAAACCCACGCTGTTAGTTACTCGACTGCAGCAGGTACCGATGTATCAAACGCAATTCTTGTTCAGGCTCTTGGCCTATCCTTCTATCACGTACATTATAGGGTTATAAACCAGTGTAGCGTGCGGGAGCTCGGCCGTTCGCCTATAACAAATAATCAATTTGAATATTCACTCGAAGGCGGCCGTTTCGCCTCTGTCTGAGACAAAGAGACATTAAGCTATGATATAGTTTATGCTCCATCGATCTGAACGAAACTCTGAGAAGCGAAAACATCGATTCAGCGATTGCATGAGGCCGGTAGACAAATGCCGATGTTATGTGAGGCTGAAGGGTTACGTTTGCGGTTTCTGGGATCAGAACCGGGGGAAGAGCGACCCATGCCGTAGGGCGCAGAACATTACAGTGATGTGCGGAACGCTGAGATGAGCTCACGCGTCATTAGCCCGGTCGACGCTGCCCACCAACCGCATGACAACCGATCTAAGCCTTGTGCGTACATTTACGAGAAAGCAAGCACATCGAGCAGACCTTGCTCGTCACTGTCAGCCAGTGTAAAAGTGAACAATTGATTATGGCAAACACTGCGCTGGTCCTGGTTTAGCGGTTAACTTCGAATTCGTGAAAACAAATAACACGCTTGGGCAAAGGGCTCGTTACATTATCCATGGATGACGATAGTCTATTCGGCCATCGAGATTGTTGTACTGCAGATATGATTTTGCATCATTTCAAGACAGCAAACGAACATTGTTGGACATGGTTGTTGTTGTTAATAACATAACTCGTAAGGTGACACATCCCGTCATAGCTGCCATTGTAGTACGAGCAGTTCCATATCGAGGGTGTGCAATATGTCAATATGCTCATCTGTGCTATTGAGTATTTGTATGAAGTGAGTACAGATAGAAAACAGTTAACAGCAATGATCACTGTCATAGGTAATTGCCATGTTTAGCGATCACCACTCTCATTCAGCTGAACTATACGGTCGACCTCATTTCTATACAGCATCCAGCAATATTATACAACACTATGTCATTCAGAGGCTGGAATCCCTGAGCGAACCATTATTCCTGAATGGATTCATTGCATCCCTCATGGCCACATATGTTTGCGTTACCGTTCGTTAGCCTTAATCGCTCGTACATAGACAGCCTCCACGGTCCGGTCCTTCTCGCATGTGTCCTCTTTACGCCTATCAGAAGTTGGATATGACAATGTTCACTGTTATTGCACCAATGAATTCTGTGTTTAGGCGGATCGCCTCCGATACGGATGCAGGTATATACTTGGTTAAACGGACGTGTCGATGGGGGGGGGTGAGATTTTATCTGTTCAACGAAACGATGTGTTAGTGCAGCATTCCTGGATGGGCTGGACTTCCTCACTCAGATCAGCGTTCGGACAGGCACATAGCACTACAGGTATACAGTATTGGCAAGGGAGTAAGACTATGACGCAGTGGTGCAGTTGGGTCGACATACCTCACACAGGGCTGCATGGAAGTGACGGACGTTATCAGACGTCAGTCGAACATCGGTGGAGTGGGCTTGGTGATAGCTGCGGGTGAAAAACACTCCAGGGAATATTGCTCTCCTGATGCGAGGCAAGCTCCCTGACACTTTGCAGGTTTATCAAAACCCTACCAAGGTGGTGAATTTCAATGGGCGAATGTGCAAGCCAGGACAGAAAATCACTGCTTTGAGAAGGAGGGCCTTCGTCATAGAAATGCTTATTAGTCGACTTCTGCCTGGACTGCTATTCCTGCTCGACTCAAAGTTTGTACCCTTACTGTTATCTTGACCACGGTCATGAGGCGGTTCCGACCGCACGCATGGGACACAACCCTCTAACCATAACTGAAGACAAACAAAGCTCGCCCTATCTTCATATAGGTTTTATAGAAAGTAGGCAAATGCTGCAGCAAGATGCGAAGGCTAGAACTTGCGTACAGATTAATCGCGTGAAGGTTGCGAAGCAGTAGTTCTCAACTAGGCTCCACAAAGGAGCAGGACTTCGACCGCAACATAGACACCCATGGCGATGGGCGCACTGTTCTTTAACCTACTAAAAGGGACACTCTTCTACTAAGTGTCGTGTTGTCGTGCTCGAAAAGGAGGCGGCGAGGATCGCCTTCTCTGAAGCTGTTTCTGGCAGGGTGACGCATAAGAGACCCTGGGGTTCGCTAGGGCGGGGGTACGCGGTCGTCTTGAGCAGCTAAGCGGGGCATGATACATCGCCTTCTCGTGCACTCGAAGAGAACACGAATCATCTTCGGCCCTGTCAAAGCCATCGCGATTGGCACACTTGACTCCTGCAAGAGGTCACCCAGCTTCTGACGCCACAAATCTCAATTTCAGTATGGCCTCGAGAGTGGTGAAAATCAATGACAGATACTCCGGCTGGAGCAGTACTGAGTTATCACCAGTATCAGCTACAGGCTCGCTGTCAGCTATAGAGAGTTGTCGGAACTAATTTTTTTTCCGACCAGATAAAATCTCCATTTGCTGAGATTTGTACCTCGGATTTACATGTATACCTTGATTGCGTCGATATTGTGGCACTAGCCAACTGTCGTTTAGGTATAGCAGATTAGCAAAGAAAGCGCTATACTGACTGAAGCTCAACGTACAATTGAGAAATATGCAATACTTATTGCCCAAAGCAAATCGAACCGCAAAAATTATTCCGTGAGGATCGCCTGACAAAAGCCATATTGTATCCGATGGAACATCTACCATTCCGGTTACACTGCTGCGCTATTATAATGACCACGAAACGAGCGCGCCGGGCCTTAGTGGTCGTACGGAACGAGGCAGTCTCGAGCGCATCGACGAGGTCCAACAGTGCGAAAATTCGTATCGCTACCACCCCTTCTACCCCCCCCTTTCTATCTGTATAGCGTTTCTCTATTTCATTTACGCTCACACAGAGAGCCAGGGGCCGCCGTAGGGAGTCCAGTAGGAGAAGGGTTTCCCTCTATTCTCCAAAGGATAGCCATGCAAATTCGATCGTACACATGCATGGTATTATACACAGACCCACACACACGCGCGCGCACACAGACGTACGCCTTCTTTGATACTCCTTCGAGCTCACTGCTTCAGACTTAAGTTCCTATTTCGATGGAAATCCAGGAGAAGGTGAAACGAAATATTCGTATCATCAGGGACAAACGCGTCTCCAATGCGTCTCCACGTTCGGCAGTGGACGACGCTGGTAGGCTGGAGAGCTAGAACAAAAATCGAATAGAACTGCCTGAACACTTGGCTGGGCTAGTTGGCAAATCGACGAGAATGGCAAATCGACGAGACAAACGCGAAAAACGCGGGCCAAGTAGCGATCGCGCATTGAAGGTCACGAGCGTCGGCCAATGACGACGACACACCCCTCGCGAGTGTCCCAAGTGGAGAGCATAAGTACAATAGGAAAGGATTATGGTGATGCACGCCCCCTATGCGAATACGGCAGTACCGTGATAACGGGAACCCCATTTTACTACGGATTTATTGCGGAAAAAGGCGTAATGTTGCTTTCTCTCGTAATCTGACGAGATTGGAAAATTCGTGTCGTTTATTGCCAGCTGAGTTTTACATCGCTATCGGACGTCGACGTGGTCATGGTTTAGAAGCAACAAGTCTCGATTACGTGATCTATAGGACAGTCTGGGCTAATTCGAGATGGTGGAATCATGTAGAAAGTAGAGCCCGCCCATGAAGTACGAATACACCTTATTCTCAGACGAGGCAGATAATGAAATCAAATAACACAACATGAGAAACTATGTTGGCAACTAATAATAACGTTGGTATTAATGGAACAAGCGCGTCACTCTCCCCAGGCAAGAATAGTATTATCGCGCTCAGTTTGAGCGACTTCCACAGAACTTGTAGTTCTACAACTGCGAAGATTATTATTATTATTTGCAATAATAATTATAATTGAAAATCAACCAAATTGAAAATGATAAAATATATTCAGCTGGGCTAGTTTATGAAACATTCTAATGTCCGCAACCTAATTTAATTGTCTTATGGGTGTGAGCTTCGCTGATTCTCAAAAAACTTCACAAATGGCATTAGTCGTTCGCGTAAATCCGTTCGGGAGCTGATGTGCTGCCTTAGATATGGACGTTTAGAAAGACTATTGGAATGTGCCACGTAGCAATCAGCTTCATTAACAACAAAGTAGCAGCTTAACTGTAATGTGTTAGTCAAAGTCTAAAGGAGCACTGACCAGAACACCCAGATAACGTACAGACCGACTTTTATAGATAGGGTATGCATGAGAAACATAGATGAAATCATGATGACCGGATCATGAGACACCTGCATCTTTCGGTGCTGACAATAACTGTACTCACTTCGCAATCGAATCGATTGAGCACTGCAATAGTTTGTTTTGCTCGTGACTTTACACGGGCTATAATAGCTAAAAATCTACCTCGGCTTCGTACAACAAAAAGGATACGCTTCAAATTAACCAAAAAGTACAACAGTCATTTTTTGGAAGAACCTACTGGGTCAGAGATTTACACACAGGTGAAGTAATGTATGGGTACCCCACACGTATTTCACTATTGGGTAACAGAGATGATGTGCACAGGTCCTACGTAGAAATATTTGCTGAACCCGCCCAAGGGCATTGGTGAGCCTTTTTTTATGTACGGTTGCCATATCACAGAACAATAGATATATGTAGGCTCTTGTAAAGTGTCAGGACGAATTATAATTATATTATGCGACAATTATAATTGTGTTATCCGAGATTTATAATTATATCATCCGACATTTATAATTATATTATCCGACAATGATAATTATATTATCTGACAGGAGCCTGTTAATGTCAATGTTACAGAATGACCGTGTAAGGTCTGTATCGGCATCTGATTGTGAGGTCGATCCATGCCAGTTCAGTACGTCTCTCGAAGGAGGGCCTCTTCCATCGACCACCGTTAGATCGTGTGCCGCGAGCCACTCAGCAGGTATGGAGCCCCCAGGTGTGCTGGATCGGCTGCCCTAGTCCACGTGTGCTACACTGAAGTGTCCCATATGTAGGATATCGCTGGAGAGTGTTTTCCATTCACTATAAGCCTGTATAGGCTTTCCCAAAGAGTCTCGTTCGGGGAAAAACAGCTAAAGGTCGTCGCCCCGGTATGAAGTTTGGCCCATGTGAACCCTTTCTCTATCCCTGTTGTCTTCGGAAGATATCCAATTGTACCTGAGGCCCAAATAAGTTATGCCTTTGATTCTGAATACGTTGACCTGTGGCCGTTCTTAAATCGTCAGAAAAAGGCGGGGCCGCTAACAGGTCACTTCGCTGTGACGCTTTTGATAACGACTTGGCAGTCTGCTTGATCACCAGCCTGGGTTCCACAGAGGGTGCTATCTCTATTATATATACGAGAGTCATTTGCGTCTGCACGTCATACACTGCTCGAGTACCTGCTCTCAACTCAGTCGTTATACAGCAGCGCCTCATAATTTTAATACTATTCTTAATTATATTCAATGTTAACCTCATAAATCAATACCAAGTCAGAGTGACGTCAGAGTTTTTACAGCCTGATAGAACACTGCCGTTAATTTTGTTCGAGCTGGCCTTCGCCGTGACTAGCGTCCCCTATTATGACCCTTACTACGATCAAATATATACCTGAGCCCAGTCTTTCGACACACATTCGCAGCACAATTACAACTAAAATTGATCTTCACACCATTCTGTCTCGCTTGTGGAGTTTGTATCTTCAACAGTTATGTGCACTTCAGAATTAGACAAGTGGCCTGATTCACTGCCAAATCAGCGACACGTTTGTGTAACGCTATAGTTCACGAGGGTCGCTGGTCCTCCTTTGAGAGATGATGTGTTTTTCAAACGGGCGGACACCACCAGAGAATACCCAAGGCATGCGTCGTACAAAAGGTACCCGGCAGATCACGAAGGCAGAATTACAGTTCTTATAAATGTTGCAGGGATGCCTTTGAAAATTTAGCACTACGTTAATGCGAGACTGATTTTTTTGGCATCGATAAATCGATGTATGGAACGGCTGTATGGAAAAAGTGTAGGAGCTGATTCGGTATCAACATCTCCAAATGTGAAATAATATGAAGAATAATAACTAATACTTTTTGAAAAAAATAACATTACCTTCCAGAACTAACAACGAGTTTGATTCAACCTTTGGATTTAGACTTATTTATTAGCAGCATAATATATTCTTTGTTATAAGACTTCGTGGTGTGTCTTATAATCAGGTAAAATATGAACGATCTTCAGGGATGTTCATATACGCAAGGCATCAAGCAGCTTATAAAGTCCAAACACAAATCGACATATGCGAAAGTTTAATCGAAATTCTCTCCTAAGAGGCATTTTCTTCCACGAATCATTATATTTAACATGAAAGTTTCACCTTCCCACCCTCATAGGTAAACGCGAAGTTACGGTTGAGAGATGGCTGTGTCTGATATAAATTGTAATCATATATAACAGGCCGTTGTGATATGTGATAAAAGTAGTACTAATAAAATCGACAGTCGTATATAACATTTATTTTAGCGTATGAAGTATATCTGTTGATTGTCGACCGTCCATCGGCGCACATACGACAAATTTTAAATGACGATGATTTTTTTGTAAATGACTAAAAAATGGTTTCCAAAAATTAAAAATTTTGAAGATTCATATGACGCTGTCATTTTTCGCACAACGTACGCAGAAATATAAGATCCTAACCGAAAATCGTTCGCTTCAACAGTAACTATGCCGATTTACACAACTCCTATTTTGGTCTCATTTTCGTATACCTCACAATCTTCGGGGCATCAAATAAGAGCTACATTCTGGCCAATTTTTAAAAATGTATTTTATATCTCGCAAACTACGAACTTACGAAACGAATCCCGTTATCCTAGTACAATTGGGAACAATAGCTATCTTTCAAAATTAGCTAATTAGCTAGGTAATTAGCTAAATCCGAATGTTTGAGTTGAGATAATTTCCCCTTGACAGTGCGTCCACTTGGTTCCTGTTCGGCCTATCTCGCTTTTACATTACGAGTGTCAGATCTTCGGGACACTGATAATGAAACAGGGGGATCAACATTCACATTGCCCTATAATGTCTTGTTCCCCAAACTGGGTGGATAATCTCTCAATTCATGACATAAAATAGCATTGATAACCTTATGAAACTGCGGGAGAGAGGGCAATTATGCAGAGCCACAAAACAATCGTTATTGATTTAATAGGAGAGATCTTAAGAATAACATGTTTGCGTTTGGCTGGGGAAATAATTAATAATAATTAAATTGTGCTATTAGTTTCTTCGTCCGTACTTCGTTGAGATCAAACTTGCTGTATCGTACCACAACATTCGAATCGAGATGCCCTATGCCATAACCTCACTTCAGCCCACTTCACTTGAGACTTATTGATCAAAGTTATGTTCCAGATGTGCTACAAGGGTTTCGGCCGTAGCCCGCAAAATAGGGGCCGCCCACCGCCCGGTAAAAGGAAGCGATTATAAGCGAGATTAAGGAGCTAGTTCTGCGAAATCGATTCTTAATCAGAATTATGATTCATTCGTTAATAATTGATTATGCAGACTGACTTTCTGTGTGACGTGATGTTACTCTAAAAGCAACGCGCTTCAGATGAGATAGACTACTCAGCTTATTCGTTGGATTGAAATCATACCAATCAGCAGCAGTGTTGAGAGAAAATATGTAGTACAATATTTCCAACCACATCAGTACGCAGTGACTGGACAATTAAACAGATCATGTGCTGTCTCCACAGAGGTTGAACACTGAAATCTACTAATTTCGAGGAAGACTACTGACACAAATGTCGATCATCGCAAATTGCTGTTCCATTTGGTGAAATCTACTTAATATTTCGTAATGTTTACGAAGTTTGTCTTAAGCGCTGTATACGTCGCCACCTGGAGCATTAGTTGGGCTGAAACAGTTACACAAGCCCCGAAGATTCAGTGGCCACTTCAGAACCCTGGCTTCAACTGTCCAAATGGCCTAACTGGACTATTGGAGAAACATTTGGCAATGAGGAGGGTAAAACCCGAAGACGCCGTTGTTCTCTTCCTCGGAAATTGCGTCTCGACTCCGGACATTAGCGGATCACTAGCCAGCAGCTTCAGCGCCACGAAGTTATCGGTAATTGCCTTTAGTCACATCATTGTTACCTACGATAGGCATAACCGGGACGCATTGGCTCACTACGCACGAATGGTCAGGCTCCTCAAATATATTGTACTCTACCAATGTGCTAGTGTTGACGCTGAAATCCTACAAATGTTTACTTCATTCACTCCGTACATTCTATTCGTTATTTCGGACAAAACATTTCGGATCCCATACGCATCAATCAAATGTAAAGTAAACCGTGACCACTTCATTCTAGATATAAATAAACCGAAGGTGTTTCGGGCGCGTTCCTTATCTCCGCTCGAAAACGTACAACTTCAGCCTAAACTAGTCTCCGCTTCAAGATATTGGACGCAAAGCTTAAGCGTAATTGTTATCCAGCTTAGGCTCAAGGTTCTGAATCGTACGAACCTGTCAAACATTCACCATCATCAAATGTTATTAGAAGTGGATAGGCCCTATCCGTGGGGCTTTCCACTCCATTTTCGAGATGTAACTTATGTCTTTGCCCATGAATGTGTTAGACCTATTGCCGTTGTTGAACCATCAGAAGCGGCACTAATGAAGCCACTAACAGGTCACTTCGCTGTGGCGCTGCTAATAACGACCTTGGCCGTCTGCTTGATCGCCGGCCTGGGCTCCATAGAGGGGTCTATCTCTCTTCTATATCCGATAGTCGCTAGTGTATTCACTTCGTACACGGTTCGAGTACCAACCGTTAACCCATTCTTCATAGGGCAGCGCTCTATCATTTTGGGACTCTTCCTAATTCTGTTCGAAGTTTTCCTCGTCAATGAATATAAAGGTAGAGTAACGTCAGAGCTACTAGAGCCTAATAGGACACTGGCGTCGTTTCGGCACGACCAGATATTTTCCGAACTCCAAAGTCACATTCCCCATTATCGAACTTCACTCCAATTACGACTTGACGCATATGAAAGTATAGTGGGGAAGAAGACGATATGCGACTCACAGGCCGATTATCTGCGAGAAAAACTTCAAATCCCACTGGAAACGGTGCGTAGAGTTTATACGAGGCTTGGCCTAACTAACGGACTACAGGACAACCTTCAACTCGACTATTTGGTGTCCAGCAAAATATTAGCAGTGGTCCGCGAGCACCAGCTAGTGCCTGTTATACCAAAGTTCTTTTCATCCAGATACTTCCTTGTACAACTTGAAGCCAGTGTACTAGACAGGAATCATACAGCACTGATGCCAGATTCAAGATCAAGACCCAGCAAGACCTGGAAGGCTCACTTGGAGCGTCTTGCGAAGTGCCGTAATCCAAGGGTTGTAATGAATTCGTCCGACCTGAGTCCAGTCTTTCGACAATCTCACCTTCACAGTACAATTCAACTCTGTGTAAAAATGATGTTTACATCGTTCTGTCTTGCTTGTGGAGAATGTATCTTCAATAGTTATATGAATTTCAGAATCAGACGAGAAGCGGCCTGATTCACCTTCTAACTAAGAACACATTTGTGTAACACAACAGTTCACGAGGATCGCCACTTCTTCGTACATGTTACTCGTTGATGTATGAATGGATAGCTATTTCGTTCTCTGCCGTGTTGATCAACCGTAGCATCTACATTCTCGATACTTGGTCTATCACGAAATAAAATCCACTCGTACAAAGGTTGAAATAGTGATTATGTTTTATAGATACAGTCCAAATAATAATAATAAACGAAATATCGAAATTAGTAAAAGCGTATACCATTTTCATCAAAATATAATAGGCAATCTTCATAAATATAAATGTAGCGAGAGACATCATCTATCTTACTCTTGCCTTCCTAAAGGAGTGTTTGTATTCCAAAAATGTCTAAAAGCGTATCGTATTTATTGAACAAGCTGTCAAGCTGGTGTCTTCAAAGAAGAAATGAACGGTGGATAGTTCATCATAGATAACGTCGGTATTCCTAAGGTGGGCAACATACGAAGGGTACTACGCTGATCAAATGTCAGACAGTCGCCACTGGCCAATGTATTAGTAACGTACCTATTGGGTGATCATCGATAATAGCGCTGGTGTTCCTTTTCGTTCGAGAATCAGAGACAATTACTTCTGTCCTCAGTTCGAGTAGCTGTTGCGCTGAAAATAGTCACCTCCTTTGGAGCATCAACTAATAGGCTCGCTAAGCGGAAACATAGGTGGGTATGGTGACTGTCGTTGAATTCACTTTAAATTCACACCAATGGTAGAATTCTCCCGAGCAAAACATGTTCAGTTTGTCGAATGTACAAACAATTTCGCAACAATAAATTGGAGAGAGAGAGCACGTACAGATATTATACAAAAATAATGTAAGAAATCCCGTTCTTAGGGTTTATTAAAAACAATTTTACACAGAAACTCAGGCGACAATGAACCAGTGAGCGCCTCGTTTGAACTGGGTGGTATGCTTCAGACATTTAAGGAGGATCATAGCTTGCATCCAGGCTGTACCCCAGCAGGTAGCACAAACTCTAAGCCGGCCGCTGAAATTTCGTGAAGGCAGACACTTCGACTACGAATCCCATCGAGTAAACCCAATGTTCATAGACAACTACCGCAGTGCTCCATGACAGCACGCAACCTGTCATGGAGCAACGCTGCTAAAAAACGTCGCGAACAGGATATAACCGGCGCAGCTCGTATTTTCTACTCTACAAATATGCTTGCCTTAAGAGACGATACTTTAGTTGCACCGCCTTGCAACTAAAGTATCCGCCTGTTCCCCCAACCTATCTTTTCTCCAACAACAACAACAAGAACAGCCTAACTCCGTTTCCAGGAAGACACGTTATCTGAAGAAAGAGGAAATTTTAGCCGCCACGCAGTCTTCCCCTTTCGCAGAACCGCAGCAGGTCCTGATGGTCCAAACCCTCGACACCTTCGGAACTTATTATTCCTTGCTATTAGGTGACGTTGTGGCATAGAAACTGCACGGGTAGCAGTTATTGATGTTACAAGATGGAGTTCAACTAATATACTTTATCAAAACGATGAGAGATCATGTATCCGAAAGCTTTCATCTATCTTTTTTTTCTAAAGAGGTTAAAGGTAAATCCTGCATGGACACCAAGCCTCATAACTTAGATATCTCCCTGGTAGTGGCGGGCTCTCACTGACTAAACCCAGAACTGATTTTGACTTGGGAGACTGGCCAAAGTGTTACTTCAGTCAATGGAATGCAGGGACCGGCAGTTGATTCCAACCTTGTCCTATCCCTCAGTTCCTTATCTGGGGCGAACCCCTGCCGAATTCCGGGCATTTTCCCTTCGGACCAGCTCTGCTATCCGCCAACGTTCTAGCCTATCCATCTCCCGGAGGATCTTTTCGGCTAGTGTACTCATTCTGTCCCACTTGTCTCTTGCCAGGGACATGAAGGAAACGAACCCTCGGATCCCGTCTTGCATGGCCCTTGTCAGCTCGGCGTCCGCGACCTCCTGCCATACCTGATCTGTGGTTCTACATGATGCCAGTGTGTGAAGAGGATCGTCATCGACTCCTGCATCGCACAGCACGCAGATGTGACCTTACCAATCCTGCGGAGGTAGGTTTGAAGTCCCCATGCCCTGTGATGACCTGGGTAAGCCAGCAGGTTATTTCCCCACCTGGTCTTTATAGCCACTCCTTGATGTCCGGTATGACATTCCTCACTGCCGCCCCGGGAGCGAACCTAGGGATGCTGTCCCATTCTGCTTGCCAGGCAGCTAGAGTCCGTTCCCAGTCGAACCCCCCTCCGTGAATCGTCTTCGTTGCTGTTCAGCTTTGAGGTCCCAGGGTGACGTTCCAGCGAGTACCATGGCCGCTTGAGTGCTCACCGTTACGTATGTTTATGCTCCCCTCGATTATGACTTTCGGGATGTTGTCCTCATTTTCCGGCAGTGTTTCCAATGGTGTCCTATCGAACTCCGGGTGCATTGGGAAGAGCTTGCGCATGTTCTCCCTCTTTACGTCCTCCGTGAGCTGGACCTGGACGCCCATCCTCTCCAGCTTCTTTCGGACCATTTTGAATGGTCCCCCATGGGTCGTCGATCAGCTAAGCCAGGAACACCTTCTAACAGCGGCTTTTACTCTTCGCGATCTCTCTGGCTAGCTCATCCCTGACGAGTCTGAGGGCCGCCACCGCGGCTTCCAGCGTTTCCGCTGTATTGCCCTCGACCTTTTGACCGCTCGGCGCGCTGCGAGACACACCGCCCTGGCTGTGCCGATTTCCTGACTCCACCAGTACTGAGGACTCGGCTGGTTCTTCCTTATTCTGTGAACCCGGGCTGTTTCACACGCCGACTCCAGACGTTCTTGAAGAGCTGCCGCGTCTACTGGCTGATCGTGCACCTCAGTAAACTTGCTGGTGGCCGCTTTCGTTGCTACCGCCCCCTGGTATATTTGCCGGGGGGTTTCGGTGGCGCCATGTGCGGCACTCCCTGCAGGTGGAGTCCTTAATGCAGTAGTGGTCGGAGAAGTTGTACGCTCCTACCAAGACTAGCTACCCCACGATACGTGACGTTTCGCTCGTTTTGCGATGGTAAGATCTACCCTAGCTTTGAAGTAGTTGGTTGATTCTTTATCGACCTTTTTTTGTGGACCTTAGGAAACGCTTGACATTTCAATCTCAATCCGACCTTTTGATAAATGCGGTCGAACGTGAAGTCTTCATCACCTCTGCAGACCCTTCTGCCAGAGCTTCACTATAATAGTTCAAGCAGTTCGCAACATAGTTCCTGAATGCAAAGAAGCCGGAAGAGAAAATCGAGAGTGACTATGATATTTCCTACTTTCTGATTGATTTCGACCACGTTAAAAATCACAGTGTGAAAAGAGTTATCCTCGAAAGGCTGCCCTCATTAGGAGGACACAGATTTATGTGTTTAACGAGGTGTTTTATTGTCTGTTGGATGATAAATTATTCACTTGCTTAGAGGCTGCAATAGGTTATGTCAGATGAACGTGATGTACTGCACTAATTCAATGAAAAATTTATGGATTTTTTGCCTCTCAAATAGACATTCAACCTTCTCTCATAGCTCAAAAGTAAGCATCTATTCTTACTGGGGTGGGTGAACTTGTCCAGACAGCAGCAGCTTCTTTGGCCGTACACAGTGTCGTCGCGTCAATGTCTGTGATCTGATCAAGAAACCAAGTACTTTTTTTAAGTTTTTTTTACCCCATTTAACCCTATTATTTATTTAACTTTCCCCCAAATGCGTGGAACCATTTAGTCAGTATGCCTTCAAAGTGCTACAGGGGGATGTCTTTAGTTAAGGTAGATCCTCTAGAACCGGTCCAATGCCCGAAGAAGCCTCTCCCAGTCGGCCTTCTAGGTCCCGCCGTCTTATCTTTTCTAATTCCTGGTTTTCGCACATCATTCCATCCAGGAAACGTCCAAGAAACGGTCTGCTTGACCACTAGCCTGGGCTCCATTGAGGATACTGTCTCTCTTTTATATCCGACAGTCGTTCGCGTGTACACGTCACACACTATTCGAGATTCGGAGCTCAAATGAATTTTCAAACGGCAGCGCCTCATCATTTTAGAACTATTGTTTTACTCGTAGATGTATTGATCGACCTCTGCCGTATTGATCGATCGTCCCACATACCTCCTAAATATGTGGGCTGCGCCGTACACTAGAGGCATCAAAACAATTAAATCGACTCGTAAAAAAGTGAACAAAAAAAACAATGATTAATTAATAAAATGGATGAAATAAAGGCAATAATGAATAAATAAACGAAATATTTAAATTACTAACATATATCATTTTCATTAAAATTGCTAAACTGTGTGAATGAGGATGCAGCCAGAAATACAATATTATATTTATATAGCCTCCTCTCTCTCTATATATATAGCTTTAATAGAATATCGAAAACAAGGAGTCCCACTTCCCCAGTCTCTAAGCGAGGTCAAAATGGAAATTGGGCTCCTTTAAGTCCAGTGGACTCCTGTAGCGAACGATAACCGTTCTTCTACTATCTGTAGGAAGTTTAATGATTTTATTCCTGCTCCTCCCAATGGCTCAAAGGCCATAGGCAAAGTAGGACTCATTAATATGGCGTACTTTATGTTCTAGGCTTGTTCGGCTGTATTGACTGCATGACCAAGCAGTGTTGGTCCGCGATTGACATGAGAAGGTGCTCAAGTGTCAGCCATCGTGTAATCACAATTTTGCCCCTGGAATAAGGGGTGAATGACATACCATGAGAACGCTTCTCATCAGAGCGACAAATACCTCCTGGTTCACGAACGCAAGGAATAGATGTGGAACGCAGAGCTCTCGTTTATTAACGAGTATCCCAGGTAACGACCCGCACTTTTTATACAAGATAGTCCATGAGAATCCAAGAGAGACCAAGAGAATCAACCCGTTCTCCACAGCAACAGGATTGTGGGAAAGCATTAATATATGCTCCTGGCAAAGGCCTAATGAGGGCCTTCAACCTGGCCCGTTCCGCATCGCTCGAAGCCCGATCAAGGAAAGGCTGTTGAACAGGTTCATGCAAAAGTTGAACCCATTTGAGCTGAATCACCAGGTATTTTTATGCTTTTATTAGAGGCGCAAATATGTTTGTCGTTACTCAAGGAAAAAGAATATCATCAAAATAAAAAATCTCCTTCGGAAGCATCACCATCGACTCAGCAAATCATCAATTCCTTTTTGATAATAGCCTGCTTTCATGGCCTCGCAGAAAGACAACACGACATTTTCGACCTGTTGTACTGAGCTGAACATTTTGTCATTAAGGTTGTTTTGCAAGCTCAGAAAAAGGTGGTAATCGGAAGAGGCGAGGTTAGGGGAGTTCGGTGGGTGCGATAACCCTTTCAACCGCGAAATCGGTCACACGACGAGCGATGTGAGGTCTTGCATTGTCGTGCTGGAGAATTACTCCTCGCCTTGTGACGAGACTATGTTGCCTCGACTGCAACGCACTGTGCATCCGCTCCAGCTGAGTCGAGTAGACGTCTGTTGTGACGGCTTCACCAGGTTTCAAGAACTCCTAATGCACGATTCCTTTGCTGGACCACCAGAAACACAAAGGAAGCTCATTTCTTTATTGGTTTTTCCCTTTGCCTGTGCCTTGCCTTTGGGATCTCAGCAACGTTGCCGGGTCTCATTGTCGTATTGGACCCACTTCTCATCACGTGTGACAACACGAGTCAAAATATCTCCCTGCGAGTGACGCCAGAGGAGGGACAAGCACGCCGCCATGCGGAGGTGTTTTTTTTCGAATGATCGTGAGATCGCATGCGGGCTCCGCATCCCGAGCCTGTAAATTCGCGCCATTCCGACCCAGCTTCTCAGCGAGCATTACACTGCTTACAATTGACAACGAGGAAATTAAAATTGCAATACGGACGCGACAGTAGACCGAGAAACTTTCGCAATACTCGCCTAGATTCGTTATCTTCATAGAATTATTATAATCGCTAAGCATCAGAACAAACCCCAAGCGTGTAGACGCAAACTCTTTCACGCCTATCTGCAGAGCTACATCTCGAGAGTGAAATCGCATAAACTAGCATTAACGTTAATGACACATATTTGTGTTGCTAATATTACCTCGTGCTGCGGCTTAGCGTAAGCGCTACTACGACAGACGCGGAATTGCTCCAGGAAACGAAACTGACGTCACCACAGATTTCTCAAACGCTTCAGAATCGGTTCAGTTTTCAGCAGCCACGAATTTGCGAACATCGTTGCTGAGGACTGAGAGAGAAAGGCCTTCGGCAGAAAATCAAAGAGACGAAAGAATGAGTTGTTATTAAGTCGATGAGTGCTAGAGACGATAGTTGACTCTAATATCAGATCTGCCGAAGCAGCTGCTGCTCCGAGTCACCGTCGAATGCTTCGATCGAATGCAATACCAGAGTTGTGTCAAATACAGTGTTAAATGCCAATGGTCATCGCGAAGCTATCATTACCACGCATGAACCACCACACGCGCTTGCCTACTGCGGTCCGGCGGATGGAAGCATTTAGATAGGAGAAGATTGTACGATCGGAGAAGGGAGTTCAACCTTCAGCCGGCGAAATGTCCACAGCGTTGGAGGCAACAGCACTAGCAGGGGTTGTGTACGCGCTACGATACACGGCTGTATTGTGGATAGGAGTTCTCCGACTCTTGATCGACGCTGGCCAGCGTAGTGTGCACAATCAACCGCCGTCATTATACGAACGCATTAACTCGTTTCTGAACACTATTGTGCCGCTGCTGCTGCTGCCCGAAACACCGTACGCTCATTGCGCAATGCTCCACATTGTAGTCTCTGCCTAGAGCTCACCCCGTCTGCTCTGACCAGTGAGAGCTGATTTTCTGAGCATTCGAGCTGCGGTCCGCATGGACCACCTGTTTGGGTTGGGTCCAGGGCAGGACGAACTGGGGCCAAGTTGGGAATCGAGTCATCACGTCGATCTTCGCACAGCAGCAGAACAGAGCGCCCGAATAGTCAATGCACAGTAGATGTGTAGCCAATAGAATTTGTACGAAAGGGTGTCACCCCGGCGTGTAGTTCCAAGTGCGCCCAATTGTTTTACAGAGTTTTTGTTTTGAGGTGTCAATTTTCTACTGTGGGGCGTCGTTGCTTAGAGCTAGGTGGAAATTACAATGGCAAACGGCGTGCCCTATTCGATAAAGTGTTTGCAATAAAGGTTTATGTCACCGGCCAACATTTGGGTACGTTCGAGGTACGAAGATGTTCGTTGTATCTAAGTGTACATAACAATAACACTGAGAATGACGCGTATATATTTCAAGTGTATGTTGCTATCGATGATCACCCAATACGTACGCTACTAAGTAGATTGTAATTGGCGAAACCGCCGAAGCTGACGTTCACAGTACGGAACGACACAGTGCACCGGTCGTAGCATTTGTTTTTACTACAGACACGTGTACCTTTTTCATTGTAGTCGTGCGTAGTATGCGTTGTGTTAGCTCACCATCGGTGCCGATACTCCCCTGCCAACGAGGGATCTCCTACGCTCAACAGGCGTTTTGCACTCGCCTCGATTTTAGAGGAAACGTTCTCTACCTCGTCGAAACTGAACGTGCATGGGCAGGTAATGGGAACTTTATGACACTCGTCCTGCCCAGTGCGTTTCGTATGTCGTCTGCCTTAGGAATCCTGGCTTGTTGCCCGTGATACACCATGAGCCGTTCATGTGTTCTTTGGAGACAACAACTCGACAACCGAGTCAATGAACATGAAATCATTTTAGGCTATGAAATTATTTTTTACCGAACTACGCTTTGCACATTTTACAATGAAATACAAACACTAGTTTATTGTCAGAAGAGGGAGGCAAGATGAAAAGGCAGCTGTGAAAAATACGGACTCTGCCTGTCAAAGTGTCTCTCCAAAAAGGGCAAAACGTAACGAAGAAGTCGACCTGATTAATGCACAGTCGACCTAATTAATGTACATTAAAATATTATATAGAGAAGATAGGAAGCTAGGAAGATAGGTGCAGAGAAAGACGATCGTAGTCGGTAAGGACATACGCTGGAACATTGAAGAAGCTACAACAAAAGATCAATCCATACCTACACAAGGTGGAGGTCTCTAGGATGTAGCAACTCTCAAAAGCGGAGACTTGTCCTGGTTGTCTCGGAAATATTAGTAAGCTGAGGTGTTTCGTCGTCTTTCGGACCACCAGCTAAGGAAGCAGAGACTTTGGCTCGCTGGGAGACTTCAATATCCTGCAGGGTTGTGATCTGAAACCTAGGCACCACAGCCCGGGACATTAAGTCAGCCCTGAACGAATGGCCGGAGGCGCAAGGCCTGTACGACATGGATGCCTTAGGTACGGGAGCCACTCGAAGGCTATCTGCGATCATACGCTTTTCAGAAATTTGGGCTGCAAAGCGATTAACGAACGTAGGACGGCGAAATATTGGCATCGGTAGCAGAATGAGTCCCTGTTCCGTGCTGCGTGAGATGTTAAAGGATTGGACACGCGGCATCCTATCCAGCAGCAGCTGATGCAACTGCGGTCTTATGGATGATTCAGCTAATACCACCTGCTGTCCGGTGTTCAGAGCAAAGTTCGCCAAAGGAAGACGCCATGGAATAACGCAGGCGCTGTCTCATACTGAAATGACGAAAAACGCTGACTCTCATCGAGGGAGATCACACATAACGCAAATAGAAAAAGGAACCCCGACATAGATGAACAGGAACATATTGGCAGACGACGACGGCTACATAATGGTCATTAGCAAAGACAACAGGAAACGACTAAACATGTCCCCAGTTGCTGACCAGAGGCCTGCATCGAAATCTAGGAACAGAAATGATTAGTATTGTTCAAACAAACTGTAATCACAGTCGGACAGTCCACAGCCTTCTGGAAGAAATTACTTCGCGCAGAGGCACAGATATACTACAGCTTAGTGAGCCTAATGTGGCACTCGTAAATAACAAAGAAGACCGGGTCAAATGATGCAAGAAGAGGATCATGAATAGTAGAATTAAGCAGCAAATCAGGGAAAAGGGACATATAAGAGGCTTTTCATGGGTAGGTTAGAGAAGGTTTGTCGGCTGAATTCCTCCAGCAGCAATCCCAGCGGCTCGCTTGAAGCACTCGGACAATTACTGTATAATCTAATCGCGAAAGCTCAAGGCTTAGATTATACAGCTCCCCACGATCTTCGCCGGCGACTCCAATGTTACCTCGGTTACATGGGGAGCGAAGGCTGGCTACTTGTTTTCGTAGAGGAGGAAATCTTCTACAAACGCACGGACACCACAAGAAATCTATTCCAATCTCCAGCGAAGATGGGCGATCGAGTGCAGGATTGACGTGGATGACAAGACGTCTCTACCTGCTAAAAACAACCTCTGTTGAGAGTCCATCTCTTCCCTAGCTTCGGTATGCTTGGCATTACGTCGATATCTAGGGAAGGTGTATAACGGTTCTGGCTAATGTTCCATTGCCTTAGTCTCCTACACTAGAGAGTCCCACACGAACTGCTCAACACGAATGTGCATTATGCCTTTCCGTTACCCAAAAAAAAAGCCTCGATCCTACTTATGACTCCAAATATGCCTAGGCCTTTCTTCTAATCATTAGAAGTGCCGATTCATTTAGGCTGAAGTCGTACAGGTTCGCGCTGATTTAGGCGCCAAAGTAGTTTTAAAGACTTCGGTCGATTTATGTCCCGAATGAAGTGATCACGGTGAAGTTGTTTTAGAAACCTTACGTTCTTTGTATGTCCTTACCAGGTCGTGGGACTCGAACCTGTGGCCTTTAGAACCAGGCCACCGCGCTGATGTGGTCACGAGTTACTTTACACTTTGCTATACGGCCCGACGGGATTTCAGTTACGTTGGCGTCCAGAATGACGAGTAGAATGTACGGTGTGAATGAGGTAAACATTTGTAGAGATCTCGAGCTGACTTCACAACACGGATATAATTCTGTGCAAGATCATCCCCTCGCTGGCCTTAGTGATAAAATCATTGAAGACGATTACCGGTAATCCCATAGCTCTGAAGTCGTTGGGGGGTCGGTGAGTGCTGAGTTAAACGCTTTAGTACATATTTTCTAAGAAGGAGAAACACGGTGTCTTCTGGCTTTACTATCCGCATTGTCAAATGCTCCTTCTTGAGCCCCGCCGCGTGATGACATATAAGAGAGTTTAAGCATTGTAAAATTGTAGCTTCTTTAATAAATCAATAAACCTTTTCCTTTAGTCCGATCAGGCCATCGGGACAACTGAAGCCAGGCTCTGATAATGGATGCGATCATTCGCATCAGCACGTTTCACTTAATAAAGTCGAGCTATTCACACAGAGGCCAACAGTATACATGAATAATTGTTTGACGACGTAACAATTCTCTTTTTACCTCGAATATCCGCACTTAAGACCGCAACGACGCTATCGGTAGTGACCTTCTCAACAGTTACAGTTGACCTTCAGTATTTAGTAAGCACATTGCTACCCATAGACTAAAATCGGACAAATATTGCTGGCGGAGAACGATAACCGATCGAAGGTTGGCGAAGCAGAAGTGAATCATAACGGAAAATCGGTCGAAAACTTTCCTGACGTGGATGCTAACAAAAATTCGGCCTATCTCTTTGTCATGTCTGTTTTTGTGCTCTACAATAGCTGCATTTTTCAACAATTCGTATAACTTCGACGGGGCGTCGCCACTCGTAGACACCGTCGAGTGAACGTGAACATTGAAATCATTTTCCGTTGTCCTGCAATAGATCCGTCGCTATTCACATTTGCAGTTGGCAACACCGGTGGAGCTCAACGAGAACCGCAGGAACGACCTGCCCCACTGTTCCCAGTTCGCCTAGCTAAGTAATCCGACCGAGGTCTAGATGTCTACATCCCGCTATCTGAACACCGGCTCTGACTCGAACGAAAACAGCAATTCTAGAACACATTGAAGCCCATGTTAAAACACCTGTTCAGGCTTCTTACCTACATACTCCACCGTTGTCATGTTCTTCCATACTCACATTGTTCGAATACACAGCGTATGTTCTCGCTCAGCAACGCACTTCAACTGATTTCAACGCCAATGACTTCAACAATGGTGCGAATGGTCTCTAGATGTTCTATCGAGCTGATAAATGAATGTTTTACATGATCGTCACACGCAAAATGCATAATTTCCGCCGCAACGTATGTGAAATAAAAAGAAGAGTATGTGTGAGTCAATAATCGATTTGCGATTAATTGTAACTACTATCTGCTATCCCAGTATCCATAGCTCGAGGTAACATTTCGCCGACCCGTTGTTCTGTGTCTTGTTTATATTTCGCGGATATATATATATATATGTATAACATACAGTATGTTCACACTGCTACATCCCCGTATAATGCTTCATATCATTAAACACTTCTACTATAGACAAGTATTTCACATTAATCCCTCGTACATGAATTTGAAAGGCGATAAATACTGGTTAGACCATGTAATGAATTGGCCTTATATTCGCACGCATTCACCATTGCTAATCGACAATATTGATCTATTCAAGCATTATCAAGTTTTTGAAAAAATAACACAATCGCTCAGTTCAGTATCCAGAAGAATATAAATGCTCTCAACATGAATACCTCCTGCTAAGATTCTTGACCTTGACACACAACAATCACAGATGCTGGTCGAGGCAGAGGTAGATCACTGCTATGAGTTGACTATTGCATAAGGCTACAGTGTGAACCTTTATTAGAGACGACATTTCGGTACGCTAACATTAAAACCTTCGGAGGTTTTGATATTGAACCTCCAAAGCCTTTGGAATTACTTGAAACCCCAATAATGGCCCGATGCTCGCCTGATGCCTTTATTCGATCTAACCTATTTGACTGAGGTAAAAATCACGGTGTTATATACAACGAATTGGGGAAATGCCGCTTAAAAAGACTTGCCAAAATACAGTTATATTTCGCTTTTTTTTTACCTGGGTCGTATATCCATTCTCATCCACTATTTGCGTCGTCTCGTTCTGTGACATCCATATATCTAAAAGTCTCACGCCGATTTTGAAGACATTGAATGTTCGCATGTTCGCAATGGCATGGGTGCAACGCCACGGACCTGAAACCATGGAGTTTCCAGATCGAATCCCACAGAGCATATGCGAATCGATGGGCGTTGTACCTGTAGATTTGCTTATATAGGGCCAACAGGATTTTATCTTCGGTGTAGTCCCTGTCGACTCTGGTGATCCTAGTCGAGTCGAGCGGCGCACTCCCCGACATGACGGCGTTGTTACCGAAATATCGAGAACGGTAGAGACGGCAGACCCATTCTTTGCATCAACGAGTGAGTCAGTCCATACATTAATAATGCCAAACCTAAACTTCGGGGCGGAGCATGGATGTAATGTGAAGATTTCACCACGTAGCGCGAAGAGATTACCTTGAAGGGGCTCACTATAAGGATTCAACGTCATCTGCCAATTTGATGACGTTACAAGCAGCAGTAACAAGGAACCTTATCGTTCCTGTTAGTCTTTTCGCGAATTTGTTACTGATTTGATCTTTCGCCGTATTGATTTCGCTCACTGGCTATCAGGGTCCCTTATACAGTCGTGCTAGAGATCGATCGGCTGTGCGACTCGATCTGGTATATTTTCCAACATTTAACGTGCATGATACCGTGCATGATATACTTTCAACATTGCTGTATAAGACGAACCATAAGGGCAAAAGTGCACCGATGGGGAACGAACCCGTACACCTACGTGTCTTTTCCGATTGCAAGGTGCACACGAATGCACCGCGTCACCGGGCTTCACGTATGCAACTCGATCTAAATACAATAAACGCACCAGAGCAACGAGATCGAAGAAGCTTCGCTGGTGATACCTTCGTCGCGCAAGCTTGACCAGCAGCGAGGAACCACCTTCCGGGTGAAATGCTTTGTGTGTTGACGCTAACATGTGTTGTCACAGGAGTGAATTGGACTCGCGCAAATTTCTAGGTCCAGCTCGCACAGATGTGGCACTCCAAGGCACAGTCCATGGGGACGCACGAATTGATCCTACAGACAGCAATTTCCTTTATCAACCCAGAACCAGCAAAGGTACCACTTTCCCAGGATCACAGAACTTGCGACTTCCTCCGAAGAGGGCCAGACTTCCTATATTGATTTTGGGTATTCAATATGGGTATTGGTTAATAATTTGTTTCAGTTATCAGAATGTATTTAAGCACAGACTTATTATAATGCTCATCTGATAATCAATCAGTATCGTTTCAACATTAAATCATCCACCATTCATGTGTTTTTGAAAACAAAGGCTCGACAACTTCTTCAAGAAACACAAATCATTCTTAGACGTTTTGTAACTTTTGAAAGAATTAATGCCATGTATATTAGACAATAGAATACAAACTGGCTATATTCCCATTTGCATAGCTTGACAAATATTTTAGTGAAATTGGTATATGTTGTCAGTAATTCTGATAGTCCCTTTATTTATTCATTACTAAGTTGACTTGATCAGTATTATTAATTAAATCTTCAAATTCATGATTTATTCACACTGTATTGTGTTATACATGCAAAGATTTATTGGTTTATTAAAGGGCAATGCTTAAGCTCTCTTACATGTCACCAGGTCGCGGGACTCAAACCTTACGGACGGCTAAACCTCTGGCTTCTTGCAGCCAGAGATTTAGCCGTCCGAGCCACCGCGCTGACAAAAAGGAACAAGTTCATCGCTGTTGAACCAGCGTTACGATGTGCGGAGCAGGAACTGTGTCATTTAGAGATTGATCGAGTTCATTCACTAATGTGATAACATCTGGCGCAAACATTGTTGCAATATCTACTTAAACAGTTCGAAATAGACTCGTAGTAGCTTTCTTTCGCAGCATATAAGATAAGTCGTGAATGTACATGGGACAGTCGATCAATACGGCACAGACAGAGAGAGAGAAGTAGAGCCCCATCTGCAAAATGCACGAACAGCTGGCGACAATCGTGAACTATCGTGTTCTTGGTTAAAAGGTGAATCAGGCCGCTTGTCTGATTCTGAAGTTCATATAACTATTGAAGATACATTCTCCACAAGCAAGACAGAGCGATGTAAACATCAATTTTACACAGAGTTGAATTGTGCTGCGAAGATGGTATTGGCGAAAAACTGGACTCAGGTCGGACGAATTCATTACAACCCTTGGATTACGGAACTTCGCAAGACGCTCCAAGTGAGCCTTCCAGGTCCTGCTGGGTCTTGATTTTGAATCTGGCATCAGTGTTGTATGATTGCTGTCTAGTACCCTGGCTTCAAGCTGTACAAAGAATTGTGTGGACGAAAAGAACTTTGGTATAACAGGCACTAGCTGGTGCTCGCGGACCACTGCTAATATTTTGCTGGACACCAAATAATCGCGTTGAAGTTTGCTATGTACTTCGTCAGTTAGGCCAAGCCTCATATAGACTCTACGCACCGTTTCCAGTGGGATTTTAAGTTTTTCTCGCAAATAATCGGCCTGTGAGTCGCACATCGTCTTCTTCATAACTATACTTTCATACGCGTCCAGTTGTAATTGGAGTGAACTTCGATAATAGGGAATGAAAATGTAGCTGTCAGAAAACGCCCGATCGTACTGAAACAACGCCAGTGTCCTATTAGGCTCTAGTAGTTCTGACGTTACTCTACCTTTGTATTCATTGACGAGGAAAACATCAAATAGAATTAAGAATAGTCCTAAAATTATGAATCGCTGCCCTACGAAGAATGGGTTAACGGTTGGTACTCGAACCGTGTACGAAGTGAATACACTAGCGACTATCGGATATAGAAGAGAGATAGTCCCCTCTATGGAGCCCAGGCTGGCGATCAAGCAGACGGCCAAGGTCGTTATTAGCAGCGCCACAGCGAAGTGACCTGTTAGTGGCTTCATTAGTGCCGCTTCTGATGGTTCAACAACGGCAATAGGTCTAACACAGTCATAAGCAAAGACATAAGTTATATCTCGAAAATAGAGTGGAGGGTACCACGGATAGGGAGTACCCACTTCTAATAACATTTGATGATGATGAGTGGTTGGCAGGTTGGTAAGGTTCAGAACCTTGAGCCTGAGCTGGATAATAATTAGGCTTAAGCTTTGCGTCCAATATTTTGAAGCGGAGACTAGTTTAGGCTGAAGCTGTACGTTTTCTAGAGGAGATAGGGAACGCGCCCGAAACACTTTCGGTTTCTTTATATCTAGAATAAAGTGGTCATGGTTTACTTCACATTTGATTGATGCGAATGGGATCCGAAATGTTGTGTCCGAAATAACGAATAGAATGTACGGAGTGAACGAAGTAAACATCTTTAGGACATCCGAGTCGACACCAGTACATTGATGGAGTACAATATATTTGAGGAGCCTGACCATTCGTGCGTAGTGAACCAATGCGTCACTGTTATGCCTATCGTAGTTAACAATGATGTCACTAAAGGAAATTGCCGTTAACTTTGTGGCGCTGAAGTTTCTGGCTAGTGATCCGCTAATGTCCGGAGTCGAGACGCAATTTCCGAGGAAGAGAACAACGGTGTCTTCGGGTTTTACCCTCCTCATTGCCAAATGTTTCTCCAA
This sequence comes from Stratiolaelaps scimitus, assembly GCA_019614645.1. Classification (NCBI taxonomy): domain Eukaryota; kingdom Metazoa; phylum Arthropoda; class Arachnida; order Mesostigmata; family Laelapidae; genus Stratiolaelaps; species Stratiolaelaps scimitus. Next base: position 29,035 of record JABWDB010000011.1, on the reverse strand, counting down.
TAATCCAGTTAGGCCATCTGGACAGTTGAAGCCAGGGTTACGAAGTGGCCACTGAATCCTCGAGGCTTGTGTAACTGTTTCAGCCCAACTAACGCTCCAGGTGGCGACGCATACTGCGCTTAAGATAAACTTCATGAACATTACGAAATATTTAGTAGATTTCACCAAATGGAAAAGAAAGTTACGAGAACGGACATTTGTGTCAGTAGTCTTCCTCGGAATTAGTAGATTTCAGTGGTCAACCTCTGTGGAGACGGCACATGATCTGTTTAATTGTCCAGTCACTGCGTACTGACGTGGTCGGAAATATTGTACTCAACACTGCTGCTGATTGGTATGATTTCAATCCAGCGAATAAGCTGAGTAGTCTATCTCATTTGAAGCGCGGTGCTTTTAGAGTAACATCACCTCAGACAGGAAGTCAGTCTGCATAATCAATTATCGATTATTAACGAATGAATCATAATTCTGATTAAGAATCGATTTCGCAGAACTAGCTGTTTAATCTCGCTTATGGTCGCTTCCTTTTGCCGGGCAGTGGGCGGCCTTCATTTTGCTGGCTACGGCCGAAACTCTTGTAGCACATCTGGGCCATAACTTTGATCAATAAGTCTCAAGTGAAGTGGACTGAAGTGAGGTTATGGCACAGGGCAGCTCGATTCGAACAGGTGCAGGTCTCCCCGGATATCGAAGTAACGCTTAGCGTGCCGTATCCGGGGTAGAGATAGACTCTCAACAGAGGATGGTTTTCGTAGGCAGAGGCGTTTTGTCATCCGCATCAACCCTGCACAGGAACGGCCCACATTCGGTAGAAATTGGAATATCGCTAGTGGTGTCAAAAAAATGTGCGGCTAATTTGGTGGTCTGCAAAAAGTCCAAGGGCCTTAGCTGATTGAGTTAAATGTTGTGGTACGATACAGCAAGTTTGATCTCAACGAAGTACGGACGAAGAAACTAATAGCACAATTTAATTATTATTAATTATTTCCCCCGCGAAACGCAAACATGTAATTCTTAACATCTCTCCTATTAAATCAATAACGATTGTTTTTCGGCGTTGACCTCTCTCCCGCAGTTTCACAAGGTTATCAATACTATTTATTGAAATGAGATGTCATCCAGTCAGGTTGGGGAAAAAGACATTATAGGGCAATCTGAATGTTGATCCCCCTGTTTCATTATCAGTGTCCCCAAGATCTGACACTCGTAATGTATAATAAGAATAAGATACGCCAAACAGGAACGAAATGGGTGCACTGCTGATGACATACAGGAGGTTCTCGCATCCATCTGGTCGGCTCAGGATTCGTCGTTTGGCTGGTTCGAATTCGGTGTAGCAAAAGTTCAGGCAGCTCTAGGTTCCACAACGGTACATTGGAGCTATGGAGCTTCGGGTATACCCAGCAACGTGGTTAAAAGCGCGTGCACCGTATTGGCTCGACCGCTTGCTCATATTTTCAACTTATCATTGAGACGGGGTAAGTTTCTGCGGCGTCTGAAGAATGCTACGGTAATCTCACTGTACAAAAATAAAATGGACGTAAAGAACGTTGTCAGCTATAGACCTCTCTCTCTCTCTCTCTGGTTGATTATCTTTCTAAAGTGTTTGAGAGATTAGTGATGGTCGAATTAGGGAAGCATCTAGAGTCCATAAGATGTCAATTTGGTTTTCGAAAGGCCCGCTCAACAGAGCTCGGACAATCGCTGGCGCACACCTGGCAGGAAATTGCGGACGCTACAGAGAATAACCAATTGGGTCTTGGTGTTTTCCTGGACGTGTTAGCAGCTTTCCATTGCCCAAGCCACTGTTTTTTTCACAAGCGCTGGAATACCTGGGTCGCCTGGCGAAAGTGGTACTCTGGTTTGATTCGTTCCTCACTGCGAGAAGACAGGCTGTAAAAGTAGATGGCGTCGGATCTGATTGGCAGGCGATTGACATTGGAACTCTGCAAGGATCTATTATTGGTCCGTTCATGTTCTGAATTCTTATCAACTTCATCCTGTTAAAGATCTCAGCAGGGAATTATGGCAGGACGATTGCGTATGCGGATGACACAACTATTTTGTTTCGAATCCGGCCGGCTGAGAGGCAGGAGGATATCAAGAAAGCGTTGCTATGGGTAGAAGATATCGTACGACTGCTTGTTAGGTTTGACCTTTCCATCAATAAAAAACTAACGTCTCACTTTTTCGTTCACCTCAAAGAACTGTTCAAGTGGTTCCGATTCAGCCCTGCGAATTGACGCTACCATAGACGAAGTCTGTAAAGTGTCTGGGAATCACCATGCATGAAAACCTCCGTTGGCAGAACCATATAGACGCGTTGTTGCCTAAATGTTACGCTGTGATAGCTATGCTGAGACGCCTTAAAGACCTGGGTATCTAATTAGAAGGCCTGTTATCTCTACCATGCTCCTGATACCATTACTATGCTACGGTTTATCGGTCTGGGGAGGTGGGTATAGAAGGATCCTTCGCCAATTAAAAGTTGTTCAAGGGGACACGATTCGAGCTATATTAGGTAAACGCCGCAAGGAGTCTGTCTCTGGCATCATGAAGAAGCACGGGCTGCCTAAACTGAGGCTAATGTACTAGGTCCACGTTGCGCTCCTTGCCTTTAATATGTCAAAGGAAGGCACTCCTGGTGACATAGCTTTTCCGATTGTTCCTATGAGGAAAAGAACGATCAGCAGGCTGACTGCATTCGTGACACCTTGTGCCGTTAAAGAATCTAGCCTCCATGGTCTTGCTTACCCTCTATCTACTGTCTGCGAATACCCCTAGCACCCCTTTGTTTGATAGGACAAAGAACCAGAGTCGGTCGATAGGTTGACTATACTAGCTGGTAAACAAGCAATAACAGAGGCGTTTTTCTCTAGGAGTATACTCGGAAGTTTTGTTATCCCGCAGCCCCAGCCAACTTTAGCGCCGTCGAGGACCAACTGGATCTCCACCGACGTGATTTAGCCGAAACGAGTCTCGGTCAGCGCTCCAGATTTCTGCCAGCCCGGCCCGGACGTAAGCTTGAATATCGAGAGAAGACGGTCTTCGCCGTGCGGAGCGCCTGGTTCGCCCATACTGGTGAACCGTAGAGGGCCATCGACTCAGCTACCGATGCCAGCAGTCTCCTGTTCTCCTCCGACACTCCCTCACCCTAGGCATCAGACGCGCCAGGTTCAGGGAAACTCGCTATGCCTTGTCTGTGGCGTACCTGATGTGCGCTAGGCCGCTTAGCCTTTGGTCAAGAATGACTCCGAGGTATTTCGCCTCCCGCCTGATTTCTATCGGGTGACCGTCGAGCAGGAGGTTGATCCCCCGTGTCCTCTTCCTGCCTGTTATGTACACTGCCTCTGCCTTAGCAGGTGCAAGCTGGAGATGGTGGGAATCCATCTACTGTACCACCCTACGTAAGGCTTCATTGGCCGTGCCCTCTAGGGTGTCCTCCGTTCTCGCCGTGACCATCACCGCTAGATCATCCGCATAGGCGAGGAGCTCGGCGCCCTCCGGCATATCAGTGGCGGTTCCAGTGGTGGCGAAGTGCCATCATCATCTGCAATCGCTTGTGGACAGAAAAGCTGCTCACCGGAGTAGAGATCAAGAACTGAAGGGAAATCAACCTTAGGTTTTCCTCTGCCACAAGATTCACCAATAAATTTCCACAATTTAGCGGCGTCACTCTTCAGCGAGAGGAACCTGCGCTGGTAAAATGCGATTTTGGCAAACTGTAAAGCCGTCCTGTATCTTCGAAGACTGCCGTAATAAGCTGTCTTAGATTGTTGCGTGTCAACTCTCAGATACCGCTTGTAAAGTTTGTTAACGCTCTGCCTTAACCGACGAAGACCAGGTGAGAACACAAACTTATTCGAACTACAAGCTGAATTCCCACCATTGGCTATAGAGAGATGTTTATCATACACACAATATAGTTGCTTGCATGGAGCCTCAAATTGTAGCAATAACTTAGAGCCAGTTAATGGCCGTAATACGAGCAGCATCCCTAGAGAGCCTATTGTGCGCCCGAGTGGAAGTTGACGCTTCGTGGGATCTGCTCGGGAGTGGCGAAGGATTTCCTTCGAACATAACAATGTTAGGATAGTGGTAAGAAAAGCACGGAGTCAACTAGGCCCCGGAAGCCACACCTGGAAACCTGTCGCAGTTTGTTATTCGATGTATGATCAATGCAAGTATTTGAAGATTGACGCGTGATCCTATTGATGAGATGCCGATAGTCTTTTGAAGTGAGGAACGATATGTACTCTTCATAAGGTTGTGTGCTAGAGAGGTTTACGTTCGCGCCACCTTAATATTAAACAAGGGAGAGTTGCACTAGTGGGAGTAACTCATCGAGCAGAGTGCCCCTGTGAAGTGGCGGGAACCGAAGTCGGCAATGTCCCCATCAAGGTCAGAGCCGTTTCTCGCCCGAAGACAAACTGCCCCAACAGTGCCATCAATACTGCTGCCATCCAACTGTCACAGAGTGAACAGTGTAACATTCTTGGACGAGAATACCTAAGACGCTTAAACGCGTCTCAGACTCACGGCTACAGACGAACAATCTAGGATTACGAATACTATAACAAGCGTAATTTGTATTTATCTGCGAAGCTTCGCTCACCTGCAACACACAGAGGCAAGCCACCTCATCATTAAGAACAACTGATAAGTCTCCCATTGCCCTGCTGGCCTTAGATTGGTAGTCCCAGCGTTAATATGAACAATTCCAAATTAATTCACAATTAGCAGAATATTACCCCAAGATTTAAAGTCCTCGACATTATTCTGGTTGACTGTACTAATAATATGAAAATGGTTCATGATGTACGAGGCGAAGAGTACCAGACGAACGGATATTGTGCAGAGCATCCATCAGCGAGTCGAGGGACGAGCTTATTCCTCTTCTTCACCGAAGGGCAATGAGCCCTCCGGACTTGACTTCGACCACGACAGTCCCCACAACCGCATCATACGTCCTGTCACGCGCAACCACTGGTTCGGTCGGGTCAGTGCTAATTGTAGCCCTCCGATGCACCAGGTTGAGCAGGCAAGCACTTGCCGACAACGCCAACAGTGAACGTATTCAGATGCTTAAATCTCACTTGCTGTAGAGGCAGGCGCTCCATCCGAGGCTCCGTTCCAATTCCCGTTCGTTTCAACGCTCGAGACTTGATACAATTTCAATTGCACGAAGTGGGCAGAGTGACGAAGTTGCTGGGTGAGGACCTATACAATTGACACATTTAGGTGCACCCTTGCAGTCTAGCCCTAGCTGAGTGATTAGACCCTCCGTAGTTCTCGAATACAACCTTACTTTCGCAAGCAGCGGCTATATGACCTAACCTTTGACACCTAAAGCAAGAGACAGGCAGTATGTGTGGCCTGCACGCGAGAAATACTTCCCTTTGGAACCTTATCAAACTGCAAAAGAACCCTGTCTGTGGTGTTGTGAAGATCTCCCTTCCCGCTCGTTTCTTTAGAACTTCACGTTTAATGGCCACCACCCCATAATCTTGCAGGGCCAACAGGATTTCATCTTCGGTGTGGTCCCTGTCGACTCTGGTAATCCTAGTCGACTCGAGCGGCGCACCCCCCGACATGACGGCGTTGTTACCGAAATATCGAGAAAGATAGAGACAGTAGACCCATTATTTGCATCAACGAGTAAGTCAGTCCATACATTAATAATGCCAAACAAACTTCGGCCTGGAGCATGGCTGTAATCTGAAGATTTCACCACGTAGCTCGAGGAGATTACCTTGAAGGGGCTCACTATAAGGATTCAACGTCATCTGCCAATTTGATGACGTTACAAGCAGCAATAACACGAAACCTTAGCGTTCCTTTTAGTCTTTTCGCGAATTTGTTACTGATTTGATCTTTCGCCGTATTGATTTCGCTCACTGGCTATCAGGGTCCCTTATACAGTCGTGCTAGAGATCGATCGGCTGTGCGACTCGATCAGGTAAATTTTCCAACATTTAACGTGCATGATACCGCTTTCAACATTGCTATATAAGACGAACCATAAGGGCAAAAGTGTACCGCTGGGCAACGAACCCGTACACCTACGTATCTTTTCCTATTGCAAGGCGCACACGAATGCACCACGCCACCGGGCTCCACGTGTGAAACTCGATCTAAATACGATAAACACACCAGAGCAACGAGATCGAAGAAGCTTCGCTGGTGATACCTTCGTCGCGCAGCTTGTCCAGCAGCGAGGAACCACCTTCCGGGCGAAATACTTTGTGTGTTGACGCTAACATGTGTTGTCACAGGAGTGAATTCGACTCGCGCAAATTTCTAGGTCCAGCTCGCACAGATGTGGCATTCCCTAGGCACAGTCCATGGGGACGCACGAATTGATCCTACAGACAGCAATTGCCTTTATCAACCCAGAACCAGCAAAGGTACCACTTTCCCAGGATCACAGAACTTGCGATCTCCTCCGAAGAGGGCCAGACTTTCTATATTGATTTTGGGTATTCAATATGGGTATTGATTAATAATTTGTTTCAGTTAGCCACGAAAAGAATGTATTTAAGCACAGACTTGTTATAATGATGATCTGATAATCAATCAGTATCGTTTCAACACTAAACCATCCACCATTCATGTGTTTTTGAAGATAAACGCTCGACAACTTCTTCAATAAACACAAATCATTCTTAGACGTTTTGTAATTTTTGAAAGAATTAATGCCATGTATATTAGACAATAGAATACAAACACTCATTAATTGTCGGTCAAGACCAAGAACACCACAAATTATGTTTCTAGCTATATTCCCATTTGCATAGCTTGACAAATATTTTAGTGAAATTTGTATATGTTTTCAGGAATTCTGATAGTCCCTTTATTTATTCATTACTAAGTTTACTTGATCAGTATTATTAATAAAATCTACAAATTCATTATTTATTCACACTGTATTGTGTTATACATGTAACGATTTATTGGTTTATTAAAGGGTAATGCTTAAGCTCTCTTAGATGTCACCAGGTCGCGGGACTCAAACCTTTGGCCTCTGGCTTTTTGCAGCCAGAGATTTAGCCGTCCGAGCCACCGCGCTGACAAGAAGGAACAAGTTCATCACTGTTGAACCAGCGTTACGATGTGCGGAGCAGGAACTGTGTCAGTGAGGGATTGATCGAGTTCATTCACTAATGTGATGCTATCGGGCGCAAACATTGTTGCAATATCTACTTAAACAGTTCGAAATAGATTCGTGGTAGCTTTCTTCCGCAGCATATAGGATAGGTGGAGAATGTACATGGGACAGTCGATCAATACGGCACAGACAGAGAGCAGAAGAGCTCCATCTGCAAAATGCGCGAACAGCTGGTGACGATCGCGAACTATCGTGTTCTTGGTTAGAAGGTGAATCAGGCCGCTTCTCGTCTGATTCTGAAGTGCACATAACTATTGAAGATCCATTCTCCACAAGCAAGACAGAGCGATGTAAACATCAATTTTACACAGAGTTGAATTGTGCTGCGAAGATGGTATTGGCGAAAAACTGGACTCAGGTCGGACGAATTCATTACAACCCTTGGATTACGGAACTTCGCAAGACGCTCCAAGTGGGCCTTCCAGGTCTTGCTGGGTCTTGATCTTGAATCTGGAATCAGTGTTGTATGATTCCTGTCTAGTTCCCTGGCTGCAAATTGTACAAGGAAGTGTGTGGACGAAAAGAACTTTGGTATAACAGGCACTAGCTGGTGCTCGCGGACCACTGCTAATATTTTGCTGGACACCAAATAATCGCGTTGAAGTTTGCTATGTACTTCGTTAGTTAGGCCAAACCTCGTGTAGACTCTGCGCATGGTTTCCAGTGGGATTTGAAGTTTTTCTCGAAGATAATCGGCCTGTGAGTCGCACATCGTCTTCTTCAGAACTATACTTTCATATGCGTCCAGTCGTAAATGGAGTGAATTTCGATAATAGGGAATGGTCCTTTGGGTGTCAGAAAACGCCCGATCGTACTGAAATAACGCCAGTGTCCTATTAGGCTCTAGTAGCTCTGACGTTACTCTACCTTTGTATTCATTGACGAGGAAAGCATCAAATAGAATTAAGAATAGTCCTAAAATGATGAATCGCTGCCCTATGAAGAATGGGTTAACGGTTGATACTCGAACCGTGTACGAAGTGAATACACTAGCGACTATCGGATAGAGAAGAGAGATAGTCCCCTCTATGGAGCCCAGGCTGGCGATCAAGCAGACGGCCAAGGTCGTTATTAGCAGCGCCACAGCGAAGTGACCTGTTAGTGGCTTCATTAGTGCCGCTTCGGATGGTTCAACAACGGCCATAGGTCTAACGCATTCATAGGCAAAGACATAAGTTATATCGCGAAAACTGAGTGGAAAGTCCCACGGATAGGAAGAATCCACTTCTAATAACATTCGATGATGATGAGTGGTTGGCAGGTTGGTAAGGTTTAGAACCTTGAGCCTGAGCTGGATAACAATTAGGCTTAAGCTTTGCGTCCAATATCTTGAAGCGGAGACTAGTTTGGGCTGAAGTTGTACGTTTTCTAGTGGGGATAGCGAACGCGCCCGAAACACCTTCGGTTTATTTATATCTAGAATAAAGTGGTCATGGTTTACTTCACATTTGATTGATGCGTAGGGGACCCGAAATATGTCGTCCGAAATAACGAATAGAATGTACGGAGTGAATGAAGTAAACATCTTTAGGATATACGAGTCGACACTAGTACATTGATAGAGTACAATATATTTGAGGAGCCTGACCATTCGTGCGTAGTGAGCCAATGCATCATGGTTATGCCTATCGTGGGTAACAATGATGTCACTAAAGGAAATTACCGATAACTTTGTGGCGCTGAAGTTTCTGGCTAGTGATCCGCTAATGTCCGGAGTCGAGACGCAATTTCCGAGGAAGAGAACAACGGTGTCTTCGGGTTCTACCCTCCTCATTGCTAAATGTTTCTCCAATAATCCAGTTAGGCCATCTGGACAGTTGAAGCCAGGGTTCTGAAGTGGCCACTGAATCGTCGGGGCTTGTGTAACTGTTCCAGCCCAAGTAACGCTCCAGGTGGCGACGCATACAGCGTTTAAGACAAACTTCGTAAACATTTCGAAATATTAAGTAGATTTCACCAAATGGAAAAGAAAGTTACGAGAACAGACATTTGTGACAGTAGTCTTCCTCGAAATGAGTAGATTTCAGTGTTCAACCTCTGTGGAGACAGCACATGATCTGTTTAATTGTCCAGTCACTGCGTACTGACGTGGTCGGAAATATTGTACTACATATTTTCTCTCAACACTGCTGCTGATTGGTATGATTTCAATCCAGCGAATAAGCTGAGTCGTCTATCTCATCTGAAGCGCGGTGCTTTTAGAGTAACATCACCTCACACAGAAAGTCAGTCTGCATAATCAATTATCGATTATTAACGAATGAATCATAATTCTGATTAAGAATCGATTTCGCAGAACTAGCTCTTTAATCTCGCTTATGGTCGCTTCCTTTTTCCGGGAAGTGGGCGGCTCCCATTTTGCTGGCTACGGCCGAAACCCTTGTAGCAAATCTGGGCCATAACTTTGATCAATAAGTCTCAAGTGAAGTGGACTGAAGTGAGGCTATGGCACAGGGCAGCTCCATTCGAACAGGCGCCGGTTTCTCCGGATATCGAAGTAATGCTTAGCGTGCCGTATCCGCGGTAGAGATAGACTCTCAACAGAGGATGGTTTTCGTAAGCAGAGGCGTTTTGTCATCCACGTCAACCCTGCACAGGAACGGCCCACATTCGGTAGAAATTGGAATATCGCTAGTGGTGTCAAAAAAAGGTGCGACTAATTTGGTGCTCTGCAAAAAGTCCAAGGGCCTTAGCTGATTGAGCCAAATTTTGTGGTACGATACAGCAAGTTTGATCTCAACCAAGTACGGATGAATAAACTAACAGCGCTATTTTCCCCCGCCAAACGCAAACATGTAATTCTTAAGATCTCTAAAATGGACGTAAAGAACGTTGTCAGCTATACACCTCTCTCTCTCTCTCTCTCTCTCTCTCTCTCTCTCTCTGGTTGATTATCTTTCTAAAGTGTTTGAGAGATTAGTGATGGTCGAATTAAGGAAGCATCTAGAGTCCATAAGATGTCAATTTGGTTTTCGAAAGGCCCCCTCAACAGAGCTCGCGCTGGCGCACACCTGGCAGGAAATTGCGGACGCTACAGAGAATAACCAATTGGGTCTTGGTGTTTTCCTGGACGTGTTAGCAGCTTTCCATTGCCCAAGCCACTCGTTTTTCTTACAAGCTCTGGAATACCTGGGTCGCCTGTCAAAAGTGGTACTCTGGTTTGATTCGTTCCTCACTGCGAGAAGACAGGCTGTAAAAGTAGATGGCGTCGGATCTGATTGGCAGGCGATTGACATTGGAACTCTGCAAGGGTCTATTATTGGTCCGTTCATGTTCTGAATTCTTATCAACTTCATCCTGTTAAAGATCTCAGCAGGGAATTATGGCAGGACGATTGCGTACGCGGATGACACAACTATGTTGTTTCGAATTCGGCCGGCTGAGAGGCAGGATGATATCAAGAAAGCGTTGCTATGGGTAGAAGAGTTGTTGCTATAGGTTTGACCTTGCCATCAATACAAAACTAACGTCTCACTTTTTCGCTCACCTCAAAGAAGTGTTCAAATGGTTCCGATTCAGCCCTGCGGATTGACGCTCCCATAGACGGAGTCTGTAAAGTGTCTGGGAATCACCATGCATGAAAACCTCCGTTGGCAGAACCATATGGACGCGTTGTTGCCTAAATGTTACGCTGTGATAGCTATGCTGAGACGCCTTAAAGACCTGGGTATCTCGTTCGAAGGCCTGTTATCTATAATATGCTGCTGATACCATTACTATGCTACGGTTTATCGGTCTGGGGAGGTGGGTATAGAAGGATCCTTCGCCTATTAAAAGTTGTACAAGGGGACACGATTCGAGCTATATTAGGTAAACGCCGCAAGGAGTCTGTCTCTGGCATCATGAAGAAGCACGGGCTGCCTAAACTGAGGCTAATGTACTAGGTCCACGTTGCGCTCCTTGCCTTTAATATGTCAAAGGAAGTCACTCCTGGTGACATAGCTTTTCCGATTGTTCCTATGAGGAAAAGAACGATTCGCAGGCCGACTGCATTCGTGACACCTTGTGCCGTTAAAGAATGTCGCCGCCACCGCGCTCGTGCTTACCACCTATCTACTGTCTGGGGCATGCTTCCTCACGAGATTCGATCACTCCCCACATAAAGAAATTGCCATAAAGGCAACAGATTTTTTTGTAAATAATTCATAGTGTTTGAGGATTTAAAATTGTTGTATATATAATATATATACATCTACTGCTTGAGAGTCCTATCAGTTCACTCAATGTGATTGCGCTTTTCTCGGGGCTACGTGCTCCATTTTTATTATTTTACTTTTAACATATTTTTTTAGAACGTGAACAAAAAAGATTTTCGGGCTGACTCACAGCCAACATTTAACGTCCACATTTTAGGATGAGCACAGGAGCGTATGTACAGTGCAAGTTCCGTAAATAAACCTCACATTGAATGAATGCCTCTCAAGGGGAATTATCTTAACTCAAACATTCGGAATTGGTTAATTATCTTCTGTAAAGATAGATTCATAATTTTCTACTTGCATGACGGCGCTGGAGGGAAAGCGAATATCCAACGAGATTTGACGAATTCTGTCCTAATACCTGGGAGGGCGAGGACAGGCATTTTCTGCCACGAATTTTGTCCTCGTATCTGGGCGCAGCGGACAGGGAGCACGAGATTATTGCGGGAGTCCCCCAGGATTTGATTCTGGGGCCCGAACTCTGGAAACTTGCCTGTGATGGGGTTCTGCAAGCCATATGCCAGAGGGCTTTGAGCTTCACGCCAACGCGGATGACCTGGCGTTTATGGTCACGGCTAGAAGGGAAGGCACCCTAGAGGGCACGGCCAATGAAGCCCAACGTAGAATGGTACAGTGGATAGACTTGGCGCAAAGTATAAGGGGATGCTGAGGTCAGCCCGACAGACGCTGGCAATCAAGATGAGCCGGGCGTACCGGGCCTTCCAGAACGTTCACCCGGCCTCCACCACAATGTTACCGTAGGATCTGCTAGCTGCTGAAAGAGGCCCCAGGCTCTCGGCTGGCAACGCCGAGCCGACCACAGCCCAGAGGGCCACCCTCGACGCCTGGCAACAAAAGTGGAGGCATTTGTCCGTGCATTTGAAAAACATTCCTCCCCTCAAAAAACAGGGAGAGATATACCTATCTAGCTATCAAGACATCTATGAGTAAAATGTACAAACAAACCCTCGTATATTATATTCGAGTCTGGCTGGGAGTGCGAAGGTCGGCGGTCGTCACATGACAACGTGGGCAACATTAACTGATGTGATCAGCAATTTGACTTACGTTCTGCCATCTAGGTTTGAATAAAGCGTTACGAATCTTCCTGGCGGTCTTCTTCGATGACGCGAAATCGAGGAGACGAAAGAAGGCCAATGTGTTCTCAAATTAGCCGAAAACTCGATCGTGATACGGTCCGAGTCTCTATCGAAAAGTTCCGAGAGCACATCGATCGTGGACAATGGATTTTGGCGCTCAGATGATTGACAATGGGGGTGCTCATTGTAAAAGTCTCACTGGCGGTGCTGCCGCTGCCATCCAAGCGCAATCAGTCATGTTGCAGAGGGCTATGGACAGCGTGGCCACTTTGTTGCTCGGTGTTATGGTGAACTATCTACGGTGAAAACAGTGATATCTTTGATATTCGAAGCCGAGTATGATTACAGGGTAAATGTACAATGCCACGAGCTTGTTAATGTGATTATTTTTTTGGATTACCTTATTTTTCAATTAAGACAGCAGTAAGGCTATCTTTTTAACTCGAAGATCTAGCAGCAACCCATGCGTAGAACGGAAGCAGCTCACAATCGGCAAGGGGAATGAGTCGGCAATGCGAGACACATTCTAGCTCGGCTAATACACGGCGTGTCTGTATCAAGTCGAAATAAGATAGTATGAACTAATCAGTTTCTTTATCACCAACTCGACTATAAGCACTGTACTGTACTGCGTGCATAGGATTACCGATTATCGTTACAATTTTTATTAAATACTTATTATGCTGCCCGTAGCTTTAGTCCGGCTGTTAATTGGTTATGTTGGACAGCACGAGAGAGTCGCGCAGTGATTGAGGGTTTATTCTTCATTGGTGATTGACTGTGTAAGCGTGCCGCCAGGCGGCGGCACTGCCCGGCTCCCTTGACGGGCACTTTGAAACAGCCGTATCTCACAACATCTCCCTTCCTTACATTATTACAATTTAAGTGATGTTGACATTCGAGAACTAATTACCAACCTGGCGGCACGCTTACACAGTCAATGTGTCAGGTGTGTGTTCGTAGCTAATTGCAACTGCGGTCGGCAACTTCCGTGGATTTATTAAACCAGTACCATGGTGATGATGAACAAGTAATGCTGTGTTCATATCATCATTGTCAAATTTCGATTTTGGCGGTGCTCTGGTGTGGGGTGCTCTGGTGATGTGTTTAACTAGCTAGGCCGAACGGGAGTCTTTGAATTATCTTTGTACATACCTTGGGTTCAAATCGGTATGGATTTCGCTCGGTCTTCCCTATCTTCCGAAAGGTTCGCCTGTTGTCGTAAATTTTCTGACTTGTTGTTCAGGTTATCTAACTCGAAAATACTCGCTATACCCATCCACCGTAACCAGATAGTTAGAAAAAAAATGTCCTGATGTACTACTTGCCATAGTCGTTGCAGGATATCTTGACATCTTTATTGATTCATGTTTCGACAGGCTATGTATTTTGTAGGTCGGAAATTCTGTACAAGGTTGTAATTTATGTACACGCCTCAGAAACTCCAGTCTCAGAAATATCAACCAGCCATGCCTGGGTACACCACTCCTTGGTCCACAACCGCGTATGGTACACCACCCCTTGGTCCACAATCGCGTATTTCCCATTACGTCGCTACTTCTATTAGGACCTCATGTTTCTTGTTTGGCCAGCCCTGCTGTATCGCAGTGATTATTTTTTTCATTGTTGCACGGTCTTCGGTTTGCCACGAGCATTGCCAAACATTATTTTTCAATTCAATTTCAGCTGCACCTGCCTGCTACCCCTGCCTGCAACCCTACCTGCCATCCTGTACGAGTTCACACCGTAAGCCATAAACACTATCGTCCGTTTGAAGTGATTCTCCTTAGTGTGCTGGGATTCTCCTTGTCAAACTGCTGGGGTGCTATGCTTACTGTATTTAGTGTGTTTAGTGTGCTGGGATTCCCCTCGTCAAACTGCTGGGGTTACTGTATTCATAATGGCTTATTGTTTTTTTATTCATGTTTTAACTTATATTTCTGCGATCTGCGTAATGGCTCGGGGTACAAACGGCAGCAGATGACGCACCCTTAGATACGGCACTGGCACCTGGATCTGCTGTGAGTCGGTTATTACTGACCGCCTGAGGTCATCAACTCATAAAACACCCTAACCCGTAACACTGTAAGTTACGAGTATCATTTAGCGTGAACATGTGGTACCCTTCGTAAATGCGTATCCTTCGTAACACGCGAGTCGCAAATAACCGATGCTATTTATTGTTTATGCTTCATTGGCGATCGACAGTGCAACTGCGGTGCGGGACCACCCCGTACCTGCATGGTATCTCAAAACACCGGCAATCCCGGAAATGGTATCTCAAAACACCGGCAATCCCGGAAATCATTAAAGGAAAGCACGGGGAACACTGGAGCCACGGGGAATACAACACCGGCAATCCCGGAAATCATTAAAGGAAAGCACGGGGACCGCTGGAGCCACGGGGACCGCTAGAGCCACGGGGACCGCTAGAGCCACGGGGACTGCTAGAGCCACGGGGACTGCTAGAGCCACGGGGACCGCTAGAGCCACGGGGACCGCTAGAGCCACGGGGACCGCTAGAGCCACGGCGACGGCTAGAGCCACGGCGACGGCTGGAGCCACGGCGACGGCTAGAGCCACGGGGACCGCTGGAGTCACGGGAACAAGTGCAACCAGGGGGACAAAGGCGGCCGCGAAGAGTACGAAGGGTTCCGGGAAAACGACTGTTATCGGGGTGAGGAGAACCGGGATAAGGCCTTATCCAGATCGACGGGGGGGCGGGCTTAGCAACGAATCGCGAGAGCCATACCAGGCATCGTGTGACCTGTTGACGAATTAACCCGGTTACCACGTACATCACCCTAGTGCCAAATACGCGGCCAATTATAGCAGCCGCTAACACATTTGGTGGAAAGTCCAGACTCTCGATGTGGACCATACACCGATTGAGTACAGATTGACAGGTGCTCCATAGAGTTTCAAACTCGCGCGAACTCCGGGTCCATACCGCGTCGAGCGGTCCCATGAGGTTCCGCCGTGTAATGTAATCCCTGTACCCCTCAAAAGCAGCTTCGGGGCCTGGCTGCACACTGGGAAGAGCATGTTCAGCAATGAGATCCACTGCATGGGCGATATCCTCCGTAGTCCACTCGGAGGAATCCTCGGGCCAATAGTCCACCGCCGTAGCAAGGAAAAAATTATAGCCGTACGACGGCTGGCCGTGGCTAGGTTTGGCGCTGACCAGGGACGCTATGCCTGCCAGCAGTATCGCATCGCGCGACAGCCCCTTCATAACCTGGAGAAATCTAATTCAATGAACGCAATGAAGTGCAATGATTACTGGTTACACACATTAATCACATCTGTGTGGTTAGTGTCAATCACCAATCATTGCAAAACCACTCGAGACATGTGAATATGAGTTATTCGTGAACCCAAGGCTAACCCCAAATCGCGGGTATCGTATGCATACTAATGCTATTCAATCGGGCGCCATTTACAGAACCCCCTCCCCCCCAAGAAAATAGGCACCGTCTGTAGCCACACCACGCTACCAAAGCTGGCCCCCTTCGAAGACATCCCCCCCTAAAGACGGACGGAGTCCCACCTGTCGAATATTTCAAGGGCCCGATAGAGACGAGCTGGATCGCTTCTGGTACCCGGGCCTATCTCCATCATCCATCTAATGACTTCATATCTGGCATTATCCTCCTTAGCGCCTAAACCGGGGTGATCCGCTAGAAGCCTCTCGCTTGTTCCGGCTGTAGTCGCGCAGATCGAGTCAGGAGAAGCGTTGTGGGGACTTCGAGAGCTCATGATTTTCCGCAAGCCGATGGAGCGGGCTCAATATCTATCCCCGTGGAACGACGTTGGCGTATTCAACTGCTGGATACGCTTTTTAAGTCTGCAATATGATATGATCATAAACAGTAGAAAATACATAGCACATTGTACATCCATATCCATTGTCATCCATATCCTTGTTGACAAAGTCAACAAGGATTTACACGTGTGCGTATGTAGTTAATCTCATCCAGAACAAAGTACGCTGGCCTTCAAGCTCTAATCACGGTCCATATCGTTAAGGTTACGAACCTTGAAATTTGGTCTTGATTGTTTCGTTTTTGTCGTTCTATAACTTTGTGAACAAATTTATAACTTCTACCCGAACGCGCAGCTAGATTTATACCAAAACGAGTGGCTATTCATTGCTCACGACTTAATTTTCCAGACACATACTCTACTCACACAGCTGCTTCACGAAGTACTAGTCCCTTAGTAGGTGTCGGGGTTGGACTCACTGAAGGAATAATCCGCTCCTTTTCGCATTGGGTCCAGTCTCACCGCTTTCATTTATTATTTCTCCCCGCTCCTGCAACTTTTCGGGCTGATACAGAGCGAACATTTAACGTCCACGGTACTGCCTTCGGCATTGCATCATAAGACATATGAGAATACTTCGTGTCAGCCTATTGTTCACTTGTCCCGAAACAAATGACCTTAAATTGACGAAAAACATAGTCATTTTGTGAGAATTGTGTTTTTGAATAAAAACACAATGATTATGATGAAAGAAATGATGATTAATGAAAGAAATATGTCACTAGAAGGCCTTGGGCGGGTGGGGGGGAGGTGCCAACTAGGGCACTTAGTCGCAGAAAAAAAACAGTTGGCGTCGGCTTACACCACACTCTGACAGTAGAGTTCATTAAGGGGGCTGCACGGCACGCTGCGGGGAGGCTTGCTAACGACTGCTCTCCATCATCTCACCCTTGCGAATCACCGTTATATTAACACGGCTTTTCTCGGCACTAGGCGGCGCTACCGCCGTACACACCGTTGGTACTGCTAACTGCTGGCCACCTTCTCTCTCGTACACTGCAGGGCAGCATACATGCACAGTTTAGAGCCGTTACCAGTGCCATTCAGTTGTGCCTCTAGCCGCTTACATTCGACCAGTTCTGCAAATCGGTGTCCACACCGCTTCGATCTTTTACTTGCACGTCATGTGCACCCTTCAATTCGGTGTTCGCCGATTGCTTTATACATTTTCATTATTGTACATCTGATGTCATCCTTTATTATTCTATGAACTTCTAACAATGTCCATAATTATAAGTGAGAATATTCTTAGATCATCATTATCATTATTAACAAATGCTTGTCGTAGGCTACGCAAGACTTTAACTATTCACCTAATAGTCACGTGGTCGATTCCTTCAATTAAAAAGGGTATTGTTACCATAACTTGGCTCAATTTGAGATGCTATTTTAAACACTTGGATCGAATCGTCTCGGTGCCTTGGCGGTACGTCCCAATCGCTGAAGTAGCGTTGTCGCTACTGGAACAGGTCGCGAACTCGAGCCAGTTTCGACTCTGTCGTGTGGCAGAACGTCGGTAATCACCATTGGCCCTAGAAAATTTGGGCTGCAACTTGGTGGGTTCTCCGGTTGGTACTGGGAGCCTGCGTACTACGACCACATCTCCCACTTGATAGCATTCCTTCTGTGGTTTTCTACGCTTGTCGAATTGCTCCTTGTAGTCATGTTGAGCCTTCAAGAACTCCCTTCGAATTTCCGCTTGGACCCCTTCAGCCGGGTGCCAAATCTTTTCTTGCTGCGCTTCCACCATCACTGAAAAATTGTCGAGTCTGGGTAGATAACCATGCAATGTATCGAATGGTGATTTCGCTGTACTTTTGGGAGGTACTCGATTCATGTATGCTTCGAGTGTAGATAATCTGTACGGCCAGTCATGTTTGTTCTGCTGTAGGCAGTAGATGCGTAGCAACCGTTCTACTTCCCTATTCAGCTCGACTTCTTAGAACACTCTTTACTATAACCCTCTTAACGGGTGCACGCTCTTCTTCAACTTACTCGCTTTCATCAACGGGCCTTCGACTCAATGCGTCCGGGTGTGCCATCGACGATCCAGGTCGATGCTTAATGTTGACATCGAACAAGAACGTCTAGCCATCTTGTTACTTGCCCGGTAGGTACACTAGCTCGGAGGGCGTCGCAGCCCATCTGCAGTCATCTCGCTGATGATCTCTCGAAACGCTTGTCGTTCAGTTGGCGAGAGTCGATACGGTCTCGACGTTACGCGGTCACTGCTTGGTAATTTCGCAATCTCAAGCTGTGCCCGGGTTTTGCTTAGTTGGGGACATTGACGATACGAACACACACTACGATTAACCAATTCAAGTAGTTTTGCCACCACCCCCCTGGCACTGCGTCACCCAACACTAGCTGACCCTCTCGAATCACATCGTCATCATCATCACGCAATTGGTGAACATTTTCCACTGAGTCGCCGTCACCTCACGTAAGCCAAGGTTTGAAATAGGGACCATTTGTTGCCTGCCTGTTGCGTACCTGGCATAGCATGTCACACCCCTCTCCCTCAAGTATCACTGAGCCTTGTCAATAACACTTTCCTGTGAATGAGTCCATCGAGCTTTACTCTCACTAAACATTGCCCTATGGGCACATTGCTTTCTCCCACTCCTCTAACAAGCTTCAATCGAGTTGGCTCAAGCTTTAGTCCTATTTGTTCTGCCGCGCTCTGCGCTATTACCGTGATCTCGCCCTCAGTGTCTATCTTGGCCCACCACTCCAATCCGTCAATCTCCACTTTCTTTAGTCCTCTCTCGGTGTCAGTGACGCCATCATCAGAGTCGGTTCCTTCAACTGCTGCTCTCTTTACCCCTGCAGGTTAGGTACAATAGCGGGCCACATGACCGGGCTGTCGGCAGCGGAAACATACTGCTGGTACTCTCTCTATTAGCGGCGGCACAATTTCACGATTTGGTCCCGAGAATGTAACGGGGGCTGCTGCTGCACCAGTGGCCACGACGAAGGAGGGAGAGGCAGCGGTACCACCGGCTAAACTTGCTGCGCCTTGTCCTCTGCGACTATCGAAGAGATTTTTCCACTCAACGTATCTGAAGCATTCGACCCCATGGTTCAGGTGCCATAAACGAGCAGCAGCAACCATTTTTGAAAGAAGAACACCTTTGATTTGAGCTTCGGACCCCTGTCCGATATCCCTAGCTACCTCAGACCTGCGCACCCATTCGTCACTAAATAGGTCGCCCTTTCCCGAGACCTCTTCCAAGTTCCTCGACGCATCAATCACCTGTCGTTCGTTTTGCCATCCACCTGCTAATCTCGCCCCATCTCCGTTCATCGCAAGTGTGCCGTCGACGAACCTGTTCATCATGTCCATAAGTTGACGAGTCATATCTTGCTTTTTCCCGATAATCCGCCTGAGTGGCTGATCCGCCTGCGCTTTCTAGAGTCATTGTTTCCTTATCGTTCTCATCTCTCACACAATTCAAACGTCCAGCCAAGTTCGACCCTCACTCTTCTGCTTCGGCAGCGCACCAAATGCAGATCCTGACGCAACTCTATCTGACTCGTATTAGCGACACACATGTTAGCAACTTCTGGCCTTGCCAAGCACTGTTATTTCGATATCTGTCACTGCCCTCACCTCTGAATCTTTCTCTAGAAGGCCCTGGACGGGGGGGGGGCTAATTCGGGTACCTAGTGACGGATGAAAAACAGTTGGCGTCGGCTTACACAATACTCTGATAGTAGGGTTTATTAACGGGACTACATTGCATGCTGCGGGGAGGCTTGTGAATGACTGCTCTCTATCATTTCACCCTTGCTAAACGTAGCACTCTCGGCACTAGGAGGCGCGCACGCCGTGCCCACCGTTGCTACTGCTAACTGCTAGCCACTATCTCTCGTCACTGCAGGGCAGAACACATACACAACTTAGAGCTGTTACAATGCCATTGCGCTGTGCCTCTAGCCGCTTATACATGGATGAATTCGTATCTATGGTACATTTGTTTCAGTATGTAGTTTCTATGGCTGAGATGCAACGGTTTAAATTGTGTATGATCACACGAGTGATGCTAGTCCTGTGTATCTGAAATCAAGTTTGACCAAAGCATATCAATAAGCGGAGGAAAAGAAGCCAAATGAGATTCCCGTAGCTGCGAGTGATATTTAATAACTGAAGACCAACAATGAAGTCGGCAAAAATAGTCGATCTTTATTTACGCTCAACAAACGGAGGCCCATGGAGATATAAACCTTCTGAAGCTGAGAAGGATGTTCAACAGCATCATCCTACCCGGTATCGTTTAGCGCATCCGGTGCTAGTCTCCAACTGAACGCAGCTTGCAGTCCTTTGTGGGTGCCTTGACTCTAGTCAAAACCCATGTCCACCTCGGAGCCCTTGCCCAGTGTCATAGACGTATGTGGAAGATTTAGTCGTGTACAGTAACACCTTGGTATCTCTATCCCCACCGTTGCACATTTGCACTAAGGGGTCCGTCCTATGAAGTAATGCCGAAAGCAGTACCGCGGACGTTAACTGTTTGCTGTGAATCAGCACAGAAAACTTATTTTCCTTACTTTTGTTGATTTTCGGTGAATTCGGTCACGGAAGGAAGGAAGAACTCGGTCGGTACTTCCATGAGTACCATGGGCGCATTACGGAGGCCAGGGTACTTGAGCAGATGAAGAAGACCTTGCCTCCTTATGTCTAGACATGAATCGGTGTCGACACAGTCACCCGCCGCTGACGTGGCTGACGCTCCGAGTGGACCTCCTGGTGCCGTATCTTTATACGTCTGGCGAATCTACCATCGCAACGCGGGCACTGGGCGAATCTACCATCGCAACGCGGGCACTGGGCGAATCTACCATCGCAACGCGGGCACTGGACAAGCGCGCGGCCTAGGGCCACCTGCCCGGCAGTGCCGTACTAGAAGGCAGTGGCATCCTGGGCTGTGGCGGGAACTGAGTTCGAGGAACGGATGGCACCGCCTAGGCGCGCCGTGACTCATGCGACCTGTGAGGGGCAGGTCGGCGGGTTAGGCAAGTCAGCGGATTGGCAACCAGAGCACAGCCGGACGGAATCGCGGACGGGAGCGCGTCCTGCGGTCGCGATGTAAGGCAAAATAGCGACGTAGGCCCTATTTCGGGATGCGATGCCAGCTAACAAGGTACTTGCTGACCGAATTAGCGAGTACTTCCATCCTGTTACCGAATTCCTGTGATTGAGCAAAACCGCGAACCGCGTATCAAGAGATTCGAAATCTATCGGCACAAAAAGTGTTCCAATCGTATCATGGGCAGCACAAGGCAATAGAAGAGGGCCGAAGGAAATCTTGACGTAGCGGGATCTTGGAAATCAGCCAGTCCCCCACTTTTTATGAAAGGGGCTGTTTTCAAGCTGACGACACCGCGACCGCCCCCCTTGCGCGAAACTCGCACACCTAAGCACAACACCACCACTCTTACGATGGATATCTACTCCCACCATTGCACATTTGCACTGTATGTGTTTTTTTCCATGTAATGCCGAAAGAAGTATGGGACCGCCGTGCGTACAAGAGGGCCGTCGAGTGTGTCGACCCCGGGACCCCCGATTGGAAACACCCAAGGCGGCGAGGTCTCCTCTACCTGCTCAAGTACCCTGGCCTCCGTAATGAGCTGCTGGCGCTGGGACATCGTCGAAAGCAATATCGTAAGTCAGCATTGAAAGTAGTTTTCAGTTTTGGCTTCTTCAGGCTTATAAAAATGTATGCAAGTCGTAATTGCGAAGATTCGTGCCCACCAAGCTCTGTTTTGCATAGCGATAACTAGCGCAACTAACCCTCAAACTGTTAGCTGGGTTCATCTCAGATATGCAGTCTTGCACTTTGATGCTGTTTCGCACCACAAGACGCCTCCGCGATTTGTCTATAGGTGGATGGACCTTTGCTTCGAGACAGGTGAACAGTAGGCTGACGCGAAGTATTCTCATATGTAGCGGGGAGAAATAATAAATGAAAGCGGTGAGACTGGACCCAATCCCAAAAAAGAGCGGATTATTCCTTCAGTGAGTCCAACCCCGACACCTACTAAGGGACTAGTACTTCGTGAAGCAGCTGTGTGAGTAGAGTATGTGTCTGGAAAATTAAGTCGTGAGCAATGAATAGCCACTCGTTTTGGTATAAATCTAGCTGCGCGTTCGGGTAGAAGTTATAAATTTGTTCACAAAGTTATAGAACGACAAAAACGAAACAATCAAGACTAGATTTCAAGGTTCGTAACCTTAATGATATGGACCGTGATTGGAGGTTGAAGGCCAGCGTGTTTTGTCCTGGATGACGTTTACTGGTTTACATCCGCACATAAACACATCCTTGCCGACTTTGTGATTGAGGAGGATGTATACATGTGCATTTGTTTTGCCTGTGATTTACGATATCGCACTGCAGACGCAGACGAGTTTTTCCACAGGATACTTACTCGAGCCTGCTCCCTCGGCTTACAGACACTGAAAATTATGGAAAGGCGTCGTCCCCACAACATTTCGCCCGATGCAGCCTGCGTCACCACTGCCGGAACAAGCGAGCGGCTTCAAGCGGAGCACCCCGGTTTAGGCAGCAGGGACAACGAGAACAATGCCAGAACTTATGTCATTAGATACATGATGGAGTTAGGCCCGGATACCAGACGCGATCCGGATCGTCTTTATCGGGCCCTTGAAATATTCGACAGGTGGGACCGGTCGTGCCGTCTAGGTAGTTCAGCATGGTGTTAACCGATTTCACCCCCCCCCTAATTAAAGTAAATAGGCCATATAATTGCATGTTGAATAGGCCATATAATTGCATGTTGTAAGCCCGGTTGTCGGGCTCGGACATCTCTCGTCGTTGTATCGTACATTCATGTGGTCACCAACACAAATCGAGGATCGTTCCCCTCACTCGGTTGGCGCGTTGATGAGCTCATTTTGTGTGACCACTAATCGTGCTCATTTAACTGTGTCCATTGGCACCCCCCAGGTATCTTACGCTTACGAGGGGGCTGTCGCGCACTGAGATATATCGAGCAGGTGTAGCAGCCCTGGCCATGTCGCCTTGCCGGCCGGACTACGAGTACAACTCCTTGGACTATCACATTGGCGCGGCGAAAGAATATTTTCGAAGGTGTACGCAGGTCTGGAACCCGAAGAAGTTGCTCTCCTCAGTGGAGCGTATTCGAGAAGTTATCGCTCGCCACAGGGTGCTCCCGGGCATCGCAGCTAATTTGGATTTTTACAAGCAGCGCTTGCTATCGCGTTTCTCACTCTGGCCCCGGAGTGTGCGTGAGTACATGGATCGATGGGGTAAATGTGAGTCCATACTCAATCGGTGTATGATTAACATAGAGAGTCTGGACTTTCCGCCAGGAGTTTTAGCCGCTTGTATAGTCGGCACCGTATTTGGCGAGGAGATGATGGAGGAGCTATGTGGGTGGACTCCCGAGGAAACGCATCAATGCATGCAGTGGCTCATACCGTTCATTCACAAGAAACCGCTCCCGTCGATCTGGAAAGGTGACCCACCCTCCGCACCCTTCTGTAATCTGGAAATGTGACCCACCCTACCCACCTTACTGTTTGCCGATGTTTTGAGTTCACGCCGAGGAGCGGGCCAGTCCCGGCGCCACGGTTGCACTGTCAATCGCAATCAATATACAATAAATAACATCAGTCATTAATATTTCGAGGCCAACGGATAAGTAGTACATAATACAGGAGTACATAATACAGGACGGCGAGTAGCCCACACGTCCCACTCATTAAGCGCAGCCGAAAGAATTAAACTGGCGATAAATGCTATCACACAGACCATAAAGGGGTCTGAAAAAACAACAAAAAACGTTGGAGAGCACGTTTTCAAAAGTGTATGACTCTTGCGCCGCATTAAGGATACCATGTACTGGCCGAGAATGGTGACATGAAAGATTGGTTACATAGTTGTACCCAACAAAGCTTGTCGAAACATGAATCAATAAAGATGTCAAGGTATCCCTCAACGACCACGGCAAATCAGGACTTTTTTTCCAGCTAATCTGGTTACGGTGGATGGGTATAGCGACTATTTTGAGTTAGATGACCTGGGACACAACAGAACAACACGTCAGATACGTTATGAAAAGTGAACGGCAGATCTTCGGAAGATACGGAAGAACGAACGAAATGCATACGGATTTGGATCTTCCTATATATAGGAAGATAATTCAGTTTGGCCTGACTAGGTCTGACTAGTTAAACATATCACCGGAAAACATAAACATTACTACATATCACCGGAACACAAACATTACTACTGGCCAAAGAACATAAACTACGAGCAACGAATCACACGAGCGTCACTAATTTTATCAGAAGAGGCCATCAAACAGCACTTAAAGAGCACCATCGCGGGACCAAGGAGCTCACCACTATACCAGCTGTCCAATGGGTCAGAAAGCAACCAGTGGACGACCCCTCACTCGAATGGATAATGGGCCGTTGCGTCGACCAAATCAGACATAGAATGTGTACAATTCGAGCAGAAATAGGTGGAGAAACAATCAGAAACAGACGACGCCTCACCGTGGTCCTGATCCCAGACGACAATAAACACTATAGACTGGCAATAACAATGCAAAGTCGTTGAGTCCACAATACATACCGACTAGGGGGCGACAAGCCATCCTCGAACCACCGGAGCCTACCGAGCTAAAGGAGCTTCGAATGAGCGAATCCCAAGCGGATACGACGGTACACGGCTCACCGGACACAACTTCGCTGCGACCAAATGCGGTTGAAAACGCAAAAAGCACAGCACAAAGACGGTAGAGACGAAAGTCACCGAACAACAGCAGGCTTCGTACCGCGTACAGCACTAGCATAGCACCACTCACATCCACAGCAACAGATTCATCTGTCAGAATAAACATGGCCACCAGGCTACGAAGATACCCAACCAGAACAGCCACCAACGAAAAAAGGCCCTACTGTGAACTAGCCGCCACGGCTCGGAGGATTTGTGCTAGACCGACGAGCAGAGTCGATGAAAGAATCGAAAACCACAGATTACCACAGTTGTAGGTAGTTGTTGCACATACGGTGGTGAATCAACTAGGACAGGTCGAACGTGCCATCTTGATGGCAGGCCATACCCACCCACGACAGAGATGGCGAATGAGAGAAAGGAGCAAATAAGAAAACGTGTACATATAGCCTTATATTAGTGGCCTTATGAGGCTAGACATAGCTGCTGTACTTTCTGTCAGTTATATATGTCATTTGGATCCGCTGTCGAAAACGAATCGAACGGCGCATTATTTAGGTCCCGCTTGGGGTTTAACATGGCCTGTTGGTAACAATGCTTCGTCTGAGTCTACAGAAGCTTGAACGACGGGGGCGAGCTCAGCATTCGGAGGTGATCAGTTGCTTTGCAACGTTTGCACCTAACCTTTACTAGGCAGGTGCTTCAGCTTTATAATCTGGCTTGGGGCATTCTCTACAGTAGTCAATCAGTTATCAAGTTTTCTGAGTTTTTCGTCTATTGAGATGTTCGCTCGACATGCGACGTTATAATGTTTGTCCCCGCATGGGAAGCATTGCAATCATTGCTTACAATTTGGGTAGTTGCGTTTGTCGTGTATGTTAGGTCCAGATAGTGTATTGAGTTGTAGCATATTTTTATGCTGTGGCCAAGACCTTTAAGGTCGGCTGTCGAGATTTCCTTTGTCTCGTGGATCGTAACTCGTTTCGCCGGTGTTTCCTGAAGATCAACGTGACTGTTTGCTTCGTTTCGCTGGTTCTTCGGCTAGAAATGACCTCAACACAACGAATCTCGAGGTGAACTCTTTCGGCAGTTGGTCTGCCAAATCGAAAGAGGCCAGTGGGAAGGTGGGATCAATCGAATCAAAATCGAAGTTATCGTGTCAGCGCGGAAGCTTGGACAGCTAAGTCTCTGGCTGTGAGAAGCCATAGACCGCAGGTTCGAGTCGCGCTGCATGATGACATATAAGAGCACTTGGGTATTGTAAAATTGCAGTTCCATTGATAAACCAATAAAACTTTACCTTACCTTTTGCCATCTACAGTCAATAAAAAAAAACTTTTCATAACTGAATCCTGGTAATACTTTGAGAAGCGTTGCATCAACCAGAGCCGTGTAGTATCTTAGATCGAATCTCATTGTGTAACTGTGAAACCTTTGATTTTATCGACCAGTTCTGTGAAGGTTGTGTGTTTGATGCTATTGAATTTTAGGTAATGACGTGGTACACCTATCGCAATGCTAGCAAGATTGCCGCATTTGCTAATTAAGTATTTAATCGCTATTTGTTTGCCTGCGGGCAGTGTTTCCTTCTGGGTTGCGGCAGGTTCGCCCTGTAGGAGATCGACCAGATAGTTGAATCTCTGTTCATCCGTGAGCTGTTTTCTATTGAGCACGTGCATTTTGACTACCTGGTAAAGACTGAGTTTGTCGTTCTTGGACGACTATTAAGAGGTCAAGTAGACCCGTCAAGCTGGTTGTTTCTGGTCGCTCGCTTCAAAGCTGTGACTGGACGGTGATCACTTCGCGAGTAAGGTCTTCATGTTGTCCTGATCGGTACCTTCCTTGACTTCGAGTAAGCCGAGCTGATCTCCGATGACTGATTTGGCGAAGTCCGGTTGGTCCTGATACCGCTGCATGACTTTGTATTCACTCTCGTACTGATCCGTAGTGGCTGTTCTGTCACTGTACTTCTTTAGCCATTCGTGGTAGAGCAAGTTTCTGTCGGAGCCTCACGATTTTTTTTTTTTTTAATTTGCGTTTAGCTTTGTGGTGTTTCCACCACAATTTTAGAGTCTGCTCAGCGTTCGATGTTATGCCGTAGGCCGGTGACGGCTTTCCTTGCTGGCTCTCGGAGAGCACATGTGCGCAGTTGATAGTTGTTCTCCTGCATTCTCTTTCTAGACTAAATGCTAATCGCGGTTAGGGAATTTGTTACTATCAAATCAGCGACGGCGCTACCTGATCGAGCTAGCCGAGTGTCTGATGATAGTATCCACGGCACGTGGGTATTCAAGGCGGTCGATTAGCCGTCGATGCTCATAGCCAGATGCTATGATGGTGGTGGGGAACCCGTTGGACGCCAAATGCTGTGAGTTGCTCCGCTGCTCACTAACTAACAACGCAATGTCTGTGAGGATAAACATGTGGTGCACTTTACCACGAAATGACAGTTCACATTTTTTCGTAACGAAGGTGCAATCGTAACAGAATGGGTTTATATTTATCACACATACAGCTAATGTACTCTATATCACTGCAGTGCACGAGACACTTCTTACGACTCGAATTAATCCTCGTTCTTATCTTGCTGGGTATAGATGCATTGGCGAGGCTAGACGGGTGATTTCTAACAGTAGCCCTTTGAGCGTACCCGACGATAATATCGATATTATCGATATTAATTTCGAGTCTGGCTGCGAGTGGGACTGTCGTCGATCGTCGCTCTCAAATTGTAGGCACGGATTGTATGAGTGTGGTGGTGTTGCATAGGGCTATGGACAGTGTGGCTGCTCTGTTGTTCGGTGTTATGACGAACAACGTGGTATGACATTGCTGCCAGCAATAGTGTTGATAGCGCGCGATCCACGTAGGCGGTGACCTATGTCTAGAAGGGAAGCAGCTCGCAATCGGCAAGGGCAGGGAGTCGGCAATGCCCGACATGATCCAGACACTCCCTGTATCGATTGGGCTAGAAGATATCGGGTTGATACACGGCGTGTCTGGATCAAGTCGAAACAGGATAGTGTTAACAGTTGCTTCAGCAGCAACTCTACTATAGTCCGGCAACCTCCTAAACGGGAATCCCACGAACATCGGGCGGCGCCTCTGCGACAACGAATAGCATCAGCCAGGCCAGACATTGTTGGGCATGTTGAGGAGTCTGCCCACATATGTCTCTCATTGTCTCAAAGCCAAGTACGCGACCTATTATACAAGCGGTTGGAACTCTTGGCGGAAACTCCATACTCTCGATACGGATTAGACACCGCTTCAGTATACGCCTACACAACTCCCATAGAGGCAGTATCCATTGACCGTGTTGCCAGGGTGACCGCGCTACAATTTGGCTCTGTAAAACCCTCAAATTAGTTTCGGCATCCTCCACCTCCTTGAAGTGAAGAACAGTATCTTCGACAAAGGTGCTACCCTACCGAGATCTTATGTGCTTCCCATCGATTGACTGCATTTGTATAACGTGGCAAACAACTACATTACTAATGTTCAACCGACGAAATAACCACACTCGTTGCTTGTCTTGGTGGCCACAACATCGGTGTGGAGGTTCGTGCATCCGGACGATCCATCCTCCTCCCTAGGCAAAGAAGGGGCTGGCGCGATGAAATATCACAACGAGAGATCAAAGGTCCAGATTCAGCTGGTTTCGACAATTAGGGCTTACAACAATTAGTTGGCCTGTTCGGGCATGCAGGAGCTCAATTTCCTCATAGAGACAAGGCTGATTGCATCATCCATCTGATGACTACACTCCTCGCATATTGGTCCTTCCCTTACTTGCTGTACTTCCCTTACTTGCTGTCCTTCCCTTACTTGCTGTCCTTCCCTTACTTGCTGTCCTTCCCTTACTTGCTGTCCTTCCCTTACCTGCTGTCCTTCCCTTACCTGCTGTCCTTCCCTTACTTGCTGTCCTTCCCTTACCTGATGCTTACTTGCTGTCCTTACTTGCTGTCCTTCCCTTACAGGTAAGGGAAGGGGGCACATCTTGATCGTTGC